>CM019691.1:101799763-104199763 GCA_009760885.1 Achatina immaculata
TACATAATGGTAGTTATACGAGGGGTGATTGATAAGTTCTCGATATAAGGTACAAATACTTAAAACAAACAGTTGATATTAGGGGCATTTGCAGATCAGGTTAATGTAAGATTAAACACCAAGTTTCAAGAAATTAACTGCAACCTATTTTGTTATAGGCTACTGAAGTGGTAAGGGGTAGCAGAAATTGAGAAAATGAATAAAATTTCTCATCGAGCGGTTATTCGCTACCTCTGCATCAAGGGCTTATCATCGAAGGAGATCCATGAGGATATGGTAGAGACTCTAGGGGAGAGTGCCCCTTCTTACAGCACAGTGAAGAATTGGGCAGTTCAAACATGGAAGGGAGAGACTGGAAGACGATCCCCATCCAGGGAGACTAAGAACGGTAACCACCGATGAAATCATCTGCAGAATCCATGACATGATATTGGAGAATCGAGGACTAACTGAGCGGTACATTGCTACTGAGTTGGGCATCTCCAAGGAAAGTGCTCATGCCATTATTCACAATGATCTTCAAATGACAAAGGTTTCTGCTCGATATGTCCCGAAACTTCTTAGAGGTGATCACAAACGACAGCATCTCAACATGCCAAGAGACAGTCTTGGTCATTTTTCTGCAGATCCTGAAAAGTTTCTTCAGCAATTTGTGACTATGGATGAGACTTGGGTTCATCATTTTCAACCATAAGCCAAAGAACAGTCAAAGCAATGGAAACATGGATCCCCACCTCCAAAGAAAGCAAGGGTGGTTTTGTCTGCAGGCAAAGTGATGGCTTCCATCTTTTGGGATTCAGAAGATGTGCTATTGGTAGACTATCTTCAAAAGGGCAGAACGGTGTCCGGGGCCTATTACGCTAATCTTGTGAAGCAACTTTGGCGGGTCAGTTTGAAGGAAAAGCGTCGAGGGAAATTGACGAGATGAGTCATCTTTTATCAAGACAATGCTCCAGTTCACAAGTCGGCGGTAGCAATGGCTGTCATTCATAAATGCGGCTTCCAGCTTCTTGAACATCCTCTTTATTGTCCAGATTTGGCCCCTTCGGACTATTACCAGTTTACCAAACTCAAAACGAAGCTCAATGGTCGCAAATTTGCTTCAGATGATGACGTCATTCATGCTGTAGACCACTTTCTACTGGCACAAGATGCTGACTTTTAGAAAGAAGGGATTCATATGCTCAGGAATCGCTGGACTAAGCACATAAACTTGCAAGGGGACTATGTCGAGAAATAACCCCAAAAAGTTGTCCACAAATAATATGTCGTACCATATGCCAACCCCTGTAAGATGAGACTGGATTAATGTGTGTATTTCTTTGTTTTTGTCTAATTTTTCATTCCTGTGACTTTGGATCCAAATAGAAGGTATTATGATTAAAAGAACAGATTCATGTAAATATCTGGAGACATTATTCAATAGCTCCAACGTTGTGAGAGATCTTCTTCTTCTTCTTCTTCTACTTCTTCTTCGTTCACTTCTACCACCAAAAACCGCACTGTGAACCTACTGAATTCACGCATGTGGTCCTCGTTAGGTCCCGTGTTCCCCTGTGTGGTCCAAAATAGACCACACGAGTTCCACGAAAGGACCACAAGGGGTTCAGAGTATCACAGTGCTTTAGCCTGTATTCTTGGTGGGTCTCGGAAGTGGGATTGCGTGACACCGTGGTTTTCATTGCACCAGTTTGGTCTAGGTTGGACTTTCTCACCGGAAGACCTCGACGTGTTTGGAATATCAGTGCATCCCCGCTGGGTGAGAGGCGTTAGCCCACCCAGGCGAGAGTTGGACTTTCTCACCGGAAAACCTCGACGTGTTTTGAGATACCCGTGTATCACCGCCGGGTGAGAGGTGGTTGCCCATCCAGTCCAGGGTTGGACTTTCTCACCGGAAAACCTCAGCGTGATTAGGATACGCAGACATCCCCGCCGGGTGAGAGGTGGTTCCCTATCTAGACTTCCCTGGTCCAGTGTCTCCGACTTCAGCATTTTGCGGTCGTGGCCGCTACCCTTCCTAGTTGTGACCAGGATGGAGCTTTTGTCCAGGAGACGAATCCTCGCCACTAGTGACTTCTACCCCTGGGTTGAGCCGGTTTAGGCATTTCCCAGTATGGGCGTGTTTGGGACGGGACCGACCTCTAGGGCAGAGGTACTGTGACATTCATAGCCTTCAAGATTCACCCCTGGTATGAGCCGGTTTAGGCAAAATTCACCAGTATGGGTGTTTATCAGGCGTTACCGACCTCTAGAGCGGAGGTGGCATGACATGTCTAGCCATCGAGTTCCACCCCTGGTGTGTGCCGGTTTAGGCATATTTCACCAGTGTAAGTGTATTTCGGACGTAGGCGGCCTCTAGAGCAGAGGTGCCGTGGTATAGCTCTCGTAGCGATACTACTGGACATACCAGTTAAACTTTCCACCACCTTTTCCCATCGGCTCCGCACAGCAACCTTTATTTCTTTTCCGCATTTACTTCCTTAACCGGGAGGAGCTTCACTCCACGCACGGCATTTGAAGAGTCTCGCCAGCAGTGAGACAAGCCGGTTCATCATTTTACCCGACATGACTGCACTCAGGACGTGGCCGACCTCCAGACCAGAGGTGCCATGATTTGACTGTTTGCTTTGCTTTATCCTTTCTACCACCTTGTCCGCAGTGATGCTGCGCAGCAACCTCATTTGTACCTTTCTTCATTGGCCGGGAAGAGCACCGCTCCACGCACGGCAGCTGAAAAATCTCGCCAACAGCGGCAGATGAGCTACCAAACGTGCCACTCATCTACCCTAAGTAACTGGTTTTCAGGCGCCAGATATTCGCCCTTGCCCCTTCTCCTGCCAGTTTAAACAGTTCTGCCACGGGAAGGCCAGGAGCTGGACTTGACTGCCAGAGGCTGTTTGAGGCGCATTTACAGTCCTTAGAACCGTTGTGAGAGATGAAATAAGGCTGGGATACAAGCAAGAAACAACACTTAGTTTGCCCTTAGACATTTGTTGCAATAAAAAAAAAAACCTGCCCTACAACACCAAACTAAATATATACAAGACATATATTAGTAATACTTGATAATTAGTGTATAGGTATACAACTATTCACAAAGCACCGCAGTGAAGCTGTGATAACAAAATGTATAAACTAAGAAGTAGGAAGAGCTTTATTATTTAACGATTACAAAGTTGTGACGTTTCGGTGCGAACCTTCATCAAACAAAAACAAACAGGACGAAGAATCAGGGATAGGGGACAAAGTATAGATTCACACGAATTTTATGTAATTTTATGTAATTTAAATAATAAAACATTAAAAAATTAATGACTTATCTGAGGTCTTGGAACCTTACTGAATTACGATCGCTTGCATGTCGCCGGGAGCATAAACAAAATGCATCGGTTACTTTAGAAACAACGCGTTCGTTCTGAAAAGTGCAAAATTGTGCATGGTTGAGTGTAGAAAATATTAAGAGACAAGGGATGCGTATAGAAGGAGTATAGAATTATTACAAGAACCTGGATCACTGGAGAGCCTTTATTCATGGCTCTCCAAGGATAAAGGAAGTGAAAGGCGATGATGGTGATGAGGAATATGATGATGTGATGTTTGAGAGTAGATGATAAGATATGGGTTTGTGATGTATGATAGGAGATAATGGTAGGGAAGGGGTGGTAATCTATTTAGGACACGGTGAAATAAATGAGAATGGTTGTAGTAGAGGAGTAATAATGTGATGATGCATGATGGTACTAAACTATGTGCAACAAATGAGAATGAGTAAGATTGTGGAAGATTATGTGTAGCCGAATAATGAATTCAAACCATGCGGTTCCAGTGTCCCATAGTCCTGAATGTAGCGATTCTCAAGTGCTAGGCGGCTTGTGTCATCTGCGTAACATTGTTTGATGGCTGTTACCAGAAAATCGGATTTGCCTCTATGGTTTGGGCCATTGAAATGATTAGGGGCTGGCTTCGAAGCATACTGGGTGACATTTTCTGGGTAGTTGCTATGACGGAAAAATTCTAATAAACTGTTAGACTTGATCGATAATGTCCGAGTTATCCTGACATATATGGCGTAGACGGAGTATTTGGGAGTATGGGATGGAGTTCTTACAAGCTTCAGGATGGGAGGAGGTGTAGAGTAGAGTAAATAGGTATGGCTGTCGATGGGCTTGTAAAAAAATGGAGGTAACAAGCCTGATTGTGCCAATAGATATTTTAATGTCTAAAAAGTTGACAGACATGTCAGAAATTTCATAAGTGAATTTTTTATGTTACTATTAAGTGAGTTAGCAAATTCAATAAACTGTTTTAGCTCGTCCTGTGGCATACTGGTGATTCAAATGCCGTCATCAATATATCTTTTATAGAATGCTGGAAGTCTACCAGTGTAGGTTTCCCATAACTTAACTTCCAGAAAGCCCATAAATAAAAACTGGGGTCCATTTTTTGTTCCCATGGCAACACCATTGATTTGCTCAAAGTATTCGCCGTTGAATTCAAAAGAGTTAAGCTTGAGTACTAGTTGTATGAGTCTTATTATGGCATCAGTGTTAATTAAGTTTATACATTAAGACGTAGATTAGACCAGTTGTTCTGTATGGATCAGAAACATGGAGCACCACAAAACAAGATGAAGCACAGCTACAGATCTTTGAAAACATAATCTTGAGAAGAAATAATTGGATGAAGCTATTAAATCAAGAGCTAGCCAAGTGAAAGTGGTTTTTGCTTAAACGCATCTTTAAACAGGTCCAAAATCACTGTTGATTGTAAGTTTACTGTTAAGGATATTAGTGACCAACAGTCAGTTCTGGTTTACATGGAATCACTGGGGCGCTTTCATACAACGATGTCATTGACGGCATAAAACTCTTTCGGAGGACTACTTCTTTGAAAAAAAAGTGATAAATAATGTCTGATGGCTTCAGTGTAATAGTATCTCTCTTTTCAACAATGTTCTAAAGCGGATGAAACTTATTGCGGTAACCTTTTCTGTGATCCCAAAGGAGAGGGACTTTTTATGGCAAGAGCTTGGGCGATGTACGGACAGAATTTATTCTGCTTCGCTAGATGTGTCATGTACCATGAATGATCATTTCTGTTTTTACTTAGTTAAAATATTCTCCGTGGAAAGACTCATGCTTTGTCAAACACAAAATTCTTAATATTTCCGTCCTATATACTTAAGCATTGTTTAAAATTCGAGACAATTAATTACGAGTTTATTATGATATTATATTATGCATATTTTTTGTCTTATTATTATTCTATCTTCCCTGAACTGATGTTTTTCCTCTTTTTTTTTTTGCAGTGTAGTGGTGAAGGTGTTGAGGGATGTCATTGTACCGGATTTGTTGAAGGATGTCATTGTACCGGATTTGTTGAAGGATGTCATTGTACCGGATTTGTTGAAGGATGTCATTGTACCGGATTTGTTGAGGGATGTCATTGTACCGGATTTGTTGAAGGATGTCATTGTACTGGATTTGTTGAGGGATATCATTGTATCGGATTTGTTGAAGGATGTCATTGTACCGGATTTGTTGAGGTATGTCATTGTATCGGATTTGTTGAAGGATGTCATTGTACTGGATTTGTTGAGGGATGTCATTGTACCGGATTTGTTGAGGGATGTCATTGTACCGGATTTGAAAGCAGGTTACGGCGGCTTTTTTTTCAGACCTTAGGTGAGCTAAAGTGCGGGAGGTTTGCAATGCTTCTTTCGCAGACTCCGTCGCCATGGAAACTATAGCGATCTCTGCCCCCACTCGCCAGCCTGGGCCTATTACTGGAGTACCAACAGAGAGATGGGACAGGGTCGTGGTCGGCCATGATTCGCCAACCATAACGCTAGCGTGTCAGCTATGGGCAGGTGACCGCCATATCATTCAATCTAGATTCTGCCCTTTAAAACGCTACAAAATCTTATATGATTACCACAGAGACGGAGTAGATGTAGGTGAATGGTGCAGATGTGACGAAACAGTTAGAGGAGCACCAAAAAAATCAACAAAAAGACAACTACTTTATACATCAGATGAACTTCGTAGAACATAATAGTTTTCTTATGTGTTCATCTATTGTCTTATCTTTTTTTTTCTTTTCGTCCTGGATAGAAGATTTTTACCAAATTAGCGGATTCTGTGTGTCGTCCCTTCATTAACTTTTCAAACTTTCCTTTTGCTCCTGATAATGTTTTTTAATATAAAACTGGACTAGACTTTTCTATCTACTTCTGATTTATAGTACTAGACTTACTGCAACCATTCCACTTGTCTCTTTCCATCACCAACGATTAGTCAGTCTGGCACAAAACAGGTATATGAAACTACATATGTACGTAACAGAAATATAAGCAACATTCGTTCCCCCTTTTTTAAAATATCCAGATCAAAACAGATACCCGAAAATAGAGGATGGCTGCAATAGAATATTTACTTCAACAAAAACCCACTCAGTAACACATCTCTAATTAACTGCTTTCTTTTAAGATGCAGAAAAAAAACTGAAACGAAGAACCTTACAAGGGCATGACTTGTCAAGATTCGGAATCTAGGAATCGTCATAATTAAACCGATTTCTCCCCAACAAATTCCATTGAATGCAAACAGCATAGCGGTACAGTGCAGACTCCGGATAGTCGATCGACTCTCGCTGAGACCATAGCAATAATTGCATCAACCAATTTTCCGGTTCATTTTCAGGAACTGATAACCCAGATTTCCTGTAATAGAGAAACCACTTACCTCTGGCTTAGTCTTCTATGATCGTGTTTGACAACTTCAGGGCAGAAATAGGATGGAAGTGCTTTTAATAAATGAGAAGGGAAAATGGGTGGTCTACCTATTTTGTTTTCAGAACAGTCCTCGAGGCAGGATCAATCGATATCGACGCAGTATTCCGTCTGAACCTAGTGGGTTCTATCATTTCCCACCGCCGTTTTAATTCGATTAGGGCGAGAGACATTGCTACGGAGTTCATGCACCATGTTGTGATCTTTCTTCCAAGTAAGAGCTGGGAACTCATGGACTTGTGTAGAGCGCACCAATGATAACCTGTTAAGATTACCATTTTGAGAATAAGTTTGAGTATTAAACGTTGCTCTTATTGAACTGAACTTGTTCCTTCTGAACCAATGGCAGGCTAATGAGTGCTATTATTATTAACCTCGGTTCTGTATTCTGTATTCGTTTGTGCTGTATGGCTTGTCGACCACCGAAACCTGCAGATCTGAATTTATGTGGTTCAACACAGCGCGGATTTAAAGCTTGGCCGAATCTTTCGTCTCAGCCCGCAGTGCTCGACTCGCAGGATGTTCTACTACAGTGAGAGAAAGAAAGCATTTATTCATTTCCCGGCAGTGATATCACCAAATTCTGACTTAACCTTATTCGTTTTCCATAAGGAAAATAAAACTGAACTCGGGAAATCACACCAAAGTGGAATATACGAAAGTTTGTTACAGATTCTAAATTGTTCACTTTCGAGCTTGAAGACCATGCAGCCACAATGCACTCTCTATATAAACACTGGCATGCACAGCCACCAAGATACACTTAACTGACTGATTTTGAGCTTCATTAAACTTGTAGCTTATGGTAAATAAATATAGGTCCTGATATTTAGGACAATGGCAAAAGTTGTTGATTGGGATTTACAGCTGAGCTCCACATCTAAGATGTTGCGTTCATTGTACATGACCCATTCATTGTACTGTACATGATAACAATGAGAAGTTCTGGACGTACATCCATCAATAAAGCCGACTTCATTTCCCGCTGCTTTTAACCTTCATTTAGCAGAAATTAATCTCTATTTTGATTTACAAATAGCTACACCAAGGAAAGAACCAAATCCTCGCATTAAACACGCATGCACACACGCACGCACGCACGCAGGCGCGCACACACAAACACCAAGCACGCACAAACCCACGTACGCACGTACACGCACTGTACATTTCTTTTAGACATGTATCATAAGGTTAAATCCGCCAACCTTTCATTCTGTTGAAAATTAATCCAAGAACGATTGGGTTTTTTTCACATGAACTATGAAACTAGACAGAAAATTGAACTTTAAGACGTTCATGAATGGACTAGCAGAAAAAGCATCCAAAAGACTAAACTTACTCAAAGAAACCTACAAGTACATCCTGGGAGCTGACAAAGCAGCACTCAGACAACTGTACACAGGATATGTTAGATCTATAACAGATTACAGCCTCTCCCTACAGGTCACACAGCATCAAGGAGTCTCATACACAAGTAGACAGAATCCAGAACCAAGCCATTCATTTCATTTGTGGGGCAATGAGATCAACACCCACAGCTGCATGTGAAACTGATGCAAACATAGAGCCATTAGATATTAGACATGAAACGTCAACCACTGAGGGAGTATAAAGATATAAACGCACGCTCCCAGACCATCCTAACAGAATAGTGGTTGATAAATGGAAGTATAATAATAGACTGAAACTGAAAACTCCAGTGTACATAGCAGAACAGTTAAACATTAGACACAAACTCGTTTAAGACAAAGAAGAACTTACAAAAGTACCAGACATCACCAAATACAAACTACACACATGCACACACTGGTCAGCGTTCAAGGAAACAGACAATGCAGGATATGGCGTACTCACAATGTTTCCAGACAAGACAACAAGCCATATTTCTGCTCCTAGTGGATTTCACTGCTCTAATTATGATGCAAAGATGCAGGCAATATTACCAGCCCTGGCAGCCACCACCACCGAATACAAAAAAGTGCCCCTCACCCAAAAAAACCTTGTCATTTTCTCAGACTCCCAGTCTACTATACAGGCCCTTGAAAAATGGATACCAACAGCAGATCACAACCGACATACTCAGTACAGTAAACCAACTCGCCTCCTATGATATCAAGACTACCCTGCAGTGGATACCAGGGCACACAGATATCAGAGGAAATGAACGTGCTGACAGACTAGCAAAGAGTGGAGCCGCCATGTCACAACCCCACATCCCCACCAATATAAGAACCGCTAAACACATTATACACAACAACTGTAAGCAGCAGTGGATGAACAGTTGGGCCAGTAATCCAATTAGAAGATCCATATATACACATCTGCCAAAGCCTAGCTCTGGAGACCACATCAACAGCTTACGTCGTAGAGACCAATGCACAGTTTTCAGGTTGCGAACAGGACACATCATCCTCAATAAGTACTTACACAAAGTGACCGCTGACCACACACCGTACTACATACATTGCAACAGACAAGAAGAAGAAACTGTTGAGCACCACCTGATGGACTGCAGTGCATTGAATGATTTTCGGAAGAACCTGACACCACCCGACTCCTCAATCACCGACAATCTGTATGGAGAAGCAGAACAGCTGAAGAGGCCCTGTACGTTTCATTATATGGCACAAGTGGAAAAGAGTGAAAACTCGTAAACTCGGGGATCGGAAAAGTCAAAAGTCAAGTTCACATGAACGAACTGGTCAGACTTTTTCTATGGGTTTACAATTATTTTCATTATTTTCAACATCACACTGTAATAGCGATGCATTATTTATTCATTCGCAAGAGTAAAGTCTTGTCATCATTTTATGACCAGGGAGCAATTAGATTTCCTAGAAAGGCTTGGCAATATGCATCATTTAAGGGAACGTTTAAGGTTTGTATTCTTCCAAGGCCAGTTTCCTGCGCCAAGGTTTATCCACCGTAATAAACTTTGAATCCAGTGGATTCAAATACTGTTGAGAAAAAAAGAAAATGAACGAACGGATGGATGGATGGATGGATGGATGGATGGATGGATGGATGGATGGATGGATGGAAGGACGGATGGATGGATTGATGGATGGATGGATGGATGGATAAAGAAGAAACAGTGGAATAATCACAGTTTAAGGAATTTTAAAATCTAATCTAATATCTTTATCCTGTCTGGCTTTCCGCGCCTGATGTACGTTTCACGCAAGTGACATTTCTAAGGAATACAAATGAACTAAATTTCACGTCTTTCAGATGTCTGCAGGAACATTGCAAGCTAAGTTCCGTTAATGAATAAATGCATTCATCCTAGGCATGTATAGAATGTGCGCTGTTCTTTAAAAGTTCAAACCTATAGAAAGTGAGCTGTGTAACATACGATGTGAAACGTCCTAAGAAGAATATTGACAAAAGAAACTCATACCGTAACAATAATATCCAGATTTTAATACTGACATATAAAGACCAAATGCTGATGTACATACACGTCCATCAAAAATTACTCGTATTTTTGTCTATAAACTGCACGTTTAGTGAAGTTCAACGTCAATTAAGCAAGTTTTGGTCAGCGTGTGTATGCTAATGTTAATATAGAGATGGTATTTTCAAGTCTTCAAGTCTTGAAAGTAAGTACGTATAAATATATACAGATGTCGAAAGAAATAAATGTTCAGTAACGAACAGACATTGAGACGGAAAATCAAAGCTGTGCATTAATATCCAGTTGTTCTTTTGATTATATATTACACTTTCTCTATCAGTTATAAGTATGATCTTTTCTGAGAAGCAATTTTTAGCTGCTTTATTATTCCGTATCATGTGGGGGTTTTTTTTACAGTAGACTTCATAATGAAAAACTTGCTGCACAGGTAACAGGTATTGATTGGGTACATGGGACCCAACTAGAAGATCTTGATTTTGCTGATGACATAACTCTTATCAGTAACAATATGAAGTCCATGCAAGAAAAAACAGATAGCCTGTCTTCAATGGCTAGCAAAATAGGGCTTGAAATTAACAAAGACAAAACAAAAATAATGAAACTTCCCATAAATCAAAATGGAAAAATACACATAGAAGGGACAGATATTGAAGAAGTCAATCAATATGCATACCTTGGCAGCTACATAGACCAGGATGGTGACACTAGAAAGGAAGTTGGAATTAGAATTGCAAAAGCAGCAACGATCGTCAAGAATCTTGAGAACATATGGAATTCAAAAGTTATAAGCACAAAAACCAAGTTAAGACTATTCAATTCACATGTAATATCCTCCCTCATTTATGCATGCGAAAGCTGGACAACAACTAAAGAAACAGACAAGACTCTTCTGAAAACAAATGATTAAGGAAAATACTCGGCATCATGTGGAACGAATTCAAGAACAATGCAGAGATAAGAACAACAACCAGTCTCATGGGTGATCAGGAAAAGGAGATGGACATATGTTGATCACGTGATGAGAAGAACAGTCAGAGAATCCCAAAACAAGCTATCAAATGGAACGCAACAGGCCGAAGAAAAAGAGGCAGACGGCGTGAAACTCTAAAGAGCGCATTGTTAAGAGAAGCCAAATTAATAGGCATAAAATCCTTTGATGAGGTTGAAAGGGTCGCCGAAGACAGGAAAAATTGGCGAACTATCTTGCAAGCTCTATGTGACGTTTAACGGCACGGGAAAGATATAAGATATAAGATCATGTGGTTGTTAAATTTCTTGTCACTTTCACTGGTTTCTGATTTTGTTTGTGATACTTATATATATATATATATATATATATATATATATAATATATATATATATATATATATATATATATGTCTCGGCATCACTCTGGAACGCTTGGAGAAATTTTAACCAAACTTGGTACACATATGATGTATAGTTTGGGGATAAGACACACCTTATCTGCACTGGGAGTGGGGTACGAAGGGGTGGATGTCTTATCCACTAAAGTCATGGAGCAAACTATGGTCTAAGGGAGATAATCGTTACATAGATCGGTACTGGTCTAAACTTCCAGCACCCTCCAGATCTTAGATCTACACTAATTCGACAAATCTTCCAATTTATCGTCTTTCAGGGAATGTGACAGTTTCATTTAGCTCTTTTACTTCATAGTGTAATTGTTTCTTATATTGATAATATGCAGGTTGGATCACGTTTATTACCTCCAGTCGGCATTGGGTCCTAGGGGTGGGGGTGGGAATGTGATGACATGTACAAATAATCGAAAACGATCCATATTAGTCTTCAGTTCATAGTTTTCGGGGTCGCTCAGAAGAACAGTGGTACTACAGATGCCGATTAGGTCAAAGTTCAGCCCCCAATGGCATGAGGGCCCTAGAGGTGGGGTGGGATTGAGTGACCTGTTAAAATAATCGAAAACAACCAATATTAGTGTTCGGTCCATAGTCCATTCTTAGATGAATCTTGACACTCCTGATGCCGTTTAAGTCCAAGTTCAGCCCTCATCGGCATGAGGTGCGGGGGCTAGGGGTTGTGTAGGATGGGGGTGACATATAAAAGTAATAGAAAAAGACCAATATTAGTGTTGAATCCATAGTTTTCGGTGTCGCTGAGATGAGTGGTGACACTACCGATGCCGTTTAAATCCAAGCTCAGAGCCAATCGGCATGGGGTCCTAGAGGTGGGGGTGGGATGTGGTGACATGTACAAATAATAGAAAACGACCGATATTAGTGTCGAATCTATAGTTTTCGGGGTTGCTGAGATGAATAATGGCACTCGGAAGGTCAGCCCCATCGGCATTGGGGGGGGGGGGGGGAGGTGAGAAGTGGTGAAAAATAAAATGTCCAAACTGACCGAGATTAGGGTCGACTCCATAGTGTTTGGGATCGCTATGCTGATTGGTGACAATCATGATGACAATGAAGTCCACGTTTAGATGAACAGAAGGAATAGAACGGAACTCTGTAGAACCATCTAGAATCTGCAGAACATTCCAGAAGATTGTGGAAATGAATAGAACATTGTAGAACCTTCTAGAAGATTGCGGAACTGAATAGACCTCTGTGGAACCTCTAGAGGGCTGTGGATATGAATAAAACCTTGTAGAACCGTCTCGAAGATTGTGGAAATGAATAGAACTTTGTTGATTGGGATAAATAAATACCCGGGCAAACCGACTAATCAACTAGTGTGTGCGTATATATATATATATATATATATATATATATATATATATATAAAACAGTACATTATTTTTATTGATATATTAGACAACTAAGCAAATTTTTAGATTAAACTGCCAGCTCAAGCAAAGTCTGACACTGTTTTGGGAAGCCAGAACTTGTCTGTCTAAGAAACCTTCAAAGAAAGAAAGGAATCTTTCAAGGGGTAAGACCTTTGTTTAATGTCAATTGCTGCTGTGAAGAGAATGAGTCCCATTTTTTCTGTTTTTTTTTAAACTATTTACAATATAAAACTCCCGAGATTGGAATAATTTGCCGCCGAAGATTGAAAACCTGTTACGAGAGCGAAGCAGAACCCAGGAAACGATATGAAGAATTACGACAATAAAACAGTATTTCTCATATATCGATCCTACAAAGATAACAATGCTTCAGAGATGTCAAGATGCGGGAAGACAACCCACGTTCCATTAGTAGAAGAGTGCAATGTTCAGTAGAAGAATGTGTCATTGTTTATCCTGTTATCAGGGTTAGCAAGCAAATACACCCAGATGTCATAAATCTAGTAGTTCTGTATGATGCTCGCAGCTTTAAGATGGGTTATGGAATCGATGTGTTCACTAGGTGATGGAGCTTGAGCAGCAGCCCGCTTCTTAAATCTGTCTCAGAAAATCAGAAATCGTTCGTAGTTGTAGAGTAGGAGACATTCGCTTAGCCCAGTAGATTCTTCTGGTCAGCCAGAAAACCCTTTCTTTGTCTACATTTTCCAAGGTGATAGATTACTATTATATTTTCTTGGCTATTGAACTATGCCCAGAAACTGTAGTGGCATATCTTCCTCTGGTAAACCATTCTGTTGTTGTTTTTTTTCTGAAATGAAAACTTGTGACTTGATAGAAGTTGTATTTGGGATGTTATGATGATAGCTTTACAAATAATCAACAGCTTCAGCATAAATAATAAACTGGAAAGTTGGCCATTGCTTTTGAAAAATATTTTCTCAGAGAAAAATGAATGTTTAAAAAAATACCAGAAGAAAAGGACAAAAATGAACTGGAAATAGAGTAAGATTTGGTGTGTCGGAGGATATATAAGTAAGCCTAGAAGTCCATACGTATGACGGCATCGAAGCCATCAAGACATCATTCAATTTTTATTGTCAGAGGAAATGCTCTGATAGTCACTATAGTCACACAAGCAACACTGGCCTTGTACCTATATACTGTCATTCTTAATCACAACAATAATAGTTAACCATGAAGTTTCTTTAAACATAAATGCACGTTAAAAACTGTCCAGCTTTCTGCTTCGTGGTTTCGTAATCACGTAATTCTGTGTAGCACGTGTTTGTTTGATCAGCATCACCTCTGACCTTCATGCCAAAGAATGTAAGGACAGTAAATGACATTGAATAATTGTAAGCCAGGTGAAAGCTGGAAAAGATGGCGCTAATTGGTAATTTTAACTCGGGTCATTATTTGTACCATGATGAATGCAATTACATGTCCCATTTCTCCGGAATTTTTTGCTGCTCTCTTATTTCAGTGCAGTTTCAGTACAGCTCAGAGAATGCAAAAAACAACAGCAAGTATGTTATGGACTGAGTGTTTTACTTGCAGCTTGTGTGTGGGTGAAATTTGTCATGTTTTGCTCAGCACTGAAACATTGATTCTTTCGCTTCGAAAGAATATTTTTTTGTCCTCTTGTTTTCATTACTGTTATATGTTTACGTTATAAAATCATGTATTTTGTTATGTTTCTGTTCTGTAGAATTTATAATTTTTTTCTCCCATTTTATCAAACTTAATAAATTGTAAAAACATGTTCTAGATAAGTAATTTAGAATTTAGCTTTGTTCACAGTATTAATAAAACAACGGAATTTCACTAAACGCTCAGTTTAAAGTAAGACGGAACTTAGTTTGAATTATCTCTGATGACATGATCGAGACAGAAATGTTTTATTGCTATGCTAAAAGTCCACATTCTTACTAAATTTCTCATGAATCTGTCAACACGTGTTAACTCCATACGCCGTGTATCAAAACAAAACGAAATTAAAATATAACACACAACTCCATGGTGACGACCCACCAGAATCCTTTTACCAGCGTTCATCAGTGACTTTGGACTCCTTCCGTCTGTGGTGCTGCATCTGGGCTGCAAGCCTTTATTTCTTTCTTTTCCAAAATTTCTAATCTTGCTAGAAATCAAGAGCTCCTTGTCTAGCAACATATCTCAACTCACGACGTCTATGTTATATCTTAGCAATAGTAGCACACACTTGACTCTGATGTTCAAAAGAAAACAAGAAGAACGAATAACAAAATACGCTCTAATCTGGCCAATGTCTAAATGAAAAAAAACCTAAATGAAAATCCTCTCTCTCTCTCTGAATCTCATGAACTCATAACGACTTTTTCTCTAGAATTTTTCAATTCTTATAACGATTTTTTCATCATCTGGGTTCTGAGATTTCCCACCAAAACAATTTATACTGCCACACGCCTTGCCCAATCATTCCTGCTACACAGCTCGAACTAAATGACAAAACTTTGGTTATCAGACATTAATGACGACAGACTATGTGGTGCTTTCTTTGGGGACTTTAAAAAGGCTTTCGATATGACTGATTATGAAATCCTTGTACAAAGCTAGAGATGCATCGATAACGTCCTGACCTAACAAAATGTATTGCATCATTTCGTTCAAGCAGACAAGAAGTAGTACGAAGTATGTTTCAGAAACTATATCAGATTCATCAGATTCGTGTTTTACAAGGCTCTGTTCTAGGTACTCTGTTCTTTGCTGTATATGTCAGTGATCTTTCACTTCATCTTAAACTCTCTTCTTGTGACCTTTTTTGCCGACGACTGTCAGTCTACACCAGTGACTACAACTCCATTAACTTATAATCAGCTCTTCAAATCGAGATAATTGATCTAGTTAAATGGAGCAGCATAAATGACATGTTCATAAATACCAATAAAGCAAAATCAATTCTCATTACAAGAAGACAGAAACTACTAAACTCAACGACAACACACTTCAGCTCAGTGCTGAAACGTCAGAGATAGAAAATGTCTACGAACATAAAACGGTTGTTCTTACTACTGACCAACATTTGACCTACAACTCTAATTTTGCACAAATTAATAATACTCATTCTCAGTTAGCCAAAATTAAACACTCCATCGATCAAGACACACGTGTCATATGTACAGTATTTATCACTTATACAAATACACAATCTGTGATGGTTGCTCGATGTCAGATACAAAAAGGCCTTATTTATTTCCTAATTGAGCTGTAAAGCTTATTAATAACAAAGGTCAATGACAAACCACAGATCACTACAAACATCTGAGAATTCAGCATCTCAAAAGCAGGCTTCTATTGAACAAAGGCGAACTAGTCAATCGAATTCTATCGCAGAATGCTCCGTCTTCTCTATGGAAACTCCTTAAATCTAACTCATTTAGCCTACACTTAAACATTATTCTTCTCTCCAAACCTAGACTTGATTTGTTTCAATAAAGGTCTTGTTTACACTGCCACTCATCACTGGAATACCCTTCCGTCTTCCATAAAAAGTATAAGCGACGGTCTTTCCTATAATTTCAAACTTTTTTCAGTATCTACATGGACTCGACTGGATGCCTCCATGATTCATAAACTTTCCCGTTTTTTTTTAGACTTTTAATGAGACCCTGATTTTAAGGATTTTAAACTGAAATGATTGTCCTGTTTGTTGTTCTGGATGAAGGGATGTTTACCGAAATATTAGGTTACCACTGCTGTTTTCCATAACTGCTTTACTGTTCTGATCTCTTGTTGCTAGCTTTTCCTTCTTTCCTTACCTGTCTCTCTCTGTCTTTTTGTTGTTGTTTTTTTTGTGTGTGTAAAACTGCATCACACAACTCTGTTTACTATAACCAGTTTTATCGCAACATCAGCCTGTATAGCAGTTTGGGAGATATTCACTAATGTGCTATGCTGCTTGAATAACTTTGTTTAATGTTTGTGGTTACTTCCCGTGTTGAGCTTGTGGATAAGACTGAAGCGTAAACGTTTTGTTATTTCAGTTTTAATTATTTTCTTGTACTAAATAATATTATTAACTGATATAGAATGCCTTGAGCGAAGTAAAAATTGTATGATAAAGCACAAACTGCGTTGCCACAGTCTTTATCCTTCAAAAAATATAGTCCGTTCGTTCATTGTCTCCAGCAGCTTAATTAGTCCCCGAAAGGTTATAATTGTCTAAATTCTTAAGTCTGCCATATTATCCAATCACGATACCCGTTTTTTCCCATCTGTCAAATTAGCCAATCACGATGCCCGTTTTTTTCCCATCTGTCAAACTAGCCAATCACGATACCGTTTTATCCATCTGGGGGTTCTTAATTAGTGGATAATCCCCCCTCTCGCTCCCAAAACTTTCCTGTGTGGGGGAAGAGGGATTTTATTAGGTTTTTTTGGAGGGGTGTGGGGATTAAGAGCACAAACTGAGACTCAGATTGTTCTAACATTGATCTACGTTATAGAAAGATCAATATCCCTACAGTCTGAGTCAATCTGCGGTCTCAGACTCCCCTCCCCCCAAACCCTAAAATTCATCCAGGGTGAAAAGGGGAAGGGAGAGAGAGAAAGATTAGAAATTCCTTTCTGACTGAGATTCTTCGACACGTGCTACTAATTACTCAAAAGTAGGAAACACAAATAACTCAAGCGGTCCATAATTTACATCAAAGACTTCACTATCTAAACTTTCCTTGTAAGAGTAAGATCCCCCCCCCCCCAGATACTATGTTACATAAGATGAAAAAGATCCAGTTGTAATACTGCCTTTCTCTCCTCTTTGTTACACACTCTCTCTCTCTGTCTCTCTTCCCCCCCTCTCTCTCTCTCTGTCTTCACCTCGCTCTTCCTGTTCCCCCTCTCTCCTCTGTCTCTCTGACTTCCTTTTTCTGTCTTTCTCTCTGTCGGTATGCCTGTTTCTCACACAAGCTTTCTCTTACCTTATTATTATCAGTATCAGGGCTGAGGATACCAAGATAATATTTCCCCACAAGACAACTGATCTTTGCTATGAAAGGAATTTTATAGCCACCTAAGAAACCATGTTTTATTAGTCACCAAGTAATTTATATGAATCTGTTCATCCTTCATAACACACTTCCTTATCGTCAGACAAGCTCGGCGTACCATTTTAGTAAGCAGTTTCTTAGTAAAGAACGCAGAATTTCACATCATAATTTTCTTTATTTCCTCTCCATGGCCTAACTACTTGTTCATTTTCTTGTATGATTTATTGTTTGAAAATAGTGGGTGAAAATTTTTAAACCTTAATTCTTTTACTTGAATAGAATGTGCAAATATGTTAAAAGCAAATTTGTCATTTTTTAAAACAAATTCTCCAGCATGCCCAATACATGTCTATTACCGCTTCACAAATGCCTGTATTCGTCGAGGAAAAAATTCTAACTGATCCTATAGCCAACTCTGCACGGACACTTTAATCTCTACGTCCGTACTGAACTTCTTTCGACCCAGCGCCTCAGTGAGGGGTGTCTATATAGACACATGACATTCACATGGCGCAGGATGGAATGAGTATGCAGGATGTGGAAGGCACTCCATACTCAAATGCTTGTTATCATGCCGTAATTACACACCAGAGCGGAGCAAACCGCGATCTTTTGACTTGATTGCAGGTTTCAAGTGGTTTTCAAGCAGACAATAGTGTCCTCGTTTTTTATAGAGGTCCCTCTATACATATTTTGTTCCAGGACTGCGCTTTTAGCATAAGTAGTTTTTCGACTGACGTAGATGTGCGGAATTTCTTTGAATGTATAAACTAGGAAAAATATAGGAAGAGCTTTATTACTTAACAACCACAAAGTTGTGACGTTTCGGCGTGAGCCTTAATCATACAAAAACAAACAGGACGAAGAAATAGAGAGAGGAGATAAAGTATAGATTCACATGAATACTATTAAAAAGAAAAAAATGTAAAAAGAGTACTTAGCTGTAAATTGTAAGGTGTGGCTTGTCCGGCGGTGTGTGTCAGGAATTTCTTTGAGTTCAGCGAGAAAGAATGTCGCCATTCCTTTTTGGCTCGTTTTTCCACCTCCAGGTGGAGGTAATGTACTCACCACCTGTTTCCAATAACAGAACGTCACAGAAAGCCATCTCATTCATCTTCAAAACGTTGTAAAAGATCTTCACAAACATCCTCAGGGGTTTTCAGATCAGGAGTGAGTTGTTTTGGTGCCCACTTAAACTGTTTGATACTGCAACACTTGGTGAATGTTCTGGTGCCTCATGTCTTGACTAATCTTCAGTTCTAAAAATACTTCTTCGTTTGTTACCCTCTGGTTCTTCCATGTCATTTGTTCCATTTCAATGGTAGCGTCAGGCCTATTTGCAGTGTGAGGCCGCCATATTTGATACCCCACTTTTAAACTTCCGGAGTCATCACATACCTGCTGAAGCGACACACGCGTTTCCCTACAAATGTCTTGTCATTCTGCGGTGGATATCTTCAGGTTTCTCACTTTCAAATCCCAAGAAACGAATAAATGGGCGCTGTTCTAGTCTCATGCATGCTTTCCAAAGAGCAACAATCTTTGATCTCGTCTGCTGGCGTCATATATCCAAAATGGCCGACACCGACCCAAGACTTCCGCTTATACTTAAGTGTTTTGATAAGAATTTAGTCTTTCTTCTGTTTCATCTTTCGAAATGGGAAACTAATCTCTCTTTCTCTTTATTTCGTTTAAAAATGAAAGAGAACTCTGCAAACACTATTCTTTCGTGGCTGAGGCAGCAGCATGAACTAAAACTGAAGCTTGCATTAATTACAAAAACAGTATGACTCGAGTGATTTGGTGATCACATACCGTGAAGGCGCGATCAGTGTAGGTTGTTTGAAGGCGATTATGAGCTTAATTGGAAAGATATAAAGCAACAGCGAGGGTTTCTTTCAGTTCTATTATGTCCAACATAGAGAAATGTGATGAAATTAGCATAAGCTGGAATATATGTGAATTTGATGAGCAGTACATTAATACGTTTGAGCTATATGAACTGGAAAAAATATATTCCATTCAGGGAAATAACATTCAGTCAGTCATTTGTATGTCCTTTGCGGAACTTTGCCTCCCTAACAGCTCTCATGTAGGCCTCTCGGTTGTGAGCAAGATGCCCTGCTGCTGATGCGTCCATTCACATATCATCAACGATGTCTTGCAGCCAACTTCGCCTTGGTCTTCCTCTCTTTCTTTTTTCCTATTATGTATCCTTCCAAGACGGTCTTCTCTAAATTCTTGTGATGTTTAATGTGTCCAGTATATTTAAGTTTTCTCTGCTTAATCTTCCATATTAGCCAACCTTCTTCAGTTTTAAGTTCTTGTAGTATGGATATATTTGTTCTTTTTTGTGTCCATGATATTTGAAGAACTATTCTGTAGCATTAACATTCAAAGGCATTTATGTGTTTCTCAGCTGTTTTGTTAAGTGTCCAGGTCTCACAGGCGTATTTTGCAATGGGAAAGATGCATGCCCTTAAAAATCTTATTTTTGTAGTTCCTCTCCACCGATTCTTTAATTGTTTTATTTTGTGAAGAGACATAGATATCCTCCTTTTAATACCCTTCATTGTATCTCCATTATTAGTTAGTACTGATGCAAGATATTCAAAACTCTCCACCTCTTCTTTTTTCTCAGTGATATATATTTCAGCTGCCTTATTTGTTTTGTCAGTTGTCGTCAATCACTTTTCTTTGCATTAAGATACATGTTTTCTCTTCACAGTTCTTGCTGACTGACATAATTAGTTTTTGCATTCCTTTTTGTGCTGTGGACAGTAACACTGTGTCATCAGCACATCTAATCTCTGGTATTTCGTAAGCTCCAATTGTTATGCATCATAATATTCTTTGTCTACAAAATCTCTAAGAGTCCTCATTGGGCAAATAACACTGGGGATACTTATTTTGGTAGCAGGGATTTCAGAATCTATATTCTCACAAATTATGCAGTTGAAATAAGAGGACTTTGCCCAACCGCTTTCTATTTTGTTTGAAGAAGTAAGAAGTAAAAAGTAAAGGTAATCCTGTCATGCCTTAGACTGGAACTGAATTTCTATTCGGTCAGGTTTTTCACTAGTACTACGGGACTCGTGCACCGTGGTAAACTCACTTTCTAAAGAGCTGTGGACTTTTCCGGAAGGTATTAATGGACAACCATTATCAGTACGCTGGTTCTTTTATATAATCGTTCTAGTCTTTCTTAAATACAATAACGTTGCAGACAGATGAATATATTCATAATCCACTGTTGAAAGGTACATCTCCTGGCACGCTTTGTCTCTTAACACTAGTGACTATGCGCGCTATGTAGACCAATATCGCATTGATTGCATTCTTTCGTTGGTTGTAGCTTGTATGATGACTCAGTAAAGTCTATTTCTTATAATCATTGGTTCATGGTCGAGAGAGCTTTATACTATATCTGTATCCTAGCCCCCCTGTTCACAACATCCTGTTGGCGTCTCAGTGAACAATTCAAAGACCTTATACGATCTCATTAATGGTATCAGAGCTTAGTTGATCAAAGATACCGACAAACCGGTCAGAAGCATGAAATTCTCTAGATTCTTCACTTAAGGTCCTAGCTAATCCCATATAATATCAGGTATGATAGTTATAATATCAATATAATAAAGGTTATATATGGACATATATGGTAGAATTGTTTAATATAGGATTTAAATATTTAAAAGGCCTTCGTCTAACACTGCGGCTGGCGACTTCGCTCGTTCAGAAAATCTCTGGGAAAATATTGACTTTATGGGACTTCAACGTTAAAATTTGATGTGAAAAAAATGTAAATCAGCTTTATTTGGTAACACACTGTGACGCTTCAGTTATTGTTTATTTCTTACAAACATACAGGAGAAAAAAGAAGAAACAGTGAAAAGAATAAAAAAATAGACTTTATGAACATATAATATGACATAATCACGAAAAACTTGAAATGGGCCTGACTTTTTCTTGTATATTTTCTTGATGAAAACTGGAGTACACAAAACCAGCAGCTGGACCACACGTGGAAGTAAAGAGAAGGAAGAAAAGAGAAAGGGCTTGAGTTTCAAGACCATATATAGACAGCGACAGGGCATATGTTGGACAAGGGGAAGATGTAAAGAGCAGAGTGACGTATTGTTAAGGAATATTTGATTGTCTTTCTAATTTTTTTTCGGCGACCTTTTTATCAGGGTCAATATCGCAAATAAAGTAAATAAAGCACTATTTAATACACTACAAATCACAGATCTGAATGACTCGTTTCACATAAATGTTTCTAATCATTTTGACTCTTTCATTTGTTTCTTTTTTTCAGTGTAACTCTCAACAAAATCTTAGATGTAAGGTATTACCAACTTAAGCTTTCGAAATCTTTATTTTTAATGGACTTTAATAGATCTCACATGACATAATCATCGATTTTTTAATATAATTACTCTGAAATCATGTTTTCCGCCAACCGATTTCTTTCTAGACTGGGTGCCACTTCCAATCTTCATGTGGTTAATGGCGGCGATGATTTCCACCTCAAGTATTTGAGGCACTCCTTAGTTCAGCAATAGTCTGGTCTTTAGCCTCATATACAAGCTCGGTTGATCGGGTGGGGGTGTGGAGCCAGGGTTGTACCTCAGGGGCCTGACCTGCTGACTGGACCCGGCGATCTTTCTCCTCCCCCCCCCTCCCACCACCCACGTTTTCTATTTAGAGACACAATTCTGGGATAACGATTATAACATTCTACCTACAGTTTGGATAAAGGTCTCAGACAGTAACTTAACCCGGGGCCTGGCCTGACTCTTAACGGCCTAGTTTACCCATAGGCCCGGCCTGATTCTCCACGGTCTACCTTATCCCGGGGCTCAGTCTGATTCTCCAAGGCCTAGTTTACCCCTAGGCCCGGCCTGATTCTCCACAGTCTAGTTTACCCCTAGGCCTGGCCTGACTCTTAACGGCCTAGTTTACCCATAGGCCCGGCCTGACTCTCCACGGTCTACCTTATCCCGGGGCTCAGTCTGATTCTCCAAGGCCTAGTTTACCCCTAGGCCCGACCTGACTCTCCACAGTCTAGTTTACCCCTAGGCCCGGCCTGACTCTCCACGGTCTAGTTTACCCCTAGGCCCGGCCTGACTCTCCACGGTCTAGTTTATCCCTAGGCCCGGCCTGACTCTCCACAGTCTAGTTTACCCCTAGGCCCGGCCTGACTCTCCACAGTCTAGTTTACCCCTAGGCCCGGCTCTCCATGACCTAGCTTACCCCGGAGCCCGGCCCGTCCCTCCACGGCCCAGCTCGTATACGTTTAGCTAACGTGCTCTTTTCGTTTCTCGGAACTGTCTCCTCCTTTCTGTAATTCTTTCCTCACATTCTGCTTTTTTTTGCCATCGTCTTCAGTCAGTCTATGTCGCATTATCTTGTCCAGTACGCCTCAGCGTCCCAGATCTTAATCCTCTCCCTTTTCAACCCAGGCTGTCTAAGAATCCCCCTCCCCCAATATTTAAATCATTATCTAGAAAGGATTATCACCATTTTAGTTGTTCTTCTTTGTTTGAAGAGAAGACTGAAATCCTATTTTTCCCGCTAGGAACTCCTCCACCCCAGACTTGAAATTCCTCTGCTGGGAGCTATCAGCCTCGTAGATGGGAATAATCGAAGTCAAGCTTGTCATCTCACTAATCTGCTCCTGCTTACTGCAACTTTTCTCTAACATTGGTCTTATATTTAATCCCTTTTGCTTGTTAGTATCTTTTCTCTCTCTCTCTCTCTCTCTCTCTCTCTCTCTCTCTCTTAATGATTTGTACATTTCTTTCCTGATGGATTAAATCCATTCTCCTACTCCCGTGGTTCATTAACATTGTGTACTTAGCTACAAGTTTCAGTGAACATCAGCTGCTCCTTTTACAAATACAACTTTCTGATCTTCCCAGATTTCTTACACTCTTCACTTAGTTTACCCTTCCCCCAGATTTCTTACACTCTCCACTTAGTTTACCCCTTCCCCCCCCCCCAAGATTTCGTACACTCTCCACTTAGTTTACCCCTTCCCCCAGATTTCTTACACTCTCCACTTAGTTTACCCCTCCCCCAGATTTCTTACACTCTCCACTTAGTTTACCCTTCCCCCAGATTTCTTACACTCTCCACTTAGTTTACCCCTCCCCCAGATTTCTTACACTCTTCACTTAGTTTACCCCTTTCCCCCCCACCCAAGATTTCTTACACTCTCCACTTAGTTTACCCGTCCCCCCCCCCAGGATTTCTTACACTCTCCACTTAGTTTACCCCTTCCCCCCCCCCCCAGGATTCTTACACTCTCCACTTAGTTTACCCCTTCCCCCCCCCCCCAGGATTTCTTACACTCTCCACTTAGTTACCCCTTCCCCCCCCCCCCAAGGATTTCTTACACTCTCCACTTAGTTTACCCCTCCCCCAGATTTCTTACACTCTCCACTTAGTTTACCCCTTCCCCCCCCCCCCCCAGATTTCTTACACTCTCCACTTAGTTTACCCCTTCCCCCCCCCCCAGATTTCTTACACTCTCCACTTAGTTTACCCCTTCCCTCCCCCCTACCCCAGATTTGCCTCTGTGGTTGGGCCATTGAAATGATACAAGACTTGTTTCGAAGCAGCCTGGGTAATATAGTATAGATGTTTCTGTATGCGGTCCCCTAGTCTGAGGGCAGTTTCATCAAACAAGTTAGCCTGCATCTGTTGCATACGATGACATATATTACATTACGGGACTCGTATGGGAATCCCTCATGATGAGTGAGGATAGTTTTGGGAAAGGTGATCGTTTTCGTTTCCCAGACTAAAGGGCAGGTAATACAGTGGGGGCGGTTACATTTTCTGGTGCCAACATATGGAAGATTCTGCTTCAAGTGGCTGTGGACGAGGATGTCCTTAAGATTTGGCTCATGCGTGTATGCTAATAGGGGTGGATCAGAGAAAGTGCCGCGGGTGTCAGGGTCGAGTTGGATTAGTGACAGATAGCGATAAAGAATTTTCTTATCCATCTGACCACGTGGGTGTAAAAGTAGTACTAACTTAACTCTGTCAGATGAGTTAAGAGGCTTTTTTTTCTGAATGCTTCTTTGAGGTTCACTAGCTGGTTACGGTTGAAGGCTGCACGAAGGACATTTTTTTTGGGTAGTGGCGATGACGGAAAAATTCTAATAAATTGTTGGACTGATCTATAAAGTCCATGTTATCCTGCCATGTACAGCGAAGACACGTAGTTGGGAGTATGGGATGGAGTTCTTGCACGCTTCAGGATGAGAGGAGGTGTAAACTAAATATGTTTGGCTGTCGATGGGCTTGTAAAATACAGAGGTAACAAGTCTGATTGTGCCAATAGATATTTTAATGTCTAAAATGTTGACAGACTTGTCCACAATTTCATAAGTGAATTTTATGTTGTTATTATTAAGTGAGTCTACGAATTCAATAAGCTATTTTAGCTCGATATCACCCAGCATGCTTCGAAACCAGTCCCGTATCATTTAAATGGCCCCACCACAGGGGAAATCTGATTTTCTAGTAACAGCCATAAAACAGTGTCACGCAGATGACACAAGTCGCTTCGCGCTTGAGAAGAGCTACATTCAGGAATGTGGGACGCTGGAACCACATGGTTTGAACTCGCTATTCAGCTACACATGATATTCTCCTCTTCCACAATCATAATCCCTCTCCACTAAGCTCCATTCTCTTCTCAGAATACAATTGCTTAAGCTTAGGCTGTGTTTTGGATTGGATTTGAACGACCACAGATAGGGTGGAGCATTGTGCGATAGAATTTTATGAATTAACTTGGCCTTGTTGAAAAGAAATCTCTTCTTAAGGGGACAAACATTTTGATATTCTATCACTGAAGAAGAGATTTATTTATTTATTTATTTATTTCAGCGTGCCCAATTCTTAACCCTTTGAAAATAAAGTATGTTAATTCGTTCGTTCGTTCTCACTTGTTACACATAGTTCAGAACCTCCTCACATTATCGCTAGGTTACCATTGTATCACTCTCTCTCCACTCAACAGTTTCCACACCCACCATCCTCAGTTACGATCCACCTATCACACGTCACAAGTCTCTATTTAAACATTCTCTACGGTCTACCATGCGCATTTCTATACATTTCTTAACGAGCACATTTTGAACGCAGCACATTTTAACGGGCGCATTTCTGAACGAGCGTCGGAAAAGCTACATATTCTTTTGAAGTTATATGTGCTCTATTCATTTTATTTATTAATTTTTTTAGCATTGGATTAATGTGAATTTATATTTTATCTCCTCTGTCTAATTCTTCGTCCTAAGTGTGTTTGTATGATTAAGGCTCACGCCGAACGTCACAATTTTGTAGTCGTTAAGTAGTAAAGCTGTTCCTACTTTTTCCCTAGTTTATACATTTAGATATCACAGCGTTACTGCAGTGCTCCGTGTATAGTTGTATACTTATACACTAGTTATTGTGCGTACCACGTTCTATTCTACACTACGGACTAGGAATGGTCAATTTCCCCCCGAGATCCACAACCAAATATCTGAGTCTCAGTTTGTTGTTATAATTTGTTGCTTTTTTTTCTCGTACATAGTTGATATGTGCTCTTTTCCTTCTTCTTTTTGTTTGTCCATGTACCTGTTGTATGCCTTAATGGCATGAAAACTGGGATCTTACCTTATTACAAAATCTGCTCCAAAAGTATTTGGACTCTCCCCTCCCTCCCTCCCTCCCTCCCTCCCTCTCTCTCTCTCTCTCTCTCTCACTCTTGTTCTCACACTTGAACACAGAGCACCTTCACAGTCACATCTAAATTTATTTTATGTATTCCTTGTGTTCAACCGTGATCTCAGCCCTATATAAGATAAGAATTCAGTTTAGCTACTTTTATTTCTTGGCTTTTTCAGAACTACTTCAAGATATGAACGGAAATAAAAACAAAAACAAAGAAAAAAAACATACAAAACTTCTATCAGTCCTTGTCATTCAGTCATGAATTATACCTTTGTGATTCATTGACATAAAACTGAAATAACAAAAATATATAAGCATTAACTCCCATTGTCCAAACTTACGACATATATTTGTCGATGAAACAAATTAAAATCATTACTGGGCAGGGAAGTTCGTTTTTAATAGCAAGCGCACGGGGCATTGTTAGTCAACGTTTGAACAACATATGCTCATTGAAATCTATACGCTTGATAGCTTCTTCGATTGCGCTGAGTATTCACAGGCCTTGAAGGAAGCGTCCGGTGTGTTTGTTTTGCCGCAGGCTATATCGGTGTGACGGAATGCGGATATCTTCGATTATCCGACAAAAGAAACGAACCAGGGATAAAGCTGCCGCCGTTGGCAACCGCTTCCGTTTCACGGTTTCCAGAGACCAGATTCTACAGTGCTGAGACTGGAGACTGAACCTGGATTTCCGCCTTCGTGTTATTAAGAGAACCTTGGTGTGGTGTACTGTATGATGGAAACAAAGTGGTAGTTTGGTTATTTCTGACTGCAAGCAGTCATGCGCACGTTTCTCAGTTCGCCTTTTCCTGAAACGTAGCTGTAGCCAAGTCTTGGAATTTGGATTCTTCCACCGATATCCATCACAGCAGCCAGTCCAAGCTGACTCAAGATCGTATTCTATCTCTCCGCGTTGCTCTTAGAAACAGACTGTTGTGTACTTCAACTTGGCTGCTAGAACTCGTCATCATAATCATGTACTACGCCTGGAGGCGTTGGCTATCGTGCCTCTCAACAGTTTGCAATCTTTCATGTTATTCATCCGTTCTGTTGGTGTGCCTATTTCATGCTATTTTGTTAAGCCATCTAAGATTTTCTCTCTTGATCTACCTCTCCATTTCCTGCCTCCTATTTTTCCTGTTGTCACGATATTTCCTATCCCTCTTCTTCCTTTTCTCATTATATAGCAAATAAATCTTTAATGTATCCCCTGTAGTGTATTTATTAAGGTTCGTTTCTCATTAGCTTTCCTTAAGCATTCTTCATTTGTTATTTTGGCTGACCATGGTATTCTTAATATTCTTCGTAGGAACAACATTTCAGCTGCATCTAATGCTCTCCTTGTTGTTTTTGTTAGTGACAATGATTCACTTCCATATAGAAGTAGTGGCTCGATATAGCATTCTAGAACTACGTATTCCCAACAGTTGTGAGTTTCAGAAAGCAATTTGTAAACCACCAGTGTCAGTTCTCAGTCCAAATTTGATTCTCGTTTTTTTTTTTCAAAATTACCACCACAACAGCACCAGCTTCACTGACATTTTGTACAATTAAAGGAAGACATTAAGCAACCAACACAATGACAGAGACCAACAGACAAAAGCCCACTGGTAATCACACGCACACACACAGATATATATATATATATATATATATATACATATATATATAATATATATTATATATATAATATATCTGTCGTATATATAACTGTCGTGTCTTGTTTCATTTTTATATTATCTAGTTGAACGTTTCTGGCATATAGTGGTTCGTGTTATTTTCTTTCTACTCCTGAACATTCCAGAAGCATCTCCTACTCTTTGGAGTAAAGAAAATGGGAAAGAACGAGCAGGAAAGTTCCAGGTAACATGGTGCTGCACCACTTGCTGCACCACTTGTGTTTGATGATACTTTAAAATTTCACATAAAAATGTTTTTCGAACGTGTGATTGTGTAGAAATCTACTTCACTAACAAAACGACTACTGCAATGTGAAGAAGAAAGTAGGAAGTCGGCCGAAGCTAAACTTCAGTAGAAAATACTGTAGATGACGTCACAGACAGTTAAAAGCAGTCAGTTTTTTTGTCTAAAATCTGAGATTTCAAGCATGTCACTGTAACTAACCATACGGCACGGTATCTGAACTTTAGAAAAAAAATTCATCCATGCCTTAGCTGAGGAAAACACGAGTTCTCTCTTTCATGACATATTTTTTAAGTGAAATCCAAAGGTTTTTTTTAATACAATGGGTACGCATTAATTCTAGTTGCCAACAGTCTTGTTGAAATCTTTTCCTTATCAACTACTTTCTAATTTCTATGTACAGTATATGGCAAAAGGGGTGTGTACAGTCAAAATTTCAATAAAGAATTACACTACCCTACAACTTTTACAGGAGAGACCAAGATCTTTTAGTACTATGGTGTTAAGAACCTTCCCACGAGAACTTACTTCTCTGTGTCTAGAAATCTTCAGCCTGGACTTAGCACTGCACTACACGCGTGTCGAAAATCAAAGCGAGGTTTTCCTCGCTACTAGGTCGAATTTAGCTTCAGATTCTGGCACTAGCAAATATCTTTCCCTATGACCTGCCCAAGCATTCCCCTTCAGCGAAAAGCTTCCGTCTTTCACTCCATGAAAATTTGCTAGTGGCTAACACTGTTGTGTATCCACAATACAGCGTCACGAAGATGGTTTCAAGGCTGAGATGGAGCTGATGGTCGATGAACGGAAGACGTTAGTGATAATCTCTCATGGTCGAAATAAGCTGTCACTCGGAAAAAGGAACTCGCATCTGTCCTTTCGATGAGAAAATTATGAAATTTCTAATTAAAGGCATTATATTGTCTTGTATTTGCCCAGTTGTCTTCCACTATCTCCTTCGCTATTTGATGAATCCTTTCCTCGGCAAAATTTTTATCCAGATTAGCCATATAGAAATGTAACGTATCAGTTACGAGGTTCACTTGTCAGCATAATCCATGAGCTTTGGTGGACTGCCCCATCCAGCCTTTTATCTGATACATTTCTTCTATTTTTACCAGGACAGCTCTCAATGCCCATTTATATGTTTTAATGTGGGTCTTTTTTTAATTAAATCCACGTTGGACAGTAGTATTACATTTGTTTCAGAATGTTGTTAATGTTCAGTCGAGCTACACTTAGATCTGATATTCTGAGAGTATTAGAAGATGAGAGAGGCTCTGACAACCTAGGCTGAACTCTTATGTTTTATGCTGTTCTGCTCATTCTCGTTTCACGGGAAGACTTCTAAAAAGCTTTTTTTTCATGTCTTGAGAGCACATGCTAGATTAGCACTGCGTCTCTTTTTAAATTAATTGCTCTTATTCTGTTGCCTTTATAATTATTTAGGGGCTACAAATGACCCGAAAGGGAAATAAACAAGTTTTTTTTAATGTAGCGCACAACATGAAATATGTTATTTTGTCTTGGTTATACAACGATGTTGGAATTTTAAAAGAAGGGCAGAGAACGAATTGTATAATTAAAAAATGTGAGCATTGAGACTACAAAGTTTACACACTCGGAATTTCATCGGAAAAATTGAAAAAAAAAAGACCGAACCACAAATATGAGCAATCTTAAATGATGATTTATCTTTATCTTTATGCTTATTCCATTTCTTCTGCAGAATCTGATCAAATTATTTTCGGAAGTTGCATTTCTTTTACATGTCATGCTACATCTTGCATGATGTGTAAATCCCTCTCTGTCTATCTGTCTGTCTGTCTGTCTCTGTCTCTGTCTCTCTCACTCTCGCTCTCTCTTTTTCTGTCTGTCTCTGCTTTATCTTGCTGAAAGATCTGACACTGAAAAAGCTCTGAAATGCTGTATTAAGCTCATCTTATTATCACCTAGAAGTGCATGAGGACAAACAGACCAATGCAAAAAAGACAACAAACAAAAAAAAACAAAGCTAGAGGCAGCAGAGATGTGACTTCTTAGAAGAATGTTAGGAGTATCGTGGACAGTTGTGATGACAAAACGAAGAATGTAAGAAAAAAGTTAAAATTAATAGTTCAATTTAATTCCAGCCATGAGAAAAAGATAAATTTAATGCCAGCCATGAGAAAAAGATAAATTTAATTCCAGAATTGAGAAAAATACAATAATCATTCATCTGACACATAATAACAAGGAAAGAACTAGAAAACACCGTAACAATAGGATAGAAAATTGTAACACCACTGTAGAATATCATGGACGGTTTAACGCAAAGACATGATATGAAGTCATCAATGGAGCTAAATTAAGACAAGCGTAAACTCTACTGCGTGTAGGCGTGGCTCATCATGATAATGATGATGATGATGATGATAATGATAATGATGATGATGATGATGACTGTGTGGAGATTGTCTGAATTTCCTGTGTAACCTTCACAACAAAAGGAAAGGCAGTACACTTCCTTCCTCGTCTTCTTTACCTCTGTATGGGGTAAAGGCCATCACCAAGGGCTCTTCATTTATTTCTATCCTGGGCTGTTTCTCCGATACGTCTCTAGATGTAGCCCATCCTTTTAATATTTGCTTAAAGACTCCTTGGCCAGGTGTTTCTAAGTCTTTCTTTTTTCCTCTTTCCCTGGGAATTGCAGGTGAGAGCTTGCCTGGTTATGTCAGTGGTAGTAGGCTTTTGAAGTGTGTGTCCTATCCATCTCCAGCGTCTTTTCTTTTAACATTTCTTACACTGTGGGTTGGTTTGTTTTCTGCCATAGCTACTCATTACTAATGGTATCTGGCCATCTAATAATGACGGATCTTCTTTAGGCAGGCGTTAAAAAAGGTCTGCAGTTAATTTTGGCGTTAAATACAGATCAACAGCTGCATCTAGAAAGTTCATTATAAACGAGAATCAACAGTTAGTTCATGGACATTATACTTATATAGTGCCAGTTTCCTTAGTTTTTTTTTCTTCAGATTATTCAGAACAGACAATACGCATATTCAAACCAAAAATCAAAGACTGGAAGAGAGGGCGAAGTGACTGCTGACAAGCGCTTGGAACAAAATAAACAAAAAAGAAATATACCTGCACGACAGCAAGGGATATTAATTTAATACAAAACAGTGACTTAATTTCTCTACTCACATTCTCCTCACGCACAGGCCGAGAGGTCGTGATCAGAATTACACCTTAGTATTTTTGATATATTCAATTATATTATCTCTCGGGCTTCATTTTCTTCTAATTCACACAATTTATGTGAAAAGATTTTTCTTCCCTTTCCCAACGAAGGTATTCTGAGGTCTTGATCTGATTAACCAAAAAACCACCCTTTTCGAACTGAAATTTTTGTTCATGTTCTCTCATGTTTCTCTCTCTCTCTCTCTCTCTCTCTTATCTCGTCCATTTCAATTTTCAGTTGAGATTTACGCTAAATTTACGAACCTTGTGAAACTTGACCTGTCTTGCTTTGCACCCAGCGAACTATTCCCTCTGCGGGTCTCAGAAAACCCCTATCGAAACGGATTCTTTGAAGTGAACTCAGTTTGTCAGCAAATGCCAGTTATCTGACCTCTAAATATTATTAAGAGTATTTAATAAGAAATAGAAAGGAGTCCTACTGGAAAAGTGGACTGAGAAATCGCCCGTGGTTTATGAGGAAGGGAAGTGAGTGTTCTGATTTAGACAACAGCTCCCAGGCGGCTTTCTTTTTTGTTGTTGGTGTATACAGAAATGTCGCAGCTTTGCTGACAAGGACAATGAATACGATAGCGTTTTAAGTGGAAGTGAAAATTTGCTTTTCGATTGGGAATCCAAAAATATATAATATAATATATAATATAATATAATATAATATAATAATATAATATATGAATGAGATCGAACTTTTAACTCGCGCTGCTAATGACAAATGTATTGTTTGTAATCACATGCTTCAGCTAAATTTCACGGTTAGTTGAGAACATAATAGGTAAATTCTGTACCATTATCCTCAAAATGTTACCAGACGTTGAACTAATTTGAGAAATTTTAAGCATAAATTTGGCACCTCCTTTAGTTTTAATTTAGCTGTGGAACAAGAGAAACACACTTCACTGACCTCTGAGTTTATAAAATAATTGTAATGTTATAACAAAAAAAACCCCGAAACAATAAAATAAAATATAGAGATACCACAAGGGCTTTGCGAGAAATGGGTGTGTAAGTTCAAATCTAAATGTTCTTGTGTTTTGCGGCAATATGTTGAGTCTTGCCCTGCGAAACGCTTGATTTCAGGTTAGTGATAAATATTTAGCTCTTCCTGTTTTGTAAAGCGAACATTTACCATAGATCATAATGAAAAAGAGACCAATAAATTGCTTTTAGAACGTTTCACATTTTCTTTCACACTGTGAACTTTGGCAAAGTTTTATATTCATGTAAGCTATTGTTACGCTTGTATGTATATACACACATATATACACACACACATATATATACACATATATGTGTGGACAGACAGGCAGATAGATAGATAGATAGATAGATAGATAGATAGATAGATAGATAGATAGATAGATAGATAGATAGATAGATAGATAGATAGATAGATAGATAGATAGATAGATAGATAGATAGATAGATAGATAGATAGATAGATAGATAGATAGATAGATAGATAGATAGATAGATAGATAGATAGATAGATAGATAATCCACTGGCAATAATGACATACAGAATATACAGACATACCCGCTAATGCAACGATCTGAGCTCTGAATATTCGCAGTAAAGCGGAATGACCCTTTTTAACAACATATAGGAAGGCATATTTAAACACTGGCATATATAACAGAGACAACCAGAATAAAAATTTATAGAAGTAAAATGTATATACTTTATAATATAGTTTTTAACTGTAATCCTTACTGGAAAGCGATTAAAGAGCGAAAGAAACACAGGATGGAAAGAATACTGATACAAATGTAATTGAAAAGGGCCGCATAAACAGAGCAGTCTCGTAATATGTTGTGTATCATACTATCATACAAAGGGCAGAAATACTTTTTTTCTTACATATTTTCAAATATGAGTATGACATGCAGCAAAATTTTTGAAACATATCTTACTTAGATGTTACATTATTCCCCTGCCGTTAAACGTCACATAGGGCTCACATAGTTGTTTGCCAAGTGTTCCCGTTTTAGGAGTTTTTCAACTTCGTTAAGGGATGTTATGCCCACTAAACTGGCTTCTCTTAACAATGTCCCCATTAGAGTTTCACGTGGTCGACCTCTTTTTCTTCAGCCTGTTGTGCTCCACTTGATAGCTTGTTTCGGTATTCTCTGATTGCTTCTACTCATCACATGGCCTGTATATGTCCATCTTCTTTTTCTGATCAACCATGAGACAGTTTGTTGTTTGCTCGTCTGTCTTATCTCTGTGTTATTCTTAAATTCATTCCACCTTATACCAAGTATTTTCCTTAGGCATTTGTTTTCAAAAGAGTCTAATTTCTTGTCTATTTCTTTAGTTGATTTCCAGCTTTCGCATGCTGGGTTTTTGTGCTTATAACTTTTGAATTCCATATGTTCTCGAGAGTTTTGAAGGACATTGCTGCTTTTGCAATTCGAATTCTAACTTCCTTCCTGGTGTCACCATCCTGGTATATGTAGCTGCCAAGGTATGCAAATTGGTTTACTTCATCAACAGCTGTTCCTTCAACGTATATTTTTCCTTCTTGACTAATGAGAAATTTTCATAATTTTTGTTTTGTCTTTGTTAATTTCATGACCTATTATGCTTGCCAAGGAAGACAGGGAATTTGTTTTTTCCTGCATCGATTTCACATTGTCACTGATAAGAATTATGTCATCTGCAAAATCAAAATCTTCTATTTGGGTCCCATGTACAATCAATGCCTGTTGTACCAGTACAGCATCCTTTCATTATAAACTCTATAGCAATTCCAAAAAAGCAAGGCAGATGTATACATCCTTGTTTCACGCCTGTTTCAATCTGAAACCATTCTCTCATTCCTTCTTTTGTCTTGACTGCATAAACATATCCGTTGTACAGATCTCTAATTACGTTGACAATTTTAGATGGTATTGAAACAAAACTACTTCTGCTTAAATCAAAGCTGGTCTTTTTTTTTTCTTTTTTAGAACTGGATGGCCTACATTTTTTGGAACCCAATGACCTACGTTTGAATGACAACTGTTTTTCTTGGAACGCGGTGACCTACCTTTGAATCAGAACTAAAACGCGGTGACCCGCGCTTGAAACACTTTTTTTTTAACGCGATAACCAACATTAGCATCACAATTACGCTCAAGAATGTCACAATAACTGTCACGTATGGCTCTTTTTTCACATTATGCTTAATGATAAACCTTAATTAAAACAAAACATACGAAGCTAAAAATGGAGTCAGTGATAGATGATACTGTAACATGAGATCAAACATAAAAACAATAAGTACGAAATATGAACGGAAGCATAATACGAGTTATCTGTTACAGAATACCTGATGGAAATCAAATACGTACGGAAGCCGTAACGTATGTGGGGGAGCTAAAGACATAGAAGAACTATTATTATGTGGTGTGTCGGATAAGCCTTGATGATCATACTTCTCCATTCATTGCCGTCTTGGTGTGTCCCATTAGTTCAGATGCTTTTCTTTTTCCGTGCCGCTGGGCCAGTCTTCTGAGATATTTTTCCCTTGGCCTTTCTCTCTTTCTTTTTTTCCTCACTGAATTTTCCAGTGAGTGCTAGGTTCTCCAACTTCTGTCTTCTCATGACACGTCCAAAAAGTTTTGACTGTCTTTATCTTATCCTTTTAACTAAATTTTGTTGTTCGGAAACTTCTTTATGGACCTCTTCGTTTGTTTCTATGGCGTATGTCTGTTCAGGGTATTTGTTGTATCGTTCGCCAAAGCCATGTTTCTATTGCTTCCAGTTTATCCGTCATTATTTTTGTTGACTGTCCAAGTTTCAGAACCATATGGTAATAGTGGCTCTATATAGCACTGTAAGAGTATTACACAGAAGAAAGGAGTAGCTAAACGTCTTACAGGACAAACCGAGCAAAGGAAGAAATGCAGTGTGGTGCACGATAAAGCCGTCGGCCTCCAAGCAGGCGATTTCTGTCTAGTACCTGCAACTGCACGTGTCATTTGTGTCATTTGACTTATCTGGACATGTTAATTAGCAAAACACGCGCTACTTGCTCATTTTTCCTTTTTAATACGAAATGGTTCGTATCCCTTTTAAACTGGTTACTACGTGTGGCATGCACACAGGCATGCGAAGAGGGACGGGCGGCTTTTTCGTGTGCCACCTTGTATTAAACTATACTGTTCAAAAAAAGAAACGCAACAAACGCGTTGTTGCGATTTAAACTGAAGTTTGCTGATCAGACAAGGGCAAATTGCCTGAAACTTTCACTTGGACATCAGCTTCACGTGCTGACCTGAATTGTACTCACCAGATGTTTCATGAGCACAGAAAAGCGACACTAGTCAAAACGATATTTTTGACAATAACTCATGACAGGTTCACGAGAATCCCGAGAAGCTTATTGAACAGAAAACTCACTGACCATGTTATTGAATGCCTATAAAAGATTAACGCTCCTCGAATCAATTCATTTGAAAATTCAATGCGCAATTATGGCTCATCTCACTACAGAACAACGACTCATCACCGTTGGACGTTTACAGACTGGACAATCACAAAGTGTAGTGGCCAGACAATTTAATGTGGTTAGAAGCACCATTAGTCGCCCTTGGAGACGATTTCAAGAAACTGGCTCAGTTGCAGACCGGCCGCGCAGTGGAAGACCCATAGTCAAAACTAGTGCCGAAGATTGCTTCATACGGCTGCGTCATCTCAGGAATCGATTTGCATCTGCGTCCTCAACAGTCCAGTCAATGACAGCAACTCGTCGAATTTCAGATCAAATGGTCAGGAACCGACTGCACGACGCTGGTTTTTGGGCTAGACGACCCTACGAGAGATCCTGTTATTATGGACCGGCATCGCCAGAACCAACTGCAGTGAGCGAACCAGCATCGTCAATGGACCGTTGCGAATGATTGGAGATGGGTTTGGTTTAGTGATGAATCATTCTTTCTGTTCCAGCGACATGATAGACGGAGAAGAGTTTACGGCAGAGTCCATGAACGCTACGCTCAGAACTGCGTGGATGAGGCTCCTCCACATGGTGGTGGAGGTGTATTGGTGTGGTGAACAATCAACTTCTTGGGTGAGATGAAGTGACCTGGTACACATTGAAGGACGCATGAATGCCCAACGATATGCTTCGTCCTCGCGTCATTCCACTTCTGGCTGCACCAGGGTCGATTTTTCAGCAGGAGAACGCTTGACCTCATGTGGCACAACTCACCACCGGTTCCTCGCTGACAACAACGTCCAGACCATTCCGTGGCCATCCATGTCATCAGACATGAACCCAATAGAACACTTATGGGATGAACTCAACAGACAAGTCCACCAACAAGACGTGGCGCCAACCAATCTCCAACAGTTGTCTCTTGCACTGCGGGAAGAGTGGGCAGCCATCCCACAACAACAGATCCAACGGCTAATCGGATCCATGTCAAAGAGATGTCGTTCTTTGATATAGGTCAGAGGAGGCCATACACCTTACTGAAACGCAAAGAATAAAAGTCCAAACCAAATTTAATGAACATAATTTCATTGTTAAAGTCTTACAGTTTCTTCGTGCCAAGATTGAAACATTAATTCCGTAAAATAAAATTGTGATACAAGTTTGAATGTTGGTGTCCATTACGACTACAGTAGTGTTGCGTTTCTTTTATTGAACTGTATACAGTATCGTAAGGAAAAGTATTAATCTGTGGCAATGTACACATAAATCAATCTGAAATAAATACAATAAAATGAATAAAGAATAACATAAATTCAGGATGGACTGAGCGTGGAATGAAGTACAATATAAATCCTGAACATAAAGAAAATTCTTATCAAGAACTTAAGAGAAAGCAGGGGCAATCACTCTGACATCAGGACTGACAAACCATTCCTGGGCAACACGTTCAATTTCTCTTTTTAGAAGCACCCACTGATTACAGGATGCTCAAAGAGGTCAAGATCGATGTGAATTTCGTCGTAGTGGAAGGTATTGATAAGTCTGACATTCCAACTACAGTAGTTTCGAAAGTCAGCATGGCATCTTCTTATTGAACAGCAGGAAAATAACAGTCAGCTACCATGGGCATGTATCGTTACTTCCATCATCATCATCATCATCATGAGCAGCAGCAACAACACTGAGTACAAGGTCAAATCATTTATTCACTTTTCATTTGTACTTTCAACAACAACGTAAAAGCAAAAGGTAGGTGTTTCCCAAACAAATATCAGCTTAAAGGACCTATACAACCCAGAAAGCTGACGTAAATGCCAAGTGGCCAAACAAACAACCACACAGATGAAAACCCTGATACACCTCGTATGGAAACTGTACACAGACGAGACAACTAAAGCCAAGCGCTAAACCTACTTACGCCACAACAACTGAAGGAAATTTTAAAAAAATTAAGTCAAAACTCTCCAAGAGCACAGTTAAAGAAAAGATTAGTCGGATTTCTGAGTGTTGAATCTGTTGATTTAAACACTAAAATCCTTATTTCCTTCCAAGAAAAGAAAAAAACCCAGTTGCTGAATTTTGCACACAAGCTGCGGATATTTTGTTGATGTTGACTGAACTTGTAATATAGATGCCAATATTGTCATTTTACTCATCCAGTTACGATTCAGGTACCACCAGTGCCAGTGTGCTTTGCTTCGCTGATGCATGGTCGGTGCTACATTTGTGTCAGGTCAGAAAGCCGCATAGGAAGTAGATCTCAGAGGATTGCAGCGAGGACATTTTGGGGGGCATAGTTTATTAGCCTTGACTAGCGACAGAGTAGCTCCATCATGGCCAGTCCTAAGTCTGGATGAGAAAGGAGGAGGGTTGGACCCACGGCCAGCTACCCAATTGTGTGAAAAGACTTCATCTACGAAAACGTCAGCAGGAGTAAAAATTAATACTAGGACAGGAAGGAACTTCTTCACGTAGATCTATGACGTGGTGTGGTGAAAGCCAAAACACCGGGACTAATCTTAGAAACACCTGGCGAAAGAGTCTTGAAGCACAGATAAAAAAAGACCAACTACACATGGAGACTAGTAGAAGAAACAGCTCAGGACAGAAGTAAATGAAGCTTCCTTGTTGCTGGCATATGCCCCCAGATAAATAAATAGGGATAAAGAAGAAGGAAGGAAGGAAGGAAGGAAGTGAGCAGAATGGCTTTAAATTGGCACTGAGAAGATGCAATATCTTTCAATAAAATCCATGTTTATTTTCACCATGTTCGCTTTCATTCGAAACGTTCCTCATTTTTTTTACATCTCAAATGGCTTCTGTTCTGTGAAATGGAAGGACACAGACATCTTCTTGACTTTAGCCCTTTACATGCAAGATCTTCTTCTTTGACTAAACAGAACAGAGCATTCGTTGTTGATGAATAGATGAGCCAGAGTAGGAGTTGTTTCTTCCAGTGCGACCGAATTTATTGATAACATGTGAACGTTTTCGTTGCTTCTTCCAGCGTTCCGGAATTTATTGATATTGTGTGAAAGCGCCATTGCCTCTTGCAATGTTATGGAATTTACTGATATTATTTATGTCAGTATAAAAACTTTCATTTATTCTGTTCGTCTTCCGAAATACTGAAATACTGTTGTTGTTTGAAAACTCTTGTTTATTTATCCAAGACTTACGAAAATGTTTCAATGTTCCCTGTCGCTTAACTGCCTTTCCCAATAGATGTGCTAAAGTTTGTTCAAGTCTTGACATATTTCCGAAGGTCTGTGCTACGGTTCCGTTTTTGTAGTTTATCGCTTGGCCTGTCATTGATGAAGTTTTTATTTTCAAGATTGGAGCAGCGCTGCGCGTGGAGACTGAGTTTCAGCTAGACTTTCTTTTTAATTCACTGTGAATTCAATTTTCTTTTCCTTTTTTTCTCTCCTTTTTTTTCCTTGGAAAAAGGCTATTGGAAAAATTTCCCAATTTTCCCATTAAACTCATTCATCTTCCATCTTTGTTGAAAAAAACACATGCTCTCTCGACAGCCTTTTTGACCCCTGAACAGAAGATGCCACGTTAGTTTAGTTTCCAAGTATGCAAAACAGAAACAGTTCTCAAAAGCGAAGATGGAATATGAAAATATGGCTACGAATGAATTTTAACATCTGTCGTCTTTTTAAATTGTTACAACAACAAAAAAATTCTGAGAAAAGGAGACATTTCTATATTAAGTTTTGCTTTTGCTCAGATCAGTTCAGATTAAAACTAAAGTTAATACCTCGAGACTTGGCAATAATTGCAGTTACTGAGTGAAATGCACAAAAAAAAAAAAAACCTTGACATTCAGTGCTGAGGATTATTAACATTTCAAGTTCTGTTGATGAATGTTGGAGCTCTTAGCATGTCAGATGCACTGATTACCGGTGAAAGTGCGAAGAACAAAAGGTCTTCTCTTCGGGCGCGCGGAAGATTTCCGGATAACGGGAAATCCCACCTAAAGAACAGCAAAGAACAGCATTTTTTTCCCTGTTTGCTGTAGTCTGAATGTGAAACGCATGCTCTATTTCTACACTACATTTTACGTACACAAAAATACTGTTCCATATAGAATGATTGTGATCTGATATCTGGACGTTGCAAGCAAACTTAACATAGGTTAACACAGGCTACTTACAGTTCGTTTTTTTTTATTGCTCGTTCACTTTCTTAGCTCTCTGAATGATGTATAAAATATAAAAGAACAAGTTAATATATGAAAGTAAAGCTAGACTGTATACGTATAGATATGATAGAAAATTCCTTTACCTGTCTACATTACGGTAAAGTAAAGCTAGACTGTATACGTATAGATATGATAGAAAATTCCTTTACCAGTCTACATTACGGTTATTGCATTCTGCAACCCCCTTCACTACTGGCTGTATTTATCGAGGAAAAATAAATCTTCTGACTGCTCCTGTAGCCAACTATGCACGGGCTCTTTAATCTCTACTTCAGTACTGGACTTATTCACACCTATTGCTTCCTTAAGGGGTTCAAACACATGATAATCACAGGACGCGAGGTCAAGTGAATATGTAGGATGTAGAATACACTCTAATTACGGATTCGTAATATTTGTTGAACTGTTGCACGTGCCGTGTCATCCTGTAATAACACGCCAGAACTGAGCAAACCGCAAAGTTTTGACCTAAGTGCAAGTTGTTTCAAGTGGTTCTCAAGCAGAGCATTTGCTGCTTCGCTTTTAATAGTGGTCCCTCTGAACAAACAACGTTTCAAGATTGAGCCTTGTTTTTTACTTCTAAATGTATAGACTTGATTATTCCAGGTGACTTCACCATAAATCTGAAGCAGTAAAATTCTAAACGAAGCGGCATTATAGTATCCTGTAAAATATCCAAAAATTCTTATCAGGCCTACTAGAATAACAGAAGTGTCTTTCACGTCAACGGACCTTATTTATGTAACATATTATGATGCACATCAAGGAAACATTCTTGAATGTGTCGTCCTTTATAATTCAATGACTTATCGTTACCCCTTCTTTTGTACGTGGTCAGATATAGGTTCCCAAACATTAACATACTAGCATCAAGTTTAGAAGATTTGAAAGTTTCAACTTATAACAGTTTTTTGAAAGAGTTACACGCTGCACCTCTTTGCCACGTGACTGATATAGGAGGAATATGAGTGTCGTATTCAGTTACTCAGATAAAGTTGTGGACACAGATATTCCTGATCAATAGTCTGGATGAAAGCAACACAGGTGATTGTCCTAGCCAGAAAGAATCCACTCCATCCAGGTTCATAGGGACTTTATGCCCCCTAATAGAGGGTATCCCAGTGTGCACCATTCATATCCAAAAAATCGTCACTGTTTAACCAACATACATCTTCTGTCTGTGCATTGCTGGAAGTTATTTTCCAGGAATAATTTGAAAATGCTAAGGATTATCCTTTTTTGAAATCTGGCTCAACTAACAATCTGTCTAATTAATTATAGACTAGTCCCCACTGCATTTTCTTTATCAAAATCCTCTGAAAAACACATACATGAGATAACATTGCCACACGCGCAATAAAATAACTTACTAATTGACAATCAGTAAGGTTTTCGGTCTAGTCTTTCTGTCACACAACCCTCACTAAAATGTCATATAACTGGTTACCTAATATTAATGATTACACACTATCTAGTGCTATTTTTTATTGATAAAAAAAAAAAATAGAACCAGACAGAAAGCCTTTGACATGATTGATTATGGATTCTTGTTCAGAATATTTGGATATGTATAAATGACACCCTGATTCATTATATCACTTATCTCTGGCAGACAGCAGGTAATGTGCTTCAGACATTCTATGCCAGATCTATCTGTAGTTGGCGCTGGTGTTCCGCAAAGATATGTTCTGGGTTCTCTTCTGTTTGCTATTTATACGCTCGTATAAATGATCTGCCTCTTCATCAGAAGCATCATGCAAGCGATCCACTCGCCTACTACCGCACAGTATACAGTAGTGATAACATCTGCGCAAGTCTACAATCACACACTGCAAAACGAAGTTAATAACTTACTAAAATGGCTGACACAAGTCTTTAACAATTCCATGTTGATAAACAGAAACAAACAAAAATCAACGCGCATCACAGCAGGGATGAAACATAAAATTAATTTTTAAAAATCACTTCTGTTTTATTTATACTAGAACTTCACGAGGAGAAAACCTCGATGAAAATAACCCGCTGGGTCCTACCAGTGACCAATATCTAACTTGAAACTCACTTGTACACAATCTAACAAAAGCCAGTGCACAGAAATCTTACCAGTAATCAAAACTAAACACATTATCGACCAAAACTGAAGAAAAACATACTACATGTCACAACATACAAACTAAGACTATTGCTTCACAATCTAGGACAGCTACTCAATGTCGAACAAAAAAGACTTTTTTGTCACTTCATTTAATTTGTGACAAACCTCCAACACAACTACAGATCAACACAAGCATCTCAAAATTCTACCACTAAAAATGCTCATATTCAGCAAAGGCTAATCCTTTCATAGAATGATGTCACAAAACGCTCCGCATTATTTGTGATCTTTACCGAAAGCCAGTCCTAAATACAGTCTATGTCTGAATAATCGTCTTCTTCCAAATCTCAGTTTTCACGTGTAACAAGATTAGCTAGACCTACTTAGTCACTCGTCTTTGGAATGCTTAACCACACCGCATAAAATCATAAGTGATATTTCTTCTTTTAACTTTTACTGTAGCTATTTGTTATTGTATATATTTGTTACTTAAGTTATGTATCTCTTTGTTAATTGAGTTATGTATCTATTTGAACTAGACTATATGACCCCTTAGGGCATCTACTTTCTCATTGCTTTGAGTTGTCTAAAGACTGGTCCATATATACAAAAGAGCTGCATTAACACTATTAAACAAGTTATATATCTATTTGTCTATAATAAATATACTTGAAACATTTACTTAGCATGTATTTAGTCCGTTTCATATAATTGACTGTGCTGATATGAGATTTTATGCACATATTTGCCACTTTATTCATGTATCCAATGTGCCAGCTGAACTCCTATGACAGAGTGAATGTTGAGAGATGGAGGGCAGGATGTTAGATAGGCAGGTAATGTGCTTCAGACATTCTATGCCAGATCTATCTGTAGTTGGCGCTAGTGTTCCGCAAAGATATGTCCTGGGTTCTCTTCTATTTGCTATTTATACGCTCGTATAAATGATCCGCTTCTTCATCAGAAGCATTATGCAAGCGATAGGCCAGAGTGCTTAATTCTTTCTTCTTCTTCTTCTTCAGCTTTCCGAGCCATTAAGGCTCATTGCTGCAGATAAAGTTCGACTCCATTCCACTCATCTTCTCTCTCCAATTGGTGATACCAATTTCTTTTATATCCTCTTCTATGTTGTCTTTCCATCTCTGGTCTTGGTCTGCACCTTGGTCTTGTTTCCCTAATCTCTGGTGCATATATAATTTTCGTTTGTCTGTTCTCTTCCATTCTTTCTACAAGCCCTAGCCAGTGTAGTCTGTTCAGTTTCAAGATATTTATAATTCGTGGTATTTAAATAGGCTGTTCAGTTCAGTGTTCTTTCCAGCTCTCCATTCTCCACTGTTGGTATCCTTCATGGGGCCAAAGATTCTTCTTAGGATCTTGTTCTCAAGGATCTGCAATTGTTGTTCATCTTTGTTGTAACTCCACGTTTCTAATCCATACATCCATATTTACTCTTTCTTTCTTTTTCTTTCTTTCTTTTTTCTCTCTTTCTTTATTTCTCTTTTTCTTTCTTTCTTTCTAACAATTCATAAGCCCATCTGCCTTACGTTTTAAGCTGAAACATTTGTGGCCAACCATTTAAGAACTCGATTCAGGATTCGAATTAAATATGCTAAAATGTATTTCTCTCTTCAAAATTCTCCGTTAGTTCGGCTTGTGTTTGTATCGAAACGATGAAAGTAACAGAATCGATTATCATGTTAAAACAGTAGACTCGATCCTTTGTAGAATTTGTGCTGTAGTTACAACGGGGATACACGTTTTGGAATCTGCGAACATCGATGGAAAGGATCAGAACACTTCAAGAGCGAGAATGATAATATCTTTATATACTCTGGTGGAGGATTAGGAGGAAAGAATGGAATGGCTTTTTACTTGGACAAATCAACATCAAAAGCATTACAAGGTTACAATCCAGTAAGTGATAGAATCCTCACAATCAGATTTAAGGGCACTTCTAGAAATGTAATAATCATCCAGATATATGCACCTACATCAGCAGCAGAAGAAGAGGAAGTATAAGACTTTTATAACACACTGCACATAACGATACACCAGGTACGGAAAAATGATATTGTATTAATAATGGGGAAATTTTAAAGCAAACATTGGTACAGAAAGAGCAGAAGACGAAGGATATGTTCTGGGGAAATTTAGCATATGACATAGAAATGAGGCAGGAGACAATCTAATGGCGTTTTGCATGGAAAATGAGCTAATGATCGCTAACACACTTGTAAAACAACATCCAAGAAGACTTTACACATGGACATCATTTGATAGGAAAACCAAGAATCAAATAGATTACATTTTAGTGCAAAACCTCTACCAGGTGCTGATTGTGACACAGACCATGAGTTATTAATAGCAGACATGAAGATAAAGATAAAAAAAGACAGTTACGAGATCTAGACCAGTCCGCCTTGATCTTACAACAAGACCAGACAATACGGTATAGAAGTGAAGAACCGTTTCGAAATCCTGATGGCTGTACAGGAGGAGATGACGTCAAATGAAATGGCTACGCAGGCCAGAGACATCTTAATACAAACAGCTAAAGACGTGGTTCCAGTAAAGAAACACAAAAGAATGGATGGATTACGGAAGGCACAGCAGAACTGATAAAACAAAGTAGAGAAATGAAGACGCAATTGAAATTGACAAACAACAAAGAGGAATATACATCTTACAAAAGAAGTACGAAGAAACATAAGAAAGACCAAAAAAAAACGCAAAAAAATTGTTGTGAAAGAATAGGACATCAGAAGTGTGGAAAAGATAGTAAATGTTTAATGAAGACATTGACGGAAGTGTCACACCTAAGCTAAATGTAATTTGTGAAGAGATGGGGAAGACCTTGACAGAGACAGAGGAAATTCCAGAAAGATGGAAGGAATATTGCAGAGGAATGTATGAAACAACTGACTGCGAAAGCAGAAATCAACAGTATGAACTGTTATTGGAATAGAAAGAACTCGAACCGACAATAGAAGTTTTATAGGCAATAAAGAATCTGAAAAATGGTAAATCACCAGGATCCGATGTGATAACAGCTGAACTTATTAAAGCAGGAGGAAAGGAATGTGCAACAATCTATCATGCACTATGTAAAAAGATATAGCATTCAGATATCTGGCCAAAAGAATGGAAAATAACTGTACTCATACCACTGCCAGAAAGGGTAACCTGAAATTATGCACAAACTACAGAACTGTTGCCCTGATTAGTCATGCCAGTAAAATTCTGTTAAAAATCTTAATGGATAGACTTCGTAAGAAAATAGAAGAAGAGTCAATATGGTCCAAGTTGGTTTCAGGCAAGGAAGAGGATCAAGAGATCGTATATTCAATATAAGATTAATAATAGAGAATTGCAGAGAGTTTAATGTAAATCTATATTTATCTTTTATAGACTACTCAAAGGCTTTTTGATTGTGTACAACACCAGAAATTTGGGAACTAATGGGGGGAAATGGGATTTCCATCACATTTTATACAGTTAACATCACTGCTATATCTAGACCAACAGGAAGCAGTAAGAATAAATGGTGAAACAACAACTTGGTTTGACATAAAACAAGGGGTCCGTCAGGGGTGCATATTGTCGCCTTACTTATTTAACTTGTATACTGAAAGTATAATGAGGAATGTTAGAGAAGATGTAGACAAAGACTATTACGATGACATAACAATTGGAGGTTATGAAATACCAGAGATTAGACATGCTGATGACACAGTATTACTGTCTACAACACAAAAAGGAATGGAAAACTAATTATGTCAGTCAGTAAGAACACGGAAGAGCAAAACCTCTATCTTAATACTAAGAAAACTATATTGATGACAACTGACAAAACAAATAAGGCAGCTGAAATATGTATCAATGAGGAAAAATTGGAAGAAGTGAAGAGTTTTGAATATCTTGGATCAGTGCTAACTAATAATGGAGATACAACGAGGAAAATTAAAGTAGAACATCTATTGCTCTTCAGAAAGTAAAACAACTAAAGAATCTGTGGAGAAGAACAGAATGAACTACAAAAATAAGATTTTTAAGAGCATGCATCCTTCCCATCCCAATATATGCTTGTGAGACCTGGACAATTAACAAAACAGCTGAGAAACACATAAATGCCTTTGAATGCAAATGCTACAGAACAGTTCTTCAAATATAATGGGCACAAAAAAGAACAAATATATCCATACTACAAGAACTTAATATTGAATAAGGCTGGCTAGTAAAGATGATTAAGGAGAGAAAACTTAAATATTTTGGACACACGTCATGATAATCTAGAGAAGACCGTCTTGGAAGGGTACATAATGGGAAAAAGAAAGAGAAGAAGACCAAGGCGAAGATGGCTGTAAAACATCGTTGATGATCTGCAAATGGATGCATCAGCAGTAAGCCATCTTGCTCACAACCGAGAGGCCTACAGGAGTGCTGCTGTTAGGAGGCAAATTTCGGCAAGGGACATGCAAATAAATGAATGAATGAGTTTTATTCATAGAGTTGATATTTGGTTAAAGATGGAAATTCTACTTGTTGATACTGAATAATGTTTCGTAGGCTGCTCCCACAGACATTACGATATTCGTTCTGCGTACTCACACTTTTGCACATCATGAAGAATAACGTCCAGTTCCATTCACCACTTTCACGTCTGCTGTTTGCCAATCTTTCAACTGTAGAATGAAATTTAAATAACATACCATAGACGAAGATTGATGGATACAACTTGATGAAGAAAACATATACTGTCACGTATCTAAACAGACGGCTAGCAACAACGAACATAGTTCTAGGCAGGTTACTGAAATAACACAAGCCAACGCCGCGAGAAATAACATTGAAACTTTCTCATAAACTACATTTCTAGCTAGAATCACAACTACGAAATACCATATCTACTCTACACAACTTTGAAGCCCAGACTAACTCACAAGCCCCAAAATCTTACTGAGCCATCAGCACAAAATTCAAGGAACCTGTGCGAAAGGTGCAATACACTCTATCTTAAGGTCGGCTGCTGTGAACACTCAAACTTATCTTAAAAATACCAGGGCGTTAAATCTGAAAGCAAATATTGCACCTCATTGCCCTCAGCTTCAAACGATCCAGCTGTAAAATCCGGTACCCATCATAGAATTTTAAGGAAAACTATCTCTGAAAATGGACAAAATTTACCTGCAAGACGCGGCGCATTTGAAAAAGTTTTAACAATACTGTAATAGCATCAAGAGTATAAATAGCTCTCGCGCCTAAAGGACATTACGTTATTGGGGGGGGGGGGGGTGGAGTAGGCGATGAGAGTTCTGGAAGCTATACTTTTGTGTATAATAGAAAGCTAAGTGTTTTCATGATTGTCCCTCGTTTTCTAGAAATTAAAAAGATGAAAGCGTCTTTTCATAAATCCTTCTCATCATGGTATGTTTATCTGCAGAACCCCAAGTTCCATTATTAAATTGGTTTAGAGAATTTATTAGATCTTCAAAAGTCTTAAGGTTCCCAGAATTATCTCAATTTCTAATTTTGTTATTTGATGCAGAATATGTATTCGAAAGGCGTAAAATTCTCATACGATTTTACATCTATGTTAATTGTTTTTTTTTTTTGCTATTCTCGTTCAGCGGTGAAGTTTGAAATTCACATATATATATACAAAGAAGGAACGTTAAATTTGTCGCAGTGTACTTTTCATCCATATTTCTCTCTTTATCCTTTCTAGTTTTAACCTTTTGAATGGTGCAGTGACAGGAATTTTCAAGGCCTTGTTACAGCTTTGAACTTTCCTTATTCGTTATGGACTAGGTATGAGTATTTCATCTGACTGACACTCCCAAATGTTTGCCCGTTTTCTTAGCTTTCTGTACTAATTCAGATTAACTTCTGATTATGATTTTGGACTTTAAAAAAAAACTTGACCGAAGTTATTTCAATTGTTTGAACATTAATGTTAGTTCTCTCACTTATAACTTCATTCACTTATCTGTAACTTCACTCACTTATCTACAACTTCATTCACTTATCTATAACTTCACTCACTTATCTACAACTTCATTCACTTATCTATGCCTTCATTCACTTATCTACAACTTCATTCACTTATCTATAACTTCATTCACTTATCTACAACTTCATTCACTTATCTATAATTTCACTCACTTATCTACAACTTCATTCACTTATCTATAACTTCACTCACTTTTTACCACCTACTTCAGTTGGAATATATGCCCGCCCCTAATATTTGCACTTTCCTCATAGCTTTAGTCTTATCTACCGATTATCTGTACAGAATGCCTGCATTAATTCTAACTGTGTTAATGTTTGTTAATGTATGTATCGACATAGCTGTGTTATATGTGTGAGAAGGGAGCAGCTGTTTTCAGCAGTATCAAGAAGTGGTATACGAAATTCCGGGATGAAGGCTGTCAGTGTCATCTACTCGGCAGGAACGTTCAGAGCCAAAAACTGTGAATCGTGTTAGAGAAACTTACCGTGGAAGCCCCCGCCTTCATCCTGGAATTTCGCATACCACTTCTTGATACTGCTGAAAACAGGTCCTGCCTTCTGGAATTTCGTTCGAAATCGTCGTTGCGAATTCCAAAACACAAAATGACTGGTCATGTTTACTTAACGCCATATTTACTACTGCTACTTCCTAGCGGCAAACAATAGGAGCTATGCACACGGGTTTATTTTTATAAAAAGCATCTCTCTCTCTCTCTCTCTCTCTCTCTCTCTCCTTGTGTACGCATAATCAAGATCCGTTATGGAGTTTCTTTGTTGCGAATTTTTAAAAATATTTCACCTATTTATCAATAACCCTGTCAATCAGTCATTTGCATGTCCCTTGTAGAACTTTGCTCTCTAACAGCTCTCCTGTATGCCTCTCGGTTATAAGCAAGATGCCCTGCTGCTGATGCATTCATTTGCAGATTATCAACGATGTCTTGCAGCCATCTTCGCCTTGGTCTTCCTCTCTTTCTTTTTCCCATTATATACCCTTCCAAGACGGTTTTCCCTAAATGCTCATGACGTTTAATGTGTCCAATTGTATAATATTAGTAGAATATTTGTAGAATAACCCTGTAGTTGCACTAATTTTAATATTTGCAACAGGGTGTCCCGTATGCTCTCCAAACATGAAAGATAAAGGACAGAATGTCAAAGAGACCTGACATCAAATTCTTTGCACTTTAAAATAAAGTTCATTACTTAGTTCTTTCTTATTTGCTACCATTCGCATTACACATCTGAGAGATATAGTCAATAATTCTTCAATGGAAACTGTCCAAAAATATTCCAGTTTGAGAGAGTGTCATTTCAGAGACAAATAAAAAATCATGACTTGAAACTTGAAAAGAAGCACAATATAGATCAATAAACTGGTAATCATTTCAAGCTTGACAATTTTTTTCAAATAAAAAAAAACAATTCTTTCGCGCAGTGAAGTCATAGAGTACAGTTTTGTATGATAAGCCTTCGAAGAATCGTTGACAAATCGCAGTTGATACGAAAGAAAGAAAAACGACAAGATACCAAATCTGAGGCAAAAACATATATTAGACTAAGTCTTCTGGAGGTGTCAAAGTTGAGACAAAAACATATATTAGACTAAGTCTTCTGGAGGTGTCAAAGTTGAGACAAGAACATATAAGTCCGTCTCTCACAAGTACCCAATTTGAGACACAAACATATAAAAGTGTTCTCTAGTCATTTTTTTTCTCTTAAGAAAATTGTCTACGATTTGTCTACGGGCAATCATACAGCACTGTGCTCTATCAGTTTTGACTAAGTAATTTACTAGTGAACGGGTATTCATTATCGTTTTTTTTAGGTCTTCAAACCCAGTCATAGCCACAGGATAGTCTGTGGTATAGGAAATGTTCTAGGGTCTCTATATGATATTAAAATTATTTAAGGATTCTTCATTGGGGAGATACATTTTGATCAGCAATGTCTAGAAAAATGAAAGAGAAGAACACAGTGGCAAATAACAAATTAAGAGAAAAAAAATGACTATAAAGCATGAAAGCTTATATAAAGTTAAATAATTACCAGACTCATCATATGCGAAATAGAAATTGCCCTGTCTCATAGAGTTAGTGAAACTGCAAGAAAGCATCAAGTAGGCGTCATTGTTATGTCACATATTAGAATATGGTAGTGTAACCAATAAAGAAATAAAGAAAGAGACATACTTCTGAGATATTGCAAGCCCTGTTCTATACCGCATCAATGAAGTGAGTATAAAGCAAGTCACGGTCATATTTTTGCGGCTTCCCAATACATACAAAGATACAAAGACTGGAATCAGGAGAAATGTTCTTAGGAACGGTCTTGAAGATAACATGACTTCTCCATTCTTTCCTCCTAATTTTCAACCAGAATATATAACGATACCATCAGTGAATGTCCTGATACTTTCCAACGATGCTCGCAGACTCCTAAAATGTGTGTCCTCGTTCTTTCCATCTCGTCACTTATTATTTGATACATTCCCTCATACATACTAGATGACAAGAAAATCTAATAAGGAAGTTCCGAAAGAGGCACAAGAAACAAGGAAAATTACGACAAAGAACAGAAAACGACAATCCAGATTTGTGTTGCATGTTTGGAGGAGAGGCGGGCTAGGAACACGTAATATAGCAACAGGGAAGATGGAAGCTAGAAGGGACGGAGGCAGACAAAGATGTTTGATGTTACTGGCATCCTGGCACGGGAAATGCTTAGTGACAAGCTTGTTGAGATGCATAACAGATCGAAGGTTATGGAAGGACATGATATCTAACGTAAGCCGGTCGGCAAGGATGTTGAGAGAGAGAGAGAGAGAGAGAGAGAGAATGAATGAATAATCTTTATTTTTAAAGGGTAAAGAATTGGGCACGCAGGCCCGTCTTAAATTCTGCCCTTCATCACTCCATCTTTCATTCTTCCCACACACTTGATTTAGTACAAAAATACAAATTAAATTAGGAAAAACATATCAAAAGAGTGTAAGATTTAACTACCACATTCAAAGTAAAAGAGAAGAAGTGAGAGAGTATGTGTGTGTGCATGTAAACGTCTAAAATCATGTGCACACAAGAAGTTTCTTAAACGTGCACTAGAACAGGTGTAAGGAAACAACCTACCGTAAAATTAGAAATACTTTACCGCTAAATGATCCTAATTTTATCATTATACCTTCAGCGGATTGTAATCTTTTCATTACCACTTCGATGTTAATGGCTGTTGACTGACTGCGTGACCAGGCGCATTGCCAGTAATCAACTCAGCTATCAGTCTATCACGGCATGGTTTTTTTTTTTTACTAACCGTAATCATTTCCACCCTCTCATTTAAAGTGAGAGACGTGTGACTCTCATTTTCACTTTTAAGGGCTATTATAAGGTAATTAATAGGCCCACTTTAGGTATAAGAACGGTGATAAAAGTTTGAAATATTGTGAACATGTCCAGAATGTGACACGGAGACACGAAGCTTGTAAAACGAGTAAGCAAAATGGCGCTGATCGACTCGCTTGATGCTATATTATTGCCAAAAGCCATCGAAAGAAGAAGGCACACTATTAAAATTATGGACTTGAATAATCTGAAAAGTGCCACTATGAAAATTATAAACCTGACTAGTTATAAAAATACAGTATCTGTGAAACACAATAACGCTGTGCGCAATGAAGAGATATATCCCTGTATAGAACGTGGTGACAATAAATCAACACTTAGTCTCTTATTCTCTCTCTCTCCCTCTCCCTCTCTCTTTCTCCTTCTCTCTCCCTCTCTCTCTCCCTCTCTCTGCCTCTCTCTCCCTCTCTCTCTGCCTCTCTCTCCCTCTCTCTCTCCCTCTCTCTCCCTCTCTCTCCCCTCTCTCTCTCTCAGAACCATTTAACGTTTAATGGAAGACTGATAACTCTGCTGAAGCATATGCCATCACGTTGATAAGCGTTTACTTGGAAAGTCCTTATCTTTTTTTTCGCGATTTGATATTATTTTCTTTGCACGTTATTTTTGCTATTATTTCTTTCAGTCCGACCAAAGTTCCCTCATGGAACAACCAGTGGAAGAACAGGCGGACTTTGGCTTCTTGTGTAGTTAGCTTTCAAAGGTGCTTCATATTATCATCTTTCCGTGCCGTCTTTCCTCAGAAGGTTGGCTTCAATGGCCCTCCAATTTGCTCCGTGTCTTGTTTTCTCAGGACACCCACTCATGCTGAATTGATTCCATCTCTTTCTGTAACCAGTCTATATCGTTGTTGTTCTTTTGTTCTTTTTTCCTTTCAGCTTTTACCCCAATTATCATATTCATTACTGTATTATGCATATTTAAAAGACTGAAATATTTTAACTGTCTGATTATCTTGTTTTTCAATTTCAAATGAATTAGCATTTCCGTGTTTTCCATTCTATCCGTGAAATTCGCCTTATTCTTCTCTATATCTACATTTTAATGGCAGCAGGTTTCTTTTCTATTGTCTTATTTAATATCAGCGCTTGTACAGTATAGAGAGCGTGGAATATACATAGCATATGGCGACCCTCAGCTTCGTTTGATATATTACGTGCTTCATTTATTTCTAATAAATTGCCCTGTTTGAGTCTTACTCGTTATAATCGCATTATTCTTTGGTTCATTGAATGATATTTCATATTCCTGAATTCTTCACCTTGTTCACAGATTCTCTTTAATCTTCTATCATTTATTCCACAAATCCTCCATAGATGATGGCATTCCTTGTAGCTACAGTTGTGGATCTGATAAGTTAATTTTTTATTTCTTTTATTAACTTAGAATACGGTTGTTATCGTTCAATGTGCTTTTTAACGCATGGTAAATGTAGGCAATATTTAGCTTACTTATTACATGATCAAAAGCTATATTCACATATTGGATGAAAGAGAATTTTCACACATTTTAAATCATAATTTTAACATTCTTGATCAAATAATAATATCCACATTCTTGATCAAAGTCTAATATTCACATACTCGATCATTTTTTGACAAAAATGTTATTCATACTCTTGATCAAAGACAATTTTCATATTTTTGCTCATATTTGATCACATCCCTTTATATTTTACTTTATTTTATGTTCAAACGCAGTTATGAAATATGTGATTTACACATTTCCAGATACAACTGAGCTCAGTTCATTCATTCATTCATTTATTTGCATGTCCCTTACGGAACTTTGCCTCCCTAACAACACTCTTACATGCCTCTCGGTTGTGAGCAAGATGGCCTGCTACTGATGCATCCATTTGCAGATCATAAATGATGTTTTGCAGCCATCTTCGCCTTGGTCTTCTTCTCTTTCTTTTTCCCATTATGTATCCTTCCAAGACGGTTTTCTCTAGATTATCATGACGTTTAATGTGTCCAAAATATTTAAGTTTTCTCTCTTTAATTCTCTTTACTAGCCAGCCTTATTCAATATTAAGCTCTTTTAGTATAGATACATTTGTTCTTTTTTGTGTCCATGATATTTGAAGAACTCTTCTGTAGTATTTACATTCAAAGGCATTTATGTGTTTCTCAGCTGTTTTGTTAAGTGTCCAGGTCTCACAGGTACATGTTGCGATTGGAAAGATGCACGCCCTTCAAAATCTTATTTTTGTAGTTATGTCTGTTCTTCTCCACAGATTCTTTAGTTGTTATACTTTTTGAAAAGCGATAGATGTTCTTTTTAAAATTTCCCTCATTGTATATCCATTATTAATTAGCACTGATCCAAGATATTAAAAACTCTTCACGTCTTCCAATTTTTCCTCATTGATACATATATCAGCTGCTTTGTTTGTTTTGTCAGCTGTCATCAATATAGTTTTCTTTGCATTAAGATAGAGGTTCTGCTCTTCGCTGTTCTTACGGACTGACATAATTAGCTTTTCCATTCCTTTTTGTGTTGTGGATAGTAACACTGTGCCATCAGCATATCTAATCTCTGGCATTTCATAACCTTCAGTTGTTATGACATCGTAATATTCTTTGTCTGCATTTTCTCTAACAATCCTCATTATATTTTAGTATACAAGTTAAATAAATAAGTCGACAATATGCACCCCTGTTTTATGTCAAACTAAGTTGTTGTTTCACCATTTATTCTTACTGCTGCTTGTTGGTCTAGATACAGCAGTGATGTTAACTGACCTCAGTTAGTGAAATTTAAATTCGAAATGTATGTATAACTGTGATTATAAGTGTGGGGAAAGTAATCTAAACACACCATAAGAGATTCACATACGAGTTCCGCAACAAAATATGTGACAATGTGTGCAAAAAGTGTAGGATAACTTACATTACTCGGACCAGTCTCAGATAATGTGACCGCATGCAGAAACATCTTTATGACATCTCCCAGGCTCTAAGCCAGTCTCTAGTCATTTAAATGGCCTCAGTTACTGAAATAAGTCTGATTTTTCTAGTGACAGCTGTCAAACAATGTCACTCTGGTGACAGAAGACGTCTGGCGTTCTGGAACCGCTACATACAGGAATACGGGACGCTGTAGCCACATGGTCTCATCTCAAAATTCAGCTACACTTAACATACCCTTTCTCTACAATCATATTCCCTCTCTACTACGTTTTTCTCCTTTCTCACCTGTAGCTTATAATCCGGAACCTTCACTGTATTAAGCTACAAATTCTCTACTCCAGCCACATTCATCTATTCCATCCACCCTCTTCTCGACCTGACTACCATTGTATCCATTTCTCTCCTTTCCGCATTCTCTACTCTCTCTCTCTCTATCTCTTTACTACCAGCCTATCATATCTCACATGTCTTAATTTAGGCATTCATAATACTCCATCATACACTCTTTCGGACGCAGCTTTCTCCAAGTCACACCCCCTCCTTTTCTTTACTATTTTGTTTTCCATTCTTATGTATTGTATATCATCAGTGTGAAGTTATATTTGATCTTCTTTCCTTATTTATTTGTCCTGTAATGTTTTTACATGATTAATATGTAAACTGAAACGTAACAACTGTGTGCTCGTTAACTAATAAAGCTGTTCCTACTTTTGTTTTAAATACTTTTAACATTGTGTGTGTTCACATTTCCTTTAACATTTAGGAATGAGAAAATGATGTTTTATCATCTGTGGCAACGGTTTCCAAAGTGGGGATTATCGACCTCTGTCGGCATAAGGACATTCCAGGGAGACATGGAAGGCAAAGGGAGCGACAATGTCATCAGAGCAAACCAAGTGAAAAAGGTTTTTGAGGACCTTAGGGATGTAGCCGACGTGGCAAGGGGACGATACTCTGCAATAGGTTGGGAACCGCTGTCTGTAAGTTTAAGCAGATCTTTAAAGTTAATTAATGCTGAATATTCCATGTACTTTGATTCGATCCCTTACACAGAACTTCCGAGGTCAGTAATAAACAGTTTCATTTCCATTCTTTGCTTCATCCATCTTGCTCGAAACACTTTCATGTGGTTTGAATGTTTTGTGGGGTTCTTTTACTGGTTGTAAAACTATACATCAGATGTAAAACTACATTTGGTACAACTGGAGTCCAAGAGTATAGCCTTGTTTGGAATCTATTCAGTCTGACTGCATCTAACAGTTATGGACTGTTTGGTTTGCTTGGAATTTAAGATTAATGCACTGTTTGGTCTAGTTTAATGGAAGTACTGATTCACCTCCTCGTGTCTTGTTTCAAAAAACGCTGACGCTCAGAGAAAATAACCAAGCTCAGCTTTGAATTTCTTCACAGCAAATTTTAAGTAAACGAGAATAAAACAATCCAATCTGAAGTACTCTTCAACAGTCAAGACCTTGTTAGAAACTAGCTTGTTTAATTGATGTATAGAAATATCCATCCAATGTTTACATAACCTGATGAATACGTCATATCGCCTGCAGAAACTGTCCGTTTATTGTTGTCAAATGTTGAATCATACATTCCAAAGCTGTATCCAAAACCCCGATCATATACGCATTTATTTACACACCCTAGTACAGCTATTCGCCCTTGCGCATTGACAAACCATGACTCCATAGAAATACCGTTTTGCCATATCGAGATCTTTATTGACGATATCTTCTAGTAATTAAACTATTTTTTTTCTTTTTGGGTGTTTTACTCTCGCGCTGGTTGTGTTGATCAACGAAAATTACTATTTTCTGGACGACAGAATCTGATTTTTCTGAAAAACCAGGACTAAGATATAAATGTTCTGTGTGTATGAACGTAACTAACTTCCCAGCACTTTTTACGGGAAAAAAGTTGCTTGGTGCTATAGACTTTTGTCTTTCATCATTCACTATAGTATTTTGCGAAGAATCTAGGTAAATGTATGTTTAAATCTAAATAAATATGCTAATTTAATACGTACATTTAAGGAAAATTAGCATTGAAAATATTACTTTCTCAAAAGTTGTCCCGTACTTAAGTCCCAAGTGCTCGTGTGTAGAAAAAAAGATAATATTCCTTTTTCCATGCCACTAAGGCACACTGGGGATACGGTGCCTAGCCGCATTTACCTTCACAGATTTCTCTGGTCTCCATGCCACTAAGGCACACTGGGGATACGGTGCCTAGCCGCATTTACCTTCACAGATTTCTCTGGTCTCCGTGCCTAGAGCCTGGGTGGACCTGTGGCCTTTTTTTTTTTTTTTGGTGTGCTGGTACCAACAACAAAAAAAATCCCCCACGGCTGAGATTTGAACCCAGTACAATTGGATTAGTAGACCACTCAGCGAACCAGATGCTCATGTGTACAGACAATTAACTAGAGCTCATAATTTCAGGGCCTGGACTCACTTCCAAATTAAAAAAAGGACGTCTGTCGCTCTTCAAAAAGTATAACAACTAAAGAATCTGTGAATAGGAACAGACAGAACTACAAAAATAAGATTTTTAAGGGCATGCATCTTTCCCATCGCAACATATACCTGTGAGACCTGGACACTTAACAAAACAACTGAGAAACACATAAATGCCTTTGAATGTAAATACTACAGAGGATTTCTTCAAATATCATGGACACAAAAAAGAACAAATATATCCATACTACAAGAACTTAATATTGAATAAGGCTGGCTAGTAAAGAGAATTAAAGAGAGAAAACTTAAATATTTTGGACACATTAAACGTCATGATAATCTAGGGAAAACCGTCTTGGAAGGGTACATAATGGGAAAAAGAAAGAAAGGAAGACCAAGGCGAAGATGACTGCAAGACATCATTTATGATCTGCAAATGGATGCATCAGCAGCAAGCCATCTTGCTCACAACCGAGAGGCCTACAGAAGTGCTGTTAGGGAGGCAAAGTTCCGCAAGGGACATGCAAATGAATGAATGAAATGAATGGACTCATTTCCTTCCTGTTATTAATCTCACTCGGTCCCGTTGGCTTGTTTCAAAGCTTCCTTTCACATTCACATCAACAATGACTTTCCTATTTGTCTGCTAGCAATGTTGAGCGAAGAAAAGAATAAACTTGTTTCTTTCTTCCTGTTTCTCGTACATTAACTGATAAATTACATTTTTCACTAGTAACAAGTAAGATCACGGTAGTAATTACTGTTTTCTAAAAATAACCGAAACCGTGCCGAGATCGTTCGCACCACGAAACCAACCATATTAGTGATGACGTCATCGCGTTTTCTTGGAATCCGCTTCAAAGACTGGCTACGGCGAGTCTCAGAAATGTCTTCAGTCCTCGCTGCTTTGGTCAGGCAAGCTACTTCCCGGACATCTTTCAATGTGTATTCATGCAAGTCTTGAGGTTTAAATTCTTTCGTGCGTTACTGAAATTCTAAAGTGAGTTAAACCTAACCCACTGAACTTCAAAGACAAATTTTTTTGGTGAAGACAATATGAACAATAAAGGAGATCCCTTGCAGTTCAGTTACTTCAGTTACTGCATCATCAGTGTAAAGCACAGTTACTTCAGTTACTGCATCATCAGTGTAAAGCACAGTTACTTCAGTTACTGCATCATCAGTGTAAAGCACAGTTACTTCAGTTACTGCATCATCAGTGTAAAGCACAGTTACTTCAGTTACTGCATCATCAGTGTAAAGCGCAGTTACTTCAGTTACTGCATCATCAGTGTAAAGCGCAGTTACTTCAGTTACTGCATCATCAGTGTAAAGCACAGTTACCTCAGTTACTGTATCATCAGTGTAAAGCAATGTTTCCCAGCGTGGTGAGAACGTACTAGGAGGGGACAATTAGAGTATATTAGAATTGTTCACACCTTGGTTGACTATTATTCTGTGGACGGGGGTGGGGGTGGGGGGGGGGCAATAACACCACGGCTCACGCATAACACTACGACTGACATATAACACCACTGCTCACATATAACAACACGAATGATATATAACACCACAGCTTTCACGTATAACACCACGACTCGTGTATAACACCCTGACTCTACGTATAACACCACGACTCGTGTATAACACCCTGACTCTACGTATAACACCACGACTCGTGTATAACACCCTGACTCTACGTATAACACCACGACTCGTGTATAACACCCTGACTCTACGTATAACACGACTCATGTATAACACCCTGACTCTACGTATAACACCACGACTCGTGTATAACACCCTGACTCTACGTATAACACCACGACTCGTGTATAACACCCTGACTCTACGTATAACACGACTCATGTATAACGCCAAGACTCGCGTACAGTGCTACGAATCATGTATTCCAGCACAGCTAACAAACAACTTGCTGAGATACGAATAAATTTTCTAACCTTTTGCAACCAGTATCTAAAGGCGGATAACTATAGACCAGAGTTGTCGTTCCCAGCCTAAAGTGCACACGACATACCAGCGCATAACGTGGTTTACAACTGATTTGAAGGTTATCTTGGTTCACAGTGTACCCAGAAAGACAGTTCATTTCTACAAGATGAAACACGTCGGATGTCATTAGGAAGGCGGAAGTGGAAGATATTCACCTCCACAATCAAGCGGCACACAGAAAGATGGCTGAAAAATGAATAGACAGACCGACAAGTAGATAGATAGATAAACAGACAGACAGGCAGACAGATAGGTGGGTAGGCGGGTGGCTGATGGATGGATGGATGGATGGATGGATGGATGGATGGATGGATGGATGGATGGATGGATGGATGGATAGGTAGGTAGGTAGGTAGGTAGATAGATAGATAGATAGATAGACAGACAGATAGATAGATAGATAGATAGATAGATAGATAGATAGATAGATAGATAGATAGATAGATAGATAGATAGATAGATAGATAGATAGATAGATAGATAGATAGATAGATAGATAGATAGATAGAATATTTGTTGTTTAATGCATCTTCTGTTATATCTATAAATTGTATACCCCTGTATCTAAATTACGGAGAAGGGGGGTTTCGTTTCTTCGTCTTTTTTTAATCCAAGTTTTTCTTACACTTTGAAAAATTCCATTTTTAAGAAAATATCCATCTCTACAAGACTTCCTCCTTATCCCAGATAAAATTTGCCTACTGAAAAACAACCACAATTCATCGGTAGTTGAGACAGGTGACAAGATTAACTGGACGAAAAAAACATCTTTATCAGTATCAAGTATTGTAATGGTCCAGAAGAAAGTGAAAGAGTGCTATAGTTATGAACAGCGTCAGATAATGAAAAAATGGTCCGAATCGATATTGGCAGATTTCATATGAATATAGCCGTACTTGAGTAGACGTAATATGGAAATGGGATTTTTAAAAATTACAGTGACACTGAAAACATGTCAAAAAATGAGTGTGGTTAGTGAAACACATGTTTACTTTATCAACAGGTGTCATTAGAAATAAACTTTACATAGTAGTGAGGTTTTTTTCCCTAACAATAGGAAACTGCTTTATAAATTTGTTATAAAAGGCATCGCCATTAGTAGCAAGCTATTACAGTACTTAACAAGTGAAGTGTGTCAAAGCTTAATGTAGCAAATCGTGCATAGCAAAGTGCTTTATATCATCGTCATGTGTCATGCCTGGATACATCGGGGACCTTGTTTCTTCACAGTTTCCGATCTTTCATGTTCTTCATCAGTTCTGCTGTTGTGCTTCTCCTCTGCCATTTTGTCCAGTCGTCTAAGATTTCCTCTCTTGGTTTACCTCTTTCTTTCCTGCCTCCTATTTCCCCTGTTGTGATATTTTCTATCCCTCCTCTTCATTTTGGGTTTATTTATCTGCTTGTTTCGCTTTCATTTCTTTATTTATTTGATAAAGACATACAATCCAAAATATTCGGATTTTTTCCATAAATAATCCACTGTAAAAACAGTAAAAATAAAAATGTCAGCCTGAACAAAAAGAAGACTCAAGTGATGGTTATCTCAAAGAAAATAATACCACCAAAATGTACCATTACCGTCGATGGCACAGAACTAGTTAATAGATTCAAGTACTTAGGAACGATTACAACAACTGATGGAAAATGTCACAACGAAATAAAAAGCAGATGTCCTCAGGCCAAGTCAGCATTCCAGAAAATGAGACATATTTTGTGCAACAGATATGTATCAACGGAAACAAGATTCCGAGTACTTAAATGTTACATCAAGCCACTTTTGTTTTATGGGTGTGAAGCATGTTCCATGAATAAGAGAGTACAGAGAGAATTGGAGGACATAGAGATGTGGTTTATAAGAAGGGTGTTGATGGTACCATGGACAGCCAAGAAAACATTTGAAGAAGTCTTAAGAGAAGCTGGAGTTAAAAAGCAGACAAGCGAGATTTATATGACAATTCCTGAGAAGAGGAAAACTGGAACACACTGTGGCAGCTGGAAAAATTGAAGAAAGAAGAGACAGAGAAAGACAGAGAAAGAAGTTAGTGGATGGGCTGTCAGTGTGACAAGGAAGAAAGTCACCGGTGGATCTCATAATCAAGTATAAGGGCAAGAAATTGTGCAGAGAAATGATCGCCCACGCTACACGGCATGGCAACTTGTATTGAATCCATTGTTGTTATCTCCTGTTGCTTTATTTCATTTTCATCTGTTTTATTTATTTATTTTATTATGTAAAACTGCATCATTCCCCTTTGTCTAGCTGTACTCTACATTTTTTTCGAAGATCGTGGCAAATAAAACTCCGTTTACATGTAATATTGTGGAGAAATGTTTGTATTCGACACGTTTTATCAATAAGAGGATCTCAGATGTTGAAAGCTGATCTAGTCTGATGCTTTGAGGAGAATGAAAATGATTCCTCTTCTCTTTATATGCCCAATGAACCTTTCGGATACATACGTACGTAGGTACATACACTCACACACACATACACACATATATAAGTATATATAAATGTATGTATGTATGTATATTCCAACATCACTCTGGAATACCTGGAGGAATTTCAACCAAACATGGTACACATATGACTTACAATCCGGAAATATATAATGTTGGGGTAAGACACCCCTATCTCCCCTAGGGGTCGAGGGTAACATGTACAAATAATCGAAAACGACTCTGTGAAGTAAGGGATGTAACTCCTGCTATATTTACGCGCAATGCCTGCATCGGGTTGTGGGCTGTGCCTGCAGGATAGCGTGGAAATTAATAGACTCTGTATAATATTCTAGAAGGTTGTGGATATAAATATAACTCTGTAGAACTTTCTGGAAACTTTTAAAAATCGTTATGTCCCTGTCTTGGACTCGTGATGCTCGAGAAAATTCAAGCATCGACTCGAATCTTAGATGGCCGTATATAAGGTAATCACTCGGCAAGTCTTCCAGTTTATCATCTTTCAGGGAATGTGACAATTTCATTTCGCTCTTTTAGTGGATTGTTAACTGTTTCCTACAGAGATAGTGTGCAATTAATTTGGATTCAAGTTCATTAATACTTTTTTATTTCTGTGAAGAGTTTTGTATTTCTACAAGGATGTAAGTACTGTATAATTTTAAATTTTAAATTTGTTTTTTTTCCTTATGTTTATATTAGCTTTTATATTGTATTCTATACTTCATAATTTTACACATATGGCTTACAATCTAGAAAAAAATACCGGGGGGGGGGTAAGACACCCATAACACCCCTAGGGGGTGCTTGGGTGGGGTGAGAAGGGGGTGACGTGTAAAAATAATAAAAAACGACCGATATTAGTGTCGAATCCATAGTTTTCGGGGTCGCTGAGATGAATACTGACACTCCCGATGCCGTTTAAGGCGAAGTTCAGCTCCCATCGGCATTGGGAGCCTCGGGCTGGAGGTGAGATAGGGGTGACATGTACAAAGAGAGGGAGAGAAAGGGAGAATGATTGATTGATTGACTGATCTTTATTTCAAAAGGGTTAAGAATTGGGCACGCAGGCCCGTCTGACATTCTGCCCTTTATCATACATCTTTCACTCTATTCCAGACATTCTACAAATATGCTGTTCATATAACAAAGAGAGAGAGATGAAGAGAGAGAGAGGGGAGAGAGGGGGAGAAGAGAGAGGGAGAAAAAGAGGGAGAGAGTAGAGAGAGCGGGGGAGAGAGAGGGATAGAGTTGAGATTGCCATGTTTCTCCCACCGACAACATTATGTTGCTTGCTAATGGCTGGGTTCACACAAGAATGTATTTATTCTTGCTCCTGAAGGTGAAACTAAAAATGCTCTTTACAATCAAGTTTTGAATTAAATTAATATTATAATGAATTTGTAAAATTATACTTTTAAATGTCTATAAATAACATTACTTCGATAGTACAATTTTGTAAAATTATACTTTTAAATACCTGTAAATAACATTACTTCGATAGTACACTATAGATAGAATTCATTCCTTTTTCTGTGTAATAGACGACTGGGATAATTAAAGGAATGTAGTCATGTCGAGGGGAGGGGGTGAGGGGAGAGAACTTTCATATTCATTTGATGTATGGCTTAAAACAGTGATAAGGTGAAAGGGCAGCAGAATGTAAAACTTCAGTAACCAAACGGGAACATCAGTATCAGCTGAAGAAATCCAAACTTTCACATGGTTTGATGAGCCAGTAAAAATAAAACAGCAATAAATCTTGACCAAAAATACAGGAAACTGAAAAAAAATTGGTAACATAATCACCAAAACCTGTTAGGCAAAAACCCCGGCTGTGACTCGGTGGTAGTTGCCATGGTAACGATTCTGCAATCCAAAACTTCAGTCAAGCTCTTGTTTTTTCCTTTCCAAAAAGAAATACATCTTCATAAAACCAAATAAATTATTGGACGGTTGACCTCACAAACCTTTCAGACATCTTTTATCTTAAAGGTTGTAACCGCAGCGTTCTGTAGTTGCTGGCGAGGAAAGAACTGCGGTGGGGTTATTTTTAGAACAGACGGTTTGGTTATTTAAGTTTTTTTAAAAACTGGTTCCGTGTCTTACTGAGTCAATCTGAGGTCTAGAATCTGACGTCTAGAATCTGAAATTCTTGTTATGTAACCCACTCCGCCTTCCATACATTGCAAGGAATTCTCTCCTGCAGCGGTACCATCAAGATGCAGTTTAGTCCTGCCATACATACTCAGCATAATTTACAACAAAAATGCTCCTTGTGAACCTTTCCTCCGTGCACTGGTTCATGGCTTTATTTCTCATAATTTGGTAGGTGCATCCTTCAAAATGCTGGCTGGCAGAGGATAGCAGACGTGTGGCTTCATGTATTTAGTTCATATCAACTGAGATGCTGGTAATATTTACAGAGTGTCTCCTCCAAACCCTCCGATGGCTATATCAGTGACATCTGTATATTCATGTCTACGAAGCTTTTGGACTATCAGTTTCAATCACATTAAAGGAAATTCACGTTCTGTTTTTTCCACTGAATTCTCTTCTATTAGTATAAAGTCTTCACCGAGTCAGCCTTTGTGGCATATAGAGCTTTTCCATAAGCACATTTTTTTCTGAATGAGCCAGGGACCAAACAAGGCATTCTTAGAAACGAAGTTTTTTAAAGCACTCTGTGAATAGTTATTCTGAGAACGTATTGTTATCCTTAAAAAAAAACACAAAAAAACTAACAAACAGAGCGCAGTTAGACTTTGAAAAAATCCTAAAAAAAAAAAAAGAATTTTAGACATGAGAGAAAGTAAAATGAGAAGAAAATTACCTGGGGACTTCTCTTATCATGTTTCTTTCTCTGACGTCTAAAGTGTTTTGTCTACGATTTTCCAAGTCTGACAATATAACATTGTGCTCTGTCACTTCGCTGTGTGAATTGCCTCGTTGTTTCCTATTTACAAAAAGTATCTTAAAAAAATAAAAAAAGGAATATGAGTCTCTCAGAAAACGATAAACTGTGACAAAATTATGACGTTTTAACTGAATTATTTCACCATGCACAATCACTTATAAATGAATTGTTTAACATCACATTTCCATTTTAAGTGCAGATTTTTCTCCCTTGAAGTCAGTAACTGAGTCACACAGAAGGAAAAGTTAAACGTTTCAATTCGTGTTTCCATTTGGAATATTTAAGCGATATTTGTGTCTCGTTTTGTCACCATTTCTTCTTCAACTTTGAGATAATATAAACTTTTTTGTAGCTTATAATAAGAGTAAACTGCTGAACTTTTCATCCTAGTAAACGTCTTGATCTCCCTGTTGTAGATCACACAAGGCGGAAGGTTTTACAGTTACATACAGTTTTATAGTATTTATCGATATCTGACGGAGAAGTTAACTTTTCGGGGGTTCAAATATCCGGCCATTGGACAGCAAATAGAACAAAACTCAGTTCAAAACATAGGTTTTGTCAAAATACGGGTTAAAATACTTGTGAAAACAGGGGTTAATACGGTCACAACACACTGGTCCGAACACAGGTAAAAAACAATTGTCAAAATATTCGTCAAAACACTGGTCACAATATTTGTCAAAACACTGGTCAAAATATTTGTCAAAACATTGGTCAAAATATTTGTCAAAACACTGGTCACAATATTTGTCAAAACACTGGTGAAAATATTTGTCAAAACACTGGTCAAAATATTTGTCAAAACACTGGTCAAAATATTTGTCAAAGCATTGGTCAAAATATTTGTCAAAACACTGGTCAAAATATTTGTCAAAACACTGGTCAAAATATTTGTCCAAATATTGGTCAAAATATTTATCAAAACACTGGTCAAAACACTGATCAGAACATTGGTCAAAGCACATGTCAAAACACTGCAATGGAAATCATAAAGAAAAAAATGTAACGAAAGACATAAATAGAAGGAAAGCGATAAATATGTAGCAAAAATTATGCTAGCAAAAGATTTCAGCGGATGAATCATCTGCATTCTCCCCAAACCTTAAGGATGGATCATCTGCATTCTCCCCAAACCTTAAGGATGGGATCATCTGCATTCTCCCCAGACCCTAAGGGTGGATCATCTTCCAACATCTGAGACCCTCTCCCTGGCAAAACGAGTCCAGTCCGGACATCTCTCCGTAGCGTTGCATGTACAGGAAATGTTATTCTCGAGAGTTTGAAGAAACGTGTAGAGAGCAGTTAGATAAAGGTGTATGATGCAGGTTTACATAAATGAATAAATACCTAAATAAATCAATAAAAACTATGAAAATGGAATAAAGCAATTGGAGATAATAAAAGCAATTTATTTATAAAAATAAAAAGAACCCAATTTTCGGAGAGAAAGCCTTCATCAAGGAAACAGAGAAAGGAAAGCGAAACAGACAAATAAAGGAAGAAAAAATCTGTCTCAGTTGCTCTGTGATTGACGATTGGGCACAGACTTCGCCCACTGATCAAAGTGGAAATAAAAGGAGTGAGAAAAGCATCCACGGCTTGGAATAGGGTGAACTGAGAAGAGGAAAAATGTAATATTAACCCTAGCAGGGCCACTGAGCAGAAAGGTACTATAGCAGAGGAAGTGGGGGAAAGCGCATAGTTAACGGAGATGGGGAAAAAAGATAAAAGTTTCGAAGTATTGCTCCACTTATCTCCACCAGAAAATCTTATAAAGCTGAAAAATATGTTTCTGCGTAGTGAAGAAGATTCTTTCGCTATATTCAAGGGAGTCTATCTATCTATCTATCTATCTATCTATCTATCTATCTATCTATCTATCTATCTATCTATTACTACTACTTTTGACTTAGCCGTGTATTTAATAAGGATCCTTTAACGCGAAGTGAGTTCATTACAGCGACCCATTACGAAGATATTGAAACACTTGTAAAGGGCCGAATCGGGAGTTGGCTACTGCGACTTTAGTTAAACAAAGTGGACCCAGAAAGGTCTTTTGCCAAGACTTTAACATCTTGGAGAATACATCGATCACAATCTTGTTGGGTTTAGGCCGAAGTTAAGAAATAGATTCCTTATACTTCAGTGAGGTGGGAACACAGTGGGGATTATTGGTTGTTGAACGATGCAGATGATGAGGTGAAAGAGGATTTCTATCATCAATTACAATAAATCATTAACAAAGTCCCTAAACACGACAGCCTAATTGCTATGTGGGACTTCCTAAGGTAGGGAACGTCGAAAAAGTAATGGGGAAAGAAGGAAAATCAGAACGGAGAAAGATTAATTGAAATATGTCTAACAGAGGGCATGGTCATTGGATGCACAGTATTTCCACACAAAGAGATACATAAAACAACATGGATATCTCCAGGATGATAGAACTAGAAACCAGATAGATCATGTTTGTATTAGAAAGCAATACAGAACATCTCTGATAGATGTAAGGGTATATAGAGGTGCAGATGTCAACAGTGATCACACACAGTTTATAGGGAAAATAAAACTAAAACTGAAAAGCCAACACAAGAAATCAATACACAGAAAGATAAACAGCCACAGCCTACGAGAAGAGAATGCTAACAGTAATTTCAGTCAGGAACTTGCCAATCATTCCACAACACTCAGTGAAGTAGAGGTGATAGGTATAGATGAATTATGGAATTCTTACAGCACAGCCATAATCACAGCAGCAAAAGCAACCACTAAACTGAAAAAAAAACAAATAGAAAAGCATGGATACAGAAAACACATGGACGTACATAAATGAAAAACGTGCAGCCAAATTAAACTTGTTGAATGTAAAACCAGACCTTGGAAAAGATCTGGCGAAAGCAACATACAAAGAAATAGACAAGAAAGTAAAACGTTCAGCTAGAAGGGATAAAAGAGAATACATAGACAATAGAGCGAAAGAGGCAGAGAAAGCAGCAAAAACAGGAGACAGTAAAACTTTATGTAACATACAAAAGAGACTAATAAGTACTATTGCAACCAAAAAAAAACCAATCCTTAACAAAACTGGAACCCTATTAACATCAAATAAAGACCAAAATCAAAGATGGGCTGAACACTTTCAATAAATACTTAATCGACCACACCCAAAAGAATTGATAAACCTTGAAAACGACTTACCAAGCCCACAACTACATGTCAACCTAGATGAAATTACATTGCATGAAACTGAAACAGCAGTGAATTTAATGGCTAACAACAAAACTGCAGATGAAGATGAAATAACACCCGAAATGTTAAACGTTATAAATAGTGACAACATGAGACAACTACAGAGAATGTTTAATAAGATTTGAAAAAAAGGAAAAGTACCTTCTAAATAGAAAAAAATAAATCATTATTACATTACAAAAAAAACATAAACGAAGATTCATTATGGAAAATTTTAAGTCTATATGGAATACCATCTAAAATTTTCAACGTCATTAAGGACCTCTACAATGGATATGTTTGTACAGTCAAAACAGAAGAAGGGATGAGTGAATGGTTCCAGATTGAAACAGGCGTGAAACAAGGATGTATACTGTTTCCTTTGCTTTTTGGAATTACAATAGACTTCATTATGAAAAAATGCTGCACAGGTAACACGGGTATTGATTGGGTACATGGGACCCAACTAAAAAATCTTGATTTTGCTGATGACATAACTCTTATCAACAACAATGTGAAGTCCATGCAAGAAAAATCAGATAGCCTGTCTTCACTGGCTAGCAAAATAGGACTTGAAATTAACAAGGACAAAACAAAAATAATGAAACTTTCAGTTAATTAAAATGGGAAAATACACATAGAAGGGACAGCTATTGAAGAAGTCAATCAATTTGCATACCTTGGCAGCTACATAGACCAGGATGGTGATACCAGAAATGAGGTTAGAATTAGAATTGCAAAAGCAAGAATGTTGAGAACATATGGCATTCAAAAGTTATAAGCACAAAAAAACCTGTCTTCGGCGAGTCTTTCAACCTCATCAAGGGATTTTATGCCTATTAATTTGACCTCTCTTAACAATGTCATCTTTAGAGTTTCACGTGGTCTGTCTCTTTTTCTTTGGTCTGTTGTGTTCCACTTGATAGCTTGTTTTGAGATTCTCTGATCGTTTCTTCTCATCAAGTGACCAACATATGTCCATTCCTTTTCCTGATCACCCATAAGACTGTTTGTTGCTTGCTCATCTGTCTTATCTCTGCGTTGTTTGTGAATTCCTTCCACCTGATGCCGAGTATTTTCCTTAGGCATTTGTTTTCAAAAGATTCTAATTTACTGTTTATTTCTTTAGTTGTTTTCCACCTTTCGCATGCATAAATGAGGGTGGATATTACATTTGAAATGAATAGTCTTAACAGCGTTTTTGTGTTTATAACTTTTGAATGCCATCTGTTCTCAAGATTCTTGAAGATCGACGCTGCTTTTGGAATTCTAACTTTCTTTTCTGGTGTCTCCTGGTCTATGTAGCTGCCAAGGTATGCAAATTGATTGACTTCTTCAACATCTGTCCCTTCTATACGTATTTTTCCATTTTGATTAATGGGAAGTTTCATTATTTTTGTTTTGTCCTTGTTAATTTCAAGTCCTATTTTGCTAGCCAGTGAAGACAGGCTATCTGATTTTTCTTGCATGGACTTCACATTGTTGCTGATAAGAGTTATGTCATCAGCAAAATCAAGATCTTCTAGTTGGGTCCCATGTACCCAATCAATACCCATGTTACCTATGCAGCATTTTTTCATAATGAAGTCTATTGTAATTCCAAAAAGCAAAGGAGACAGTATACATCCTTGTTTCACGCCTGTTTCAATCTGGAACCATTCACTCATCCCTTCTTCTGTTTTGACTGCACAAACATATCCATTGTAGAAGTCCTTAATTATGTTGACAACTTTAGATGGTTTTCCATACAGACTTAAAATTCTCCACAATGAATCTCTGTGTATGCTATCAAATGTCTTTTTTAAAGTCTATGAAGTTCAGGATTAATGATTTCTGCTTTTCAATATGTTCTTAAAGTATTACTCTTAGAGTAAAGATCTGATCGAAACAGCTTCTCCCTTTTCGAAATCCTGCTTGTTCTTCTCTTATACCGGAATTCACTGTATCTTTAAGTCTATTCAAAATGACCTTGCAAAATACTTTTGACACAACTGATATTAAGGTTACTCCTCTCCAATTGTTACAGTCACTAAGGTTGCCTTTTTTGGTATTTTAACAATGATTCCTTTTTCCATTTAGAAGGGACCTTTTCTTCTTTCCAAATCTTATTAAACATTCTCTGTAGTTGTCTCATGTTGTTATTATTTATAACGTTTAACATTTCGGGTGTTATTTCATCATCACCTGCAGCTTTGTTGTTAGCCATTAAATTCACTGCTGTTTCAGTTTCATGTAATTTAATTTCATCTAGGTTGACATTTAGTTGTGGGGCTGTTAAGTCTGTTTCAAGGTTTATCAATTCTTTTGGGTGTGGCCGATTAAGTATTTATTGAAAGTGTTCAGTCCATCTTTGCTTGTGGTCTTTACTTGATGTTATAGGGTTCCAGTTTTGCTAAGAACTGGTTTTTTTTAGATGTAATGGTACCTGTTAGTCTCTTTTGTATGATATATAAAGTTTTGCTGTCTCCTGTTTTTGCTGTTTTCTCTGTCTCTTCCGCTCTATTGTCTATGCATTCTATTTTATCCCTTCTAGCTGAACTTTTTACATTCTTGTCTATTTCTTTGTATGTTGCTTTCGCCAGATCTTTTCCAAGCTCTGTTTTTTACATTCAACATGTCTAATCTGGCTGCTCGTCTTTCATTTATGTACTTCCATGTGTTTTCTGATATCCATGCTTTTCTATTTGTTTTTTTTTCAGTTTAGTGGTTGCTTTTGCTGCTGTGATTATGGCTGTGCTTACGAATTCCATATTTCATCTATACCTATCTCCTCTACTTCACTGGATAATGTGGAATGATTGGCAAGTTCCTGACTGAAATTACTGTTAGCATTCTCTTCTCGTAGGCTGTGGCTGTTTATCTTTCTGTGTATTGATTTCTTGTGTTGGCTTTTCAGTTTTAGTTTTATTTTCCCTATAAACTGTGTGTGATCACTGTTGACACCTGCAACTCTATATACCCTTACATCTATCAGAGATGTTCTGTATTGCTTTCTAATACAAAAATGATCTATCTGGTATCTAGTTCTATCATCCTGTCAGTTCCTTCTTTCCCCATTACTTTTTCAACATCGGTGTTATCCTTCCCTACCTTAGCGTTGAAGCCCCACATAGCAATTAGGATGTTGTGTTTAGGGACTATGTTGATGATTTGTTGCAATTAGTTATAGAAATCCTCTTTCACCTCATCATCGTAGGTGCATAACAGTGTATTATTGTCATACTTCTGTATCTTAGGTTGTATCGTGCTCTTATTATACGACTGTTCACTGGTTCCTATTCTACAAGGCTCTTTGCTGCTACATTTGACACAATAATACCTACCCCCTTTGATGTTTACCGACGTCTCTGCCTTAATGTATTATTAACTTACAGTTTTCTGCCGATCTTTTACCTGCTTCTGGCCATCGCATTTCACTGATGCCTAGTACGTCTAGATGGTACCTCTTCATTTCTTTGATGACCTGAGTAGTTTTTGATGGTGCTGCCATCGTTCTTACATTCCAGAATCCAATCTTTGGCATACGTTTGGGCCGACGAATGAGCTCTTCGGAGTTGGCATCCCTGATGCTCGGTTAATTTCTTTGCAAGTTTCCGTAATGATATCTTTTTTCCCATCTGGAGTCGCCTCTAGATAGGTCCCAGGATAAGGTTGTTAGCCTTATGCCCAACTCCCGGTACAGGATATATGACATATCATGCGGAATTCCGCTGGTTTCTGCATGCCGGCGAGAGCGTTAAAAAAACGTCCGCCATCTTGCACGACACACCGAAAGATGTTTACAAAATAAATAATTTAGAACATGGGTTACAATTTGGTGAAAAACATTTTGCAATCTAAAAATTTGACGGGACACTTCTAGCTCTCTCGCGACACACCTCTAGCTCTCTCGAGACACATCTCTAACTCTCGAGAGACAAATCTCCAGCTCATCTCTAGCTCTCTCTCTTAGCACAACGGCACATCTCTAGCTCTCTAGAGACACATCTCTAGCTCTCTCGTGGCACAGCGGTAAACCTCTAGGTTTCTAGAGACACATCTCTAGCTCTCATGCGGCACATTTCTAGCTCTCTCGCGGCACATCACTGCGTCAAGGATAATATGTGCACCAACACCATTTTATATAGGTTCCCTTCTAACTTGTTAGGGCCACCTTTACCTCTTTAGATCTAAGCAAAGAAAATGTTTTTCTTGTGACAAAAAGTTACAACAAACTTGTAAGCCCAGTATACTAACAGCACCTTCATCATCATCATCATCATCATTATTATTTCGTGCACACGGAAGGATGGCTGCAATGCATCTAAACTCTGCTCTGTTTCTTGTCCTCGTAGAACACTCGGTCAAGCTTGTCCCTGTCTATATTTTGATGTTGTCCACCCATCTATATCGCTGTCGTCCTCTTGTTCTTTACCTTTTGATCTTGCCCATTAAGAAGGTTTAGTCTTGTCTGAGTTCAGAATTACTGAGCGCTTCTTTTTACTGATTAAAATCAGGACACTATTTTTGAGGATCGTTTACTTTCGTCGACGGGAAGTTGTATCTGTTGACTATATATTTCCAGTTAACGTTACATGACGTGTCCATTTTTTTTTGTTGGTGGGGGGGGGGGGGTGTTTGAAAAAAATTAATGGGGGGGGGTGATTAAAGACAAAGTGGTTGTTTTAAAGCAATATCCATTAAGCTAGACAATTTTTAGTACTGTGGCAGCCTGGTTAGCTGAGTGGTTAGGCGCTCGGTTCTCGGTTTACTAATCCAGTTGTACTTAGTTCAAGTCCCAGCTGCGGGATTTTTCTGGTACACACCAAAAAAGGCTCCGGGGTCCACCCAGCCTTTAAAAATGGGAACTAGAGAAATCTGGGGAAGGTAAATGCGGCCAGGGCGTGATACTGACCACATCACACTTTCATGTGCCGAAGGTCATGGACAATACGGGCCTGACATCATATCTTCAATATGCCTTAATGACATGGAAACGGGGATTTTACTCTTTTTTAAGACAATTTTTTTTCACGTTTTCTCATACAAATTTCTAACATTTTTATTAACATTTTCATTAATTGTTTCCGTCTTACAGACGTCTGTATGCCTTATTTGCAAATCTCTTTTTTTTTCACTAAATAATTATGTATAATCTGACAGAGCGTGTACAGTACTCACATGATTTCATGACATTACTGTCATATACTCTCCATATTTCACTGACTGTCTCTAAACAGGGATCATGTTTTACAGATGGTTGACTTGATTGCATCGAAAATGATTTTTAGCCATCACCTTTCTTCTTGATTAAACCCACCTGCAACCCCCACCCCCACGCACGTTTCCTGAAGTCCACTGAACTTCTCTGCATCATGAATGCGATGTCGCAAGACAAATAAATGGTGCAGAGTTATGTGCTCTAAGAAGTTCTTGTCTAAATGGCAAGGGATGCCCAAGGATATGCGAATCCTGGAAACAATGACGCGTATTTTATGGAGGAGAGAACGAACGACCATACTTTATTTTCAAAGGGTTAAGAATTGGGCACGCAGGCCCGTCTAACATTCTACCCTTCATCATGCAGCTTTCACTGAATCACAGTCATTCAGCATTTGTTAATGAGCATTAATAATCATGAAGACACAATTAGATGATTACATAAATAATAAACTCACACACTCTCCACACTCTGGTTTTATGCAACAACATGAAATAAACTTGCATTCTTACATTCATTCAAAACTAACACATTTATAGGAAGGCAGTACCAAAAAAAAATGTACAACAATCAAGCCATACTTTAAATTACTTTAGACTATGCTTAGGGAGGCATATAGTCCATATAAAACAGATGTTGACAAAGTTTAACGTTATAAGAATGAATAATACTTACAAGTGCTACATGAATTGGTAGCGCATTACAAAGGTGGGCAGCTGAGTAAGAGAAGCTTTTTTAAAACATATGAAGCCTTGGTTTTGGGAGAATATAATTACTTAAGCTTTGACTGTGTTTTGGGTTGGATTTGAACAACAACCACAGACAGGGTGGAGCATTGTGCGATAGAATTTTATGAATTAACTTGGCCTTGTTGAAAAGATATCTCTTGAGGGGTAGAATATCAAGATGTTTGTCCTTATTTGTAATACGTGCTGCATGTTTGTTATCTACAAGCTCGTTTTTGAAGTGAGTAAAGTCTTTTCACGAGAGAGAGAGAGAGAGAGAGAGAGAGAGAGAGAGAGAACAAGCATTGTAGAAGGTAAAATAAAGTTCGATTTAAAAAATAGTCATAATTTTAGCAAAAATTGTCTGAAGCAGAATTATGTACAGGGAAATCACTGTGCATCGTCATTTTCTTGTCAAATTGTGCTTAACAATTTAATATAGATAGCAAAGATATGAGAATTTTAAAGAATATATAATGAAATCAGAGAGCACTGACATATGCGAGTATCGTGTTAGAAAACGAGACGTAAGACAAGAGTGCATATTGTCTACTAATCTTTTCGTGGCATGCGTATCATGCTGAGGCACTACGTTTTATGTCAGGCAAAAAAGAAAAAAAGATCCTGCATATGTTTTTCAGTTTCCTGACGTCACACATCTATTATATGTATATATATATATATATATATATATATATATATATATATATATATATATATATATATATTATCGCATAATTTATTTCTACGAATACCTATGCCCGATAGTTCAAAATCCTGCTGGCACACAGCAGAATATTAGATGGTAAATTGATTGGAGCCATGTTGAATTCTTTCTTTCGTAGCCTAAAATTAAATTAAAACTTACCATTTCTTAGCTAACAATGCTATATATTTAATTAAATAAGTTACACTTTCATAATAACCTCGCAGGTCCCAACAGAAAATTCCGCACGCTGCATGCGGTCCTGGGGCCTCCATTTTGCATACGACTAGTCTAGATCTTTTTAACATGGAATGTTTAAATTATTCAAATAAAAACAATGTAGAGATAGTTCATAAACAGCAGAATAACAAGAGCATAGAATAACAATATATATATATATATATATATATATACAATACAATAATATTACAGTTTAAAAGACATAGGCAGTAGCACAGAGCTTGTGAGAATCTACCTTCAGCCGTTCTGAAAGAAACTTTTACGGTCGACCTTCACTGTTTGAGGCCGCACAGATAAATAGTGATGGCGTCTCCCATAAGCCAACAATATCTCACTGTCTCCTTTTAGAATCATTAACTGAATTTCCCTTTATGAAAGTTAACGTCCAAAGACAGCACTTATCTTCTGTGCTTAGACTGACCTCACATATCAAGTAATCAATGGCTGGCTCTGGCTTTTCCCACTTGTTTCCTCCTTTATTTCTTCTCCCTTGTGTGATCCACTGAATATACACAATGTTAAAACATTTCTAATATTTAATATGTCACTTTCTCATCTATCTTTTCTTGCTATTGCTATAAACTTTCTTTCTGTAAGTAGTAAAGTTACTCTTCTTCAATTGTATCTTCGAATTCACAATAAAATCCTTAACTCTGTTTTGCTATTTAAGTTTAAAGTAACTAAGAAATAATATCAATCTGTGGAGACCAAAAACATTATTCCCGTATTTTAAAAAGCTATCGCCCTATGTTTTTAACAATTTTGTTCGCATGAGCTATTTAAATAATTTTTTTAAGTTACATAAGACATAACCTCATCTGTCTAGTTTTGTAAATTTTATCTGAGGGATCAAATTTTAAACTAACATACACGCTGACTATATTATTCTGAGAATTTCCTAGAAAATTTGAAAGCTTTGTTTATTATAATATTTTTTGTGTGATCTCGCAATGTCTGTGCGGTGGCAAAAGAGTTAAGGCATTAATAAAAGAACTACAGTAATGGTCATAACAGATTTAAATTGTGTACTTCAGAGCTATGCAGACATATCTTATATAACACAGTTTTTTTTCACGCCAAACGTTGAAGAAAACTGCTCCAGAATCCAAACGCTGTTTTGTTTTTGCTTTTGTTTTTGCCTTATTTTTGTTTTTTAATTAAAACGTCCTCACAGATATTGTAGATTGGATGTTGCAGCCACTTAGCTCGAGATAAAGACCCTCTTCCTCAAACTCTGTAATAGATAACAGATGTTGTCTACCACATTCCTGCGCTGACATACCCGGCGAGAAAAGGCTGTTCCGATAACAGAGACACCTTCATTGGTATACCGTGCCAACTCTGAAGGTTTAAATTCTAAATAACAGTAAACATGCGACGGTAATATATGTCCATCATGTAGTTTTATGTCAGACCAACCTCGGAATAGATTCTCGTGGCAGTGCTTTGCGTTATAATTGAGCTTGACTTGAACTAGGTATAAGCTTACAACCAAACAGCATTTAACATCACCGTGTCTGTTTTACCAGTCTATGGAAGATTCTATTTATGCACAGTGTGCAAAAAGTATGGGATAGCTTATACTGAGAATAATGGTGACTTGGTGACAGCATCCAGAAACTATATGGCGTCACTCAGAACGCTTCTAAGAGTGAGCTTCCAATTATTTTAACGGCCCCAGCCACAGCGGTAAGTTTGACTTTCAAGTGACATCCAATGGACAAGCCGCTGGCTCTCGAAAATCATTTCATGAACATGGGCCTCTGGAACCACATGGGCTCAACTCTAAATTCAGCTGAGTCTAACCTTCCGACTCCCCCCCCCCCCCAGTCATAATCTTCTCCACGAAGCTCTTACCTGCTCTATCCTTCACCTAAATTTATTCTAGATCCTTCGCCTCAAATCATTCACTTAATCTGTTCTGTCTTTCTTTATATCGGCTTGATTATCCATTGTATCCCTCTCTTCTTTACTTCTTCCTCTTCTTTTTCTTTATCGCTGTCCAGCCACACCGGTGTCTCAGTCCGCAGTTGTCAAATAAGAATTTGCAGCACTTTGCCAGCACACTCTCGGACGCTGCTTCATACAGGTCGCTAGATAACTGCCCTCATTTCTTTTTTGCCTTTCTTCCTTTCTTATCTGTTATGTACAGAACACGTAAAACTTAGCCTTTCTCTTCTTTTTTCTGTCTCTTCGTTCTGTGTGTTTCTGCAGGAATAAGGCTTGGGCAGAAAGGTTAGAACTCTGTTCTACGTTAATGAATACAGCTTATCTTTTTTTAAGTCTAACTACTTGTTGTCACAGTTTTCCTGCACAACTTTTGGTATAGTTATATATATATATATATTTTTTTTTATATAATTATACTTTAAAACAGTTCGCCTGTTCATAATCATGCATTTCCGTTAACGTCCGCCCACCTATTCAACACACATAACACATACGCATATACATACAAATGTACAAACATAATCCACAGACTTCCTTGTAAACTGAATGATGGAGAGTTTTATAATGAGACAAAACCACTGACAAATGCTTATTGTTTGAGAACAACGGCAAAAGCCAACCAAAAGAAACGTTTCCCATGAGCCACAAATCCTCTGTATATGTCTGCGTCATGACTCCATGATTCCAGTGTAATTCCATGATTCCACTGTAACTCCATGATTCCATGATTCCAGTGTTATTTGTGTTTTCTTTCTGTATTTTCCTCCATTTTCAAATCTACCTGCATTTCATTTTCTGTACTCGGCATATCTTTAGGAAAAAAAAAAGAAAAATCGACACGCTCAGTGTAAGTAACTGATACTATTACTTATTATAGTTTCACCAAGACTCCAGACACTCAGTGTAAGTAACTGATACTCTTACTTGTTATAGTTTCACCAAGACTTGATATACTCGATGTAGGTAACTGATACTCGCACTTGTCATAGTTTTATCAAGACTCGACACACTCGGCGTATCGATCCTAGTGCTTGTCATAGTTTCATCAAGACTCGAACGCTAGTTATATGTAACTAATACTCATACTTGTCATAGTTTCATCAAGACTCGAACACTCGGTATAAGTAAGTGATACTCTTACTCAATGTTTCAGAAAGAATCGAGTTAGTTTACAAGAAGAAACTTTTTATATAAAACCGCGTTTATTTGCTCATTATTTCACAAAATTGTCGTAATTCTTCATTTTATATTAGTGCCTAATTAGTTTAGAAATGTGTGTACTCTGAAGTTAGTCGTGTCAGGATATATTTTGTTGACCGAAAAACGCTTGATACATAACGATCCTAGTAACTTGTCTTGAACTTTCAGAAACGTTAATGAAATGTTTCTCTCCGCTATTTACAGCTCAGTTTTTACAGAAGACGTGCTTTCGCATTTCTTCGACATCCCACACAATTCTCTCAGATTTCGCCACATCTTTCGATTTACATGGCCAATGCTAATAAAAACAAGTAAATGAACTTTACACAAACGTGTGTGAAGTATATAACCAAAGAAAAAAGAAGAGTGATATTAATGTCAGCGCCCATTATTTTCCATAGAAAAAGGAATTTACATTCCAATTATTGTGACTCTCTCTCTCCATCTCTCTCCTCTCTCTCTCTCTCTCTCTTGTGCATGGGTTAACGGTGAAATATGGCTTCTTGTAAAATTCATTAAGAAACAGCTTCAACACATAAACTTGTCAGTTACACCAGTGAATCGTGACAAAATAAACTTGGTTATTGGAGGATGGGGAAAGTGATACTATTTCTGAGTTTCGTGGGTTTTCAGTTGAATTTTAATTCTTTCTATCTATCTATCTATCTATCTATCTATCTATCTATCTATCTATCTATCTATCTATCTATCTATCTATCTATCTATCTATCTATCTATCTATCTATGTCTGTCTCTGTCTGTCTGGCCTGTCTGTCTGTCTCTCTGTCTATATGTCTATCTGTTTGTCTACGTGTTTGTCTGTCTCTGTCTCTCTGGCCTGTCTGTCTGTCTATCTATATGTCTGTCTGTCTGTCTATCTATATGTCTGTCTGTCTGTCTGGCTCTCTATCTATCTATATATCTGTCTGCCTCTGTCGGGGACAGAATATGCGAGCCCGCGGGCATAATACTCCACACCTGTGAGATTAAAATTTCTTTCGTTAATTTTCTCGTTCAATCGCTATTTTCATACGACCATATCCGCTGCTTTTCTTTTTTCCCCACCTCCCTATGTGACCTTGAACTCCCTAGTGATCAGTGACTAGATACGTTGTCTGCAAGTTTAAGAACTAGACAGTCATGTATTATAATTACACAGATGCAAGATCATTATGTGAAAAACCCCTTTCCCCTACACAAATTAAATTCTAGAATAATAAGTATCCGGCAGAATTGACCTGGACCTCTAACAAGCCGGTTAGAAGAAACTTGGGTATGAAGTAGGTCCCTTGGGCCACTTGTTATAGAATGCAAAACTATATTTCATCGGTTGCTTCCATTTTTGTCTGTATCTCTGGTTATTTAAATCTCGTTTTCATTTCTTTTCGTGTTCTCCTCCCATGCATTTTATCAGTCTATGCTTACACGCAATATACATTAATGTGTGCATAATATATATATATATATATATATATATGTTTATTGATAAGTCTGTTAAACATTTCAAAAGTTCGCAACAAATAAACTGCGTAATGGATCATCATTATTCTTACGCCAAGCGCGCAGCGCTCCCGTTGTTTGCTGCTAGGAAGTAGCCGTAGCAAATATGGCGTTCAGTAAACGTGAGCAGTCATTTTGTGTTTTGGAATACGCAAGAACCTCGTCCGTTGTGACTGTACGGCGAAGATTTCGAGCGGAATTTCAGATGGCAGCCCCTGTTTTCAACAGTGTCAAGAAGTGGTAAACGAAATTCCAGAATGAAGGCTGTCTGTGCACATCTACTCAGCAGGAACGTCCAGGACCAAGCGAAGAAACTGTGAATCGTGTTAGAGAATGTTACCAGCGAAGCCCTCGCCTTCATCCCGGAATTTCGCATGCCGCTTCTTGATACTGTTGAAAACAGGTGCTGCCTCCTATAGCACAGTCCCTTGTAAGTTATGATTATTGCATTATTGCTATTATTATTATTATTATTATCAGGTCAGAAAAGATGGAAATCTGGGAGAGGAATACTCCCACGATATTCCCATGTCTCTAGTGACAGACCATCACGACTAGACGCTGACAAGTGTAACTGAAGAAACAAAGACAAGGGAAGGGGATGGACATGCAAGACAACTCAGCTAGAAATTTATGACTCGGGAACCATTCGGCGCACATTCCAAAACTAATGGACAAGTTTCGAATGACAGTGCAGCAGTACCGAGTGGTCAGTTAAATAAGTAAACAGGACGCGAAGAGAATAGACAGAGAGAGACACAGAGACACAGTGAGACACAGAGACACAGAGAGACACAGAAGCACAGAGAGAGACAGAGAGACACAGAGACCACAGAGACTGGTAGGAAGAAGTTAGGAAGACGGAGTTTTTAGAACGAGAAGTAGTTTTAGGTCGGACATAGGAAATGCTTCAAGTTACGAGTAAAGTGACTTAAGTACTAAGTTTTGTGAAATGCCAGTTATATATTTTGGAAAGTTGTGAAAAATGCTTTTGTAGTTGCTTTAATCTGAAACCTGTAAACTTCGGTTAAAGAGTTTTAAAGGACCTATATCAATTTGACTCAAGAACGAACCATTTAGAGTTTTCTTATGATTATGTATGTATTAAGAGTTCAGTCTTGTAATAAATCGTGTAGCACACTGTGGAGTGACACTCTGAACTGTTGAAGCAAACAAAAGGAAGAATTAGGAATGTGTATTAGTAACTTAAAACTGAGAAGTAATATCAAATGTTGTCATGGTCCCAGCCTAAAATACCGGTGAGAGAAAGTCTGCTTAACAAAAGAATAGTCAAGATGGCAGAACATTGCATTATTATACTCCTAGCGGCAAACCACGAGAGCTTTATGCGGTGGGCTTTATTTAAAAAGAACAAAAAAATTGAAGAGATTCTCTCACTTTTGACGTAAGAATAATCATTATCCGTTACGTAGTTTATTTGCTGCGAATTTTAAAAATGTTTTACGAACTTACGGATAACCCTCTGTTGGTAACAGTTGTGCCTCGCTGCCTCCTGCTAGAAGATCTCTGTATTGATAAAAGTAGACCTACGGATCAAATGTTGTGATTGGGTCGCTCTTAACGACTGATACAAAACGTTCACACGAATATGATGGATATTCGGGCTTTACAAAACGACACTGACATGGATGGGTGAGAGCTGTTTAAGGCAGCTACAGAAGCTTTATTTTGGTCACGAAAACGTTCTACTTCTCGAATCCGTCATTTTATGAATGGCACAGTCAGGCCGGAAAAAGGTTAACTTACGTTGGTGTTGCAAGGTTCTGTATGAATCATCATCATCATCATCATCATCACCAGTATGCGTTGGCGTTCATTGTTTCTCTATATAGGTCGGCCCTTGATATTCTCTGTCAGCTCAGTTGGTGACTTTTTACTGCGCATCGCGTTAAACTGTCCATGAGTTTATTTTTTTCCATGGCCTTCCCCTGCCTCTCTTCTCATTTATCTTTCATGTTGTTATAATGTTTTCAAGATTTCCCGTTTTCATGATATGTCCAATGAATGATGAATGTCCTTTTCGTTTTCTTATAGATTTAATGAGGTTCCTTTCTACATTTGCTTTTGATACACATTCCCTGTTTTCCATCTTAGCTGCCCATGTTATTCTTAACATTCTTATAAGAAACCACGTCTTTCTTATCCCTAATAATCTTTACATCAATCTGGTCACTGACTCAGTTCCATAAAGTATAATATATTTTCAGTGTAGCATTTTAGAACTCTCTTTCTGACATTGAATGATCTCATTGTGATAATAACGAAAAACATTTTAGTATTACATTATTTCATGTTGAGATCTTTCAAACACATCTAATCAGACTCCATGTTTGTCAAGCTTGACATAATATACATTATTGCCCTACATATTTTCCGCTGAAGATCATTTCCTAACAACATCTTCATAAAAGCAACAACAACAAAAAGAACATGGAAATCTGCATGTCGAATCGGGTTATTCGAGCCACTCTTTATGCTCACTGAAGTGCTCTAAATGAATAGAAAATTGTGTGAAAATTACGGAAATAATTTTGAAAAGCTATAAAAAATTTTGAAAAATGGTATAATCATGAACAAGAATAGCATGATCTCCCGGAAGTAAACTATCTGGCGATGACAACACAAGAGCTTGAATTTTGGAGACTGTTTTTCGATGGGCAGTCACGATGTAAACCACTCTTCCTTTACAATCGGTTACTTCGTCCTGTTCTTCCTTAATACTGTTCAAGAAAAGAAACACAACAAATACGATGTTGCGATTTAAACTGAAGTTTGCTGATCAGACAAGGGCAAATTGCCTGAAATGTTCAACTGAACGTCAACTTCATGTTCTGACCTGAATTGTACTCAGCAGATGATTCATGAGCACAGAAAATAGACATTAGTCAAAAGAGCGTTTTTGACAATAACTCATGGCAGGTTCACGAGAATCTCGTGAAACTTACTGAACACAAAACTCACTGACCTTGTTATTTAATGCCTATAAAAGACTGACGCTCGTCAAATCAACTCATTTGAAAATTTAATGCGCAGGTATGCCTCATCTCACTACCGAACAACGACTCATCATCATTGCAGTTTACAGACTGGACAGTCACAAAGTGTAGTGGCCAGACAATTTAATGTGGTTAGATGTACCATTATCGCCTTTGGAGACGATTTCAAGAAACTGGCTCAGTTGCAGACCGGCCGCGCAGACTAAGACCCATAGTCACAACTCCTGCAGAAGACCGCTTCATACGGCTGCGTCACCTCAGGAATCGATTTGCATCTGCGCCTTCAACAGGTTCCTTTCTACTTTTGCTTTTGATACACATTCCCTGTTTTCCATCTTAGCTGCCCATGTTATTCTTAACATTCTTATAAGAAACCACGTCTTTCTTATCCCTAATAATCTTCACATCAGTCTGGTCACTGTCCGTGACTCACTTCCATAAAGTATAAGTGCAGAACACAGGCCTGCTCACAGGAGGAAAGAAGAGCACTCCTATCACGAAGATGGAGAAATACATACAAATTGAGATCAGGCGTAAAAGAAAAACTAATGATCCACAAACAAAGTTAATACGCCTGAAAACCCACCATGTGAACAAAAGAATTCAGGTATCCACAAAAAAAAAGACTGAAAAGAACCAAGTTCAACCATCTGACAACACAACTGCAACAACACTACAAAGATCTCCTTTCTACCTTTCATTAAGAAATTGAACCACTCCAAATTGTGGGGGAACAGATTTACCTAACAACACTTCAGATGAAGACACTGACCCAGGTGCTGATTGACAGCAAATACAACCCAGCTGAATGGACACATGTATACACAGATGGGTCTGCAGAAAAAGCAGTAAAAATTTGAGGTGGGGGTGTACATAAGATACACAGATGAGAGACAAGCCAAAAAGGCCTTCACGATGGAAAAAATTTCCTCCAACTACAGACCAGAAACAACAGCCCTCCTCGAAGCCCTCAGAATATTAAAAACAGAAAACCAGCAGCCACCACCCAAAACAGCCTTCTTCACAGAATGCAGGGCACTTTTAGAATCACTGAAAACAACAAGCAAACCACAGGCAAACATACAGGAAATCACAACAGAAATGAAGAATCTTACACTGTCAATAACTGTGGCTCTACAATGGGTACCATCCCGCTGTGGAATAGCTGGCAATTAAATAGTTGACACATTATCTAAAGCTGGTAGCAATCAAGATCAAACAAATCATCCAGTAAACTACTAAGAGGCGAAAACTATAGTCCGTAACCAGTGCAGATCTGAATGGAAGAAACAAGTGAAATGCAACAGCGAACCAGATGCAATTCACCAACTACAAAGACATCAGCAAACCATCCTCTTTTGCCTAAGGACAGGCCATTGCATACTAGTAAGCCATCTGCATGGACTAAAAATGTCTCACACAGACGAATGTCCATGTGGCAGTGGCGTCCAAACTATAGAACATAACCTTCAAGAGAACACAGTTTTGTAGGGTTAGACCTGGAAAAAATCGTAGACAAAGCACTTTAGTGAGACGTGAAAGAAAGAAAAATCACAAGAGAATTACTTGGGATTCGAACACGGACTCCGGTAGGACGAGCAGCCGTCTAGCCACGACAGAACAGCGTACTTACGAACTGAGCCATCTCAGACCCCCATTTTTTTTTATTAACAAATATCCTTCAAGAGTGCCCAAACCATGCGGATCTAAGACATGGCCGGAGGACACGATTGTGCGGCAAAAGCTTTGAGGCTCCAGTCAGGATATGAAGAGGATTTCTGGCTTTGCCATGTCGACAGGGACCAGAATCTAATGACCAACGACCTTGAACGCAGAAGAAGAAGAAAAAGTTTCCTGTTCCTTTCACATTTTGCCCTACATTCATTATCATCTGCATCACCATTAAACGTGAAGTATGAAAATATTACTTTCAGATTTATGAACCGAAATGAAGACAATCAGTTTCACTTTTACAATCTTGTATATTGTCTTTCTAATGACAAAAATTAACAAGTTTTACAAAAATACTTTCACTGATTACTCTAATACAGCATATTTTTTTTATCCTGATCACTACTTTAGAAATTTTCGCCAGTGTCGTTTACGCAATATCTAAATGCATTTACCTTGTAAGAACCTTCCATAGAACATCACCTGCTTTTAGCTTGGCCTTTGTCCAAACATTAGGGACAGCAGAACGCAGGCAAACCAGACACGATTATCTGCATTGATTATCCAAAGTCTCCTTTCTTTTCCCGTGGTCAAATTTACGTGCGATATTGGATATTGGAAACTGAAAGAATTTGCATGTTTTGCTGTAGTTAAGAAAACTACCAGCAATGGGTATAACGTACCTTAGTCTTTTTTAAACAATGTGTCGTGGTGTTAAAAATCTATTGTACAAGGTTTCGAGCACTTCCACTTTATGATGCCAGTTTATATTTATGAAACCATTTTAACACTGCGTTAGAGGAATGCTAAACGTTAGAGGAATGCTAAACGTTAGAGGAATGCTAAACGTTAGAGGAATGCTAAAAGAGAAGATTATGGAAATTCGAACGCGATGACATAATTAAATATTCACCAGCTGAGCTGATAGAAAATAATCAGAGACCGAGATCTGTAGAAAACAACTACGGCTCTGGCTGCTGCTGTTGATGAAGAAGATGATGATGATTTAAATATTAAGAGACCCGGTAGGAGGGTGTGGAGGGTGGGGGGGGGGGGTAGGGGATTTCAGACCAACGTGGTCAGCCTTTTGAAAATGAGAATGAATCCTAAAAGAGAGATAGTTCGCAGGCAACTCATCTAGAGATAGTTCGTGGGCATCTCATCTAGAGATAGTTCACGGGCATCTCATCTAGAGATAGTTCGTGTGCATCTCATCTAGAGACAGTTCGTGTGCATCTCATCTAGAGATAGTTCGTGGGCATCTCATCTAGAGATAGTTCGCGGGCATCTCATCTAGAGATAGTTCGCGGGCATCTCATCTAGAGATAGTTCGTGGGCATTTCATTTCTAGAAACTGGGCACAGTTTTTTTTCCTAAAAAAAGGTAAATTTAACATTCAAAATTCTACATAATAGCTCATTAATTTAAACCGCTTTTTTTCATTTTCTGTTATTATAAATTATATTTTATAAATTACATTTTCTTCCAATTATCTTGAGCAGTCTCGGTGCATTCATCTAACCATTAAATCATTTTGCATATCGACCACACAAAAAAACAAAACTAAAAAAACAACTCGAGTCTTATACGCCCGGTACAGAATTAATTGACGCGGCAGACTCTTCGGGGTATTGGGAGACGGGATTCTTGACGCTGGAATTATAAAATAGAAATGGAATTGTTGGGTTGTTTGGTCTGAGATTCAGTTTATTTCGCTTGGAATGACATTTTTTCAGAAAACTTCAAAGTTTTGCAATATTACATTTCCTGTTATGTCACAGTGGTCCTGACTAATATTCCCTCTTATGTTCAGTGCATTAGATACTGCTGTCTTGATATGTGGTCTTCTCTCGCGATGCAGAGATCTTGAATAAAGGTTTATGAATGAACTGAAAGTTACAGCAATACAACTCTTTCAACAATTTTACACAATGACTGGAACATTAGAAGTAGTTAGTCAGTCAGTCATTTGCATGTCCCTTGCGGAACATTGCTTCCCTAAGAATTCTCCTATAGGCCTCTCAGTTGTAAGCAAGATGCCTTGCTTGTTGATGGGTCAGAATGTCAGACGGGCCTGCGTGCTCAATTCTTAACCCTTTTGAAATAAAGATCAATCAATCAATCAATCAATCCGTTCGAAGATCATCAACGATGTCTTGCATCCATCTTTGCCTTGGACTTCCTCTCTTTCTTTTTCCCCATTAAGTACCCTTCCAAGACGGTCTCCTCTAAATTCTTGTCCAAAATATTTCAGTTTTCTCTGCTTAATCCTCGTTACTAACCAACCTTCTTAAATTCTTGTATTATGGATATACTTCTGCCAACTTTTCCTGACTCTTTCTGTCTTTTTTATAAAACTGAACCATTTATCTACTTTATTACTACAGCCAGTTTTACCCAGTCGTCATCTCTCTTATCTTATTAGAAGCAGCAAAGATGACGAAATATTGAACTTCACTTTGCTAGATGAAGGTAGAAGTGCCATACCTTCAGAAATCCATGCGAGGAGCAAGCTAGCAGTTTTCATTAGCAGGAATAGTAAGCTTGCCTCGAGGTTCACTACTCCAACTACAAAGACATCACCAAACCATCATATTTCGCCTAAGGACAGGCCACTGCAGACTACTAAGCCACCTCTCTCTCTCTCTCTCTGAACTTTAAGTGCCCAGGGCACATGGGGCTTCCGCACGGGTTTTCTACAAATACCTGTCCTTTGCCTTTTTTTCTGCTCTTGCCCAGGTGAGCCCTCTATTGCTCAACATCCTTTCTGTTGTTCTTCTCTATGTCGCTTTTGGTCTACCCCTACTTCTGTTCCTCTGTGGTGTCCATCTTAGTGCTGTTTTTGGTAGTGAGTTATCAGTCATTCGGAGCACATGTCCCAGCCATCGCCAGCGTCTTTCCTCAATAATTGCTGTCAGTGGTTTCATCTGCATTTCTGCCAACAAGATGTTATTTCTTATGGTGTTTGGCCAAAATATTTTTCTAATTCTTCGTAAACATTTAGTCTAGAAATAATTCAACTTGTTTTCTAGGGTTTTGGTGATTTTCCAGCATTCACTTCCATAGAGTAGTACACTTAGAACATTACTCTTAAATATCCTGATTTTCGTTACAAGGACTCAAACTTCCTCACACAGTCGAGTGCCCATGTGACGATGGAGTCAAGATTCCAGAACATATCCTTCAAGAGTGCCCAAACCATGCGGACCTGAGACGAGAGAAATGGCCAGAGGACACAAGCTTGGGTTTTCCAGTTCACTTGCAGTGAGACGTCAGAGTTAGGTCTGCTACATTAGTCCAGGTGTTAATGTTGGAACAAATATTTCTGAATTGATTTTACTTTTGTAATTATTCTAATTATATTGCTGAGAATGAAGAAAACGTCGACACTTCTGCAAAGAAGTATATGGTCACTTTAAAGAATCGTTGGACATCGACTAGAACGCGCTTTAAAAACTGGTCTGGTATCACATAGCCGTGAGAAAAAATCCAGAGTTTTTCGTGATGTAAAGTCCCTCTGCGTTTTACTCGAAAACAAAAGCTTCTTATACTCATTTTTAAGCAGAAAAGAAAATATGACTAAAATGGGGAAAGATTTAACTATTTTTACTAATCTTTTAAAACTGAGAGAACATCGACAATGAAATCTTATAACTAAAAACACTTGTTCCATGAAGAGATACTCATTGTCAGAAGGGAGAATGCTTTGTCTACTTAATTCTTCTATGACTCTGATGTTTCTGGAGGGAGAGTGACTCTTTGTTTCGATTATTTTTACGTTAGCATCAGATGTCATTTTTCATGTGGACTGAGTGTACCAGATGTAGAACCAGGAGTGATCTCGGTCCCCGACACACAAACCACTTCTCTGCTCAAGTCGTAAAACATGTTCCTTGTTCTATCTCGCTGGAACTGCCAGCGTTATGCTCTCCGCAGTCGACGCCGTGAAGATGGTGAAGCACGGTTACTCTTTTCAGTTTCTCAGTGGAGCTATAAAGCAGGGAGTGTGCAATGCTTCTTTAGCAGACTCCACCGCTTTGGGGGAACCAGTATCTACCCCTGCCCCGTTAATTAGGCTGTTCTAGGAAATACCAACAGAGAGACGTGACTGGGTCTTGGTCGGCTACCAATCAAACAGTCAGGTAACAAGTCACTTGGTCGCCAAATCAGATAGCGTCTTCACATCCCTGCGGTCACGCCCCGCCCCTCCCCCATCCTTGCCGAAGACAAGTCTAGACAGTCTAGCAATCCAAGCCTTATACGAGCTTAGCAAGACCCTCTTACCTGGAAAAAAATGATTCTATTTAACTCTACGTAGCCATCACATGCATCACACGAAGACCACAAAGTCATACACACAATAATTAGTGTATAAGTATACAACTATACACGAAGCACTGCAGTAAAGCTGTGATATCAGAATGTATAAAATAGGAAAAAGTAGGAGCAGCTTTATTACTTAACGATTACAAAGTTGTGACGTTTCGGCGTGAGCCTTAATCATACAAAAACATACAGGACGAAGAAATAGAGAGAGGAGATAAAGTATAGATTCACATGAATACTATTAAAAAAAACATTTTTTTAAGTACTTAGCTGAAAATTGTAAGGTGTGACTTGTCTGGCGGACAATTTACAGCTAAGTACTTAAAAAAAATTTTTTTATAGTATTCATGTGAATCTATACTTTATCTCCTCTCTCTATTTCTTCGTCCTGTATGGTTTTGTATGATTAAGGCTCACGCCGAAACGTCACAACTTTGTAATCGTTAAGTAATAAAACTGCTCCTACTTTTTCCTATTTTATACACAAAGTCATACTTCCTTCTTGAGACTGTTTTACCTTATATTTCTAATAATTTTTTACCAAAATATATTCATTAAAAAAATACGGACACAATTATATTAAATGTTTTACTTTTTAAAATAAACTGTCTCATATGTCATTTATTTTCTTCACGTCCAATATATGCCTTCATTATCTACAGCATTCTTATTTTGCCAGAAGGAGAGTAATTTTCAAATTCTTTCGTTCACGTTTTCTTTACACTAGTTCCTGATATTACGTGGTTTCAGTTATAGGGATTCATTCATGATATTTTCATCTCCGTCACTTACAGGATATCTGCCAATAATTATTAGTCGTTCCATCCTCATTTTTTTCGTTCACCTTGCCAACCAGTCTTGCTTTACAAAACGAGCGGAGGATATTTATTTTGTGTACTAATTAAATACTGGATATTTTCCATAACTATTCAGAGTTTCAGTAATCATCATTAATGTCCGCTGACATCCATCATTAATGTCTGTATACATTAATCAGTATTTCTATTGATTAAACAAACAGAACAGGAAACTTAAATCTCTGAAGGGTGGGTACACAAATGAAATGTGACCCTAATTCGCAGTGATACAAGAGAAATATGTTTAAGTGTTGCAACAAGTGAAACTAAAATGAACAATAAATGAAAACATGTTAAAAGACAGCAAAATCATTCTGGTCATATATATATATATATATATATATATATATATATATATATATATATATTACAGCCGTTACTAAAACATATCTGAGCAACAGGAATGGTACAGAAGAGCAGAAAACAGAGAGAGATAGAAGAGAGAGGGAGAGAGATAGGAAGCAGTTTCCCAGCTGCTGCTTCCAGACAACAAATAGGATTGTGGAGATCCATAGCAACACAGTTTAGAACAGCAATGATTGTGCATAGCTAAGTGTGAGAGGCACGTGTAGGATTCGTCTCGAAAAACCAGGAAAAGCACTTAAGTCGAGACCGCAAGAGATAAGAGAGATGACGACTGTGCTAAAACTGGTCGTAGTCTTAAAACTAGATGGAGGTATATGGTTCAGTTTTACAAAAAAAAACAAAGAAGCAAGAAACAGAAAGAGTTAGGAAAAGTTGCCAGAAACGAGAATGGTAGAAAGTCAAGACGATGGCGTATAAATGAAGAACATGTAACAATCCAATATTTCGGCAAAAGTCTTTTTTTCAAGAATAGCATACAGAAACAAAACAAATACAAATAAATTCTTACAAGTTACAAATAAAAGAAACAAGAAAAAAAACAGACGAAAAGTGAATACTTAGAGTTCTCAAAATGTGCCTGTCTTTTCTACAAGAAAGATTTGTTGTGTTTGCTTTCGAATATGATCCCTGGGAAAAGGCTGCTGCCGAACTATTGGATTATTATGTGTTCTTCGTTTATATGTGCCATCTTTCTACTCTCATTCTTGTTTCTGTCCACTTTCCTCGCCCTTTCTATCTTTGTGTAAAACCGAACCAATGAACCATCATTCATCATCATTCATTTGCATGTCCCTTGCGGAACTTTGCCTCCCAAACAGCACTCCTGTAGGCCTCTCGGTTGTGAGCAAGATGGCCTGCCGCTGCTGCATCCATTTGCAGATCGTCAACGATGTCTTGCAGCCATCTTCGTTGTGGTCTTCCTCCTTTTCTTTTTCCCATTATATACCCTTCCAATACGGTCTTCTCTAAATTATCATGACGTTTAATGTGTCCAAAATATTTAAGTTTTCTCTCTTGAATCCTTTTTACTAGCCAGCCTTCTTCAATATTAAGCTCTTGTAATATAAATATATTTGTTCTTTTTTGTGTCCACGATATTTGGAGAACTCTTCTGTAGCATTTACATTCAAAGGCAATGAACCACTTACTTCATTTTGGCCAGGACCGAATTGAAAATAGTAATAGAAGAATAGCAGTGATGCTAAAAAAAACTCCAAGCCACTAAGAGACCACGTAACCACATATAACTCCTCCAATATTTCTTTGTGGGATTCTCCTTTATTAGAAAAAATCATGCAATAAATATTTGTAAAAAGTAGGATGATGTTTTTAGAGTTTCGGGGAAATGTTTTTGCATATGATGTATTATTGACTTACACAATCTGAAGATGAGCTTAAGCTTTATTGCAGATTAGTACCAGAGACCCTCTTATAGAGATTAGGGGTTTTTTTAAAGAAAAAAAGGGAAAAAATAAAAATAATAATCTTCCGATCAATAAAAAAAATTGATAAGATTGCTCTTGTTCTGAATTTGATGAGATGGACTGTTTCGTTTCTTTACACAGTGACGGTGCAGGAATTATTTTTGGCTCAAAGCCAATAACACCAAAGCAACACCCAAGACCACACGAACACTTTTGTAATCAGACAGTATAGTCACCATATTTTACCGGGTAATGACAAGATTTATATTTTTGAGCTTTTCCGATAGATTAAATTTATAAAATCCCAACTACAAATCAAGGCTGCATACTTGCATTTAAAAAAAAAAAAGAAAAGCCTTTTATACGGCCAAAGTTACTAAACATGCTAACGACTGGTGATGGTAGCAGTGATAATATACTGTCATGGTTTTCCTGGTTTCACACACTATCGGCCTCCATTCTTCATCCAGATTGTAATGCCAATGTAGCTACAATTTGGCGGGGTTTGCGAGAGGCTATACTTCTTACGCCGTGTTGTTGTACCGCAGTCTGTTTACATGGAGCACTCTAGGAAACTGGACAAGTGGCTAACTGGGTTAACCAAACCTATGTTAGAATTAGCATGTCTGTTACCCATTACAAGGCAGACAGACAGGCAGACAAACAGACAGACAGACAGACGGAAGGACGGATGGATAGATAGATAGATAGATAGATAGATAGATAGATAGATAGATAGATAGATAGATAGATAGATAGATAGATAGATAGATAGATAGATAGATAGATAGATAGATAGATAGATAGATAGATAGATAGATAGATAGATAGATAGATAGATAGATAGATAGATAGATAGATAGATGTTGGAACTTAAAGATAATGAATTTAAAGAATCAATTTAAGTTCTAAGATTATTTTTAACATGTTTTTTTTAATGTCATTGTTTATTTTCTTTTCGTTTATTTGCAGCTTATTTTCCTTGGAATCGCTTTTCTGGTGTTTTTGTCGTGCGCACCAAATGTACAACTCTTGTACTCTGTTATAACTGCAGAAGCCAGATGTTTGAGGGAAATACTAAACATGAAAAGAAGAGACAAAATAATAAATGGCACTAACAGGGAAAAGGTTGGAGTAACACCGGTATTGCAGTACATCCAGATTAGGAGACGGCAAGCAGAAACATCTGTACGATATCGCCCAGCATGCTTCGAAACCAGTCCCGAATCATTTCAATGGCCCCAACTACAGAGGCAAATCTGAATTTCTGGTAACAGCCATCAAACAATGTCACGCAGATGACAGAAGCCGCCCAGATCTTGAGAACCGTTACATTCAGGAATATGGGATGCTGGAACCACATGATTTGAACTCGTTATTCAGCTAAATCTAACATTCTCCTCTTCCACAATCCCTCCCCACTAAGTTCCACTCCCTTCTCACTTGTTACACATAATTCAGAACCTCCGCACAGCATCACATTACACTCCCTCTACCCTAGCTATAATCACATATTTCACCTTCTTCCGGCTAGATTACCGTTGTATCACTCTCTCTCTCCCCTCCACGGTTCACCCACCCACCACTCTCAGTTACGACCCACTTACCACACATCCCAAGTCTCCATTTAAATACTCTCTGCACTCCACTATGCGCGTTTCTGAAATACAGCGTCTCAGACAAGCCATAGCTTCTTACAATTTACAGCTAAGCGCTCTGTTCATTTTATTAGATTTTTTTAACAGAGCATTCACGTGAATTTACACTTTATCTCCTTCTCTATTTCTTTGTCCCGTATGTTTCTGTATGATTAAGACTCCCGCCGAAACGTCACAATTGTGTACTCGTTAAGTAATAAAGCTGTTCCTACTTTTTTCCTAGTTTATACATTGTCGTATCACAGCTTTACTGCAGTGTCTCCGTGTATAGTTATACTCATAACTAATTATTGTGTTACATTACATCCAGAAACAACAAGTCACATGGTTTGGCCACGTTACCAGACTACAGCCAGAAAAATGTATTAATTATGCTAGAAATGGTAGATAACAGATGGATGGATGGACCGCCCGCGCAAAGAGGTGAATAGAGGAAATCACAGAAACTTCCACTATCCCGTTATATGAAGCTAACCGCCGAACCCTATCAAGAAGTCTGTTTGCCTATGTATCAGTGAAAGATATATTAGAAAGTGGACATGACAAGACTCTTGGTAACTGCTGTTAAAAGCTGATTCTAATGTGTTTCCATTAGTCCCGCTTGGGCAGTGTACGCAGCTACTACTTTATATTCCACGCCTACTGTTTTCACAATCGTGGCATTTTCATTCTCGATGATTACTACTTAACACGAGGGTGGGAGTTTCCCAGAAGTATTGTACTATCATCTCATTTTGAAGATAGTAGATTCAAACCATCCACAACCTTCATGGGCTCAGTTTCCTGATAAGCATTTCTCCTTCCACCTGCATTTGTTTTTTCCCTTGCTTCCGTTTCTGTAGCAGTCTGATAGTTTTTGTTTTTTTTTTGACAACAGTTATTGAGGAAAGACGATGGCGATGGTTGGGACATGGGTTCCGAATGACTGATAACTCACTACCAAAAATAGCACTAAGATGGACACCACAGGGGAACAGAAGTAAGGGTAGACCAAAAGAGACATGGAGAAGAACAACAGAAAGGATGTTGAGCAATAGAGGGCTCACCTGGGCAAGAGCAGAAAAAAAGGCGAAGGACAGGCATTTGTGGAAAACCCTTGCGGAAGCCCCATGTGCCCTGGGCACTTAAGGTTCAGAGAGAGAGAGAGAGAGAGAGAGATTCAAACCGCCTTCCGTGTACACCATTCAATCCAGTTAGAGATAAATAGATTCACGTTGTTTGTTGTAAGAGAAAAAAATCAGAGGGATATTTGCCTCTAAGACAAGTTATGCTCTACGTGTATATTCTACACTAGGCTGTCAGTTTAAAAAGGTAAATTTCCCATTTCCGTGCCATTAAAACATAATGGGGATACTGTTTTAGGCTCGTATTTCCCCGACCTTCGGCGCACGAAAGTGTGATGTGGTCAGTATCCCACCTGGCTGCATTTCCCTTCCCAGATTTCTGTCATCCATTTTTAGAGGCTGGGTAGACCCCTGGGACTTTCTGTGTGTGTGTGTGTGATGGTACCAGAAAAAAAAATCCCTATTGCTGTGTTTGAACCCGGCACCACCGGTTTAGTAAATCAAGCTCCTAACCACTCAGTCAAATAGGCTGACTGTCAGTGTATTAAGAAGAAATAAAAAATGTGATACTCGGGTGAAAATATACACATGGTACTACAATGAACCGAAAGCAAGCCTATACCAGGAATATAGTTCTAACTAATTTTCTTTACCCTTCTAAAGTTTTATAGCATAAGCGAATTCGTATGGAGACCATGACATAGTCTTGCAGTCGACGGTTTTACTTTGGATTACAAATATACTCTCCTCATGTTAGAACCAAACTTAGACTTTTCGATACATATGTAAAATCTGTCCTACTATATGGTTCGGAGACATAGGTCAATCAAGACAATACAACAGAGGATACAAACATTCATGAACTACTGCTTAAGAAGGATTTTAAACATTAAATGGCAGGACAAAATCAGGAATGAGGAGGTCTGGGAAAGGGCAGGACAAGAATCTTTGAACCTACAAATCATGTCTAGGATGTGGGAGTGGATTGGCCTACTCTGAGGAAACCCGACACCATCATAGCAAGACAGGCGCTGACATGGAATCCTCAAGGAAATAGAAAACGAGGAAGACCTAGACTTACTTGGAGAAGAGAAATTATGACAGTGCTCAGAGACAAGAGAAGGAAGCAGAGAATTATTCCACTGATGACTGGGGAGTGGCCTATGCTCTCAGGGGAGTGAAAGGCGATGATGATGATGATGATGATGATGATGATGATGATGTTATCGGTTCAGTACTTAGCTCTCGGTTTTTCAGACTGTGCAAAACAAATATACACTCTCCGTCTATTTTACATCAGCATGCCCATGTTACTATCAGTGTACATGTTTTACTTTGCAGAAAAAAAACATGCTCTAAAATCTTCTGTGCTAACATTACTTTAATCTTTAAGCCTCTTTCTACTGATTTTGACTTCATTAAAACTTAGAACGTTATTTCATTTAATTAGTTAATTTATTATTTATTTTGTAGTCAGTACTCAATGTGAAGATCATAATTTATAACCATAAAGTCGAATGAAAGTGGCTAGTTTCATTTTCATTCGATCTAATGGGCAACTTCGCCTCTTCCTGGAGCCGTGTTGGAAGTGATATCTCATTTTTCTCTTCATCCAATGACTGTTGTATTGTATGTGTAATCCAGTTCTCCTCGCCAATGAGACACATATTCTCCATTTCCAGAAGCAATTTTTTCCTCAGCACAGAGTGTTTACTTTTTTACAGCTGGGTCAAATGGAGAGAGATGATAGCAAGAATAGAACTGAACTGGCTATCTGTGGGTATAAGAAACCACATCGGTGTTGATTTTGGCATTCCTACACTCAGGAAGTTACCACAGGTGGTTTTTAGTTCCCAGAGAGAATCTACCAGCACCAGAAATACTTGATCCCTACTCTGTTCGCTAATCTTAAGCAAAGCGATGTGGACAGGGAGAAAGTCTAGTAGGCGGCTAACAAGCTCTCACTCGACTGGTCTTATGATCGGGGTCACCTCTCCCTCTAAGTAACATTCACTTGTTCTTTATTGATTTACATTCAGAAACAGCGTGGGTCATCGCATTCTTCACAAGTGAGGAGTTTTTATGGTCAGTGATGCTAAGCATCTTTCATGACATTTGGCAACTTTTAATGACATTTACTGAGAGAGAGGAGATTTACCCTGTATCCAGGATTTTGCTGATGTGATTATGTGGGGTGGGGGTGGGGCTTTCGTCGCTGTTTGATGCAACATTCTGTGAAATGATTTTATTTTGGTTAAACATCATCCCAACTACTTTCTTTCGTGCTGGTTTCTCAATCACTGACCAACTAACAACTTTTTTTCAATATACGTCTGATCTTATAGGCTGACATAACACTGGAACTGTTTAAGAAAGCATTATCTTGTCTTACGCATACTATGGAAACCTGTTATTATCATCAGGGCTTTATGAACATCATCTGGTAAAACAGTCTCGCACCACAGTCTGACAACGTGTAGAACTAAAAAAAAAATGTCAAAGGACACTCGTACATCCCCCGTTTCCAAGTTTACTTAAAAAATGGTAGCAAACAAAGTCGCAAACAGATTCCACGGCGAAGAGAGAGATCAGAATAGGACGAATTATCCTAAAAAAAATATAGACGGGGATTTGGAGTTTCTACATTTTCTAAACTTTTTAGGCTAATCCTACTTATATTGTTGCCTTATTTTTCTCTGCACGTGTCTCGTTGTTTTTCCACTATAAGACCAGATTTTACACATTGCAAAGGATTCAAGAGTATGTGGGTCTTTACATTTATAGCACTAAGATCACCTGATGGATGACCATGTAGGTTGAAGATTATTACAAGATTATTACAAATTATCCATATCAGCTCACTGCAGACGCCCCGAGTTACTTCACACAGAATGTAAGTCTGAATCACTTTGTTTACCAACTTAGCAATGGTCTAAAGGAAAACTCAGAATCAGAGGAATAGTAATCATGAGATCAAACGCTGAATGGCGTTGTGGCTAGTGCATTCCATTTATCACGGCGAGGTCTACGATTCAAATCCAGTCGGAGGTGGCCCTAGTCACTCAGCTGTAGGAACAGCTACCACTTTCTAAGTCTGAAGAAGGAGAGGCATCCGGGCAATCCACTGACATCATCATTTCCCAACACGCTGACAGGTCAGCTAAAATAAGGGCACTAACTACGTAGTCCATATGTGATTTGGCTTGATAGAGCTACACTGTCCTTACACTTTGATTAGCACATCCATTTGTCCTCCCCTCCCCCCCCCCCAACCACCTCCAAGTCCTAATACTGGTTAGTATTACAGCTTAACCATCGAAGCTGGACAGCACGAACACAAAGCATTAAATTTCTAAAACTATGTGATGTCTGTGGATATAAACAACAAAATCACGTGCAACCAAATAAGAAATAAACCATATGAATGGCAAAACAGGGTTCGTGAAGCCCAGTTTCTAAGCCAGAGTCAGACAGACTTACGAGAAAGCTGTTGAAAGTTCCATGGGCCATGATAAGAATGCAAATAACATTCTCTTCATTAGTAAAGAGAGAGATGGGAGCACCAAGAAAATCTTAGTATCTGAAGGAAAGTCACTGACAGAGTAATCTTGAGAAAGGCTAGCGTCTTGAAGCTTTATATAATTGTATTTATATAACGTATTTATAAATAAATAAATTAACATTAAATAAACTAGTATAAGTAAGCCGTTATAAATAAATAAATAGACTACGGCAAAATAACAACGAAAAACATCGAAACAAAATCTTGTGATAACACTGAGATCCAAAGTTTTGTGAACATTCACTGAAGCATTTGTGACAAGCTGAGGAAGGAAACAAAATGTGATAGTGGATTTTGTGATACAAGTAAGAATAACAATTTGAGAATCATTAAAATAGAAGACGCGTTCTTGAGAAAATAGAACAATACTTAGGAAATGCGCTAGTTAAGTCAAAAGAGTACAACATAACGGGAGATGAAAGGATAAAGAAAACTGTCCCTAACGGGGTTTTGATAACAGGGCACATGAGTGGCGTAAATGGTTAGTCCACTGGTCTCTCACGGCGGGAGCTTTGTGGTTCACGTCCCGCCGGATGGACCCCAGTCATACAACTGTAGAAATGGGTAGTGGATTCCTTTGAGAACCAGGAAAGGAAAGGCGGTCACGCAAAATGTCACAGCATCTAGTGTGCCGACAGCTCAAGAACAATACGGGCACAGACCCCAAATGCATTATGTGCCTCAAAGGCATGATAGGGGATGTTATAAGATACCAGAAACAAAGAGACGGGCGAGAATAAGTATGCATACAAAGAACACAAATAGCTGCGATCAAATAAAATTATGCAGTATATAGGGGAAAGAAGAAAGAGCAAAGAGATGATAAATTTCGATCACAAACATCCAGCGACAAGCTGTTGGATAAGCTGCTAGCACATCCATAGGCTAGTCCCGCTGTTTTTGACTTTTCGACTCCGCATATGATAAATGTGGAGACGGAGAGATAAAGCGGACAATTTTTTTTAACGTCTTTAAGAGGAAAATCTTGAAACAGATTACAGATATTTTCATCATCATCATCGTCATTATCTCTCTCGCTCTCTCTATCTGAAAGGAAGGGAAGGAAGGAAGGAACGAAGGAACGAACGAACGAAGGAATAGAGATTTTTTAAAGCTTCTTTTTAGGATCTGTCGAGAAGGTTACAAGCCAGCAACAAGAATCAAGGAGAGATAAGGATTAGAGTTCTTTTTTAAAAAAATACGGAGAAAAACAGAATGCAAAAAAGAATTTCAAAGATACTTAGTTCTCTGAAGATGACAGTAAGGCAGTCATGAGAGAGAAAGGGGGAGGCTGAAAGTTAATCAAACGAGAAAAGCTGAAGTCATTTATGCAGGGGCATTAGCGCGAGCGGAAGGCCGTACTGACGGTTTGCCATGTGATGTTCTCGCCAAGGACCATCTCGGCAGTGTTTATTGTTTGGATCACAAAGGTTGGTCGCAGGAGGGGAAGATTGTTCCAGCTCAGAGAAACCTACAGAGTGTGAGAGACTCCGATGAAGAATTGTCCCAGCTCAGAGAAACCTATAGAGTGTGTGTGTGTGTGACTCCAATGTGGAACTAATCTCAGGATGCTGTGATGACCCTTTACTCAGAGGCTGTGTTATTACTAACACGACAACAACTACATATTGCTTGCTTACGACGTCGATTATTACATCACAGACACGATATCGACCACCATCCTGTTGATAAATATCGGCAGTACTACTGCTGACACAGTATCTACATGCTGTTGGCGTAACACTGACTGCGACCATTACTGACACAGCGTCATGTACCATACTAGTAACACATGAATAATTTTTGGATATATTTAAAACTAAGTATATATTGAACTTGTTCACGAAAAGGGTTTTTGACGAGACTTTTTGGAGAGAGAGAACAGGTGATTGGAAGCTAGAGGATGGATTGTGAAAGTCTGCGAGGTTTTTGTATGTCTACATGGTGGCTGAGAGAGCGTTTTATAAAAAAAGTTGTAGGTATATGAGATCTTGGAATTGAAATGCTTGGACCTGTTCTTCAATGTAGGGGTCGCTCCTAAATAGCAGGCAAAGTCAATTTAAAATACTCATACACATTATCCACTAGTAAATCACATTGTGCACGTAAGAAGGGCAAACATATACAACCCAACTTCGACTATGATACTATTGACCAACATTACACCAACCACGTTGCTGACACAACATTAGCTATCGCACTATTTGGAATATTTCAGTCAAGTACTTGTCAGTGTGAGGAACAAAGTAAGAAGTGTCGATCAAAGAAACAGTATTACAGAAATATAGAGTCGTTGTCATACCGAGAATAAATGAATTATCACTTGAAAACTTTCATTGATCCTTATACTGAATTACTGACGCAGTCTATCTATCTATCTATCTATCTATCTATCTATCTATCTATCTATCTATCTATCTATCTATCTATCTATCTATCTGTCTATCTATCTATCTATCTATCTATCTATCTATCTATCTGTCTGAATGCCTGCCCTCGTGCCTGTCTGTCTGTCGTCCGTCCGTACGTCCGTCTGTCTGTCTGTCTGTGTCTGTGTTGCTGATATTACAGCCTCTATTGCTTTGTTGAATATATAAGTACTGAATCAAGTTTTTCAGTGCCTTCAATCTTAGACTACTTCCTCCTATTGGATTCCTATCGCTTTCTTGACAACCAATCGGCGTTACAGTTACTCTATGCAAGCCAGTACTGCGGTTTGTAAGGCTCTGGGAGCTTAAGTACTGGGATATTTCTGTCAAGTACTTAGTAATAAAGCAATAAATATCGATCAATTTTACAACAGAAATACTAACAGAGCCCTTGCCATACCGAGTACAGATGAACAGCACTTACAACTTTCTCATACTCATAAGAATAATAATAATAAAACTAAACTACACCCAGTGAGTCTCTAATTGATAGTGGACAAAACAGAAACCTGATGGCCCTTAAAAACAAGCGGAATCAAATTTTAATCACTAAAAAGGAAGCCGTTTCTGATCAATCTTCTTCTTCTTCTACTATCTACCTGGAACTGCGAGCTGATGTTCTTTGCGGTCAGTGTGGTAAATATGTTGACGCATCGTATCGGATTGAGAGCGGGTTACGACAGCTATTTTTTTCAGTCCCAGAGGGAAACTTTAAAAAAAAAAAGCAGGGGTTGTATTTCGTTAGCCAGGCTGGGCCTGTTACTGGGGGCAACAAGGAAGAAGAAGGATAGGGTCTTACTTGTGTACTTATATTTCGCCAACCTTGGCTCTAGCATATCAGCTACGGGTCCCTGACAGCCATATTGACAGCGCTCTCTTTTCTTTCCGATCATTAACAGTCATTAAAAGAAAGACATATCTCAGAATACCGATAACGTGCCCTTTCGAATGTTTAATTTTTCTTATTGTTCACCCCAAGATCTGTCTATGCAAACCTTTGTCATACTTTGTTCACGTACTTCATTGCTCAATTTCTTTACAGCACTTTGGTTCTTAGCACTCAATACTAGTTTACAAAACAACAAATCTTATCCGGTGTTTGTGAGATCAAGATTGTCAATGGCAGAGGCCATTGCAAAGAACTGTAAAACGATAGCAAAGTCCATAAGTAAGCAAACATCTGATCACAAGCAGTCTTCTCTCTCCTCCCCCCTCGCTCTCTCTCTCTCTCTCTGCCCTCCCTCAGTCTCCTCTCTCTCTCCCTCATCCTCTCTCCCCCTCTCTCTCTCTCAACCTCCCATCTCCATCTCTCTCATCCTCTCTCTCCCCTTCATCCTTTCTCTCATTCTCTCTCTCATCCATTTTCTCCATCTCTCGTCATCATTTTTCTCTCTCATTCTCTCGTTCTCTCTCATCCTCTCTCCCTCCCTCTTTCTCTCTCTCTCCATCTCTCTCATCCTCTCCCTTAATCTCTCTCCCTCATCCTCCCTGTCCCTCTTTTTCTCATTCTTTCTCTGTCTCCTCTGTCTGCCTGTCTGTCTGTCTGTCTGTCTGTCTCTCTCTCACACACACACACACACACACACATTCATTCTTTCTTCATATTGCTAAAATCAAAATTAAAATCTATGCTACTCAAGGATAGCTCCTCAGAATCGCCTTTCACGCATGTGGTTTCAGCATTTCCTATTCTGTCAAAGAGAATTACTTTCTTGAAAATGTATGCATAGTTACTGGGACACTACGTCCTTCGTTATAAATGACTGACGTATTAGTTCCTAGCATTTTCACATAAAAATGAGCAATCATTTTTCTCAATTCATAAGAAATAATTACTTGTAGAATTACTATGTGATTACAGAAAATAGATGTTCTTAAAAACAATATTCTTTGATTGCACAGAATGCTGATTATCCCTGAAATGGAAAAAGATATCTGTCTATCTATCTATCTATCTATCTATCTATCTATCTATCTATCTATCTATCTATCTATCTATCTATCTGTCTGTTTGTCTGTCCATCTATATGTCTGCCTGACTCCTTGTCTGCCTGCCTGCCTATATGTTTGTCTCCTACCTGTTTGTCTGTCTGTCTGCTTTCCTGCCTGTCTGCCTTCCTGTCTGTCTTCTGTTTGTTTGTTCTTTCTGTCCTTCTATCTGCCTGTCTGTCTATCTCTTAGTGCCTGAACTCATCCTTTCGTTCACGGGTTCATTTACTTAATCATTCATACCTTAGTCAAGGCACGCACACATTTGTCCATGCGTCATTTCATCTGTCTGTAATCTGTCTGTCGGACAAACTGATTTTCTTCTATTTCGTCTAATCCTATCTCTGTGATTTAAGACCCCTACAAGCCTGCCCTGTAATGCGTTTTCTATTATCACAAATGTCAGAGCACTTGTGGGTGCAAGATTACCTGCTTAATGCCGTGCACATATTAACATACACAGCAGGGACAAAAGAAAGCCAGAGGAAAAAAAAAGAATTATCTGACAAACAAATATATTGAAATGAACCAGCGTTTGAGGGCGTTTATTATCGACATGTTTACAGTAATCGGTTAAGGGGCAGGTATTTTTCCGCATTCGCAAACAAATGTCGATGTATGAGTATTGAATTACGTCCCTGATCTAGGGTCATGAAGGTATCGCACTTGAGAGAAGAACGTTTTTTTTCTGATTGAGATTTTACAGATCTGCAATACTTTCTATTTATGTAAAGAGCATGCCTGCTAACTGTGTCTGAGCTGTATCTTCAGTCCTTGATCCCGGACGATCTTAAAATTCGTTGAACCAAAATGTTCTGTTTGCTAGTAATGTAGCTTTGCTGTTGTAGGGAAAATGCTACTACGATTAAATCAGTGTTTCTCAACGATGGGTCATACGCCCCATGGGGGTTAGGAAATCGGGAAAAGCGGGGGGGTGCAAATAGAATATATTTATAGTGTACTTTTTCAGAACTTGACTGTTATGCTACGGGACGGGGGAGGCGCGTACACACTGAGAGGTTGAGGTGGGGCACGATTCAGAAAAGATCGGGAAACACTGGATTAAATAATGTATAAAATAGATCTTTTTCTTTGCCTTCAACAATTTCAGGCTGTCGTTCATTAATCTAGCACCCACGGAATCTCATTTAAAACAAACAGCTTTCTTTTGACTGTTTCTATCATGCACCCAAATGATAAAAATGTTTTTAAAGGTGAATCTGAGGCCAAAGGGAGAAAATTCAAGCCCGCATTAATAAAACCATGACGATAAGATTGAACACTGAGAACAGTTTGAAGGTGCCTGCAATGTTCTGTGTTTGAGGTTCAATCTTCATGTTCTAATGTGATCATTCACGAGGATAACTTGAGAGTGGAATTATGCGCTGAGTGTTTTAATATGAAGGAAGCACTGATTTTTTTTCTCTGTCTGATTTGTAATACAGGATTTTAAAAAGGAGGGATTCACGGGAAAGAATAATGGGGAAACTATTCTAAGAAGTCCTCAGAGAAATTTCAGAACAATGAAAACTAGTTAAAATTATAAGAAGGACACCCAAAATGTTCTGAATGACTAGACAATTCAATGGAAGAAGAAACAGAAGGAGGCCAGGAGACCAATAACTCAGAAGAAATGACCAAGTGGCACGGAAAAAGAAAGCATCAGAATTGGTTGGAAACACCAAAGGTTTGCAGATGGAAAAACATGATCACCAACGTTTTTCCGGTACTGCTAATGATGAAATTATTATATAATACACGGATGGACGGAGGTTAGAAGCTTCAAGGCATGAAGATCTGACGGAGGTTAGAAGCTTCAAGACATGAATATCTGACGGAGGTTAGAAGCTTCAAGGCATGAAGATCTGACGGAGGTCAGAAGCTTCAAGGTATGAAGATCTGACGGAGGTTAGAAGCTTCAAGGTATGAAGATCTGACGGAGGTTAGAAGCTTCAAGACATGAAGATCTGACGGAGGTTAGAAGCTTCGAGACATGAAGATCTGACGGAGGTTAGAAGCTTCAAGGCATGAAGATCTAACTAAAAAAAAAAGGGGGGGGGGGGCAGGAAATAAATATAAAGCACTGAAAATAAATAATATTCTAACCAAAGCTATTTCCGGTCAAGCAGGCAAGATAAAACATAATGAATGATGGGGAAAATTCATTTATCCAAGGTTCGACTGCTTCAAAAGATTAAAAAGAAATAATGCCGGCTCATACAACGAACTCTATTTCAGTAAAAAGCAATAACTGACTTTATGTTTGCTATTAGTCGGGAAACCGACACTCTCCATTTTAAGAGTCTGTAAAATGTGTTTCTAACTGCTCATAGTTCAACTTTGATACGGTTGCATTTCAATCTTTTCGTGGAAGATATAAAACTCTAATTATTCCAACACATATGCTTTTAATCTATGGATATTTGCTCATTTCTGCTTAAAACTTTTCAATTAAGCTTTATGGTTTTCCGTCTAAACTGGCAAAAACTTCCTGAACATTTGGAAAGACTTTGGTTACCAATTACGTGATGTGCACGCGTGTAGATGTCTGTAGAGCTGAGATGAATTTTAGAGATGGCGCTGCAAAACGCCAAGCAAGAACTAATTTTTTACCTCCCTGAGATAGTTAAAATAACAAACTGCTAATTTTTTACGTCCCTGAGATAGTTAAAATAACAAACTGCCTTGATACCGCAACCAGATCAGCAGCGCCAGTGATCAAGGCCATCTTTCCATAAGATCAGCAGCGGCAAGAACCCGTCCCAAGCCTGGAATAGTCTTTGTAAGGGCGATAATGCACGTACGTTGCATAGGCGGAGTTTGCAGGTGGAAAATAATGTTCCGCCTGTGGCGGGAAATGCTTACGTTAATGAGATTTTGATGGCTGCCACTTGAGAAAATAAAATAATGTTTCCAATCAAGTTAAGCCAGTTCTGAGCACCATAAATTCTAGCGTTATAGCACATAAAGAATATGTTTTAAAGGGGCTGACAAGTTTGTTAGGAAACTACAAGATTGAGAAGAGCAACACTTAGCAAGAAAACTGAGGTTACACTGTTTCTGAAACTAAAACCTGAAATGAACGACAGTCAGTCATGGCCTCTCGGTTGTAAGCAAGATGCCCTGCTACTGATGCATCCATTTGCAGATTATCAACGATGTCTTGCAGCCATCTTCGCTTTGGTCTTCCTCTCTTTCTTTTTCCCATTATGTACCCTTCGAAGCCGGTCTTCTCTAAATTCTCATGACGTTTAATGTGTCCAGAATATGTTTCTCTGTTTAATCTTCTTTACTAGGCAGCCTTCTTCAATATTAAGTTCTTGTAGTATGGATATACTGAACAAGAGCAGCAAAATTGTGACTAGTTTTCTTCTGAGCAATATGCAGATCTTAAGAAGATGTCAAACATCCGGTTCCTGGAGATATAATAATTCAATGACTGACAATCACGTAGAGGGTATTAAGTTATTACGAAATTCCTGTCATTAAAACCTGACAGGTCTTGCTAATTTATCATAATTGTTATCATTAATGATTATATAAATAACATTAAAAGCTGCCATATATAGCGTACAGTTTTCCCAGCTTTTTTTGTTTCCTGTGCATTTAAGATGGAAAAATGAAAGCTATTTCAACAGCCAGGGAAGATAACTCTCGTTTTTAATTTTGTTTTCTCCCGGAAGAGGAAAGTACTGTGGTTCTGGGCGCCTGCGAGATGTAGTTCTTATTGCCCTCTTCTCACACTTGGAGATTGGCCGATCAAGTCAGTCATGAGGGGTCTCGTCCGCTTAAGTCAGGCCAGAGGCGTCCCAGTCACCCAGCTGTGGAAATGGGTCCGTGGCTCAACCTGAAGTTGGTGAAAGAAGAACGGCCAGGTATGATGCTGCAAACATCACCCAATAGTGTTCCATCACGTCAGGAAAGATATGGACGCTATTGATATGGATATGGTCTCCGAGTGTCTCTATGTTCTGATATGATCTCTGAGTGTCTCTATGTTCTCATATGATCTCTGAGTGTCTCTATGTTCTGATATGTTTTGACTGCGATTCTGGACACGAGTTTCCCGGTTGCTGTGACCTGAGTGATGATCAAAGGCATAGCCCCTCAAATAGCATTAATTGTTAGGTAAAAGAAATTTCTCAAAAAAACTTCGAAATCGCTTGATGACATACAGTAATTAAAAGTTGGCAGACATTCAGAAAACAAACAAAACAATTAGATCCTACAGAGAGAAAGAAGACAAGACAGATTTCAGGCAATATAAAGACCACCCTTTCTTCAGACAAGACCACAGAGAAGATGGGAAATAACAAGCCAGGCTCACACACAGGGTCAGGTAGAGAGTTCTCGTCTATGCTTTTTGAAATGTACTTCAGGCCAGAACAAGGACTGGCAAAAACTGATAATAATTATTATATGTTGGTAACTACAAGCCTCAGACGTATATTATGTCTTGAAAGAACTGACAGTTCGTGAGGAGGTCAGCGTTCGCGTCGAACAAGAAAATTGTCCGCTCCGTAAAATTAAACCGGACAAAAAACTTCAGAACGTTGACTGTCACGTCACATCCATCTTACATCCAAGCATGAAATAACAAGGGTTATTACTCTTTCAATGATCATATTCGACATATAGAATTATTTAGTGCCTCAGTAGATATATATATATAATTTTTTTTTACTGCTGCTGCGTCAAACTGAAATGAAAGAGGGAGAAAAAATATGATTTTTTATTTAAAATCCTGAAAGCTTAACTTTATCACATAAATATGACTTAAAAATACTCAGTCACTGCCTGGATAATGTCTGCTGGACTCTAGTAATAAGCAATGGCTCGAGAAATAACCCCGGAAATAAACATATTTGTAATAACATACAATTACTTTTAAAGACATACTGCTTTTTTGATGACCCATGAAAAGTCTAGAACGAAGCATAAAATTATTAATGATTTCAAACAATAATTATATTTACAGGCAAAAATTAGAGATCTGAATCAAAGTAGGATATCACGTGTACTTATACTTCAGTCGCAGCGATAAGTTTACTAGGTTCCGATACTGATCTTTTCTTCAGTGATCAGAATCTGGTAATTTTTGTTATGTTGCTGTTGTTTTATTTAACTGACTTCACAATGGAGAGACATCGAATATGAAGTACAAGAAAAAGTGCTCATACCGCGAAGGTTATTAAAGAGAGCAAAAAGAGATGATTACAGCTAAACAGGCATGACATAGAAACAAAGCTAAGATCAATTAGGGTGAAAATATCAAAGTGTGGTATCCAGGTAAAGCTAACAAGGAAGCCAACAAAATAAAATGAATCCTATTCTCTGAAAACATGTAACAGCAGGGGGCAAATCTAATAAAAGAAACGTAGTCAAGATTAAGAAAAGCAATACCAGCTTTTCTAAGACATGAAGAAAATACTACAAATTAGGAGAATATAGTAACAGCCAAAACAATCGTTTTATAGTACTCTTAGAGCCTGAATTACTAAACATTTGTGAGCTTGAACAATGAAGAAAAAGGGCATAAGGAAAAAATAACATCCTTATTTGTTTGTACGGCATCGGGTAGAGATTCATGCGACGATTGCCTGGAAATGATGAGAACATAGAGCACTCCATGAAGATCAATGCCACAGATAAATGACCTAAGCAACAAAGAAATGTTTTATGGAGAAGGCCATGAGCCGAAAGCGTCGAAGTGTATATAAAGAGATATCACTTCCAAAACAAATCCTACATTTACTGGAAGATTATTGCAAAGTGACTAAAGTGTCCGCGGCTCCAGTATTTATGGAATATTTTTAAAAAGAAAGAAAGAAGACAAGAAGGCTATGTTAAGAATAAAATACACACGTATAACAGTTAAGCTTTTAGAATTTATGTTTCTCATTTTGATATGTTATCTGCCCTAAATATAACTTCTGCGAAAATAAAATTGTGACGTTTTTGTTGCTGTGAGAATATTAGCTAGTGGACGGTCAAGAAATGTATCCTAGGATAGACGGATTTTGGATGAGTGTGTAGAGATGAATGAGTAGAGACCAGATCAGTGGTTCTTGATTTTTTTTACATTCAAGGAGCACGCCTTCAACTACAGATAAATAGCGGACCACCATATTCTTTGTAATGTAATAATGCCGTGACGTTTTCAGTCAATGGTGCCAATTAACACCGTATCGACAATGTAGCTGTGGACCACCTGATAATATTCTGAGGTTTACTTGTCTTCCGTGGACCACCAGGACTAGATTACTGACCGTCCGTCTCTGCTCTGATGGATAAAGCTTTCGATAAACGCATCGCATTTAATTTTCTTACCTCTTTCACTCCAAGGCAACACTGCCAGTGTTGGTAAATCTTGCACATCTATTCAAATCATTGCTCAAAGCAATATTTAGACAAAGGCTAAATAAAATGAAAACTAGCAAATGTCTAACCCAAGTCCATATTTTTAAGTTATAGAGCAACTTCTTTCCAGTTCCCTTATGCCAAAAATTTTTCATCAAAATTTATTGTGACAGTAATTCCGGAGTGAAAGAGTTAAGGTTTTTATAGAAGCAAACAAGACAATAGCACATACAGTTCCACAATGCTGCGCACAGGCGTAGACTGAGAGAATGCTTCAAAGTAAGCTGAAACAAAACTTCAAAGTAAGCTGAAACAAAACTTCACAGTAACCTGAAACAAAACTTCAAAGTAATCTGAAACAAAACTTGTTTTTGGAGATTTGTACGAATACTGAGCAGAAATTGGGTTCTATTTTATTAACATTATTTAATTTGAAGAACACAAGCAGGGTCACATATCTTTGCTACATAACTGTCCGCACTGGCTTCCATAATAATTAATACCTGCCTACTTACCTGCAGATGTACCAGGCCGATGAAAGCTGCAAATAAATCTGTTGTCGCGCAAATATCTCGAACTTAACAAACAGCAAACCCGTCGTCAGTTCTTTATGCAGTGTCGCAGGATGCCATCAGTTCAGTTCATCTCTCTGGTACTTTTTGTTGTAAAATTACCTTTCGAAGATATTCAGCGACTTTTTTTCAAAGTGACGCTGGAAGCCGCATAAAGACTTACGTTCCTTAACGACTACTGTATCAGTTGCAGTTTTTGACGTCTAAATGCGGACTAAACATATACTTTGTACAGTTTCTTGATAACGTCGCTGAAGGACACTGCATTGGATATAATCCGCTCACTTAAGGAAAGCAACCTAATTCCAAAATAAAAAGACAATATAAACTATGAAAAAAATGTGATTTTATGAAAGTTTCAACAATCTGGTTCATTCTCTGAATTAAACATGCAAAATTGTGATCAAAACGATGAAGATCATATTAACAGTGACGCCCACAGTAATAATAATAGTAATATTAATTAATAAATAATGTAATATAAGGTCTCTTAAAAAATAAATAAATCATTTGCTTGGTTGGTTCTCATGTACACGTAGTGAATGATGACGGGAATAGCAGAAATGTTTGCCGGGACTTACAAGCGGCTATCTCTATAGAGTCCCTGCTATCTAACGTGAGGCGACCGTGAGGGCTTCCCTACCACGTGATGCTCGCTACAACCGCCGCCACCTCTCTTACGGATTAAAGGAAAAAAGAGCGGTAAGCCGACGAAAGACGAATGTGGAAGGTGCTGGCTTTAATTATCTTGGGAGAACAGGTTCATGTTTCTCAACTAAAGCAATAGGAATCTTACGGCTTTTGATAAGGTTATTAATACACAGAGCCGTTGCAGTAAAGCTATGATAACAATTAGCAAGGATTTAACAGCAACAACAACAAAAAGGTACGAACACCTTTCTATGCTCGTAATGAATAAAGCTGTTCCGAAATTTGTATTAAAGTCTAAACATATGGTTTCTGTCAGAGCTTTCATACATCCCTGGGGAACAGTGCCGATGATTCTTTCTTATTTTTAAAAAAAAATGTAAGTTAGCCCAACATTATGGAGATAGCGGACGGGTGATTTTAATTACTTTTTTTTCACATTCTCCAACTTCTCTGATAACGTTCTCATTCATTTTAAAGGCCTCCAGAATTAATTTCTATCCTTTCTCCAAAACGCATGTCTCTGCCTTTCAGTTGTGTATTACACACATTTATCGATTAAAACTGGCTGTATAAAGATTTGTAATGCATTTTTCTCGCCGAAATGACATTCTTTTGTTGTGTTAATATCTTATTCTGGTAGATCATTTTTTTTCTTTCTTGTTCGCTATTTCAGATGCACACTGTCATTTGTTGTTGCTATCGTTGTTCTGGAGTCATGAGATTTGATATACGGGTGTTTTCATGTTTTTTTCCCCTTTTTTTTCTGGAAATTGTAAGTGTTGCTCATCAACGTCTAGTGGTTTTCAGTATAACAAGACAAGGCAATTGTGGTTCCAGAATATTGTTGGTGCAAGTTTACATTATAATTATTGGGAGGAATATACTTTCTCATGATGGTTACAGACCAACAATCCTTGGCGATGTACTATCTTACTCGAGGCCAATCTAGCTCCCCCATCATGACTGCCAACCCAGGTTCTCCCCTCCTTGGTATATTGTATACTAATTATGCATAAATCCTGAGCATTTAATCAATACACAATACACTGACATGCAGTACAAATCACCAAGTCTGAAATTAAAGACACAGCATTTTAATCTCACTATACGCCACCACAACAACACAAACAACTGCCACTGACATCAACATGACATCAAGACAGGTGTCATTATAATGGTAATTAAGCATGGTATCATATGTTAAGTTTCTTCTCATGTTGCATTATTGAAAACCTGATGGACCTGGGGTCATGTGCTCTCTTGGCCCTACACTTTGCCTACACTACGAATCTAATGAGCAATGGCACTTATTCCACGTAGCTACTGCTGCCGTGACACACCTCTATATAACCGCGTTGCTGAAGCACAAGATCAATCTACATGGAAGCGTAATAACGAATCAAACATGTTGCCTATCCAATATACCTTTAAATCACAATGATAATCATGTCCATATTGATACGTAAATACAGAAACCTACATCACAGCTTACTGCACAACTACATAATCTACACCACATGAGGTGGGCACGGGCAGAATATAGCCAACGATCACCTTAGTACACAGGAATTTACAGCACATCCATAGGCACAACTAAACAAGACATCGCCCAGCCATTGTCTCTCTCTACAATGATCCAAGCCAATGTTTAAACATTCATATATATATATATATATATATATATATATATATATATATATATATATATATATATATATATATATATGCCAGGGAAGTCACTAAGTAACTCGCAAATTGAAATATTTTATTTGTGACAGTTATCAGGTAGTATTTAAATATATCCTTAGATAGTACCATCATCCAACTTTATAACAGTTGTAAGTAGGGGGCATTGGGAGTTACGTGCGCAAAGCAAAGCAATAACAAAATGGCTACCCAATTGTTATTGTGTACCAAAGAATAACAGAGAAGTGTAGTGCGATTTTTTGTGGGCTAAAGGACATTCAGTTGAGAACATTCATAAGGAAATTATTACAGTTTATGCTGAAAAGTGTTTATCACGTAAAACGGTCTATAACTGGGTAAAATAATTTTCTCTGGGATACACCGAAATTGTTGACAAAGTCCGACTTGACCGTCCTGTTCAGATTGCAATAAAAGCGACTGTGCAACGTGTGAATGAGATTATCAGAGCTGATAGACGAGTAACATCCACCCTATAGTCCTGACGTAGCTCCAAGTGATTTTCACCTGTTTGGTCCATTTAAAAACCACCTTGGCGGGAGAAGATTCTCAAGTGACGAAAGGGTAGAAACAGAAGTAAAAAAAAATGGTTCAGAAATCGGACTCCCGATTTTTACGCCATGGGTATTGCATCACTGATTACACGATGGGACAAATGTATCAATGTTGATGGCGATTACGTTGAGAAATAGGGGAATAATGTAGGTTCAAAAATTTAAAGTTTTCAAATTACTGTCGCATTTATTTTTTGTTTGTTTGTAACAGGCATTTGCGAGTCACCAAATATATATATATATATTTCCCGAAACTGACTACCAATCACGTGGATGATGACACGATGACGCTTCGGTCAAGGTCGTACACCCCTCCATCTAAGCGTGTATCGTCCACATTATACCGCCTTTACTTATACGGCATGTAGTAATTTTCTAGTACTCGAACTTATTTGGTGCTTGTTACTTTAAAGTCGACCCAGTCTCTAAAAATGGGTACCAGAGAAATCTGGGAAGGTAAATACGGCCAGGCGTGATACTGACCACATCAGACTTTCTTGTGCAGAAGGTCGTGGAAACGCGAGTCTAACACCACATCCCCCAATGTGCCTTAACGGCATGGAAACTGACATTTTATCTTTTACATTTTTTTTTATTTTAAAGATTAGACTTAAGTATTTCATGGACTGCTCTGTTAATAATAAATATATACACATTTAAGGGTGGTTCAAAAAGTAACAGCAAATTAAGAGCTGTAAGCACTGTAAAAATGAAAAGACTAATGCGAGCCAAAAAAAATCTTTACACGTATTTTTCAGTGATTACGTGCCTTGATTTTCGGTTACTGTTTAAATCTTTTTACTCGCCATCATATATAGTCACTCTACGCTTACTTGTTTTTTTTTAACTATAACTGAGTGGCTACCCTGTCTCTGACTTGTGCTGATATATGCATCACATCCGTGACACTAATCTACATTATTCTCCAGCAATGTTTTCTAGATCCTTTGCAAACACGAACGCTATCACTGTTTCCCCTACACTGTGGATACACCAGAACATCATATGCGACAGAGAACAAAGTTCAACCTCTGCCAGCGAACAGCTTACCTTTACCACTAACTGTGTACACTTTAACAGGTGCTGGAAGCAAATGTTAAACCTTTGGCAGGTCAGAGCTGATAGGTGCTGGATAAAACATCCAGGAGCGGTATCTAAGCATCACATTTTTGTCGTTTTAATTGTTGATATAGGAGCAAACATGGCCGCGCAGGAGTCACATCACAGTTGTCACATCACAGTTGTCAGAGTCAGCGCGAGATAGCTGGCTAAGACGAGGTTCAGGTCTTCTTTTGGTGCTTCCACTAGTAGCAAGCTCAGTCTGGTTGGGTTTGCTTCCCACTGACCCTTTTCTTGCCCTATTTTTTAAAATCTCCACTCTGTGTCTGCACACCAGCAGCTGTAATTCACTCCCTATCAGACACAGTGCTTGTACTTCACCACATTCACCACGTCTGCTATCAAGACGTTCCTACTCGCAGTTCCAGGGAGATAGAACAAAAACAATTCTGTCAATCCAGGGAGATACAACAAAAACAATTCTGTCAATCCAGGGAGATACAACAAAAACAATTCTGTCAATCCAGGGAGATACAACAAAAACAATTCTGTCAATCCAGGGAGATACAACAAAAACAATTCTGTCAATCCAGGGAGATACAACAAAAACAATTCTGTCAATCCAGGGAGATACAACAAAAACAATTCTGTCAATCCAGGGAGATACAACAAAAACAATTCTGTCAATCCAGGGAACAAACGAACGTACTTTATTTTCAAAGGGTTAAGAATTGGGCACGCAGGCCCGTCTGACATTCTGCCCTTCATCATACAGCTTTCACTCAGTCACAGTCATTCAGCATTTGTTAATGAGCATAATAATCATGAAGACACATTAAATGATTGCATAAATAAATAATAAACTTATCTCATGTCCATACACTCTACATTCTGATTTATGCAACAAGGTGAAATAAACTTGCATTCTTACATTCAAAGCTAACAAATTTATAGAAAAGCAGTATTTTTTTTAAATTACAACACTCAAGCCATACTTTAAATGACTTTAAACTATGCTTAGAGAGGCATATAGTCCATATCAAACAGATATTGACAAAGTTTAAAGTTATAAGAACGAATATTACATATAAGTTTTACGTGGATTGGTAGGGCATTCCAAAGGTGGGCAACGAGTAAGAGAAGCTTTTTTCAAACATGTCAAGCCTTGGTTTTTGGGAGAATACATTTGCTAAAGCGTTGACTGTGTTTTGAGTTGGATTTAAACACAGATAGGGTGGAGCATTGTGCGATGGAATTTTATGAATTAACTTGGCCTTGTTGAAAAGAAATCTCTTCTTGAGGGGTAGAATATCAAGATGTTTGTCCTTATTTGTAATACATGCTGCGTGTTTGTCATCTATAAGCTTTACTGCTCGTTTTTTGAAGAGAGTTTTCATGTTTGACATGGAACAACCATCCCAGACTATGGAGCAGTAGTCCAAGTGTGTTTGTATCTGTGATATGTAGTATGTTTTACTGATGTTTATGTCAAGAAAATGTTTAATTTTACTAAATTGGTAAACTTTGTGTGCAGTGAGTTTGGTTAGATTGTCTACATGATGATTCCAGCTGAGATGGTGGTCAGTCATGAGACTTAGAGTTTTATGTTCACTAACATTCTCTAACTGTGAAGTTCCAGCATGGAGCTGTAGTGTTGTTGTTGATGAATTTGTTAATTTCTGTCTTGTTGTAATGAGCATGGATTTTGTTTTGCTGATGTTTATGAGCATTCTGTTGTTATTGCTCCAGTTAATTAGACTGTTTATTTCAATTTGAAGAGTTGACTCAAGATTAATACAGTTATTGTCACTGGTGTAAACTATGCAGTCATCAGCAAAGAGGTCACAAGATAATTTTTTGAGATGAAGTGGAAGATCTTTGATGTAGATGGTAAACAGGAGAGGACCAAGAATAGATCCCTGTGGAACGCCGTTATCAACCACAGATGAACCTGACTTAGAGTTTTTGAGGCAAAATACCTGTTGTCTGTTGGAAAGAAAAGATGTAATAAAATTTGTCAAGTCATGGTGTAATCTGTAAGTCTGAAGCTTTCTAACTAGGATTTCATTATAAATCGTGTCAAATGCTTTTTTAAAGCATAGAGATAGAACAAGAACAATTCTATCAATCCAGGGAGATAGAACAAAAACAATTCTGTCAATCCAGGGAGATGGAACAAAAACAATTCTGTCAATCCTGGGGGAATAGAACAAAAACAATTCTTTCAATCCTGGGGGATAGAACAAAAACAATTCTGTCAATCCTGGGGGATAGAACAAAAACAATTCTGTCAATCCAGGGAGATACAACAAAAACAATTCTGTCAATCCTGGGGGATAGAACAAAAACAATTCTGTCAATCCAGGGAGATAACAAAAACAATTCTGTCAATGTCCAGCAACCGCAGGTTTCCTGTTTCAACAGTTTATAACTTTTAAAAAGTTAGAAGTGCATTTATTGTGTATGCATGCTCTATATTCTTGCATATGCATGATCTATATTTTTGTTTTTTGCATGCTCTATGTTCTTGTGTACGCATGCTCTATATTCTTGTGTCCGCAAGCTCTATACTTGCGTATGCATGCTCTATATTTTTGTTTTTTGCATGCTCTATATTCTTGTGTATGCGTGGTCTATATTCTTGTGTATGCATGCTCTATATGCTAGTGGATGCATGTTCTATATTGTTGTATATGCATGCTCTTATATTCTTATGTATGCATGCTCTATATTTTTGTGTATGCAAGCTCTATATTCTTGTGTATGCAAGCTCTATATTCTTGTATATGCAAGCTCTATATTCTTGTGTATGCGAGCTCTATATTCTTGTGTATGCATATCTATATTCTCTCAAAAGCTGTTCTTGTCTTCTCTTCTGTCTTTCAGGAACTCCGACCGGATGTCCTTTGCAGCTGATGCTGTGAAGCTGTTGCGATAAAGCATCGTATCGACGAGGGGGCGGGTTATGGCGGCTAATTTTGTTTTCAATAACTGAGTGGAGCTAAAAAGTGGGGAGCCATGCATTACCTCTTTACCAGACTCCACCACCATGAGGACTACGGCGATCCCTGCCCCTTTAACCAAGCTAGGCCTGTTACTGGGGATACTAACAGAGAAGTGGAACACGGTGTTGGTCACCTATGGCTCACCAACCCTGATGCTGATATGTCAGCTACGGGTAGCAGATTGCCATAATGGATAGGTTCTGAAAACAATGAAGAATGCTAGCCCGACTTGTTAACCTTCAGATCCCTGTCTGTTTCAGATTGTTCTTTTTCGATTTCATTTTTTTCCCACCTACTACTCTCAGTTACGACACACCTATCACACATCCTAAGTCTCCATTTAATTACTCTCTACACTCCACCATGCGCATTTCTGACACACAGCGTCGGACAAGCCACAGCTTCTTACAAGTTACAGCTAAGTGCTCGATTCATTTTATTTGATTTTTTAAATATAGCATTCATGAGAATTTATACTTTATTTCCTCTCTCCATTTCTTTGTCCTGTGTGTTTTTGTATGATTAAGGCTCACGCCGAAACGTCACAATTGTGTACTCGTTAAGTAATAAAGCTGTTCCTACATTTTTTCCTAGTTTATACATTTTGGTATCACAGCTTTACTGCAGTGGCTCCGCGTATAGTTATATACTCTTACACTAATTATTGTGTTTAATTTACTGTTTCACATTTTTCATTCATATACTGAAACAAATGGTTCCAAATATAAGGGCGTGTCAGAACTTTTTCTTACTTCTGCACTGAGTTTCTTCCAATAATTTTGATTCTGTGTTTCCTGCCTTTTCACATATTTGTTTTCTATATTCGATACTCTGCAGTTACCTGATGGGAATGGCTGGGCCACATACTACGAATATAAAGAACAAGACGTCACTACACCGCCTTGACTTGGACACCTCAAAGGAACAGAAAGAGGGGCAGGCCGTTGGGAACATGGAGACGCACAATACGGGAAGAAATAAAGGAAGCCGAAAAAAACATGATTTGATGTTTCCCGACTTGCTAAAGACAGGATTGACTGGAGAACCTTTGTTAATGCCTTATGCTCTATTGGGAGTACAGAGGACTGATGATGATGATGATGATGATGATGATGAATTGCCTGTACCGCTTTTTGTTCTGGTCAATAGAGCGTTGTCTTCTTGTAGCTAGGCATCTCCTGGTTCTGTTCGACAAAAGTTCCATCTTCTTCGTCTAAACTGCTTAGTGTACACTATTTTGAGGTTAATCAAACTGTTTTTGCTTTAACACAGTGTTTCCCAACTTTTTTGGATCATGGGCCACCTCAACGTCTCAAAGATTTTAATGCATTCCTCTCCCTCCCCACCCCCACACACAGCGCAATAATTAACCAAGTTCTGAAAAAGTGTAATATAAATATATTCTAAATGCTCCCTCCCCCCCTCTCAAAAAAAAAAAAGAAAAATATTCAAATTCCCCCCCCCCCCCCCCCGCTGGGCGTACACCCACCCCACGTTGGAAAACACTGCTCTAAAACTTCTTTCTCTAAGATAATCTATACTATATTGCTTCTGATTTTTGTTTCACCTGTTAAAATACTGTCAATCTCACAAGTACAATGTAAAACTGACTCATCACAACAATACAGTACAATCTTGTATTTTGTTTGTACAAATGACTCATCACAACACTGTAATCTTGTATTTTGTTATCTCACCGCTAAGAACAAACGCGTAATCGTTTGATGCGTGGAAAGTATTTATACTTACTACAAACATTCTGGAAGAAGTCTGGAATCAGCAGACATATGGCTCTTAAGAAGAATGCCGAAGGTACCATGGACATGGAGAAAATCAAACGAGGGCGTTCTGAAGAAGGCACAAGAAACAAGGAAAATTATCACAAAGATCAGAAAACGGCAATCCAAATTTGTGGGGCATCGTTTGGAGGAGAGGTGGGCTAGAGCATATAGTGGCAACAGAGAAGATCGAAGGTAGAAGAGACAGAGGTAAACAGAGAGAAAAGATGATTGATGTTTTGGCATCCTGGCACGGGAAATGCTCAGTGACAAGTCTGTTGAGATGCACAAGGGATCGAGGGTTATGGAAGGACATGACCTACGCCTGTCGGCAAGGAAGTTCAAAGAGAGAGAGAAAGAGAGAGAGAGATAAACATTCGCATCCTTCTCTCTTTCTCGCTTACACATGGATGGAGACATACAGAAAAAAACTATGTTCATCATCTTTTAAAACGCCACTAAATGCGTCTTATGAGGAAACTATAAAATGAAAGAATTCTGCTCCTGTGATTACTGTGAAATACGTTTTACTATTCTGAAAGAACAAAACAACAGCTAGAAAGCGAGTGAAATTAGACTGGGCGTGAACCCAACACATAATGCTCATATTTTATGTTGCACAGACAGTGATGCGAAATTATGCCAGATTAAAATCGACATCTCCTGACATTCTTCGCGTTTATTTTCCAGTTTTGCCTGGCACGGCTGCGTGGTGATCTGCAAAATTACGTGATTAAAAAAAAATAAAAAGAAACGAATTAGGGGAGCTAAAGTTGTTTACGCCACAAAGAATATGTACCACCACCAAAATATGTATCAGTCTGCTGTCTAAATCTTCAAAAGAATTGTCTACAACTAGGCCTGTTTTTTTATCTCACTCGCTTAAACTTTGACTATTTAATGCCTTCACTAAACGATTTCTCATATTTTGCTGTCGAACTCTTGTAACTACTCAGACTAGATTGCAGCATTACAATGATCTTTAAGTGAAGATCCGAACACTTTTTGATTAGCTTCTCTTGATCTCATGTTTCTGAGCTTGTGTTTTCCAGTTTGTATGTTACCTGCAAAGTATTCAGAATAATACAAGGATAATAGCAATATATATGGAATACGGGCGTATCATCTAAAATTGCAAACATCATTAAGGATCTCTACAATGGATATGTTTGTGCAATCAAAACAAAAGAAATGAGCGAATGGTTCCAGACTGAAACAGGCTTGAAACAACGGTGTATAGCTTTTTTTTTGGAATTGCCATAGACTTCATAATGAAAATATGCTACACAGGTAACATAGGTATTGGTTATGTACATGGGACCCAACTAGAAGATCTTGATATCGCTGATTACATAATTCTTATCAGTGACAATGTAAATTTGGGTAGCAAAATAGGACTTCAAATTAACAAGGACAAAACAAAAATAATGAAAGTACCCATTAATCAAAAAGGAAAAATATACGTAGAAGGGACAGTTGTTGAAGAAGTCAACCAATTTGCATTCCTTGCCAGCTACATAGACCAGGATGGTGACACTAGAAAGGAAGTTAGAATTAGAATTACAAAAGCAGCATCTACCGCCAAGAATCTCGAGAACATATGGCACTCAAAACTTATAAGCACGAAAGTCAAGTTAAGATTATTCAATTCAAATGTAATATCCACCCTCATTTATGCATGCGAAAGCTGGAAAACATCTAAAGAAATAGAAAAGAAATTAGACTCTTTTGAAAACAAATGCCTAAGGAAAATACTCGGCATCAAGTGGAACGAATTCAAGAACAACGCAGAGATAAGGCAGATGACGGAGCAACAACCAGTCTCACGGGTGATCAGGAAAAGGAGATGGACATACGCGTATGTCGGTCACGTGATGAGAAGAAAAAGTCAGAAATCCTAAAACAAGCTATCAAGTGGAACACAACAGGCCGAAGAAAAAGAGGTCGACCACGTGAAACTCTAAAGAAAACATTGTTACGAGAGGCATAAAACCCCTTGATGGGATTGAAAAGCTCGCCGAAAACGGGAAAACTCGACGAACTACCTTGCGAGCCCTATATGACGTTCAACGGCACCGAAATAATATACGGATATACGATATAAGACAATATCAGTCTTTGCCCTTTCAGTCCTGTTGTTGTATTGAGCATGGATTTTGTTTTGCTGGTATTTATCAGCAGGTCATTGTTGGGTTTCCATTTTATCACCTTATTCAGGTCAATTCGGACTGATTCTAGGTTAACTCTTTCACTCCATTATAACACTGGCAGTGTTGATAGATCTTCCACCCCTATGCCGATCAGTGCTCAGATCGATATTTTAGCAAAGTCTAGATAAATTAAAATGTCAAAATAGCACATTTCTAGCCCAGCCGAATTTTTTTTAATTAAAAAGTACTTTCCTTCCAGTTTCTTCTTTCAGAATTTCTCATCAAAATTTGTCCTGGCAGAGCAAGAGAATTCCTTCAGGAATGAAACAGTTAAAGAAGGGTTACAACCGCTAGTGTACCCGCTACAGTCATCAAGAATAAGGTTAAGATTGCGTACAGTTAAAAGGAAGAGCATTGATACTGTAGCAAAGAATGGAGGCGTAAGATTAGTGTCTTGTGAAACAGTACTTGAGAGAGAACGAACGAACGAATTTTATTTTCAAACAGTGAAAAACTGGGCACCTCAGGCCCGTCTGGCATTCCACCCTTTATCACATAACTTTCAATGTATTCCAGACATTCTGTTTCGCTGGATAAAACAGTGACAACACTAATTTGTTTTTGATTAGGCAATCAGCGACCTATAGCTGATATGCTAGAGTCAGGGTTAGCGAACCACAGCTGATGAAGACTGTCCCACCTCTCTGTTGGTACCCCTAGTACTAGCCCTAGGCTGGCTAACGGGGCAGGAATCGCCATAGTCCCCACGGTAGTGGAGTCTACTAAAGAAGCATTGCACACTCCCCCCCCTGCTTTTTAGCTGTACTTCGGGACTGAAAAAAATAGGTATCATAACTATCTCCCATGCCGATACGATGCTGTTGGCCAACAGTTCGAGGCAAAGAACACCAGCTCACACTTACAGGGAAATAGTACAAGTATACGTTCGTTAGTACAAATATATTATGCGTATAATAAACGTAATTAAAATAGAAATAATAAAACTGAAATAACAAAACTATTAGTTTTAATCTTACTCATGCGCTCAATACAGGAAATAACTATATACACGTAAAATGTTACTCACACAGTTTCGTGTATCTACCAAGCTAGTTTGTAGTAAGAGAATTTAATGTAAAATCATTTACATTCAGTAATGTAGAGAGCTCTGAAATTATGCACAAACTACAGAACTATTGCCCTGATTAGTCATGCCAGTAAAATTCTGTTAAAAATCATAACGGGTAGGCTTGGTAATAAAATAGAAGAAGAAGTCAATATGGTCCAAGTTTGTTTCAGACAAGGAAGAGGATCAAGAGATAATATATTCAATATAAAATTAATAATACAGAAATGCAGAGAGTTTAATGTGAATCTATATTTAGCCTTTATAGACTACTCAAAGGCATTTGATTGTGTACAGCACCAGAAACTTTGGGAAATGATGGGGGAAAATGGGATTTCCAACACATTTGATACAATTAACATCACTGCTGTATCTAGACCAACAGGCAGCAGTAAGAATAAATGATGAAACAACAACTTGGTTTGACATAAAACAAGGGGTCCGTCAGGGGTGCATATTGTCGCCTTACTTATTTAAATTGTATACTGAAAATATAATGAGGAATGTTAGAGAAGATGTAGACAAAGAATATTACGATGCCATAACAATTGGAGGTTATGAAATACCAGAGATTAAATATGCTGATGACACAGTATTACTGTCCACAACACAAAGAGGAATGGAAAAACTAATTATGTCAGTCCGTAAGAACAGCGAAGAGCAAAACCTCTAAATTAATACGAAGAAAACTAAAGTGATGACAAAACAAACAAGGCAGCTGATATATATATATCAACGAGGAAAAGTTGGAAGAAGTGAAGAGTTTTGAATATTTTGGATCACTGCTAACTAATAATGGAGATACAATGAGGGAAACTAAAAGGAGGACATCTATCGCTCTTCAGAAAGTAAAACAACTAAAGAATCTGTGGAGAGAAACAAACAGAACCACAAAAATAGGATTTTTAAAGACATGCATCTTTCCCATCGCAACATATGCCTGTGAGACCTGGATATTTAACAAAATAGCTGAGAAACACTTAAATGTCTTTGATTGTAAATGCTACAGAAGAGTTCTTCAAATATCTTGGACACAAAAAAGAACAAATATATCCATACTACAAGAACTTAATATTGAATAAGGCTGGCTAGTAAAGAGCATTAAAGACAGAAAACTTAAATATTTTGGACACATTAAACGTCATGATAATCTATAGAAAACCGCCTTGGAAGGGTACATAATGGGGAAAAGAAAGAGAGGAAGACCAAGGCGAAGATGGTTGCAAGACATCGTTGATGATCTGCAAACGGATGCATCAGCAGCAGCCTATCTTGCTCACAACCGAGAGGCCTAGAGGAGTGCTGTTAGGGAGGCAAAGTTCCGCAATGGACATGCAAATAAATGAATGAAAAGGTAGAGAGAGAGGGGGGATGAGAGAGAAAGAGAAAGACGGATAAACTAGAAGGAGAGAGAGAGAGAGAGAGACAAATGAGAGAGAGAAAGAGAGAGAGACGGATGAAATAGAGAAAGGGAGAGAGATGAATGAGGAAGAGAGAGAGACGGATGAGGGAGAGAGAGAAACGGCTGTGGGAGAGAAGGGGAGAGAAACGGGTGAGAGAAAGGGAGAGAAACAAATGAGGGAGGGAGAGATACAGATGAGGAAGGGAGAGAGACAAATAAAGGAGAGAGAGATGGATGAGGGAAGGAGAGAGACGGATGCGGGAGGAAGAGAAACGAATGAGGGAAAGAGTGATGGAAGGAGAGAGGCGAATGAGGGAGGGAGAGAGACTGATGAGGGAGGGAAAGAAGGATGAAGGAGAGAGAGAGAGAGAGAGAGAAACAGCCTTAGTCGATATGCACTTTCATTGTAAAAGGTCTAAAATCTTTGACAGAATTAGATTTATGCATATTTTGTGATAGCAAATTTGTGGCGGAATGACAAGCAGGCGTGACAAGAGAAGCGAGGGGGTGGGTTATTTTCTTCTCAGATTTATAGAATAAAACTCATTGATGTGGCTGACATTCAGAAGAAACAAAATTCATTAAGAGATAAGAAGGAACGTTTTTGACAAACGAAAGGAAAATTAAAATTAGCAATTAGCAGTGTGTCATCTTATAAACATTAGTAGTGACACCGAAAACCAAACTCGCAAGTAAAAATGCCCAAACGGTGGCAACAGTCATTTAGTCATCTTGAAAACCAACTCCGTTTATCTTGGTTTTTTTATACTTACCAGTTTTGTTGTTGTTGTTGTTTTTTAATTCAGTGAGGTTCATGTTCCAAGGCAGATTAAAAAACATTCATCATATCTCAGGTTCTGTCTTCTGTCTGTCTGTCGTACTTGTCTGTCTTCTAACTGTCTGTCGCTCTTGTCTGTCTTCTAACTGTCTGTCGTTCTTGTGTCTTCTAATTATTTGTCGTTCTTGTCTGTCTTCTAACTGTCTGTCGTTCTTGTCTGTCTTCTAACTGTCTGTCGTTCTTGTCTGTCTTCTAACTGTCTGTCGTTCTTGTTCTCACGCCTTACCTTGTCAAATTCTGTTTTTCGCCTCTTTATTGCTAACCAAAAATCCTTACTCTTTAACCCTTTTTCGTCACTTTTTTTACATCTCTTCTTCCATTGGACTGACTTGTTCTCACGCTATCGAAATTTTCGTCTAATTGATTTGTCGTGTGCATTTTCATGTGCACTGTCCCCAGTTATGCTGTCACACAGTGATCCTCGTTTTTTTCTCAAATCAGGCAAAACTTAGAGAAGCTATTGATATCTAGACTTTTCTGTATTCCCTATTTTGACTATTATATATTCATCTTCTTCTTCTCTCTAAAATTTTTGTTGGATATTCGTGAACTGCTGTTTTTGATCATTCCTTTGCCAAATGTCGACTCCAAGAGCGCATATATCTTCTTCTAGGTTGTCTCGCAATCGTTGCTAGGTCTGCCTCTTGGTCTGTCCCCTCTGTCAATTATAGCTATCAGATTTCTAGGCTTTTCTGCCTGTTTCACACCGCTACTCAGATTTACAGAGATAGGGTCGATGGCCCCATGCTCCAACCCCCAACCTGGAGGGGCAGAGTGCTGGTTTTCGTCTGACCCCTACCCACACATATCTTCCCAGCTTGGCTGAACCTGCCAGGAGCAAACCTCCTGCTGGTATAGCTTTGGGGGTGGTCAGGATAGGCAAGCTGCCACGCCAACGACAAGGCACCAGCATCACGTGGCAGCTGGAATACACCGACCTGATTAAAACGATTGACCTGAGATTTCATTCAAAGCCGCTGCACGTGCCTAAAGATTAGGAAATTGCCTCTTATGCGTTGTAAGAGCAGGCAGTGTTTATTTGTCTCCAACTCGCGTTTAATGAGGCAATAAAAACTTGTTCACCTTTGCCAGTAAGCGTTTATATGAAGTTAGCTTGGAAAGCTTTCTCAGAGTAATTGGTTTCTATGTAGAAACGAGATGATTTCTTAGCAACACTGCTGTATATGCAGGTTAATTAGAGCTTCGGTTGGAGTGTTGTAGATGCAACATAATTAGATATTCAATAAAGTTGGTTATATAACTTAGTTACAGCTTCGGTAAATGTGGGAGAATGTTAGTACATCGACCGCGCTAGGAATATTTTAACCCAGTACAACTTTACCTGTCTTTCACCTCGTTTGAAGTACTTTCAGAAATACCGGTTTTGTGAATACGACATTTGGTACTTTTCAAACGTTTTTTTTTATTTAAAATAAAAAAAAACAATTTACAATTATCAGCAGGAATTAGATGATCCTGTGAATATTTTTCTTACTTTATTTCCTGCGAGACTTAATCTTTACAAAATGCTCACATGCTGAACCAAAGTCAAAACTGGCTGATTCTCCTACATGCAAAGTGACCACCATCATCGTCATCATCCTACTGGCTCAATTACTCTTCAACCGATTTCGCTGGTTGCTTTTTTTACCATGTTTAATATAAACCGGTTATAGTAACCGACGAACTGCAACAGTTTATGTTCTTCTTCTTCTTTAATCAGTCTTATATACTCGCAATTTCCGGTTAACGGGATCACTAGTGGCGCCTGGCGCTTGATGCTGACAGCGGATTCGTCGACTGAGTTTAATCAGGGTTTGCTAGTCAGTCATAAATCATCCATCTTGCGCCTCCTCTTAATTTGTTTGATAATAATCAAATGATTTGTTTACAGTGTGGCGTGTCTTAATCTTTCTACCAGCATGTTGAGACACACCACATCACATTTACGTGTTATGCCCAAAGAGTCTATGCTACTCATATTTCCCTATCTTGTGCAATGTTTGGTGTTTAAGATAACTTCACGTGCTTGTCTTTTTCCGTGCCACTTTGTTAGTTCTCCGAGATATTTTTTTCTCTTGACCTCCCTCTCCTTTTTTTCCTTCAATTTTCCGTTCATCTCCAAGATCTCTAGCCTCTTTCTTCTTTATGACATTCCTAAAAAACCTTAACTGTTTTTTCTAATAACTGTAACCATTTTTCATTGTTCAGAAACTTCTCTGAGGATCTCCTCATCTGTTCTGTTTAATGGCTGTCATGGGTATCGCCTTTCATTCTGAATCATGCTTGTGTCTTTTTTCTAGCGCTGGAATTCGAAAAAAATATATATATTTACAATATTAGATGAACTGTTTTTTTTTTTTTTTGGTACCTTTCTCGGATTCAGCGCACAGTTTCTTTTCTTGAAGATTCCATTTTCTTTCCAACTGTTTCTATTTAGCGTCTTGCAGCATCAGTTTTGTTTGTGCTCGTAATTGTTCGTAATTCTCCTCAGGGTGTCTTCTTTCTAACACTCACATATTTCTGTTAAGTTTATATACGTCTAGCCCCCATCTGATCATGAGACTGATTTGCCATTTGAATACATTGTTGTTTTTACTCGTATTATACGTTTTTATTTTATTTATACTTCGGCTATTGTAGGTTGGATGAATCGCGAGGATTGAGCAGATATAAAAGAATCTGATGGAAGAAAATATTTCGCTGATAACTTTGGATTGGAATTCTTTTCGGGACTGAAAAGACTTCTGGTGAAATTTGAGGTTGCAAAGCACAAGCAACTTGTTAGAAAGGCCACAAACTTGGCCATTCAGTACGGGAAGTCATTGTTAGTCATTGTCCACTGACAGAGATACAGGAGAGAAGATCGGAGCACTTATGCATGTGAGCAGAGTGCAAAGTCAATGGTGCTTCTGGCTTGTAACTTCTTCTGGTTTACAGCATTTATCACTTCCCAGAAGCTGCTTGTTCTTTCGTGTTCACCAGATCTAGAACTCGGTGAAGGTCATTAATCGTGTTCACCAGCTCTAGAACTAGATGAAGCTCATTATTTTTGTTACAGAACTTCACTTGTCTTGGTCTTATCTTGTCTCCTTCCTCATATACCTTTTGGTGTTGGGGGGGGGGGGGGGACAAACGTCTTGGCAGGACTCGATGATTGGCTTCATATAATGGGATATTTACTGCTGCTGTAATTTCCCCCCTCCATCTCCTGCGTGGGCGACCTCTTCCTCTGTTATCTACAAATCTTAGTGTGAGTGTTTTCTGTGATATACTGTCTGGTGGTAACCATGTAACATAGCTAAACCATTTGACTTGCTGTTTCTGGATATAATGTTATACTGGTATTACTTCAGCCTTTGCCCTGATGATGTCATTTCTTATTTGGTTTATTCTTGTCACATTTAGTATTCTCTTTAGACATATCATTTCTGTCGTGATAATTTTTACGTTGTTCTTGGCTGTTAGTGTCAATTTTTGGCACTGATAGCATAGAGTTGGGAGGAAAATTGTGTTGTACAGTGACCTTTTTATTTCAGTTGTGATGTAATTGTTTTTCAGTAATGGGGTCATTTGTCCAATTACCTGATTCGCTTTACTGCATCTGTTCACAGTCTCGGCATTAATCGTCCCTGAGGATGATATTATGCTACATAGGTGTTAGAAATGTTTCACTTGTTTCAAGGGCTGGTTGTCTACGAAGATCTTTGGATTTCATATCTCGCGCTATGGTCATGACTCATCTCCTGGAAGATATTGTGGGTTTATCGGCATTGTTTCTGGGGTTGGGCTGTTGGGCAGCCCACGTAATATCTTATTTTCCTTGTATTCGCTGATAGCTGTCTGTGTAGTGCATTCTGATGTGCCCTGCATTGCACATAGACACCCCCTGTTTGCGGGGAGATCGGTGCACCTCTTCACCGCCCTCCCCCCAACCCTCAAAGCACTAGTGAACCAGTGAACAACTTCTACAGTTGGGAAACTTGAGGGGTATCAAGAGCTGGTCTACCTACAACTTCCAGGGCAGAGAATAGGTTACTGCGTTTAGCCTACTCGGGCCTCCCGAATTGCTCATCGTACTCTACCTGGATTTTCTCATTTGTCTGCCTATTATCGTGATCATTTCTGCACTCCTGGGAACGACCATGAAAATCAGATTCATAAATGAACATTTCTTATTGCATCCAAATCATTTTTAGGCCCTACAGATGCTCATTTTGGTGAGCCACTCCTCGTTTCAAACTTCATAACAGATAGATCTCAAAATGCATGAAGCAGCTTCATAGTTTAAGTTTATTCATATCTTAGCCTCGGTTGTTTTGGATTCATCTGAAGTTGTATCAGCACATAGCAAAGCTGTGGTTAACTGAAATACACTGCTATCATCTGCTAGACTTTCATTGGATACTGCAATTTTGAAGATACAAAAATCTTTCACTTTTACAGAAGTGATACTACAGGTCTGCCAAAACTTACAACTGCCACGATTATTTTAAGATATACTACTGCACAATTTGTTAAGACTCTTGCATAAAAATAATACGCAGTCAGTATCAGAAAAATTTGTATCAGAATTAACTGCATTTAAAATGCCAAATAATCCATACACCTCTGATGCAAATGTGATAATCTGTATTAAAGTTATAAGCCTAAGAAGTCACTCACCCATAATCATAAAAGTCACAAGATAAGTACCGTTGCACTTGATCTGTTAAAATCTCGTCTAACCACGATGTGCGGCCAGGAATTCGGTATATCTCTGAGGCGTGGAGTCCACAAGGATTCTAAGAACATCCTGCAGGGTAGCCTGCCACTCTGGATGAAGAAACAGAGTCAGCTGTGCAACATCAACTGGCGGAGGGTGATTATTTGATATTCTCCGTCCAAGGACGTCCCAGGGGATTGGAACAAGATCAGGTGAATGAGAGGACCACTCCATCCTGATGATTCATTGTTGTGAATGAAATCATTAACGATACGAGCTCGATGAGGTAGAGCATTTTCATCCAGCAAGACTGCATCACCACCTATGGCCTCCAGAACAGGCGGAATAAGAGGTCGCAATATCTCTCTTGTCACCTGAGATTGGTTAAAGTGCGTGGATGTCATGAAGAGGGGTACTGCCTTGTCGACGGACGCCACTTCAGACCATGACAGAACCTCCTCCATGGTGATCCACTTCTTGAACTGTGCCATCAAACGCTCTCCTTGCCTTCTCCAAACACGAACCCTGCCATCATTAAATAACAGAGTGATGCGGGAATCATCTGTAAAGAGCAATTGACTCCACTTGGCATCTTGTCCAACTGATGTTCTCACCACACTAATCAACAAGCGCTTTACAGTGAGTTGGAGTGAGAGGGATTTTGACGGCTGATCTTCGTGAAAAAAGATCCTAATTCACGTAAGCGTTTGCAAACTCTCATCCTGCTGACATTGTTTGCAGTATTCATCATTCCTCAGCTAACGTCATAGAATGGTACAGGTGACCGTCAGGTGACGAGAGGCAAACAACAAGAGACATCTGTCAACCTGTCAGCTCATACAAGCATGACGTCCTGAACAGTTCTAGTCTTCTACTCCGGTGACCCTGAATTCCTCCAAAAGCCTTTGGGTGGTAGAATGTGATACCACTCTCGAACGTCTTGCAGCCTAACTAGCGGATTCGCCACTCTCATCCCACGCATTAGCTATAACACATTCTGGGATGCTAAGACTCCTAATCTGGGGCATGGTTTTTGAAACTGGCAAAAGTGTCCTTATAGCAATATTTTTAAAGTGGCGTCTGTTCAGCAGAAGTCGCTATTGCATTTGCATCACGAATCAGCACGATTTTTCTACCTGCATGTGTTGGCCTGAAACTTACCCTAAATGTGCTCTTAATATAACGTAACAGCACATCATTTGTACACGCACAGTGATAATCAGTGAGTACTTTCCATACCTCACCAGCATGGAGAACTGTTTATGGATGGCACTGAAACAACTTTCGACAAAATTATTCTTTATCGTATCAATGTATTAAATGATATAAAAATGTGTTGAAAATAAAGCGGTTGGCCTTAACTTTTGTGCAGTAGTATATTTAAGTTTGGATCATTTTACTACGAGGGATGATTGATAAGTTCTCGGTATAAGGTAGATATCTTGAAACGCACAGTTGAAATTAGGTGTATTTGTTGATCAGGTTAATGTAAGATTTCTTGAAACTTGGTTAAACACCAAGTTTCAAGAAATTAACTGCAACCAGTATTTTACAGGCTACTGAAGTGGTAAGGGGTGGCAGAAATTGAGAAAATGGATAAAATTGATCATCGAGCAGTCATTCACTACCTCTACATCAAGGGCTTATCAATTCAAACATGGAAGGGAGAGTCTGGAAGATGATCCCCGTCCAGGAAGACCAAGAACGGTAACCACCGATGATAAGAATCCATGACATGATAATGGAGGATCGACGACTAACTGAGCGGTACATTTCTACTGAGTTGGGCATCTCCCAGGAACGTGTTCATGCCATCATTCACAATGATCTTCAAATGACAAACTCAATGGGTCCCGAAACTTTTTAGAGCTGATCACAAACGACAGTGTCTCAACATGTCAAGAGACAATCTTGGCTATTTTTCTGCAGATTCTGAAAAGTTTCTTCAGCAATTTGTGACTGCGGATGAGACTTGAGTTCATCATTTACAACCAGAAACCAAAGAACAGTCAAAGCAGTAGAAACATCATGGATTCCCACCTCCAAAGAAAGCAAGGGTGGTTCTGTCTGCAGGCAAAGAGATGGTTTCCATCTTTTGGGATTCAGATGGTGTGCTATTGGTAGATTATCTTCAAAATGGCAAAACGGTTACTGAAGCCTATTAGGCTAATCTTTTAAAAGCAACTGCGGGTCAAAGTGAAAGAAAAGCGTCGAGGGAAATTGACAAGAGAAGTCATCTTTCAGCAAGACAATGCTCCAAGTTCTTGTGTCGGCGATGGCAATGGCTGCCATTTATGAATGCAGCTTCCAATTTCTTGAGCATCCTCATTCCCCAGATTTGACCCATCGGACTATTACCTGTTTACCAAACTAAAAAAGGAGCTCAGTGGTCGCAAATTTGCTTCAGATGATGACGTCATTCATGCTGTAGACCACTTTCTACTGGCACAAGATGCTAACTTTTACAAAGAAGGGATCCGTATGCTCCAGTATCGCTGCACTAAGTGCATAAACTTGCAAGGGAACTATGTCGAGAAATAATCCAAAAAAGTTGTCCACAAATAATCCGTTGTACCTTATGCCGAGAACTTATCAATCACCCCTCGTAAGTTTATAGCAGTCAGCGACAAGGACTCTGCTTTCTTGTATGATGATGAAGTTCCTCTACGTGAATAATATTTTTTAAATTTGGCCATGGAAAAGCAGAAGTCATCAACGAATTGTTTTTGTTTAAGTTGTTTATCAATTTAACTGCACAAAATAAGTAGAAAAACCAGAATTTGCATTAAAGGAGAAATACATTCGGGTGAAGAATCAGTTTTGCCCAAAGCCTTTGAAGATCTTTTGATAATTCGCTGCTTCCCATCATGCCAAACTCGAGACTTCATATCCAAAGTCAAAAGTACTCATACGTTTATTTATTCGCTACACGGAGAATTCGCCATACTGTTGATCGCGAGACTCCTAGCTGTAAACTTGCCCGTGTAGTAGACTTGCGGAGGCTTCGCTGGTAAGGTTCTCTAGCACGATACAGTTTCTTCGCTTGGTCCTGGACGTCCCTGCCGAGAAGCTGTGCACAGACAGCCTTCATCCCGGAATTTCGCACACCACTTCTTGATACTATTGAAAATGTGCTGCGCTCCCATTTGGAATTCCGCTCGAAATCGTCTCCGCACAGTCACAATGAACAAGGTATTTGCGTATTCCAAAACACAAAATGACTGCTCACGTTTACTGAACGCCATATTTGCTACTACTACCTCCTAGCAGCAAACCACGCGAGCTCTGCGCGTGGGCTTATTTAAAAGAAAGCTTGAAGAGTTTTCTCTCTCCTAGCCTAAGAATTATCATGATCCGTTACGCAGTTCCTGTGTTGCGAAGTTTTGAAATGTTTCACTGACTTATGAATAACACTGTGTATAAAGCTTTCAGTAAATGTAAAAACTGACTTCATTAACTTAAAAGTAAAGTAGCTTTCAAGAATTAAAAGCGCAGAGGTATTTAGCTAACAGCTAATTTGGCTGCCTATAAAATAGAACATTCAAATTTCTGTGTGCTCTGACAGTGCCACTTTTAAAAACATTTCTCTCGTGTCGAGACGTATTCATAGTGAAAGGCGTTTTTAAAAGTTCTCACAACAATGTGAGTGATGCAGTTTCACATATTTTTTTTTTAGTAAATAGCGGAACTGTTTTAAATAGCTGCTCTCTTGAAATACGAGTTTTCCTTCACCTTCTGTCACAGATGAGCGTAGAAAAAAAGTTGAACATATAATTCTTACCGACCGTGTGCAAGCCAAAGTTAAGGCGCTCTCTGCATTTGGATACAACTTGCTAAGCGTTTTCAAAATAATGCAGGTTTTAGCTCTTTGCTGCTTAAAGATGCATTCGTGCACATAAACATTGTGTGCTTACTATAAGAGACTTGACAGACTGTTACGGTGAGACGAATATTAGCATCCTTTTCTGTAAATGGTTACCAAAACCCTTGACACATACTCGTACCAACTGTAACTTTGACAGACAGTCTGAGACAGCGTAAACGTACGTGCAGTTTATTTTTCAAAGGAGCCCTGTTCCATTTATTTGAGACAAAAAACATATCTGACGTTAATGCTTGTATTTTCCTGGACCGACATATACCATATCTGATGTTAACTTTTATATTTTCCTGGACCGACAAATAACATATCTTCTTCTTCTTCGTTCGCATTGTCTGTCTATATCTGCAGTCCTGTCTCTTGGACAAATTTCACTGTTTTTTTGTAATTCATGTATGGAACCATAGAGCTCATCTTCTTTAGTGGTTTCACTGGGCCAGTAATTATTTCTCAGTGTCTCATAGTTGGCGCAGTTTTGGAGGATATGTTCCACAGTTTGTGGCACCTGGGCACATGTACATAGATTAGTAGTACCAACCTTAAACTTTGTATACATATGACTTCGGAGTCGACTGTGTCCTGTTCGGAGACGGAAAATGGTGACTTGTTCCTTTCTGTTTAGCATGTGATAGTCATCATGTGGTGGTGTCTGTGGCTTCCTGTAGGTTTTTATCATGCTTTTATTCTGATTATAGGTGACTGGTATGTCTGGTAGTTCCATTTCAGTGCCCTCTTTGGCCAGATGGTCAGCTTTCTCATTGCCTAGTATCCCACCGTGGGAGGGAATCCACTGCAAAGTGAAACTGTGTTGTAAGCCAATTTTTGACAAGGCATCCTTAAGGTCTGGTGGTTTGTTGCACTGAAGAGCCTCCAGTACTGATCTTGCATCTGTGAGAATTACTATGGGGCACTTATCAATTCTGGAGTCGGATAGTTTTTCAACTGCAGCAGTAATTGCCCTAACTTCTGCATCATAGTTGTTGCAGTATTTTCCAGTGGGTATGGAAATCTTGTCAATGGTGTTGTTTGGATATTCAATATGTGCTCCTGCCCCTCAATTCTTTATGGCATTGTGTGCAGATCCGTCTGTATACACACGTATCCATGTGTCACATGGATATTTATCATCTAGCACACTAAGCGTGACTGTTGATCTTACAAGACTGCTCTGCATCTCACCATTCTGCACACCTTTCACTTCAGTCTGAATAGTTATTTGTGTATAAATAACATATCTGATGTTAACGCTTATATTTTCCTGAACCGACATATAACATATCTGATGTTAGCGCTTATATTTCCCTGGATCTGTCGCCACTCTAGAGACCTTGAACTTGAGCCATGCTCTTCTTCTGGCCTAGAGATGAACTTCCTTGCACTCGGGACATTCCTATATGTGTTCAGTCTTTGACCTCAGTATGGAAAATGATATACATGTATTAAGTATTGCACCTGGCCGCCACTCTCTTCCCCCAGCTATAAAGTGAGATATGGACCCATTTTTACACCTGAGTTGACTGGAGCGCTTTGGGCTGAATCCGAATCTCGAAAAAGTCGACACGAGAAGGGAATGCACTAACCACTACACTGCTCGGTAACCATTTACGACAGAGTCGTGAGTTTCTATTGGATATTTCTGAACTGCACACTTGCTTGATTGATGATCTCAGTGTAATAGCGAACTGAGATTTTGATTTTCATGCTAATTAAAAACTACAGCAATCAAATCTCATTCATTGCGAACTAAAGTGGCTTTGGCACAGTCGACGTAAAAAAATTGCTTCTCAGCAGGGTCCACCACAAGAAATAACAAGTTCTTTTAAGCCAGTTTGTAGCTCCACAACAGGATATTTCCATAACCACTGTGTGGAGCCTTTCTATAAATGAGGGCCTAAGATAGAATTTCACCATCTGGAGGGCTTAATGTATGGACTTCACCACTTACAGGGGAAAGATTAAAGCCTTTCCCAACTGGGACTTTCACCGGCAAAAGAGTCAAAAGCCTGGGCCTTTATCCGCTTGAAGGTCAAGAATAAAGCCATAACTCTCTTACCCTGACAGTCGCATCTTCTAATCTAAAATGCTTATGACAGTTTGAGACATCAGTTGATTTTTAAACCTCGGACAACGACCTTCATGCAACTGACGCACACAGCCTCGGACACTCACAACGTATAGACCGTAGTGTCCTGACCCCATTGAATGTTTATTTAAAATGTAATGACACATTAAAAGTACACCATGTCGACGATTAAATTTCCATAAATCTTAACGAAACTGAAAAAAAAAAGAGTTTTAAAATGTGGTAATTTTGCGATACGTTATGCATGTTCATTGCGGACAGTGTATTCAGGCGTAGCAGAAGCAAACCGTCTAGCTATAGTTTTGTTGATCACGATGAGAAAAATCTTCCCGTAATGGACTTGATCGATGTAAATGCTTCCCGTGCTTGACGTCGGCAACACTGGCGAATTATCTAATTTTAGCATTTCTTTTTCTTCTCTCCATAACTGAACAAATGAAACTAATAAAAAAAAAAAAATCCACTAATAAAATTTGGGGACAACAGCAATTTCCATTTTTTTTTAAAGTTACTCTGTTCTCTGTTCCTTAAAATTCCTTATATGAAACGCCGTAATCTTATCACCAGAATGTATTCAACTGGGACAAGTGAATTCATATTTACAGTTATATAAAAACATGCATAGTTTTCAGTAAGCATACATATGTTCATTTATTTTCCCGTCATTTCTGAAGGGTTACTGGTAGTTGCATACATCTGTTCAAGAAGGAAAACCGTTTTTTTTTTTTCAACGGATGAGCAACATCAGGAAATGGTCTAAAATCGGCTCGGTCGAGTGCATCATGAGATCGAGAGACATAGAGATGAAGATTCACGGCAACGGAGCTTCCTTATAAAATGACAGTGCTTCAAGATGTATCAGTATTTTCAGCTGTTGCTTTAAGTACAATAAACATCTTTCATTGTGTAGCTTTAAAAAAAAAATAAGCATGCCTTTTGATAAACGAAGTACTTTTTTTTACTGAAATTTCCAAAATTTTGAGAGATATAATGGAATACAATATCTTCAGATGATATTTATAATGCAATACAACATTTTGTAGAGGTTCGGCGACAAAATTATACCCTCCTTCCCCCCTCCCCCCTCCCCCCCCCCCAAAAAAAAAACCCAAAAACTTTTCTTGAAAATCAAGTACAAATTATCCGTCTTCAATGTAAAAAAGAATTCACCCAAAATATCTTTAAGAAATAAATGTAAAATGTCTTTTTTATGATGCACATTTTCTCAGAATTTCTCCAGAGAATAATTCTCCGTACTTTATAAAGCTGTTTAGGGAATAGGTGAACGTGGTACGTGTAAGCTAAATATCAGTCTCTTGTACAGTCTCCACTCCGACCAGGGACATGTCGTGGGCCAAGTGACGCGAGTCATTTACTCCGAAACTCAGCACCATGGCCCAAGAACTGGCTTCGAAGTTGGCAAAATCCTTGACCACAGGGAAAGAAACTTCTTAGTTTTAGACTGTCTAGCCATATATCCTATCCGCTTCCTTATTCATTTGTTAGATATGAGCGATCATTCTGTAACTCGCAGTAAATTACGTACAAGAGATGGTCTGCAAGGAGCAGATCAAGCCAATCTCGGAGAGGTAATGTGGTAGAAGACCTATGAGAATTTTGAGTTAAAAAAACTGGAGAAAGACACAGAGAGAGACAGAGAGAGAGACAGAGAAACAGTCGGGAACAGAAATGAGTGGAAACAGATTGTATTTGGGGCAGTGAGTCTTAACGGCTTGGAATTTTGTATAGACAGACATCAGACAGACAAACAGCAGAAAGACACAGACAGACAGACAGAGTAAATTCGCTCGATCATTAATTCTTCTTTTTCTACTTCCTGGAACTGCTAGCTAGTGTTCTTTGCAGCTGATGGGCTGAAGATGTTGTGGGACAGGACCATGTCGGAGCGGGAGAGGGTTACAGTGACTATTTTCTTCAGTCACTGAATGCAGTTAAAAAGCAAGGATTGTTCAATACTTGTTGTGATGGTGATTATTGTCCCGTCAGCCAGACTAGGTCTATGGGTACCAGAAGAGAGTTAGAACAGGATCTTGCTCACCTACAGTGTGCCATTCTCGATGCTAGCATGTCAGCTATGGGTCGCTGACAGCCAAATCAGGCAACGTCTTCTTTCCGCGCCCAGGGTCAGTCAGTCAGTCAGTCAGTCAGTCAGTCAGTCAATCAGTCAGTCAGTCAGTCAGTCAATCAGTCAGTCAGTCAGTCAGTCAATCATTTGCATGCCCCTTACGGAACTTTGCCTCCCTAACAGTTCTCCTGTGGGCCTCTCGGTTGTAAGCAAGATGCCCTGCTGCTAATGCGTCCATTTCGCAGATCATCAACGATGTTTTGCAGCCATCTTCGCTTTGGTCTTCCTCTCTTTCCTATTCCCACTATGTACCCTTCCAAGACTGTCTTCTCTAAATTATCATGACGTTTAATATATATAAAGTTTTCTCTGTTTAATCGTCCTTACTAGCCAACTTTCTTCAACATTACATTCTTGTAGTGTGGATATATTTGTTATTTTTTGTGTCCATGATATTTGAAGAATTCTTCTGTAGCATTTACATTCAAAGGCATTTGTGTGTTTCTCAGCTGTTTTGTTAAGTGTCCATGTCTCACAGGCATATGTTGCAATGGGAAGATGCATGCCCTCAAAAATCTTATTTTTATAGATCTGTCTGTTTGTCTCCACAGATTCTTTAGTAGCTTTTTTAAAGAGCAACATATGTCCTCCTTTTAATATCTTTCTTTGTATCTCTTGTATCTCCATTATAAGTTGATAATGATCCAAGATATTCATAACTCTCCACCTCTTTCAATTTTTCCTCACTTATATATATATATATATATGTGTGTGTATATGTATATATTTCAGCTGCCTTGTTTGTTTTGTCAGTTGTCATCAATTTAGTTTTCTTCACATTAAGATAAAGGTTTTGCTTTTTCACTGTGTTGCGGACAGTAATACTGTGGCATCAGCAAATCTAATCTCTGACATTTCATAACCTCTAATTGTTATGGCATTATAATATTCTTGTCTACACACCGGGTCAATGGTTATAGATATATATTTCATTCTCTTCCTTTTATATATAAGCTCACAGAAATCTCTGCACTTACAGTCCTTTTTCTTTTCGTGATAAAGATCGGGCTAAATGTGCTTACTCGAGCGAGCCACAAGGTGATCTAATCTTATTCTTCTTCTTCTTCGTTCGCGTCTACCACAAAGACCGCCCTTTGATCCTACTGAATTTACACCTGTGGTCCTCTATAGGTCCCGTGGTCCCCCGTGTGGTCCCCAAAAAGACCACAGGAGATCCTCGAGAGGACCAGAGAGGTTCAGAGTATCGCAGGGCTTGAGCCTGTATTCTTGGTGGGTCTCAAAAGCGGGATTGCGTGGCATCGTGGTTTTCGTTGCACCAGTTTGATCTAGAGTTGGACTTTCTCACCGGAAAACCTCTGTGTGTTTTGGATATCAGTATATCCCTGCTGGGTGAGACGTGGTAGCCCATCCGAGCTAGAGTTGGACTTTCTCACCGGAAAACCTCTGTGTGTTTTGGATATCAGTATATCCCTGCTGGGTGAGACGTGGTAGCCCATCCGAGCTAGAGTTGGACTTTCTCACCGGAAAACCTCGACGTGTTTTGAGATACTCGTGTATCACCGCCGGGTGAGAGGTGATTGCCCTTTCATTCCGGAGTTGGACTTTCTCACTAGAAAACCTCAGCGTAATTAGGATACGCTTACATCCCCGCCGGGTGAGAGGTGATTGCCTATCCAGACTGCCCTAGTCCAGTGTCTCCGACTTCAGCATTTTGTGGTCGTGGCCGCTACCCTTTCTAGTTGTGACCAGGACGGAGCTTTTGTCCAGGAAGATGAATCCTCACCACTAGTGACTTCCACCCCTGAGTTGAGCCGGTTTAGGCATATTATCCAAGTATAGGCGTGTTTGAAACATGACCGACCTCTAGAACAGAGGTATGGTGGCATGCGTAGCCATCAAGTTTCACCCCTGGTTTAAAGCCAGTTTAGGCATATTTCACCAGTATGGGTGTATTTCGGACGTGGCCGACCTCTAGAGCAGAGGCGCCGCTGTATGAGTAGCTTTCGCCGCGATACTACTGGACATACTTTATCCTTTCCATCACCTTTTAACATCGGCGCCACACAGCAACCCTGATTGCTTTTCCGCATTTTCTTCCTTGGCCGGGAGGAGTTTCACTCCACGCGCAGCATCCGAAGAATCTCGTCAGCAGTGTCTTAACCTCTGGTTCAGGCATTTCGCCCGATATGAGTGCACTTAGGACGTGGCCGACCCCCAGATCAGAGATGCCGTGATTTGACTACTGTTTATCTCTTATTCTTTCTTTCACCTTTTCCACAGCAGTGCCGCATGGCAATCCCATTTGCATAATCCTTCATTGGCCGAGAGGAGCCCCACTCCACGCACCGCAGCTGAAGAATCTCGCCAGCAGCCGTAGATGAGCTACTAAATATGACTCTCATCTACCCGAAGCGTCTGGTTTTCAGGCGCCAGACATTCGGCTTCGCCTCTTCTCCTATCAGTTTAAACAGTTCTGCCACGAGAAGGCCAGGAGCTGGACTTGACTGTCAGAGGCTATTTGAGACGCACGCCATTGGAGTGGAGAATGTATCCTCCACCCCACCTCCGGCAATAACAGTCCTTAGAACCAATCTTATTCCTAATCTTCAGTTCGTGAAAAATCATTTACTGAAGAAAAATATGAGAATAAAACTTTAAATAACAACTACAAAAATGCTGACAAAAGAAAATAAAAATGAGATTGGTCTGTTGAAGCTTGTTTACGTAAATCTCAACATATATTATAAAAACCAGAAGTTCCAGTTTAAGTTAAGTTTAGAAACGAAGAAAGCGTACAGTGATCCAGATCAAAAGCCTTAAAGCCACAGTCCTACTCTGTCTTGAAAACAATTAGCATCTTTCACCGCACACTACACAGCCTTGTAACAGGTTTATTTAACAGCTGTATTTCACACAGATCCCAAATAAAGCTCCTTTTCTCTGCACCCAGACACTATCAGCTCCCCCCGGCTGGTGAAGTGTCGCCATAAAACAAATTTCCCTGTGCACATTCACGTCCAAACGAAGCGCCACTTTGCTTAAACCTGTAAATGTTTTCCGCCTACTTCAGATTTACACGTGTTTGTAATTATGTTCTCGGCTCCAAGCAGAAACTCACAACATAACAACTGCCAGCTTCGTAACTCGATCACATTCACATGCTTCTGAATGAGAATATATACACAGAGTGAGTCGACTGTCATGGAGATCTGGCATGTCGGGAGGATGGAGGAGAAAAAAAAACACCGTATCTAAAATTCACTTTATCAGTAGACTCCATTGGTTTATTCACAAACAGGAAGAGAGATTTGTCAGAAAACGAAATGGACATTTCTGCCACGACTAGACAGCTGGTGTACGTAGGTATCTTACTCTCTGAACCTTGCAAGTCATGGTCAGTGATGTTTGAAAAATGGCTGGGGGACTTCTTCGTTCTTTTCTTTAGGGCCTCTAGAGTGTATACTGCAGCTTCTGTTTGAATTATGTCTAAGCTGCTTCCAGCTTCTATTCCTATGCTCATCTGTTACTATGTCACTTACATAGTCTCACACACATACATTCACACACGCACAATCACACACATACTGTCACACATAGTCACACACATACAATCACACACACAGTCATACATAAAGTCACACATAGTCATACACATACAATCACATACACAGTCATACATACAGTCACACATATAATCACACGCATACAGTCATACATACAGTCACACATAAAATCACACACATAAAGTCACACACACAGTCCAACATACATAACTGCACACATAAAGTCAGCACACATACAGCCACACACACAGTCACACATACTCATACACATACAGTCACACACACAGTCACACACATACAGTCACACACAGTCAAACCCACATAATCGCACACATAAATCTGCACACACAGTTACACTCTGTCACACACAAGTAGTCACATACATATAATCACACACACATACAGTCACACACACATAGTCACACAAATACAGTCACACATTTACAGTCGCATATATACAGTCACACACAGTCACACGCATACAATCACACACATAGTCACACACAGTCACATACATCACACATACAGTCACAGTTTCACATTCACACAGTCACGCTTAAGGTCATATACACAGTCACACACACAGAGTCACACACACAGAGTCACACACGCATAGTCACAGATGCATACTCACACATACACAATCACACATACTTAGTCACATACACACATGACATATTGCATAGTTATGGTATGAAACTGAATTGCGCATGTTTACCAACACGCACGCGCACACATATACAAATACATACATATACACTTACACACATACATATACACTTACACAATACATATACACTTACACAATACATATACACTTACACAATACATATACACTTACACAATACATATACACTTATACATATATATACACTTAGACACATACATATACACTTACACACATACATACACACCTACACACATACATATACACTTACACACATATATATACACTTGCACACATACATATACACTTACACAAATACATATACACTTACACACATATATATACACTTGCACACATACATATACACTTACACACATGCATATACACTTACACACATAATACATACATACATATACACTTACACACATACATATACACTTGCACACATAATACGTACATACATATACACTTACACACATAAAACACACATACATATACACTTACACACATAAATCATACATACACATACATTTCCAATACTTTTCGGTTCTTAATTTCTGTTCTTGTTTCCTGGTCTGAGTTTTACAGATGAATAATAAACTGCTTTTATATCCTCCTTGCCTATCCTGCTCGTGACATAAAGCCAGAAGAAGAAGACGTTGGTGTCACCATCTGGAGAGAGAAGAATAGGAACAGAGAGAAAGAAGTCAGTTCAGCCTCAGAACGTGGATCTCTGATCCAGAACGATAATTTGAAAGTAACGTTGTCTTTTAGGATTGGTGTAAACGATCAATGTTATAATCCTTCCAGTCAGTCAGTTGCATGTTCCTTGTGGAGCTCTGCCTCCTTACCAGCTCTCCTGTAGGCCTCTCATTTATAAGGAAGATGCCTGCTGCTAATGCATCTATTTGCAGATCATCAACGATGTCTTGCAGCCATCTTCAACTTGGTCTTCCTCTCTTTCTTTTTCCCATTATATACCCTTCCAAGACTGTCTTCTCTAAATTATCATGACGTTTAATATTTTCAAAATACTTAAGTTTTCTGTTTTTAATCTTCTTTACTAGCCAAAATTTTTCAATATTAAGTTCTCGTAAAATGGATATATTTGTTTGTTTGGGTTTTTTTGTGTGTGTCCATGATATATGTAGCATTTGCATTCAAAGGCATTTATGTGTTTCTCAGCTGTTTTGTTGAGTGTCCAGGTCTCACAGTCATATGTTGCGATGGGAAAGATGCATGCCCTTTAAAATCTTATTTGTGTAGTTCTGTCTGTTCCTCTCCACAGCTTCTTGAGTAGTTTTATTGTTCGAAGAGCGATAGATATCCTCCTTTTAATTTCCCTCGTTCTATCTCCATTATAAATAGAAAAGATCCAAGATATTAAAAGTTTTCCATCTCAGTATTGGTCAGTATCACGTCTGGCCGCAGTTACCTTCCTAGATTTCTCTGATACCCATTTTTAGAGACTGTGTGGACCCATGGTTTTTTTTTTATTGTGTACCAGAACAAAATCCGACTACTGGGACTTGAACCTGGACCGACCGGATTGCATTATCCTGTTCTTGCTTATATCGAATTCCGTCCCTCATTACTACATGCCAAAACCAATGTCTTCAAAACAAATGTCTGTCAGAGTGGCTGTGACTGTTGACTGACAGTAAGTCGTCTGCTGACTCGAATAATGTTACAGCTAATATTCTGTAACCTTGGAATTACACTGACAGATGAGATCGCAGGTGAATTCTGGGAAATGTGTACTCATTTATCTCTTCTTAATAATTATCATTGCGTGCACCAGAAGACACTCGTTTCAACAAATCTATGAAGTCTAGACGTCTTGAAATTCTTGAAGACTTTGAGGATGTTTTTTTTTAACTTCTTTCGTTGTGTTTTGGAAAAATAAAAGATTTTTTAAAGGTGTTCCCTTTTATCTTAGCTTTCTTTTTCTTGCCTAGCGCAAAAAATTTTTTTCTACTGAAATGTACAGTTTTACTTTTGCGTCTAAATACTTTTATCTGTAATGAAATGTGCCTTTTCTTCTCTTTTCTGTAGAAAGATTTACTATGAACTGAAGGCTTATTACATTGTTCTATGCAGGGCAAGTTTTTATTTTTCGGCATTTCTGGTGAAAGTTATTTTATAACGATTCTAGTTACAAACTCTTTCTTTTCATTTCCTTTTAGTGAAAGTCAAAGTTCTAACACGAAAAAAAAAATTGTTGTTGTTGTTGTTATTGTTTTATTGCCGTTAATTATACAGAAAGGATTGAGAGAAATGACGTGATAGCTTCTTTTCGTCTACTGAGTCAGAGGGCTGGCGCTTCCTGTGTGTTACTTGTTGATTTTGCCTAGAATGGTTTTGCTGTGCTGTTGATTCTATCAACGTTCACTGAAAGAGAAACAGTAACCTGCTTATCCTGGGCATTTGTCACTGAGAAAAGTGTGTTGTCCACGTTGCACCCACCAGAAAAGAAAAAAAATTGTACATAATTCAGGTTAAGAAAAACTTTTTTAACTAAATATTTTTTTCTATTAACAGTTAACGTAGTTCAAAAAAAAAGGGGGAATATTATCTCAATGATTATTATGAAACATTTTCATTTTGGTGAATAATGTATTTTATTGAATGCTATCATTTTTTTTCTCAGTATCTTGCGGAGATCGTCTCTGCTTGATACAGCGTTCCAGAACAAAATCTCACCCATTTCTCAGCACACAAATCCCTTCGTGAATTCGTGCCTGTGCTTTCTATGCATTACAAGGAGTTTGACACGGACAAACAGAAAGTAGCACGAATTAAACAGGCTAGAAAACATTGTGTTTTCCTAACAGATAAAACTGGATATGCGATGCATGTTCAGCAAACAAGAACGATCACCAATTTTTCTTAGTCAGTAACACCTGAAGCCTTTAAATGAGATCGTTTTTTATTTCAGTATAAGGAGTTGTGTAGAACCAATCAAATTAAATCTCTAAGCTAAACAGTAACTCTCTGAATCCGCTTTATCATTATAAGAAGCTTTAATCATTTCCTAGCTCAGATCTTAGGCTTTTGTATACCAGGTGTGCTTAATAGTTAGTTCCAACGAGAAATAAAGCTATATTTTCAAAAACAATGATTTTTTAAAAAGTATAATTTCTTAAGGAAGGGGGGAATCGAAAATGTGAAGCAGTGAAGATGAGAGGCAGGAAAGGAAGAGGCAGACCAAGAGAGAAAATCGTAGATGGGTTGACAAAATGAAATAGGAAGAAGCACAGCAAAAGAACTGATGGAAAAACACGAAAGATCTGAAACTGTGGAGAGACATGGCCACGCCTCCAGACATGGCAGATGATGATGATAATTTCCTAGAGAAAGAATATCTGTGTATGAGGGGGCTGCTCACTACTGGTCATCCAGCTGTATTTTTTTTCCTGGAGTCTTGTTCTCAGATAACAGCTGACAATTCTGTTGTGTTGTGATTTTTTTATATAATGTTGCAACAAACAGGTACAGCTCTGCAAACACACAACGTGTTTCACAAACGAAGGCAAAATGAAAAAGCCATCGCCTAAAACTTGACAGTGGTATAACTGGATTCTCTTTTCCAGAAAATCTCAAGTACACAACAAATTTTCGGTCACATTCTCTCCAGTCACGAATACGTCCACAATCAAAAACTATCTCGGTCAACTCTCTCTCTCTCTTTTCTCTCTCTCTCTCTCTCTCTCTCTCTCTCTCATACCCGCTAGTCCAGGTCCAGTCGGTCTATCCCAACTAATCAGGTTACCTTAAATCTGGTTTTCAAACCTTGTCACTCGGCAAGGTTCAGCGACTCCGAACAACATTAACCTAGTGTTGTGTATCTCAAAAACTGGATTCTAGGCAATTGCAACAAATTCAACATCCTGAGGATAAAATACCCAACATCGAAGTGATCAGTCTATAAAACATGGGTCGTGCTCATCCAACGAGAAAAAACTGTTTCTGACATCAAACTAAAGGTTAAATAATGAAATACACGCACCGAAGCTTTAAAATTTGCCAATCTTTATGTCCATAAATATGAATAAAAAGAGCTGCATTACATCAGTTTTTCTCATTTTCCGAGTCATTTATTTTCAAATGAGGAAATGTTGCATTTCCGTATGCCGTACTTGCCATTCACATCGATTATATGCCATAAACTGAACGATAATTTCTGCTTTCTAGAATTAAAGACCGTTGTGATCTTTGGGCCTCAGTGGGTTTTTTTTCGTTCCTCAATGTTCTTTACATCGGCATCTACATTTAATGTGCCTGCATAAGGTCTTCAGACAGTGTTTTGTTTCATATTGCCATAACTGGCTTGAAAAAGGAAATTAAACTGCTGTTTGTTTGTAGGATTTACTCCAGCTTGACAAATGCCTGCTTAATCTGGCAATTCGTGTATCAGATCCAATCATAAATGATTGTAAAGGAACCAGACACAATTTGAGAATCCTGCAAGATATTATTTTCTGGCGGTATTCAGCGGTCTCGTAGTGTTTCCAGTCTGGGGAGTCAATAAGACCTGCAGCTCACAGTAGTCTGAGACTCATGGCCCAGAGGGACCCACTCCTTTTCCCTCTTCCCTCCACATTCAGTCCTAAAACTTCAGAAACGCTTGCCTGGAGATGAGGATAGTATTCTTCTCCTGATAGGAGTCACTGCTTTGTTGTTTCGCTCTTAGTTTACATCTCAGAGATCCTGCCCATCTTCTGTTTTAGCTTGTATTCTTCAGTTTCTGTTATGCTTTCCCTTTTTCTGTCTTTCATTCATTTTCTGGCACTCCTTCTATTTTCTGTTTTATCTCTTCTATTTTCTGTTTTATATCTTTTATTTTTATGTTCTGTATCTTCAAATTGTGTTACATATCTCTTATTTTCTGCAATATATCTTCTATTGTCTGCCACACTGTATTCTATTTTCTGTATTATTTTTCAAAATCTGAGGCTGTCGACGTTGAAGCCAGTTTATGAAAGGAGTCTCGAGTGTTTTTTTATCCACGTTATAAAAATAAACATCTGCCGAAGCTCCGCAGCCTCCGGTAAAGGAAAAACAAAACAGGATAAGTGAAGGTCGCATGAGGGAAGTTGGCACCCTAGGCAACCATGATGGTGGCTTGAACCGAGCGGAGATCACAAGCAAGAACTGATCTTTCCAAAAGCTTTCTCTCGTCTAAATGATCAGATACGCGTATTTATAGCTGGTTGACACGATTTTTGCTGTTTTATTTATACCTTTTTTCTTTGTTTGTTCCTTCATCAACTTCTTATACTTCTTTACCCGGAGCATGGGATCGTTGCCCTTTTTTTTTTTTTACAGTGGTCTTCAAACTGCTGTCCTAGAGAACAGATGGTACTCTGAAACCAATACATAGCGACTTCAACTAGCACGCCGGGGGATGGGTGTTGGGGGGGGGGGGGTAGAAGAGATAAAGACAGAAAGAAAAAGAAAGAGGGTTTGTAAAACAGCCTCATTTGTGTATTTTTATTTTAGAAATCCTAAATACAGATCTTGCGTTTCTAAGCAAAATCAGACTGAACTGCACTTCCCTGCTAGCATGCAGGCGAGCAATAAATTATCATCTACAACTGTACAAATACTTTACAAGCCACTATAATGCGCCAGTCAGAAAACTGTATTTTTGTGAAGTAAAAGTTTATTCACATCTCGGTTTTTTAAACAAAAATTGCAATATCAGGGGCAAACGACCCCATCGAAATATTTTGTGCTCCGTCTTAAGTGCAAACATTTCAACCGTCCTTGTCCGCGGAATCGACTTTGGAAAAGTGATCCCCTAAAGCTTAATGCAAAGATCGTATCTAAAGTTTGTTTTGAGGTGCCGCTTGCAAGGTCAGACAAGTTAATACAGACCCGAGTTTTGAGAGAGAATTCTGGAAAAATCAGACTTTAAGAAAAGATATAAGGGAAATGCTCTTTTCTGTGCATTAAAGACCACTTTTAGTAACATTTAGACACTATTTTGGCTCGAATCCTATTGAATAAAACCGGACATTACAGAAGGAAAACAGTGTATCTATACCAGGACTTGAAAACTGGCGCAATAGACCTGTGTGTTCGCGACCAAGAGCGACAGACACCGCGTCATACCCAGCCAGAGATGCTTTAACTGCACAATACATTCAGGCAAAGGACCTGACAAGATCCCAACCCTCTACTGGAGAAGCTCTACGGTGATGTTGAAAACCAGAGACGAACTGCCACATTTGTGACAGAGAATGGGGTTGAGGTCTGTGCATTTTGTTACGTCTGGCTATGTTCTATTTATTCTGAAAACTTTCTCATCTTTTTTAAACGAACTGCACTATATATCGCCATGTGTCCTTTTTTATCATCATCATCACCATCACCATCATCATCATCATCTTTAATTTCTTTCTTCTTATTACATCACTAACACCATATCCCTAGGTGCCTCTGCTGCATGACAGGATTACCTTTACCTTTATTTTTATTACATAATACAATAATGACAAGTAGGAAAAATCCACTCTCAGCTTGGCAGATAGGATAGAAGTTTACTACAAAATTCTATTAGAAACACACAGGCAGCACAACAGGACTCTCATTGCTGTTGTAAATGTACTTTAGCTAAGCTATATTTCACTTTCAGTGCCTGTCACTCCGTGGTGGGTTCTATACCAAAAATAAATTCATCTCCCTTTTGATTACATTAATACGCTAAATTTATGAACGTAGAAACGCAACAAATATGATGTTGCCATTTAAACTGAAGTTTGCTGATCAGACAAGGGCAAATTGCCTGAAACGTTCATTTGGACATCAACTTCAGGTGCTGACCTAAACTGTACTCAGCAGATGATTCATGAGCACAGAAAAGCGACACTAGTCAAAACAGTATTTTTGACAATAACTCATGACAGGTTCACGAGAATCCAAGAAACTTACTGAACACAAAACTCACTGACCATGTTATTTAATGCATATAAAAGATTGACGCTCCTCGAATCAATTCATTTGAAAATTCAATGCGCAAGTATGGCTCATCTCACTGGACGTTTACAGACTGGACAGTCACAAAGTGTAGTGGCTATACAATCTAATGTGGTTAGAAGTACATTGGTCGCCTTTGGAGGAGGCCATACACCTTACTGAAACGGAGGCCTCAGTCGCAAAGAATAAAAGTCCAAACCAAATTTAATGAAATTTAATTTTCATTGTTAAAGTCTTGAAGTTTCTTCATGCCAAGATTGAAATATTAAATCCGTAAAATAAAATTTTTATACAAGTTTAAAATTTGATGTCCATTACAGTAGTTTTTGTTTTTGTTTTTTGTTTTTTTTAACAGTAGAAATCTGCCATGGAAATATATTGATTCACGGGAGGTAACCAACTATTGCATGGCTGAATACTGTTGTGGTTACCAGGGGTCTTACCAACGTTGCATTCAAATCTTTATGGCATATCTCAACCATTCAGGTTTTTATGGCATATCTCGACCATATTCGTCTTTACGGCATATCTCGACCATTCAAGTCTTTATGGCATATCTCGACCAAGTCTAACGTCTTCTTCTTTCAGTTGATGAGTCATGTTTGAACCACTATGCTTCCTATGGCCAATGCATGGCAAGTCTTTCTAAGTGCTTGGAGTCTACAAACCATGTGCTTTAAAACTGTAAGGATGATTAGAAAATTAAGTCAGTGGTTCTCAGATTTCTATCGGAAGACTGCCCTCTTTCCTCTCAAGTCGTATCTCTAGCGCCCCCGAAAATTTTAACCTCTCATTTGGTATTTGATCAACTCGCTCCCTTCTATCCCAAGTCCCATCCATAGCACCCCTGAAAATCTTATCTTGTCAGTTTATTCTGATCTCACCTGTTCCTCCCTTCCCTCTCAGATCACATCCCACCTCATTCCCCGAAAATTTTCTCCCCTCAGTTGGTTATGACGTCACCCCCTTTCCTTCACCCCCTCCCGCCGCACCCCATCTTCTAAGTGCCCCCATACAGCAATATTATCCACCCCCTCTCCCCCTTCTCATATCTTACGAGCGCCTGGTCTACTTTAATGTAAGCTCCGATTAAAACTACCACATAACGCTTAAGCTATCAAATAACACTTAAAACTTTCAAATAACACTTAAAACTATCTTATATACTTCCTGTGCCGTTAAACGTCACATAGGGCTCGCAAAGTAGTTCGCCAAATTTTTCCTGTCTTCGGCGAGTCTTTCAACCTCATCAAGAGATTTTATGCCTGTTAATTTGGCCCATTTTAACAATGTCCTCTTCAGAGTTTCACGCGGTCTGCCTCTTTTTTGGTCTGTTGTGTTCCACTTGATAGCTTGTTTTGGGATTCTCTGATCGTTTCTTCTCATCAAATGACCAACATATGTCCATCTCCTTTCCCTGATCACCCATGAGACTGGTTGTTGTTCAGTCGTCTGTCTTATTTCTGCATTGTTCTTGAATTCGTTCCACTTGATGCCAAATATTTTCCTTAGGCATTTGTTTTCAAAAGAGTCTAATTTCTTTTCTATTTCTTTAGATGTTTCCAGCTTTCGCATACATAAATGAGGGTAGATATTAAATTTGAATTGAATAGTCTTAACTTGGTTTTTGTGCTTATAACTTTTGAATTCCATATGTTCTCAAGATTCTTGAAGATCGATGCTGCTTTTGCAATTCTAATTCTAACTTCCTTTCTGGTGTCACCATCCTGGTCTGTGTAGCTGCCAAGGTATGCAAATTGACTGACGTCTTCAATATCTGTCCCTTTTGTTTGTATTTTTTTCCATTTTGATTAAGGGGAATTTTCATTATTTTTGTTTTGTCCTTATTAGTTTCAAGTCCTATTTTGCTAGCCAGTGAAGACAGGCATCTGTTTTTTCTTGCATGGAATTCACATTGTTACTGATAAGAGTCATGTCATTAGCAAAATCAAGATCTTCTCGTTGGGTCCCATGTAGCCAGTCAATACCTGTGTTACCTGTGCAGCATTTTGTGTGTTGTAATTCCAAAAAGTAAAGGAGACAGTATACATCCTTTAAAATTATCACATAACGCTTAAAACTATCACATAACGCTTACAACTATCAAATAGCGCTTAAACTATCACATAACGCTTAAAACGGTAGAACATGTTAAAACCATCGACAGTAAGTCTTTTTTTCCAACAACTCATCACACTCTACCTGCGTGAATGCAATTAAATGACATTACAACCTGAATCATGCCCCCAGGTCAAACAACCCTAAAGTAACAAGCCCACATGATTCAGGGTAGAGAATAACAATTGTTTTTAAAAATCACCTCAGTGCACGAGAATGATATCGTGGTGAGGGCAGATAAAATTACATGTTTAACTAAGACTCGGGTCGTTGGGTTTCTTAACAGTAAGAATAGCAAATTTACCATCAGTTGTTTGTTTGTTTGTTTGTTTGTTTTGTTTTGGACTAAACTTAACATTCATTACAAAAGCCTCGGTTGTCTGCTGTTTTATACATTATCATCGAGAGCACATTGTCGATTTTACTAAATAAACAGCATAGTGGTATCATTTAGTAACAACTAGACAATGTCACCTCTACATACAGCATATGGTATCATTTAGTAATAACTAGACAATGGTACCTCTACATAAGGCATAGTAGTATCATTTAGTAACAACCAGACAACGACTCCTCTGCATACAGCATAGTGCGCCAATGGTATTTAAAACTTTTCGGTTGCTAGAAAAATAAACAAGCACGGGAAGGACCTTGAAAGATACGTAGGAAAAAAAAGAAACTACTTCTTTGTTTTGTTTTGTTTTGTTTTTCCCTACCAAACCACCCACGACGGCATCCAACACACTTTATTGCAGTTTTTGTTTTTATTTCTCAGCTCTCTTCTTGAAATATTCTGTCAATACACCTGTGCAAACAACAATAAGTACATATCGATAGCGCATTTATGTCAAGTGCATTATTCACTGGCACTAAATATTCAAATGCTTGCTTAACGATCTCTCCCACTGGACTTAGTGTTTGACTACGCCACAACCCGATTCAGATATAGGCCAAGATGAAGAGAAGTGCCGCTTTATTTTGGCTAGACGCAGGAGGCAGCATTTGAAATGAAGAAATAACAATATGGCGTGTTGCGTTAGCAGGCGTTTCTAAGGACTCTTTATCGCGCTCAAAAGTACGAGGCACCCTGGGAATTCCCAGAGCTTCCGGTTTGACGATGCTCATGCCTTCCTCTTACAGAAGAAAACAAGTGCTGTTTTGTTGACATTTTTGTTGATATTCCTTTGCTTTTGAATGAAAATAAACATTGTGTATGTGAAATAAAGAACATTACTTATCACAAACACTACTTTCTAAGATAGAAAACGAGGGGAGGGGGGGGGGGGGTAAGAAACGGCAATATGAGATAATAATACGAGAATTCTTGTTTTCATTTCTAAGGGTTTATCTTACTGTCTCCTGTTAATTCCCCATCGTTTGTCTCTATCTTTGTTGTTTTTTCTCTTTTTTTGTTTGTGAGCCTGAACCACACATTTCCGTTTGCCTCTACTCCAATAGTACCAGATTTACCACATACGCCATCACACAAGTGTTTTAATACACTAGTTGTGTAAACATTACATAAACTATACAGCAGGACAAACACCTCTACGCTAGCATGTACATAAAGGTCACACAGATTCCCTGAGAATTATAAACAATACATAAAGTATTGTATCAAAGTATTAATTTTTTAAAACGAACAGCCTGTGGATAATCTTCTGGCTGACCTGGCTAAGCTTGGCCCTTCATCTGATGGACTTAACATTCTCGATGAATGTTCGTATAAGCACAGGGCAGCAGAGAGCCAGGTCGGGCTAGTGGTCTGTTTCTGTCGGACCTCCTATCCAAAATGTAGGCAGAACATTATGTAGTTTCTTGAATTGTGTCTTTAATAAGAAAATAGGGAAAAAAACATTGCCCTCAAAATTCTAGGCCCCAGAAACTCCGAGCAATTTGACTGGTCTGATACAAGAGACAAGAATTTATTTAACGCTATTTAACATCACAGAGAAATAACTACATAATTATAAGAATCACTCACATTCATTTAAATTCTCTAAACCCTACCCAAATAAACATGCATTTCACGTGCCTCATTGCCCAAACCTCTTCTAGTACAATTCGACAAAGCGTCAGCTTGACACTACTGCTCCAAATCTTTTCTTCTTCCCCCGTCACTAGTTCTCTACTCGTCTAGTTCCAGCTGACCCTTGCATTTTTAGCAGCAATCGTTCCGTCTTAATGTCTGGTCGCTACCTGACATTCAACTCAATCCCATCCTTCCTATTTTCCTACAAGAACAACTGATACACACCCCATCCGCAGACCTTGCCTGCATCTCACATATCACATAATACACAATTTATGAAAAAATAATTGTGATGCAAACAATTACTTACACATATTTTTGTCTCACTATAAACCAACACTCCCCCGTGTGGTACCCGGGATCTGCAAAGAATAGGACCACTGTACCCTACCATGCATGATCGTAAAAGGCGACTAAGGAGGGTTCAGCATAGGGCCAGCAACCCTATCTGGTAAAAAACTATCAGACTGCTACAGAAACAGAAGCAAGGGAAAAAGCAAATGCAGGTGGAAGGAGAAATGCTTATCAGGAAACTGAGCCCATGAAGGTTGTGGATGAAAGCCAGCCACTGGAAGTCCCCAGCCCGACTGCAGACCTCCTGGAACCTAAACAAAAGATGCAAATAGGCAGCTGGAATGTAAGAACACTAAACCAGACTGGAAAACTAGCACAAACCATCAAGGAAATGCACAGATACAAACTAGACATACTAGGAATACAAGAAGCAAGATGGACAGGACAAGGCAGAAGGAAATTAACAACACAGCACACAGAAGATACAATAATATGGTCAGGTAAAGAAGATCTTCATGAAAGAGGAGTAGCATTGATTATAACAAAAGAAGCATCAAGAGCATTGCTGAAATGGACCCCAATAAATGAGAGATTATTATATGCACGGTTCAACTCAAGATTCACGAAGCTGTCTATTATAGTTTGTTATGCACCAACAGAAGCAGCTGAAGAGGAATTAAAAGAAGATTTTTACAACAGCCTCCAAGCTACAGTAGAAACAATATCCAAGCATGATATGCTACTCATCTTGGGCGACTTCAATGCAAAAGTAGGTGAAGGAAATGAAGATAGAAGAAGAATCATGGGAAGAGAAGGAATCGGAGAAATAAATGAAAATGGAGAAAGACTGTGCAGTTTCTGTGAAGAAAACATGATGACCATCGGAGGGACAATTTTCCAACACAAAAACATCCATAAGGTGACTTGGAGGTCACCAGATAAAACCACAGAAAACCAAATCGATCACATACTAATAAACAACAAGTGGAAACGGTCACTACAAGATGTGCGAGCAAGGAAAGGAGCAGATATAGGAAGTGATCACAACCTTCTGGTAGCAAAAATAAAACTAAAATTAAGGAAAGCCAGAATCGGAGAACACAGAAAGATACATTTTGATACAAGAAAACTGATAGACCAGCAAACAAGAAATGAATTCTCAATAATACTTAAGAACCACTTCAGTGTCCTACAAGACGAAGCAGAAATGTCCATATTAGAGTTCAATAAAACACTACAGGAAACAGCAAAAGAGGTGCTGGGATATCGGAAAAGGAGAAAAGAGGAATGGATAAGTGAGACCACATGGGAAAAGATAGAGCAAAGAAAAGAAATCAAGAAAAAATTACTGAACACCAAATCACAACGGCTTAAAGAACGAGTTTTAAGTAATTATGCACAAAAAGACAAAGAAGTGAAGGAATCATGCCGTCAAGATAAACGTCAATATTATGACAACTTAGCAGAAACAGCAGAGAAAGCAGCATATACAAATGACATGAAAACCATATATAAAATCACAAAGCAGATGACAGGTAACTTCAATACAAGATGTGAAAGTGCAGTAAGAACACAAAATGGACAACTGGTCAGTGGAGAAAGAGAAAAAATTGAAAGATGGAGGGAACACTTTAACACCCTACTAAACAGAACACAAGCAGCACAAGCAATAGATATACCTGAAGCAAAAGCGGAACTAAACATCAATACAGGACCAATAACAATAAATGAAGTAAAAGAGGCGATAAAGATGCTAAAATCAGACAGGGCACCAGGTGAAGATGAAGTGACTGCTGAGATGTTGAAAGCAGAAGAAACAGAAACACCAAAACAACTTTGCCGGATATTACAACAAATTTGGGATTTAGAAAAAGCCCCAGAGGAGTGGAAAACTGGTCTTATAGTAAAACTACCAAAGAAGGGTGACCTCAGAGATTGCGGGAACTGGAGAGGCATTACCCTACTGCCACTCACTAGTAAAGTATTTTGCAGAATAATCATCAACAGAATTGTACCAACACTTGAGGAAAAACTTCGGAAAGAGCAGGCAGGATTTAGGAAAGGAAGATCATGCATAGACCATATATTTGTACTTAGACAAATATTAGAACAGGCAAATGAGTGGCATAGCACAACATATGCATTATTCATAGATTTTGAGAAAGCCTTTGACAGTGTCAACAGAGATGCACTGTGGAAAATCCTAAGATGGCATGGCCTCCCCCATAAAATAGTTAATGTAATCAAAGCCCTACACGAGAGTTTTCAGTGCAAAGTTATCTGTGGAGAACATACCTCCAGCAGCTTTAGGGTACAAACAGGAGTGAAACAGGGATGTGTACTATCACCAACGTTATTTATCTTGGCAGTAGACTGGTTAATGAAGGAGGCAACATCAGACAAACGCAGAGGATTACAATGGACCCTTAACACAGTGCTGGAGGACCTTGACTTTGCGGACGACATTTGTCTATTATCAAGCAGTCACAAAGATATGCAAGATAAAATAAACAAGTTAACCCAGAATGCAAACAACATAGGACTAAAGATCAATGTAGGAAAGACAAAGTTAATGAAGCAAAATGTGAACAACAGAAATGTACTCAGAGTAGATAACAAGTTAGTGGAGGAGCTCAACGAATTTGTATACCTTGGCAGCAGAGTAGTAGAAAATGGAGACAGCACAGAGGACATCAACAGCAGACTTACTAGAGCAAACCAGGCTTTTGCAATGCTACAGAATATATGGAAATCAAATAAACTAAGCATAAATATGAAAATCAGGATATTTAAGAGTAATGTTCTAAGTGTACTACTCTATGGAAGTGAATGCTGGAAAATCACCAAAACCATAGAAAACAAGTTGAATTCTTTCCAGACTAAATGTTTACGTAGAATTAAAAAAATATTTTGGCCAAACACCATAAGAAATAACATTTTATTGGCAGAAATGCAGATGAAACCACTGACAACAATTATTGAGGAAAGACGCTGGCGATGGTTGGGACATGTGCTCCGAATGACTGACAACTCACTACCAAAAATAGCACTAAGATGGACACCACAGGGGAGCAGAAGTAAGGGTAGACCAAAAGAGACATGGAGAAGAACAACAGAAAGGATGTTGAGCAATAGAGGGCTCACCTGGGCAAGAGCAGAAAAAAAGGCGAAAGACAGGCATTTGTGGAAAACCCTTGCGGAAGCCCCATGTGCCCTGGGCACTTAAGGTTCAGAGAGAGAGAGAGATAAACCAACACAGATCAACAGTGATTCTTCACTTATCAAGTCATACAGCTTAAAAAACTGATTTAACATGGAACACGTGCGCGCAGCAACATTATTTCATGTCATTACTCGTCTCATAATATAACAACGCGATTTCAACCATAATAAGAAATTTAAATCACACAATGAACTTTTCAAACTTCTTAAACATAAACTTCGCAAAAACGTTAGTAACACATAAGACATTGACACACAGCTCCACATACACACTTAGCAACATTTTACCTCTGACTTACGACAACTTACGAATAATTGACTACCATAACACATGAGCCACAGCATCCTGAGATCATTGGTGACAGTTCCATATGTGCACAATCACTTGACTTACGACAAACTGTACAACCACTGCACGATATCACATACGATAGCTCCCCCAATAGACGCGTGCTGCCGGCCGTATAGCCTCACGAAGGCTGATCTAACCTAACACATTTTTACCCCCTACCTGTTCAACTCTCACGTGACCATTAGCATGCTCCCCCCATACCGAGAACTGTGAGGGATCGAGTACCTGACCTTCAAAGCCGGCCGCGTTCAGAGCATCAAGCCCGGCATCTTCACACTATGCAACTGTAACAAGATATTAGACAGCGTATGTCTGTCATTCTTTTAATCGCACCAAGATGATTTTCGCGCAAATGTGAGATTGTATTACACTTCAATGGCCCATTTACCACATGAAATTTAAGATCGACTGAATATGAAGAAATAGCACCCAATCATATTTGGATGATGGTCTATGGGGGGAACACATGTCCTGCAGAAATAAAAACGATGAAAAACAGAAACAATTCTTTGATGCGAAACAGAGATTATGAACGATAAAAATGACATGATGAGATCGAAGAATAACAAGGGCATGATGATCACGTGATATGAACTAATTAAAATGAGAAGCGACAGAATGAACTACTGAAGACTAGTAGTCTTTTATAGCTTGTTGTAAGTCGCTAAGATGAAACAGCGTGAAGACATCAGATATAGTATTGGTGACTGGATTCACACACAGGCATATCACAGCTTCTATACAAGACAACAACGACTGTTCGATATACTCCGAAACTCAACCCAGATTCAACAAATCTACGACGACGCTACATGCAGAAGTGTAAAAACATCCTCGGATTATTCAAGCAACTTTTAACGGTGAAATATAATGATAACTGATTTGTGCAAGTGCAGTTGATGATGATGACATCCAGTACCTCAAATCAGTGGTGAGTGATTGATTGATCTTTATTTCTTAAGACATTTCCTGTTAACATTAACATTTCCTGTTAACATTAGCATTTCATGTTCTTAAGAGGCAGTATTTCGATACATTTGTGGTGGTTAGTTGTTTGTGCTTGATCTTTGTCACAAATATGTTTTGCTGCTCGCTTTTGAAGTGAATATAGCCTCTTTGTATTTGACACTGACCAACCATCCAAGATTGTTGAGCAATAGTCTAAATGTATTTGTATGTGTGATATGGTCGTCCTTGTGTCTTGATCGATGAAGTGTTTAATTTTGGCTAACTGGTATACTTTTTGTGCGATGAGTTTTGTTAGACCTTGAACATAAGAGTTCCAGGTCAGATGGTCAATAATAAGACCTAGTGTTTTGTGCTCGGTAATGTTTTCTATCTGTGATGTTTCCGTGCTGAGCCGAAGCTGCGAGATTGATTCATCTTTATTTCAAAAGGGTTAAGAATTTGGCACGCAGGCCCGTCTGACATTCTGCCCTTTATCATACATCTTTCACTCTATTCCAGACATGAATAAACTGACAACAAACAATTTATGTCTGTTGTTGCACCACAAACACTCAAACCAGGAGACATTGTCCTTGGATATATGTTAAGTTAAAACACACACATACGTCGCGATCCAGACTCAAACTTATCACAGACTAATCACACAAAAATAGCCTCTCCCCCCCCCCTCCCCGACCAAAAAATAAATAAATAAAAACAAACTTTCACTTAAGTTTCCCGTGCGCCTGAGTTCACACTCACAGCTTTAGCAAGAGGTGGAAACTAGTAGTTCTGCAGGCTTCACGACTCAGTGGAGATCAACAACTTTAAATCTGAAAACAAGGGAAATACCCCTTGAAAATCATGTTCTGTTTCGTGAATTAATGAACTTTTCTAATTTAACAAAAAATATATATTGAGCAGTCAGCTTCATTTAAGTTAAACGCAGGCAGAGTATAGTTTGTTTTTTTTAACTCATCAAAACTGCCATAACAATTAGGTGATACTTTTCTTCTTAGGAGAATGAAGAAACGAAAGAATGGACATTTATTTATTAAAGGGCGAAAAATTTGCACGAAAGTCCGTCTGAATGTCTGCTCTTTATTTGTACTTTCACAGTCATAGACATCCACATCAGTTTCATGCCAGTCCAATCAAATATGCACATAACAAGCATGGAAAAATGTCATAAAACATCTACATTTTGCTCTTATTCTACGAGTTCAACGGCAAATCCTTCACCTTTAACTTTTGTTCACACTTATCTTAAGGAGGCAAGCCGTCCATACCAAATCGATATTGACAAAGTTTGAATTATAAGAAATATCTCATAAGTGGAATTCCAAAACTGCAGCAAAAGTACAAAGCCCTTCTTCAACAGGCGTAGTTCTGGTTTCGACATAAGACAATTGCTTGAGTGTCTGTGGTTTAGGTTAGCTTTGAAAGATAACAGCAAATAAGATTTTTGAAACAGATAAGACGTTTTTATGTTAAATTTGCTGAGCCTAACTTTGCTGAACAGCTTCTTTCACGGCTGTTTCTGGCAGTGTGGGATTTGCTTTCATCGGCAGCAGTAATCAAACGATGTGTTTTTTTTTACATCAAATCTCTTTTCTCTTGCTTCTTTCATTTTCAGTTTTGGTCCTCGTTTCCTCTTACACAATGCAGTGTCTTTAAACAGCAGTTCTGCAGATGAATCAGCCTTTTGCCAATTCATCACAGACCCAGTGACTGATAGAAAAATCTCGCATTTATCAGTTACAAATATCTTGTGTTTCATCCTTCATCTACTTCATTGCCTCCTTTCTTCCACAGTTTCACCATTAATAAAATGACCTTCGGAATCCGGCTATCAATCTTTCTTGATACATGACCCAGCATCTTAATTTTATGTTGCTAAATGCGGTCATCATGACTGGAAGCTTATCACGTCGTAGAAACTCAAGAGTGGTTACATTATACGGTCACTTGATTTACATTGTCTCCAGTTTTTTCTCACGTCTTGAATATCTTGTCTGTACGAGGGGTGATTGATAAGTTCTCAGCATAAGGTACAAATACGTGAAACGCACAGTTGATATTAGGTGCATTTGTAGATCAGGTTAATGTAAGATTAAACACCAAGTTTCAAGAAATTAACTGCAAATAATTTTTTTACAGGCTACTGAAGTGATAAGGGGTAGCAGAAATTGAGAAAATTGATAAAATTTCTCATCGAGCAGTCACTCACTGCATCATGGGCTTATCATCGAAGGAGATCCAGCACAGTGAAGAAATGGGCAGCTCTATTCAAACATGGAAGGGAGAGTCTGGAAGATTATCCCCATCGAGGAAGACCAAGAACAGTAATCACCGATGAAACCACCGGTAGAATCCATGACATGATAATGGAAGATCGACGACATTATGAGCAGTACTTTGCTACTGAGTTGGGCATCTCCCGGGAACGTGTTCATCCCATTATTCACAATGATCTTCAAATGACAAAGGTCTCTGCTCTATGGGTCCTGAAACTTCTTGGAGCAGATCACAAACGACAGCGTCTCAACGTGTCAAGAGACAATCTTGGCCATTTTTCTGCAGATCCTGAAAAGTTTCTTCAGCAATTTGTGACTATGGATGAGACTTGTTCATCATTTTCAACCAGAAACCAAAGAACAGTCAAAGCAGTGCAAACATCATGGATCCCCACCTCCAAAGAAAGCAAGGGTGGTTCTGTCTGCAGGCAAAGTGATGGCTTCCATCTTTTGAGATTCAGAAGGTGTGCTATTGGTAGATTATCTTCAAAAGGGCAGAACGGTCACTGGGGCCTATTCCGCTAATCTTGTGAAGCAACTGCGAGTCAAAGTGAAGGAAAAGCGTCGAGGGAAACTGTCGAGAGGAGTTATCTTTGCAAGACAATGCTCCAGTTCACAAGTCAGCGGTGGCAATGGCTGCCATTCATGAATGTGGCTTCCATCTTCTTGAACATCCTCCTTATTCCCCAGATTTGGCCCCTTCGGACTATTACCTGTTTACCAAACTCAAAAAAGGAGCTCAGAGGTCGCAAATTTGCTTCAGATAATGGCATCATTCATACTGTAGACCACTTTCTAGTGGCACAAATTCTGACGTTTACAAAGAATGGATCCGTATGCTCCAGGATCGCTGGACTAAGTGAATAAACTTGCAACGGGACTATGTTGAGAAAGAACCCAAAAAAGTTGTCCACAAATAATCCGTTGTACCTTATGCCGAGAACTTATCAATCACTCCTCGTATTTCTCATCCATTTAAGAGAGAAAACACGAAAGTCTGATTAAGCTGAACAAAACATTTGTCTCTGTGTTAATATTGTATTGTTTGCAACCCTTTTCCTTGGTTTTCCCAAGTTAATAGACGCTTTCACTTTTGCGTACCGATTTGTCTAGATAGAGGATGAAGATAACTACAAGTCCAGGATAGTTAAACTTGTTCACTAGTTCAAGCGGATTCTCCTTGAGTGTCGATTTGGCTGCGCTATACTGAAGAATCACCATTTTATTTTTTCTATGCTTATTTTCAGTAAAAATGTGTCATATGTTCTGGTCATATTGTTTATCAGTGACTGCAGAAAAGTCTGGCTCTATTGCCACGGACAGGAGCTGTCAGATTTAAGTCTGTGTTTGGCCTCTCTCTGTCCTCCTATGTTAAACCAGCAATTAGTCTGACCTGCGCAAATGAACATGTCACCACTTGCAACAGTATAGGATTAGGTAATCTTATCTTATATCTTATATCCTTCCCGTGCCGTTAAACGTCACATAGGGCTCGCAAAGTAGTTCGCCAATTTTTCCTGTCTTCGGCGAGTCTTTCAACCTCATCAAAGGATTTTATGCCTGTTAATTTAGGATTAAGTAATACTCTTGGATGTATAATAAGGTAGTAGTCTCCCTGCAGAGAGCTAAGTTTGGATATTTGTAGCCGGTGCAGCGGGAAAATCCGTTGAAAAGGTGCACGCATGCGTACTTGTAATGAACGAATTGGTAGGAGACGCAGGAAGAACCAGACGACATAAACAAAAACAAAAAAAAAAAAGCGATTGGGACCGGAGAAGTGAGAAGCCGTCAAAATGTAGATTCACAGAAGTTTTCCTTTATGGTTAGTAGTTAGTTGTGCTCTCGTTATAGTAGTAAGTAGATTTGTTAGTCTGTCCTTGTAGAAATGCTTAGTGATTGTTAAGATTGTCCTCTTCAGGACAGTTCCTCAGATTTTTAGTTTTGAGTGTAGAAATATCTGTAAGAGGGAATGTCCTTCATCATCTTCCTAAAACAAATTTCTTTCTTCGTGTACTGTGTACTGTACTTGCTTGTATTACTGAACACTAAACTCGTGTTTGCACATACTCTGTTCTGTACTGTGCCTATTACGTTTTAACATGAGCATTAGGCCCAGTGACACAACAGACGTTACATTGGTATACTCCGTGTAACAAAACAACCCAGATAACAGTAACCTCAACTACACATTAATACACGACATGACCGGTTACATGTAATCAACTAACTCAACACCACAGTTGACACTTAACAAGAATCCAATAACCACAGGATTCAGCAGACACAAATCCGTAAATGTTTAATGATGAATCCCATTTGTTCGATGTGTGTTGCAATGATGTGGAGTGTAAACTTGATGAGAATAATTACAAATGATCATAAAAAAAAATATGTCCGGGCGACTAACATCGCCATGGGACCAAATCAGACATTCAAACTTGACAAAACATGCCAACTTCAAAATTACACATGACTTTCAATCTGACATTACTACCTTGTCCAAAACGGGGACAAATCAAACACACAATCTACATGACTACTACTACAACATTTGTCCTAAAAAGAACAATCCATCAACTATAAAAAGGACAGTCCATCTAACTTACATACTGAACTAAAGAATCTCTACATCCCTTTCTAGAATTAAAACACCACAGCCTCTCACTACAACATTCTGACCCAAACTGTTCCCTCAAACTCGATCATACATCCCGCCTATCAGAATCCACGTGACTCAGTTCTCCCTCGGAACACGAGATACTTTCTCCGTGCTTAGCATACACAGATGAGTTGTGGTCAACAACAGGGTTTCTCACAAAAAAATCTGTACAGAATACCATTCTGTTACGTTGCTGTGTGAGAGGTCGTCTCATGGCGACGTCAAGTCGCCCGGACACTATTTCCTATCGTTGTAAAACTTCATCAGTCCTGTCACATACTCCCATTCTGGCAACATCCATAAACAAATAATAAATTTGATTTTTCCTGTAGTGCCCAGAATTAGGTGCTTGTTGATTTATGATTGTAACGCAGCTGGGAGGTGACATATGGAGTTGATTTTTCTACATGATTCACAGTCGTGTATGAACTCTACCCTAATTGTTCCTGGGTTATGTAATGTTACACAGAGCATATCAATGTAACAGAGTTGAGGCTGCTAGATCAGTCACATAGACCAAAGTCTTCAACAAGTCAACAAATTACAGTAGATGTCCTAGATATTGTTCTTGTGTGCACGAGGAGGCACACTACATCAGTACAGAGAAGACAAGCAAACATCTTCTTCACACTGACTACTTTGTTGCGCTGTTCATCCGGTCACACAATGGCATAAACAGGGGGGGGGGGGGGAAACGGAAGAGATTTGTACTTAATTTGTACTTAAAACTCTTCAAATTTTATTAGAAAAATAATTTCCCTAATAATTTGTTGTCAGAGAAAGATAATTGAACAAAAATATTCTGCTACTAAACGAATAATATCCCTTCAACGTGTGTTCACGGAGAAAATAATTTAATACTCGCATATATAAAGAAATAGAAAAGAAATTAGACTCTTTTGAAAACAAATGCCTAAGGAAAATACTCGGCATCAAGTGGAATGAATTCAAGAACAATGCAGAGATAAGACAGATGACTGATCAACAACCAGTCTCCCGGGTGATCAGGAAAAGGAGATGGACATATGTTGGCCACTTGATGAGAAGAAATGAGCGGAGAATCCCAAAACAAGCTATCAAGTGGAACATAACAGGCCGAAGAAAAAGGGGCAGACCGCGTGAAACTCTGAAGAGAACATTATTAAGAGAGGCCAAGTTAACAGGCATAAAATCCTTTGTTGAGGTTGAAAGACTCGCCGAAGACAGGAAATATTGGCGAACTACTTTGCGAGCCCTATGTGACGTCTAACGGCACGGGAAGGATATAAGATATAAGATATATAGTTGTAATCTGCGATAGCGTGCCGAAGGTTTAAAGACACGAAGGTTTTTGGGAAGGTTTATTTAAATTATTTAATTTACATTCCTTTTTATGTCCAGTAAAATATAATACATTTACAGCGTTAATACAGCTGGAGTGAGTTTGTTCAATGTTAAGTGTGGGCTTGAAACAGAAGTGCCTACGCACGTAGAACAGCGGAGAACACAGTATGGAATGTGCCAAATATTCTGTACAGTTAATTGTATTCTAAGTGCTATGCCACGTGGCGTAGGCGATCAGATCTCTCCACAATTCCCTGTCTTTTGCGTTGATTATAAGATCAGCTGGTGACTTTCTTCCTAGCCACACTGACAGCCCATCCAATAATTTCTCTCTTTGTTTTACTCTGTCTCTTCTTCCCTCAATTTTTTCCAGTTGCCACAATGTGTTCCAAATTTCTTCTTCTCAGGAAATGTCTTATAAATCTCGCTTGTCTGCCTCTGATCTTTGCTATAATTTGCTTTTTAACTGCAGCCTTCATTGGTTTTCTTGGCTGTCTATGGTACCTTCAACATCCTTCTTATAAACAACATTTCCATGGCCTCCATTTCTTGCTGTACTCTCTTATTCTTATTACTTGTATTAAGATCTGAGAATCAGAGGAAACTTTCGTACCATCTCCTTCTAGTGTTGTTGACAAACAAGGTGGCTTGCTTCTTTGGTTTGGCTGATGGGGTTGAGATGGAAGGGTACATCTTACATCTTTCCCATACCATTAAACGTCACATGGTAATTTGCCAAGTTTTCCTGTTTTCGGCTTGCTTTTCGACCTCATCAATGGATTTTATGTCTACTAATTCAGCCTCTCTTGACAATGTTCATCATCATCGCCTTTCACTCCCTTGAGACCATAGGCCACAGATAAAGGCTCTTCAGTCATCCCTGTTCTTGGAATTATTCTCTGCTTCCTTCCATGTGTATCCCTTGTCTCTGAGCACTGTCATAATTTCTCTTTTCCAAGTTAGTCTAGGTCTTCCTCGTTTTCTATTCCTTGTTGGTATACGTTCTAACAAATGATGCAGAAGAGGTAGTAAATGACGAAATCTACAACAATGTTCATGCTGAAGGTAAAATCTACCGAGAAGTCTGTTTCTGAGCTCACTTTGAGGGTTAAACCAGTCTATCGTAGCCTACTCCCAGTTCATTCATTCCATGTGCTTCACGATCTGTCTGTCATTCTGCCTTGTCTGTTTGTCTATACTCTTCTGTCCTTCCATCCGGCTATCTCTCTATTCATTTAGATCAGCTTACGTGATATATAGTCTGTATGCTTCTATAGTAATATAATATGAGAATTTATGTAAAAAATATCAAGAAAAACTGTCAATTGAATAAGATAAACCATTCTAAAAACATTTTATAAATACGAGAACACAAAAACACTTCAGTCTTAGTGCATCTTCCATGATTTGGAACGCTCTCATTTTCTTAATACTATGAAATCGACCAGAGTGCCATCAGTGACAGAAATCTGTAAGCAGAAAAGCTCTGATGATAAATTGCCCAAAATGTGCCTGAACCCTCCGTATTAAGGTTGTCATCCCTAAGTATGCTCAGAAAGTGGCAAGAGTCTGAGGAATGGGAGGAAAGAGGCTAAATAAAATAAAGATGTAAAAGACAGCAGAGGGCAGTTATTTCATTGACCTCAGTCTTTTTTTTTTGCCCCAGCTGTAAGAGTCCAGTGTATGGAACGTCGCTCTCATTGTTATACCCTACCATTGGAGAGCTTCTACATCGTATCATTCATCGTTAATTACTTTCAGGTGTACCTGAAGTGAATCTTCAGTATCTCCGAGATATCCATGTCTTGTAGCCAAGCTAAGGCCTGTTACTGGGGGTACCAACGGAGAGATGGGACAGAGTCTTGTTCATCAATGGTTCCTTACTTCTGACTATAGCATGTCAGCTATGAGCCGCTGGTGGTCAAAACGGACATAGACTGCACCCTTGTATTTTATTAATGCCGTTCTAGCGAGGTAGCAAGTGCATTCACCTTTTTTTGTTTCTCCTCTGGAGGTTGGCCTCGGCCTGTGCACAAGTGACTTACCTACATATGAAAATCCTATTTTCTCTTGCTGTATTACAATTAAGTGTTCTGAAGTAAGCCTCGCTTTACAAGTAGATATTATATATTTTCAATCACTAGCGTCCGCGGACGTGTCTCCCCTCTCCAAATTATTTTCCGGGGTTATATACCTTACATACTTCATATACCTTACATACAACATCCTGTCTCATGGGTGATCAGAAAGAGAAGATAGGCATATGTAGGTCATGTGATGAGAAGAAGCAATCAGAGAATACCAAAACAAGCTATCAAGTGGAGTACAACAAGCCGAAGAAAAAGAGATCGACTACATGAAACTCTAAAGAGGACATTGTTAAGAGAAGCCAGTTTAGTGTTTGATGATCCCTTGATGAAGTTGAAGAACAGGAAATCTTGGCAAACAACTATGAGAGCCCTATGTGACGTTTAACGGCACGGGAAGGATGTAAGATACCTTTCATACTTATTCTGTTACAGTGAAATAGTATTACAGCTGTGTTTACTGTCTTACTGTTTTTTGTTAATGAATAGAATGTTGGAGCACCAGTTGAAGCCGTGATTGCTGAGTGTTTCTGGATTAGTCATTCACTGTTTCCAGCCATCATTCACTTCCAGGCTCTTTCAAACCTAAAGTTGGCAACACATTGATAAAGAAGTCAAACCGGTCATGCGTATCATGTAACGTGAGGTTTTATTGATGAAGTGGATGGAAATGAAGATAGTGATGACGATATTTTGACCGCCGGCAGGGTGCCCTGCCACATGGCAAGTCCATTCATACTTCTACAACTCCAGTAACACTTATAAAACATCCATTTTCTCGACAGAGACATCACAAAAACCATCCTCTCAGGTACACATCCAAACGTAGACTGACACACCCCTCCACCCCACTAGCAGTCTCTCCAACAATTCACTGTCACGAGTTTCTCAGCCCATGTGACATTATAGAAGGATCTCGACCCTGGAAAATTTCAAAAAGAGAATCATAACAATTACCCTTTCTGTTAAAAACAACAGTTATCTCCTGTATACTGCTATAACAGTCCAAACTCACTAGTACAGAAATCAGAGGAGGGCTTGGCATCACAAGATGGCATGAAAAAAAAATCTCGTCTGGTAAAAATCTCTAAAAGCAAGAGAGAAGAATCTATTCTATGAAAGAGCATTGTTACCAACGCATGATGATGATGACGGTTTGCTTATTAGATGCATCTTTTAAACTATGTCATTTCGCTTAAAAGGTATTAGATTTTCCATGACTGTAATGAGATTCCAAATATTCTACTTTATTTTCTTTATACATAGAACTTTTTTTTCAGAACTGTTTCATTCAATAACTTCTTCCAGTTTTCTGTGACAAACCTACCACACAAGATAAAGAAATGCTATGTTTGAAAGTAAGTGATCTCTCCGTTACTGACCGTTTGATTTGCCATTTCTTGAAAATGAGTAAAGGAGTTACAGTTTTGTATATATCTCATTGGAGAGATCATCAGTAGCCATTATTAATATCTCTAAAATTTCTCTAAGCCGTTCTAAAACAGTAGAATTTGAAAGGTGTTGGGGTCCGAGCTCAAAGAATAATAGACTGGCGATTTGGAAAAAAAAAGCTTTGATAAGTAAGAATTGTTTGGTTTATTTTTGTAATCCGGTCTGGAAAGGTTCACATTTTTCAATGACTACAAATTGGCTTTGTTAATATGAGCTTCGTCGTAGAATATTTGTAAACACACTATGACGGAAAGCACTGGGTGCGGAGAGTTGTGACGACCGCTGCAACATTTCCAACTGATTCATTCTACCTATAACATTTTAAATGTCAATGCTGTTCAATTCATATTTAGTAATGCTCTTTATGTGTTTGTAATATTGGCACAGTGATGATGTAGAAATGACTGCTTTAGAATGAACAGATGAGAGTTAAAGCGCAGAATTTCAGATGGGTCTGCGTGCCCACTTCTTCGCCCTTTGAAATTAGTTTTCTCATTCGCTCGTTCACACGCCAGACCTGATTTAGACGTTACCACGGTAAATTCGTTCACTGTCAGACAAAATAAAATGGCAAAATACGAAAGAAGAACGAGTTGTAAAACTGGAGGGGGAAAGTAATATGTCCGTATAAAACTGGCGAAAAGGAAGAAGATACAGAGTACAAGAACTTGGTCTGAATGGTGGAGAATGCAGAAATCATAACGTATATATAAACATGGGTGCATTTTAATAACGGTAACTTTACGTCATACAATATATGAATAATAAGAAAGAAAGAAAGAAAGAAAGAAAGGGAAAATTTTTAAAAATACAAAGAAGAAGAAAAAGAAGAAACAGTCATGTAGCTTCCTGGACAACGTCACATAATCTGTCCGAGCTAAATGAAACTTGTAGTTTCAGCCAAAGATTCGATCGACTTCCCATTGTTTCCCACGACCGAGAAAAGGGGAAAGTGGTTGGAGCAAGGTTAGACAAACACCGAAGACGTGATGTTGAAAGTACCGAAAGATTTATTCAGCGGTGAATAACAGCAACAGTAAGAAGAAAGCATAAATGAACGGTGAGTCCTTATTTCCGCGGGAATAAACAGTCTATTTATCTGCTTGAGGTTTTCATTAGAATTTAGACCAACGCTTAGATAATTAAGAAACGAGGTGCAGAAGAAAAAAAATGAGGAACTTATGCGATGTTAACAAGACTTTCAAGAACTAAAACAAAGGACAGTATTGCTAAGTCTATTTTGCTAAAAGTACTTTTTTTTTATGGATAAGCCTTTACATCGTGTAGAAAGGGAGAGAAGCGAAGAAATAGAATAGATGGTTCAGAGACAAAAGAGTAAAGAAAATAATTATTGTTAACAAAGGGACAATTCTTTGAACTAGTCTTTTGTAAAGATCATCTTACTTCGCTCCATGACTCTGTTTACACATTATACCATTTTTATATTTTCGATTAAACTGTACTTGTTCTAGATCCCTGTATCGTAAAAAGTGGACATTATATGTAGTCATGTTACAGATTGTCAAACTGTACATCCTTCTGCAGTTTTAACTGTAACACTGAGCAGTGGATATGTAAAATTCCATCCACCCATGTCGGTGAAGGGCTAAGCAATCATCGCCCCGTATACCTTATTTCGTCTTGCAGGGCACCAACAAAATCTCTCCATTTCTTATGGTCTTCGCTCAGCCTTTGTATGATTCCCGAGCTATATTGCTTGCTACTCATGCTCGTTTCTACAGTTATCTTTCAGACACTCATTGGTCGGTCTCTTTTTCTCTTTCCCTCGGGTTTCCATCTCGTAGATGTTTTATGGCAATGGTTTTTTTCAGGGCACACGACCAGCCCATCTCCAACATTTTCTTAAATCTAATATTATACCGCATTATGTACCACACTGGATGCCATAAAATTTACAGTGTTGGGACAAAAGACCAAAGGTAGCCTTGTCGTGCCAAAGGTGATATGGTATCTATGTCATTATCTTTCTTGATCATACATCACACTAGAGGTGGACGTGGTCAGCATGTGTCTGGTGGCCCTTACTTCCTCAGGTCCACAAGGTCAGCATGTGTCTGGTGGCCCTTTCTTTCTCAGGTCCACATCGTCAGCATGTGTCCGGTGGCCTTTTCTTTCTCAGGTCCACAAGGTCAGCATGTGTCTGGTGGCCCTTTCTTTCTCAGGTCCACATCGTCAGCATGTGTCCGGTGGCCTTTTCTTTCTCAGGTCCACAAGGTCAGCATGTGTCTGGTGGCCCTTCCTTTCTTAGGTCCACAAGGTCAGCATGTGTCTGGTGGCCTTTTCTTTCTTAGGTCCATAAGGTCAGCATGTGTCTGGTGGCCTTTTCTTTCTCAGGTCCATAAGGTCAGCATGTGTCTGGTGGCCCTTTCTTTCTCAGGTCCACATCGTCAGCATGTGTCTGGTGGCCCTTTCTTTCTCAGGTCCACAAGATCAGGATGTGGCTGATGCCCCTTTCTTCCCCATGTCCACAATAGGCCGGGTACTCACTTCTACAGTAGATGAAGACCGCGCCTGCCACCCCCATCTACCCTGCTCAGTTGTATAAACTGGAAATTAAACCCAGATGCAGACATTTCAAACCGGCAAAAGATGCAGTAGTCTTTCTGTCACCAAGGAACAATCAGTCTAGAAACTACCAGAAATCAGGAAAGTTCCCTTCTCTCGTGTCAGTTAGTCTTTCTATATTGATGGAAAAAAATCCCCATAAAACAGCAGCTATTGCAAAACAATAAATGAGGGAGGCAGATATTGACATAACAATAAAAGTGGAAAAGGCTGATGGCGAAGCAAAAATGTAGAACAGTTATTGATAAAGCAAATGTGGAAGCAGCTATTATGTAAACAATAAAATGTGGCTGCAGACGTTGATAAAACAATATTATAAAAACAGTTCAGATAAAACAATCTGTTAATGAGGCTACTGATTTAAAAAAAACAGTACATGTGAATTGAGATAGTGGTAACGGTTGAATAATAAATGTCTGTGACTTAAAGGGAAAGAAAAGCGCATTTTTTAAGAAAACAATATTGTTATAATATACTAGCCCCATTAAAAACGCACTACTTGATCGAACTATTGTGAAGCGTGAAATGTTTATGTGCATAAGCAATTTTCAAGCTCCAAATGTGTGCGGATGTAACAGTTAATGTGATGACATTTTTCTCAGCGATGTGACATTTTTTTTTTATTTGGCGTGCAGCATGTGCAGATCTTCTTAATTCATGGCCGTATTAAAAATCACATGACTTTGAAATTAGGCAAGTTTAAGAAAGCAAAAGGCCATCGTCTGTTTCCACTGAAATAACATAGGTCTATTAATGTTTTTGTCAGGCCCCGATTGTTGTCTCAAGAGCGACGGCAAATTGCTGGCATTGCTCAGCGGTGGAATGACGACCAGAGATGTTGCCAGACACTTTCAGTGTGACCATTCGACAACAGTGAGGCTGAACCAAAGATTTCTGCCAACAAGTACCACGAATGACCGTCACAGGCCTTGTCAACCGCGTGTAACAACACGAGCACAAGATCGCTAAATGCTATAGAAACATCTGCACAACTGTTTCCAAACAGCAACTCAAGCAACAGCACATACACCTGGCACTCGATAACTTGTTAGCCAAGCACTGTGCGACGGAGGCCTCAAGCCACTGGCTTGCAAAGCAGACATCCCATCATTGGTCCTATCCTTACTAGACGTCATCGGACCAACAGAATGGCTTGGGTCTGACATCTGCTTATCAGCTGCTTCTGAACTGTGTCGTGTTTAAGAATACAGCAAGTTTATGCCAGTAAATGGATGAGAAATGTGAAATCAGTGGCTTTATCTATTTTAATTCTAGTACAATGACTTATGGTTTAAAAAATCCGCGAGTTGTTAATGGTGAATAGTATATGTATTAATGAAAGGAGACATTACATTTTTTTTACATGTGATCTGTAAAGAGACGATATGACTATAGTCACACGGTGTTACTCTGTTGATGACAGTTTGAAATTTCAAACTGCCTTAAACGCTGAAAGTAGGCATACTACCATTTTCTGGTTTAAAAAAAATATAGCTGTCATAATGTTTTTAACAAACAAAAAGTTTCATGTGTCGTGGGTGTTTTTCGGTTGGTTAAGAGTTAAGGTTAAATGCACGACGAAAACAAAATGGTGAACTGATCATTAAAAAGGAATAATAAATAAACAACAATCCATTTTTCTACATTCTAAGGACAACATCAAACTCCACATTTTTCTCCTCCGCGCACAAAGTCTGACCATGCCACTGTATAATCATATCATAGACTCCACTGTATAATCATAGCATAGACTCCACTGTATAACCATAGCATAGACTCCACTTTGTAATCATAGCATTAGACTGCTGAAGACAAAACAGGAAGAGACCAAAAAAGCTAAGTCTTTATTTTTCTTATATATGTTTTTTTTAATCTCTTGTATTGTTTTTATATGTGATCCTTGAAAAAGTCTCTTGCCGAAATAACGGACTATTGCATGTTCCTTCACCTGCATGTGCTCATCTTTCTTTCTGTCATTCTTGTTTCTGCCCATTTTCCTCACTCTTTCTACTTTTTGTTGTTATTGTTGTTGTAAAACTGAACCATACAACCATCTATTTTCATTACTAGAATCAGTTTTACCGCAATCATTTCTCTAATCTCAGTATTCAATAATACACATATTCCTGACACACTACAACCATAATAACAAAGACTAATCTACGCTCTCATCAACATAAACATATTGCAACATAGTTGCAAAATGAGACAAAGACAAATTGGTGGTGACGATTGTGAAGAAGAAAAAAAAAAGTAAGATTAGAATAAATTACTTTCCAGCCGAAAATTTACTTTCTTAAAGTTAATGTCCTCTTTGGCATATATAAGTGTCAGCCAGCCTTTTTGCCCGGAGCTAAGTCTGTACGACTAATAGTTGTATCACACCAGTATATTATTTATAGGGAACTAATCCGACAGTATGGATGTCTGATACCGTCTGCTGGTTAATGTTTACATTTTCAGTTGATCACCTGCGGGATCGTTGCTGATGCCTTCGTAATTAGCAATCGGTCAGCTTCTCTAACCAATGTTCGGCTAAACTATCAGGGAACAGCCGCTGGGAATGGTAGATGAATGGAAGGGAAACGGGACTAGGATTACCGAAAGTACATCGGAGACGGATGGAATGTCAGCAGAGGAAAAAAAACCCCCCAGACCATATTGTTGGTACAGGGAAGTCTGTGGCGCTGGGAGTAAGGAAAACGACGAAATTAAAGTTATACGACGCAGCAGAAGGGGACGTTCTAATGAGATCCGATCACGGGTATAAATGGGAAACTTGAATTAGAAAGTAACAAACAAAATAAATGAAGAAATAGATTTGAAGAAATATCATCTGTAGGATTTCTATCCGTGCCCTAAACTCTGTGTGTGTGTGTGGGGGGGGGGGAGAAGTAAATCTAGTCCGAACTCCCTCGGTCTATAAAATCCACATAAAAACTTCTAAACATATTTCTCATTTTGCTGTGATTTAAATGTCTGCTTATGCGTTAACCCAGGTTTTTCTGTTGGTAGGCTCACCACATAAACCAATTATATGTATATGCATTCGCCCTTTCTGTCATTCTAACATTCAAAAACCCGCAGACAAAACTTTTCACACATTCGATCACACAAGACCTGACGAACGAAATCAACATTACCACAGACAACACATCATACCAAGCATACAGACATATATGAGACCATGAAATGGGACACAGTTACATATGTTACACATCTTGAATCGTTTCTCTCGCTCTACTCGCTCGTCTGTGGTCTTTAGAATTCCAGGATTTGTCCTCATATTTCTTCCATCTGATTTTGCTCTGTATGGTTGAGGTTTTTTTAAAAATATTGAATCATGAACCTATACAAACTGATATTTCTTTTTCTTACCATTTATTTCCTTCACATTGAATAAATTATCATCATCGTCATATTATTATTATTATGTTTGCTTATGCCTTTAGCGTCGCAGGGAGTTTCAGACATGGGTCTGGAGCAAAGTGAGAGGCCTGGCTTGAGCTCACGTCATGTTTCCTCAGTGTGTCCTTCACCCCACCTGTCCACTCTTTCCCTGGTCGTCCTCGCGACCTATATCCAGGTGTTTTCGGGTTGCATGCCCGTGCCGCTGGTTGTCATGGATTCATGCGGATCATAATGCCCGGACCAATTAATTCTCTGATTTTCGGTATAACCCTTGACAGGTAATGATCCCAACATTTGCCGGATTATATCATTTCCCACCTGATCCCTTCTTGTCTTGCTCACTATTTTTTCTTAAGCATTTCATCTCGCACGCTGTTGTTTTTCTGTCATGATATTTGGTGAGTGTCCACGTTTGTGAATTATATGTGTGTGATATATATATATAAATAAATGTCACTTTATTAGTGATCTACAAAGAAACACGATGTATCTTGAATTCAAAAGTGTTGGTTCTTACAACCTGTATGTCTGCGTTAAACTTGCATGTCTACGTAAAACTTGCATGTTTACTAAAACTTGCATGTCTACGTTAAACTTGCGTGTCTACGTAAAAATTATGCTTGTCACAAAGTCTCCATCAGAGAGCAAAGCTGGGAGCTGGTGCAAAACTATTTCTTATCAGGATCACGGAGCCCAGCTACGCGGGACGATGACACATCACACCACGTACTATGCGAAGGCCGTTGGTGAAGTTTACGGGGGGGTCAACTGCTAAGTACAGACAATTCTGCTTGTTAACGACACTGTCAAGTGAAAACGTGCTTCATCAGAACACCACAAACTGTCCATTTCAATGACATTTTGCAACATATTTTGCATGGCTGTACAGCTTTCAGCTCGTTGCTATTTGTGTTGATTTGTCAATGACTGCACAACCTACTGTCTAGGAATGGAAATGTAACACGAACTGGCGGAGAAAACAAGCACGGGCTTAACTCTAACACACTAATTTAGAGTTACATATAGGTGTTAGTTACCCTTAACCAAATACTGTCATAGTGGATTTATGTCAACAGCAGAATCTTCTCGAAACTCCCATGCCCAGGCGTGGATTGAACTATATACGACGAGCAGACGTTACAGACTTTTGTTCAAATAAATATTTTAAAGACAGCAACACAGCTACGCAAAAGCCAACGCTCCATGGCAAACTAAACTCAAAGATGGAGGCTATCACGTGGTACCATGTGGGGCAGTGTTGTCAACATACAGCCCCAGAAATTTCCATTTCAAAATCGGCAGTTCTGCTCTACACTTTTGTTTCCTACGAGTCTACACAGAATGGCCATTATGAATAGTGATGTGGCCCATTTATTTGATTTGAATGACGAAACAGAAACTGGAAGCACCATGTACCAATGACATATGGTGAGGGGGTGGGCCGACTGCCCTGGGCATCGCGCTAAGCTGGCTGCCCAAGTATTCAGCTTTATTTCTATATAAACTGGCATAAATAAATGATCTGCATAATGAAGTACATTGCAAAGAAGAATATATTTCTGCTTAAAAAGCAAGGCAGACAATTACCCATCATGTAAGTACTCCCTTTCCCTACCCTCACATTTGTTACAGGAATTAAAAAACAACTACCACTCATTACATTATAAGCACTGGACTGGTTTTCTGCATCAATGGTCACTGTGGCTGGGGTAGAAAACCATCCATTTAGATACAGGTATAGACTCGTCTTAAATTCAAGATAGTTGTCATTGCGATGAAGGACGCAAGGCCATTTGTTTATACTGTAAGCTATAGGTTAATCTAAAGTTGGCCATAATGACTTGGGTGTAAAGCCATTTTAAACCATAAGGATGAGACTGGTTTTCAGCAATAACGCTTTTCCACTTTCAGAATAGCGAACTCATCTTAGTTCATGATTGTGAAGGCTTTTGCCAATATATGTAATCCTGATTTTAATTGCGTGCAACTTTTATATTATTCCATTGCTGGAACTTCAACTGCAAGTATGTAAAAACTGCTCTGTCCATCAAAACCATTTGTTGATATTTCAGTTGCAGATCTTGGCATTCCTTTTTGTTGATCATAGTTCTTGAGCTCAAAACAACACACCACTCTGTGATATTTCATATATTTTATGTGTCTTTTTTGTTGTTATATGCTTTCCCTCTATACTTAGAATAGCAAACATCTATATTTGTCTCTAAATCAGGGGAACATTATCCTGCTTACAATGTAAATTTCAGTGATAAATCAAACTGACAATGCTAAAATAACATTATGTAATAAATCAGTCTGCAACAGGTGGAAATAAATGGTACATGAAAAGACATAAATTAAATAATATATCATTTTTGTTTATTAATGTATATTCATTCATAACATTTCACTCAAACCACTACACATCTAGACATAATGTAATCTTCATGAGTACAATGATAATATGCAATCTTAAAGAATACATAACAAGGCAATCTAGCTAACACATCTGCAAATGACAAATTCTCTGCACATATATGCACACAGCTTAAAACATTTTGAACTGTTTCTCTCATCATTTCAGAAAAAATATGACATATTATGTATAATTCAAAGTGTCAAGCTGTCAATCACTGGAAACCTATTCAAATATATGTATCATCTGACCTTAGAATTTAACCAACTAGCATAAGAGGAGGTCACATTTCTGAAAACAAGAATTCTGATAAAGGATTATATTTAGCAAAGAGCAGCAGTGTAAACAAATGGCAATACCAATAATGTTACAAAATGTTAGGGATGGCAAATTCAAAGCAGTCATAATGGATAGGTCATATTTAAATGGCCAGTTCAAAGCAGTCATAATGGATATGTCATATTTAAATGGCCAGTTCAAAGCAGTCATAATAGGTAGGTCATATTTAAATGGTCAGTTCAAAGCAGTCATAATGGGTAGGTCATATTTAAATGGCCAGTTCAAAGCAGTCATAATGGGTAGGTCATATTTAAATGGCCAGTTCAAAGCAGTCATAATGGGTAGGTCATATTTAAATGGCCAGTTCAAAGCAGTCATAATGGGTAGGTCATATTTAAATGGCCAGTTCAAAGCAGTCATAATGGGTAGGTCATATTTAAATGGCCAGTTCAAAGCAGTCATAATGGGTAGGTCATATTTAAATGGCCAGTTCAAAGCAGTCATAATGGGTAGGTCATATTTAAATGAAGTTTTTCTTACTAGATGTGGATCCTGAACACTAAACAGATGGAAAAAATATCTGTAATTTATTCAATTAACTTTGAATAATCTCATATATTTTATCTACTTATGATATGTTTCTTTAACAGTATGCAAGTCACAGATAAATCTTAATTTAAAAAGAAATAAATAAAATTTGCTAGATTTTAGAAGCATAAAACATTTCACCATAATATCAATAATATCACATCACGAAATGAGTAGCCTGGCTTGGCAAATAACACTGCAAATGTTTCACAGGCAAACTTGAGGGAAGAAATTATACTTCTCATTATTCTCTAAGCCAAATGAATAGTTGCTGAAGTTCATAAAATCTGTCAGTTTTTTTTTAAAATAAAAAGACAAACAAAACAGTAAAGAAGTACTCTATAACCGCTTGCAGAAGGCTTTTCAAGTCTTTCACTGAAAACATAACAGTGCACTTCACAGGATTAGAATACACAAGAGAATGGATGTGTCAATATAAATGATTTTTACCATCAAGATAACTGGACTCCACTTCGTATCTTTAAAAAACTATATAAAGGTGATGATCTTCATTTACACATCATATTATATACACATACATGATGCATATATTTGCCTTGGTAAAGCCCACTTATGTACTATATTTCTAATCATAAAAAAGGGGATAGGTTAGAAGCAACATACCATTCACAACTTCATAAGGGCAAGAAATAAAACTTCAGCTTAGGGCTGAAATGTATAGACCATCTTTTTCTTCCTACACACACATGATGAAAAGTAATGATGATAAGAAAGATAAAATGGGACAGATATACTCAGGACTGAAATGCAGTGATTTTTTTTTTGTTTTTTCCATCTCATGTGCACATTAGAATTAATTAAAATTGCAAAAGCAACACTGTCCTTCAAAAATCTTGAGAACATATGGAATTCAAAAGTTATAAGCATAAAAACTAAGTTAAGATTATTCAGTTCAAATGTGATATCCACTCTCATTTATACATACAAAAGCTTCTTCTTCTTCTTCTTCGTTCGCACTGTCTGTCTATATCTGCAGTCCTGTCTCTTGGATAAATTTCACTGTTTTTTGTAACTCATGTATGGAACCGTAGAGCTTATCTTCTTTAGTGGTTTCACTGGGCCAGTAATTATTTCTCAGTGTCTCGTAGCTGATGCAGTTCTGGAGGATATGTTCCACGGTTTGGGGCACCTGGGCACATGTACATAGATTAGTAGTACCAACCTTAAACTTTGTATACATATGACTTCGGAGTCGGCTGTGTCCTGTTCGGAGACGGAAGATGGTGACTTGTTCCTTTCTGTTTAGCATGTGATAGTCATCATGTGGTGGTGTTTGTGGCTTCCTGTAGGTTTTTATCATGCTTTTCTTCTGATTATAGGTGACTGGTATGTCTGGTTGCTCCATTTCAGTGCCCTCTTTGGCCAGATGGTCAGCTTTCTCATTGCCTGGTATCCCACAGTGGGAGGGAATCCATTGCAAAGTGACTCCATGTTGTAAGCCAATTTTTGACAAGGCATCCTTAAGGTCTGGTAGTTTGTTGCACTGAAGAGCCTCCAGTACTGATCTTGCATCTGTGAGAATTACTACAGGACATGTATCAATTCTGGAGTCTGATAGTTTTTCAACTGCAGCAATAATTGCCCTAACTTCTGCATCAAAGTTGTTGCAGTATTTACCAGTGGGTATGGAAATCTTGTCAATGGTGTTGTTTGGATATTCAATATATGCTCCTGCCCCACCATTCTTTATGGCATTATGTGCAGATACATCTGTATACACACGTATCCAGGTGTCACATGGATATTTGTCATCTAGAACACTAAGTGTGGCTGTTGATCTTACAAGACTGCTCTGCATCTCACCATTCTGCACACCTTTCACTTCAGTCTGAATAGTTATTTGTGTATAATCTGCTTCTTTCCATGGTGTATGCTCTGGTACAGATGATAATGGAGTGACTACAGTTGGAAGGTCAGGTATCAGCTTACGCATACGCTTGGCCTGATGAATGAAGCTGCTTCTTTTAAGCCGTCCTAATGCCAAGTTATTGAATCTCTCCTTCAGGGGATGGCTTACAGAGCTAAGGAATTTTTCTCCCATGGTCATGACCTTTGTGTCTCTACGTTCCTTATATACAAAAGCTGAAAATCAACTAAAGAAATAGACAAGAAATTAGACCCTTTTGAAAACAAATGCCTAAGGAAAATACTTGGTATAAAGTGGAACGAATTCAAGAACACAGAGATAAGACAGATCAGCAAACAACAACCTGTTTCATGGGTGATCATAAAAAAATGATGGACATATGTAAGGCCATTTGATGAGAAGAAACAATCAGAGAATACCAAAACAAGCTATCAAGTTGAGCACAACAGGCCAAAGAAAAAGAGGTCGACCATGTGAAACTCTAAAAAGGACATTGTTAAGAGAAGCCAGTTTAGTGGGCATAACATCCCTTGATAAAGTTGAAAGACTCGTCGAGAACAGGAAAACTTGGCAAACAACTATGCAAGCCCTGTGTGACATTTAACGGCACGGGAAGGATGTAAGATGTGCACATGGAAATGATGAGGATTAATAATAGCTTAATGATAGTGAGGAAAAATGCAATCACTAGACAAGCAGTAGCATCTTCTTGAGAACAGAATTTTTGTACATAAAATGTCACAAGTAATGTCCAGTGCTTAAAATAAAGAATTTTGGTTTGTCAGAATGTATTTATTTCTTTGTGAATGTCAGAACCTGACCTACATACAAGAAAGTAAAACAACAAAAATAAAACTGTACATGAGATCTTTTATTTTCCATATGAAAAAAACAAACTGTCATGGATCTAAAGAAACTGGTCTGTCTACTTTGCAAAAATATGCAGGAAGAAGTACATGCAATGCAGCTTTGTTTATGAAATTGAAATGTTTTCTTCTTTAGTATATAACACAACACTGAACTCTATAAACATTTGGGCAAAAATGAGTGTTATCTCTATCAAAGTGTTTTATTTTTAACCCGTGAAATTTTTGGTCAAATATAGGTGAATCTAAAAGGTGTTTTAGGTTTATTAAACACTCTTACCATTTACAAACATAGCGCAGTCTGCACTTTCATAGACTTAGAAAAAAAATTAGACTTCTTCTTTGAGAGTGGCAATTAAAAAAAAAAAGAGATTATCAATATCTCTCAAATTCTAGCTAACTGAACACCATGCTACATTAGCTGTCAGAACTAGTCTTTCCTAAACTTTCACATGGACTTTCATTTCTACCCCCCCCCTCCCCCCACAGCTACAATCTCACATAGCAGCTAAGAACATTAATGCTCTTTATTTGAGCAGTTAAGAACATCAATGCTCTTTACCTGTGCAGTTAAGAACACTGATGCTCTTTACCTGAGCACTTAAAAACATCAATGCTCTTTACTTGTTTTAGCAAGCATCTTACAGAACATAGCAAATTTCTTGACTTATACAAAAAAGAGAAAAGGATATGACACATTAAAAATAACTAAGATGTGTGGTCTACAAGTGCTCTGGTGTGATGATGATAAGCAATGAAGTCAAAACTGCCGGTCCATCACAGTAAGGTGTTACATCCCCATCTTAGCAGTAACTGCCATAATCTGCTGATTGATTATGGGTGTTGCTGTATTAATATTGCTGTCAACTTTTAGTAATGAATTATGATGGTCATATCTGAAAGAAATTATTGCATTATGCATTAATTAACATGCTTATAAATTAAACTGTAGTTGTGAATGCACTGTGTGTGCTTGCAGGATGGACAAATGGGACACTCTCCAAAACATTAAAAATCACTAATGTAAGTCTATTAAAACAGATATATGTGTGTGTGTGTGTGCGTGTGTGTATATGTATGTGTGTGTATATGTGTATATATATATATAGAGAGAGAGAGAGACACACACACACACACACACACATGAGACGAAGTCATTAAATAACAGAAATTTTATTCCACAACACATAGAAAAGTATCATCATCAGGTGCCATGCCAACTGCTGTTGGCTATTATGCTTCTCCAGAGTACACGATCCTTCATGCTGGTCATCAGCTCAGTTGGTGATCTCCTCTCACAGCATCCCGTCAGACTGTCCAGTATCATTTCTCTTGGTCTTCCTCTGGATCTTCTTCCCTCTATTTTTCCTGTTGTTATAATATTTTCAATCCCCCCTCTTCTCATTGCATGTCCTATGAAAGTATATTGTCTCTCTTGGCAGTAGTCTCAGAGAGCGAGGTGGGGTAGTAGGTTGCTCTACTACTCCTATTACGTGCCTCATGTGCTCAGTGAAGGGAATATTAGGTGGGTAAGAGGTGCCTTGAAACCTCTCGCTCCTGCTGCCTTGCAGGTAGGACATGGAGTCCAAAGGCTAGCGGAAAGTCCTTACACAAACTGACAGAGGGCAACAGGAAACCACTGTTGTAGCTCCAAAGAACAATTATGCTTATGGAAAAGTATGCACAACAAAAAAAATCATACTGGGACACAAAATGGCCTTTTAGTAATATGCCATATAGGTATCATGATGATGGAGCAGTCTGAACATGTGCATTGACTCTCATACAACATGGTCGCTCCATGTTGCACGGTCAAAGAGCAATGAAGCATCATTCATTTTTTTAGGGTCAGAGGGTGTGAAACCATCTGAAATCTATAGAAGAATGAAGATTCAGTATGGAGGCACTTGTTTGAGTCAGAGGAGAGTGTATGAATGAGTGGAAAGATTTAAAAATGGATGACAAGACGTCAGTGATGAACACTGGAGTGGGAGACCATTTAGTGTGGCAAATGAGATAGTGAAACAGACTGAGCAGTGGATCTGCAACTACAGGTGAATCAGTCAGTCATTTGCACGTCTCTTGTAGAACTTTGCCTTCCATCAGCTCTCCTATAGGCCTCTCAGTTGTAAGCAAGACAGGCAGATCACTGATGAAACTGCTGTTGAATTCAACATAGGTCACAATTCTGTGTACAATATTGTCCATGATGACCTAAGGTATAGGAAAGTGTGTTGCAGATGGGTCCTAAGGCAGCTGTCTGACAATCACAAGTGTGCATGGCAGACATTTTGTCAGGAGCATTTGTAATGTCATGTTTGTGAATGCTTTTCTCCCTTTAATTGTGACAGGAGACGAGTCGTGGGTGCACCATTATGAACCAGAGAATAAGAGACAATCGATGCAGTGGAAGCACATGTCTCAACAAAGAATTCAAGACACAGGGTTCAGCAGGGAAAGTCATGCTGACCATATTTCGGGATGTCAATGGCCCTATATTGATGGACTTTCAGGAAAAAGGTCAAGCTGTGACTAGTCCTTGATATATGACATGCTAGAGAGCAAGTTGAAGCCTACAATACAAATGAAATGCTGAGGACTTCTCTTGTGTTTCACAACGTCCGCCCCCAAACAGATGTGCATACAGTGGATACATTAAGTGCTCTGAACTTTTGAGGTGTTGAAATATACACCATACAGTCAAGACTTGGCGCCATCAGACTTTCACTTATTTGGACCTATGAAAGACCACCTGCATGGTCAAAAGTTCACAGATAACAACAAGGTAATGGAGGTGGTGCAAAAGTGGTTAAAGGTCACAACAAAAGGCTTTTTCTAGAGAGCATTCAAAAGCTTGTGGACAGATGGACCAAGTGTGTTGTGAACTAGGGGAAACTATGTCAAAAAATAGGACAAGAACAATTTCTATAAACACTCGTGTCAAAAGTTTCATTTAAAATGACTTTCCCTGGTGTGCATGGGTGTATGTGTTTACATATTAGAGCATCAGAAGTTTATAGGCATAAAACACTTGCCTGTAGAGGAGGAATTCTCTGAGAATCTGACGAGTTGTGTTGTTTGCTCTTTAAAACAGAATGTTGCTGCCTTCTTCCCTCCCTCCCTCTGTAAGTGTGTGTGCATATATATATATATATATATGATGTAGTGTGTTAACATACACACATGAAGAATGAGGACCTGTCTATGGTTTGCATGCAGCTATAAAAAGAGAGATTATCTACCTGACTCTAAGTTTCTTATGTGTCTGTATAAGAAATGATAGTGTAAGTTGTCTTGTCTTAACGCCCAGCGTATACATTTCTATACATCGGAAGTCTTGACCACTACACAAAATTTCACTATTAAATTAAAGCCAAGAATTTTTTCCTGTTCTATATATTGATATTCTGAAGAGTGTCTTATTTGTATTGACTGATAAAACTTTCAGTCTTGAAAATTAAAAAAAAAAGTACTAAAGTTCCATTCAGTGTATGCCTGTATGTTAGAGTGTACACATTAGGAAGGTCATTGTAATGGAACTGCCTTTCACTATAAAGAAGAATAGTTCAGTCGTGCTATAAGAGGCCAGTTTAGTGGTGCTATAAGGGGCCTGTTTAGCAGTGCTATAAGAGGCCAGTTTAGCGGTGCTATAAGGGGCCAGTTTGGTGGTGCTATAAGGGGTAAGTGTAAACATAAGACTGTGGATCAAGAAAATTTTTTAAGAAAAGCATAGATGAAACAAAAATTAGACTCAACAGAAATGTGGTTTTACAGCAAGTTTTATAAAACATCTCCAACTAAAAATTATTTGGAAAAGAGCAAATGGCACTTGAAAACTTCACAATCTTTGATTATTTCAATCTTACAAAAAGAAGAAGAAAATGGAAACCAAGATATCTATGACAGATATGAGAGACATATAAGGAAAGTTAACCAATACAATGAGGAAAATAAGTGTTACAGACATATGACTAGAATTATAATAGTTATAGTAACAGATTAGAGTTGTATTAAGACTGTGAATGCCACATCATAATGGCATTGCACCAAATGTCTTTTCACTTTGAAGTCTCTAATGAATGTAACTGGTGTATTTTTTTCTAAATTTTAGTGTTTTCTATACTACTCTCTATAGCATAGTTTTCTAGCTATACTGGTAGGTAGTCAGTCCCATTGACCCCTTATTCCTTCAATTTATGCTAGGTCAATGTCCTATTTTTACAGATTAGTCAAATGAAACAAGATTTCTGAAGCAAAATTGTAAACCTACTACTTCAGTAGGCAAGCCAATTCACTATGAATTTTGGTGCTCCAAATCTGTTTGAAAAGTTCTTTATGAAATTCAAAACAACATACTGAAAAGTACATGTATGAATGTATGTATAAAGTGAAATTTCTACACTGAATTTCATCTGTTGTCTTAAACATTGAAAACAAAAATGCTTTACTCACACAAAGAAAAACCTTGTGCACACATATTCACTTTCATCACAGACCCAGATATCATTGTGCATCTTCAAATGTGGACTGTTAATAACTGGAAATAAAAAAATTAAGTCACAGCTGCTAGTCTGTACTAGTCACAGATATTTGTTCTTTTCTTCTTCACATTCTATCAAACAGATAAAATACCTGGGATTCATTTTCTGCTGACAACTGCATGCACACTTTGCATGCCCTGCATTGAAAGTAAATATTTCCCATTTTCAAAATGTGTCCCATGTCCTCACTAAACAGAAATTAGGAATGCTATAACACTATGGGTCGTGCTAAAATACTGGAGCCCCTGGTGGAATTCAAATGCACAACCTTGTGATCATAACATTTGTAGGATGATATAACCACTGAGTCAGTCGGACTACTTTTGTCACAATAAAACAAGTCATATTAATGTTATTTATTCATGTTATATATAAACTTTGGATTAGCAATTTTATTTATTTTCATTTAAAATTTCTCATTTTCAGTTTCTCATGTTAGTAATTAAAACTGATGGATATTAAATAAAACTGAATAATAAAGATTTCCAATAAAATCATTGATAAATTGGTTCACAAGGTATTAATACAGATTTAAATCTTTTGTTGATAAATTTTGTTGTGTTGTATGTTCGTTGATTAAACACTAACATGCATTAGGATCATCATCACTGCACTTCAGGCAAGTCAATATGAGCTTTGACTTCCTCTTTGGAAAAAAGAGTGTCATCCCAGCACAGCCATACATATTCTGTGAAAGTCTGTATTGATGGCAGGTGACAACACCAGGAATAGGACCTGGTGTTATAACATATTAACTTAGCAGAGAGCAGTGAACATAAAAGACTGCACATGATTTGTCAGTTGGTCTCTTTGACCGAACATACTCTGCTACCACTAGAAAATGGTACACTATGTACAACATTCATGCATGTGGAGAAACCAGTATTTGAAAGTTACAACTTTCCTTCTGCCAAGATCAGTAACAGTTTCCTCTTATAAACAGGAATTGTAAAAGTTAATATTTCATGTGAACTATGTTTTGAGTTACTTCCACAGCATGTGGCTTTGTGAATGAAAACTGAAAGATAATCAAATATATCTTTAGACTGCGTTATCAAGAATGTTTCATCTGATTATTATCACAAATTTACTGTAAGTGAAAGAGATACAGTGTTAATATAGCAGTGATTTAAAAAGTCAGTCACCAACACTTTAGAATGAAGAATTATAAAAGACTAGTAGATATTATGTAAAATAATATGCTGCCTATACTGATGGAATTTGCCAAGATGTCTGCTACTCATTTCTTCAGTCTGCCAAGCAAAAGTCACTGTGGCAACTTTTCCATCTATCTTAATACCTGTTTTCAATATCTTCACCACGAAGTTTCATGCAAACATCTCAAGTTCGCTTATACAAGGGATACACAAATTCAAGTCATATATTACATTCAATTGTTGAACAACTTATAAGAAAAATAATACTATTAACTGCAACTAATGAAGTTATCTTTATAGTTTTAGTAATAACTAACATCAAGTTATAAAACCAAGGCAAATGATGGAGAAAGGATGAAGCTGTTACAATTTAACTGGAGTCTGGGATTGACTTTTCAAAGATACCTTACTTCATGTTAAAACAAATAAAATAATACAAATGAGGAATTTTTGGTAAGTTAAAAGCAATACCTTCACAAAGTGTAATGCAGGTTAGCTTATCTGGTTCTCCACATATATAATCTGATGAGGAATCACATGACTTCTTTCCATCCTAAATTTTAATTTAAAAAAAACAGAATATCTACATATGTGCAAACATAGACTTTTATAACTTTCATAAACAGTTATATTATGACTATTGAACAAAATCAGCCAGGGTTCACCTGCATTTTACATAATGTCATATATGCCATTATGTGCAAGCGTGATATGAAGTATAAAGGGGAGGCCAGTATATGCTTAGGAGATAATTTTCATCAACAACTTAACAATATATCTCATAAGGCACGGACACCAGTGGCAGAACACTTCTGCCAAAGAAACCATTAAGGAAAACGAGACATTTCTGTTACTTCAATCCACTCCTATTCTTCCAATGAACATTCCTGTGCTATGTATTGATATTCTGAAGAGTGACTGACTGAACAGCACCTTATTTTCCAGGCTAGCTGTCTACACTCAGTTGGAATTAGCAACATATTCAGCTTTCTTTAAACTTCTTTAGATTTCCAGCTACTTTCTGCTATCTATACTGCACTTTCTTTTTCAGCCCCATTCATTCTGCTGCAGTTTTAGGTTTATTCTCCTAGCCCTCTCCTTGTTCTGTAACAGCCTTCAGGTATTTATAACTTTCTTGCCTCTTTCTGTACCCCCACCCCCACCCCAGCTACTGTTCTCTTACTTTCCATCCATGCTGCCTATGATTTCTGATTGGCTGAAGTTTTGCAGTTGTTATCTAACATCATTCCTCAATCAATCATTTCATGCCTACCCTACAGTTCCATTTACCAGGGCCATCCATGCTCATCTTTCAAAGCAGGAGACCAAAAAGCTCATCTTTCAAAGCAGGAGACCAAAAAGCTAAGTTTTTCATCTATTTCCAGTGTTTTTTTTATGTGTTGTGTTGTCCTTATATGTGACAGATAAAATGGATGGCGACTGCAGTAAAACCGGTTTAAATAATAAAGGTAGACAGAGGTGTATGGTGTAGTTTCACAAAGTGAGGGAGGGAGTGAGTAAAGTGAGAAAAAACAAATAGAAAGTATGAGAATGTATAAATGAAAAACATACAACATCCGATATTTTGGCATGAGCCTTTTTCGAGGATTACATCCACAACAAGACAACAACAAAAAAAAAACCTAAGAACTTATCTTAATATGGCCTCCTCCAGAAGTAGGAAACAGAGAAATGTGTGTCTTAGAAGGACCACGCGGGCCACACAAAGGATACCCGATAGAGCCAATCGTAAAGAAGAGGTGAAGAAAGAGGAGGAAAACAAGTGGTAGAAAGGTGTCCAACTCTAGGCTGGATGGGCAACCACCTCTCACCCCTTTCTACCACTTGTTTGCTTAAAGCAGTTGCTCTGCATATATTTATATATTTAATTTTATATACTTGTACACAAAAACTATGTATTACTAAATAGAAAACCAGGAGTTTTACTTGAATGTACTCAGAGACTGCTTGAGAGCAACTGGCAAAAATGTTTAGAAAATTGGCAAAGTAGGGATAGGTTTCTGCATTATGACAATCCTCCTGCCCTCACAGCAATGGCCAGTCAGCAATTTCTGGTTAAAATTAAAATGATGGTTGTAGTCCATTCTCCTTACATGCCTAATCTTGTGTCATGTGACTTTTTTTTGTTTACTCCTGTGAATGAAGCAGCAGCTGAATGGATGATTTGATAACATTGCAGAGGTTCAACAAGAATCACTGGCAGTCCCACAGATGGCAAGGTTCTTCAGCTGCCGTGCGTGGGGTGAAACACCTCCCGGCCAATGAAGAAAAATTTGATTAGGGTTGCTGCGCAGCGCCATCGTGGAAAAGGTGATGGAAAGGATTAAGTTGAAGTAGCCAGTAGTCTTGCGATCAGGGCTACTCATATCATGGCACCTCTGCTCTAGAGGCCAGCCAGTCCTATATACGCTCATACAGGCTCAAATGCTTACACTGGTTCAACCCAGGGGTTAAACTAAGACTCTGCTGGAGAGATTCTTTGGCTGCCGTGCATGGAGTGAAATTCCTCCTGGCCAATTAAGAAAAATGCGATTAGGGTTGCTGCGCGGAGCACTTGTGGAAAAGGTGATGGAAGGGATTAAGTGAAGTTTAATTGGTATGGCCAGTAGGCTCAAGGTGAGGGCTACTCATACCACAGCATCTCTGCTCTAGAGGCCGGCCACATCCTATATACACCCATATTGGGATAATACGCCTAAACTGGCTTAACCCAGGGGTGAAACTCACTAGTGGTGAGGATTTGTCCTCAACAAAAGCTCCATCCTGGTCACCACCAGGTAGCAGCCACGACTACAAAATGCTGAAGTCAGAGACACTGGACCAGTGCAGTCTAGATAGGCAACCACCTCTCACCCGACGGGGATATATTATATCCAAATCACTTTGAGGTTTTCCGGTGAGAAAGTCAAACTCTAGACTAAACTGGTGCAATGAAAACCACAGTGTCATGCAATGTTACTTATGTGACCCACCGAGATTATAGGCCCAAGCCCCATGATGCTCTGAGCCTCCATCCTAAATGAGACTATTGCAAGAACCACAAGAGTAAATTCAGTAGGATCACTGGGCGATCTTGGTCGTAGAAGCGAATGAAGAAGAAGAAGACTGGCAGTCCTTGCAAGCATTCCAGATAAAGACTGGAAGATGTTTCTAGCAGTGGCATGAACACCTGGATAACTGCATCCAAAGGAAATACTTTGAAGGGGACTGGAGTTTCAGACTAAGTATTTTAAAACACTATTTAAAAACATATTCTGAGTTCCCCCTTTTTTAACAAAGATACAGAACACACATTTAACTTATCTGTTGTTAACTTTCAACCCACCTCTTTTGCATATATTCTGCTGTATCCACATGAAACTGCAAGGTGTGGGCTCAAGTAAATTCCCTTACCATACATAGATCCATTTATCTGGAAAAAAGCATCACTATCTGTAACTCTGGCAATAAATGAACCTCAGCAAAAACATGATTTATGAATTTGGGGAAGAAACTGCTGCATAAGCATTTTAGACATTTTTTTGGAATGAGTAGTGCAGCTGATTCTTGTTTCAGGAAACATTTTAAAAAATATTTGTTTTCAACAACAGTTCTTTAACATTTGTGTCTGATACCCATTTCCAAACATACTCATTCTTTAATAAAGGCTTTAAAAAATATGTTGTTTTACACAAATGTGACAAAAAAGACAATAGTATAATGAAAACCAACATAAAACCTTGCTTGAAGGCAAAATTAAAGAAAAATGAGCATCTCGGTGATGATATAAATGGGTGAGATATACAGGAATCAGTGTGACAAGAGTGCATAATGAGAGCAAGGAACAGAACAAGCTTTAGATCCACTATACCCAACTTTTCCTGTGGAGATTGTATTTTCATACTTATGAAAACATAGTCCTAGGCATTAATGACAAACAGTTTACCCTTAAATTAGATTTACAACATGATAATGATGATGATTCACAAAACCTAGGGACATAACTCATCAGAAAAACTTTGGAAATGCTTATAAATATTTTTAACAGATCTTATATCAGTTTCATTGTCTGTGTCAGTATCAGTAATAGCTGATCAGTAAATGCTATTTTGGAACATATCATTTTTGGAAAATAAATTATTTATAACATTTCAGAAAACTGCATTTTTAAAAATGTATTAACTGCACAGAACAGTATTTTAAATGATGCACAATTTCATAAAGTGACATAGTTATACTACTCTTACTTAATAACCGATCAGCATGACCCTGATGCTGCATACAGATGATTACCTTCCTTTTAGTGTCTGACTAACCACGGAATAATTCCAACCTTATGAGCTCTCATAACTATAAATGAGAAATATTTTGTCTCCCTAGTTTATGAAGCTAATAACAGTTTGGAATAATTACCATTCTTTTGGTTCCCGAGGCTACTATCAATCCCTCACGAATAATGGAATGCCAGTTTTCAATTGGAGAACCGCTGTAACACAAGAATGAATAATTAATTTGTTAATCAAGACTGACTGATAAATTCCATGTGCAAACTTATAACAAGACATAACAGAATCAGCCAGTAAAAAACGTTTAGAAGCCTAATGTGTCTAGTTTGGTTTTTTTTGCTACTTCAGAAAATGTATTATCATTATTATTATTATTATTATATGCATCCTTTTAAAATAAAAATAAAAATGACTATTTTCTTTTCTTGGCAGGCTGGTTAGCTGAGTGTTTAGGAGCTTGGTTTACTAATCTGGTGGTACCTGGTTCAGTCCCAGCTGTGGGATTTTTTTCTGGTACACACCAAAAAAGGCCCAGTGTTTCTTCCCAGCCTCTAAAAATGGGTACCAGAGAAATCTGGGAAGATAAAGTGGCCAGGCGTGATAATGACCACATTACACTTTCATGTGCCGAAGGTTATGGAAAATATGGGCCTAACACCGTATTCCCCAATATGCCTTAATGACATGGAAATGGGAATTTTACCTTTACCTTTATTTTCTTTACAGAGTTATTGATCCATGGCTTCACTTAAACTTGAAGAACAGCCATACTTTACTGTTGACCTAGAATGGGCCTCCTCACACTCAGGAAATTCCCTTATATGCACTGCCTTTAAGCTTAGTGTTGTTTGCAGGGCCCTGTAGGCTGATGGTGCCAATGGCACAGTGTATGCATCTTGATCTTTTCTGCAAAGTTCTGACTGTCTAATGCTGCCCTGCTCATTAGTCCCCTTTAGCAGCCACATTTGCACAGTGGATAAGTCACTCACTTGCCAACCAGGTGAGCTGGTTTTGATTTCCACTCACCACAGTGGTGGTCTGACCATGGCTAACAAAATACTCCTGGAAGTTAACTCTTTCCACCCGTGTGATCCCTGCAGGGACCATGTCCGGTTTACGTCAACAATCGAAAGTACCCTATGGGACACTGTGTTTTGTTTTGTTCACATGTGAAACTAACTTTTTAGTTAACCGCTACCTGCGCATGCCAAAATCTTCCTTTACTTCTGTACACGCCGTTCGAAAGGAATTCTTTAAATCTTATCAAGTGTTTGTGTGTTTTCCGGTGACATTTTCGAGACTGACTCAAAAAATGAACACACCCACCGACTCGACAAATGTGACTGCATGTTATTCAGGTAGTGGTAGGCGTGTTAGAGACAGTGCAAAGGCAGCTTTGAATTTATTTAAGTGTATAGATAATGGAAAAGCCATAACTGAATCAAGTTCTCACATGGATTCTTCTTCTTCTTCTTCGTTCGCATTGTCTGTCTATATCTGCAGTCCTGTCTCTTGCATAAATTTCACTGTTTTTTGTAACTCATGTATGGAACCGTAGAGCATCTTCTTTAGTGGTTTCACTGGGCCAGTAATTATTTCTCAGTGTCTCGTAGTTGATGCAGTTCTGGAGATTATGTTCCACAGTTTGGGGCACCTGGGCACATGTACATAGATTAGTAGTACCAACCTTAAACTTTGTATTCATATGACTTCGGAGTCGGCTGTGTCCTGTTCGGAGTCGGAAGATGGTGACTTGTTCCTTTCTGTTTAGCATGTGATAGTCATCATGTAGTGGTGTTTGTGGCCTCCTGTAGGTTTTTATCATGCTTTTCTTCTGATTATAGGTGATGGTATGTCTGGTTGCTCCATTTCAGTGCCCTCTTTGGCCAGATGGTCAGCTTTCTCACTGCCTGGTATCCCACAGTGGGAGGGAATCCATTGCAAAGTGACTCCATGTTGTAAGCCAATTTTTGACAAGGTATCTTTAAGGTCTGGTAGTTTGTTGCACTGAAGAGCTTCCAGTACTGATCTGGCATCTGTGAGAATTACTACAGGACATGTATCAATTCTGGAGTCTGACAGTTTTTCAACTGCAGCAATAATTGCCCTAACTTCTGCATCAAAGTTGTTGCAGTATTTACCAGTGGGTATGGAAATCTTGTCAATGGTGTTGTTTGGATATTCAATATATGCTCCTGCCCCTCCATTCTTTATGGCATTATGTGCAGATCCATCTGTATACACACGTATCCAGGTGTCACATGGATATCTGTCATCTAGAACACTAAGTGTGGCTGTTGATCTTACAAGACTGCTCTGCATCTCACCATTCTGCACACCTTTCACTTCAGTCTGAATAGTTATTTGTGTATAATCTGCTTCTTTCCATGGTGTATGCTCTGGTACAGATGATAATGGAGCGACTACAGTTGGAAGGTCAGGTATCAGCTTACGCATACGCTTGGCCTGATGAATGAAGCTGCCTCTTTTAAGCCATCCTAATGCCAAGTTATTGAATCTCTCCTTCAGGGGATGGCTTACAGAGCTAAGGAATTTTTCTCCCATGGTCATGACTTTTGTGTCTCTACGTTCCTTTAGCGCTTGAACACCAACTATTTTCTGCATTTCTACTATTGGTGTGGACCTCATGGCACCTGTGATAATCCGTAGTGACTGATTTTGAACCTAGTCTAGATTATGCAGCGTAGTGTTTGATGCTGTGCACCAAGATGTTGAGCCATATTCTAAATGTGGTAGAATACTTTGCTGATATACATTCTTGAGGATTCTTTCACTAGCCCCCATGTGGTTCCACTCAATTTTCTTAATATGGCTAGTTTTCTTCTGGCTTTTGCTTCTGCACTGTTGATGTGTTGCTTCCAAGTCAGTTTTGAGTCAAGAGTCACTCCTAAGTAAGTGCTCACGTGGATGAACCTGTAGTTAGTTTATCTGCAGATAGTGACAGTGACAGGCATAGTGAAAGTGACTCTAACAATGGTCCTATGACTAGTTCTAGTTCTTTAGCTGGACTGAGCAACAGGATAAGTCCTCCACCTGTGAAACGACCTAGAACTATTGTTTCTGTGGCTTGGAGAGAAAATAACAATCCAGTATCTAACTGGAGAGAAGCACAGGTGAATGAAGAGCTAGGAACTCCTAGCAGCAGTGATCCTGGCAGTGGTATTCTGTTAGATGTTGGCTGTGAGTGGACACCACTGGGGTTTTTCTTTGCACTATTTACAATAGATATTTTGGACAGTCTCATAGCCAGCATAAATGCTTATACTGTTATGAAACTTAGCTAAGCAGGTGATGGTAGTAATGATTCTGGATGGACACCTATTGGCCGCCATGAAATGTATACATTCATGGCCACTATCATTTCCATGAGCATGCAACCTAAACCAAAACTCAGTGACTATTGGATCACCACAGGCCATCTGCAGTCACCAGTTTTTTGCAGATGTTTACTAGGGATAGGTTTCTGAAGATATACAGCACTATGCTGCATGTCGGTGAAGCTGATAGTGAAGGTAAAGCCAAAACTGAACCTTTTGTCAATCAGCTGGTCGCATCTTTTCAGGCAGCCTTTTACCCTTTCAAAGACATAAGTATTGATGAAATGGTAATTGGCTACAAGGGATGCTGGTGTCACAAGCAATATAATGCTAGCAAGCCAGCCAAATATAACATCAAGACGTTTGGCCTTTGTGACTCCATCACAGGTTATGTGTTCAACCTGGTGATATATTTTGCGAAGCAAACCTCCTATGACCCTGCCACTGCTGACTGTCCAAGTCATGCTGTGAAAGTTTTTCAGACACTTTTGCAGCCAGTGAAGGCTTCTCATCATATTTTTGCAGACAGGTATTATACCAGTCTTCCTCTGGTTGATTATCTGCTGTCAAAAGGTCACAATTACACTGGGACCTTGAATATCTGTCGCAAGGGCTTTCCTCCGCAGCTGAAAACTCAGACACTTGAGGAAAACAAGCCTGTTTACCATGTCAGAGATGATGGTAAGATTCTCTGTGGTTCCTGGACAAACAAAAAATCAAAGAAGCCTGTTCATGTGGTTACAACACATAGAAAAGCTGTCACTATTCCTCTTATCGAAGGACAGCGAGAGGTCCAGAAACCATATAACATGTGTATGAATGGATGTGACAGAGCTGACCAAAAGGTTTCATACTATGGCATGCATTCTAGAAAGAAAATAAAGTGGTGGAAGAAAATATTCAACTGGATTTTGGAAATAACACAGGTGAATGCTCACACTTTATATTTGCTTTCAGAAAACCCTGGCAGGAGTAACAAATCCCTGGTTTTCTTCAAGGACCAGCTTATTGAAGGTTTGGTATCCTTGGCAGACAGCAGCTTCGTTCCAGAAGTTAGTATGCCTGCTCCCAGGCAAACGGGAGCAGCAGCACATCCCCTTATCTCAGAACGCTACCATTCAAATTGTCAAGACTGGCAATTGCTCAGGAAAGAGGAGCCTTCACCTTAGCCAACAGCAGCTCTGTAATGGCCCTTTTCAGGGCCATCCAAATTTTCACAACTGACAAGTGTGTGCAAAATGAGTTCACAATGTTTTCTGTTGTGTTTGTGTTTTTGTTTGTTTGTAGGTCTGCAAATTTGTCCACAGTTTTTACACCTCATGTGAGGAATTCCATTTATCTTCATATTGTGTTTTTCAAGTGGATATTTACAGCTGTAATGGTAAGGAGAAAACAATTTTATTTGTGTGTCATAATTCTTGTTTGGACTGAAAAGAGATATAGTGTATATTAGATGTGATTCATTTGGATTTCACAACAAAATGTGCCAAAGTTGGATTTATATTCAGTTGGAATATATTCAGATTGAGGGTAAGTTGAACATACTTTTTTTTTCTCAGTCCTAAATAATTTTTTTTTTTTTGCTCACAAACTTTTCAATTTTTTCTCAACAGTTCTCTTTCTTTGACAAATAACTACATTTATGAAATCCTCATTCATTTCTGCTTATTTTGATATATGATACATTTATGTTGAACCCTGAATTAGTTTGTTAAAATTAATTTTAGAGAGGGACCCAAAAATTATCATAACACCCGCTCGATAATATAACGTCCGCCCATACACCGGTAACGTCCGCGCTTTTTTTTTTCCCGTCGTGAAAGAGTTAATGCTGATGGTCAATAGTTTCTGGTCAACAGATGGCAGAGCATTTATGGCTTCACTTGAAGAGAAAGTAAACTGCAGGAAAAATTACCTGGCTCTTGCCAGAAGTAGAGAAGAAAAGATTACCTGGCATTATGTGGTCACATCACTCAGTAGTAAGGTGACAGTCAAGGGAAAAAAATAGATTATGCGCCACAGTGGAATGGCAAGACTATTTTTTTTAAACAGCACAACAAGAAAAGAAATTCCCATGAAGTAATGCATTTCTCAGTATCTATAACATTATCTAAAACAATATGGCAATAAACAGATATCTCTGCTGCATTTCTGATGGACTGTAAACTAGGTACCAAGAATGATAACTGGGAATGAGAAATGAGACACCTTATAGGGGCTGAAAACTTCATCATAACTGCAGATGCAGGTATCCTACCTGGCAAATACATGGTAGGATATTCAGAAGATGTATTGAACCACACAACTAGATCAGTTTATTAATGACAAAGGAAACAAAAATTATGAGAATAAATATCTCAAATGATGAATAACTAAAGTGAAAAATGAGAAATGAATAAATAGATTTTGAGACCTAAAAACAAAACAAAAAAATGTTAAAACGCTCCAAATATATGTGAGTTACAGCCATCAAAAATGGGCATGCATTTCTGTGCAGTAATTCAAATTTTATAACCTTGGAACACAATAAAACTCTGCCAGACTCATTATAACTCATTGAGACATAAGACCTGATTTATAAGACATGCTGCAACTTACATATGTATCTTCACACTTGCTGACAATATCTCTGTATCAGTTACACTTGACATCATTTGCCATTTACCAACTGCAATTTTTAAATTAGTAGATTTAGACTGATAAAGCTTACTGTGGCAGCATGAAAAAAACATACAATAAAACCTGAATGACACATTTTAGTAGTGCACCAAAAACTTAAGACCCCATAATGTTAACCCCACTACTTGCTTACGTTAAACAACTGGATTTTCCATGCTAAACTCAGTATCCTCATTAAGCCTGAATAACATTTGAGGTAATATTGTGCTGCCATCTAGGAATGAAATGAGATTAGACTTCTATAAAAGAATAATGTGAACTCTTTAATTAATATTAATGAGGGGGCATGGCCAATAACCACAATGCATCATGGCATCTAAGCAATATTTTTGGCATGTTTTTTTTTTCACTAAAAAATGCTGAAGTAGGCTGGGTATGTACTTACTGAAAAGCAAAAGTGCTTCCATATTTCTCTCTGTGCTTTCTAAACTGTTTATCTTGAAGTGGAGGACTGAAAAGCATCATAAACTGATGTTTTGTATGCATGAAATATAGTTGCTGTGGAGGACAAAAGGGAAATCTAAAGTTGAGGAAAATTAATTACTCTGTTAATGACAAGCTATTTTGTGAAATTAATCAATTATGAAACTTCTATTCAGATAAATCAAGTTCTAACACAAACACAAAGTACACTAAATTAGTATTATGTACACTCTACACTTTCTACTGGTGCAGAAATATGAAAATTAATGAAGAAAATTATAAAGAAAACTGGTGCCCACATATTTGAATATACAGATGAAATGGGCATGTTCCATGGACAGAAACAAAGACAAAGTACTATGCCAACAAAAAACTGAAAACAAAAATAATTTTAAAAAGCATAAAAACCAAGCAACCAGAGTACTATGGCCATATCAAGAAATTTAATAATTTATTTGGAAATGGTGCTTCAAGGAAAATTGAAGGGAAAATATCAAAAATGCAAATGAATACTGAAAGATGACCAGAAATTAGCCTGTCATAGTGCACAGTGAGGGAAGTAACAGTGCATGGTTAAGATCCACTACAGGCAACCTTCCTATGTGAAGTGACACAGGATGATGTTCACACTGAACTAATTATTTATTTATTTTATGATCTCTCTCTCTCTCTCTCTCTCTGTCTTTCTCTTTTTACAACAAGTGAAATCAAAGCTTCAGAAATTCATGTAGTGCACATGTTTTTTTGTAATTTTGTGCAAAATATCAGCACCCTTCACCTAAGTATGTTATCCCTGAGTGATCCTTTCATCTCACCCAAATGACTCCTTCTACTGTGGTCACACACAGCTGCTTTCTTTGGTATTTATTTTATTTTCACTGGTTTTTTTTAAAAATTAGACACCTAAATGAGTTATCCCACTTGTCTTCTGGTTTATCACATCGTCAAGTTTTTCCTACAGTAACTTCATTTCTTTACAGGTTCTGTGGTTTTTTATTTTCTTCAAATAGTATGTTTGCATTGATATCTTTTTCTTCTACTTTCTTCTTGGAACTGCAAGCTGGCATTCTTTGCAGCTGGTGCAATGAAGATGTTGAGGCACATCACTGTATCAGTGGAAGCTGGTTATGGTGCTATTTTTTTCAGTTCCAGTGTGCAACTAAATACTCTGAGAGTGCATAATACTTCTTTAGCAGACTCCTCCACAGTGAGGACTATGGTGATCTTATCTTATATCCTTCCCGTGCCGTTAAACGTCACATAGGGCTCGCAAAGTAGTTTGCCAATTTTTCCTGTCTTCGGCGAGTCTTTCAACCTCATCAAAGGATTTTATGCCTGTTAATTTGGCCTCTCTTAATAATGTCCTCTTCAGAGTTTCACGCGGTCTGCCTCTTTTTATTCGGCCTGTTGTGTTCCACTTGATAGCTTGTTTTGGGATTCTCTGATCATTTCTTCTCATCAAGTGACCAACATATGTCCATCTCCTTTTCCTGATCACCCGTGAGACTGGTTGTTGTTCAGTCATCTGTCTTATCTCTGCATTGTTCTTGAATTCATTCCACTTGATGCCGAGTATTTTCCTTAGGCATTTGTTTTCAAAAGAGTCTAATTTCTTTTCTATTTCTTTAGTTGTTTTCCAGCTTTCGCATGCATAAATGAGGGTGGATATTACATTTGAATTGAATAGTCTTGGTTTTCGTGCTTATAACTTTTGAATTCCATTATGTTCTCAAGATTCTTGAAGATTGATGCTGCTTTTGCAATTCTGATCCTAACTTCCTTTCTAGTGTCACCATCCTGGTCTATGTAGCTGCCAAGGTATGCAAATTGATTGACTTCTTCAATATCTGTCCCTTCTATGTGTATTTTTCCATTTTGATTGAGAGGAATTTTCATTATTTTTGTTTTGTCCTTGTTAATTTCAAGTCCTATTTTGCTAGCCATTGCAGACAGCCTATCTGTTTTTTCTTGCATGAAATTCACATTATTACTGATAAGAGTTATGTCATCAGCAAAATCAAGATCTTCTAGTTGGGTCCTATGTACCCAGTCAATACCTGTGTTACCTGTGCAGCATTTTTTCATTATGAAGTCTATTGTAATCCCAAAAAGTAAATGATACAGTATACATCCTTGTTTCACGCTTGTTTCAATCTGGAACCATTCACTCATCCCTTTTTCTGTCTTGACTGCACAACCATATCCATTGTATAAGTCCTTAATGATGTTGACAATTTTAGATGGTATTCCATATAGACATAAAATTCTCCATAATGAGTCTCTGTGTATGCTATCAAATGCCTTTTTAAAATCTATGAAGTTCAGTATTAATGGTTTCTGCTTTTCAATATGTTCTTCAAGTATTATTCTGAGAGTAAAGATCTGGTCGAGACAGCTTCTCCTTTTCGAAATCCTGCTTGTTCTTCTCTCATTGCAGTATCCGCTATGAGTCTATTCAAAATGACCTTGCAAAATACTTTTGACACAACTGATATTAAGGTTACTCCTCTCCAGTTGTTATAGTCACTAAGGTTGCCCTTTTTTGGTATTTTAACAATGATTCCTTCTTCCAATTAGAAGGGACCTTTTCTTCTTTCCAAATCTTGTTAAACATTCTCTGTAGTTGTCTCATGTTGTCACTATTGATAGCTTTTAGCATATGGTGATCCCTGCACCATTAATCAAGCTAGACCTGTTACTGGAAGTACCAGTGAGATGTGACAGCGTCTTGGCTGGCTGTGGTTCACTAATCCTGACACTAGCATGTCAGCTATGCCTGGCTGACTGCCAAATCAGATAGCATCTTCACTCCCTTGCATATAACAAAAGTACAAAATACAGAAGTTAAAAAAATTAAGTGGAACAAATTTCAGAATAAAGATGTAAAAAGAAAATGGACAAGTTATTATATATTCTCAATAAAGAAACTGAATATGAAAGCGTTAAAAAAAAATGACATAAATCTCCACTACCACTGCATAAATAGGGGGAAAAAAAGATTTTAAAAATGAGAAGGTAATATTGACTTCTGCTAAAAAAGATAGAAAAAAATGATTAAACTGAAGACAGAAAATGAAAGATTAAATTATAGAACTATAAATCTCAGCTAAAAAAAAAAATGAAAACTTTCAAGCTTGATCAGTACTAGAGAAAAAGGAAAAATCAGTCTGTACATATTATCTTTAAGGATTAGGAAATATAAAGATGTTTTAATTTTTCCAGCACCAGTAGATTGAGTTAACTTTTCAAATCACTGATAATGAAATGCACTTGTTCTTTTTTTTTTTTAGTTTTTCTGTGGTGCTTTAAAGATGACCTCAAACACCCCCAACAAAATTTCCAAAACAAAACTGAAGATAAAAAATACGACTTTTCAAGACATGACCCAAGAAGATCAGCTGGAAAATAACTATTCTGTTTGATAACCCAACGATTACCCTCTTCTTATGATTTCCTTATGTCACTGTTTACTGGCACTTTGCCATGCAATGGTTGCTGGGAATAACCGGTTTATTCAGGTACTAATCATGTGTCCAAGATCTGGCTCTTGTCAGTTCTAATTACCTATTCCTCTTCTCCAATCTATAATCACTCTGGTCTTCCATACTCCACTGCCACTACCTGACATCAGTCAATTGATATCACGTTACATTTTACAAATTGTGAAGAACAATGTGAAGAAAAAGAGTGCATTTATGAATCTCTACAAAATGAAATCATGTATTTATTTATTCATTCACACACACAACAAGATATAAATTCTACATAATGAAATCACATAATCAATCATTCACACGCACAACAAGTTGCAATGACTAAAGAACTTTACCATTTCATGTGGGAGTGTCACAATGTGGGACCGGTTGCTTGAAATGATCCTGCAATTAAACAGTCATATATTTTTTTCATGGAAAGATGAGTTATAAATTACCAACCTAAACATGACCTTGTATGTACAAAAACATTTATATTACCACACATGGAACAATACACCAAAGCCAGCATGTTTTTTATGTTTTCACTCACTGTGAATTCGGATGTAGTTACAAGGTGTTGCACATGTGGAATCAATTTTCACACAAAAATACTATTTACCTTCATATAATGACAGTTATATGTACAGTATATAATGTTGCACCTCATTCTTCTTTTTTTTCTGTAGCAGTTCCTTAATTCTTAACCGTAACCTACTTTGACCCATAGGGCTTTTAAAAATAGAACAGAAACATCATGCTCAAGACTTTTTAATTACAAAGAAATGCTCATATGAGTCACAAATATTACTTGGTGGATTAAAAGTTAACACAAGTGTCACATGCATTCATTTATACATCTAGTTTGATTGAAATATATGCACTAGAGTCCTCTCTCTTCACCCTTAGCACTCAGACTGCTAACTACTGTACTACTTAATGCTCACAAAAAAATTCTTTGAAAACTGAACAACGAAACAAAACAGAATATGTTCCTTGCAAGAAAAATATTCTAAAATCATCTCTTATTAAATCCTTTTGTGATGTGGCTTACTTATATATTTAAATAACAAATTTTTACCACATAAATAACATTTTTACCATATAAATAAAATTGTTACCATCTTATTAGTGGATAGCAGAGCTCATGAGTCTCATTCAAAATCTTTTCCAGATCTGCCTCATTACACTCTGACATCGCTTTCACGTGAGGTATATTTGCAAGGACAACATTCAGTAAATCATAGTTCTTGTTCTGGAGAAGACACAACACAAATACTGGCTGTCCTCTTGTGACTAAACTGAATCACAAATAAAAGAAAACAAATCCTGTGTATCTGATTCCTTGCTGTAAAAGTTAAAAGTAGCAGAAGTCCATATTTTCAGAAATGCTTTCATTTTCACTTCTTGCCACAACAGTTGTAAGAATTTTTACTAACTGTTGCACCTAACAAACAAACAAAAAACTCTAGACAGTTAATTACACAGAGTGTCACAGATTATCAATTTCTGAATGAGAAAGAAAAGTACATATGCTAACACTGATAATACTCTTACTAATACACCTTATATTAATATTTCAAATTTGTTAGCACCCCTTACTCCATCATGTAGGGCCATTTCACTGGGTCTTCTTGGGTGAATGATGGTTGGAAAAGGTGTGAGGATGAGGTCTTTTCGTTCAGATTTGGCAGCTGCCTTTGTCAAACAAATCAGTAGATTTACTACCTGTAAAAGAAAATGGTAAAAATGTCCCAAATTTAGTGATGTGAAAGCAAATGAAAAGATTTGGATATTTATAGCTAACAAAAGATTGATGAAACTAATCTTTAAAAAATAATATGCATGGCAACATCTGTACTCCTGGAAAAAGTGTGTATTAAGTGAATAGTTTTGTTCACAGAACAAATTTTTATGTTGTATTGTTTTTGTGTGTGACTCTTGAAAAAGGCTTTTGCCGAAATACTGGATTGTTGAGGTGCTTCATTTATATGTACTAATCTTTGCAATAGAGGTCAAGGTGAAATAAATATGGATGCTTCACTGTGGGACTGCACCATTGTTGCAAAATGCACTGTAGTGAGATTTATTTGGGCTGAAAGAGTGAAAACTGCTGAAATTTGCCGTTGGATACTGACTCACTATGGAGGTGAAAACAGTGTGACCCAATGAAAGGTTTATGAATCAGCAGAAAGGGGTAAAGCAGAAAGAACAAGTCTTCTCCAGTAAAGAGTGAATTCAAGTAACCTTCTGCCAAGAAAATCACAATGATCTTCTTCTGGCAATAAAGAGATCTATTCTGATGCATTTTCAGGAACATGGACAAACAGTGACCAGTGCAGTGGACTGCTATGCTGAGAAATAAGTGAAACTTGCAATTCACAGGAAAAGAAGAGAAATACTGTAAAAAAAAAAAAAACAATCTTGCTGCACTATGACAATGGCAGCAACAGTGGAGAGAATGCAAACAGATGCAGTTTGAATGTCTTCTTCACCCTCTTTACAACCATGATCTGGCACCATGCAGCTATCACACCATATAAAGGCTTTACATGATCACAGATTCACCTTGGATGATGATGTTAAAAAAGCTGTCAGACCTTATCCTGGAGCAGCTGAAAAGCTACTTCTCCCAAGTAATGAAGAAGCTTGTAGAGAGATATAAGAAGTGCATAACCTGCAGGGGGAACTAGGTGGAGATGTTATTTAACTGTTATTTTCATTTGCCCACAGTTACCAGTAAAATGTAAGTTGTTTTCACTTTTCTCTTTATGTGTGTGCTTGTACATATATATAAAACATTTAAAGATATTTGAATTTTGAATACTTCAATCAATCAATCAAGTGCCATGTCACGTGGCGTAGGTGATCAGTTCTCTCCACAATTTCGTCTTTAGACTTGATTATGAGAGCCACACTGACAGCCCATCCAGTAACTTCTCTCTCTGTCTTCCTCTGTCTCTTCTTCCCTCAGTTTTTCCAGTTGCCACAGTGTGTTCCAATTTTCCTCTTCTCAGAAAATGTCCTATAAATCTTGATTGTCTGCCTCTGATTTTTGCTGTAATTTGCCTTTTAACTCCAGCCTCTCTTAACTCTTTCCTGCCAGAGGGAATAAATGTAGATGTTCTCTTCTGTGCCAGACAAAAAGCGCGGGTCTTGATATGTATAGGGGATAATTTTAAATGAATTATTTCCACGTTAAAAGTATGCGCATTATGCCTCCAAACAGCTATAAATGTAAGAAGATTTCATAAATGAAGAGTTTGTTTAGGAAAAAGATGTAGTGTGATGATTTTAGCTGATAATTGTGTATTACTGTCCATCGGGTAGGTCTGGGACTGGCATCGATTGACTGGCAATGTGTAAATCGATTTTGTCGTTTTATCCGATCTCGTTGTGTGATTATGTTGCATGTTCACTTTAAAATAATACCTGAAATAACCTTCTAACTACTTCTCCAGTCCATCTTCTTCTTCTTCGTTCACTTCTACCACCAAGACCTCCCTGTGATCTACTGAATTTACGCCTGTGGTCCTCGTTAAGTCCCGTGGTCCCCCCTTGTGGTCCTCAAAAGGACCACAAGAGGTTCAGAGTACTGCAAGGCTTGAGTCTGTATTCTTGGTGGGTCTCAGAACCGCGATTGCGTGACACTGTGGTTTTCATTGCACCAGTTTAGTCTAGCATTGGACTTTCTCACCGGAAGACCTCGACGTGTTTTGGATATTGGTGTATCCCCCGCTGGGTGAGAACAGTCCATCTAATAGTCTAAATCTACTTGGGGTACATTCACAAACAGTGGTCTAGTCATAGGAGGACATGTTTGCCTCCAAAGTCACACAAAAACTGATTTTTTAAAAAATCGAAATGTATTTTGACCCTGTTATGATGCTTTCAAAATGGTGACAAAGGTCACTAGATATGCATACTAAACTGTTTACAATCAAAAGTTACACCGGGTTTCAAATGAAACAAAGCTAGGGTCCCTATCGGGACTGCGGCAAAAACTTGACGGATCGTGACCCCTGGCATGGGAAGAGTTAAGACTTTTTCGTTGGCTTTCCACTGAATACCTCAACAGGCTAAAAATTACTGGCAAGGTTTATTATGACATTTAACTCTGCCTTCTGTCTATATACTACAGCTTACTAAGTACACAAAAAACAGCACAGAATGTCCCAAGAACTTCCTTACAACTAATTTACCTTAGTTTCAGTAACAATACAATGTCCAACAGCTGCCATTACTCCAAGTGTTTGAAAAGAAAATATACACAAAGGATTGGAGCAAATAACAGGCTGAAAAAAATTAAAATTGTAATTTTTTTAATATACATCTCTCATATAATTATTACATGCAAGAATGCACATAAATACATAACTATCCATTTCTTACCTGCTGCACAAGTAGTTTCAACCTAATCATCACTTTACATGACCTTGTTTTTCAATTCTATATTCCAGATTCCTGTAAGTTTGTTCCTAAACTCAGTAAAGGTAAACCATTTTACTTACACATCTTCTCTGCTATATAGTTTTAGGCTTCCTCATGACCACTGTCCTCATAACCAAAGCCATTTCAATAGTTTTCATGATTATAGCATTTTATGAAGATCTGAACTTAAAAACAAGCTTTTTATTCCACCATTCTTCCCACTGAAAATATTCCTAACATATTCAAAGATATGATTCAAGATATTATTCCCAAATAATTTCAGTTTTGCTTCCATCTTGTTTTATTATATTAATAAATAAAAAGAAAAATTAAATGCCTTATTTTAAAAAAAATAAATAAATAACAGGAAAAAAAAATTATAATTAAAACAATTCAAATATTAAATACTGCGTCTTCATCAAAGCGGAAATCAAGCTATTACCAAAGACTTCATCAGAAAAAGAAAAAAACAATTGTTTTGAAGTTACTGATTTATATCATCATCATCTTGTTAATGGAAAGCTTCCTCTTGCTATTTTATGAAGTTTTACATCAATAATTAAGCTTTATACTTATTCATTACACATACTTCACTGCCAACTTTAAACTCACATAAACATTCACCTGTAACATTTTATTCACACACTGCCCTCTAATCATACATATCTTTAAGAAGATTTTCTTTACAAACAGAATGTATAATAAAATGTCAGCAACACACTTTACACTACCTTCAGCATCATACACAATGCTAAGCCATGTGGGTTATCACAAACTGGGCAGAAAGTGTTCAGAGTCAGCAGTCTTTGCTGAACATAAAGATAGAGCTGGAGAATGAAAGTATTGGTTAATGAATCGTCTTTATAGCAATTACCACAGGTATATCCATAAAACTATACTATACATAATTAGAGAAAAAGTTAGCTTTTTGAGTGTGTTACACTCTGAGTAAGATTTTTCACTTTCAAACAATTAACTGAGCATACAGTTAACTTTCACACTGTTCAACATACTTAGGAAGATAACATACAGACTAACAATGTTTATTTGTTACAGATACACAAGAGAATATTTTGTTACTTACTTGCACTAAGAAACCTTGCTTCAAGCTGGGGATCACTTTAGAATTTTCTGGGAGAAAATAGTCAATATTTTGTGTCTCTGAGCCTTGTGCATCCTCTGTGAAAGAACTGCATTGAAATAGCAAAACATAATATTACTGGTATCACCGTTGAAAGTTATTTTATTGTTCCTCATATAATTATACAGCATCTGATGGAACTCAAGAAAGCCAGATCTATGGAACAGAATATCTCATGGGAGACTTAATGAATAAAACTGTTTAAAAAGATAACTGATTTGTGGGAATGAGATTTTAAAAAATAATTTTTAAAAACAGGAAGAATGAAGGAATAAAGATTTTGGCTGTTAGAGCCTCTTTCAGAGCAAATGAAATTGCAGCAAGGATATACACAAAACAAGAATTACATAAAACAATGTCACGCAGATGATTAAACAATGTCACGCAGATGACACAAGCCGCCTGGCACTTGAGAACCGCTGCATTCAAAATTATGGGACGCTGGAACCACATGGGTTAAACTCGCTGTTTAGTTACACGTAACATCATCTTCTTCAATCATTATAGTACATCTCCACTAAATCCACCCCTTCTTACTTTTCAAACTTCCTCACAGCATCACTCTGCAACCCCGCTATTTTCTCTGCAACCCCTCTTCCCCAATCACCTGTTTCAAATTCTCCTAGCTAGGCCAGTAGTGCGTCACTCTCTCTCCCCTCCCCGGTTCCCCATCCACCACTCCCAGTTACAACCCACCAACCACATGTCACAGGTCTCTATTTAAACAATTTCCACGTCCTACCAGATCCATTCCTGACACACAACGCCAGACAAGCCACACCTTGCAATTTACAGCTAAGTACGCCTTAAAAAAATTTTTTTTTTTTTTTTTTTTTTTTTTTTTGTTTTTGTTTTTTTTTGTTTTTTTTTTTTTTTTAAACAGTATTCATGTAAATCTATACTTTATCTCCTCTCTCTATTTCTTCGTCCTGTATGTTTTTGTATGATTAAGGCTCACGCCGAAACGTCACAACTTTGTAATCGTTAAGTAATAAAGCTGCTCCTACTTTTTTCCGATTTTATACATTCTAGTAATACAGCTTTACTGCAGTGTTTAGTGTATAGTTGTATACTTATACACCAATTATTGTGTTACATAAAATAAAGCACACAGAAACTCCAAATAGCCCATATTAATGTTGGTTGAATAACCTGTCAGAATGAATACTATCTCTACAAACTTATCTTCAGATACACAAATTTCAACACTGATTATTATGGCAGAGTTCCATTTACTAACTACTGTACATATAACTAAATGATAGTGATACATCATGTGTATGTAGAACCAATCACCTTAACTCTTCCCGTGCCCAAGAACAAAATGCGGACGTTCCCGTTTGTGCCACACAAAAACCACGGGTCCTGATCTGTATAGTGGGTATAGTTGTAAAATGGAATGGAAAACAGTATTTACATGTACTTCCGTGTACTTATTATGTTTCAAAGTATAACTAAATGTATGAAAATTTCATAAATGCAGAGTTGTTTTAGGAAAAAAGAAGTAATGTGGTGTTTTTAGACAATGAATGTGCCCAGCTCACCATCGGCTAGGTCTAGATATGCACTACTTACCATCTGAGATATCTAGATCTACTTATCGATCTCGTATTGTGATTCTATGTTGCATTCTCGCTAAATTAATGTCTGAAATAACATACTTACTATTTCTACAGTCGTCTAATATGTCTAAATCTACTTAGGATATATTCAAGAGCAGTGGGGTGGTCACAGGCCATGTCCATACCCCTATCTACATCGTCAAAAATTGGAAAATTTCGATGTTTCTCTTCCTTTTTCTCGCTCGGCATCGCCCGTAACTAAGGACTCTTCCACCATTTTGAAAAGTGTCACCGGAAACGCAAATGAAATATGTACAATCTAAATGTTACACCGGTTGGTTTTATTGAAACAAATGAATTGTCACTATAACGACTATGGCATGCAACTCAGTAAGCGGAAATTCTCATTATAGCAACTATGGCAGAGTTAAGGTAGATTTTAGTGAATTAATGACCAGAAGATTGAGAAAAATATAAAGAGAAGAACCCCAAGAAGATGATGGAGAGGCTCTGTCCTACTCATTTCTGGCATCTGAAACTGCAAGATTTCCAGATGTATCCTTCCAGGCACTTTCTCTACACCAACTGCTCAGGCAATGCAAAAAACCTACCATGTCATTGCACTGACCAATTATTTCAATCAAATACTAACAGAATAAGCCACAAGAGAAGTTTTACTCTGCAAAATGATATTTTATTTATAAGACTATAGAATGTGATTATGTGAATTATTGTCACACAGAAACCAATTCTTCTTATTGACACTTTGTTAGTAAAGCAGGAAATGAATGTCAAATCTTGAGACATGAGAATCATGCACAAAGGGACTTTGCAGCATAAGCATGGCTTGCTGGGAGAACAGCTGACAGAAAAATTTCTCAACAAAATATATTATGGTGCTCAGTAATTACCTAAAGCTGTCAACATCTATGTGCTTTAACTCTTTCCGTGCCTTTGGACATTATAATGACGCTTCCGGTTTCCCGTTGCTTACCAATAGTCATTATAATGATCATTGGTTTGTTTCAATAAAACAACTATTTAGATTGTACATATTTCGTCCGCGATTCCGGTGACACTTTTCAAAATGGCGAAAGAGTGCCTAGTTACGAGCGATGCCGAGCGAGAAAAAGGACGAGAAGCATGGACATTTTTCAATTTTTGACGATGTAGATAGGGGTATGGACATAGCCTATGGCCACCCCGCTGCTCTTGAATGTTTTCAAAGTAGATCTAAACATATTTAGATGACTGGAGAAGTAGTTAAGAGTAGTTAGGAGGTTAGTTCAGACACTCATTCAGCGAGAATGCAATACAGAATCACAATACGAGATCGACAAGTAGATCTACACATCTCAGATGGTAAGTAGTGGTAAGTAGTGCAGATCTAGACCTTGCCGATGGTGAGCTGGCCACAATCAGTGTCTAAAAACATCACAGTACTTCTTTTTTCCTAAAAAACTCTGCATTTATGAAATTTTCATTCATTTAGCTATACTTTGAAACATATTAAGTATATGGAAGTACATGTAAATATTGTTTTCCATTCCATTTTACAACTATACCCCCTTACAGACCAAGACCCGCATTTTTGGTCTGGTACCCAACCATACATCCGCTTTTCTTCCTCCGGCATAGAAAGAGTTAAAATCATCTTATAAAGCAAATGCTGCAAAAATTGTGTATGTTAATACAATGTGTGTCTATATATTAAAGTTTTACAAGTAAACAGAAAACTAACGGGTGATATTTCAAGCATGCAGGTCTTCATTAGACAGATTATATATATAACAAAAAATAATAGTTTTTTTCATAATCTGGAATATAACCCAAATCACTTTCCATATGACACTTTCCATAGAATATTTTACATAATACAAACTCTTCACATTATCTTGATGTTGCAGTTGGAATGAATGAATGTTAGAATGTATGAATGCAAACTAAAAGTCTCAGAAATGACACTTGTGGTGATGAAATTATAAAAAAATGACACTGCATAAAACTAGGAATGTGTTATCATAACTCTCCTTACATCTTGGACTGGACCTACAAAATTGACTTCTCAGTCGTCTCAACTGTTGTGGAGTATTCACTGGTCCAGAATAGAGAACGATAACTATCTTTTGCCAGGAACACTAGGTAATGACAGGACATAAGATCTTCACAGCTCTGGTTAGCGGACTAGTGCGTCACTCTAGCATCTACCTTACCCTGTCCAGTTGGAAACAGTTGTTTATCTACCATGCATTAATTCTTCCCATGTCAAAGTCGCTATAGTGATAATTTCCGGTTACTGAGTTGCGTGCCATAGTCGTTATAGTGACAATTCATTTGTTTCAATGAAATAACCAGTGTAACATTTAGATTGTACATATTTCGTCCATGTTTCCGGTGACACTTTTCAAAATAGTGAAAGAGTCCTTACTTACGAGCGATGCCGAGCGAGAAAAAGGAAGAGAAACATCGAAATTTTTCAATTTTTGATGATGTAGATAGGGGTATGGACATGGCCTGTGACCACCCCACTGCTCTTAAATGTATCCCAAGTAGATCTAGACATATTAGACGACTGGAAAAGTAGTTAGGAGGTTATTTCAGACATTAATTTAGCGAGAATTCAACACAGAATCACAATACGAGATCGACAAGTAGATCTACACATCTCAGATGGTAAGTAGTGCATATCTAGACCTAGCCGATGGTGAGCTGGGCACAATCATTGTCTAAAAATATCACATTACTTCTTTTTTTCCTAAAAAACTCTGCATTTATGAAATTTTCATACATTTAGTTATATATAAGTACACGGAAGTACATGTAAATATTGTTTACAACTATACCCCCTAACATATCAAGACCTGCGGTTTTTGTGTGGCACAGATGGGAATGTAAACGTTTTTTTCTGGGCACGGGAAGAGTTAATAGTGTTAGCATAAATAACAGTATTAAACTCAGACGCATGTTACTGAGATCAACTTTCCATTACTTTATAAATTTTAGGATTTATAAAACACCATGGCTAAAACAAACATGTGCGTTTTTCTGTATTATTACTTTGTGTTCTCTGGCTTTTCTTCCACAGCATTCTGCACTATGTCATTTGTGAGTTTCTTGAACTGTATGCTGCAAAACTCTTCCACGATCCTGAAACAAATTGTATGTAAAAAATGTATAAGATGTTATGAATGAAAAACTATAGTAAACAATGAACTGACATGTATTTCTGCATGAAGTAACAATTTTTTTTAGAGCTAGGAGTTTGCTTAATTTACCTGCCTAATCATATTTATTACAATAACGACTTCGGCTTAAAATATTTAAGAAATAGTTGCAGCCTCCTTCTGCATACGTAGCCTCATGACTATGAGATTTTGCATGTATCCTATTAACTCCTTGTTTGGTTTTCAAGAAGTGACTTAAATACAACCACCAGAAACTCAAAAGCCTATGTCACTGCCTTTATGATACCTCAGCTTGACCAAGAAAAGCCTTAATATGAAAAAGTGTTAAGTCGGAGGTACTCAGGAAACAAACTGCACAGAAGCAACTAGGAAACAATTCACAGTCACAAATGAAAAAAAATGTTTAACATTCAATATTTTTGTGCCATTTTCTCCACTGCCTTAAACAGAAATTCCTCTTCCCTCTTTCTGGATTCATATAATATACAGTTGACCATTTCAATCTGAGTAGTTTGCAGCATAATATTCCCAGAAGGTTGTGTTGACATCCAGCATCTTTATATCTCTTTCACACAAAACTTCTAGCAGCAAGTGTGGGCACCATTCATACTATACCTTTGAATTTTACCAAGGTTTATGAATCACAGGAGATTCTCTCAAAAATACTGAAGACAGGCAGCTCGCTATCACTCTCAAAATAAAAGTAAGAAATATACTTCATAAACTCTACAATAAATTTTGTTACTGCAAAAGGAACTGTTTAAAAATGCAATTCTGTGAAAAGAAAGGCAAAAACATTTGGATCAGATAATTACATCTGACTGTTCTGTTATTCAGTGCTATGAGACAAAGATCAAGTCTTATAGCCAGCCTCTATCATTTGTGCCAGATTCAAGATCATTAGAACCAAATGGTAGCTCATATGCCCAGTACAACAGTTGAGGCCCAGAATATACAGAGATCATGAGCTAATGCCTATCTAGTGAAATGTATTTTTCAAACTTCTCTGCAAGCCAAGGTGGAAACTATGAAGTGAGACAGCAATATCATTGAATGAAATACTCTTGTAGCTGGATACAATTTTATGCAACAACTTCTGGTAGAAAGCTGCTTCCCTCATTGCTAATGTCAAAGTGTATGGTAGTCAAAAGTTTCATATAGCTGATCCAGAGTTAACAGTTATAAATGGATTATACATTGTTACAAATAGGGAATAACAAAGCTTTCATACAGTAAAGTAACACAGAACACAGTGTTGTATGATTAGACTTCGAAAAAAAAATAATGGAAAAAAGCACTTTTGAATGTGAAAGAAAAATCACAAGAGAATTACCTGGGACTTGAACCACACACTCTGGTAGAATGAATAGCTGTCTGGCCATGAGAGAATGGCCTTGCTTCCTTTCTGGGTGTCATGATTTTCAGTTGGATAGGTACTGATGGCTCCACTATCAAACACCCTTTTTTTTTTTAGGGGGGGAGGGGGGAAGAAGGGGGTTTGCCAGAGAAGTTCATTAATACACTGTTTTGTTTCATGGCTAGATGGCTGCTCATCCTACCAGAGTCAATGGTTCAAGTCTCAAGTAATTCTCTTCTAAATTTTCTTTCTCTCACATCTAAAATTGTTTTGTCTATAATTTTTTCAAGGTTTAATCATACAACACTGCGCTCTGTTACTTTATTAAACATTGTTAATGATTCTGCATGAACACTATCAGTCAACTTCCTATCATCATCATCATCAGGTGCCGTGCCGACTGGCGTTGGCTATTATGCTTCTCCAGAGTACCCGATCCTTCATGCAGGCCATCAGTTCAGTTGGTGATCTCCTCTCACACCATCCCGTCAGACTGTCCAGTATCATTTCTCTTGGTCTTCCTCTTGATCTTCTTCCTTCTATTTTTCCTGTTGTTATAATATTTTCAATGCCCCCTCTTCTCATTGCATGTCCTATGAAAGTACATTGTCTCTCTTTCTGACAAGGTTTTTTGTCTCTCCAGCTCTTCTCATACATTCTTCATTAGTTATTTTTGCTGTCCAGGGGATTCGCAACATTCTTCTAATAAACCACATTTCTGCTGCTTCCAATGATTTTTGTGCAGACTTGCCTATTGTCCATGATTCACTTCCATATAACAAGATAGGTTCAATATAGCATTTTAGGACTCGTTTTCTAACATTCATTGATAAGGATGTGTTAACTAATATGTTTCTCATTCTCTGAAATGCAGTCTTTGCTTGGCCTATTCTGTTCCTAATTTCTGTTTTGCATTTCCCATCTGAAGTTATTACTGCTCCAAGGTATTTGAATTTCTGCACCTGCTTTAGAATGGTTCCGTTTAATTGAATACTGCATGCTGGTGGATTCTGTTTCTTAGATATAACCATAGTCTCTGTCTTTTTGATGTTCAAACTTCCTATACACAAGTCAATTTGGGTTAAATGGTAAGGGGATTAACAGTGTATGTATTTAGACAATTCTTTGACAAAACTGTAAACAGATGGTTTTAAAACTATTTCCATTACAGTGTAATGCAATGCAAACACAAAAGGACTGTAACACAAAAATGGTTCATTTTTTTCCATGATTGATTATGTCACTAAAACATTACAAATTTAGCCATGACTGAAGCTGTTAAGCTAAACAATGCAGCACAAATCAGCTGACATCTCCTTAGTTTTAAAAAAAGCCATTACATAGTATATTTTAAACTAAAAGGACTTTGGGGGGGGGGGAGATGATCTACCAGGATTGTGGTAAACTTATGGTCTACAGACAGTAGAATTTTTTTTTAAACATACGGCATGCAGAATACAATTTTGAATGAAGAAAATGTTAATTTAAGTTAAAAAAAAAATCACTAAATAGTTGTTATGTCACAACTAGTCTTCTTCAGTGTCTATCTCTTGAAGGATATCAGTTTTCCATTATTTTTAATCACCTCTCTGTCAAAATAATAATACAAAAAAAACTTTCTTTCAAGAGATAAAAGAAAACTAATTATTTACATAAACTACAAGCACTCAGATCAAACTTCCAGATAAACTTACGATTTAATTTGTATCAGTGCACCCGACTTCCTGGAGTGATCTCTTTGAAATACATCGATTTTATTGACAGCTAAGAAATAAAAAAAATACAGTCATAACTGAAAATTTACATGTATTTTTAATCCAGGTGAAAGAAAAATCAATCCTGATTGTGATCCTGATCACTACTAACTAATACTGGAGATACAATGAGAGAAATTAAAAGGAGGACATTTATCGCTTTTCAGAAAGTAAAACAACTAAAGAATCTGTGGAGAGGAACAGACAGAACTACAAAAATAAGATTTTTAAGGGCATGCATCTTCCCCATCACAACCTATGCCTGTGAGACCTGGACACTTAACAAAACAGCTGAGAAACACATAAATGCCTTTGAATGTAAATGCTACAGAAGAGTTCTTCAAATATCATGGACACAAAAAAAGAACAAATATATCCATACTACAAGTACTTAATACTGAAGAAGGCTGGCAAGTAAAGAGAATTAAAGAGAGAAAGCTTAAATATTTTGGACACATTAAACATCATGACAGTCTAGAGAAGACTTTCTTGGAGGGGTACATAATGAGAAAAAGAGAGGAAGACCAAGGCAAAGATGGTTGCAAGACATCGTTGATGATCTGCAAATGGGTGCATCAGTAGCAGGACATCTTGCTCACAAATGAGAGGCCTACAGGAGTGCTGTTAGGGAGGCAAGGTTCTGCAAGGAACATACAAATGAATGAATGAATGAGTGATCCAAGATCAAAACTCTCCACCTCTTCTAATTTTTCCTCATCGATACATATTTCAGCTGCCTTATTTGTTTTGTCAGTTGTCATCAATTTAGTTTTCTTCGTATTAAGATAAAGGTTTTGCTCTTCACTGTTCTTACAGACTGACATAATTAGTTTTTCCATTCCTTTTTGTGTTGTGGACAGTAATACTATGTCATCAGCATATCTAATCTCTGGTATTTCATAACCTCCAATTGTTATGGCATCATAATATTCTTTGTCTACATCTTCTCTAACATTCCTCATTATATTTTCAGTATACAAGTTAAATAAGTAAGGCGCCAATATACATTATATATTGAATATTACATGAAAAAAAGACAAATATCATATTAAGAAAGATAAAAATATCACCTTGTAAGTTTAAGTACATTTCCTCATTTACACACAGCTGTACAACAATTGGCAACCCATAAACTAAATCCCAAGCCTCAGCCACACATTTCTGAAAATAATTTACATGAAGTCAATATGAAAGCACTGGCTTAAAAAAAAACTACACAGATATTAAACTATAATTCCATGAATTTATTATTACATTACAGAAAAGGTGTGAATATAATTAAATACAGTGATAGATCTAACAACAATTTTTCAAAATCTCAAGCTAGACTTTAAAAATGTTCACCATTTTATCACCTCACATGATATTTACACAAGTTTTTCACAGAAGATCAGTAATTAAAGGCCAGCTCACAGTAAGATCAGTGATTAAAGGCCAGCTCACAGTAAGATCAGTGATTAAAGGCCAGCTCACAGTAAGATCAGTGATTAAAGGCCAGCTCACAGTAAGATCAGTGATTAAAGGCCAGCTCACAGTAAGATCAGTAATTAAAGGCCAGCTCACAGTAAGATCAGTGATTAAAGGCCAGCTCACAGTAAGATCAGTGATTAAAGGCCAGCCAGGAGCACCTCAGTCACCAAGATATAGAACTGGATACCAGGCAGATTTGAGAGCTGGGCAACAAAAGACAGCCAGACATCATGCTGACCACATGACCTTCTGTGCTGAAAGTTTCAGTTACAGTATTAAATTCTCTGTATCATCATGAATGAATTTTGCACAGAATGTTCATCAATAGTCCTTCACATCAGTTTCTGATGATGAACCACCCAGTGAGGACACTATGTTAAGAACTACAAACGGTATAAATGCATAACTAGTCAATATGGATACTAACATATCCACTCAGGTGCCTCTACAGCATGATAAGTCTACTCTGATATAAGCACTGTTCTTTTCTCCTTTTCCTCATAAAATATAACATACTATATGGAACAATAGAACAGTTTAAAAGATAACAATTGGTAATACTGCATGATACAGGCTGAAGAGCAAGATCATACAAGTAGTTGGATCTGTTAAAAATAACCATTTTGTATAGACAAAAGATGATATTCATGCTGCATTTCTCGGCTATGATTTAAAGAACAAGTCTGAACAGATCAAACCTATTGCTATGGTGCCCACTTCAACAGTTTTCAAGCAAACCTGAATGCAACAAATACAAGTATATTCATTCTCCCTGTCTCCCAATTCACTAGATCTGAATGAAATATATGAGATCACTACAAAGCATCTGACATCAGTGCAGAAGTGGTAAGGGGAGAGCATCACATCACCAAGAAACCATAAGCTCTTTAAAAAGAAAAAAAAACCTAGGTATTTGGTGGAGCTTTATCCTGGAACCTTTTTGCTCTCTTAGTGAACATCTTGACTCTTTATGCACTAAGAGCTGCTACTCATTTCTTGCTATCAAGAGCAGCACACAGAGAATTACACAATTTTACACATAATTTTAAACTATTTCAGAATTAGGTTTATTTTCTAAATATCCTGTTGGAACTATCTGTTCATGTGTTGCATAAATGAGTAAAAAAAAAATCCTCATGAATTACAACAGAAATAAATTCTTTCCTAAGCATTATTTTTAACAGCATCTCTGACCTGTTTAATTTTCAGCAGGTTTCCTTGGGAACTGATAGTTGCTCTTCTAGGATATTTGATTTCACCTGTTTCTTGAAAAGTGAAGTCTTATTTATAAAAATCTAAGTTGATATTTGTAATTACAACATATTTATGAGATACATAAGCATGCTCAGCCTTTTCTCATGGAATGCCTAGGCCACACTGACCTCAAGAATGTAGGTTGGTATCAATATATCCAGATCCATTTCACACAGCAAATCCAAGGACCTGGAAATAAAAATAAGCAAAGAAAACTACATAAATATTTATATATATATATATATTTCTAGGTATAAATCATGTTTTATCACACTTTTCCTAATAGTAACAATCTGGATTTAGCTGAGGAACTAACTATTTTATATAGTTTACAATGACTCTTCTAAATATGTAACAGTATAATATTCTTTATGGAAAAGAAAATTATTTAGAAATTCTGTAACTGATTCTTTTCCTTCATTGTCGTTTTATAGAGAAACTCTCTCTCTCTCTCTCTGAACCTTAAGTGTCCAGGGCACATGGTGCTTCCGCAAGGGTTTTCCACAAATGCCTGTCCTTTGCCTTTTTTTTCTGCTCTTGCCCAGGTGAGGCCTCTATTGTTCAACATCCTTTCTGTTGTTCTTCTCCATGTCTCTTTTGGTCTACCTTTACTTCTGTTCCCCTGTGGTGTCCATCTTAGTGCTATTTTTGGTAGTGAGTTGTCAGTCATTCGGAGCACATGTCCCAACCATCGCCAGCATCTTTCCTCAATAATTGCTGTCAGTGGCTTCATCTGCATTTCTGCCAACAAGGTGTTATTTCTTATGGTGTTTGGCCAAAATATTTTTCTAATTCTTCGTAAACATTTAGTCTGTAAAGAATTCAACTTGTTTTCTATTGTTTTGTTGATTTTCCAGCATTCACTTCCATAGAGTAGTACACTTAGAACATTACTCTTAAATATCCTGATTTTCGTATTTATGCTTAGTTTTTTAGATTTCCATATAGTCTGCAGCACTGCAAAAGCCTGGTTTGCTCTAGTAAGTCTGCTGTTGATGTCCTCTGTGCTGTCTCCATTTTCTACTACTCTACTGCCAAGGTTTTCTACTATTCTACTGCCAAGGTATACAAATTCATTGACCTCCTCCACTAACTTGCTATCTACTCTGAGTATATTTCTGTTGTTCACATTTTGCTTCATTAATTTTGTCTTTCCTACGTTGATCTTTAGTCCTATGTTGTTTGCATTCTGAGTTAGCTTGTTTATTTAATATTGCATATCTTTTTGGCTGCTTGATAATAGACAAATGTCGTCCCCAAAGTCAAGGTCCTCCAGCACTGTGTCAAGGGTCCATTGTAATCCTCTGCGTTTGTCTGATATTGCCTCCTTCATTAACCAGTCTACTGCCAAGATATATAATGTTAGTGATAGTACACATCCCTGCTTCACTCCTGTTTGTACCCTACAGCTGTTGGAGGTATGTTCTCCACAGATCACTTTGCACTGAAAACCCTTGTATAGGGCTTTTTTTTATTACATTCACTATCTTATGGGGGACTTCAATGCTAAGGTAGGGAAGGATAATACCGACGTTGAAAAAGTGATGGGGAAAGAAGGAATTGACATGGTTAATCAGAATGGAGAAAGATTAATTGAAATATGTTTAACAGAGGGCATGGTCATTGGAGGCACAATATTCCCACACAAAGAGATACATAAAACAACATGGATATCTCCAGATGATAGAACTAGAAACCAGATAGACCATTTTTGTATTAGAAAGCAATACAGAACATCTCTCATGGATGTAAGGGCTTATAGGGGTGCAGATGTCAACAGTGATCACAACCTGTGCATAGGGAAAATAAAACTAAAATTGAAAAGTCAACACAAGAAATCAGTACACAGAAAGATAAACATCCACAGCCTACAAGAAGAAAATACTAACATTAATTTCAATCAGGAACTTGCCAATCATTCCAAAACACCCAGTGAAGTTGAGGAGATAGGTATAGATGAGTTATGGAATTCTTACAGCACAGCCATAATCACAGCAGCAAAAGTAAGTGCTGGATTGAAAAAACCAATAGAAAAGCATGGATATCAGATAAAACATGGAAGTATATACATGAAAGACGAGCAGTCAAATTAAACATGTTGAATGCAAAAACAGATCATGAAAGAGATTCGGCAAAAGCAAAATACAAAGACATAGACAAGAAAGTAAAAAGTTCAGCTAGAAGGGATAAAAGAGAATACATAGACAATATGGCGAAAGAGGCAGAAAAAGCAGCAAAAACAGGAGACAGCAAAACTTTATATAACATACAAAAGAGGCTAACAGGTACTATTACATCTAAAGAAAGACCAATCCTTAGCAAAACTGGAACACTATTAACATCAAATAAAGACCAAAAGCAAAGATGGGCTGAACACTTCCAAGAAATACTCAATCGACCACACCCAAAAGAATTGTTAAACCTTGAAACTGACTTACCAGCCCCACAACTAAATGTCAATCTAGATGAAATTGAATTGCATGAAATTGAAACAGCAGTGAATTTAATGGCTAACAACAAAGCTGCAGGTGAAGATGAAATAACAGCAGAGATGCTAAAAGCTATCAATAGTGACAACATGAGACAACTACAGAGAATGTTTAACAAGATTTGGAAAGAAGAAAAGGTCCCTTCTAATTGGAAGAAGGGAATCATTGTGAAAATACCAAAAAAGGGCAACCTTAGTGACTGTAACAACTGGAGAGGAGTAACCTTAATATCAGTTGTGTCAAAAGTATTTTGCAAGGTCATTTTGAATAGACTCAAATATATAGTGGATACTGCAATGAGAGAAGAACAAGCAGGATTTCGAAAAGGGAGAAGCTGTCTCGACCAGATCTTTACTCTCAGAATAATACTTGAAGAACATATTGAAAAGCAGAAACCATTAATACTGAATTTCATAGATTTTAAGAAGGCATTTGATAGCATACACAGAGATTCATTATGGAGAATTTTATGTCTATATGGAATACCATCTAAAATTGTCAACATCATTAAGGACTTATACAATGGATATGGTTGTGCAGTCAAGACAGAAGAAGGGATGAGTGAATGGTTCCAGATTGAAACAGGCGTGAAACAAGGATGTATACTGTCTCCTTTACTTTTTGGGATTACAATAGACTTCATAATGAAAAATGCTGCACAGGTAACACAGGTATTGACTGGGTACATGGGACCCAACTAGAAGATCTTGATTTTGCTGATGACATAACTCTTATCAGTAATAATGTGAATTCCATGCAAGAAAAAACAGATAGCCTATCTTCACTGGCTAGCAAAATAGGACTTGAAATTAACAAGGACAAAACAAAAATAATGAAAATTCCCATCAATCAAAATGGAAAAATACACATAGAAGGGACAGATATTGAAGAAGTCAATCAATTTGCATACCTTGGCAGCTACATAGACCAGGATGGTGACACTAGAAAGGAAGTTAGGATCAGAATTGCAAAAGCAGCATCAATCTTCAAGAATCTTGAGAACATATGGAATTCAAAAGTTATAAGCACAAAAACCAAGTTAAGACTATTCAATTCAAATGTAATATCCACCCTCATTTATGCATGCGAAAGCTGGAAAACAACTAAAGAAATACACAAGAAATTAGACTCTTTTGAAAACAAATGCCTAAGGAAAATACTCGGCATCAAGTGGAATGAATTCAAGAACAATGCAGAGATAAGACAGATGACTGAACAACAACCAGTCTCACGGGTGATCAGGAAAAGGAGATGGACATATGTTGGCCACTTGATGAGAAGAAATGATCAGAGAATACCAAAACAAGCTATCAAGTGGAACACAACAGGCCGAAGAAAAAGGGGCAGACCGCGTGAAACTCTGAAGAGAACATTATTAAGAGAGGCCAAGTTAACAGGCATAAAATCCTTTGATGAGGTTGAAAGACTCGCCGAAGACAGGAAAAATTGGCGAACTACTTTGCGAGCCCTATGTGACGTCTAACGGCACGGGAAGGATATAAGATATAAGATATCTTATGGGGGAAGGCCATGCCATCTTAGGATTTTCCACAGTGCATCTCTGTTGACACTGTCAAAGGCTTTCTCAAAATCTATAAACAATGCATATGTTGTGCTATGCCACTCGTTTGCCTGTTCTAATATTTGTCTAAGTACACATATGTGGTCTATGCATGATCTTCCTTTCCTAAATCCTGCCTGCTCTTTCTGAAATTTTCCTTCTAGTGCTGGCACAATTCTGTTGATGATTATTCTGCAAAATACTTTACTGGTGAGTGGCAGTAGGGTAATGCCTCTCCAGTTCTCGCACTATCTGAGGTCACCCTTCTTTGGCAGTTTTACTATAAGGCCAGTTTTCCACTCCTCTGGAGCTTTTTCTAGATCCCAAATTTGTTGTAGTATTCGGCAGAGTTGTTTTGGTGATTCTGTTTCTTCTGCTCTGCTTTCAACATCTCAGCAGTCACTTCATTTTCACCTGGTGCCCTATCTAATTTTAGCTTCTTTATTGCCTCCTTTACTTCACTTATTGTTATTGGTCCTGTGTTGATGTTTAGTTCTGTTTTTGCTTCAGGTATGTCTATTGTTTGTGCTGCTTGTGTTCTGTTTAGTAGGGTGTTAAAGTGTTCCCTCCATCTTTCAATTTTTTCTCTTTCTCTACTGACCAGTTGTCCCTTATGTGACCTTACTACACTCTCACATTTTGTGCTGAAGTTACCTGTCATCTGCTGTGTGATTTTGTATATGGTTTTCATGTCATTTGCATATGCTGCTTTCTCTGCTGCTTCTGCTAAGTTGTCATAGTATTGACATTTATCTTGACAGCATGATTCCTTCACTTCTTTGTCTTTTTGTGCATAATTACTTAAAACTTGTTCTTTTAGCCTTTGTGATTTGGTGTTCAGTAATTTTTTCTTAATTTCTTTTCTTTGCTCTATCTTTTCCCATGTGGTCTTGCTTATCCATTCCTCATTTCTCCGTTTCCGATATCCCAGCACCTCTTTTGCCATTTCCTGTAGTGTTTTATTGAACTGTAGTATGGACATTTCTGCTTCGTCTTGTAGGAAACTGAAGCGGTTCTTAAGTACTATTGAGAATTCATTCCTTGTTTGCCGGTCTTTCAGTTTTCTTGTATCAAAACGTATCTTTGTGTTCTCCGATTTTGGCTTTCCTTAATTTTAGTTTTATTTTTGCTACCAGAAGATTGTGATCACTTCCTACATCTGCTCCTTTCCTTGGTCACACATCTTGTAGTGACCGTTTCCACTTGTTATTTATTAGTATGTGATCGATTTGGTTTTCTGTGGTTTTATCTGGTGACCTCCAAGTCACTTTATGGATGTTCATATGTTGGAAAATTGTCCCTCCGATGGTTATCATGTTTTCTTCACAGAAACTGCAGTCTTTCTCCATTTTCATTTATTTTTCTGATTCCTTCTCTTCCCATGATTCTTCTTCTATCTTCATTTCCTTCACCTACCTTCGCACTGAAGTTGTCCAAGATGAGTAGCATATCATGCTTGGGTATTGTTTCTACTGTGGCTTGGAGGCTGTTGTAAAAATCTTTTAATTCCTCTTCAGCTGCTTAAGTTGGTGCATAACAAACTATAATAGACAGCTTCGTAAGTCTTGAGTTGAAGCATGCATATAATAATCTCTCATTTATAGGGGTCCATTTCAGCAATGGTCTTGATGCTTCTTTTGTTAAAATCAATGCTACTCCTCCTTCATGATGATCTTCTCTACCTGACCATATTATTGTATCTTCTGTGTGCTGTGTTGTTAATTTCCTTCTGCCTTGTCCTTCCATCTTGCTTCTTGTATTCCTTGTATGTCTAGTTTGTATCTGTGCATTTCCTTGATGGTTTGTGCTAGTTTTCCAGTCTGGTTAAGTGTTCTTACATTCCAGCTGCCTATTTGTATCTTGTGTTTAGGTTCCAGGAGGTCTGCAGTTGGGCTGGGGACTTCCAGTTATAGAGAAACTAAATATCTCTTATTCAAGATATGCTAACAATCAGGAACTAATTTTCCCCATCTGTGACAGTTGTAAATGGAAAACTGCTTCTGTAATTTGAAAACATCAGCCTGATAGGCATGGCACAGCTGATTGTACTGCATGTGACTGTCAGTAAATAAAAGGAAAACAGGATACCACCCAGTTCCAATTATATAAATAAAGGACATGCCTGAGTTTAGTCTGGGGGAAAAAAGACTTAAATCTGAAGAGTTAAAATCCATCACACCCAGTGTTATTGTGAATAATGAGAAAAGAATTAAAACTTCTTCTTATTCAAAACAGGGCTGACTTTCACAATAGAAATTATATATATATTATATAAATAATTTAAAACCACAAGTCATCATTAAACAAATAAGTCATAAGTCAGAATCCTTAGCTAGAAGAATCTATATCAACAAATGAAAAAAAGACTCATGAAGACAACTGATCGAAGGCAGACATGCACCTTACACGGAAGGAAGATTGGAAACACTACCATTCCTTCTTTTTCTTCTTCTTCGTTCGCTTCTACCACCAAGACCGCACTGTGATCCTACTGAATTTACGCCTGTGGTCCTCGTCAAGTCCCGTGGTCACCTGTGTGATCCCCAAAAGGACCACACGAGATCCCTGAGAGGACCACAAGAGGTTCAGAGTATTGCAGGGCTTTGAAGCAGAGTGCATGACACCATGGTTTTCGTTGCACCAGTTTAGTCAAAGGAGAAGTAAGACGCCTCCTTACCTCCGTCAGTCTACGGGACACCCTTGGGCAAGGTGGAGTACCCGTATAGCCCCCCGATCAGGGTGACGTGAAGCCATGGGAGCAGGTGGTGGATGGAATGGGAGAGCAGCTGACAGATAATGTTGGTTATGGTCACCATTCTATGATGGTAGGCAGATGATCTCAATGTAGGGACAATGGCTACGATCACTGACTAGTACAGTCACTGCCCAGAAGGAAAGCAATGGTAAACTATCTTCTGGAAACATACCAAGAAACCCAAGCAGCAACAGCAGCAGGCCATCTTGCTCACAACCGAGAGGCCTACAGGAGTGCTGTTTGGGAGGCAAAGTTCCGCAAGGGACATGCAAATGAATGAATGAGTTTAGTCTAGAGTTGGACTTTCTCACCGGAAGACCTCAACGTGTTTAGGATATCTGTGCATCCCCGCTGGGTAAGAGGTGGTGGCCCACCCTGGCCAGAGTTGGACTTTCTCACCAGAAAACCTCGACGTGTTTTGAGATACCCATGTATCACTGCCAGGTGAGAGGTGGTTGCCCATCCAGTCCAGTGTTGGACTTTCTCACCGGAAAACCTCAGCGTGATTAAGATACGCAAACATCCCCGCCGGGTGAACTACCATTCCAAAATCTAACTGCCAAAAGTCACTACAGACTCTTATTCATGTACTTCAAGCACACAATTATCAATTGGATCTAGCTCATCTGACTGATTCACTGATGTAGCATCACTACAACCAGAACATTTCCAAATCTGCTCTGCCACCCATTCCTGTAACCAATGTAAGATGTGTATGGATTCTACCTGTCTTGCGCTGACTGTGGATTCATTGCTTCCATCCATGAAGACAGCTTACTCTTCCCTCACCTTGTCTCACTCCCAGTTCCTTAATTTTGCAGATGTTTGAGTTATTCTTCCATTCCAGTTCTTCTTCCTCACAAAAATAACCAAACTATCACACATAAAAACTGGGACTCCCTACACACTACTTAAAGACAATGGTACATCTTCAATGCTGTTGCTGAATAAAATAATTTAAAATAATCTGCTACCTCTAAGCTATAACGTACAAGCAGAATGAAAGTCAAATCATGAAAAGTTCCAATGTGGTGAAGCAAAACTTTGATATCACCCACCTGTAGCACACAGTACTGTCACCATAACCTTCCCTTAGCAACCGGATGTCATTCATCAGAACTGGATTAATGGATGTAGTTCTGTAGTTTTCCTCATAATCACAATAGACATACACATCCTGAAATAGAGACACCGAAACCTTTGTGCAAAAAATCTTATGTGATTACAGCAAAATATATGTGTACCACTTATTAAACAGTTCACTGAATTACAAATGTTTATATCTTTTCTAACCATATGTCTTAACTCATGGCATTCAAGATATTAATCCTAAAGTGGTACATAATGTTATGACCATGCTCTAAAGTATGTGTGAGCAAATTTTTTTAAAAAATCTCATAAGTTTGATAAACAACTAGTAAATATGCCATACTACACACACACAAGGATAAATTTGTTAAATAAGTTAAAACACTAATAAAATCCATAAAGGTCATTGATTTAAAATGAGGCAAGAGGAAAATAATTAGTCAGTTAGGATTGGACTTAAGGTCTTATTTTTAAATTGTAATGGTTGTCTGTTGATGGATGATCTTTTTTTTTTTCCTAGGCATCTGCTTTGTTTTCTCACACAGATCATCTGATCAGCATAAGCAAACAACAGGCGAACAAATTACATATGATTTTTCTATCATATGACTTTGGATTTGCTATTATTTTTCTTGCCAATCTTCTACAGAAGACAACTATTTTTCTTATATTTCCTAATCTTGCGGCACTGTAGTTAGTGAATAATATTGCCTGAAGTAAGGACCGATCTAAACACATGAAAACATGGATGATAAACCATGATCAATGGGCTCATAATGTGGAACAGAAAAATATGCAGCACAGAAGTGGTACAGTTCATAAAAAGCATTTTCCTCAAACTGACTTCCAAAAAAAAAAAAAAAACAAAGAAAGAAAGAAAGCCCAGACCCAGCTATGACTGAAACATTAAAACATGAAAAAAATGACATAGAAAGTCCTTCCCAACATTAAGAATCACAGATATTTATAAAGAATATTTTATAATATGTGGGGGGGGGGGGGGCTTTTAAAAAAATTGCCACAGTAAGCTGAAAAACAAAACTGAAAGAAACCATTAGCACGCTGGTAACTATTAGCTTGTCGAAGTGTGTAAACAAGAAGAAATCTAGGAACTGTTGAAAATCAATACAGCCAAACGTCAATGCTACGACATGAAAAATACTGTGTTCCTTACATTCTCAATGCAGTCTGCTTCTTCTTCTTCTTCTTCTGAATAGTTCGATTCACAGTCAGATTCTTGTTGCGCTGACTCCATTACTCTCTGGAGACTGAGGAACACACTGCAGAAACAAGTACTGGTCCCACCGAGAGTTAAATCTTCGACCTGGAAAGATAACAGATTAGGAATCAAAATATCCGGTTTACTTGCAATGGCTCTGTTGATATTATGAATTTCTGTGATTTAAAGATAAAATAAAACAACAACAAACAAACAAAAACTATTTTCTGATCACATCTCACTAGTAGAATGAGAAATAAAATCAGCCTAAACGCTGTCCTATCGAAGAAGTTTCACTTTCAGGATGTAAAAAGACCCAGTTAATCGGTTTTTCTCAACCTTAGTACCTCAGTCTATTTTCAGTTTCCCTCGTGTGACTATCGGGGACCAGACCTAAACCACGTGTGTGTCGTAAGAGGCGACTCAGGAGGTTTGGGTGGGTAAGGAACTGCAACGTTACACTTTGTCTTGGAAAAGAAAGGGGCAATTATGACAGGCCAAGAAGTTATGCAATCAAAACCGAAAAGAAGCTGCGGAACTGAAAACGAATAAACATGGAAGGAAGCATAGAATAAATCTAAGAACATGGATGAGTAGAAAGCATAGGTTATCTGTGGCCTATGCTCCCAATGAAATGAAAGACGATGATTTTCGTTTGTATTTCCCACCTCCCCACCCTCCCGCCCATGTACTTCAGTTTAGTGTCATTTGTACCGTAGCTTCCACCCCTTTGCCTCAGTTTAGTTCAGATTTGTGACCTCCCCACTCTTTGTATTAGGTTAACCGAGATCTTCCCTCCTCCTCCCCCCCCCCCCCCCCCAATCTGTGTTCTAGTTTGATTTCTTCCGCCACTTGCTTTAGCCTAGTTTAGAGGGCCATTTATAACACACGGACACACATACACATCTTGTTTAGAGTTATATTTTCAAAATCTAGCCAACCCGGATAATGCAATGCAATGTTTTCCTAGAAAGACGCTGGTAAGAAGATTGCTGTGGCTAAATGTATCATACCATGCGTTAAAACTAGTACTATGAGCCCACCAGACTTTAAAACATATGAAAACTGTATTGTAACGCTTGTTACATAGCAACATTTACATGTAACCTGTATATATACTTTGAGCGTAAATGCTACAGAAGAATTCTTCAAATATGGACACAAAAAAGAACAAATATATATCACAAGAACTTAATATTGAAGAAGGTTGGCTAGTAAAGAGGATTAAAGAGAGAAAACTTAAATATTCTGGACACATTAAACGTCATGAGAATTTAGAGAAGACTGTCTTGGAAGGGCACATAATGGGAAAAAGAAAGAGGAAGACGAAGATGGCTGCAAGACATCGTTGATGATCTGCAAATGGATGCATCACCTGCAGGGCATCTTGCTTACAAATGAGGGGCCTACATGAGAGCTGTTAGGGAGGCAAATTTCGGCAAGGAAATGACTGACTCATTCATTCATTCATTTGCATGTCCCTTGCGGAAACTGACTGATATACGCTTATATGTAGCCTGTATATTTTGTTTTTTACTATCTTCATCTCTGACTGTTATTCAAAGCAAGAAAATAACATCTTCACTAACCTGTTTTCTAAACGACGTTATACTTTTTATGGTTCACAGCTGCCTCATATCCTATAATTATGGAGTGATGAGATCCAATAAAACACTTTCATTTTAAATTACTACACCTGTTCACTGGGGAAACTAGTGAGATGTGCCCTGTCTTAAAAGGTTGCAGAACCGACGGAGGGAAGAACCTCAAAAGCGCTCTGAGTTCCTAACCATCGAGGAAACCATTAGGTTGTGTGGTGTATTACTCAGTCCTCCGCCGGGGGCAAAACAGCTATAAATCTCTAGACGCCAACTTAACCATGGCAACAAGCGCCATATATACTTTTAGTGTACTTAAAAATTTTGAGAGGAATCAAGAGATTGGAGAGTGCAGAAAAGAAAAAAAAAAGTTAATGATAATTTGGTTCGTTTGTGGGGAAACTGTTATTACACCGAATACATTGAGAAAAGAAGATGAAAGGAGCAAGGAAGAAAAAAAAAAGGACTGCTTGAGAAAATAAAGTTATGTTTTCAACTTTGCTCACTAGATTGCAAAGCCTCTCAGTCAAATATTTGATTTTTTAATGTCAAACAGCTTCGGGTGTTGATGTCACATTTACATGTTACTTCTCTGAAAGTATATGCGGCGATGATGATCACTGGTAGTTTGTCAATAAGACTTAACAAGCTTAAGCTTAGTGGGGCCGACGTCCGACGTCATTGGGGGGGGGGGGGGGGAACGGACATGCAAATACAGTTTATTTTTTCACGGAAAGAGGCTGGCTAGTAAAGTGGATTAAACAGAGAAAACTTAAATATTTTGGGCACATTAAACGTCATGATAATCTAGAGAAGGCCGTCTTGGGAGGTGACAGATAAAAGGGATCGCGACTGCAGTAAAACTGGTTCACATAATCAAGGTAGATAGAGGTGTATGGTGCAGTTTTACAAGGCGGCAGAGGGAATGAGTAAGTGAGAAAAACGAATAGAAAGTGGGAGAGTAAGATGAGAATGTATAAATGAAAAACATAATAATCCTTTTTCGAGGATTACATACACAAACAAAAAACGACATATAACTAACAGAAAATGAAAAAAACGTATCTTAGTGGCATCCTCCTAAGTAGGAAACACAAGATTGCGTATCATATAGGCGAGCCATAGAGATCGCGGGGGAGGGGCACAAATGATATAGATGAAGCCAATCGGAAATAAGAGGCGGGGAAAGGGAGAGAAAACAGGTGGGTGGGGGAGAGTAAGGGCAATAGACACCTGTATGCCACTAGAGAAGAAGGTGTTTGGGGGGGGGGGGAGAAGGGAAAGCGGAGAGATAATGAATGAAGAACTGAGAGGTGAGGGGAGCAGGAAGATAATATGAAACTGGTGAATGTTAGACAAGACCCGGATGGGTAATAAACACCTATAAGCCGCCAGAGAAGAAGAGAAGGTGGTGGTGGGGAGGGGAGGGAAGCTAGGACGGGGAAAAACCAAGAAAGTAGAGTATAAATCGCAGAGAAAAAGTGGAAAACTAAAGAAGTTAAAGGAAGCTGAAGACATTGTTAATTCCAGCTGGGTGGAGACAGCCAGCCTGGAAAATAAGCTCTGTTCTAGGACCATCAGAGATCGTACATCAGCAGAACAAGTGCGTATCGCACTAACAGAAATGTCCTGTTTACCCTTATGGTTGCTAAGGCAAAAATGTTTAGCCAAAGGTGCCAAATGCCCAAGCCGTCTTAGAAATGTCATTAAGAAGTTGACAAAAACAATCTCCTAAGCGTAAACCGGTCTCCCCAGTATACTTCATATCACAGCGTTTGCAAATAATAGCATAAATAACATTGTGTGAAGTGCAGTTGAAGTCCTCCTGAACTGATAATGTGGACTTAGGGAAGGAGTTCTGATTAGCCTCGACAACAAACGGCTAAATGTTGCATTTTCTACGTCCGCGACGTCTGGTACCATAAAAAAGTGTCATCTGTCTTAAGGCGACTTCGAACTAAAAGGCCCCTGGGGTTCTTGTCCCGTCTGTAGACCACCAATGGGGGTTCCCCCAAAGACTTTACGTGTATCAGGCTCGGTCTGGAGGAGATGGAGATGGCGAAACAGTATGTTCTTAACTGTCAAACTTTGAAGGTAGTGTGTGAGAACCAGTTTAACTCTGTCCGAGCTACAGTGCGATTTAGGAGTGAGGGCTTTTTGCCGCGATATATGGCTGATGCGGTTCCAAGGCTACGAGAGAACTAGCCAAGTTGACGGAAGAAATCTAACATTTTGTGGTCTTGATCATATAAATCCACATCCTCAGTACACAAACGTCGCAACCTAATAAGCTGGGGAAAAGAAATATAGAGTCCTTACACGATCCCGTAAAAGGGAATGCGACTGCAGTAAAACTGGCTTCAACTGCACTTCAAGCAATGTGAAACTTTGGAGGTGGGATCCATGATGTTTCTACTGCTTTGACTGTTCTTTGGTTTCTGGTTGAAAATGATGAACCCAAGTCGCATCCATAGTCACAAATTGCTGAAGAAACTTTTCAGGATCTGCAGAAAAATGGCCAAGATTGTCTCTTGACATGTTGAGACGCTGTCGTTTGTGATCTGCTCCAAAAAGTTTCGGGACCCATCGAACAGAGACCTTTGTCATTTGAAGATCATTGTGAATAATGGCGTGAACACATTCCTGAGAGATGCCTAACTCAGTAGCAATGTACCGCTCAGTTATTCGTCTATCCTCCATTATCATGTCATGGATTCTGCCGGTGGTTTCATCGGTGGTTACCGTTCTTAGTCTTCCTGGACGGAGATCATCTTCCAGTCTCTCCCTTCCATGTTTGAATTGAGCTGCCCATTTCTTCACTGTGCTGTAAGAAGGGGCACTCTCCCTTACCATATCGTCATGGATCTCCTTCAGAGATAGCGAATGACTGCTCGATGAGAAATGATATCCATTTTCTCAATTTCTGCCACCCCTTACCACTTCAGTAGCGTATAAAAAAATTGGTTGCAGTTAATTTCTTGAAACTTGGTGTTTAATCTTACATTAACCTGATCTAACCTAATATCAACTGTGTTTTTCAAGTATTTGTACCTTAGGCCGCGAATTTATCAATCACCCCTCGTATACACACACATACACACACACATACATACATATATATATGGGGGTGAAGACGCCTGTCCGATGAGGCAATCAGCGACCCACAGCTGATATGCTAGCGTCAGGGTTAGCGAACTATAGCTGACCAAGACCCTATCCCACCTCTCTGTTAGTACCCCCAGGAACACCCCTAGCCTGGCTAACGGGGCAGGGATCGCCATAGTCCCCATGGTGGTAGCGTCTGCTAGAGAAGTTTTGCACACTCCCTGCTTCTTAGCTTTACTTCGGGACTGAAAAAAATAGCCGCCATAACCCGCTCCCACGCCGATACGATGTTGTGGCTCAACATCTCTACAGCATCGGCCGCAAAGAACAACAGCTTGCAGTTACAGGGATTTCGTACAAGTATATATATATATATATATATATATATATATATATATATATATATATATATATATAAAATGAGGTTTTTGTAAATTCTATTTTTTAAAATTAAGTGAATGGCCCGAGAGATGACAGAATATAAGTCTTCTTTTTTGAGCCCGCCGGAAAAAAAAACAAAATCCCATACCTGCTGTTGACAATGATTTTCTTCAGGTTTGGTTCTCGTGTGTATGATACTTGGGATGGGAGGGAGGGAGGCTGGCTCACCTGTGTCATGGTCTCGCTGAAGCAGTGGTAGTTGACGATAGATACAGATTATTACAAATAAGAAACAACGGGACTTTCGCACGCTAAAGTAACAGTTCACATCATTGTATGATTAGAACTTTAAAAAAAAACCAAAGCACTGTTAACAGACGAGAGGGAAAAACTGACATGATAATTACCTGGCACTTGAACCACAGTAAAACGAGCAAATGTCTATCCGCGAAAGAACAGAGTATTAGCTATCTTGCTAAGAAATACACTATAAATTATAAAACAGCCATAAATGATTTTATTTTAGAAGTATGCGGAAATCACGTTGGGAAGCTAACATTTTCAAATAACTGACACATAATGATGAAGAGCAGAATCAGATAGTATTGTGTACGTTTCTGTTGTGTAAATATCAAAGTGTGGGAAGTGTACTAAGCACTGGGAGTCTAAACACTGTGGATGTTGCGTACTATTACGTAAGGCTATTTCATTTAAACTGTGCGCTAAGTGCAGAGTCTTAGGTCATTGTAATAAATATATTACATATATATATATTATATATATATGCAGAAAACTCCCTGTTGTAAAGAACAAAACAACTCAAATCATGAGAGAAGTATCCCCCTCCCCGCCTCTCCTCAGACTTTAACGAAATATATATATATATATTGTTTTAATGTTATCTACTCTGGTAGTCACTATCTGATTGTCACTATTACTGATTGATAACAGTTTCAAATGGACATGGAATCGATTGTCAGTTGTATCACTTTCAGCTGATTATCTCTTTGTTGTGAAGATTTATTGTGCTTAATAAAACGTTCTTCATAACAGTCGTCTGTGACTTTAACGTTTGTAATTATCGAGAGCGACACTTTTCTTCGTTGTCTCTGCTGAAGTCAAAAGCTCATCCAAAACCTTCATGGAATACTTCATCTAACACAGCGTGATTTTCTGATACTTCTAATTAACTTCAGCATACGAAAAGTCCAATTCACGATTGTTAATAAGGTTTGCTTCCTTAAACACTGATACATAGTTGCATATCTTAAACATTATTTGGTAAATTAAACTCTATACAAGGGTTCGGCAGCTACTAACCATTATTTTCAACTTTTGCCTTAGGTAGGCTTTAATCTGAGTATTCCTTCCTAATTGCTATGTTTCAGTTTGGTGGAGAATTCGTGTGTCCATCTGCTTTCATGTCCTTTATTTAAAATGAACTTTATTGTAAAAATAATTACAAACGTTAAAGTCACAGACGACTGTTATGAAGAACGTTTTATTAAGCAGAATAAATCTGCACAACAAAGACATAGTGGCAGCCTCAGAGAGCGAGGTGGGGTAATAGGTGGCTCTACTACTATAAAGTGCCTCAGGTGCTCATTGAAGGGAATACCAGGCGGGTAAGACGCGCCTTAAAACCTCTCGCTCCCGCTGCCTTGCGGGTAGGACAGGGAGTTCAAAGGCTAGCGGAAGGTCCGTACACAAACCGGCTGAAGGCACCGGGAAACCACTGTTGCAGTTCCCAAGAACAATTATGCTTATTCAGAGTTATAGATTTGTCATGAACGACGTTAATGGATGTTCCCCTGGAACAGCCTCGTCCGGTAGGGCAGCTCACGAGCCACAGGTGAGGCCAGATCGTCAACAAGCTATTGGTGCCAAAACTAACATGTTCAAAATAGCAGCATGGATTGTTAGAACTTTATTCCAGGCTGGAAAATTAGAAAATGTAAAGAGGGAAATGGAAAGGGTGAAGATCAATATATTAGGAATGAGTGAAGTTAGATGGACAGGTGCAGGGAAGATAAACTCTGATAAATATACAATAATATATTCAGGAAGTGAGAAACATGAACGAGAAGTAGGAATAATATTTGACGAACAAACAGCAAGGACAACTGTAGGATATTTGAACATCTCGGACTGAGTCCTGCTAGCCCAACTGAAAGGACGACCAATAAACATAAATATTATACAAGTGTACGCTCCAACATCTGAAAGTTCTGAAGAAGATGTACAGCTATTTTATAATGACATAGAGACAGCCCTAAAACACACAAAGTCACATGAAGTTACTATAGTGATGGGAGATTTTAATGCCAAAGTTGGTAAAGGAAGAACTTCAGACATGGTTGGTGACTATGGACTGGGGGAGAGGAATGACAGAGGTAGTAAATTAATTGAATGGGCAAAAATACATAGCATGGTTGTAGGATACACCTGGTTTAAACAACATCCCCGAAGACTGGCAACGTGGTGCAGCCCAGACAAAAAGACTTTTAACCAGATAGACTACGTATTAATCAACAAACGATTCCGCAATGCATTACTGACAACAAAAAAACCATGCCAGGAGCTGACTGCAATAGTGACCATGACCCACTCTGTGGAAAAATTAGAATAAAGCTAAAGAAAGCATGCAGAAAAGTGAAAAACATCAAACTGAATACAGAACTCTTTAAAAATGACCAAGAACTACGAGAACAATACAAAGTTATTATAACAAATAGATACAATGCAATAGCAAAGACAAATAGTACAGATGAACAATGGGCAATGTTAAGAGATTTTATCCACCAAACTTTAAAGGAGATAATACCACCAAAAAAAGAAGCCCCTAAATGGACAAGAGCAGGAGTAAAAATAACCAAGAAAAATATAGCAAGATAAATAAAGAAATAAGACACAAATGCAGAGAAGCAAAGGAAGTATGGTTAAATGAACAATGCAGACAAATAGAGGATTCGCATAATAAAGACAGCAAAAACAAGCACACACGAATTAGTGAACTCACAGGCAGGAAAACAAAATATACCACAGGATGCTTGAAATCAAAAGAAGGTAAAATGTTAATGGGAAAAGAAGACATTGTGGACAGGTGGACAGAGTACATTGGTGAGCTATATGGAGGAGAAAGACCAGAATTAACACCAGATACTGAAAACTATGATGAACCACCAATACTTGAAGATGAAATCATAGATGCCATCAAACACGTGAAGAAAGGAAAAGCGACTGACCCTGATAATATAACAATAGAAGAAACAGAGGCGCTAGATGAGATAGAAATAAAAATAATAACCAAGTAGAAATAAAAATAATAAGCAAGTTACTGAATGACATTTACAACAATGGTTATATGCCCAGTGACTTGCTTAAATCCACTATCACTATCAAAGAAACCAGGTGCAAAGGAATATGATGACCACCGGACTGTCAGCCTCTCATGTCACATAACGAAGCTATTTTTGAGAATCATTATGAGAAGAACAAGGGAAAAGATAAAAATGGAAATAGCAGATGAACAGTTTGGATTTGTTGATTGAAAGGGAACACACAATGCCATTTATGCTTTACGAACACTAATAGAAAGAGCTTTAGAAGTACAGAAAGATCTCTACTTATGCTTCATTCGACAAGGTGAAACATAATGAAATTATTAAAAGTTTGTAGACATCAATATAGACGGCAAAGACCTGAGGATTGTAAAACATCTATACTGGCAGCAAGAAGCAGCAATTCTAGTTGAAAACTGAACTGGAAAATATCAACCTATAAAACAAGGGGTGCGACAAGGATGTGTACTATCTCCAGACCTTTTTTCTCTGTACAGCGAGAATATTTTAAGAACGATCATCACAGAACCAGGCATAAAAATTGGAGGATGCAATATTAACAACCTTCGGTATGCTGACTACACAGTACTGATAGCTGAGAACCAACAAGACCTGCAAAATCTCTTAGATAAAGTCGCCAAAGAAAGTGAACAGAAAGGCCTTACTTTTGAACATCAAAAAGACAGAGACTATGGTTATATCTAAGAAACAGAATCCACCAACATACAGTATACAATTAAACGGAACTATTCTAAAGCAGATGCAGAAATTCAAATACCTTGGAATGGTAATAACTTCAGATGGGAAGTGTAGAACAGAAATTAGGAACAGAATAGGCCAAGCAAACATTGCATTTCAGAGAATGAGAAACATATTATCCAACACATTCTTATCAATGAATGTTAGAAAACGAGTCCTAAAATGCTATATTGAACCTATCTTGTTATATGGAAGTGAATCATGGACAATAGGCAGGTCTGCACAAAAATCATTGGAAGCAGCAGAAATGTGGTTTATTAGAATAATGTTGCGAATACCCCGGACAGCAAAAATAACTAATGAAGAATGTATGAGAAGAGCTGAAGAGACAAAAAACCTTGTCCAAACAAAAAAAAAATATGAGAGAGACAATGTACTTTATAGGACATGCAATGAGAAGAGGGGGCATTGAAAGTATTATAACAACAGGAAAAATAGAAGGAAGAAGATCAAGAGGAAGACCAAGAGAAATGATACTGGACAGTCTGGCGGGATGGTGTGAGAGGAGATCACCAACTGAGCTGATGGCATGAAAGATCGTGTACTCTGGAGAAGCATAACAGCCAACGCCAGTCGGCATGCACCTGATGATGATGATGACTGTAAAAAATCAGTAAATGACAGTTTCATACATCAATTTTACATAATAATTATGATCAGACAAGGCGTTATGAATATGAAAGTGGTCTGCGATGAGTTTTACAATGACATGATGGGTGGTGTTAGTGAAAACAAGATGCAGCATATATTGTTTCTAAGTGTATTTTACAAAGAAATGGTTCACACGACAGATACTGGTTGTTGCGGGGGGGGGGGGGGTGTAGCCTGAGGCGGTTGCCACTCCTAAGATGACAGGCCTGAGTGGTTATAGGTGTGCATGCTAACGTGGAAAAGGTGTGACAAGTGTGCTTTTTGTGCGACGGATATGATTTACAACTAGAAGAGTACTAGGAGAAGATTAGATAGTAAATATTTATCAAAGTGAGAGCTTTTCTGGGAAGGGTGTTTACTCAGGTCCGAAAGTTTCAAAAGGGTGAAAAGAACAAGAAGGCAAAATTACGTTGGGACTATATTATTACGTCTGGACAAATGTGCAGATATACATTCAGTACACTAAATAAGGGGGAGTGAGTGGTACATTCCAGTTGATGAGGCCGATCTGAATAAAAATGGCATATATCTTTTTTATAGACTTATTACATCATACAGTAGCTGCTTAGTTACTAAATCAACATGCGCATCAATTTTTGTTGAAAGATTTACAACAACAAAAATTTCTTCTGTTAAAACTGTTTTCAAAATTTGCTTTGTTTCTGTATTTCCACACAAGATATCTGAATTCTACCAAGAGGACAATGGATTCTGTATGTTTGTCTGTTTCTGTTCGGGAGATAGTGTTCAACATAATTGCTCTTTACATTTCTACTTTCTCTGCTGTTCTTGCTATCTCTTGAGTCAGTAGTTTTAAGGCTAAGGACATAGTTTTGCATTCAAAGAAGATGTGATCTGTTTCTTGTGTGTTTTTTCTACGTAGGTTACACCTGATAAATCTGTTGGTTCTGCGGGCAACTACTTGTGTGGTCGGTTTCATGTTGAACAATAGTATGTTTGTATTCTCTCATGCCCTTGGCGTGATTCACGTCCTGTGTAGGTTATGAAATGTGTGTGTTATTCTGTCCTGCAATGTTGGCTCCTGTTTCCTGACCAGGTATTTTTAGCTGCCTGATGGTTTCATGTGTACTAAGTGTTTGTGTCCTCGGGCAATCATCCCCACTTCACATCATTTCAACTGACTATGAATGAAAATAAAGGTTTGACAGCAGCGAGCGCATGAGAGAGAGAGAGAGAGAGAGAGAGAGAGAGAGAGAGCTACAAAATGTATGGATGAATAATACTGCATTGATTTATATCTTGTCCAAACTATTCACCCTTTCATTGCGACTAGGTCAACCTTACACTCCTTGTGAAATTCTTATGTATATTTTTACAATGTTACACCTGTTTCTTCAACAAATGTTATTAGACGGGATTAGCTTTGAAGCAACAAACTGACCAGACAATGACTGTCAGACAGGATTAACTTTTGACGCGACAAACTGACCAGAAGACACCCCTACCCTCGAGGGGGTTTAAGATAACATGTAAGCCAAGTTTGAAGATAAACAAGTCGGAGCGCAGACACAGACAGCCACCCGACAATAGAGATAAAAACAAGCCCACGACGCCTTTTTATCACCCCTACCCACGGTAAAAAAAAAGCCCTGATGTTAGCAAGCCCATGAGAGAGAGAGAGAGAGAGAGAGAGAGAGAGAGAGAGAGATACTATTACTGTACACCTTTGTTTTAACATTTTATGTATAAATTATTAACTTTATCATACTCCACGCTATCACCTCATGGTTTGTAAAAGCCCACCATCTCATTATTTCACCCCACGGGCAATCATCCCCACTTCACATCATTTCAATTGACTATGAAATTGTGGATTGTTGAATGTAAATAAAGTTTTTTTTTTAAATGTTCGTGTCCAGGTACACTTCGTGTTCAGTGTCTGTAGAAGAGCTGCATGGTACCAAGGTGGTGGGGATGTGCGTTGTTTAATTTACAAAATGTGGTTAGTCTTAATCCACTGTAGTAGTGTGCTAGTGTGTGTTTATGTGGCTGTTGGATGATTTGTCTCACATATTTGATCTTGAGTGCCTGGATCTTTGTTTTTATGTCTTGCACGGATTTACCTCTTCTTGTCTTGCACCAGTTTTTTGTTGGATGCTGTGTGCGGTGTGTCGGAAGATAAAGTGGCTAATCGTCGAGTTTATTTCAAGTGATTGTTTTGCATGTAAAGATGTTTGCTGTATGTATCACCTGTGGGATGACAAAGGTGTTGTCTGTGATACTTCTGCCGAATATGGCGGTGGTTTTGTATCTGTATATTTCAAGTCTGGTTTTTTTTTATTTTCTCAATTATATTCCAATATTTTGCCTTGTCATTTGACAGTGTGGGTGTAAACAAAATTCCTTATATTTTGATTTCCTAGTTAATGTGAATGGGAAGTCTATTTTGTTGAGCCAATTTCCTAAAAAAATATAATGAGGAATGTTAGAGAAGATGTAGACAAAGAATTACGATGCCATAACAATTGGAGGTTATGAAATACCAGAGATTAAATATGCTGATGACACAGTATTACTGTCCACAACACAAAAAGGAATGGGAAAACTAATTATGTCAGTCCGTAAGAACAGTGAAGACACCTTTATCTTAATGCGAAGTAAACTAAATTGATGACAACTAACAAAACAAACAAGGCAGCTGAAATATGAATCAATGAGGAAAAATTGGAAGAAGTGGAGAGTTTTTACTATCTTGGGTCACTACTAACTAATACTGGAAATACAATGAAGGAAATTAAAAAGGAGGACATCTATCGCTCTTCATAAAGTAAAACAACTAAAGAATCTGTGGAGAGGAGCAGACAGAACTACAAAAATAAGATATTTAGGGGCATGCTTCTTTCCCATCACAACATATGCCTTTGAGACTTGAACACTTAACAAAACAGCTGAGAAACACATAAATGCCTTTAAATGTAAATGCTACAGAAGAAGTCTTCAAATATCATGGAACCAAAAAAAAAAGAACAAATATATCCATACTAAAAGAACTTAATATTGAAGAAGGCTGGCTAGTAAAGAAGACTGAACAGAGAAAACTTAAATATTTTGGACACATTAAACGTCATGATAATCTAGAGAAGACCGTCTTGGAAGGGTACATAATGGGGAAAAAAAGAGAAGAAGACCAAGGCGAAGATTGTTGCAAGACATCATTGATGATCTGCAAAACGGATGCATCAGCAGCATCTTGCTTACAAACGAGAGGCCTACAGGAGTGCTATTTAGGAAGGTAAAGTTCCGCAAGGAACATGCAAATGACTGACTTTCCTAAACCCATTATGTATGATTTGTGAATGTTTGTTTTGACTCCGCTGCCTTGTCCAACTCTGTAAATATGTTTAATGTATTCCTAACGGAGGCTATAATGGACAAGAAGAAGACTGTATCGTCAGCGTAGGCCAGCAACTTCCTCTCTCCCATCCTAGGAATAAAGATTCCTTTGACTAGTGTCTCCTGTCTGATTTTCTTTAAGAGTGGCTCCAGAGCTAGTACGTGTTTAGAGATGAGAGTGCGCTGCCCTGACGTATGGATTTGCCTAGCTTTATTGAATCAGTTAGGGTGTAGTTTATTGATTAAGATTAATAATAATGCTACCTTAATGATAATATATTAATTCTAATGCCTTTATTACAAATGATTATGTCACACGACAAGCGTTTTGGCCCTTTAAACTTCTGACTCTCAAAAAAAAAAACAAAAAAAAAACAAGGGGGTGGGGAAGAAGAGAACCTCTGGGTCATGACTCCTAGAAGTCTGTGAGTTGCTAGTTTATAAGCGCTTCATGAAGCTGAAGATGCTACTTGGATGTTCACTTTTCTAACTTACCAACATTTACTGCTGCTTGTTCGGTTAATTCAATATTCTTCTTATATTAATCTAACCAGGTCCTATCTAGTACTTGGTTGCCCTTCACTTTTGCTGTCCTTGCTTTTCCAGTCCATCATGGTTGATGATTTTGCATGACACAACCTGAGCGAAGTAGAAACACGCTTAACTCTTCCAAGAAGTTATACAGGGTGTGTGTAACTTATTTTATCCAGCCAATCAGCATGGCCGGTTGGGGGGGGGGCCGGGACGGATTCTCCGGGCCTTAAGGTTAGTGAGGGATGTTAGGTGAAGGGTCGATATCTCGTCATTTGACTCTGAGCTTTTACAGAGTGCGGATCGCTTGCTAAGTGGACAGTTGTTTAAGCGTCGCGTAGCGGTCAAAATGCAGAGGAGTGTCGAGTTGCGATAGGCGATAAAGTTTTGTGTTAAACTTTTAAAAATCCGCAACCGAGACTCTTGATATGATACAGAAAAACTGCGGGAAGGATGCTTTACCGAAAGCACAAGTGTTTTGGTGGCAGAAGACGTTCAAAGAAGGAAAAGAGAGCGTCTAGGATGAACAACGCACAGGGCGTCCATTAACGTCTCACACTTCCGACAATGCTGATAAGGTGAAAGCGGTTTTTGACTCTGACCGGCGTTTGAGTCTTAGATTGATAGCAGATCAAGTGGGACTTCCAAAATCCATCGTGCATGAAATTGTCACGAAAGAATTGCACATGCGGAAAGTTTGTGCCAAATTGGTTCCTAAGGTTTTGAGCGACGGACAAAAGAAAAACCGTGTGTCGATTTCTCGTTAGCTTTTGGATCGTGTGAGGAGTGAACCTGATTTTGTTGTTGTTGTTGTTGTTGTTGAGAAAGTGATAACCGGTGATGAAACGTGGGTCTTTGAGACGAAAAGACAGAACTCTGAGTGGCACACTACCGAGTCTCCTCGACAAAGAAGGCTCGAATAAGCAAATCGATGACGAAATCGATGCTGTCTTTTTTTAGTCTAAAGGTATTGTCCATAAGGAGTTCGTACCACCTGGACAAATATTCGTTTTACGTGGAAGTGCTTAAGCGGCTGAAGAACAGAGTTGCGCACGTCCGCCCAGAGATTGTCAACACCTGGGTTCTTCACCACGATAATGCGCCGAGCAATGCGTCGCTGTTAGTGAGACAAACCGTGACAGCGCTGTGCTAACCTTCCTACAGCCCAGACTTGGCCCCGGCTGACTTCTTTTTGTTTGCCTGGATCAAATCAAGCTTGAAAGGCCACCATTTTGGGACTGTTTATGACGTTCATGCTGCCGTGACGAATGCTTTGAAGGAGGCCCCTGTTCAAGACTTTCAGGGGAGCTACGTAGCGTGGCAGAACCGCTGGCAACGGTGTACTGAAGTTCAAGGATGTTATTTCGAAGAATTTTAAGTATATATGAGTATAGTTGAACAAATCGAATTTTGTGGAATCAGTCTCATTATTTATCGGACACATCTTGTATTCCACGGTATAGACTGACTATTGTATAGTTATATTATATATATTATATATATTATATTACTATTATGACTATTATATATATATATAAGAAGAAAGCATTGGACCACTGACCCGTGAACGCTGTTATATATTCTCGATGAGCCGCTATACATATATATATATATATCAATGCGACACTGTCTCCACACCAAACGGTCTCGTGTACTCTTTCTCACCTGTCGCTTATATCCCATGTCATTCATTCAAACTATTCTCTCTCTCTTTCCCCCTCTCTTTCTTTCCGCCTCTCTCTCTCTCTCTCTCTCTCTCTCTCTCTTTCTCTCTCTCTCTCGGTCCCTACCAACTGAGTAGGATATCATGTTCTTCCATAACCCTAGATCCCTTGTGCATCTCAACAGACATGTCAATGAGCATTTTCCGTACCAGGATGCCAAACCATCAAACATCTTTTTCCATCTTTTCTCTCTGTCTACCTCTGTTTCTTCTACCTTCGATCTTCCCTGTTGCCATTATGTGCTCTAACCCACCTCTCTTCTAAACATGCTTCACAAATTTAGATTGTCGTTTTCTGATTTCCGCCACTCTTCCACCGTTATTTATCTCGGTCTGATGACCACTGTACACTCCTCTCTTCTCTACGTGCTAATCTAGTGCCAGTCAGACAGAACCTGTTTCCCAGTTTCCAGTAATGTTCCCTCTAGGCCGAGCACTCAAACAAATCACGCCGTGCACAAAACTTTTTTACCCCGCGCAAAAATAAATAAACAAAATTGTGTGTGTATGTGTTTTTCTGATATTACTCAGAGTTATAGTAAAGCTGTAGAAGAATGTGGCAGCACTACATGGGCTTAATTTCTTGACTTTTTTTTTTTTGTAATGAGAGTTTTTCTTTCGTATTTCTTTCCCACTTTTTAAAGATTAAATTTGCAACAGGATTCAACATTTCGTGACGAACCCAAAAATTTAGAAGCACACTGGTTCTAAGATCTTTATGTAGCATCTACATGCTTTCCCTTGTACACTTTCTGAAACATCGTTGTGCAAGTCACAGGATGAGTAACTTTTTTTGTAATATCATTAATATCTGTTATGCATTATACATGTACATTCAGTCTTTCTCTACTGTTTTATTTCTTCATCCTGCATGTTCTTGTATGAATAATGTGTAAGCCTACACGTTACGACAGGGATCCCAAAATTAAGTTTATAAGGCATGTAACGTCCCTAAAAGTAATGTCGGATTAATGAACATGGTCAACTCCATGTCAGATGGCAGCACTGTGTAGCACCATCTAGGCGACATTCGTCAAGCTAAAGAAGGAGGGTCGAAAGAAGCAGTGGTCCAAACATTAGGTTCGTGCAGTGATACGATTTCTGAACGCGAAACAGGTGCCAGCTATGGAAATGCAGCGAGTGACAACCAGTGACGTAGTGCGGAGTAGCAGACCCATGACAGCAATACGGCAGCGAATAAAACTCACGTCGAACTTGCGATACTGAAGAACAGACGAATAACTGTGAACGAACTGATGTATGACTTGAAGCTGTCATGTGAAACAGTGTACAGAATGATTATGCAGTTGGGATTTCATAAAATGTGTACACAGTGAGTCATGCGAGTCCTTTCCAAGAATCACAAGGCAATGAGAATGGTTTATGTCCTGTCATTTCTGGAAAAATTCACGGCCAAGACTTTATATGATGAGACGTGGCATCTATGGATCAAAATGTGCACGCATAGAATGGAAGCATCCGGACTCTCTGCGAACAATTCAAGGTTGTGCTGTCTTTTGGCAAAGTGATAACTTCTGTGTTTTGCGATCGATTTCCTGGAAAGGGGAGCGCCAATTAATGCAGCTATGAAAGGTGCAACACTGGAACATTTACGAACTACCGCCTGACGTTGTCGCTCTGAACTGTTGACAAAAGATGTGGTGCTCCTCCATGATAACGTTAACCCGCACACGACCACTTCGATTCGGAAACTTTTGCAACATTTTCAGTTGAAGAATTTGGGCCATCCGCCTTGCAGTGCCGATCTGATGCCATATGATTTTCATCTCTTCCCAGCTCTCCAGGGACATCTTGGTGGCCACAGATCTCAGAGAGATGAGGATGTCGAAACAGCGGTGACATGGTTGGCTCTATGTCCCAGTCACCACATTTTACGAGATGGGCATAGAAAAACTTGTCATACGCTTTAGACAAATGCCTCATTTATCACAGCGACTACGTGGGAAAATATGACGTCCATCATGGACCATATAGTGTGTTATGTGTATCGTAAAACTTGTACTACGCTTAGACAAATGTCTCAGTTGTCACGGCGGCTAAGTGGGAAAATGTGGTGTCCATCATGGATCACAGCATACAGCGTGTTATGTCTAAATAAATACATTTTGCTCTTGAAGTAATAACCCTTGTAAACTTACGTTTGGAACGAGGCTCGTATAACTGTGTGCTCCGTTAATGATTAAAACAGCTCATAGCTCTTTATAACATGTCTAATTACATAGTACAACAAAAATAATGAAAATTCCCATCAATCAAAATGGAAAAATACACATAGAAGGGACAGATATTGAAGAAGTCAATCAATTTGCATACCTTGGCAGCTACATAGACCAGGATGGTGACACTAGAAAGGAAGGAAGGATCAGAATTGCAAAAGCAGCATCAATCTTCAAGAATCTTGAGAACATATGGAATTCAAAAGTTATAAGCACAAAAACCAAATTAAGATTATTCAATTCAAATGTGATATCCACTCTCATTTATGCATGCGAAAGCTGGAAATCAACTAAATAGACAAGAAATTAGACTCTTTTGAAAACAAATGCCTAAGGAAAATACTCGGCATCAAGTGGAATGAATTCAAGAACAATGCAGAGATAAGACAGATGACTGAACAACAACCAGTCTCATGGGTGATCAGGAAAAAGAGATGGACATATGTTGGTCACTTGATGAGAAGAAATGATCAGAGAATCCCAAAACAAGCTATCAAGTGGAACACAACAGGCCGAAGAAAAAGGGGCAGACCGCGTGAAACTCTGAAGAGGACATTATTAAGAGAGGCCAAGTTAACAGGCATAGAATCCTTTGATGAGGTTGAAAGACTCGCTGAAGACAGGAAAAATTGGCGAACTATTTTGCGAGCCCTATGTGACGTTTAACGGCACGGGAAGGATATAAGATATGAATTACATAGTGCTGCCCGCCTAACCTAATACCTGCCGTAGTCTAGTAAAATTATATTAATTAAATGATATTAATGTGGACAGCAGAAAGTTCACTGTTTTCATTTATTACGTTTGTCACCGATAAATATGCGATTTATAAATAGTAACCAATGTTCTTAGAATTTCATTTCTGGGGTGGAATGTCCCTCAGAATTTCGCTGCAGTGGTTTTTTTAGCCATTATTTAACCCGGAAGCAAACGTTCCTAGGTTGGTAAAAGAGGGGATTAATTTTACAAGGCACTCTTCTCACAGGATACCCAGTAGCTACCGACCACCAACAGCAACAGAAATTACTGATGGCAAAGCCAATGATGAAAATAATGTGCTTTTTTATGTTGCCAATGCATTCATAGCGCATTTATTTTGTACAAAAGCGATATATAATCGTGAGCTGACTAGAAAAACATTCCAGAAGCAGTCGGTTTTCTGCAAGTGTTTGTGTGCTTCCGACTTGCGAAGATTTTGAAATGTACTGTTATTCACCGTGCAGTGATTGATATTGTAAGTGGCGATAAGAAACAATATGTGTCTTTGCCCTTACGAGCAGTATTATTTAGTGATTATTATAAAAGAAGTATGTACATTACATTATTATGTATTTACAATTAACAATTAATTATGCATTTTCTAACGGTTGTTAGAGTTAGGCTTCAAAGAGCAGGGCGATTTCTTTAGCGTTGTGAAGTAAAAAAAAAAAAAGCCAGATCGAATATTGTTGAGAAGATATATTTTTGCCCATAACTGTTTATCAGGAGCTTCAGATAAAATGAAAATGCTTTATTTCCACATCAGTGTCGTAAATCCAACTTTTGTCATCAATCAAATCCTTAAAAATCACAGAGCTAAAGAGAATTGAATTATACAGACCGCTATAGAATTTGAAGTAAATGAGTTATCAAAATGTACCAGCAACGGTCAGCCTGTAAATGGTGGCTGTATCATATCTTGTTACTAGCATCTCATGCTACTTACAAGATATTCCTTCTACAGTCATGTGATATTTAATGAGATCTTGTAGGAAAAGCTAGTGTAGTACATTCTTTAAAAATTTTTTTATTTCAGAGCAATCAGTGAATGTAGCTCATCATGGATGGAGAGGATAGCAAACAAGAGGGCCAGATAAAAAACAAGCAGTGTTCAAATCAGAAAACAAACTCAAACAATCAACAGTCAAATCACCATTCACCCGAGTCTCTGGTTCAGCCAGAAGGTGGTGGCGAAACAACGGGGTGTTCAGAAAGTTCTCAACCAGACACCACATGTCATGACTGTAGCCACTTCACCTTGTCACCATCTGGGGATCACGTAGTTTTACCACAAGGTGTTCCAACACTTTATGATCATAGGCTTAGCTTAAGTGGTGGAGGTGCAGCAAACGGGGCAAGCTCTGCAACATCACCAGTCAATGCAGTTGTTAAAGCTTCAGGCACAGGTACAGCATCTGCTTCATCACAATATCACATTCACAATAACAGACGAGAAAACATGATGTCTTCCACAACAGACTTCCTTGTGAACTTTCCAGCTTTGATTTGTAGTAGCTGTATAAGCCCAAGCTTTGGCAAAAGTGGACAGCATGCTGGTTCATGCAGTGCCAACTCAGGGAAGATTGCCAATGGAGAATGTGACATAGATGTTGTAGGAGATGGACATTTATTTTTTCCATCAACATCTCCCCCTGGATCATCTCCTCCACAGAATCAAGGACAGGCATTTTACAACTGGCAGGCCACCAAGACAAGTGTCAAAGAACGTTTGGCCTATCTGTACAACACAGGCACAATGACTGACATACAGTTTAAGGTAAAATAACATTAGTTCTTTACATATATTATGCTTTTGAAAATCTCATACATGCTGTTTTTAAATATGCTATTTATATGAAGCTAAAACCACGATGGGCATATATTGGTCACTTGATGAGAAGAAACAATCAGAATCCCAAAACAAGCTATCAAGTGGAACACAGCAGGCTGAAGAAAAAGAGGTAGACCATGTGAAACTTTAGATATTGTTAAGAGAGGCCAAATTAGTAGGCATAAAATCCCTTGATGAAAAGCTTGCTGAAAACCCAAAATTTGGTGAACTACCATGCAAGCCCTATGTGACGTTTAACAGCACAGGAAGGATGTAAGATTCAAGAAAACCATGATGTTGAAACATGTAAAGGTGATGTATTGTTAGTGCCCAAATTTTCCTTTCCAGTTGGTACAGCAGAGGGTGATCTGGCCAGTATTACACCAGATTACCTTTCCATTCCTAATTCCAGGAACATCCATTTTTACAGGTAGGTTGACTTAAGCATTTCCAACTGCAATCAAACCCTTAACCAGTGACAGGAGAATATATCTTTAACATGGATATATGACAACAGCTGAGTAGGCTGAAAAGTTAAATAAGTTATGCATTTTTGGTTAGTTCAGAAGTACGATGTCTGCTGACAAAGCAGTGTCCCAGGTTTATGTATACAAGTTATGCATTTTTGGTTAGTTCAGAAGTATGATGTCTGCTGACAAAGCAGTGTCCCAGGTTTATGTATACAAGTTATGCATTTTTGGTTAGTTCAGAAGTACGATGTCTGCTGACAAAGCAGTGTTCCAGGTTTATGTATACAAGTTATGCATTTTTGGTTAGTTCAGAAGTACGATGTCTGCTGACAAAGCAGTGTTCCAGGTTTATGTATACAAGTTATGCATTTTTGGTTAGTTCAGAAGTACGATGTCTGCTGACAAAGCAGTGTCCCAGGTTTATGTATCATTTGGGTTAGTTTGATAGTCCCTTAAAAATATGCTGTTATTAGCAAGAAATGAAATTTAAAATTAAGGCCCTTGAAGTATAGAAATACAGAAGAATGGAGGATATTTCATGACAGAAAATAAAGATGAAGTAGTGGAATAGCTGGAATTGGAGATTTTTTTCTCATTGGAGAAAAAAAATGTACTATGAAAAACCAGGCAATAAAAGTATTTTGACCATATTAAGAAGCAGAATAATGTTCTGAAAATAGAAACATTGTCTAAATCTGACTTGATGAAAGAGCACGAATGGAAAAATGGGGCACACACGAAGACAGATTTGTGAAGATGACAGAACATGCAATTTCTGAAGACTATACCAGAAGGAACAGCTGAAAGGGGGAAAAAAAAGCAAGAGGACAGTAACAATGCAGATAAAGGATAACATCATGAGATAAACAGTAAGCAACTTAACAAAGATGCATAATGGGAACATGTAACAAAGCAAGCTGGAGATCCATTATAATTAAGTTTCTGAGGACAGATGGCACAGGGTGATGATGATGATGAATATAAGGAACCAGTTGTTAAAAACTTCACCAGATACTTTTTTTTTTCTGTTTTTTTTTTTATTCTTCTTGATGGTTTTATTTCCCAACATAAGTGTCTTACATAAGTGAATATAAATTTGTATGTAACTAATGGGCAATTTTTTTAGAAGAAACAACATTAGTCATTGTGAATTCTTTTGCCCAAACAGGTTGGCAAACCATCAGCCCACCAAATAATATCAGCCCATAAGTTCATTTTATCAATTGGTAGTGCTGTTTTCGATGCTCTGTTTAACGGCCACTTGGCAACAACAGACAGCATTATTGAAATTCCAGATGTTGAGCCTGCTGCATTTTCAGCTTTGCTGCGATTCCTGTACACAGATGAGGTCAAGATAGGACCAGAGACTGTTATGACCACCCTATACACTGCCAAAAAATATGCTGTCCCAGCATTAGAACGAGCTTGTGTTGAGTTTCTGAAACATGATCTTAGTCCTGACAATGCATTCATGCTCCTGACCCAAGCTCGTTTGTTTGATGAGCCACAACTTGCAGCTTTATGCTTGGAGATGATAGACAAGAACACAACAGAAGCTCTAGCAGCTGATGGATTCACTGATATAGATCTTGACACACTCTGTGTTGTCCTTGAGCGGGACACCTTGGGTATTAGGGAGTGTAAACTGTTCACTGCCATCTGTAGATGGGCTGAAGCAGAGTGTCAGAGGCAAAGTCGTGTTCCAGCAATGAGTGAAAATCAGGTCAGGCAGTTTGTAATATATACATTGTTTCTGTCTCGCTGTCTGCCTGCCTGCCTATCTGTCTTGCTGTCCCCACCAGCCCTTGGAATGTTTTCTATTTTTAATCTCACCAGAACCTCTGCATTAAAATATTCACTCCTGCTCATTTTTCACTTCATATGTGCTGTGATTACCTGCCACTCCATCCCCAACTGCTGCCATCATAGTGGTGCCCCCCCCTCCCCCCAAATCATAAAATATACATTTCTAATAAAGTTGTTAATGTAGACTAAAAACAAAAATTGTATTTCCTTTTAGTTTATCCAGTAAGCCATTGCTGCTGAAAAGCAGAATAATAAATGTGTAAAATATAAAACCATCCCCAACCCAGCGTGTCACATGTGGTGGATGGTGAAAGTCCTCCAGATATGGAGGATCCCTGTGAATAAGGATTTACTCAAATAAGCAGACACGGATCATCTGGAGGTAGACTCAGAGAGCTAAGTGGGGTAGTAGGTGGCTCTACTAAAGTGCCTCAGGTGCTCAATGAAGAGAATACCTTGCGGGTAAGACGCGCCTTAAAACCTCTCGCTCCCGCTGCCTTGCGGGTAGGACAGGGAGTCAAAAGGCTATCGGAGAGTCTGTACACAGACTGGCAGAAGCCAAATGGGAAACCACTGTTGTAGCTCACAAGAACAATTATGCTTATACAGAGTAATAGATTTGTCATGAACGACATTAATGGATGTTCCTCTGGAACAACCTCGTCCGGTAGGACAGCTCACAAGCCACAGGTGAGGCCAGATCATCATCGAGCTACTGGTAGCAAAACTAACAAGTTCAAAATAGCAACATGGAATGTTAGAACTTTATTCCAGGCTGGAAAATTATAAAATGTTAAGAGGGAAATGCAAAGGATGAAGATCAACATATTAGGAATGAGTGAAGTTAGATGGACAGGTGCAGGGAAGATAAACTCTGATAAATATACAATAATATATTCAGGAAGTGAGAAACATGAACGAGAAGTAGGAATAATATTTGACGAACAAACAGCAAGGACAACTGTAGGATATTTGAACATCTCGGACCAAGTCCTGCTAGCCCAACTGAAAGGACGACCAATAAACATAAATATTATACAAGTGTACGTTCCAACATCTGAAAGTTCTGAATAAGATGTACAGCTGTTTTATAATGACATAGAGACAGCCCTAAAGCACACAAAGTCACATGAAGTTACTATAGTGATGGGAGATTTTAATGCCAACGTTGGTAAAGGAAGAACTTCAGACATCGTTAGTGACCATAGACTGGGGGAGAGGAATGATAGAGATAGTAAATGAATTGAATGGGAAAAAATACATAGCATGGTTGTAGGAAACACCTGGTTTAAACAACATCCCCAAAGACTGGCAACGTGGTGCAGCCCAGACAAAAAGACTTTTAACCAGACAGACTATGTATTAATCAACAAACGATTCCACAATGCATTACTGACAACAAAAACCATGCCAGGAGCTGACTGCATTAGTGACCATGACCCACTCTGTAGAAAATTTAGAATAAAACTAAAGAAAGCATGCAGAAAAGTGAGAAACATCAAACTGAATACAGAACTCTTTAAAAATGACCAAGAACTACGAGAACAATACAAAGTTATTATAACAAATAGATACAATGCAATAGCAAAGATAAATAGTATAGATGAACAGTGGGCAATGTTAAGAGATTTTATCCACCAAACTGTTAAGGAGATAATACCACCAAAAAAAGAAGCCTCTAAAAATAAATGGATGACAGACGACATCTTAGGACTGAAGGACAAGAGGAGCAGGAGTAAAAATAACCAAGAAAAATATAGCAAGTAAAATAAAGAAATAAGACACAAATGCAGAGAAGCAAAGGAAGTGTGGTTAAATGAACAGTGCAGACAGATAGAGGACTCTCATAATAAAGACAACAGAAACATGCACAAATGAATTAGTGAACTCACAAGCAAGAAAACAAAATATACCACAGGATGCCTGAAATCAAAAGAAGGTAAAATGTTAATGGGAAAAGAAGACATTGTGGACAGGTGGACAGAGTATATCGGTGAGCTATATGGAGGAGAAAGACCAGAATTAACACCAGATACTGAAAACTGTGATAGACCAGCAATACTTGAAGATGAACTCATAGATGCCATCAAACACATGAAGAAAGGAAAAGTGACTGGGCCTGATAATATAACAATAGAAGAAATAGAGGCGCTAGATGAGATAGAAATAAAAATAATAACCAAGTAGAAATAAAAATAATAAGCAAGTTACTGAATGACATTTACAACAGTGGTTATATGCCCAGTGACTTGCTTAAATCCATGTTTATAGCACTACCAAAGAAACCAGGTGCAAAGGAATGTGATGACCAACGGACTGTCAGCCTCTCATGTCACATAGCGAAGCTGCTTCTGAGAATCATTATGAGAAGAACAAGGAAAAAGATAAAAATGGAAATAGCAGATGAACAGTTTGGATTTGTTGAAGGAAAGGGAACACACGATGCCATTTATGCTTTACGAACACTAACAGAGTTTTAGAAGTACAGAAAGATCTCTACTTATGCTTCATTGAGTACACCAAGGCATTCGACAAGGTGAAACATAATGAAATTATTAAAATGCTTGAAGACATCAATATAGACGGCAAAGACCTGAGGATTGTAAAACATCTATACTGGCAGCAAGAAACAGCAATTCTAGTTGAAAATAGAACTGGAAAATATCAAACTATAAAACAAGGGGTGCGACAAGGATGTGTACTATCTCCAGACCTTTTTTCTCTGTACAGCGAGAATATTTTAAGAACGATCATCACAGAACCAGGCATAAAAATTGGAGGATACAATATTAACAACCTTCGGTATGCTGACGACGCAGTACTGATAGCTGAGAACCAACAAGACCTGCAGAATCTCTTAGATAAAGTCGCCAAAGAAAGTGAACAGAAAGGCCTTACTTTGAACATCAAAAAGACAGAGACTATGGTTATATCTAAAAAACAGAATCCACCAACATGCAGTATAAAATTAAACAGAACTATTCTAAAGCAAGATGCAGAAATTCAAATACCTTGGAATGGTAATAACTTCAGATGGGAAATGCAAAACAGAAATTAGGAACAGAATAGGCCAAGCAAAGACTGCATTTCAGAGAATGAGAAACATTATCCAAAACATCCTTATTAATGAATGTTAGAAAACGAGTCCTAAAATGCTATATTGAACCTATCTTGTTATATGGAAGTGAATCATGGACAATAGGCAGGTCTGCACAAAAATCATTGGAAGCAACAGAAGTATGGTTTATTAGAAGAATGTTGCGAATCCCCCGGACAACAAAAATAACTAATGAAGAATGTATGAGAAGAGCTGGAGAGACTTCTTCTTCGTTCGCTTCTACCACCAAGACCACCCTGTGATCCTACTGAGTTTACGCCTGTGGTCCTCGTTAAGTCCTGTGGTCTCCTATGTGGTCCCTAAAAGGACCACACAAGATCCCAGAGAGGATCACAAGAGGTTCAGAGTATCGCAGGGCTTGAGCCTGTATTCTTGGTGGGTCTCAGAAGTGGGATTGCGTGGTATGTGTAGCTCTCGCAGCGATACTACTGGACATACCGATTAAACTTCACTTTATCCTTTTCACATCGGTGCTGCTCAGCAACCCTTACTTCTTTTCCGCAGTTTCTTCCATGACTGGGAGGAGATTCACTCCACGCGCGTCATCCAAAGAGTCTCACCAGCAGTGTCTTAGCCTCTGGGTTAAGCCGGTTCAGGCATTTCACCCAATATGAGCGCACTTAGGATGTGGCTGACCTCACGACCAGAGGTGCCGTGATTTGACTGTTTGCTTCGCTTTATCCTTTCTACCACCTTTTCTGCAGTGGTGCCGCGCGGCAACCACTATTTGCACCTTTCTTCATTGGCCGGGAGGAGCACTGCTCCATGCACGATAGCTGAAGAATCTTGCCAGCAGCGGTAGATGAGCTACCAAACGTGCCTCTCATTACCCTAAGTGTCTGGTTTTCAGGTGCCAGATATTCGCCTTCGCTCCTTCTCCTGTCAGTTTAAACAGTTCTGCCACAAGAAGGTCAGGAGCTGGACTTGACTGCCAGAGGCTGTTTGAGACGCACACCGTTGGAGCGAAGAGCGAATTCTTCACCCCACCTCCGGCAATAACAGTCCTTAGAACCTAAGCTGGAGAGACAGAAAATCTTGTCAAAAAAGATGAGAGAGAGACAATGTACTTTCGTAGGACATGCAATGAAAAGAGGGGGCATTGAAAATATTATAACAACAGGAAAAATAGAAGGAAGAAGATCAAGAGGAAGATTAAGAGAAATGATACTTGACAGTCTGATGGTATGGGTGTGAAAGGAGATCACCAACTGAGCTGATGGCCTGCATGAAGGATTGTGTACTCTGGAGAAGCATAATAGCCAACGCCAATCGGCAAGGCACCTGATGATGATGAAAATATAAAATGTTAATAAAGGATAGCTTGCAGCATATGGCATGTGCACAGGTAATTTTTTTGTCCTCTTTGGGTAGAAATAAAAGTGACTTTTAACCAACCTGTCTTGTACAACAACAACAAAAGCAAGTACAAGGGTTCACAAGAAGTGTCTACCAGGGATTTTTCAGTCATGATCTCTGGCTAAACCCTAGGGTTCTGTGGAACCTGGGTTGAGAAACCCAGCATCAGAAAATAAAATTAAAAATGCAGAGAAATTTCTGCTTTTGAAAAAATAATACAGTAATTAGTAAACCGATTAATTGAATTATGTGTAACAGAGGGCATGGTCATTCGAGGAACAGTATTGCCACACAAAGAAATACATAAAACAACATGGATATCTCCAGATGATACAACCAGAAACCAGATAGATCATTTTTGTATTAGAAAACAATTCAGAACATCTCTGATAGATGTAAGAGCATATAGGGGTGCAGATGTCAACAGTGATCACAACCTGTGGAAGATAAGACTTAAACTGAAAAGCCAACACAAGAAAGCAGTACTCAGAAAGATAAACAATCATAGCCTACAAGAAGAAAATACCAACAGTAATTTCAATCAGGAACTTACCAAACATTTTGCAGCACTCAGCGAGGTAGACAAGACAGATATAGATGAATTATGGAATTCATACAGCATGGCAGCAAAAGCAAATGCTGGACTGCAATTAACAAGTAGAAAAGCATGGATATCAGATAACACATAGAAATGCATACATGAAAGGCGAGCAGCGAAAATAGCCATGTTGAATGTAAAGACAGATCTTGGAAGTTTTGGCAAAAAGCAACATACAAAGAACTAGACAGTAAAGTATGAGGGTCATACTGAAAATTGTGAGCAAACATTTTTTTAAAAATCAGAATTTATAGATTGAGAAAATATAAATGCATCACCTTAACTGCATCCTTTGCACTTCATTTAGAGGTCAGATGGTGTCACCATCATGTGTCATGTGACCACGTGGAGCAGAAACAAGGTGGCAGGTGCAGAAGTTTTGTTTCGTTAACCTGCTGCTATTGAGTTCCTCATTAGAGAGGAAATCCTCACTGCTAAAAATCACCAAAGACTTCAGCTTGGTTATGGAGATGTGTGTATGGGTGCTAGCAGTGTCAGGAGGTGAGTGAAACATTTCAAAGATGGAAACATGAGCATCCAAGATATGCCATGCTGTGGTTGCCCTCGAACTGCCTCCACCGAATGCAATGTGGAAAAGGTTGACGACATCATTAAACAAGACAGACGTGTCACAGTATCTGAAATTGCTGTAAATCTTGGAATAGGACACAATGCTGTACAGGAAATGATTGAAACCCTAGGCTATAGAAAAACTTGTGCCCGCAGGGTCCCACATTTGTTGACTGAAGATCAAAGCTGTGAGAAAAACCATCACTCAAGATCTTCTAGGAAATTCTTCCACACCTTGCCTATAACCTTGACCTGGCACCCAGTGATTACCATCTTTTCAGTTTTGTGAAAGAATAAATGCGAGCCCATCACTACGACACAGGAGAGAACGTCCAGAAAGCAGTGCGTCTTTGCCTTCGGTCAGCTGGAACAGAATTCTACTGGGAGGGTATTTTCAAACTTGCAGAGTGATGGGAAAAATGTGTGCAAAGAAATGGATATTATGTTGAAAAGTGAAGAAAAGGATGCAGATAGGGTGATACAGTTATATTTTCTCTATCTATAAATTCTGATTTTTAAAAAAATTTTTGCTCACGACTTTCGGTATGACCCTCGTAAAAAGTTCAGCTAGAAGAGACAAAAGTGAATATATGGACAATATGGCAAAAGAAGCAGAAAATGCAGCAAAAACAGGAGACAGCAAAACTCTGTATAACATATAGAAGAAGCTAACAGGTGCTATTACTTCCAGAGAAAGACCAGTCTTTAGCAAAACAGGCAACCTATTAACATCAAGTAAATACCAAAAGCAAAGAACACTTCCAAGAAATACTTAGTCAACCACACCCAAATGAATTAATAAATCTTGAAACCGATTTACCAGTCCCACAACTAAATGTCACCTTAGAGGAAGGTACAATGAATGAAACTGAAACAGCAGTGAATCTGATGGCCAACAATAAAGCTGCAGGTGAAGATGAAATAACAGTTGAAATGTTAAAAGCTGCTAACAGTGACAACATGAGACAACTACAGAGAATGTTTAATAAAATTTGGAAAGAAGAAAAGGTCCCTTCTAAATGGAAAAAAGGGATCATTGTTAAAATACCGAAAAAAGGCAACCTCAGTGACTGCAATAACTGGAGGGGTTAACCTTACTATCAGTTGTGTCAAAAGTTTTTTGTAAAGTGATTATGAATAGAATTAAAGATGTAGAAGATAATGCAATGAGAGAAGAACAGGCAGGATTTTGAAAGAGAGAAGCTGTCTCGACCAGATCTTTACTCTAAGAATAATACTTTAAGAACATTGAAAAGCAAAAGCCATTAATCCTGAACTTCATAGACTTTAAAAAAGGTATTCAGTAGCATATACAGAGATTCATTGTGGAGAATTTTAAGACTATATGAAATACCATCTAAAATTGTCATCATCATTAGAGATCTCTACAAAGGATATGTCTGTGCAGTCAAGACAGAAGAAGGAATGAGCAAATGGTTTCAGATCGAAACAGGCATGAGACAGTGATGTATATTATCTCCCTTGCTTTTTGGAATTGCCATAGACTTTATAATGAAAAGATGCTGTACAGGTAAAACTGGCATTGATTGGGTACATGGGACCTAACTAGAAGATCTTGATTTTGCAGATGACATAGCTCTTATTAGTGACAATGTGAAATTGACGCAAGAAAAAACAGATTCTCTGTCATCCCTGACAAGCAAAATAGGTCTTGAAATTAACAAAGACAAAACAAAAATAATGAAACTTCTCATTAATCAAGAAAGAAAAATATGTGTTTCCTGCATACATGTTGATGAAGTAAACCAATTTGCATACCTTGGCAGCTACATAGACCAGGATGGTGACACCAGGAAGGAAGTTAGAATTGCAAAAGCAGCATTGTCCTTCAAAAATCTTGAGAACATATGGAATTCAAAAGTTATAAGCACAAAAACCAAGTTAAGATTATTCAATTCAAATGTGATATCGACCCTAATTTATGCATGCGAAAGCTGGAAATCAACTAAAGAAATAGACAAGAAATTAGACTCTTTTGAAAACAAATGCCTAAGGAAAATACTTGGTATAAAGTGGAATGAATTTAAGAACAACACAGAGATAAGACAGATGAGCAAACAACAACCTGTCTCATGGGTGATCTGAAAAAGAAGATGGACAAATGTAGACCATGTGATAAGAAGAAACAATCGGAGAATATCAGAACAAGCTATCAAGTGGAGCACAACAGGCCAAATAAAAAGAAGTCGACCACGTTAGACTCTAAAGAGGACATTGTTAAGAGAAGCCAGTTTAGTGGGCATAACATCCCTTTTGGAGTTGAAAAACTCACCAAAAACAGAAAAACTTGGTAAACAACTATGTGAGCCCTATGTGATGTTTAACAGCATGGGAAGGATGTAAGATGTAAGAATTAGTAAACCAGAGAATCATTAAGAATTATGTTTAATCAGTGTTATTTTATGACACAGGAACATGAAACTGTAAAGGAAAGAAGAAAATAACATTAAACATAAGCGCTCAATATTCCTTGTAAGCTGTATGGCAGCACTGTTGTGCACATTAAAAAAATCGTGCCATGCACGAAAGTTTATACTCCATGCCCAAAAAAACTGCTACCTCCTGCACAAAAAAAAACAAAACAACAAAACTGATACTTTTGTTTTTAAGTTTCTTTGTATTACTCTGTTCTGTAATAATAGCACTGAAGAAAAACATAATAATTACATGAGGTTATTTTCCTATGTCTTTTATTTTTCTATGAGAACTTTAAATTGTATTTTATCATTCACATTATGACACACATTTACACATACCAAATGTTTCTTTGACATGATATTTGCACATAAACCTAAAGACCTTAGAGGGAACATTGTAAGCACTGTTTTTGTTTGTCACCATTATTGTCTGTTTACTGTCCAGAGTGAGTCATTTCTGGTAATGTTCTAGGAAATGTGACAAAGTGATGTTCTATGAGGGCTAATAATTTTATTAAGGCGTGTGATATTGTAGAGCTTAATATTCATTCTGATGAAAGAAAAAATAGCTTTGCTAACTTATTTCAATGTCAACAGCGACGTGTTCTGTCTCGGGCATTGCACTTGATCAGGTTTCCATTGATGACAGTAGAAGAGTTTGCTGTGGGCCCAGCCCAGAGTGGCATCTTAGAGGATAGAGAAGTGGTGGAGCTCTTTCTCCACTTTACAGTGAACCCAAAACCAAGCATCAGTTTCTCAGATGTGCCAAGATGCTGCCTGACTGGCAAGGAGCAGGTTGTGTCCAGATTCTGTCAGATTGAGAGTAGGTGGGGTTATAGTGGAACAAGTGACAGAATAAGGTATGCTGTTGTTTGGTAATGTTTTCAGCAAATTTTAAAGTGATGTTGGCTTCTTATTGGCTATCTTTGCTTCCAATATGCTGAATCATTTTAGAACAGCATGAGTTCATCTGACCTGAGAATTCAGAACAGGACCACAATCTCTGAGATAAAAATATTAATATCATTTCTGTTCAGACTATTGGAACAGAGATAATTCCTGTAATGCTAATGTAGATGATTCATTTGCTGACCCATACCACTGGAGAGATTCCAGGGAGCAGACTTTTTTTTTCTTTTCCTTCAAATTTGCTGTGTGTTTGGCAGTGTACTATATTCATGGATCTAAGTTCCATGTGATATCCATTTTTCCATCTTCAACTGATAGCAGGTGTAGTGTAGTGTACCTAGCCATGCAGGATATATTCTCCATTTTCAAATGACAGTATTTGCTCAGCACAGTGTTTCAAGTGCCCATTTTTACAGTTCATATTTTTACTTTAGAAGTAGGCTTCCAAGCAAGCACCATCATCATGGGAAACCCATTGAGCTCTATGTCATAACAACAAGTGCATTAGAGAGGTAGGATACATTCTTGACCTGCTCTCTGGTCCTGATGACATTTATCCCCTGTTGCACATGGTCATTTTTGTAATCATTTGAGCCATCAGTCTCATATTAACCTCCTTGAGGGTAATGATAATTGTCCTCGAATGAAGATGGTTAAGTTGCTTCAGCAATGTAGAATTTGCTGTCTGTTTATTACGACAATATGAACCCTCTGTTTCTGTCAGTTTTAATATTATATATGATCTGTATTTTGTCTCAAAGGTTCATGGTGAACAGAAGAATTTTCGTAGTGGGCTTTGGTCTGTATGGTAGCATACATGGGCCTACAGAGTATGCAGTGAATATTCAGGTACATATTTTTTTGTTTATGTTTGCAAGCACATGATATATCATGTTTTGAAATACAAATGGTGTTTAGCTTCATACATTGTCACATGTTAATATAACATCTGCTTATTAACCTAAGTTAAGATTTATTACAGGAAGTTATTTAACAATGTTTACAGCGCAAGTAAGCTTGTCTAGATTTAGTCGTTAACACTTATACATCCCAGATTAGCTTATCAAGTTTTGGTCATTTCATATAACTCTAAAAAGCTGGTTAAGTTTCAGTCAGCCCAGATTATACACCAGAAGTAAACTTGCCAAGCTTTGGTCAGCTGCACTCATATCATCATCATCACTCATATATCCTGAGTAAATTTGTGAAGTTTTGGTCAACTCCACCCATAAGCCCCTAGTAAATTGTCAAGTTTCAGTCAATCCTAGTTATAAACCCCTAGTAAGTTGTCAAGCTTCAGTCAGTCTCGCTCATACAAACCAAGTAATTTTTTTTAAAACCATCATTCATTTGCATGTCCTTTGCGGAACTTTGCCTTCCAAACAGCACTCTTGTGGGCCTCTCGGTTGTGAGCAAGATGGCCTGCCGCTGCTGCATCCATTTGCAGATCGTCAACGATGTCTTGCAGCCATCTTCGTTTTAAACCAAATAATGATAAAATAATGAACAAATTATTCTGATTTGTTGTCTGAAGGTAAAGCTTAACATTTTTTTTTCGTAACAGCTTATGAAAATCTTTCTTTTTTTTTTTTTTTGTACTAAGCGATATATTTTTAAAAATGAAATTTTACTGATTTTTTGTTTTTTAATGAATTATTGAGCTGGTATGTTTTCTCCAACAGATTATCCACATGGATTCAACAAAAGTTGTAGGCTCCAATGACCCAACTTTTCAGTGCGATGGAACAACATCAACATTTAGAGTGATGTTCAAAGAACCCGTGGAGATCTTACCGAACACTAGCTACATTGCTTCTGCTACACTCAAGGTATGCCAGCTTTCTAGATTTAGTGTGAGAAGAACTTGGAACCACAGCCTTAACTACAAATAGTAAACAGTCACTTTTTGTCTTTACTCTGTTTGTGGAAGTATTTGTGAGAAAGTAACCTTAATTTTCATTATTTGAATAAAATGCACAAATATGATTGAAAACTCCTTTCAACATAGTCACTTTACATGTTCAGTGCAGGCCTGCCATCACTGGATTCCTGGATTCTTTGAGAAAACAATTCTCCTGACTGACCTTGTAGCCAGCTGTGCATGACCTCTAATTTCTTCACCTGCACTGAACTTCTTCACACCTAGTGCCTCCTTGAGGGATCCAAACATATGATAATCACATTGTGTAAAGTAGGGTGAATATGTAGGATGTGGAAGACACTCCAAATGCAAATTCATCATTTGTTGAGCTGTTGCATGTGCTGTTATGCTGCACATTATCATGCTGTAACAACATACCAGAATTGAGCAAACCATGACATTTTGACCTGATTGCACGTTTAAAGTGACTCTCAAGCAGATCACAGCATGCTTCACTGTTGGTAGTGGTTCCTCAGGATATGTAATGTTCCAGGATGAGACCTATGCAGTCCCAGAAGAGTATGAGCATCATTTTTCTGGCTGACACAGTGTATGGAACTTCTTTGGTTTTGAAAAGGAAGAATGGCGCCATTTGTTGTGGGCTTGGTTTGTCTCTGGTTGGAAGTATGTACCCAGCATTTGTCTCTGGTGACGATACATCATAGAAAGCCATTTCCTTCAGTTTCAGAATATCAGATGCCCAAGAAACAACTGTTCATTGTTCGTTCTTGTGCATGTTTCCAAGGGAGAAGCTGTTTGCTGATGTCATATTTCCAAACTAGCTGATGTACCTCAGTAAACATACATCTAGAGAGAGATGGCATAACAACTGTCTATATTCAACAGAGATTTTTTAGAGCAAAATTAAGGTTGTTTTTTACTCACCCTAATATATGTCAGATAATTTAAATGTCTTGATGAGGTGTCTTTACTTATAACATAATATGATGCACACATAAGTTCATTGCAGCATTTTTTTTCTGGCTAAGCCATAAGCTGAAATACCACATTCTGTTACTAAATTTTATCCAGCATTTATATCATTAATTTGTCTTCACAAATAGTATGTTTCTTGCAAGTTTCCTGCATTGGCCATCTGCAAATGATAATACATCACTGATTTTTTTTTTATCTGTGTGCTTGGATGTTTATTGAGGAAGTAGAGTATTTCACATATTTAGGCAGCATAGTGGATAAATAGGAGGAGATGACACCAGATGAATTGGCTACGCAGGCCAAAAATATCTTAGTAACAACAGCTAAAGACATGGTTCCAGTAAAGAAAACACAAAAGAATAGATGGATCACAGCAGGTACACTAGAACTGATAAAACAATGTAGAGAAATGAAGACGCAATGGAAAGTGACAAACAACAACAAAGAGAAATATAAAACTTTAACAAAAGAAGTACGAAGAAACATAAGAAAAGACAAAAAACAATACATACAAGATTGTTGTGAAAGAATAGAAGAACATCAGAAGTGTGGAAGAGATAGTGAAATGTTTAAAGAAATGAAGACATTGACGAGAAATGTCACACCTAAGCTAAATGTAATTTGTGATGAGATGGGGAATACCCTGACAGAGACAGAGGAAATTCTAGAAAGATGGAAGAATATTGCAAAAGAATGTATGAAACAACCGACTGTGGAAGCAGAAATCAACAGTGTGAATTATTATTGGAGGAGAAAGAACCCGAGCCGACAATGGAAGAAGTTTTATGGGCAATAAAGAATCTGAAAAATGGTAAATCACCAGGATGTGATGAGATAACAGCTGAATTTATTAAAGCAGGAGGAAAGGAGTGTGCAACAATCTATCATGCACTATGTAAAAAGATATGGCATTCAGGTATTTGGCCAAAAGAATGGAAAAGAACTGTATTCATACCACTGCCAAAAAAGGGTAACCTGAAATTATGCACAAACTACAGAACTGTTGCCCTGATTAGTCATGCCAGTAAAATTCTGTTAAAAATCATAATGGGTAGACTTCGAAAGAAAATAGAAGAAGAAGTCAATATGGTCCAAGCTGGCTTCAGGCAAGGAAAAGGATCAAGAGACCATATATTCAATCTAAGATTAATAATAGAGAAATGCAGAGAGTTTAATGTGAATCTATATTTATCCTTTATAGGCTGCTCAAAGGCATTTGATTGTGTACAACACCAGAAACTTTGGGAAATAATGGAACAAATGGGATTTCCAACACATTTGATACAATTAACATCACTGCTGTATCTAGACCAACAAGCAGCAGTAAGAATAAATGGTGAAACAACAAGTTGGTTTAACATAAAACAAGGGGTCCGGCAGGGGTGCATATTGTCACCCTATTTATTTAACTTGTATACTGAAAATATAATGAGGAATGTTAGAGAAGATGTAGACAAAGAATATTACGATGCCATAACAGTTGGAGGTTATGAAATACCAGAGATTAGATATGCTGATGACACAGTATTGCTGTCCACAACACAAAATGGAATGGAAAAACTAATTATGTCAGTCCGCAAGAACAACGAAGAGCAGAACCTCTATCTTAATGCAAAGAAAACTAAAGTGATGACAACTGACAAAACAAACAAGGCAACTGAAAAACTGGAAGAAGTGGAGAGTTTTGAATATCTTGGATCACTACTAACTAATAATGGAGATACAATGAGGGAAATTAAAAGGAGGACATCTATTGCTCTTCAGAAAGTAAAACAAATAAAGAATCTGTGGAGAGGAGCAGACAGAACCACAAAAATAAGATTTTTAAGGGCATGCATCTTTCCCATCGCAACATATGCCTGTGAGACCTGGACACTTAACAAAACAGCTGAGAAACACATAAATGCCTTTGAATGTAAATGCTACAGAAGAGTTCTCCAAATATCGTGGACACAAAAAAGGACAAATATATCTATACTACAAGAGCTTAGTATTGAAGAAGGCTGGCTAGTAAAGAGGATTAAAGAGAGAAAACTTAAATATTTTGGACACATTAAACGTCATGATAATTTAGAGAAGACCGTATTGGAAGGATACATAATGGGAAAAAGAAAAAGAGGAAGACCGAAACGAAGATGGCTGCAAGGCAGGCACTGACATGGAATCATTAAGGAAATAGAAAACGAGGAAGGCCTAGACTTACTTGGAGAAGAGAAATTATGACAGTGCTCAGAGACAAGGGATACACATGGAAGGAAGCGGAGAGTAATTCCAAGAACAGGGGTTACTGGAGAGACTTTATCTGTGGCTTATGCTCTCAAGGGAGTGAAAGATGATGATGATGATGGATTTTATTGTTTCCTAGACTGTTTAACAGGCATATTTGACCAGTACATTCTGACACCTTTTAAATAGGAGTAGTTGTACAAAATTTGGCCAACAATTAAACATATTGAATGCTCCACAATGGAAAATAGTCTTCTGAATAATTCTTACATTTCATATATTCCTTTGTTGAATATTATTCAGAATTTTATTTAAAAGAACTTTGTGTCAGAAATATATTTCTGGTTGTCAAATACTCACACTGTTTTAACCTCTGCAGGGTCCTGACTCGTATTATGGTTCCAAAGGTTTACGTAAGGTAACGCACGAGTCAGTTTCTAGTGGCAAAGTCACCTTCCAGTTCACATATGCAGCTGGGAATAACAATGGCACATCAGTGGAAGATGGACAGATTCCAGAGATAATATTCTATACTTGATTAGGGAATTATTATTAGATTCTAGTGTGTGGCAGAAATGCTGCTGAATATGGTCCTTGTCCTTTGATGAAGAGAACTGAGTATAATTGTTATATAATTGCAGTATTTATTTATTAGTATTTGATAGTAACTTTTAAAATTCTTTTTCTTTTTAACCTCTGAGTGTACATTTTTACAAATTATGTAGCAAAGAAGTGAAAACCTTGAGGATCACTTGTACGTGTTAAAAATGATTTCCATCATTCATTCATTTGCATGTCCCTTGCAGAATTTTGCCTCCCAAACAGCACTCCTGTCGGCCTCTCTATTGTGAGCAAGATGGCCTGCTCCTGATGCATCCATTTGCAGATCATCAACATGTCTTGCAGCCATCTTCACCTTGGTTTTCCTCTTTCTTTTTCCCATTATGTACCCTTCCAAGACGTTTTCTCTAGATTATCATGACATTTAATGTGTCCAAAATATTTAAGTTTTCTCTCTTTAATCCTCTTTACTAGCCAGACTTCTTCAATATTAACTCTTCCCGTACCGCGCCGTGCCGCCCTTTAAGTCCAGTTCCGGTTTTACCGTCGGATCCCACGCCACCCTTTAAGTCTTCTGATTTTTTTTTCGTTAAAACTTGATGCAACTTTTCATTTAGCCAACCAGAACTCTTCTGCTCCAAAGTTACGCTATTTTAGCATCCGGTCAGGCTGGAAATGAAAGGAAATCATGAAGTGGATCGAATTCAGTGAATTTTTTTCTGCTTTTTTCGAGGTTGGTTGGTAGAATGGTCATACTGACCTACTAGACCTAGCTTACTAAATGTGTTTTTCACATCTGTAGACCTGTTAGATTTATTGGATATCAAAAGCATCCGCAATTATCGATATTTATGCACCGGTATACACATTCTGCATTGGATTCTGGCACATTTCAGGTATGTAAAACTTTGATTTTAGTGCTCAGCCCTAAAAAAATATTTTTAGCGACAAAAAGTTGTTCGATCTTTTCAGAATAGTTGTTTTTTTTCTATTCTTTGTTTTTTTAAAATGATAAATAACTTCATTTATGGAATCTTCTTTCATTTCCACTTATTTTAATATGAGATACACACGTGTTGATGAAGGTGTTTGTTACAATGAACTTTATAAAGGGACCCCCTTATATGAAAACACCTGCTCAGCCATGTAACATCATCATCAGTACCGTGTTTTTTTACGCGGTACGGAAAGAGTTAAGTTCTTGTAGCATGGATATAATATGGAATAATTTCCATATATATATATATATAAATGATGAATAATTTACGTATTTATGACACCAGTACAGATAAAAATGCAAATAAAGTAACAGTAGGGACATTTTTTTTAAAAATTCAATGGGAAGGTAGTTTTACACTTCATTGAGAAAAGTTAATATATTGCACATATGTGTATATATACATGGATCTTGTCTGTGGTGAAGTTCTCGTTTGACTATTGCAGGATAACATCATGTATGTGTTAGTATGTCACCTTTGGGCAAAGCAGCTGGAGTGTGAACTATATACCCTTCCTTGAACGAAGTATCAACTTCTCTTCCAGATTCTGAGTTAGGATTACCAACATTTCCTGAGCAAAGAATTTTAATAGTTTATATCCTAAAATGAGTGATAGTGTTGGAGATAATTTTGACTATAAAATAAGTTTTTCAGTAATCCACTGCAGAATATCCACAAACAAGCATAGCTGATTATCCTGCATTCGTTTGTATGTGCAGTGTCATTTTTCTTTGTGTGGGATGTCAAGAAAGTTTGGGACCAATGGCATTTATATTTTTTAGTCATGGTTTTGGGTGAGCTAAGTGGGGTTATGGTAAAATCTACACCCTTTCCATCCTTTCATTCAATTTTGATGCCATCTTTCACCTTTTAAGAAAAAACTTTTTTTTTTTTTTTTTAACCGTTGGTTCCAGATTTTTCAGACATTCTGTATTTATATGTTTTCATTATCACAGTACACTTCTAGTAGTACTTTCTTATTTTGATGAGTTGTAGATTAAGCACAAAAATTCAGAGGATCTGAGTTTTGCCATAGTAATCGTCTTTCAATCCCTTGAGAGCACGGATAAAGGGTTTCTATTCATCCCAGTTCTTGGAATTATTCTCTGCTTCCTTCCATGTGTATCCCTTGTCTCTGAGCACTGTCATAATTTCTCTTCTCCAAGTAAGTCTAGGTCTTCCTCGTTTTCTATTTCCTTGAGGATTCCATGTCGGGTTTCCTCAGAGTGTGGCCAATCCACCTCCACTTTCTAGACATGATTTGTAGGTTCATAGGTTCTTGTCCTGCCCATTCCTAGACTTCCTCGTTCCTGATCTTGTCCTACCATTTATTGTTTAAAATCTTCCTCAAGCAGTAGTTCATGAATGTTTGTATCCTCTGTTGTATTGTCTTGGTCATTACCCATGTCTCTTATCCATATAGCAGGACAGCCTTTACGTTTGTACTGAAAAGCCTAAGTTTGGTTCTTGTTTTGATACTCTTAGATGACCATATTTTGTTAAGTTGGATAAATGCTGTCCTGGCCTTGGTTATTCTAGCTTTAACATCCTTTTCCATTCCCCCCATTTATCCACTATGCTGCCTAAATTTGTGAAATACTTTACTTCCTCAATTGGCACTCCTTCAATTACCATGAGGCTATTGCTTGCACTATTACTTTTCATTATCTTTGTTTTTTTGTCTGCTAATATATAGTCCCAGTTTAGCTGAATTCTTTCTTAAGATCTGAAGTTTCTCTTGCATTTGTGTGTGGCTGTGTGCCAGAAGTGCCACATCATCTGCAAAGTCAAGATCTTCCAATTGGTTCTACAATGTCCATTGCATCCCATTTCTTTTTCTTTGCCATAGTAATAGAGGCATGATAATATAGTATTTATGTATTTTTTCACATACTTTCGTATCCTGTTTCAAATGGATGAATATTTCACTGGTAAACGTATATAAAAATAAATAAATATCACTTTGTTAGTGAGATGTTATCTTCTACACAGATGCAGCTGATAGAAGTGTAGACTATGACTATGCATCTTATATCTTATATCCTTCCCGTGCCGTTAGACGTCACATAGGGCTCGCAAAGTAGTCCGCCAATTTTTCCTGTCTTCGGCGAGTCTTTCAACCTCAACAAAGGATTTTATGCCTGTTAACTTGGCCTCTCTTAATAATGTCCTCTTCAGAGTTTCACGCGGTCTGCCCCTTTTTCTTCGGCCTGTTGTGTTCCACTTGATAGCTTGTTTTGGGATTCTCTGCTCATTTCTTCTCATCAAGTGGCCAACATATGTCCATCTCCTTTTCCTGATCACCCGTGAGACTGGTTGTTGTTCAGTCATCTGTCTTATCTCTGCATTGTTCTTGAATTCATTCCACTTGATGCCGAGTATTTTCCTTAGGCATTTGTTTTCAAAAGAGTCTAATTTCTTTTCTATTTCTTTAGTTGTTTTCCAGCTTTCGCATGCATAAATGAGGGTGGATATTACATTTGAATTGAATAGTCTTAACTTGGTTTTTGTGCTTATAACTTTTGAATTCCATATGTTCTCAAGATTCTTGAAGATTGATGCTGCTTTTGCAATTCTGATCCTAACTTCCTTTCTAGTGTCACCATCCTGGTCTATGTAGCTGCCAAGGTATGCAAATTGATTGACTTCTTCAATATCTGTCCCTTCTATGTGTATTTTTCCATTTTGATTGATGGGAATTTTCATTATTTCATAGTCATTATGACTATGCATACATTACCTTTTTTTTTTTTTTTTAAGAAACAACCATACTTGGTTGTGTATAGATCCTCTGCATTATCTTTTTCTGTAAGGAACATGAAGTTTATATTATTTACCACAGAATATGTTTAAGAGTCAAGGACTTGGCTCTCACTTTTATTTAAACTAGTGGGAGGGTCAAAATACTTCAGCATTGTCTCTGGGCAGACTGCCACAGGTTGAAATCTGAGGTGATGCTAGAAATTTGTTATGAGTTCATAGTCCCAATGTTGGTGTCTTGCCATCTTCCATATCATCTGTCCAGTGAGATCAGATGCTGTCATCAGAAAATAGACAATTTGTGTGTGTAAAAATAGATACAGTAAAGTAAATTGTTGTCTGTATATTAAGGAAAAACAAATGTTCACATTAAAACAATTCTTTTTATATAAAAGGACTGCACCAAAGTTAATATCAAGATTTTTGGGTTTTTTTTTTTTAAAGAAAACTTTTCAGCAACTGTAGTATGTGCCATATTCAACTCTAAATAAAAATTGGTTATGCACTGAAATGTTTCCATAAATGATGTAACATCAGAAGACCAAGTTCAGGTTGTACATAGTGATACGCTGGGATTATTTGAATGGAGATATGTTGCTTTGCTGAGAAATTGCTCAGTTTGTAGCATTTGAAGCTTTGAGCATTTGACCAAATGAATACTTCAAACATTAGATCTCACATTAAAAAAAAAAGTTCTGTAGGTGCTGATTTTAATTTGACAACTACACTTTAATTTTGTAAATGTATTTTGTTTCATCATACATTCATAATTTTATTTTAAACTTTATGCTATTGTGAAATTAGTCATGGGAAAAAGAAACCATGAAATTAATACTGAATTTCTTCACTTTTTCCTCAGTAACATTTCCGTAATCTGAGGAAAAAATAAAGAAATTCAGTATTAATTTCATGGTTTCTTTTGACAGAGAGAATTGTAACTTCTGCATTAAAATGGAACAAATGATGACAGACTATCACACTTGTGAAATTATGTATTTTGATTGATCTATGAAGTTTGTTGTATTCTTTTCCTACTCCTACTACTTTATGTATCATGAGGAGATTTGTTTGTAACCCATTCCTTGTTGGTTAGGCATTCCCCCACACCCCAATATTTTGACTTGTTATGGATCAGTTCATTTTTATCTTAGTCTTTACATATCCAGCTTATTATTATTATTATTACTTTTTTTTTGGAAAGATTGTTCACAGGCTGAGTTTACATATATTTATGGGCAATGTCAAGCTTCCACATTTGATACTACAAATAGTGCAGGGAGTTAGAAAATAGCACTAATAATAGAAGTATAAAATTGCTACTTTGCATAAACGATTCACTTTATGTTAGATGATGGTGTTAAATAACTGGATGTCAGTTGTTAATGGAAGCTGCAGGAAATGCTACTTTATAATCACTGAAATATTAGGGTTTCAGAGAAATGAGATTAGGAGGCTCTTAACAGAATCAGCTTCATGTGTGGTAACTTCTGTCATACTGCAGCTGTCTCAGCTTTAAAAATAAGTACAAGGTAGCATGACTTGTGTTAAAGAACTGCTTCTGAAACAGGACTATGTCTGCTTGAAAGACAGAGTACAATGTATACATAGTTTTTGGTGGATTAAAGTTAAATCATATGTTCACATAAAAATTGCTTCCATAGGGCTGTTATGGTATCTGAACAAATGGCAGAATAGTTTCTGCTTTAAAAGATAATGCTTTAATTTGGTATCTATGAAATAAATGTGCAATAAAGAATATTATTTGAAATCTTTTGCACTTCAGGTGTCTTGTTTTCTTATCTTGATAGATAATGCTGAGGTGCGGCTTGTTTAACAAAGTAAGAGATTTTGCATGACTCTCCACTCATAATGCAACACACTGAATAGCTAATATTAAGGTCATATTGTTCAACTTTGTTGAATGACTGCATTTACTTGACACTGAATAATGAAGTCTCTTGCTCAGTCACAAGTTTTTTTCAACAAGTAATCCTCATCAGGTTGCTGCTCCATAAGTCATGGATGATTATGCTTCACTACTTACCTCAGTCTTTGGTGCAGTCCATCAGTGTTATTGCTGATTTTCTATCATGACATAGTTGAAACAAAGATGGACTCTTTGGGAATAGCATACCATAGTTAACAAAGACTGCCTAGCAATCCTGCACTGCTGCTAGAAACTGGTTGCCATGTTATTTCAGTTTGGTCAACAGACTGGAGACACATCAGGTCGTGCAGCATGTCAAGTAACCTCCTTGGGTCATCTACAGAAATTACAGAGCACCACATATCATTGAAAACCGGATGCCTGCATTTCAAAATGTATAAACTGGGAAAAAAGTAGGAACAGTTTTATTACTTAACGAGCACATGGCTGTGACGTTTTGGCGTGAGGCTTAATTATACAGAAAAACGCAGAACAAAGAAATAGAGAAGATGAGCATAAATTCACATGAATGCTGTGTAAAAAATATGAGTGGAAAAAAAATAGAATAAAATAAAATAGATGGAGCACTTAGCTGTGACTTGTAAGAAGCTGTGACTTGTAAGAAGCTGTGGCTTGTAAGAGGCTGTGTTCAGAAATGCGCATGGTGGAATGTAGAGAATATTTAAATGAAGACTTGTGATAGGTGGGTTGTATGAGGATGGTTGTACATTCCTCTCTTCCACAATCGTAATCCCTCTGCACTAAGTTCCACACACTTGTTACACATAGTTCAGAACCTCCTCACAGCATCACATTACAACCACTGTTCCCTCTAAGCTGCGTGGCTGCACACATAAAAAAAATCATACTGCGTACAAAATTTTTTGAGCCATGCAAAAAGAAAAATGAAACTGTTACTTTTATTTTCCAGTTTCCAGATATTACTCCATGCTATAACTGCGATCAAGAAAAGTACAATGATGGTACATGTTTTTCCTTTACTGTTTCTTTCTTGCTGAGAAATGACTTTCGGATCGCATGTTTCAACTGATCGTTTACCGCGTAGTTTCAGTATAACTGTAGCAGAATTGTGACAAGGCAAGTGGGCACACAGAGAATAGAGGGTAATTAAAATATATCTTACATCCTTCCCGTGTCGTTAAACGTCACATAATTGTTTGCCAAATTTTCCTGTTCTTGGTGAGTTTTTCAACCTCAACAAGGGATTTTATGCCCACTAAACTGGCTTCTCTTAATAATGTCCTCTTTAGAGTTTCACGTGGTCGACCTCTTTTTCTTCGGCCTGTTGTGTTCCACTTGATAGCTTGTTTTGGTATTCACTATTTCTTATCATCACATGGCCTATGTATGTCTATCTTCTTTTTCAGATCACCCATGAGACAGGTTGTTGTTTACTCATCTGTCTTATCTCTGCGTTGTTCTTGAATTAATTCCACTTTATACCAAGTATTTTCCTTAGGCATTTGTTTTCAAAAGAGTCTAATTTCTTGTCTATTTCTTTAGTTGATTTCCAGCTTTCGCATGCATAAATGAGAGTGGATATCACATTTGAATTGAATAATCTTAATTTGGTTTTTGTGCTTATAACTTTTGAATTCCATATGTTCTCTAGATTTTTGAAGAACAATACTGCTTTTGCAATTCTAATTCTAACTTCCTTCCTGGCGTCACCATCTTGTCCTATGTAGCTGCCAAAGTATGCAAATTGGTTTACTTCATCAACAACTGTTCCTTCTACATATATTTTTTCTTCTTGATTAATGAGAAGTTTCATTATTTTTGTTTTGTCTTTGTTAATTTCAAGACCTATTGTGCTAGCCAAGAAAGACAGGGAATATGTTTTTTCCTGCATCGATTTCACATTGTCACTGATAAGAGTTATGTCATCTGCAAAATCAAGATATTCTGTTTGGGTCCTATGTACCCAATCAATGCCTATTTTACCAGTACAGCATCTTTTCATTATAAAGTCTATAGCAATTCCAAAAAGCAATGTAGATAACATTCATCCGTGTTTCACACCTGTTTCAATCTGAAACCATTTGTTCATTCCTTCTTCTGTCTTATTAAAATATATGGGCAGATGAATTTCCACTGCGTCATGGAAAAGGAGAATATCCATTGAGCTGTTCAGGTATGCAAATTGATCTTGGTAACTAACACCAGATGTCATGACCATCAACATTAGAGCCATCCTCTTTATATATATATATATATATATATATATATATTACTAGGCACATATTTGCACACAATATTTTTTTGCACATGAGCTGAAAATTTTGCACACAGACCACAAACCCTTAGAGTGAACATTTATTACAACCCCTCTACCCCTACTATGATCTCCTATCCCAATTTCTCCTGGCTAGATAACCATTGTATCACTCTCTCTCCTTGACATGTTACCCCCACCCCCACTCATTTATGACCTACCTATCACACATCACAAGCCCCCATTTAAGCATTCTTTACATTCCACCATGTGCATTTCTGAACACAGCCTCTTACAAGTCACAGGGAAGTGCTCCATTTATTTCATTTTATTCTAATTTTTTTAACATTCATGAATGCTATGTAAAAAATATGACAATTGGCAAGTGAAAAAAATTAGAATAAAATGAAATAAATGGAGCACTTACCTGTGACTTGTAAGAGACTGTGTTTAGAAATGCACATGGTAAATATATACACACACATATCATTAATTCATTTGCATGTCCCTTGCGGAAGTTTGCCTCCCAAACAGCACTCCTGTAGGCCTCTCGGTTGTGAGGCAGAAAGATCATCAACCAAAATTATGCCATGGAGTCATTGCCGATTTTTTGTCCTCATTCAGCCATTCTCTGTCCCATTTCCTAGATCTTCTTTTGTTAAATGTTACTCTCAAGTCTATTTCTTTTTATCAAGTCTTATGAATATTTGCTTTCTTTACATTTTTTTTTTCCAAGCTATGATAACTCGATAGCAGATAATATTAGACTCTGGAGGGGCACTGCGAAAGTGAAAGCAATTTTTAAGAAAGTATTGGATGAAAAGAGATGACATATTTGGAAGGTGAATTTGTTAGGTTATTACTTCACTCCAGACAAATCCACAAATGCTCATGTCTCTTCAATGTATCCTTCAGTGCACATTGACTGATGACAACGTCAGTGTTGATTTGCGATCCTTTTTTGTGCCATCAACAAAATGTCCTTTCATCCTAAGCAGAGAAACGTGCTGAAATCTTGTCTTACATGGCGTTAACAATTCTGTCTCAGTCCAACATCCCCTGATTGTTTATAGTTATTGTTAACTCTGCAGAATGGCTTGCTCTGTCATCTCTAGAAGCACCTGTGTGTCCTGTGATAAAGATGAAACTGATTTTTCTTAATCATTGCAATCACTTCCCTCAATATTGAACAAGTCTTTTTACAAGAACATATGCATGAAGTTTCTCAAATTATACGCAGAATGCAACATAATTTTCAGGAAGATAAGAATGCATAATACATGATTTAATTCAAAAGTGTCTGAAATGTATGTTCCAAGATTATGTATAATTAATTTTCCCATAGTGGCCATCTGAATGGCGAAATGGTTAGTGCACTAGTCTCCCACTGCGAAGGTAGGGGGTTCGAAAAATGTCGGAGGCACTTCAGTCACCCAACTATAGAAATGGGTACTCAACCTCTGGAGCTGGGGAAGAAAAGGTAACCAGGCATGATGCTGACTACACCATCCTTTAGTGTGCCGACAGGTCAAGGAAAATATAAGCACTTACACCATGTCCCTATGTGCCTTTAAGGCACGACAGGATTACCTTCACCTATAACAAGCCTAGTACTCGTAACGATCTGTCATAATGATACTACATGGCTCACGCGCAATCAATTCTAAACTTTGTGATTAATCGTAGCGGCATGTATTATCTCTGAAGGGACCAGCACCTGAACATGAAATTTTATAAACAAAACGCACGTTTGAGTCATTATTTATTGTTAATAAATGAAAAGTGGAGCATTTAATGTGTATTAGATTTTGATGGTTTTTTTCAGAGATTGGACGTAACCAAGCTTTCACACATGACTGTTGGCACAACGAGAATAACATTTTTTTATCATCACCAAAACTCTGTTCAGCCATAAATATATTTTTCAAATTGTTAAATCAATATTACATGTACAATGTAATTTTTTTAAAATTTAGCTGTATATCTGTATTTTAAATTCGCATTTTTTAGAAATGTAAAATTCCAATAAAATTTGGCCTTTCTTGAGGCCGTATACATGCCTTTTCCGTTGGATCACCGTCTTCTTGTGAAAATTGTGGAGAAGTGAAATATTTAGTGTTTTCCTTTTGATGCTTGAGTGAAACAGGTTTGTAACTTTGTGTTTTTTTTAAAATTAATAACTGTGGAATGTTACGGAAGGAAAAGGTGCTGACATTGGAACCTTTCGAAAAACAAAAAAGGGAGTTGCATGTCAAATACCTTGCACACGAAAAATGATGTTTTCGACGCTCGCCTTTCAGGTTAACAACGACAAACAAATGAAGAGAATAGAATAGAATAGAGAGAGAGAGAGAGAGAGAGAGAGAGAGAGATCGATGGTAAAAGATAAAAAAAAGGCTTATGAAAAAATATTTTATATGGTCATGATAGTCGAGCCACCAGCCACAACGGTTCATTTATTGGTGGCGCAGGAACATTTGAATGACACAAGGATAGTTCTCGGGTACATGTTCCATCATTTGTTTCAAATAGTCATAACAGGAACATCGTTACAAACCAAAATTCCTTTTATCACAACAGTAATAATAATATTTCAGTGTGCGTGGACCGGGCGATTTACCAGTTATGTAACAATGTAATGAAAATGCATGGTTTGTAGGGAACTTTCTTATTGTGGAGAGCAGAACAACAACACAGGTCCTTAAATCATCAGAGGAAGTACCCCTTGACAAGTGTTTTGGCCATATTAAATTCCTGACACTCTAAGGTGGATGCCCCCCCCCCCTCTCTTTCTCTCTGGTCTCCTGGGTCTCTGAGTTGTTTTCTTCTTTTTTTTTCCATCCTGAAATTGAACTATGGTCTTACAAGTGGCACAGCAGATTGGGGTGCATCATAGCCATTCTTTCATGGGGGAACCAGTGTTGGATGGGACAAAAGAAATTATTTCAGTTCTCAATAATTATTTTGCATTCTCTACAGCATGCATGAGGCATTTTCTGCTGTAAATCTTCAAACTTATATATTGCCTCTGCCATGATAACCACATGTGACTGACCCAGATGCAGATCACTGAGCTTTTTTTTCCTACCACTTTGAAACTGCATTGCCCATACCTTGACGTGGCTCTAGGACAGTGCATGTTCACCGTACATATTTACTATTCGTCAATGGATTTCTGTTGGGGAACTTCTTTAGCTGTCAAAAAGATTTTGTTTGATTAACCATATGCTGTTTTTTATTCAGTGCAAACATGTTGGTAGATGAGGTGCAGCGTATTTCCTCCAGCATGACTTCTTTTAGTGTAACCTTTAACTCCGCAACAAATGACTGATATGAACTCCACCTCTGGTCTCAGTGACCTTCACACTGACACTATCTGCCAGAAAGGCAATGTCTCCCTCCCATACATGTCATGAGAGTTAGTGGCCTTAGCTCATTTTCTTTTGACTGCTCCTTATACTTCATGCAAGATAAAACACCTGTACATTTGTACTGGTTTTAAAAAATCCTAAGAGTCACTGTATTAGTGCTGGGTCATCAACAGAAAAGGAGTTCCTTTATGGTTTATCTGCTGGGTGTATTTTATGAAGGATGTTGTGAGTTTATCAGCATTATTTCTGGAGTTGGACTGTTGGTCAGTTTTGTGGTGGAATTTTAATTGTGCATGTTGGCATACTTACAGATGTCAGTGTATGTTATGAATAGTAAGGGAGAAAGCGCACAGCTCTGCCTCACTCCAGATTTTATGGTGGATGGTTTGGATTGTTCTGCATTGTTCTAACTGTACACTGACTGCTTTCATGTAAATTTTGTACAAGTTGATTAGATGTGTACTAACTCCATGTTGTAAGATTTCCCACAGTTTACCTTCTATTTCTTCTGCGCTCAAGGTTGTTGGTCACTTCAGATCCTGATCCTTGTCGACATGGCAAAGCCTGCAGTCCTCTCCAGATCCTGATAGGAGCCACAAAGCTTTTGCCGCAAGCTTGTGTCTCTGGCCATGTCTCACGCCTCAGGTCTGCATGGTTTGGGCACTCTTGTAGGATATGTTCTGGAGTCTGGACTCCACTGCCGCATGGGCACTCGTCTGTGTGAGGCATTTTGAGTCGACACAGGTGGCTCAGTAGTCTGCAGTGGCCTGTCCTTAGGCGAAAGAGGATGGTTTGCTGATGTCTTTGTAGTTGGTGTATTGGATCTGGTTCATTGTTGCATTTCAATTTCTTTTTCCATTCAGATCTGCACTGGTTATGGATCACAATTTATAATAATCAACTCTGTTGAATGCTTTTTTTTTTTTTTTGGATCCACATAGGCTGTATGCAGTATAGGTGTTTTAGGGAGAAGATGGCATATGTACAGCTCCGTTTTTCCTAAATCCTGTCTGAGTTTCATTTAATTGTGGTTCTGATGTTTCATTTGCTGCAGAGTATTTTTCCACTATGACTTAATAATGAGATGTCTCATTAATGTAATGATTGCGGTCCTTTTTTACTGTCTTTTTTCTTCCAGATTCAGTAAATTATAACTTTTCTCCAGTTCTCTGGTGTTTCGTCTTTTTCCCATATTAAGTTATATAGTCTGAAAACCAAGCTATTTCAACCTCTTTCATGCATTAACTCATTGGATATTCCATCACATCCTGGAACTTTGTTCATAGGGATCTTTCTGATAACTTCTTTGATATGTATGTCTGGGTTGGGTTCTATGGAGCCATTTGTATTGGTATCATAGTGTTGACCTCTGAAAGTTAAGAATGTGTACATACAAGCAAACATTTGAGTGCATGGCACACACGACTGTGACAGATGCCCATATAAAAATTGGTTTCATATAATGAATAGCACCTGATTCCATGTGGGCTCTGCCAAAAGCTTTGATGCAGTCTATGAAGAAAGCATTAGTGCTGTTTTTTTAACTTCACTGTATTTTTTCAATAACATTCACATATTTAATTTTTCTTCCCATTTCATTATTTCTGTGAATAAAACTTTTCACTAGCCTTCAGATTTGTTTTGCTTTAGTGTTTTTCATGATTGACATTTTCTTCCAGTTTTTGTCTTGAATAACTTTTACTTTCTAATATTTTTTTTTATCAGTGAATGACATGGTTATTCAGACTTGAGATATTGATCTCTTTGATAATACAAAAAATAGTAATGCTATAACATCCTGTGACAGACATCCTGTGGTTTTGTTTTTTTTTTAAATATTGTATCTTAAGTTTTAAAATGAAGAATTTGTGAGCACATTTTAGGCTTAAAATAAATTACAAGAAGCCAATAAATTACAAGAAGCCATCTTAAAATGGAGAGTATATGGTTAAAAAAATAAAAGGATGTTAGTGATACAGGAAAGAGAACCTCACAAGCTGCAGATGAGGAAGCATGTCTGAGAGGATTAAAAACAGGAGGCTGAAGATCAGTTATAAGTCAGCCTTCAGTGTAAAAGCAAGGTAGTAAAGAATAAAAAAAAATATATATATATAGTTCATTGGCATTTAATTTGGGCATTATTATTCTTTAAAGTATACATTATTGTTGAGACAGTTATGCAGAATCTTACATATGCCATGATTTTTACAAATCACCGGTTTCAATATAAACATTTTTTGTTTTATATTTTAATCTGTTTTAGCATATATTACACCACATGCTATCAGCAGTACAAGTGAAATGAAGAGAAATAACAATGAGAGGGTGAGTAATAGTTTTATAGATAAGAATGATTTAGTTTTGTTACCTTTGTTGTAATAATAGAGAAATGCAGAGAGTTTAATGTGAATCTATATTTAGCTTTTATAGACTACTCAAAGGCATTTTATTGTGTACAACACCAGAAACTTTGGGAAATAATGGAAAAAATGGGATTTCCAACACATTTGATACAATTAACATCATTGCTGTATCTAGACCAACAAGCAGCAGTAAGAATAAATGGTGAAACATCAGGGGTGCATATTGTTGCCTTACTTATTTAACTTGTATACTGAAAATATAATGAGGAATGTTAGAGAAGATGTAGACAAAGAATATTACGATGCCATAACAATTGGATGTTATGAAATATCAGAGATTAGATATGCTGAAGACACAGTATTACTCTCCACAACTCAAAAAGGAATGGAAAAACTAATTATGTCAGTCCGTAAGAACAGCGAAGAGCAAAACCTCTATCTTAATGCAAAGAAAACTAAATAAATTGATGACAGCTGACAAAACATACAAGGCAGCTGAAATATGTATGAATGAGGAAAAACTGGAAGAAGTGGAGAGTTTTGAATATCTTGGATCACTACTAACTAGTAATGGAGATACAATGAGGGAAATTAAAAGGAGGACATCTATTGCTCTTCAGAAAGTAAAACAACTAAGGAATCTGTGAAAAGGAGCAGACAGAACCACAAAAATAAGATTTTTAAGGGCATGCATCTTTCCCATCACAACATATGCCTGTGAGACCTGGACACTTAACAAAACAGCTGAGAAATGCATAAATGCCTTTGAATGTAAATGCTACAGAAGAGTTCTTCAATATCTTGGACACAAAAAATAACAAATATATATACTACAAAAACTTAATATTGAAGAAGGCTGGCTAGTGAAGAGGATTAGGGAGAGAAAACTGAAATATTTTGGACACATTAAACATCATGATAGTCTAGAGAAGACCATCTTGGAGGGGTGCATAATGGGAAAAAGAAAGAGAGGAAGACCAAGGCGAAGATGGCTGCAAGACATCGTTGAGGATCTGCAAATGGATGCATCAGCAGCAGGCCATCTTGCTCACAACCGAGAGGCCTACAGGAGTGCTGTTTGGAAGTCAAAGTTCCGCAAGGAACATGCAAATGAATGAACCGTTGTTGTTTTATGTTTCATTCTATGCTCTGATTATATACAGCATACTCTGTGTGCTATACACTATTTGTTATTGTGTAGTCTGATTATATACAGCACACTCTGTGTGCTATACACTATTTGTTATTGTGTACTCTGATTATATACAGCATACTCTGTGTGCTATACACTATTTGTCATTCTATACTGTGATTATATACAGCATACTCTGTGTGCTATACACCATTTGTCATTCTGTGCTATGATTATATGTGCACTATGCATACACAGATTCAGATATATATATATATATATATATATATAGTGACAGTGGAATTAATGAAGAATGAAGTGAGAAGAAAAGGATCCATATGTAGAAAAGGCAGTATAAAAAATTTTCTTTTGTAACAGAACAGGGAATATATATTACAACTCAATACTGAATAGTAAAACACATGAGTTTGCTAAAAAGCTGGAGCATGATTTCCAGCAGACAAATAGTTCATTATCAAAATGGAGATCTCAACATTATATTTAAGAAAGTATATGGTGAGAATGATAGTGAAGATATTGTAACAACCATTGAAAATTGGAGATTTAACCAGTTTGATTGAGTAGTTATCCTCTGATGGCATTTACAGTACTGAGATGTCATATATATGCATTATATATATATTGCAGCTGTTTGTATCCAGTATTTAGCTTAGACTTCTTTGGTCTTAGTTCTTCTCCAGCAATACTTGTTATTTGCTAATGGGAAATATTAATGCAGTATAAAAGAACATTTGATCAATTGCATACAATTGTATGAGCTTGGAATACTAATCAAAATTATTTTTTTTTATCAACAATTTTCATTTTAAATTAACTTAAATAGTCTCTTAATATACAAAGTAATTTTTTTTTCTTTCAGGAAAATACAGTAAAACTAATTCACTTTTTACCCTAAAAAATTTGCAACATGTATCTCCTAAGAGCAAAATGTGGTTTTGGTTTTCTATTGTTGTATAAGATTATGTTCCATTGCTTTACAAAGACAGCTTATGTGAATGTTTGGATAATGACTTGAGGATACTGTGCTGTGTTTTCCTTCTTTAAATGAAGACACCATTACTGTCTCCAGCAAGCATTTTGGTACCTTCAGTAGTAGCCAACCAAATTTTGAAAATTTCAATACCATAGTTTCTAGACTTTTAATCATCTCAAATATACCATCAAAACAAGGACATAACCTTGGACCATAATAAGAAGTTCAAGCACTTGGAATTGAACTGAGGTGTATGAATTGACATTTTGTTAGTGGAAGTTCTTCAGAAGTAGAGCTGCATTGTGTAGTTTTCTATTTTTTGAATGATGAATTTTCCCAACTCATCATTTTACAGTTGTTGTGAAGTTAAACTTTTTCAGTTAAATTTATCACATCTTATTAAAATCATTACTTCATTTAATCACATTCTTGTATTTTCCTTGCATTTCTTAGCTTCTGAAAGTTATTAAATTTAAAAGTACATTTGAAAGTGAATTATAGATCATGTGCATAGTATATTTTGAACAATAGAGTATAACAAAAACTCATCAGAAACTGAAAATGTGAGATGTTTTTTATACACATACTTTAAATAATGTCAGTGCACTTTCCTCAGAATTCACTGTGTAATCTTCACATGTTTATTTGAGACTTGGAAGACTTACAAAGCTTCACTATTCCAACAAGAATACAAGAAGTCAGAAAGTTTTTCTGTACATGATTGCAAACAGTATGTAATTACTACCATTAATCCTGAGAATATGGAAACAAAAAAATGTTATTTTAATGCATAAAAGTAATTGTTGCTTTGTTTGGAAAATTATGTCTTCATTATAGAAATGTGCAGCTTTATCAACAGATTTATAATGATTTTGTAGGATGCTCAGAAAGATTACGTGGCTTCTACAGATGGAAGCAAAGCAGAGGATATCTCAAATGTTGAAGTAAATGCTGCTGACTGTTCAGCAGAGGACAAGACTCAAAATGAACATGATGTGGCTGATAGGAGGGAGGAACAAGAAGTCCAAGGGGACACAGTGAGCATGCAAGATGGTTTAACTAGACTGGGAATTTCAGAAAGTAAGTCAGACCCATTACCTCTACCAGTCTTTGAAGAGTGTAAGTGATATAGCCAGGCATAAGTATTATCAGATAATGTTTGATCTAGCATGGTGTATATATTGGTGAATGCTCACATACAAACAGTGAAAAAAAAAGGAAATATGGTTGTGCAAATTAGCTTACCTGATATGATTAGAGTAACACTTTTTATTGTATTTGCAGGTTAACATAATTTTAACACGCTTAGTATAATTTTTTTCTGGTATATAATTATAATTAAAGGAAATAATTATACAGTGTGTGTGTGTGAATGTGAGTGAGTGGGAGAAAAAGAGAGAGAGAATGATATAAAATGAAGCAGGTTCCTTCCTGTGGTAAATGGGACTTTCATGCAAAACAAAGCCACCATGGAATTCACAAATATCTAGTAATTTTACTTCTCCATTAAAAGTGTGGGAAGATTTGGGCAAATGGATAAGAAATAGCTGAGAGATGAATAGCTCGTGTGTAGAGAGATTGCTTATGTAAAATGCCCTAGGTGTAAAATGAACAGAACAGGGAGAATGTTCATTGAACACCTGTGCTCCTTTCAGGATCTGGAGAAGACTGTGGGTTTTGCTGTATCGACAGGGATCAGGATCTGATGTGACCAACAACCTGGAATGCAGAAGAAGAAGAAGATTAAACACCTGTATTTACAAATGACCCTTTCTGCTCACAGCTGAGAAGAGAGTCTTGAGAAACTTTTGAGTTTAGATGTTGACATATTTTCTGTACTGTTGTTTATAAATGCGTGTTTGTTATCAAGAAAGCTACATCATCACAAAATGGATCTATGTCTACACAGATGAATCTTCATACTCAGCCACTAGAAATGGAGGCAGTGGATATATATTCACTCCCTAAATGGGCACACTATTTCAGTGCTTATGGCTGTCCTGGAAGCTGCCAGACAAGTTAGTACCACTGCTCAGACTTGCAACTACATTGTCTTCCTTATCAACAACAAGTCTAACATATATGGTCTGCTGTCATCCAAAGAAAATCTAGAAAGCGATACACTATAGATGCTGTGTACTCTTTTACTAGAAAAGGCGCTACTGGCAAGATTCTTCAGCTGCTGTGCATGGGGTGAAACTCCTCCCAGCCAGTGAAGAAAATGTGATTAGGGTTGCTGCGCAGTGCTGTCGTGGAGGGGGTGAAGGATTGGGTGAAGTGACCAGTAGCCTCCAGATCAGAACTACTCAAATCACAGCATCTCTGCTCTAGAGGCCGGCCACGTTCTATACACACCCATACTGGGGCCGATTGCCTAAATTGGCTTAACCCAGGGGTTAAACTAAGACATTGCTATTGAGATTTTTTGGGTGCCACGCATGGAACGAAACTCCTTCCGGCCAAAGAAGAAAATGCGATTAAGGTTGCCGGCCGGCGCTGCTGTGAAAAGATGATGAAAAGGAAAGTTTAATCGGTATGTCCAGTAGTCTCGCGGCGAGAGCTACTCATACCACAGCACCTCTGCTCTAGAGGCTGGCCATGTCCGATATACACCCAGGGGTGAAACTTGATGATTATTCATGACATGGTACCTCTGCTCTAGAGGTCGGTCATGTCCTAAACACACCCATGCTGGGATAATACACCTAAACCGGCTTAACCCCGGGGTGAAACTTACTAGTGGCGATAATTCATTCTACTGGACAGAAGCTCCATCCTGGTCATAACTAGGAAGAGTAGCAGCCACAACCACAAACTGCTGAAGCCGGAGACATTGGACCAGTGCAGTCTAGATAGGCAACCACCTCTCACCCAACGGGGAGGTATGTGTACCCTAATCATGCTGTGGTTTTCTGGTGAGAAACTCCAGTCCTGGTCTGGATGGGCAACCACCTCTCACCCGGTGGGGATACACGGGTGTCCCAAAACATGTCGAGGTTTTCCGGTGAGAAAGTCCACCTCTAGGCTGGATGAGCAACCACCTCTCACCCAGCGGGGATATACTGATATCCAAAACATGTTGAGGTTTTCCGGTGAGAAAGTCCAACTCTAGATTAAACTGGTGCAATGAAAACCACATTGTCATGCAGTCCCGCTTCTGAGACCCACTGAGAGTACAGGCTCAAGCCCTGCTATACTCTGAACCTCTTGTGGTCCTTTCGAGAATCTCATGTGGTCCTTTTGGGGACCACAGGGGGACCATGGGACCTATCGAGGACCACAGGAGTAAATTCAGTAGGATCATGGGGCAGTCTTGGTGGTAGAAGTGAACGAAGAAGACTATAAAAGGTATTTATCATCCAGTGAAAACCCATCGCACATGGTTTTCTAAAGAATGAAGAAGCTGATAGACATGCCAAATCTGGTACATGCAGCTTCAGCAACAACACTAACACCACCACCACCCTGTCTCATACAGTGAAGCCAAAACAGTAATCAAACATCAGTACGGGAAGCTATATGGACTGACCAGTACAACCCACCATCAAGTGACCAGGTACAGGAACTATTGTGCTATGAACAAAGTAAACTGCTTATAATGAGCACACTTGTATTCCCTTGACTTGTCACACACCTCCAGCTATACTTGCGAGACAGATCTTCAGGCTCTAGAGCATGCCCTGCATTTCTGCTCTCTTTGTCAAGAAACCCAACTTCAGCTCTGGCCACAGGGAACCACACTGGAAGATGAACTCTGGGGTCAAAAGCACAACCTCCAGGAAAGATGACAAACTGTATCCAGACAAGAAATACAGAAGTCTGAGTATAGAACCATGAGGCACAGAAGATATCAAGAGAACTTTAAAATAGAGAAATTGTTAACTGAAATTTTTTTTTTGTCTAAGAGTACATAACATGTGTAGAGTTGCAATGCAACAGATAGCATCCAGTTGGGATAATTAAATAATAAAATCCATTAATCTGGTCAAAGAGATTAGTCTGGTTGCAGCAACCAAGCCACAAGTCATCTGAATAGCAGTATGGTCTAATATATCATCTAAGGTCCCAAAACTTTTTTTGATCATCAGCTACTCCTTGAAATCTCTGAACTTCATAGAGCAAGGACAGAAATAAATACATATTCAGAGATTTTAATGGTGAAGCATACATTTGCAGTCATCTTTTAGATGTTTTGCACCATTTTCTGCATGCTATTATATATTATATACTATTATATAGCAGTTGGTGGGGGGGGGGGGGGGGAGAAAGCAACCTTTAAAAACTTCTTAAATATTATAAGTGGTCTTTCATTCTCTCAGGTTTCAGAGCATTATTACTACTTACACATGCAAGAAGCTTAGATCTTGATTTCAGTTGTAAATAACTGTAAATCATTTGTTTCATCAGTTTTATTGAAATCTCTTTGAATTCATTTTAGCAAATGATGTAGAATTCATTGATCTCACTGACACTCAGAATCACAGTGAGGAGGATAATGGGGTGAGTCATCACTTTCAGATTTACACTAATGTCAGTTCTCTATTGTTTTTTTATTATATATAGGTGCCAGAGCTGTGGAATAGAGTCAGAAAAACTTTTTTGTAGAGTCAGGGCCATAGAAAAAGTTATGAAGGAGTCAAGAATTGGATTAATAAATTTAAAAAAAAGAAGAATGAGAGTCAGAAGCAGTTTTGAGCCAAGTCTGTAGAATTCACAGAAATGTATTACAAGAGTGAAGTCCAGTATAGACTTTCTAATTTTCATTGGAGTCAGTCCAACAATAGGAAAGTTCGAGTGGATGGTTTGGTGTACAGACTCCATATGCCCACTAGATACCAACAGCTTATGACCCCAGTTATTCATTAGCCAGGTGCTTTTATACTCTTTGAATGAGGTTTTTCTTTGGTTTATACATAGTTCATTCTCTTTTTGTCTTTTCTTTCACCTGTTATACCTTTGATCTGCATTAACCTGTAGTAAGGAGTTTTTCTGCAACGTATATATCATTTGGGGCTGGGGGTAGGGGGGTTTGGGGTAATTTATGATTTACTATGATAATGTAGAAACAAGATTGAAACAGGCGTGAAACAAGGATGTATATTATCTTCATTACTTTTTGGAATTGCTATGGACTTTATAATGAAAAGATGCTGTACTGGTAAAACAGGCATTGATTGGGTACATAGTACCCAAATAGAAGATCTTGATTTTGCAGATGACATAACTCTTATCAGTGACAATGTGAAATATAATAGGATTTTTGGTGGTCTAGTGGGACAAAACAGAAATTATGAAATTTCTCATTAATCAAGAAGGAAAAATATAAATAGAAGGAACAGCTGTTGATGAAGTAAACCAATTTGCATACCTTGGCAGCTACATAGACCAGGATGGTGACACCAGGAAGGAAGTTAGAATTAGAATTACAAAAGCAGCATTGTCCTTCAAAAATCTTGAGAACGTATAGAATTTAAAAAGTTATAAGCACAAAAACCAAGTTAAGATTATTCTAGTCAAATGTGATATCCACCTTCATTTATGCATGCGAAAGCTGGAAATCAACTAAAGAAATAGACAAGAAGTTAGACTTTTTTTTTAAAACAAATGCCTAAGGAAAATACTTGGTATAAAGTGGAATTAATTCAAGAACAACGCAGAGATAAGACAGATGAGCAAACAACAATCTGTCTCATGGGTGATCAGAAAAATCAGATGGACATATGTAGGTCATGTGATGAGAAGAAACAATCAGAGAATATCGAAATAAGCTATCAAATGGAGCACAACAGGCTGAAGAAAAAGAGATCGACCACGTGAAACTCTAAAGAGGACATTATTAAGAGAAGCCAGTTTAGTGGGCAAACAACTATGCAAGCCCAATGAGACATTTAACGGCGCGAGAAGGATGTAAGATGATAGTGTAGGTGGCACATTTCTGAATTTAAAAAAAACTCAGAAATTTTAAAAAAAAAACATTTCAGTATACTAGAGGACCTTCTGATTTTTTTGTCATATGTTAAATGTTTTCCTTACTGATGAGACTCTGTAGAATTACTTAACAGTATAAATAATAATATAGATAATACCCTTGATAGTGTGTGCTTTGTTTAGCATTCTAAGCACTGTTCAAATTCAGGTGTAATATTTCTTAAAAACTAACATTTGTTGACCGCCCAGCAGGGATGCAGGAGTAGTAAGGATGCTTCAGAAAGTGACAATACCGTGAGCTCTTCAACAGAGAAAAATGAGAAGGAGCAACATAGTGATGATAAGGAAGATGAATGTTCTAAAATAATAAGTCAGCTGCCTGCAACCCATTTCAGGGGTCTAATGAGCACACTTATTGCATTAAAAGGGCCAGAAGTGCAGTTTAAGAAGTACCCTTTTCCACCACAAAGAAAACCTGTGGCATGTAAGTACTGCAGTCAGAGTTTATTCTCAGCTTTTCTGATTTTTCAGTAATGTGGTGCATTAATCTTGCTAGAATGTAAAAACTAAACTTTTTTTCTTTTGTCAGTGGCATCTCTAGTTTTTATATTTGTGTTCTAGATCAAATGGCATGACTTGTGAATGTACATGAATTATTTATAAAAAAAAAAAAGAGAGAGAGAAACAGCTTAGGCTGATTCTGTTTCTGTTTGGCTCTGCTGTTGATTAAAATTGGCATTGTGCTGGTATTTGAAATAATTGACACCACTGTAGATTTTCAAAGGTCCTTGTAATGTCCACAAAAAAAAAAAAGTATTAAAGCAAGCAGCTGGTAGTTGTTGTGGTTTATGTTCCTATAGCTGTGAGCTGCAGGCTGCTGAAAGCAGATGCTAAACTTCAGAAATCACCCAAAACTCACATTGTTCAGCAGAAATCAATAACATAAATTTGCCAAAATTCACATTGTTCAAGACTTGGAGCAAAGGCATGAAATACACAGGAAATGTTTTGTTGTAAACATTTCTGACTTCTTTGAGTATTTAAAATAAGCAGGTTCTACATTGTTTTTGGAGAGATGGGATGTGTATGGGTGTTTGAGTGAGTGAGGGAAGGAGGGAGGGAGAGAGAGAGGGAGGGAGAATACAGCTGATTCTCCACCCTTTAGACCATGGCAACTTACACATTCACAGAAAGGAGGTGAGAATATGTTGACTTTGATGTGCAGGTAGTGATGAGCCCCCTTATCTCTGCACCTAAACAGCCAGTAACAAAATGAAACTATTCTGAAGAGACTATATCTGAAATATTTTTTTGTTTTTTTAAAAAGCCAGCTTAATTGGCCTAACCATTGCAAGAACTGGAAATGGATTGGTCATGTGCACTGAAGATACCCCAGCATTGCTGAAACAGCCATGCAATGGACATCTGAGGGAAAAGGAAAAATGACCAACTAAAGACTGACTGGTGGAGAAATGTGGAAGGAAAAATGGAGTAGCATACGGCACAGCTGGGACACGGTACAGGGGCTGACTGTAGACCATGAGAGATGGAGAGAATTTGTTAACTGCCCAGCAAGATGCCACAGGGCATACTTGGCAATGATTGCTTAGCAGATTGCTGGACAAGGACATAGACAAATTGATGGAATTTCAAAAACGTACCAGCAAACAAGTCCTAAAATGCTATATTGAACCTATTTTGTTATATGGAAGTGAATCATGGACAATAGGCAGGTCTGCACAAAAATCATTGGAAGCAGCAGAAATGTGGTTTATTAGAAGAGTGTTGTGAATCCCCTGGACAGCAAAAATAACAAATGAAGAATGTATGAGAAAGGATGGAGAGACAAAAACCTTGTCAAAAAAGATAAGAGAGAGACAATGTACTTTCATAGGACATGCAATGAGAAGAGGGGGCATTGAAAATATTATAACAACAGGAAAAATAGAAGGAAGAAGATCACAAGGAAGACCAAGAGAAATGATACTTGACAATCTGAGCTGATGGCCTGCATGAAGGATCATGTTCTCTGGAGAAGCATAATAGCCAATGCCAGTCAGCACGGCACCTGATGATGACCAGCAAACTGTGAAAATTGTCAAAAGCAAGTATGAAAACATGTTTTTGATAAACAACTTGTCAAAATTGATATCTTTACCTACAGTTACTAGAGCAACACTCATGCTCATCCTTCTCATTTTTTATTAGGTAATATGTGAGTGGCAAATTAATTTTTCATGTACATGATATCACAGTTCAAATAATCCACTAAAAACAAAATTTATGGTTTCAGAAGTCCTAATTTAAGGTTTTTAAATTAGTCAGTAACTCATTTATAGTACTTGGCTGTAAGCAAGAGTCTGCTAGCTCGCAACAGGGAGTGCACTTAGATGCTGGAGGGTGGAATTAAAGTTAGCTTTGTAATCTGTAATCAGAGACTGGCATCCCTGCACTTTGGGCATTTCCATGTAATCAGAGACTGGCATCCCTGCACTTTGGGCATTTCCATGTAATCAGAGACTGGCATCCCTGCACTCTGGGCATTTCCATGTAATCAGAGACTCCCTGCACTCTGGGCATTCCCATATGTTCTCGACTTCAGTTCCAACACCCACTGAAGCATGGAAATTGCTTTTGATGCTGCCTACACCTCCATTCTCATGCCCAAAGTGGTGGTTGTATAGGCATATGATTTAAAAGTTAGCTTTGAGAAAAACAAATGGTCTTTATTTTCAAAGTTTGAAGAATTGTGCTTGCTGGCCTGACATTCTGCCCTTCATCACTCACTTTTCATTCATGCTAAATGAAGAGAAAAAGACACGCACACATAAATAATGAAATCAAAGCATTTCCCATTCTGATGCTTTCTTTTGCCTGTTTATGGGCAATGTGTTGTTTTTAAAGACTTTGCAACAGGAGAATCTCACTTTAGAAGAAATAGATTTTTTTTCTCATCCTGTATAGTTTACATTACATATGTGGATATTCAAAGATGATACTGATATACAGTTTGACATTATTTGAAAATAATGCAATGGTTATTGACAGTGCAAGGTAAAGCAGAGAGCAGTCCTGTTTCAGCTTCTGGAGGGAACATATCAGTGATCAGTAAAAATATGTACTTGGAAAGTGGAATAACACCAACCATGCTGGCTGAAGCAAATATTGAGAGTGAAAGCAAGGATTTGATGCCAAATGAGATAGGATGTAATGTAAAGAAACCTGAGTTTTACTGCAAGGTAAACACTGCTTCAAATGTCATTCTTAATTTCAGCCATAGGAGACAATTAGAGTAAGCATTTACAAAGTGCCTTAAGATTATATTTTCATTCTCCTGGTTTTATAATCATGTTTTTTTTTAATGTACTCAGTTCATCCAGTTTAGTTCTTATCATTTATAATATCAAGATTTTGACATTTAGAGTTGGTTAACCAAAGTGAAAATGACAACGTGAAGAAATATAAGCTATGAAAATGATTAGTTGTGTGGGTTGGTAATTCTTATAATTTTGTACTATTTTCAGTTGTGTCAGAAGCAGACTAATTCCCTTGGGAATTTCCGTGACCATTTGAATGGCAGGGGTCATAAGTTAGTAAGTAAATATTTGTGTTCCTGTGGTCTCCATTATTGGTGAGTGCAACAGAAGAGTGTCACCATTATTCTTTCTGCATTTGTTATGGATCTAGTTTCCACTGGACCCTCATTCTTTCACCCTCCAATAAGTGGGAACTGTGTTGGTAAACATTTTTCAACTGTTTGTCTCATTAAAGGAGTGGAAAATGGTCTAATGACAGAGCAGCAGTTGCCAAAGCAAATTGTCATGTGGAGTTCAACATAATAAGTCTATAAGATACCAGAAATGTGTTGAGTACATGGGAGCATGCATCTTTCCCATCGCAACATATGCCTGTGAGACCTGGACACTTAACAGAACAGCCGAGAAACACATAAATGCCTTTGAATGTAAATGCTACAGAAGAGTTCTCCAAATATCATGGACACAAAAAAGAACAAATATATCTTTACTACAAGAGCTTAATATTGAAGATAGCTGGCTAGTAAAGAGGATTAAAGAGAGAAAACTGAAATATTTTGGACACATTAAACGTCATGATAATTTAGAGAAGACCGTATTGGAAGGATACATAATGGGAAGAAGAAAAAGAGGACGACCAAAACGAAGATGGCTGCAGGACATCGTTGACGATCTGCTAATGGACGCATCAGCACCAGGCCATCTTGCTCACAACCAAGAGGCCTACAGGAGTGCTGTTTGGGAGGCAAAGTTCCGCAAGGGACATGCAAATGAATGAATGAATGACATGGGAGTAGTGGCGAATTATCATAGGCTTCAGGGATCCGTGACTCAAAAAAGACTTGGAATAATTGGCATTTAGCTGGACAGTCAGAGAGGCTGCACGGTGAGAAGATATTGTCAGATGTTGTGAAGTATGAACCTCTTAGATGCATAATTTAGTGCTAAAATTATGCTTGTAAGAGCATATCATTTTGTATGAACACCAGAGAGCACGTCAGTGGCCCAGGCATAACTAGAACATTTTGTGTTGATGTATGTTGAATTGTTGGATATTCAAAGAGGGTTAGTAGATGACTTGCCATCTCTTCTAGCACACATTAAATTATAACACTTTGCTTCATCATCTAATTGAAAATAATCAAAGTGTTAGGTTTATATTTGTGATATGAGGTAAAAAGAAAATATGCTAATTTGCCATCTGTATATTTACATGTCTCAGGAAGCTGAACTCACGTAGAAAAATTTCATGCATGACACATACAGTCAAATGAAAGAGCGACTATAGTGTCATAACAGCAGATATCGATGAACAATAAATAAGAAAAACAAATTATCCAAAATGCTTCAAACTGCAGCAGACTTGAGAAAAGGATATCCTTTTGTTCACATTGTTTCACTTATAAAAAAGGTGTGAAAAGCAGAAGCAGTGACACTACAAATGTAACAAGTCATAAGGAACCATTTGTAATGTAACAGAACTTGCTTCCTAAAGATAGTATAGTTTAGACCAGTATTAAGACACATAGGAAGTATGCAGTCATTTCGTTGTTACTCAGACTTGGAGAAGTATAGGGCTGAAGAGATGAGGAGGAGGAAGAAAATAAATTAGATAATATTTATGGAGTGGAGTGAGGCAGAAAAGAAAAACAAAAACTTGCAAGAAACTGTTGTACATATAGTCATGACATACAGTTGCATTGCTGGAAAATATGAAGAAAACAGTGATAATTGCTTGATGAATAAACCAGCGTGCTGTGCATGCTTTTGTTTGTCAGCTTAGAAGGATTCAAACATCAGAAAATTAGTTGCCTGCAGTGTGGCAGAGGAACATTCCCACTCTAGAGTGTCCAAAAATGTGAGAACTTGATGTAATTACTAAGACAGTATATAAATAATTTCAACATACATATCTCAGATTAAAATGGAAAACTCAGTGGTTTTGTGAGTGGTGTATCATTAATGATAACTTTGACCACTATAGATGTAATGGAAAGTGCCTGAGATCATGCATAATTGGAATTTGTGTTTTATACTACAGTGACAAGGGTTTTAGAGAAACTTTTGAAAAATATTCAGAATTGTGGCACTTTGGCTTATATAGCGCACAGAGACTTATTACAGGCACCAGATATGAGTAGGAAAGCACTGAAATTGTGATTACTGAAATTGTGATTATAAGTGGCTTACATTATTAATTTCATTAACCTTGTTGTTCCTTTCAGAATTAATTAATTCTGAATTGTAAAATTGTAACCACTTCATTGTGAGAAGACAGTTTTGTAGCAGTGATTCAGTTGTACTGTTGATCTGGTGTTACTTGCGAGAGTCAAAGTGCAAGGTGCAGAGAGAAACACTGATATGATAATGGAGCAGAGGGCAAGGCATCAGAAATTCCTGTAAAATGGACTTGGTACTTGCTTCAGCTATCACATATCATTTACTAGTGTTACTTTTCAAGAATTGGAAGAAAATTTCAAATAGGTGAAATATTATAATGATGATATGACATGCTAACATGCCAAGTATTGGAGATTCTTATATTTATATGCTAGTGTCATTTTTATATGTGTATGCAAATTAATACTCTTTTGCATTATATACTGTATATAGACCAATTTGACCACCTGCTTTGTGTATGCATTGTATTTCTTTTGTAATAAGAAACAGCATAATGCAAGTAAACAGTAAAAACAAAAAAAAAAGTAATACTTTTCTCAACACTGATTGTTGTAAACTTCTGTACTAACATAAGATAAGATGGTGATTTGCAGCATTATGTTTTGCCAAAAGCATCTATGTTAACGCACTATTAAATGTTGCCAGACTGAGAGTCATTTTTTTGTTGTTTCTATACTGTAAAATTACACAGTTAAATGTAATTGTAACAATGTGCATTTACAAAGCTCTGTTTTACATATAGTTAGGAAATGTCTTGTGTGTCTGTTGTCTCATACATTTGTACTGTACAATCTCTTCTAAGAGTACTTTAATTGTTTCAACTGCAAGAAAATGATGTTTTATATATTATTCAAGAGTTTTTAACACATATTTATGAGATTGTAAGAAAAGTAACAGTGGTATTTTTAAAAAATATGTTTAATGACAAAAAGAGTATTATGTACACTTCATTTTAATAGCCTGTCATTGATGTAACATGTATTTTTTCTGTGTTTGGCAATATATCATGTAGAGCTTTTTTTTTATTTGTTAAGCGCAACAGGTTTTCATAACCAAATATTCATTTCCTTCCCTAATTTTTATAACAAAATTGGGTATGACTGTTATCTGTAATCATCATTTCATGTTATTTCTGCAGTGTATTTCTATCTTTTCTGTCTTTCAGCATAATTTGGTGCACTAGGACAAGCTGTTTCCTGTCCATTTTATATCTGTCCATGCATTCATACTGTTTTTCATCTTGCACCTTTATCCTAGATAAAGATTGTTTTTATATTATTTTACCTTTATATTGTTTCTGTATTATTTTACCTCTTAATTTGTTCGAAAGACTTATTATTTGGTTATAATGTTTTCCTGCAGCTTTTACACTTAACATATGGCAAAATAAAATGATCAAAACTAGATTAAAAGTATATTTTAAAGCAGTACAAAATTGTGCAACTTTTGCATTCGTACGGTTGAAAATAGGAACAGAAATAAACAAAAGAACTGGGATATCCAAGCACATTTTCAGCAGAAGGAGGCCAAGTTCCTACTTACAAATGAACAAGAAAATGTAACTCATGCTGTTAAGTGTTGTGTCTGACTCAGACATCACTCCATGGCACAGAAACTTGGGCATTAAACAGAAACTGGACAAGGTCTTTGATATGGATACAGAGAGAAGTGGGATATTTTTTAATGTTCCCTCTCTCTCTCTCTCTGAACCTTAAGTGTCCAGGGCACATGGGGCTTCTGCAAGGGTTTTCCACAAATGCCTGTCCTTCGCCTTTTTTTCTGCTCTTGCCCAGGTGAGCTTTTTAATGTTCAGAAGAATGATAATATAAGTTGTTCTTGAACTGATTGAGGACAAGGAGCATAATAGAAGAAAAAGGATCCACATCAAACTGTTGTATACATTGGTCTTAATCCTTTCAATAAAAGATCAAGAGCAACTTAAATTGATAAGAAAAATGCTGAAAAATTAACATCAGCATATATTACATTTTTTTTTATGTTAAAAATGACGATGCAGAAATTTCAAAATATCTTTTCAAGTTTGGTGATAAACACTTGTTAAAGAGTATTTTTCTTACCATTTTATTGCAGATGATGGACGCTGCGAAGCTTGGAAGTAAGTTCTTAACAAAATAATTAGAGACTATAAAGATGTGAAGCAACTGAGATTGTGTTGTTTCATAAATCTTTGTGTTGTAATTGTTTCAGAGTTGTGTTTATTTTTATTGGCATGGACATTCTTCAGTTTGTTTCATTGCTGAATGGATCAACTGAAATGAAAAAAGCTTCCGTTGTATAAGGATATCATGAAACTTCTAGAAGTTCTGAAATGTCACACATCTGCAGTGGGATATTTTAGGTGTCCTTATGTTTGTAAGAACTGTTCAGAAGGCCTAGATAAGAATCGAAGGATTATGAGATTCATCCAGATTTTCTTAAAAGGCAATGACTTTGAACTTTGGTTGAAATTGCTGATATGCGTAATCACATTTAAACCAGGTTACAAACTCTTTGGTGCCACAGTGGAAGTGTTCAGAGTAACGAATTTTTTGGCAGGTCATTCACCGAGAAATGATAGTACAGATTTTAATAGATGAAACTTGTCTGTGTTGTCACACAAGAAGTTGTAAGGAAAATTCAAGATGGAAAATTTTTTGGTGCTCTCATTGAGAGAAATGACGAGAAATACATGAAGAGAATTTTTTTTTTTGAGCTGTTTTGTGATGTGTGTAATGTACAGATCACAGAATTTTTCCTTGGTCCTTTTTCTCCATTGAGATACATCTTTATTTATGCCATGGCTTTCTTCTAGTTGGAGTGTAGAAGAACTGATTTTGTTTTGAGTTTGCTTTGAGTACTACAGCTAAAATCAGAATATCCTTAAACATTGCTGAAAACCTTTATTATATTTATAATCTTGTTTGTCTTAAGGACAAGCTTATAGAATATATATGAGAGTTCATTTGTTGTTATTCACAAGAAATAACAGATAGGAATTGGCCTGTGCATTCTGCATAGGTAAAAGTGGTAGAAGACCACCTAAAGCGACACAGGTATGAATGGATCACTGGGATAGCAATCATGGCAGTGTGGAGCAGCTATCCAAGTTGACTTTGTCAGTAATGTTTTTTTCTTGTAATGGTGTGTTGTTGACAATAAAGGAATTAGGGGAAAAAATAATTTTAAATTTCCAATCACTACTCTCTTTCATGCTTAGTTTCCATCTTGTCTTCTGTGACCACCTGAATAAATAATTTTCCACTTCATGCTGTTTTTTTTTTTTAGCTAACAGACATTAAGAATGAGTTTTATATTCTCCACCCACCCCCACTTTATTCATGATTGTGGTTTAAATCACACTGTGACATTGATTAGGAAGATCACATAATTTGAGTTTGAAGATATTGATAGACATTAAGGGCAGTGGTTGCAAATCCCAACTAAATGCTAGATCACAGGCAACACACAGTCAACGCAACATTGGAGTCATCTCCCTAAAAACACTGAAGGAATTCCTGATGTCAAAGGCTGAACACATATGGGCATGCCCCAAGTGTAGTGAAACTGCACCCCAGGAACAGAACTAGGCCCCTTTTTTACAGTTACAGATGCTGATAGTTTACTGTTGTAGGATTTTTCATGATGCTTAATTAGTATGTTCTTCTGCAGTAGGAACTTTTTCACAGATGGCAAAAATACAGTTCTTAGTGTCTGACACATTAATGATGCTGGAACACAAGAAGTTGCAGTGGTTAGATAGAAGACATGAATTGTACCAAAAATCTGAGCTGCTTGACAGAGTCTTTCACTGTGGAGAACACTGAACCATGCATTAGTCAGGTTGAGGTCCTGCTAGAATCAGCAGTGGAGAAATGGGATCTTTGGTTCATCAGCCTGATAATCAAGTTGTGACTCTAGCACAGTCATCTTTTTTTTCTTTCCTCACATCCTTACAAGAACAAAAATAAGATTTCATTATTTATGTTCTTTTTTTATATATATGGATGATTGACTTTTGTAAAGATGAATAAATGAAAATGTAATTTTAAGTGAAGGATTCTCATGCTTGTTTGTGTTTTGCATGAAACTATGTAAATGGGAAACTTAATATAGAAGGTACTTTTTATTTTTTAAATTATGTAATTTTTGAACCAGAAGAAGTTGGATTTTTTTTACTACAGCAGATGATGATTTCCATGAACAGTTTTTTTTTTTTTCCAGAAAGACTCCCAGTGACCAGTAAGAAGAAGGTGCCATTGCAAGGTCTTGGAGAAAAATCCATCTGCTTAGAATTATTGAAAGACATCAAAGAACCTATTTTAGGTATGCCTTTTTCTGAATGTTGTTCATCAGATTCACATAAGTGCATAAAAGTTTAATGGTTACAGATAAATATGTTTTAAAGTAATGCTGTGGGGCAGGTTTTTGACTGCAAGTGATGACAGGAATTTGTAGATACAATGGGTAACAAGAGGACTGGCAGCTTGCAACTCCTTAGGTAAGCTGAGGGATTTGACCTGTTGTCCCTACATGACCATTTTGCTGTAGGTCTGATGGCTACTGATTAGATTATGCAGAGTGTGTAATGAGAATTGGAAATAAATAAAGAACTGCATTAGATCTAGTTGAAATAAATCTTACATCTTAACACTTTAACTGCTCTTAAGCTAGATAAATTTTACATTTGATAAACTTAGTTAAATGAAACGTGCCTGAAGCACAAGAGAAAATACCACAATCTATGGCCATATTTGACAAATTAAAGTATCATGATACTGGGTTCTATAGTCTCTTTTAAATCACTAGAGGATTTTTTAATTAGAAGTAATTATGAAGTTAGTATTAACACTTCATAAAAGGTTAGAAAAACTAAGCCCACATGGCATATTTTAATTCAGCATAAGATAAACATTGGAAAACTACTCCTACAAAAAGATTTTAATCTTACACTAAAATAACACAATATAGCTAGAATAAACATACCAGAAATATAAATGCATAATTTGGATTAAAATATAGTAAGGAAATTTCCATTTTCCATTTTTTAGTAGAGACTGGTGTACAGAAGAGTGTCACATCAAGCTTAAGTCTGCGACCATTGGCTGGTCCGAGCCTAGCATTACTTGTTGCCACTCTTATGAGGGGACTTAAAAATGAGAGTTCGCCCTAAATCAGAAATCACATGACCCTTAGCATGTTAAACAGATGGAAGTTATATCCTGTCCAATAACATATGATTTCCCTCTTTGGCTTGTTTGTAGTTATTTTATTTCATTCATATATGATAGAATTTTACATGTAGTTTTATATATCTAAAGACATCTTTGTCTCAGTAAGAACAAAGAGGTTGTGTGAAGCAGACTGAATTATCAGCTTTCATATATTGAAATATTTTAATAATATCTGTAATGAAATCTTTCATATTATCATATTTTATCTTTTTAAATCACCACTACAGGCTTGTCTTTCATTACTGAGTACCACAGTACATCTGGTATATTATGTGTCTGCAACCTCTGTGCAGTGAAGTTTGACCGCAACATTGTAGCTTCTCATTTGACAGGGAACAAGCACAGGCTACAGTATATGGTAAGAGTATGCCATAGACATTTATTGATGCTTGCAAGGCATTGATGGTCATGTCATTTCTTAGTTAAGTTGTGAAGTAAATGAAGTGTACATGACCTAGTATCTCTATTGTGGGTTCAAGAAAGGATGTTGCACTAATGTGCCACAAGTTGTGCAATTGCACAGTAAAAATCAGACTTGAAAACAGAATAGAAAATTAAACCGTATGCCAAATTAAAACATGGCAGTTAAAGAGATACTCACGATGCCCAGTCTGTCAAACAGATCAACTGGTTTCTGGCATCTCAGAATGTTCCTGTCATTTACTGGACAAGCTGAAGATTAGCTATACTAATTGCGTGCATGTATCCAGTCTGATAAATTCTTCTGAAGACAGCGAAATACCAGGCCATATGTATCCATAGTATTCCAGTTGAAGAACTGTAATTTTAAAGTTAACTTTTAAAGTATTCATTAAATAATTGAAAAAAGTATTATTTTTTTATAATAAAATACACATAATCACTGGTTAGGGTTTAATTGATAACACTGGCCAACACATACTTTGGTGCCTCAAATGTTAGACCTGTTTCTGGGTATATTTGACCTGCTGATTCTAAAAATGGCACATGTTTATCCCTATCAGCTCTAGTTTTTTAGATACAGAAATATGCCATTTACCACTCTTTACTCTGCTCACTCATAACAGATCAGGATATTTTAATGTAATGTTTAAATTAATATCTTTTAAGCATGAAGGAAACATTCAAAATTAAAATAAAAGTGTACTACATGAAAATCTACTTATTTCATACCAAAAACACAAGTTTATGATACAAACTTTCCACTTATTCGACACAGAGGGAGCTCCTTTTGTAAGATTTCCTGGAGTGGGATCTGCCAGGACAATCCCGCATAAGATTCCAACAGTAGTCTACCATCATGTATGCATCCCATCTTCCTTGGTATCTGGTTTCCATTGTTTTATGTCTTGGTGAAATTAAATGACTGCAGATAATGGATTTAAGCACATTACAGCCAGGCCTGTTGAAAGAGCATATTCTTTACTAATTGTGTGTAATTGTATGCTTTCTTGTTGCCAAGAAAGCTTTTCACAAGAACAAATGAAGACCAGGCACATGATTCGATTTCATTCATTGATGCTATGAAATGTGGGTCATTTATAAGTTGTCTAATCTGTGGACCTTAAAAAATTCCTGCCTTCAGTTTTTCCATGGTAAGTCCAGGTAACTTATGCACTATGTATTCAATGCACGGACCGGTTTTATTCAAAGCTTTTACAAATTGTTTCATCAGACCTAGCTTTATATGTAGTGGTGGTAGTGTGATTCTATCTCGTGTTACTAAAGCTTCATTGATTACTTTTTGTCCTCTAACCACCGCATATCCCTTTGGAGGCCAATCTTTTCTTGCCCAGTGTTCATGTTTGGCTTTTCTGTCCCAAAAGGCATAAAAAGCAAGGATACTTTATGTAGCCACTTTGTTGACCAAGAAGAAAATGAACCATCTTCAAGTCTTCACAAATCACCCGGTGTTCTTGATAATTATATCTTTTCCAAGACTAAAGAGATGGCCTTGTACTTTTCTTTCATCCTGGTGGAATGATCAGTTGGAATAGAACCATATTTGTTGCCGTTATTTTGGTTCTAAGGACTGTTATAGACAGAGGTGTGGGTGGGGGGTACACTCTTCACTCCAGTGGCATGCGTCTCAAATAGCCTCTGACAATCAAGTCCAGCTCCTGGCCTTCTTGTGCCAGAACTGTTCAAGCTGACAGGAGAAGGGGCGAAGGCAAATATCTGGCGCCTGAAAACCAGACATTTCGGGTAGATGAGAATCATGTTTGGTAGCTCATCTACGGCTGTTGGCGAGATTCTTCAGCTGCCATGCCTGGAGTAGGGCTCCTCCTGGCCAGTGAAGAAAGGTGCGAATGGGGTTGCTGCGCAGCACCATTGTGGAAAAGGTAAAAAAAAAGGATTAAGCGAAGTAAACAGTAGTCAAATCACGGCACCTCTGGTCTGGAGGTCGGCCATGTCCTATGTGCACTCATATCGGGTGAAATGCCTGAACTGGCTTAACTCGGAGATTAAGACACTGCTGGTGAGATACTTCGAATGCCGCGTGTGGAGTGAAACTCCTCCCGGCCAATGAAGAAAATGCAAAAAAGAAATTAGGGTTGCCGTGCAGCGCTGATGTGAAAATGATGGAAGGGATGAAGTGAAACTTAGTCGGCATGTCCAGTGGTCTCGCGGTGAGAGCTACTCATACCATGGCACCTCTGCTCTAGAGGCTGGCCACGTCTGATATACACCCATACTAGTGAGATATGCCTAAACCGGCTTAAATCAGGGGTGAAACTCGATGGCTATGCATGTCACAGTACCTCTGCTCTAGAGGTCAGTCACATCCTAAACACACCCATACTGGGATAATATGCCTAAACAGGCTCAACCCAGGGGTGAAACTTACTAGTGGTGAGGATTTGTCCTCATGGACAAAAGCTCCGTCCTGGTCACAACTAGGAAGGGTAGAGGCCACGACCACAAAATGCTGAAGTCTGAGACACTGGACCAGTGCAGTCTAGATAGGCAACCACCTCTCACCCGGCGGGGATGTATGCGTATCCTAATCATGCTGAGGTTTTCCGGTGAGAAAGTCTAATGCTGGACTGGATGGGCAACCACCTCTCACCTGGCGGGGATACACATGTATCCCAAAACACGTCAAGGTTTTCTGGTGAGAAAGTCCAACTCTAGGCTGGATGGGCAACCACCTCTCACCCAGCAGGGATATACTGATATACAAAACACGTCAGTGTTTTCCGGTGAGAAAGTTCAACTCTAGATTAAACTGGTGGAACGAAAACCGCGATGTCATGCATTCTCATTTCTGAGACCCACCAAGAATACAGGCTAAAGCCCTGCTATACTCTGAACCTCTTGTGGTCCTCTTATAGATCTCATGTGGTCCTATCAGGGACCACGGGACCTATTGAGGCACACAGGAGCAAATTTCAGGAGGATCACAGATCGGTCTTGGTGGTAGAAGCAAACGAACAGGAAGAAGAAGTTGCCGTTATTTAAAAGAACACATTTAACACTGTGTTTTGAACTGTCAGTGAAAAGACATCACTCACATATAATCTGAAAGATCAGTTTTCTTCACAAGGGTTCCAGTGTCATTACAGAATACTAAGTTGTTGTCTCGATAAAGAGTGGCAGCAAATCCTTTTCTCTCCTTCGATAAAATTTAATTTTCGTTCCAGGCTGAAGTACATTCTTTTCCTTTAGTCTGGAGGCAAGCAGTTCAGAAGACTCCTTGAAAAGATTTAAGTCCCTGATCAGATCACTCAGTTCATTCTGATCAAAAAGATCACTATGTGAAGTTGTTTGGAATTCACTGTCACTGCCCCCACTTTCTTTACCTTGCGTGATATCAGACATGCAAGACTCATCCTCTGAGAGCTGTGCTAGTTTAAGGAAAGGTGGAATGGGTACAAGATCCAAGTGCAGAACAGGTCTCCTGGCTGAAGGTAGATCACTTGTAAGACCATTTATCATGATTATTTCAGTTAATGCCTATGATATTAACAATACAAAAATAACAGTAATCGAAGTGGTTTTTTGGCTCCCTCCACACCACTGGTACTCTAAATTTCAGACAGCTTCTCTTTCCATTTGTCCACTGGGGCAAATGCTCCGTACAAGGAGCCCATGGCTTATTTTGATCTCCAAGCTTGACATTGAAATAACCTACATATGCTCTATTTACAGACTCACAAATAGGTTTCCTACTTACTTTCAGCGTGTACTTGCCACAAATATAGCAAAATACGTTGGGATAATTCAAGCAGCTCCATCTTGAAGTAGCCATAACCTCTACAGTGTTCGATTTGCAAAAATGAAATGATATGAGTGGGAATATACACACACCTCCTACATAATTATAACTATTATACAGCGGAACTGTTTTAAACAGATTAGGTTGAGAAACCTTTGAAATACAAATTTATGTAGTCTATGAAAACCATGATTTACGATCTTAATTTTTTGCACATAATTATGTCATAAAACAGAACAAAAGCAATTTTGTCATTTGAGCAATACATTTTTATGCTAATGTGCATTATAGGAAAGGAAGTAGACGAGTAGTTGTGAAACGAAGGTCATTATACACACACACAAACAAAATGTGGGTAAATTAAATGCATAGATTTCCCATTCAAATAAGACAGCTTGTTATGACATCCCAATTCTGAAGAAGAGATTTTTTAAAGAGCAGACTCAAATTTTATAAATTCAACCATATCAGAAGCTAGAGATTATGCAGTCTGTCCAATGCAATTTTCTGAATCATCAGCCCAAATAAACCCAGGAACAGGCCTAAAAACCAAGGCACCAAGAAAAATTGTTGTTGTTGTTGGGCTGTGTTCTATTATAATTGAAGTCCTGAGTAATCATCCTGAGAATGTCCACTGTCACCAGCTGACCACACTTCAAGCAGTTTGAAGTTAGCATGAGTGTTAGTTCACAAATGAAGACAAATAATTTAATTCAGACTACATAGATCTATTTTGTAGACAAATTGGTAGAATAGTTTATTAGCTGCAAAAATTTGCATTAATTGACATTAAACAAAAACTGAAATCAAACTACCAGAGACCACACATCTAAAGAAACAACAATAACAAAATTCAGTGAACAAAAGGATATGTAAATTTTATTTTACGCTGTTTATGTTGTGCATATCAAGAGAAGATTTTATTTTTAAAAAAAGCATATTCTCGTATAACATCTCACATTCAGCTCACTGAATTTGCTTATCTGTATTTCATAGCTTTTTATAATTTCAGACATTTATTTGAAAGCATATATTGATGTTTCATGCCTGCCATCAGATGAGAGATTCACAGTATATAAAAATTCCTTCATTCATTGTAAAAGTTTTTAACAAGTAGATTTTAATGGTTCTTAGTTTTTAACTCCATTTTATTAATGAGAATTTGAGGCACCATGGGCAGAGAGTCTTCAGTAGCAGTGGTGAGAAGTTGAATGTCATCATTGTCATCATCATTCTTCCACAGATTTCGGTCATTGATGATTTTTAAATTCCATTCAAATATACTGTTCTGTCAGGCTTCTCATTTCCATCCCTTAATGTCTCTCTATTTTTTATTTCCATTTTTTTTTTCCTGTTACAGTTTTATGTACTGCACAACTTAATAATCTTGATACCTGGCCTGGATGTTTTTATAAGTTGTTTTTTTTTAATAGCCATCTCTCAAAAAACCCTGAAGGAAATCCTGATGTCAAAGGTCAAACACATGAGCATTCCCTGATTGTAATGAAGCCACTCCCCAGGACCAGCAATAGAGCTAGGCCCCTTTTTTTTTTACAGTTTTTTTTACTTTTTTTTTAGTTATTTACTAACTGATATTTCATTTGAACCTTTCAGAAAGAGAAAAAGCCAAACATTTATGTTCATTTGAAGAAGTATGGTGGGAAAAAGTCTCAGCTGTCAGTATCTCTTGATGAACTCGGTGTAGATTGTGAGAAGGAAGATGGCCGAGGCATACCTGTTGTTAAGGTTCTGTAAACACTTTTCGATCAGTGATAATTATTTGTATCATAGTTGTATGGAAAATTGTAGACATTTTTAAAAAACTGAGGTTTGTTCTTAAAATGGCTTTCATTCACATTTCAATTCCATACATGAATTACCAAAAAATAGTGAAATTTATCCAAGAGACAGGACTACAGATATAAAGACAGACAATGTGTACGAAGTAGATTAACATTTTCTTTTACTAAGTTTTCTCCTTTTTCATAAATATTTAACATCTTAGTTCCCCTGCCCCTGTTTTGGGACAAAATAAAAAAAAACAACATAGGAGTATTTGTTCATTTAAATAAAAAAAATGTTAGAAGCATTTTGTTATTCAGAAATTATATAAAAAGTTGGAACACTAACTAGAGATACAATCATGCGCTGACTTTCACCTACATTTGGGTCTGGCTGAAAGTCAATTTGGCCATGTGTCAGCCATTGTAGGGCAACAGGGAAAGATCAGACACTAAGTAGAGTTAATATAACATGTTACAAGATGAACAGACATGGTTACGATCACTTTAAAATACTAACAGAATGCAAATTAGCATAGTAAATGTGTGGAAATTAATCATAAAATGTGAATCTCAGCACATTAAATAAAGATTCATACTTAACAACTTTTCAGTGACACACAGAAATGTTCATACACACAAATATGCACATGTATAAGATATAAATATTACAATATAACACAGTGTGGATATTAACACCATTATAGGTGATTAGCATAATGCATGAGGTCAGTAGCAGTCATGTTTGACCATTTGTAGAACATTTCCCAGTTTTTCCTATGGGACCTCGACTGTAAGTCAGCACATGACTGTAATGGAAATGTATAAAAAAAAATTGTATAATTTTGGCAAAGGAAAATAAAAAATTTTGTAATTCAGTTTTGTATAGATGTGAAGAAGCATCTAAAAAATGTTAGTGACTCTACAAACAGTACCAAATTATTAATAGAAAAACAGTTATTTCACAGAAAAATTTGCAGCAAAACCTTCATACAAAATGGCATTTTTTGCACTAATATCATGTTTCTCTAATTTATTGACATTTCTGAATGTATTGCCAATCTTAAACAACTTTGTTCTTTTTGTTCTACTGCTGATACTTATTTCATATCACTTCTTGGTGGTTGTAGAAAAGAAGAAATTCATGCATTTTATTATTTATTTATAAACATCATATTCTAATAAGAGGCTGGTTTCTTTGAATGTAGGTTAAAAAGGAGATTAAGTTAAGATGTTTAAACAATTTTTTTTTAAAGGAGGGGGGAGGCAGGGGTGTCAGATTAAAGGTATTTCATACTTTGAAACGTTACTGTTTTAAAACAAAAGTTTTATTCTGAAAAGAAATCTTCCATGAATGTGAAATAATTCTTAGTATATGCTTATTTATGTTGTTGAATGTATGGATGAGAAGTTATATGTAATGGTTTTTGTATTCATATTAATGAAATATTTGTATCTCTCTTTGAATGAGAGATACAGAGCAGTGGGTGGGTGGGTGGGGCGCACCACTTTCTCATAAAATCAATAAGTAGTATATGCATGCACAACATTTTGGCACAGGTTACTTCTAGTACCTGTATTCATTATGTTAAAGGTTTATTTAGAGGTTAAATGTTAATGTTAGGATTTTTTTTAACTTGGGGTTTACATCATATTAGAAGTTTTCTTGCTCTTACTCTCAATGTGTTGTTCATTGATTGATCATAAACATCATTCTTAAAATGGCCAGTTCTAGCATAATTTTGGTTTTGTTAGGTGTGTGTATCAGTGATTGCACTAGGATTGTTTTAAACTGGTACAACTACTTGCATTATATACTCTCTGAAATACTGGTTTTGTTAATGTATCATTTGGTACCTTTTACTTTTTTTTTTTTTAATGTAAAATTAATTGCACTTTAGAAACATAAGTGAGAATTAAATGTTCATTTGAAAGTTTTCTGTCAGCCGCGCCGAGCTGCACAGCGCAGGCTGCTGCTGTTGCGCAGGCCGACCATTCTTTTGGCAAAAAAGCGCTCTCGAGTTCCGTGGGTGGGAGACAGGCTTTCGCTCCCTTCCCGGACGGCGAGAGTTAAGGTGTTTCGATGCAGAAGCAAGTGGTTTGTCAGTCGAGCGAAGCATGTAAACGGCTAGCCAGCCAGGTTCATGCTAACGATGTAGTACGGTTTTGTCAACCGATGGTCTCGAAATTGGCCTATCTCTCGCAAAGAGTATCGGGTCTGCAGTATGTAACGTGTGTTGTTTGTGGGTGGCCAGGCTTTCTTCTCCGCTCGTTAGAGCAGAGAGAGCCACCCCCGCTGGTTAAAGGAAATGAAACGCCGCCGGGGTCGAAAGGGATCCACTCTGAGCAGAGCGCTGACTCCCTTGCCCCGCATCGGTCTGTCGGCAGATATCCGACAAAGGTTCGGTGAAGAAAGCTATCTGGTTGATCTTGCCAGTAGTCATATGCTTGTCTCAAAGATTCGCTGTTGGCGAGATTTTTCAGTTGCCGTGCGTGGAGCGGTGCTCCTCCCGGCCAATGAAGAAAGGTACAAATGAGGTTCACTGCGGAAAAGGTGGTAGAAAGGATAAAGCGAAGCAAACAGTCAAATCACAGCACCTCTGGTCTGGAGGTCGGCCACGTCCTGAGTGCAGTCATATCGGGTGAAATGCATGAACCGGCTTGTCCCAGATGTTAAGACACTGCTGGCGAGACTCTTCAAATGCCGCGCATGGAGTGAAGCTCCTCCCGGTCAAGGAAGAAATGCGGAAAAGAAATAAAGGTTGATGTGCGTTGCCGATGGGAAAGGTGGTGGAAAGGATAAAGTGAAGTTTAATCGGTATGTCCAGTAGTATCGCTACGAGAGCTATACGTACTACGGCACCTCTGCTCTAGAGGCTGGCCACGTCCGAAATACACCTACACTGGTGAAATATGCCTAAACCGGCAAACACCAAGGGTGGAACTTGATGGCTAGACATGTCATGCCACCTCTGCTCTAGAGGTCGGTCATGCCTGATATACACCCATACTGGTGAATTTTGCCTAAACCGACTCTCACCAGGGTTGAATCTTGAAGGCTATGCATGTCACAGTACCTCTGCTCTAGAGGTCGGTCACATCCCAAACACGCCCATACTGGGATAATATGCCTAAACCGGCTCAACCCAGGGGTGAAAGTCAGTAGTGGCGAGGATTCGTCCTCCTGGACAAAAGCTCCATCCTGGTCACAACTAGGAAGGGTAGCGGCCACGACCGCAAAATACTGAAGTCGGATACACTGGACCAGGGCAGTCTAGATAGGCAACCACCTCTCACCCGGCGGGGATGTATGCGTATCCTAATCACGCTGAGGTTTTCCGGTGAGAAAGTCCAACTCTGGACTGGATTGGCAACCACCTCTCACCCGGCGGTGATACACGGGTATCTCAAAACGCGTCGAGGTTTTCCGGTGAGAAGGTCCAACTCTGGCCTGGGTGGGCTACCACCTCTCACCCAGCGGGGATGCACTGATATCCTAAACACGTCGAGGTCTTCTGGTGAGAAAGTCCAACCCTAGACTAAACTGGTGCAATGAAAACCTCGGTGTCACGCAATCCCGCTTCTGAGACCCACCAAGAATACAGGCTAAAGCCCTGTGATACTCTGAACCCCTTGTGGTCCTCATGTGGATCTCGTGTGGTCCTTTCGGGGACCACACAGGAGACCACGGAACCTAACGAGAACCACAGGCGTAAATTCAGTAGGATCACAGTGCGGTTTTGGTGGTAGAAGCGAACGAAGAAGAAGAAGAAGAAAGTTTTCTTTCCATATTTATGTTGAGATTTACTTTTTACAAAATGCTCACATGCTGAACCAAAGTCAAAGCAGACTGATTCTTCTTCATGCAAAGTGAGCATCATCAACCTACTAACCTGATGGTCCTTCAACCGATTTTACTGGTAGCCTTTTTTTTTTTTTTTTTTTGCTAGGTTTTTGATGATGTAAACCAGTTAAGGTAACTGACAACCTCAAAAGTTTTTTTGTTGTCCTTTTATATCAGCAATTTACCGGTAATTGCCGATTAATGAAGTCATTGTGTATGACTGTCTTATTTTCTTTAAATAGCAATCATACTCCTCATAAGAGCACAACTTATATTTATATCTTGTAGCAAGTTGAAGATAATATGAGGGAAAATCACAAGATAAAGGCAACATACTCTCTAATACTGATAATTGTGAGCAAATGAGCATAATAGTATATTTCTTCTCCACATTGTGTCATTCCACTGACCTTTTTCATTCTTTGGCAGAAGCTTTTTTGACTGCTTCTGAATACAGGTCTGCATTGTTTCCTTAACATCATCATCAGAGTTAAACCTGCAGCCACTTAGAGCTGTGTGAGTGGACTGAATATGTGGTATTGCACAATTCCAGATCAGGACTGAAAGGGGAATTAAGAATACATTCAAACCATAATTGTTGCATTGCCTCCGTTGTTGTCACTTCATGGGGATGTGCATTTTCACTGTGCAGCAGACTGAGCTTTTTTTTTTGGCTACACTTGTTCTTCCAAATTTAAACCTTTCTGCACATTCATAAACTTTTCATTAAGTCATGCCATTTTCACTTCTGCATTAGTGAACATTGTACAGTGAATTTCAGCAAGTTTTACTCCTTTTACCTAAATAAGTCTCACTGTGTGCATTGTTCAACATTGGTGCAATCCTGCAGTGGAGCATCCATATTTATTTGACCTTGGCTTCAACTAGACTAAGAACAGAGCACTACATTGTACCTCTTTGAACTACCCATCAGCCATTGCAAATGTGGTTGCTTCAGTTTCTGTCCACTGTGGCTACTGAGTGATTTTCAAATTGCCTTTACTTTTTTATTCTCCCTCATATTATTCTTAATAGAATCTTGTGCATCATCAAAATTAACACTAAGTCATGATATAAAAAAAAAATAGCACTGAGAATGGTTTTTATGGTTTCCTGTTTCTCTTGAACAGGTTTATGAGCCTGGCAGTAGGAGAGAAAATGATTCAGAATCCTCCGAAAATTTGTCAAGCAACTATAAGAAGACCAACAAAAATAAGAAAGAACTTGATGACATTGATATGGAAGATATTAATTTTCAAGACTGGGTCAAAAAAGGTCTGTAAAGTGGTTAACATCTTGAATTTTGTTTCTATTTGGTGTTGATTACATTGTGGTCTTTACTGAATCTCCTGTTTCATCATAACACCTGATTGTGAGGAATTATGTTCAGAATCTTTAGCATCTCACTTCCTTTAAAGCTTTCTTTTCAGTTTAATTAATCTAATCAGTGGCTTTCTTGTGTATCAGATTCATCATTTTAACAAGAAAGTGCAGAAAATGCTATTCTGTTCATGAAAAGCTTAACAAAGAAGTAATAAAGACATGAGAAAGGAGTATGGCATTTAAAATAAGGTGATGACATTGAAAAGAAGTTTCACCATGGCAAAGACATTCATAAAGATGTTTTTCCTTCTTCTTATTTTTTTATTTTTGTTTGTTTGTTTCTTTATTCTTTAGTTTTGTTTTTTAGAAGAAAATGAGAAAAAATAATGGGCAGCTTGAAGAATAAGGAGAGCAAAATTATTAGGAGAAAAAAAGATTAAATCATTTGAGAGATCACATGAACGCTTTAGATCTGTGTAGTGTCCAGAAAAATGAATAATTAAGTGTCAGTGACCACTGTATAGTGTCCAGAAAAATGAACAGTTAAATATCAGTGATTAGCCAGTATTAGAAACTAAAGTCAGAAATGCAGTCACAACAGAGATCAAGATAGATATCAGAACCAGGCAACATAAACCAAGTGAGATGATCATGACTTCAGATTGTCTTACCACACTCCTAAATCTGCTCTGTAAAACAATTTATAAAGTCTATTGACATAAGTTTTATTTTCACTGCCAGAGAAAGCTGGGATAGCAAAATCCAGTAAATATTGCACAGTCTGCCTAATGATACATTAACTGCTTGAATTGTTTACCATGCTTCACCATTGTTCTGAGATAACATTAGTTAATTAGTATCATAAAGTTTTTTATATCTTATATCCCTCCTGTGCCGTTAAACGCCACATAGGGCTCGCAAGGCAGTTCACCAGTTTTTCCTGTCTTCAGCGAGCCTTTCAACCTCATCAAGAGATTTTATGCCTGTTAATTTGGCCTCTCTTAGCAATGTCCTCTTCAGAGTTTCATGCGGTCTGCCTCTTTTTCTTTGGCCTGTTGTGTTCCACTTGATAGCTTGGTTTGGGATTCTCTGTTTCTTCTCATCAAATGACCAACATATGTCCATCTCCTTTTCCTGATCACCAATGAGACTGGTTGTTGTTCAGTCATCTGTCTTATCTCTGCATTGTTCTTGAGTTCGTTCCACTTGATGCCGAGTATTTTCCTTAGGCATTTTTTTTCACAAGAGGCTAATTTCTTCTCCATTTCTTTAGTTGTTTTCCAGCTTTCACATGCATAAATGAGGGTGGATATTACATTTGAATTGAATAGTCTTAACTTGGTTTTTGTGCTTGTAACTTTTGAATGCCATATGTTCTCAAGGTTATTGAAGATCGATGCTGCTTTTGCAATTCTAATTCTAACTTCCTTTCTAGTGTCACCATCCTGATCTATGCAGCTACCAAGGTATGCAAATTGATTGACTTCTTCAATATCTGTCCCTTCTACTTGTATTTTTCCGTTTTGATTAATGAGAAGTTTCATTATTTTTGTTTTGTCCTTGTTAATTTCAAGTCTTGTTTTGGTAGCCAGTGAAGACAGGCCATCTGTGTTTTCATGCATGGACTTCACATTGTTACTGATGAGAATTACGTCATCAACAAAATCAAGATCTTCTAGTTGGGTCCCATTTACCCAGTCAATACCTGTGTTACCTGTACAGCATTTTTTTATTATGATGTCTGTTGTAATTCCAAAAAGCAAAGGAAACAGTATACATCCATGTTTCATGCCTGTTTCATTCTGGAATCATTCACTCATCCCTTCTTCTGTTTTGACTGCACAAACATATCCATTCTAGAAGTCCTTAATGATGTTGACAATTTTAAATGGTATTCCATATAGACTTAAAATTCTCCACAATGAGTCTCTGAATATGCTATCAAATGCCTTTTTAAAGCCTATGAAGTTCAGTATTAATGGTTTCTGCTTTTCAATATGTTCTTCAAGTATTATTCTTAGAGTAAAGATCTGGTCGATACAGCTTCTCCCTTTTCAAAATCCTGCTTGTTCCTCTCTGATTGCGGTATCCACTATATCTTTAAGTCTATTCAAAATGACCTTGCAAAATACTTTTGACACAGCTGATATTAAGGTTACTCCTCTCCAGTTGTTACAGTCACTAAGGTTGCCTTTTTTTTGGTATTTTAAACAATGATTCCTTTTTTTCCATTTAGAAGGGACCCTTTCTTCTTTCCAAATCTTATTAAACATTCTCAGTAGTTGTCTCATGTTGTCACTATTGATAGCTTTTAACATTTCAGCTGTTATTTCATCTTCACCTGCACCTTTGTTGTTAGCCATTAAATTCATTGCTGTTTCAATTTCAGACAATGTAATTTCATCTAGATTGACATTTAATTGTGGGGCTGGTAAGTCGGTTTCAAGGTTTAACAATTCTTTTGGGCGTGGTTGATTAAGTATTTCTTGGAAGTGCTCAGCCCATCTTTGCTTGTGGTCTTTACTTGATGTTAATAGGGTTCCAGTTTTGCTAAGGATTGATCTTTCTGTAGATGTAATAGTACCTATTATCCTCTTTTGTATGTTATATAAAGTTTTGCCGTCTCCTGTTTTTGGTGCTTTCTCTGCCTCTTTCGCCATATTGTCTATGTATTCTCTTTTATCCCTTCTAGCTGAACTTTTTACTTTCTTGTCTATTTCTTTGTATGTTGCTTTTGCCAGATCTTTTCCAAGATCTGTTTTTACATTCAACATGTCTAATTCGGCTGCTCGTCTTTCATGTATACACTTCCATGTGTTTTTTTATATCCATGCTTTTCTATTTGGGTTTTTCAGTCCAGCGTTTGCTTTTGCGGCTGTGATTATGGCTGTGCTGTAAGAATTCCATAATTCATCTATACCTATCTCCTCTACTTCACTAGGTATTGTGGAATGATTGGCAAGTTCCTGATTGAAATTACTGTTAGTATTCTCTTCTTGTAGGCTGTGGCTGTTTATCTTTCTGTGTATTGATTTCTTGTGTTGGCTTTTCAGTTTTAGTTTTATTTTCCCTATACACAGGTTGTGATCACTGTTAACATCTAAATCCCTATAAGTCCTTACATCTATCAGAGATGCCCTATATTGCTTTCTAATACAAAAATAATCTATCTGGTTTCTAGTTCAATCATCTGGAGATATCCACGTTGTTTTATGTATCTCTTTGTGTGGAAATATTGTGCCTCCAATGACCATGCCCTCTGTTAGACACATTTCAATTAATCTTTCTCCTTTCTGATTAATCATGTCAGTTCCTTCTTTTTCCCATTACTTTTTTCAATGTCGATGTTATCTTTCCCTACCTTAGCGTTGAAGTCCCCCATAGCAATTAGGATGTCGTGTTTAGGGACTTTGTTGATGATTTATTGTAATTGGTGATAGAAATCGTCTTTCATCTCATCATCCGCATCATTTATGGGTACATAACACTGTATTATTGTCATTCTTCTGTGTCTTAGGTAGTATCTTACTCTTATTATACGACTGTTCACTGGTTCCCATTCTACAAGGCTCTTAGCTGCTACATTTGACGTAATAATACCTACCCCCTCCTGGTGTTTCCCATCCTCTCTGCCTGAATGTATTATTAACTTACCGTTTTCCGCATATATATGTATATACTGTCCAAGAAAAGAAAAGCGTAACTACTGATGACCCAATTTTAGTCATAACTTTGATATTCTATAGTTTTTTAAATTGAATGAATAAAATTTTCACATTGCACACAATAATACTTAAGGGTTTAAATGCTCACTTGACAGTTTGTTGCATCTGTGTGACGAGAATTGTTAGTCCCAGAGGTTCTCAACTTAGTATGGTGTGTGGCCTCCACCTACATCGATCAGCGACTGGCATCTCCTGGGCATAGATGTGATCAGATGTCTGGTGCGCTCCTATTAGATGGCTGCCCACTCTTTCTGGAGTGCCTGCCACAGATCACAACGATTGGCTAGAGAAACGTTTCGGCGATAAACATGTCTTTGCAGCTCATCCCATAGGTGCTTGATCGGATTTATGTCTGGAGACGGGGATGGCCATGGAAGAGTGAGAATGTTGTTGGCAGTCAGAAACTGTGGTGAACCCTGCAAAATGGGATCTGGCATTGTCCTGTTGAAACACAGACCTTTACACAGACAAAAATGGAAGGACATGGGGTTGAAGAATTTCATTGACATATCGTTGCACATTCAAAACTCTGCACCAATGCTTCCATTGAAATTGATCATTCCCCATACCATTACACCACCACCGTGCGGAGGAGCTTCATCAACGAAATTTGGGCAAAACATTCATTTAGCCTATGGTAGACAGATCCTTCTCTGCATATCATGGCGGTGCAACAGAAAGGAAGATTTGTCACTAAACCAGACATGTCTCCATTGATTGTCAGTTGTCCAGGGCTGATGCTGGTTGGCCCAAACAAGTCGATTTTGGCGATGGCGTCTCGTTAAGACAGGACCTCGGTGAGGTCATCATGCTACCAGTCCAGCTTCATGCAGTCTATTCTGGACAGTTTGATCAGACACACGACATCCTGCAAACAATGACTGGGCACTTGAGGAAGCTGTTGTAAAACCTGTTTCTTAGGCGGTGAACCAGAATAAAATGATCATCAGCTGCTGTTGTCACTCTGGGTCGTCCACTGCGGTGCCAGTCTTCAACTGAGCCATTGGCTTGGAAACGGTGACTGATGGTACTCTGCGGCATGTTTAAATGGCTGGCAACCTGATTTTTACTTTCACCTGCTTGCAGACAACCAATAGCAATGTTTCGTAAATTTTGCGATAGATGCGCCATAATTGTCTGTTTGAAAATTAACTGAATTTGTTTGCTTAACCTCATCCTTTTATAGGGTTTCATTTTGCGTGGGAAGTGAGTTGTGCTCACCACAAAAATCACAACTTTTCCATAAACGCAACTTGAGTTATAGTAAAAAAAAAATGCGTGATTAGCAAGGGCAGCTACTGCATTCTGACTATACACAAGAATAGCAGATTTACTAAGGCAAACCAGGCTTTTGTAATGCTGCAGACTATATGTAATTTAAAAAAACCAGCATGAGGACAGAAATCAGGATATTTAAGAGTAAGGTTCTAAGTGTACTACTCTATGGAAATGAATGCTGGAAAATCACCAAAACCTTAGAAAACGAGGTGAATTCTTTCCAGACTAAATGTTTGCGAAGAATTAGAAGAATATTTTGGCCAAATACCATAAGAAATAACAACTTGTTGGCAGAACTTAAGATGAAGCCACTGACAACAGTTATTGAGGAAAGACGCTGGTGATCGTTGGGACATGTCCTCTGGATGACTGACAACTCACTACCAAAAATACCACCAAGATGGACATCACAGGGGAACAAAAGTAAGGGTAGACCAAAGGAGACATGGAGAAGAACAACAGAGAGGATGTTCAGCAATAGAGGGCCCTCCTTGACAAGAGTGGGAAAAAAGACAAAGGATATGCATTTGTGGAAAACCCTTGCGGAAGCTCCATGTGCCTTGAGCACTTAAGGTTCAGATATGAGGAGTGATTGATAAGTTCTCTGCATAAGGTACAACGAATTATTTGTGGAAAACTTTTTTGGGTTATTTCTCAACATAGTCCCTTTGCAAGTTTATGCACTTAATCCAGGAGGACATTACTTGGACTGCTACACCAGTGACACAACAGACGTCATATTGTTATACACCTTGTGACACACAAAAAACCCAAGATAACAACCACTACATATCTGTACACGAACATGACGAGTTGCATGTAATCAACTCACTCAACGCCACAGTTGACACTCAACATGAATCAAATTACCACAGGACTCAACAGGTACAGAAATCACAAAAGTTTAATGATCAGTTCCCATTTGTTAAATGCGTGTTGTAAATGGATGAGGTGTATAACTGATGGAAACAATCACAGTGAGACTAAAAAAATGATCCGGGTGATTAACATCACCATGGGACCCTCACACCAAAATACATCACAAACATACTAACTTCATATATACTGAAAAACTCCATACATAACCTTCCAATCAAAAATAACATTTTGTCCCAGAAAAGGACAGTCAGACTTAAAACACTACGTAATAAACTTTACTACCTTTTGTCCTAAAAGGGACAAATCCATCTACTAAAACTACATTCTAGCAATTTATCCTAACAAACCTTCCAGAGAAAAACTAAACACACAACCTGTCTCTACAACTTTAAGATGAAAAACTAAGCCTAAGTGATAGGTTGGTGGTAAAGAGGGGGTTTGGAAGGCGGAAAGAGAGAGATAATGATAATCTAGCTGAGAAAAAAATTGGTGGAATAGATGAATGTGCCTGCTTGGGGTAAAGGGTTTGTAATCTGGTGGGGTGAAGGGGTTCTGGAATATAAGTTACAAGTGAAGAAAGAGTATAACTCTAATAGAGAGGGAATATGATTGTGGAGAAATGGAATATTAAGAGTAGCTAAACTTTGTACAGTGCTGTTTTTTGTTATTTTCTTGCTGTTCATCTCCACTGATGAGGACAAAGACTAAGTTGTACATGATACCCTGTGTTGTCCTTCATCCACAGATAGCTGTATGTTCAGTATAATCCAGAGTGTCATTCCATGTAACAAGTGTTTTCTGAATCAGGGGCATTTTGTCCTCAACACATTGTGTCATATACCTATTTGTACCAGTGGGTTGACTGAAAGACAATGCACAAAAGTTGATCCTACACCTTCTGTCCAAGAGACAAAGCCCTGTTCGATTTTGCTAGTCATACTTTCATTAATTTTATTTTATTCTAGAAATGGAAAAGACCAAAGAAATCAAAGCTGAGAAGAAACAAGCAGCAAAGAAGTGCTCTCCATCATCTGGGTAATGTAATAAATAGATTTTTTTTTTCAGTCCAGGTAATGTTGATTATACTTTGGTAGTGTTTGTGTGTGTTGGTGGACTTGTGCATATGTTGACTTTCATAAAAGTTTAGTAAAAACACATAAATGACCATGATTGTTGAAAGCTGAATAAATTAGTTTTCCAAAAAAATGTGATACACTCTGTTTCTATAGCATAAAACCTGTAACTAAATTTTTAGAAGTGTTTTTATGTGCACTTTAGTAATGATTTTGAAATCATGTGCAGGAAAAACCACAAGACTCATGACATTAAATTTTGCAGTAGATGAACTAACATCACTGATGGCTTGATTGTTATGATTGTTACCTAATGTGCAAGGTTAGCAGATTGGCTTTTAAATGTCAGAACAATGACTGCAGTTAAGTGTGTGTGAAAATGAGTACCTGGCAACATTTATGTGAGGGGAAACAACTTCTGAAATTGGAGAATGTTGACTAGATAGGCACATAAAATGACACTGCATGAGAAGGCTGTCAATTCATTAAGAGATAAACAGATGTTCACATAAATTAGCACCATTTATAAGGAACAACACAAAGTTCATAGTGGCTGAATGAGGGGAGGGAGTACAGATTTGACCAAAAAAAAATATTGTGATGTACATTAAACTGGAAATGCATGGAGCAACAATGAACACTATAGCCAGTACTGTACAATCTTGTACAGTTTGATTATTCCTGTATGTTTATAAATATTCTTTAATGTAATAGACTCATTATTTAAAATAAAGTGTGCACCAGCCTATGACTGGGTTACATTCTGACCAAGCAGCCAGAAGTCAGTTTGGTCATAAGTTGATCATTATATGAGGAGTGAACTATACACCATATATAATACAGTACTGTGAGACACATGCAGCTAAACTTATGCATATTAAACATGCAAAAATATTACAGTAACAACAATAATAATAATAAATATGTCTTCAAGTCATTTACTAGCCATGATTATTACAGAGTATACATTTAATTAAACTTGATAAACACAAGATGAGTGCACATAAGCGATGAGCACAAACCAGCTGGAGTGCATGAACATACTCTGCAACTGGTAGTAAATTGTCGTACTTAGTGATGTTTTTTTTTTCCCCCAGTAAAATGGTAACATAAAATAAAGAGCGCATACGATATCACTTCCATATATGTTTATTATAGTTGACCGTTACATATATGTACTGTAGTATAAATTAGATATGCACTATACCATTTTGCAGCTGAATCTGTTTGTTTTGGTTCAGCACAATGAATGTATGGAAGAACTTATGATCTCACCTGTCATCCAATGCATCTCATAAAAGTTTGTGGAGGATCTGCTGAACCATAGCTGCAGGTTGGGCAATAAGTCAATACACACCCGTATAGTCAGAAGGAGGTTACTTCAGGGTTTAAGAATTTTCTTCAGTACAAACTAGAGAGAAGAAATTAGAATTTGCTAAAAGAAATTTGTTGCACAAGAAACAAAAAAGATAATGAAGCAAGATTTTATAGATGAAGTTTACTGCATTGTTCAAGTAAAATATTTGCTGCTGTATGTTTTCATTACTTAATTTTGTTGTTTTTACATATTTTTTTTTTTTGCTTTTGCTGTTTATGGTAGATGTCTTGACAGACCTTTGAAGCCTCACAGATCAGGTATGTTTTCTGTATTTTTTTAAAAATTAAAATACTTATTTCCAACTATTGATTTATGGATTTCATAGGTGTGTACATTTACTTATAGTGTCATATTTTTAGAGCAGTTCTTGGGAAATTTTAGAGTAAAAGACTACTTTTGATCCAGTTAAATATCAATGGCCATTAGCCATAACAGGAGTATTTGATATAGAGTTTATCATCCATATGTTCTGGTTTTTTTTTTTTTGTTCAAAATCTCTTGCCATTTTAGATAGAATGAACATTAGTAATGTAGATCTATTTTAAAATATAGATGGTCCTTTTTATCAAGACTGAATATTAATAGTTTTTAACACTAGCTCACAGCATATATTCCTGTTATATTTATGAATCTGTACAGCCTAACAGCTGCTTATGACAACCTGATCCTGCCACACATCTTGCTACACAAAACCAGATTTTGTTCATTCTGCACTAGTATTATCATTAATAGTCAGTTTTAATCTAATTCCTCATATCAGTGTGCAGATATGCATGTTTTTATTTTTTATTTTTTTCAATCTTAGGAAAGTCAGAGTCACACATTGATGACAAACGGATAAAAGATTCAAAAAGTGGAGCCAGGGTTGTGCAACAAAATTTACCGCACCATTCTCTGGCAGCACACTCAGCCACCAAACATGATGATCCACATCCATCAAGCCAACATCTGCACATACATGTCCCTGTAGTAGTTCCACACCATGATCCACTGTATGAAAGTGGCAGAAGCTATTCCAGCACATTTAGCCAGAGTTATAAAAGCCTTCAACGGAGGCCATTACTTCGATCCATTTTAAAGACAGGGAACTTTAATTCTGTTTCAGAAATACATATTAATTCTGATCCTATTAAATGTCCTCAGGAAGCTGAGTCTCCCCGTAATCCTGCATCCATTCACCATATTCAGAAAATTGAACTTCCCCTTTATCCTGTATCAGTTAAGCCTCCCATTTATCCTACATCTTTTAAGCCCTCCCTTTATCCTGTATCTGTTAAGCACATTCAGAAAGCTGAGCTTCCCATTAATCCTGCATCTTTTAACCATATTAAAAAAATAGAGCCATCTGTTCATATTCAGAAACTTGCGCCTCCCTTTTATCCTGCATCTGTTAACCATCTTGAGCCTCCTCCTAATTCTGCATCATTTAAGCATCATCATAAGGCAGAATTTTGGTTGAAACCTGATTTGGTCAAGGGAACACCACAAAACAGAACTCCGGTAAATGCACCCATTCTCATAGAGTATGCCCATGGTTCCATGAACAAAAAAATTTGCATTTCTCAGCAGCCACCACCAAGAACTGCAGCTGACAAATGGGAAGAGGACATGCAACACATTATTGAGCAGCGTGGCCAGAAAGAAACTATTGATAGCTTAGTTCATCTCAGCAGCATGTATTCCTCTTCAGGAGAATCTCTATCATCACCTTTAAATAGGAAGCGTCCTTTTTCTAGAACTCACTTTGAAGCAGAAGTTGCAAGGAAAATGAAGGACACTATTCTTGTAAAAAATGACAAGGAGACATTGGTTTTAAATCCAGAGCTTCAACCAGGTTCATCATATGAAAGACGTCCATTGCAGTTGCCTTCAAGGCATTCAAAACTGCCAGTGCAGAGATCTAACATTTCTCACTCAAATGTTAATGTAAGTTTTAAAAAAAAAACACTTTGTGTGAACTGTGATAAATAGGTGGATAAAATTAGTATGCAGTATATCAAGATGTTTTTTTTTTCTTTGAGATGTTGGAATCGTATACAGATTGTTAATATTTCACTTATAATATTGGCATTAACAATTTGTGATAAGAAACAAGAATGTAAAATGAACTGTATAAGATTGATGTTTGTGAAAGTGTAAATATTAGTTATCAAAAATTTATAATACTGACAACAAAATTTAATGACATTTGTTGCTAATTAAATATAGTAAGATTGTCTTGTTAATAAGTTTACTTTCCTGGAATCACAGTAGCTTGAACTTGAATAGTTAATATGGTTCTAGTATTATAACAATGTATTCTTCCTTAAGAGTGATCAGATGAATTTCTTTGTTTGGATTTCTGTGTTGCAGAAACATGTGATAGAACCGGATTCAGAAGAAGATTCTGATACAGAAAAAATAGCCGACCTGCTTTTAAACTTTGTAAGTTTTTGTTAATAAAAGATTCACTATACTGATCTTTATGCTTGCTATTTATAAAGAGGAATATAGTCTTTAGTCTCAAGCACAGGACTTACAAGTTTCAAATAAAAATGCAGGTAACACTTGTAAAACCTAATAACACCAAAACCACAATAATGTCCAAAGTGTTAACATGTAGGGTCCTTCATTTACATCAGCAGTTGTTTTCATGAAATGAAGTCTTAACTCTTCCTGGGCCTTTCGTCGCTTAGACGATGGCTCCGGTTTCTCACGTGGTGCCTTTAGTCGCTCTAGCAATGTTTGGTTTGTTTCATTAAAAATCCGGTGTAACGTTTAGATTATAAACATTTTTCAAAATGGCCAAAGAGTACAAACATTTTTCAAAATGGCCAAAGAGTGCTTAGTTACGAAGGAGAAAATTGAAGTTTTCTTCGAGAAATATCAATTTTTGGTGATGTAGATAGGGGTATGGACATGCCCTGAGACCAGAACACCGTTCTTGATTGCATCCCAAGTAGATCTAGACATATTAAATGACTGGAGAAGTAGTTAGAAGGTTATTTCAGATATTATTTTAGCGATAATGCAACACAGAATCGCAATATGACATCAACAGCATCTCAGATGGTACATAGTGTACCTCTAGAACTATCCGGTGGTAAATTGGACAGAATCATTGTCTAAAAACATCACATTACTTCTTTTTTTCTAAAAAAAAAACTCTGCATATTTAGTTATTTTGAAATATAATAAGTGCACTTTTCACACGGAAAAACTTTCATTCACATTTTACTAATATACCCCTATACATATCAAGAGCTGTGCTTTTAATCCAGCACCCAGCTGAATGTCTGCGTTTCTTCCTGAGATACGGGAAGAGTAAGCTTCATGAAATTTAGAATTTATTGCAATTAGTGTAGGTTATTATAAAGAAACTCTCCCCACGAGGGCACATACCTATGTCTAAAGAATAAGACCACCATACCCTACCAAGCATGATCATAAAAGGCAACTAAGGAAAGTTCGACAGAGGGCCAGCAACCCTATCTGGCAAAAAACATTAGACTACTGTAGAAATGGAAGCATGGGAAAAAACAAACGCGGGTGGAAGGAGAGATGCATATCAGGAAACTGAACTCACGAGGGTTGAGGATGAAAGCCAACCATTGGAAATCCCCAGCCCAGCAGCAGACATGCAGCCTAAACACAAGATGCATTTAGACAGCAGTGTAAGAACACTTAATCAAATCTGGAAAACTAGCACAAACCATCAAGAAAATTTGAAGATACAAATTAGATATATTAGGAATACAAGAGGTGAGATGGACAGGACAAGGCAGAAGGAAATCAGCAACACAATACAAAAGAATTCTGATCCTATTAAATAATAATATGGTCAAGTAAAGAAGATAATCATGAAGGAAGAATTGCTGTGATCATGATGAAAGAAACATCAAAAGCATAGCTGAAATGGACCCCTATCAGTGAAAGTGTTATATGCACATTTCAACTCAAGATTCTTGAAATTGTTACAGTATGTTATGCACCAACAGAGGTAGCCGAAGAAGAGTTTTACAACAGCCTCGAAGCCACAGTAGAAACAGTACCCAAACACAAATTGCTACTCATCTTGGGCAGCTTGAAAGCAAAAATAGGAGAGGGAAATAATGATAGAAGAAGAATCATGGGAAGAGTGAACCTATTCATTGGAGAAAAAGAAATGAAAGTGGAGAGAGACTATGCAGATTTGCAAAGAAAACTTATTGACCATCGGAAGGACAATCTTCCAATATAAAAACATCCATAAAGCTACTTGGAAGTCTCCAGACAAAACAACAGAAAAAAAATTACCACATATTGATAAACAGGCGTAAACGATCATTACAAGATGTAGAAGCAAGAAAAGAAGCAGACATAGGGAGTGACTATATCCTTGTGACATTGAAAATAAAATTAAGGAAAGTCAGCATGAGAATCAAGAAAAGCACATTTCAGCAGAATAAAACTGAAAGACCACCAAACGAGAAAGGAGTTCTTGATAGCACTTAAGAACTGCTTCAGTGTACCGCAAGACAAAGAAGAGATGACCAAACGAGAGTTTAGCAGAACACTACAGGAATCAGCAAAAGAGGAGGTGTTTTCAGCACAAACAAGAGAGAATGCAATGAGATCATGAAACAGACAGTTGATCAGAGGAGAGAAAGAAAAAAATTTAAAAGATAGAGAGAAAACACTCTACTGATTAGAACACAGACAGCACAAACAGTAGACACACCTCAAGTAAACATAGAGCTAAATGCCAGAACAGGGCCAGTAACAGTAAATTTAGTAAAAGAGTCAATGAAGAACCTAAAAACAAAGCACCAGGAAAAGATTAAGGTATTGCTGAGACACTGAAAGCAGAAAATACAGCAACTAAAACAACTCTGCTGGATTTTACAACAAATGTAGGACTCAGAAAAAGCTCCTGATGAGTTGAAAATCAGTTTTATTACCAAAGAAAGGGGACCTCAGTAATTGTGAGAAATGGAGAGGTATCACTCTACTGCCACTCACCATCAAAGCATTCTGTCACATTATCCTCAGTAGAATTATTCCAGCGCTGGAGATAAAGAGCAGGCAGGATTTAGGAAAGGAAATGGTGCGTAGATCAGATATTTGTACTTAAGCAATTTACTAGAGTAGGCTAACAATGGCACAGCACAACATATGCCTTCAACAGCATGAGTAGAAAATCACTGTGAAAAATTGTAAGATGGCATGGTCTCCCTCTAAAGATAGTAACTTTTATCAAGGCGTTATACAAATATATTTAGTGCAAGGTGATTTAGCAGAGACCATACTTCCAACAGCTTTGGGGTGCAGACAGAAGTGAAACAAGGATGTGTACTATCATCATCATAATTTATCTTGGCTGTGGATGGTTAATAAGGAAACAACACCAGAAAAATGAGAAGGACTACAGTGGACTCTTGATACAGTACTGGGGGATCTTGACTTTGCAGATGACATTTGTCAGCTATCCAGTAGACATGAAGGCGTGCAAGACAAAACAAATGTCAGCCTAAAATGCTATTAAAATAGGACTAAAATTAAACATAGGACGGACAAAAGTTAAGGAAATAATGTACTGAGAGTAGATAATAAAATAATGGAAAAGGTCAAGGAGTTTGTATATCTTGGCAGCAACTGTCTAGCCAGAGCAAACTAGACCTTCACAATCCAGCACAGTATATGGAAATCCTAAAAGCTTAACAAGGAAGCAGAAGTCAGGATACTTGAAAATAATGTCCTGAATGTGTTATTCTTTGGAAATGAATGCTGGAAAACCACCAGAACTATAGAAAACAAGTTGAGTGCCTTTCAGACTGAATGTTTTCATAGGATTAGATGAATATTTTGGGCAAATACCATAACACCTTGCTGGCAGAAATTCAGATAAAGCCATTGACTTCATTACTGAGAAAAGACATTAGTGTTGAAAAGACATTGATGTCTGTGTCACATACTTTAGATGACTTACATCTTACATCCTTCTGTGCCGTTAAACATCACATAGGGCTCTTATGGTAGTTTGCCAGGTTTTCCTGTTTTCAGCGATCTTTTCAACCTCATCAAGGAATATTATGTCCATTAAACTGGCCTTTCTTAACAATGTTAAGAACTCACAACAAAATCAACCTAGATGACTGGAGACTCATTTATCTAAATTGGCACTGAAATGGACACCTTAGGAGAACAGAAGTATGAATAGACCAAATGAGATATTGAAAACACCAGAGAGGATATTGAGTAATAGAGGGCTCATCTGAGCAACAGCAAAAAAAAAAAAAAGCAAACAGGTGTTTGTAGAAAAACCCTTTTGGAAACCCCTTGTGACTTAGGCACTTAAAGCTTCAGAGAGAGATTATAAAGAAGAATGTATGATTTAAAAGGTTTTTATTTAACTAACTTTAAAAAATCTTATTATTTTCCTCTCAAAATTTTCAATACTTTCACCAAAGCTAAATAGGTAGCTAGCATTAAAGACCTACTTTTGTTTTGCTGAATGTATGAAAAAGCGAATAAAAGTAAAATTAATATAACTCAGTTCATGTCAGAAAAAAGTTAGGGAGTTCTTTTTACAGAGATAAATAGTGCAGAAACAGAAATGAAAATGTGTATTTTCTGTTTGAAGTTAAGAGATGCATGAACTGAAATGATGACAGGGGCTGGCAACCCTCTCCATTATAGAGAAAGAGAAGTGAAGTTACAGAATATTAACAGGAAGAAATGCTTACTCATTTGCATGCAATAAAATGGTTAGGTCATTTCAGCAGCATGTCCCACCTCACAGTCATCTTCACAGACCAAAAAATGTGAACGTCTTAGGGCAAACATTAAAATGGCTAAGTTACGAGACCGTGCAGCTAAATCTGTTACAGCTGCCTGAAGTTACTGCTGTTGATATTTTCTTCGGTTTAATCAGTTTTTTTTTTCTTCACAGCTTTGTGATAAGCAGCCTTCAGCAGTATTATTAAACTGATGCATATTTACATTCAGCATCAATCTAATCCAAGCCTTTGCTTTTGTATCACATCAAGATGTCATGTAATGCTTTGAAGAATTGGTTATAATGATTTTCCTGTTGTCATGTTGAAGGCAGTAGTTTTCAGTTTCAATTCTGTTGGCCTCTATGTACACTAAGTTGTCTTCATTTTCATTTACAATACCATAAACTTTTGTGTACACTTAATAAAGCTGTTACTGTACATAAATAATCAGCATAAGGGCCATTTCAGAGTAATTTTAATTAAATGTTTCTGCATTACCATCTTAATAAATCTTATATATTGGTAGACCTGACATATAATAATGATGCTCATTTGGTCATAAAAGGCAGCTTTGTTTTGCCAGATTTATGGAAGATTTCCCATGTGAGTTACCTGTTACATATAGCTTCAGTTATCTCTTCCAGACTAACAAGTTGGTTGGTACAGAAGATCCTGAGGTTGCTCTTCGAGCTCTCTTCTCAGATTCTGAATTGACTAAAGTGCTTTTGGCTTCCAAAGACAGAGAGGTAAGCATTGGTCAAATTTTAACACTCTTTGGTTTTTATGAATGCTAAAATTGACTGTTATCTTGTCAACATAGGTACTTGGTGTTGGTCATGTTATATATGCCTCAGCATGCAGCAAATTACTGAAGCCATAAAGGTTAGTGTTTGTCTCACATGTTGAGAGTGGTTCAAGTCTGGGCAGAGACACTCCAGTCATCCAACTGTAGAAATGGGAAGGAGCTGAAAAGGGAAAGTGGCCAGGCATGATGCTGAGCACATCACCATGTCATGTGCCAACAGATCGAGGAAAATATGGGCACCAACATCATGCGTCCTAGGTGCCTGTATAACATGAAAGGGCTGCAATTCTTTTTCAGTCCAGATAATGACGTTTAGATGTCATGAAAAGTGAATTCTGTTACATTATGCAGAGGTATCAAATCAGTAATCAGCACATTGCTTGTTTTAAGGTAAGCAAATTGCCAAGATAATATAGATTTTTTTTTAAAATTAATCAAAAGTTGTTTTTTTTTTCCAACTTATTTTCTGTTGTAGGGAAAGTCTACAAATCTGAGATCACAGAATTCTAATGAAGTCCATCACTCCAGGCATGCAGGTACTGAGCAGCCAGCAAGAAACTCTGAGATCTTGAAAGCTCTACAAGGTTTACAGGACAGCTCTCTCCAAGAGACACACCAGCACCAGATAAATCTGAAGAATGCAGTCCTAGAAAGTACACTGCAGCAGAAAGATCAGGAAGATATATAGAAAATCCTGAGAAATCTGCAAATTACACAGCAAGGTTTGCACAAAGTCCTGACAGACATGGAGGACATGCGACTGGATACTCTGCAAAGAGCTGTGTAAGATATTCAGTTAGTCCAGAAAAATCTGGCAGATATAAAACTAGGCATGAAACAAGTCCAGAAAATGTTGCAGGATATTCCAGAAGTCCTGATAACTTGGCGAAATACTCTAGTGGTCTTGTAAAGGCAGAAAGATTTTCAAAGAGTACTGAAAAATATGAAAGTCTCCTGAAATCAGGAACATATTTAAGGAGTCCTGTAAAATCAAGAAGAAACTCTAGAAGTCCTGTAATAAGAAGATACTCTAGAAGTCCTCTGAAATCGAAAAGGTACTCTAGAAGTCCTGTGAACTCAGGAAGATACTCTAGAAGTCCATTAAATTCAAGAGGATACGCTAAAAGCCCTGTAAAGCCAGGCAGATACTCTAGAAGTCCTGTAAAGACCAGAAGATACTCTAGAAGCCCTGTAAAGACCAGAACATTTACAAGAAGCCCAGTAAAATTAAGAAGACATGAAACACGATATGATACAAGCCCAAGAAGGTCTTCAAGATACTCGAGAAGTCCAGAAAGGTTGTCTAGATCTTTAAGGCATGATGAAAGATCAGAGCCTTCACCATCATATAATCACCTTAGATCTGGTAATAGCCGATACTCAGGTTTAGGCTTTGATGGCAGTTCAAGACCAAAGCTGCCTCCACACCAAAGGGAAAAAGTGGCATTTCCTTTATCTTCATCTAGCAGAGGAGTTGGAATAACATACTCAGGCACTTAGCTATCAGATTATGCAGATGGAAGTAATTCTTAAGTCTGTGCTGTTTCTAAAAAAAAATGTTTTTCTGTGCTTTGGAAGATTTTAAAAGTGTTTATTTGGCATGAGAACTATACAAATATGTATAGTTTTCAGATTTCTTTACTGAGCTAGTCAAAAGTGATTCATAAACATAACAAAATGGCAGATAATTATTTGTTACTAACTTGTTATGACAGATTTTGATAGAAGAAGTCAGTGAACCAGAATGAGCAGAAGGAAGCAAGAGAAAGATTATTTCCCAGAAAAATAAAATGGATTCTGGGAGATGTTCGGCTTTTTGCAGAAATTACATGGTTTTGTTCTAGACCTCACATCATACGCCCAAAAGGTGAACTGGAGTTAGTGATAAATGACATTTTTGTACTGCGCCGATAACCATAAATGACATTTTTTGTACTGCACAGAGAACTGTAAATGACATTTTTGTACTGCACAGAGAACCATAAATGACATCTTTATACTGTACAGAGAACCGACACAAGTTTTTTGTGCAGAATGTTTTTTTTTTTTTTTTGTTCTTGTGTTCTGATTGGATAGAAGAAATTATCATTTTTTGTGCTCTTGTGTTCTGATTGAACAGAAGAAATCATTCTCTTATGTTCTGATTGGACAGAAGAAATTACTGTTAAATAATACTGTGGAATTATTTTAACATGTTGTTCTGTCTTCCTGGAACTGTGAGTAGAATGTTCTTTGCAGCTGTTGTGATGAAACTGTCGAGAGTGCTAAATGGGGAATGAGTTGTGGCAGCTACTCGTATTTCTGTAGAGACTCAAAGTATAGCTAAAAAGCAGGAAAATGCAGTGCTTCTTTAACTCCACAGCGATGGGGTCTGTAGCGATCCCAGTCAATTAGCCACTCTGAGCCTGTTACACATAGCACTAACAGAGAGAGGTGGTACAGTCTTGGGTGACCATGGTTTGGCAACCCTGATTGCAAGCATCACTTATGGGTCACTGACCACTACATTGAACCCTGTCTTTTTTTCCTACAGAGAGAGAGAGAGAAACATTAAGTAAGCATGAGGCTTTTCAGTAAGAAGAGCTCATTTTTTTTCCCACCATGTTGTTAACATAGTCTATTTCATGGTACAACCGGGTGCCAACTTATGGCCATATGTGGGACCATCAAGGCCCTGCTGTAAGCTGATCTGGTCATATAATGGTCATTACAGGGGGAGGTCAGAAATTGTGTTACAATTCACTACTATAATTTGTCTTTAGATGAGTAGACATGTCTACTACCACTTTGAAATACTAACAGCTTGCAAATTAGCACAGTAAATGTATGGAAATTAATCACAAAACTGAGTCACAACATATTAAAATAAAGTAACTTTTCAGTGGCATGCAAAAATACATAAACCCACAGGCATACATTTTCTCTTCACCAAATGATGATGCTGTGTACTTGTTCATATCCTTCTCTTTGCCGTGTAGTGAATTTATAGTGTTTAACAGCAAATGTTTGTAAATCAGACACAAAATAGATCACAGTGCATTAAATTGTCCACTGAGACCTTTGCAATAAGCACAAGCAGTTGTAACTTGTTTGGCCATAAGTTGACAACAACTATATAACCTTAGCATCATGTTTATTTCTCTAATCATTAATTGATAGCTTTGAGACCCTTTATCAGAGTGGTACCCTCACCAGATTTAGTGAGTTATTTTGCTTAGGATGCATGTTTTTTGTTTTTGTTTTTTTTTTCATTTTATTTTCGAAAGGAAATTGTGCATCAGTATATTACACATTTTGTTTTCCTTTTGAGGTAAAAAGAAGATAAAAAATAAACATTCTGCTAACCTTTGGGTCAAAAATCATTAACAAGAAACATATTATTTTCTCCTTCATTGATTAATGACCAAGTGTACAGTATAATCCATTATATTTTGCCTTGCCTAATATATCCATTGTCTGAGGCAAATGTTTTGGATGCCTGTTTTTGACATTGAATTTACTGGATGATTTTGGTAACCAGCAAAATACAGTTCATTATGGGTTGTAGTTTGTGTCTTGACCACACTTTGAGCATTGGTTTGATTAACATTCAGTATTTCATATCCATCACCAAAAGAGAAACTTGTTTTTAATGTGCAGTTTAAGTTCTTGAAAGTTCAGGTTATGAATTAGATAGTTCTGTTATTTATTGTTGACTTAACAAAAACAGGTTTGGGAAGTTCTTTTTTAGTTGTTTTTCAGTTCTTGTTTTTCATAAACATGTTGAGTTTTATTGTTTAATTGGTTGAATAAAGGTAAAACTAAACAGAATATTTATTATGCAAATCTTTTTAGTTCTTCATGAGTACTGTTATGTGTCTGAATATAAGAAAGTTAAGTTACGAGTACTGTTATGTGTCTGAATGTAAGAAAGTTAAGTTATGAGTACTGTTATGTGTCTGAATGTAAGAAAGCTTAAGTTCATGGTTCATCTTTATTTAACAAAATGAACTGACTGATGACATGAACGCTGGACAGAGCTTAGATCTTGAACCTACTTCTGTCTAAATTAGACACCATTTATTTCACAAATTGTGTCCTTTCTTATTTTTAAAGTTAGCGCCCCCTCACATTTTCTGACCTTGGTATGGTGTTAAAAGAGAAATTATTATGTAGCTTCTTTCAGTCACTTCTAACCACGGGGTGGTGTGACCCTCAAGCAAGACTGGTCTTAACAACATTGTTTTGCCTAGCATTCCTTTTCATTTTTTTTTTTTTGGCGCTTTTTTTTTTCTTCACAGCCTAGTACATTTCCTCAAGTTGACTCGGTTTGCTTCCACATTTGATACGAGTGCTAAAATAGTTTTGCCCAACTCTAAAATAATATAGTTCCAGCATGGTATCACTAAAATGGAATTGTTTGTATTCTGAAGAATGTGAATGTGTATGACTCTCTCTACTGCTCAGTATTGTGAAGTTTTTTTTTAACTATTTCAAGAACTAGAATCAACTATGATGTTATGGAACTATACGTAAAGTAACTATACAACATAGATTCACAATTCTACACACTGACATAGTGTCTTGACCACAGGACAGAATGAAGACTACCAATCATTCCACAGCACAATATGAGGAATGCACGTTTGCCAAAACAGTCACTGTTATATAGTTTCCAAGAACCACTCAATTTTAATATGACAAACAGATGCTGATGATTTTGAATGAATTAGGAATGAATTGAACAAACAAGAAAACAGAGGAACGATGTAACAAGAGTTATGCCGAAAATCATCTTGACATTGGAACAACAACAACAAAAATCATCACCACATCCCATGACAGAGAATCCATCATACAAAGGACATGATACCAAAATATATACTAATCTACGTCCTACGCTGACTACGGTGAAAAATCTCTCACTGTACCACAAGGGCGGAGAACTGACTAGTATCCTACCCAACTCTTGTCCAGTTTGGACATGGTTGAACAAGTCTTACACAATTCTGATCTGATCTCATCTATCTGACTGATCTACTGTGTGTCTGGTATCATCCTATCTGGTCTTATCCCTCCAGTTTTGTACAGGGTCCGGCATAAAGCATAGCTGGATTTTTTAATGGAAAATAAATAAGCGCTATCCGTGTTTTTTTTTTTTTTTTGTGAAACTCAGAAAAGTGTGTATTTTTATTATTACTGACAATCATATTTAGGTTTTGAAAAATACGCAGGTTAGATGACCGCCATTACATTTGATACATTCAGCCAGGCGTCTGGACAATTCATACATAACACCATTTAACATGTTCAAAGGGATATTTTGAATGCAGTGTCGAATTCGATCTTTTAAGTCTGTAAATGAGTGTGGTCGACTAGCATACACCGTGTTCTTGAGGTGCACCCATAAAAAGAAGTCTGCAGCTGATAAATCCGGTGACCTTGTTGGCCAATTAATATCCCCAAATCTGGAAATAAGACGATTGGGAAATGCTTGTCGCAGCATGGCCATGGACTGACGGGGTGTGTGGGCAGTTGCTCCATCTTGTTGAAACCATATTAGTCTCTTATTTCTATTGACCAAGTCTGGAATGAAGTATTCAATTAGCATCTGCACATAAAGATCACTACCATCATTAAGAGGATGCCCGTCTTCGTCTTCAAAAAAAATATGGGCCAATGACGCCGAATGATGCAACGCCACATCACACTGTTACTCAGTCACTATGGAGCGGTTTCTCATGCAGTAATTCTGGATTTTCAGCTGACCAGTGTCTGAAATTCTGCTTGTTCACAATTCCTGACAACTCAAAATGTGCTTCATTAAACATTATGAGGTCATTGAGCAAATTCGGATTTTCTTCAATGCGTGCTAGATAATCGGTTGCAACGTCAAGTCAGTTCATTTTATCCAAATCATTCAGTTGCAGCACAGCTTGCAACTTGTAAGGTGGAAATGCAGATGATTATGAATGATGCGACGTAGCGAGCGATCCGACATACCAAGAGCAAAAGGGTGCCTAATAGCTGATCGCCGAGGGCTACGAAGCAATGCGTTGCGGACTTCTTGAATTCGTTCAGGTGTCTGTTGAGTTCTTGGTCGACCAGTAGACTTGTTATTAAGGCAAGTAGCGGTTTCCTTAAATTTTTGGACCCACCTCAAAATTGTCCTCCGATCGGGAACATTATCACGGGGAATGCAACTCAAAATGGCGACAAAACTTTCGTTGTACAGTAATAGACGATTCTCCACTTTTAAAATAAGTTTCAACGGCAAATGCGCGATGTTGTGTTTGTCAAGAAGCCATTGTTAAAAATGACCGTTTGCTACATTTATGACGTCATGTTTTTTTTTCACACGTATTCAGTTTCTGCGCACTAGGTCAGTTAAATCCAGCTATGCTTTATGCCGGACTCAGTATTTCCAACTTTTCCATGAATCCCCGAGTTTCTTTCTTTTTTTTTTTTTCATGCTTTCCCAGCTCGTGCCTTTTCCGCGCACGCTCTCTTTGCTCTAAGATTCTCCAAGTTTCTCGATATTTTTCTCGTGCTATACAATTTTTCAATACAGTACTGATTCACCCTAATTGCGCAGTTATGAAAAAGAGTCTCCTAATTTCAACGTGAATATTTACTGAAGATTCTCGAAACATTCTCTCCTACACAGTAAAACTGTTCAAGCTTTATTACTTCCATTTGCACCAGTAACATACTGGTACAGTTCTCCATTTGAAAATCAAGACCAGCTAATTGGTGTATGTTTGAAAAATTTATAATCTATGTATGTCCCGTAGCATCTGCATGCAGCAGGGGTGTGAAGTGCTAATATCTTTACATCACCAGGCCACTACGGCATTTGAGGTGGGGTGCCAACACCTGTCCTCGCTGCCTTTGTTTTTCTAGTTAAACCCCAAATGCCCCCCCCCCTCTTTTTTGCGAGGCTGCGTTGACCCCGTTACTGGTGTAATAGAGCGAAGGAAGGTGTCGAGTGACTGCGAACTACTGGCAGGAAGTATGACGTCATTAGTTAGAAGGGGAGAGAGAAAAAAAAGCCGTTGGACAACCTGATGCCAGACCTGTGATATAAGATATTTATAAACGAATTCTCGAGAAGGTTAGTGATAACAAATGCTGAAGATTGTTAAGCAAAATACGATTGACCAACTCAGGTCGGCGGAGAGACACCTGCAATAAGTTTTGGTTGGAACAAAGATGGAGACAGGAAGTTCAAGTTCGGGCGAGTCGCAGTGAACAGCCAGTTGTATGTTTTCTTCAGTCGGGAATATTAGTTTAACAAGAAAGGCCTACATCATACACATTTTGGTTTAGTGACTGTTGAAAAGAATCAAGATTATTTGCAGCGTGAGTTGTTTTGGCTGATTAGTAGAACCTGTGAAGATTGAATGAATGAATAATCTTTATTTTTAAAGGGTAAAGAATTGGGCACGCAGGCCCGTCTTACATTCTGCCCTTCATCACTCCATCTTTCATTCTTCCCACACACTCGATTTAATACAAGTATACAAATTACATGAAGAAAAACATATTTAAAACGTGTAAGATTTAACTATTACATTCAAAGTTAAAGAGAAGAAGTAATTAACCTAATAAAATAGCTCTCACGGACACATACACACACATACATATTCATAAATAAAAATACATTGTAAATACAGATCTTCTAACATATGTTTTTTTTAACAAACATTAAAATAATTTCTAACAATATCTAACAAGTTACTTTTCGAATTATGTCATTTTAATACTTGTTAGTTGGCGAGTCATGGGTTGAGAGAGTGCTGGTTATTCTATGGAGGCATTTAATTACAAGCAATTAAATAATGAAACAGGTTTGAGTTAAAGGATAAAGGATTACCAATGGATTTTAAATGGTAGGGGATAGTGTTCCAGAGCTGTACTGCAGAGTATGCAAGGCTTTTCTTGTACAGATCAATCCTGGGTTTAGGAAGAAGATAGTTTTTTTTTTAACGCTGGCTATGTTTAGTGTTATACGTAAACAATGACCACAAGTAAGGCGGAGCATTGTGCGACAGAATTCTGTGAACAAACTTAACTTTGTTAAAAATGATTCTATTTTCGAGGGGTAGAATTTTGAATTGTTTGTGTTGATCTACAGTCTATACTGGGTGTTTGTCACAAATCAGATTTAACGCTCGCTTATGAAGTGAGTGGAGCCTTTTTGTGTTTGAGACTGAGCATCCATCCCAGATTGTGGAACAGTAATCTAAGTGTGTTTGTATGTGTGATATGTAGTATATCTTTCTTGTGTCTCTGTCGATAAAGTGTTTAATTTTGGCTAATTGGTAAACTTTCTGTGCAATCAAGTTTGTTAGGTTATGCACGTGAGAATTCCAAGTTAAATGCTGATCAATGATGAGTCCTAGAGTTTTATGTTCATGAACATTTTCTATTGCCTTAGTCCCAGCACAAAGTGTAGTGAAGTTTTTGTTGCATTCTGCAGTTTCTGTCTTGTAGTGATGAGCATGGGGGGAGCTAGGACAGTGTGTTCTTTTGAATGCTTTGTATTCGATACTGGAGTGAATTAAAATGATTTATTTTTTTTATCAAACTACATGTATATGCCCTGTTGAGAGCCTCGTACATGTGGTGTCATGAGCCACGTCTCTAAGAACCTGAGATAACCTAACCCATACATTCAGGAAAATAGGTCAAGTACATAGCAGATAAAGCAGGCCCTAATCACCTCACACGAACACTGGATAACTTCTGTTAAATATATACACCTGAATGATGTACAATATCCAAAGAAAACTGCAGTACTGAGTGGTCAGTTTAGTGTTGGTCAGAATAATGGTAGAAAACAATATACAAGAATTAAAACAAAGAAAACATGCAAAGCGTGGAGTGCCATGATAGCATCCAGCATGATGTAACAATTTAGAATGGTTTTGGTGTTTGAGTAACCAAGTGACCTCGTTCAAGGGAGACAAGAAATACTAGGAGGATAGATGAAGGAAACAGAAATATATTGCATGATAAATAAACTTGCAGACGGTGATAGGAAGTTAGTTTTGTTCCATTCGTCAAAAGGTGCCGTGTCAGAATACATAAAGAGACGATTAGAAATTCAACCTAATGAGTCCTTTGATAGTCTGAAGACTGAACTTAAAAAGAGATTTGGAGAAGCCAAAGACAGCCATTATGCTCTGTTGTGTTTAAATAAAATAAGATAAGAACAGGATGAATCTATACATATGCTAGTAGAAAGAATGTTAAAACTTGCAAAGGATGCATGTGAAAATCAGTTACAAGTAATACAAAGTCAGTTAGTTGGATATCTGATAGACGCAATTAGGAGCACCTTCATAAAAATGAAGTTATTAAGAGAAAGTGATACGACTGAAGGCGTGTTACAGCGACAACATAAGGCGTTCACAAAAAGTTACAAAACACATTGAAAGAGACAAAGAAGGGAGACAGCTCTTCTCTTTACGACACAACACAAAAGAAGAATTAAGACTTGGAGAATCTATACTATAAGAATCACAATATGTTATCCAAACATAACTTCTTCTTCTTCTTCGTTCGCTTCTACCACCAAGACCGCACTGTGATCCTACTGAATTTACGCCTGTGGTCCTCGTTACGTCCCGTGGTCTCCTGTGTGGTCCCCGAAAGGACCACACGAGATCCCCGAGAGGACCACAAGGGGTTCAGAGTATCGCAGTGCTTTAGCCTGTATTCTTGGTGGGTCTCTGAAGCGGATTGCGTGACACCGTGGTTTTCGTTGCACCAATTTAGTCTAGAGTTGGACTTTCTCACCGGAAGACCTTGACGTGTTTAGAATATCAGTGCATCCCCACTGGGTGAGAGGTGGTAGCCCACCCAGGCCAGAGTTGGACCTTCTCACCGGAAAACCTCGACATGTTTTGAGATACCTGTGTATCACCGCCGGGTGAGAGGTGGTTGCTCATCCAGTCCAGAGTTGGACTTTCTCACCGAAAAACCTCAGCGTGATTAGGATACGCAAACATCCCCGCCGGGTGAGAGGTGGTTGCCTATCTAGACTGCCCTGGTCCAGTGTCTCCGACTTCAGCATTTTGTGGTCGTGGCCGCTACCCTTCCTAGTTGTGACCAGGATGGAGCTTTTGTCCAGGAGGACGAATCCTCGCCACTAGTGACTTCCACCCCTGGGTTGAGCCGGTTTAGGCATATTATCCCAGTTTGAGCGTGTTTGAGACGTGACCGACCTCTAGAGCAGAGGTACTGTGACATGCATAGCCTTCAAGATTCACCCCTGGTGTAAGCCGGTTTAGGCATAATTCCTCAGTATGGGTGTATATCAGGCGTGACCGACCTCTAGAGCGGAGGTGGCATGACATGTCTAGCCATCAAGTTCCACCCCTGGTGTGTGCCGGTTTAGGCATATTTCACCAGTGTAGATATATTTCGGACATGGAGCAGAGGCGCCGTGGTATGTGTATCTCTCGCAGCAATACTACTGGACATACCGATTAAATTTCACATTATCCTTTCCACCACCTTTTCACGTCAGCGCCGCACAGCAACCGTTATTTCTTTTCCGCATTTCCTTCCTTGACCGGGAGGAGCTTCACTTCACGCGCGGCATTCGAAGAGTCTCGCCAGCAGTGTCTGAACCTCTGGGACAAGCCGGTTCATACATTTCACCCAATATGACTGCACTCAGGGCGTGGCCGACCTCCAGACCAGAGGTGCCGTGATTTGACTGTTTGCTTCGCTTTATCCTTTCTACCACCTTTTCCGCAGTGGTGCAGCGCGGCAACCCCATTTGCACATTTCTTCATTGGCCGGGAGGAGCACCGCTCAACGCACGGCAGCTTAAGAATCTCGCCAACAGCTGTAGATGAGCTACCAAACGTGCCACTCATCTACCCTAAGTATCTGGTTTTCAGGCGCCAGATATTTGGCCTCGCCCCTTCTCCTGTCAGTTTAAATAGTTCTGCCACGGGGAGGCAAGGAGTTGGACTTGACTGTCAGAGGCTGTGTGAGAAGCGCGCCGTTGGAGTGGAGATCGAATTCTCCACCCCACCTCCGACAATATCAGTCCTTAGAACCATCCCAACATAACAATAAGTGGAAACCAAGTTATTTTATCATCGAGGTATTGAACACCGTGCTTTTAAAATAAATCAAATCACATGCAAAGTACACAGAGTGCACGCTCAAGATATCACACGTTCAGATCAGCAGTGGATGATACAAGAGCACCAAACTATGGCAGAGGGAGAGCAGCCACATTGGCAGAAGGCAACGTGAGTGATTTTAGTTTGAACGAGGACTACAATAAATAGTTCATAACAGAACTAAGTGATACAGGCGACAATGAACCATCCTCCAAAGGGAGACCACCGGAATAATAGTAAGGACGAAATGTCGAGTGAGAGAAATGTGGAGCATAGTGATCCACCAAATTTATACAGTAAAATGAGTGAAGTGGAACAGGCCATCAGGAGACTAAAGAACAGGATTAATTTCATGAGGGAAAACAAAACTAGAATGAAAACAAAACAACAACAACAACAAACCCCATTCAGTTTGTGATGGAGGACGATACAGATGCCGAGAATTAGTGCAAGGAAACACGTCACATTTATCACTGAAAGACTGTAAAGTGTTTTTATATTTTATTTTTTCCTACTTGATGCACTATGCATATAAATATATGCTTTCAGCCATACCAAGGTCATAATATTAAAGTGTAATGCTTGGAATGCATGTATATATTCAACGTTTAAGTGTGCATTATTTTTGAGCAAATGAACATGTTACAAACGTTCCATGAGATTATCAAGCTATTGTTAGATGCTGAAAGTAATTTGATGTTTGTTTGTTTGCCCGTGTTAAGACGAATGTTATTTACATATGTAGAGCGATAAAATTGTTCCACTTTTTTTTTTTTGGAGGGGGAGAATGTAAGGGAACAAATAAAGGTGTCGAGTGACTGCGCCCGACTGACTGGAAGTATGACATCAAAGGTTAGAGAGAGAGAGAGAGAGAGAGAGAGAAGGTTAGTGCGGTCATAAGAAATTTGTGTTTTTCGGACAAGCTGAGGCTTGATATAAGCTATTTATCAACGAATTCTCGAGAAGGTTAGTAATAACAAATGCTGAAGATTGTTAAGCAAAATACGATTGATCAACTCAGGTCGGCGGGAAGACGCCTGCAATAAGTTTTAGTTGGAACAAAGATGGCGACAGGCAGTCCAATATAGGGCGAGTCGCAGTGAACAGCCGGTTGTATTTTTTTTTCAGTCGGGAATATTAGTTTAACACGGAAGCCAACATCATACACATTGTTTTGGTTTAATGACTCCTTCTGCGTTCGAGGTTGTTGGTCACATCAGATCCTGATCCCTGTCGACATGGCAAAGCTCGCAGTTCTCTCCAGATCCTGAAAGGAGCCCCAAAGCTTTTGCCTCAAGCTTGTGTCCTCTAGCAATGTCTCTCGTCTCAGGGACGCATGGTTTTAGGATATGTTCTGGAGTCTGGAATCCACTGCCACATGGACACTTGTCTATGTGAGACATTTTGAATCGATGCAGGTGGCTTAGTAGTCTGCAGTGGCGTAAAATACTGAAGGGAATAAAGATTATTTGCAGCGTGAGTTGTTTTGGGCTGATTAGTAGAACCTGTGCAGACTGAGTGAGCTAGGACTGTGTGCTTTCTTTAATATTTTGTGTTTGATACTGGAGTGAATTAAACTGATTGATATTTAACTGAGGAGTCCGTTTTTAAAAAAAAATCAAACTACTTGTGTATATCCTGTTAAGAGCTGCCCTACACTAGTTGATCTAACAAAATTTCGCTCGAGAAAGCCGGGGACCCTCTGATCGACAGGCAGTGCTCTAACCACTACACCACTACACCTTGCAAAGTACACGTATACTAATAAATAACATTACATGACAAACCAATGATAAAATGTTCAGCTACGTTGAATAAGAACTACAGTAAAATGTGGTGATAAGAGAAGTGAAAGAAACTGATTATAGACTAACAATAAACAAGAAATCAATGGTAAGTGAAGAATATAAACAAGAAATCAGTGGTAAATGAAGACTAACAATAAATAAGAAATCAATGGTAAGTGAAGACTAACAATAAACAAGAAATCAATGATAAGTGAAGACTAACAGTAAACAAGAAATCAATGGTAAGTGAAGATTAACAATAAACAAGAAATCAATGGTAAGTGAAGATTAACAATAAATAAGAAATCAATGGTAAGTGAAGACTAACAGTAAACAAGAAATCAATGGTAAGTGAAGACTAACAATCAAACAAGAAATCAGTGGTGAGTGAAGAATAGCAAAAATGGAAGAAATTGCAGATGAAGAGAAGATAAGAAGATAGAAATTTTGTTGAATGTCTAGTCCTGCATATAACCAAAAAAAAAAATCATTTCAGCAGACATACGTAGTCTGTACCTGCACACCGAGAAAAGAATATAAAGATAACAGATCGTGAAAATTACATTTCGAAGGGGAACATAAAACACCTAACAACAAGCGTTATCACTGGTGTACTCACTAACGTACGTCGTGTCTGGGCAGTAGCATCATGCAAAGAAACCGCATAGTAAAAGATTGTTGCCGGCACTGAAACAGAAAATCTGCACCAGCCAAGTCACATGTGCTAATTCATATAGGTCATGCACGTACGTGACAACACTTTCCTCGGTGCCACTGTCGTTTTAAAGGGAGAGCGAGGGGCAAGATAGAAGCAGCTTAAAGGGGTATGTCTCCACATGTTTTCTTAACCTTCTAAAAGTTCAGATACCTACTTGACTGTTGGAAGTATATATTGATGACCCTGACGTTGACATCTCCCGTTAATTAGTCTGGAAATAGCACTGTACACGCACACACAAACACGTACGTATTTTTTCATACAGTTGGTCTGTCAAGACACATGTATTAGACTTGTCATTTGTGCCCAGTGCAATAGGAGCATCAACAAATGTACACATAAAGAGGGAAGTGAGACAAGGATGTGTTCTGTCTCCTTGTATGTTCAACCTGTACACAGAGAATATCGTCAAACACTCAGATGAACTACCAGGACTGAACACAGAGGGGAGAAATGCCAACAATTTAAGATATATAGATGATACAGTCCTTCTAGCAGAGAATCCACAGAACCTACGGAAATTCATAGATATGATACACAACACAAGTTAAGACTATGAGCTTGGGATCAATATCAATAAGACCAAAATAATGGTGTTCAGCAGGAAAGACTAGAAGCCACAGATGGATATAACCAAAAACAAAGAGGGACTGGAACAAGTGACAAACTACTGCTACCTAGAACACACGCGTATATTAACAGAAGATGAGAGATGTGAGATGGAGAAAAAGAAAAGAATAGGAAAACATAAACATCATGAAGATAGTGTTGTTATCCAGGAATCTGCCCATAAAAACAAAATTAAGATTTGTAAAATGTTATATCTACTCTGTTTTACTATATGGGCCAGAAATCTGGACTCTAATAAAAACAAAAAGATGGAGAGAAAGATTAATGCAGCAGAAATGTGGTTCCACGGGAAAAAAAGGTCATATAACTCGGAGAATGAAAAGCATGAATGCACAAGTTTTAGAACAGCTCCAAGTGCAATGTGAACTTCTCAAAGAAATAAAGATGAAGAAAACAAAATACTTTGGCCATATCAAAAGACATAACAATATACTGAAGACCATAATAGAAAGAAAGGTGAAAGGAAAAACAGAAAGAGGAAGACAGAGATGTAGATGGGAAGATAATATATGAGACTGGACAGGACACAACCTGGTTTGGGTTTCCAAGGCGAGGAAACTGAAGATTCATTACCACCAACATTAATTCTGGAGAACGACGACGACGACGACGATGATGATGATGATGATGAAACAAGAGCTACCATCTGTAGTAATTCTCTTCAAGTTATATTAGAAAATATGAAAAGGATTATCAACATTTATTAGAAGACTCTCCTCCTCCCTTTCTCTCTCTTTCTCTCTCTCTTTCTCTCTCTCCCTTTCTCTCTCTTTCTCTCTCTTTCTCTCTCTCTCTCTCTCTCTCTCTACAGACAGGGCTACAAATGATATAAATAGTTTGATTAAATGGAGTAATAATAATGGTATGTTGATTAACAACATCTTGTGCAACAAATCCATATAAATGGAAACAAAATTCCAAGTACTTAAATGTTACATCGAGCCAATTTTGTTTTATAGGTGTGAATCATGATCTATGAATAAGAGAGTACAACGAGAAATGGAGGCCATAGAAATGTAGTTTATAAGAAGGATGTTGAAGGTACCATGGACAACTAAGAAAACCTATGAAGAAATCTTAAGAGAGGCTGGAGTTTAAAAGCAAATTATAGCAAAGATCAGAGGCAGACAAGCGAGATTTATAGGACAGTTCATGAGAAGAGGAAAATTGGAACACATTGTGGCAACAGGAAAAATTGAAGGAAGAAGAGACAGAGGAAGGCAGAGAGAAAGAGAGAGAGAGAGAGAGAGAGAGAGAAGTTACTAGATAGGCTGTCAGTGTGGCTAGGAAGAAAGTCACAGGCGGATCTCATAATCAAGTCTAAAGACAGGGAAATGTAGAGAGAAATGATCGCCTACGCCACACGGCATGGCACTTGAATCGAAATGAATGTTGATTACCGCTTATAAAACAAAATCCATGCTCATCACTACAAGGCAGAAAGTACAGAATGCAACAAAAACTACACATCAGCTTTGTTCTGAAACTACGGAAATAGAAAACGTTCATGAACATAAAACTCTAGGTCTCATCTTTGATCAACATTTAACTTGGAATTCTCACGCGTATAACCTAACAAACTTGATAGCACAGAAAGTTACCAACTAGCAAAAATCAAACACTTTATCGACAGACATAAGAAAGACATACTGTATATCACATATACAAACATAGATAACCGTTCTACAATCTGAGATTGGTGCTTAGTCTCAAACATAAATAGGCTCCACTCACTTCACAAACGAGAATTAAATCTGATTTATGACAAACACGCAATACGGACTGTAGATCGGTACAAAGAACTCAAAATTCTCCCCATCAGATGTAGAATCATTTTTAACAAATTCATGTTTGTCCATAGAATTATGTCGCGCAAGGTTCAGCCTTACTTATGCCCATTGTTTACATCTAACACAGCACATAGTCAACGTTTTAAGAAAAACTGTCTTCTTCCTAAACTCAGGCTTTTAATGAACGTGTAAGAGCATGATGTTAAAAGCACTTCATTAAAAATGTATTTTGTGTGTGTGTGCGCGCGCGCGTGCGCACGCGCTATCTTGTTAGATTAATTACCTCTCATGTAGTTCATTATTTTATATTTGTGAATGTAATAGCTCATTGTCTTATATTTGTGACTGTAATAATTTCATTTTGCATTCTTTTATTTTTTTTCATGTAATTTGTATACCTGTATTAAATCGAGTGTGTGGGAAGAATGAAAGATGGAGTGATGAAGGGCAGAATGTAAGACGGATCTGCGCGCCCAATTCTTCACCCTTTGAAAATAAAGATCATTCATTCATTCATTCATTCATTCTCTCTCTCCCTTTCTCTCTCTCTCTCTCTCTCTCTCTTAGATTGCCCAGCTATCTGGGATGGTTGCTCAGTGTCAAATACAAAGAGGTTTTACTCACTTCATAAACGAGCAATAAAGCTTATTATTGACAAAAATCAAGCACAAACAACTAACCAGCACAAACGTATCAAAATACTGCCTCTGAAGAACAAGTTCCTCTTCAACAAAGCCAACTTGATATATCAAATTTTTTCACAGAATGATCCATCTCACCCATGGAACATGTTTAAATTTAGCCTAAAGCGTAGCTAAAGCTTAAACAACATATGTCTTCCAAAACCTAGACTTGATCTTTACAAGAAAAACTTGTACTTATTCTGCTGCTCATCTTTGGAATATCCTCCCATCCTATATAAAAAATATAAACTACAAACTTTTCCAATATCTATTTGATGTTGACTACATGCTTCCATGATTCATAAAGCTTAAAAGTTATTTTAGACTGCTCTTACAGACACCGAATTCAGTTAGATGTTTATTCTGAATAGTACTGAAATTTTGTTTGGTAGATAGTCATTTATATATGTATGTTGTTACTTTCTGTACTGAACGCATGACTGAGAGCGAAACGTAAATGTTATGTTTTATTTTATTTTATGTCTCTCAGCTTTCCAATGTTAGTTATGTTGGCTGTTGAGCTGCGTATTTGTGGAATGTCTGGAACAGAGTGAAAGTTGTATGATAAAGGGCAGAATGTCAGAGGGGCCTGTGTGCCCAATTCTTAACCCTTTGGAAATAAAGATCAATCAATCAGTCAGTCAGTCTCTCTCTCTCTCTCTCTCTCTTTCTTTCTCTCTCTCTCTCTCTCTCTCCTTTTCAGCGCCGTAATTTGAACAAGTATCATCACTTTTTGCTCAGAAAAGGCACGCTCACTGCAGTCACATACGTATAAAATTTAAGATTTGTAAATCACATATATGAACTATACCAGGGATGTCCAAGTTAGGGGCCGACGAGATTAAAATTGAAAGTACAATTTATCTGATTTAAATTAATAAAAACGTGCCAATAAAAACACTCGTGAAAACATTTTTTTTTTAAAGCCAAGTAGAAACAGTCACTGCAAAGTTTGCCTCCTTAATGTCTTTTTTTTCTTATTTTTATGTAAGCTGACAAAACTAGTTGATTGAGATGCGGCCCGCCAATGGATTTCCGCGTACAGTTGTGACTCTTCAATCAATCAATCAAGTGCCATGCCGCATGGCGTAGGCGATCATTTCCCTCCACATTTCCCTATCTCTAGACTTGATTATGAAATCCACTGGTGACTTTCTTCCTAGCCACACTGACAGCCCATCCAGTAACTTCTTTCTCTGTCTTCCTCTGTCTCCTCTTCCTTCAATTTTTCCTGTTGCCACAATGTGTTCCAATTTTCCTCTTCTCAGAAAATGTCCTATAAATCTCGCTTGTCTGCCTCTGATCTTTGCTGTAATTTGCCTTTCAACTCCAGCCTCTCTTAAGACTTCTTCGGTGGTTTTCTTAGCTGTCCATGGTATCTTCAACATCCTTCTTATGGGCCACATTTCCATGGCCTCCATTTCTCGTTGTACTCTCTTATTCATGGATCACGCTTCACATCCATAAAAGTGGCTCTTCATATCACTGAAACTGGACCCAGAACTATAACCTCCCCCCTCCCCCCAAACCATCCGTGGACCACTTTCTCTGAAACTGCCTGATTTATGACTTATGAGACGAACCGCAGCAGCTTCATACTATTGTCGAGCCAAAGAGTACAGCTCCAGAAACTTTAACTTGCTTTCCCTTGGGCACGTTGCAGAATGCAATTCATACTAGAGATTTCTACTTGTGTTACATGAAAGAAGAATACGAAATTATAAAACTTTTTCATGAGGTAAAGGTAAAGGTAAAATTCCCGCTTCCATGTCATTAAGTCATATTTGGTGAATAGGGTTTAAGTCCGTATTTTCCATGACCTTCGGCACGCGAAAGTGTGATGTGGACGGTATCATGAGGGAACCTTTTATAATTTTTTTAACCTCTGACTGTCATTTCATGTTTACACATCGCATCTACGGAAATTGAGTTACGCAAATATTATAATATTCAGTGTCACGACTGTCCGTTTTCTGTAGCATACAACGGTAACACAATAGCTGTGGGTTCGCTTTTAAAATTAGCGGATCATTTGTTTAGAGCAGTGTCCGAAATACAGTATTTGCAAACGTGCGTGTCGTTTTACGAAGGTAAGCCAGACCTACAGGAGAAGACTACAGAGCTTTTCGCTGATTAAAATGTGTTCATTAGTTACTACATGACCGGTTATTTGATTCCTCGTATGCTTTTGTTCTGCATCGTCACAAGACGCTAGAGTTTTGTTTTATCAAAGAACACAGTGTGTCTATAAGATGTCTGCTTGCTCTGATGACATTATCATTTATCTATGCTTAGTAATACAAGCCTTATTCTATATACGAGTATCACTATCCACATAGGATCAGACATGCACTGTAATATCAACTTCGTCATGTTTAGGTTGAAGAAGGTTAGTGCCTACCTTAAGAATTTTGCCTTCCCGTGAAGCAGCATACTTTTTTTTTCCCCAGAAGAAACTTGCAGCGTAAGTTGGAAACACTAACTTAAAAAAAAAAGTCTACAATTACTGATAACATGCTTTAGACGCGTAGATATTCTCCCTCGTGCTTTTACCTTTTATGAAATGTTATTTCAAAACAATGCAAAAAAAAACATTACCTTGTGTCAAAAGATAATCTACTCATTGCAGTCCACTTTAAAAAAAATAAACATTTTAGAAAAGACAACTCAACGGTATTGATTGATAGTTTGTGACAATATTCCCCCCCCCCCCCCCCCCCCCCATTTCCGATAGCGGCAGTAGAAAAAGACACCGGAAAGCTTAATTTCAAGCCACCGTTTGTGACAATTAGGAACTTTAATATCATCATCATTATCAGCATGACGACGTCTTTGTGAATTTTGTAATTTACTCTGAATGTCCGAATATCAAGAATGTTACATATTTTCACTTTGAAGCTATAGTGTGATATCGTGTCCTCGGACATTAGACACGTAAATTGACAAGATTTTGCGTAGGCTAACTTATTTGGATCTGATCGAGTCAGAAATAACTGTCAAACTTCTGTAGAATTTGCTTGTAAAGTTTATCTCTTTTATCACTTCTTTACCTCAAACTGTAAAACTGCATTAGAGCGAAGAAAATTAATGATTGATTTTTCCGTCATTTCAAATTCAGAATATGCAAGATAAATGATTAAATCACGAAAGATTATTTCTCTGAATTGAGTTACAGAGAACTTTCAGACATTTATCGCCTATTTTGTTTACATGTTCAGTCACACGATTCACGAAATCACACAATTGTCGACGGCCGACCCGAACGAAATCACACAATTGTCGACGGCCGACCCGAACGAAATCACACAATTGTCGACGGCCGACCCGAACCTGGCTCATCCTCAGCCATTTCCTTCCCTTCGTGAATGAGTTTGAACCAGCCGTAAACACATTTTCTGCTCACGACTTGTGTCCCGTACACTTGCACCATTTCATGTGCCTCCGTCGCCGTTTTCTCCAATTTCGCTGGACACGCCTACCCCAGACCTGCGTCGAGAAGAGACCGGAGAATCTTAGTTTATTATAGCCTTATAAACTATCCCCCCCCCCCCCCCCCGGCGAACCGGAATTTTCCATTCTTAAAACTAGACTAAAACTCGTTGTTTCATGGACCTAATAATTTCTATTTTTAGAACAAACTTCGACTGGTCATCGCGCGATGTGATCAACAGCATTGACCTGGAATAACAAGTTCAGTCATCATTTTAAAATGCTTACATGATGAACTATCAATCGCTGTAACTTTTCTCTTAAGTTCATTCTTGTTTTCATCTTCTTGTCACCATGGTTTCGCACAACAACAGAAAACACACGTAGAACTCATACAACCCATTCATGTCTTTTCTGTCACAACACAAGTAGCAACAGAGTAACAAGTGATGAGTACACGCATACAACACAAAGTAAGTAGAAGGAAGAATTTAACAGTGGAATGCACTTAATTTTAAGTTTATTACAAATAAGTACTTAAAGTACTTGTACATAAGGTGAGATCATAAACAATAATGCATTATCACTCTCCGTCATAGACACGCACACAAATTAAATTCCTTCACGAAAATTGTAACACAATACAATTATCTACTAAGCAATAAGTCGATTTAAAAAACTCGACTTACTAACTACCTGCACCTGTGTTAGGCCACAAGTTATGTCACACAGCAAGGATTTTCTTCACAGGTTCAAGTACAAAATGAAAACCAGGTTAATGAAACCACAGAAAAAAAAGTTTGATAAACAACGTGCATAGTATACATATATTCATCAACAACAAAAAATATTTATAGCGCCCCGGGCCGCAAGCTGAGGTCATGGCTTGCACAAGACAGTCTTAGATACCACAGCACAAAACTAACTTACTTCAATAGTTGCAGATATCAACAACAAAGTGTACGACCAGAAACCTTCTTGTTCTCGGCAAAGCGAAATCGCTGCTCCCTCAGCCACACCAGATCCCGGACTGACTAGCTTATCGTAAGCACTAGTCAGTTCGAAGCTCTCGCCCGTCAGACCAGTTTCGTTTATACGATCTTACAAAGTCGGGTTACTTTTCACTGCCTTCAGAACAAAAACAGACGGAGAAATCTGGGAAGATAAATGCGGTCAGGCATGTTACTGACCACATCACACTTTCATGTGCCGAAGGTCATGGAAAACACGGGCCTAATACTGTATCCCCAATATGCCTTACTGGCATGGAAACGGGTTTTTTTTTTACCTTTACTAAAAAGACAGCAGTAGTTGCTTGCACATTTCTATAATTCAATACTAATGGCCAAAAAAAAATCGATTTGTTTACAATTTTATAACCAACCCCCATTTTTTTTTATTCATAGAAAGAAACAACTCATATAACCACACATCTGTTTGGACCCCGGACTTACTCTCTACACTTTTTCAAACACGCACAAAAAAATCACAGTTAAAAAAAAACAACACATTTTCAATGAAAGCGTCTTCATATTACAGGATGGAGAACGCGACGAAGGGTCAAGTCGAGGGCAAACATCAAGAGGAAAAAGATGAAGAAAGCGGACTGCTGCCACACAAAGTTCCAGCTCAAGTAAAAAGCAACATTCTAAAGCGATGTGTTCATGATCCGTTGCACAGACGAAAAGTTCTACAGTCTGTCTGGATAGCTTTGGTCTTCATTTCCTTGGTACGTCTAATATACAGAGCACAACATTCTTTTGGTGAACATCTACTAAATCAGCTGAAACAAATATTTAATTTATTGATTCTACATTATAACAGAATCTCCTCCTCCCTTCACCTCATCCTCCTCCTCTTCTTCTACTTCTTCTTCTTCTTAGTACTATCTCTTTCATATACACTCGTGGTTGTGTGCCTGCACGTGTAATCTTCTGTGGTTCTTCTTGTCTTCATTTTCGTTTTTCAGGGAACAACATTTGGACAGAGTGGGCCAACACTTTTAGATTTACAGATACTTACCAACACTGACCTTGAAACGGCTTCATTCTTCCTCACTGCGTCGTCCATTGGATATCTGGCAGGATCTACCCTGTGTGGAATCATTTATGACAGAGTGGGTAACATTTCATTTCTTAGGTCGTTTCCCTTGTTATTATACAACCGCAGCCAGTATAAGAAAACTTAATATCAGAATCAACTGTATTGAAAATGCAACAAAATTATACAACTCTTATGCAAAAGTGATAATCCGTGCAAAAGTTATAAATCTGAGAAGTCACTCATCCATCACCATAAAAGTCACAAGTACTGTTAAATTTCTTCTGTTAAAATCTGGTATAACCACCATTTGGAGTCCACAAGGGTTCTAAGAACATCCTGCGGAATAGACTGCCACTCTTGATGAAGAAACAGGGTCAGCTGTGGAATATCAACTGGCTGAGGGTGATCAGTTGATACTCTCCGCCTAAGGGAGTCCCAGAGGTGTTCAACAGAAGTAAATTAGGCTGAACGAACGAGCTACTCCTTCCTGACGATTCGCTGATATTGAATGAAGTCATAAACGATACGAGCTCGGAGTCATCCTGCAAGATTGCATCGTCACCCATGGCCTCCAGTGCAGGATGAATAAGAAGTCGCAATATCTCATCTTCGTAGCCGGTCAGTGTGCCATGGATGACACTAAGGGGGAGGCGGGGAGGAGGGTGAGGTCTTGCCTTGTCGACTGAAGCCACTTCAGGCCATGACAGAACCTCTTCCATAGCGATCCATTTCTTGAATTGTGTCATCAGCGAAACGCTCCCCTTACCTTCTTCAAGCTCGAACCCTGCCATCATTAAATGACAGAGTGAAGCGAGAGTCATTTGTAAAGAGGAATTGATTCCACTGGCATCTTGTCCAACTGATGTGCTCACAACACCAGCCAGCATCTGCTCTGCGATGAACTGAAGTGAGAGGGATTCTGACTGCTGGTCTTCGTAAAGCAAGTCAGAATGTACGTAAGCGTCTGTAAACTGTCATTCTGCTGACGTTAATGTTTTCAGTATTATTCAGACGACATCGTAGAGTGGTACATGTGGCTGTCTGGTAACGAAGGGCGGGCAACAAGAGATATCTGTCATCCTGCCGGCTCGTACAACGTGGACGTCCTGAACAATTTCTGTCTTATACTCCTCCGGTAGCTCTGAATCTCTACAAAAACCCTTGGATGGTAGAATCTGACACTCTCAAACGTCTTGCAATCTGACGAGTAGATTCGTCATTCTCAACCCACGCACTAGCTCAAACACACTTTAGGGTGCTAAGACTCCTTATCTGGGGCATGGTTTTTGCAACTGGCAAGTGTCCTTTCATCACCAATTTTAAAACGAATGAAAAGTGACATTTGTTCAGTAGGAGTCTTCAATGCACTTGCGTCACGAATCAGTGCGATTTTTCTGTTTGCTTGGGTTGACAGAACGCGTAAATCATACCCTAAATAAACGTTTAAACATGACCTTATTGCACTTGATTTTTACCACCCAGCATTATAAGCAGTGATACTTTTCATACCTCACACGCATAGAGGACTGTTTGTGGATGGCAATGAAACAAGTTTCAAGGAAATTATTCTTTATCGTGTCAATATATTAGCTGATATAAAAAATGTGTTGAAAATAGAGGGGTGGCCTTAACTTTTGTGCAGTAATATGTACATTCGCTTACAGGGCATGGCTTGGCAGAACGGTGGCATAAAATCCATTGCTTTAAATGGATCAGCCAGGAGGAACTGTTTGCTTCAGCACCTAGCAACAATGGCAAAAAATGAATGTCGCCGAGAAGGAAATTCTTTCATAATCCACTAAATGGTGAAGGTGACTAATATAATTAAAGAAATTAAGGCCATTTGACGAATGAAATTAGAAGGGAAATGATGCAACTGAATGCAATCATAATAATAATAATAAAATCAATATTTGGACAAAAACACCTTTTCAGGGACAAAATAAAATCAAAACAATAAACGCAAAAGGCGGGGGGGGGGGGGGGGGGACGGACACACACACATCTCTGTTAAGACTCTTGTAGGGTTTGAGCCAAATCGTATAACAAAAGTCACATAACCAGACAGAATCATAAAGAAGCTCAAAGTTCAAATGATGTACTCGTATAATGTATTTTTTTAAAAGAAAAAGCCAGATTTCAGCCGTCGAAATGTGAATTTAAGTGACTGGTCTAGACTAATCTGCGACCTGTATTGTCACGCGAGAGGTGCGAGTTCGTGACCAATCCTCCGTAGGATTGTAGATGTAGGAAAGCTACACAACAGTCCTTGACAAAACAGCCTAGAAGGATGAAGAAAAAAACAGCACATGCTTATAAGAGTAACCTATATATAAGGACAAAGGTGAGCGCTTTGTCATATTTCAACAAACCGCAAGTTCAGTCTAGGTTTTCTTGATATATTGCCTTGTCTCTTTCCTCATATACTGTTAATGTTGAGGGAACAAATAGTCATCTTGAGGTTTCTATAACTTCCTCTCTCCACCTCTTTCGTGGACGAATTTCCTCGTAAATGTTGTCTGTGCTACACTGTCTGGCAGTAATGTGGCCGAACCTTTTGATTAGTTGTTTCTGGATATAATATAATACTGGCGATGCTCCAACCCTTGTCTTGATGGACCACTGCTGATTTTATCTCTTCTTGTTACTTTTAGTTTTCTCCTCAAACATCTTTTTTCTGTCCTCACGATTTTCCAATTATTTTTAACTCTTAGCGTTCATGTCTAACATTGGTAGCACAGAGCTGGGAGGAAGATCAAGCTGTGTGGTGCTCTTTGATGTTTCAGTACGCGGTTTTTCAGTAAATGTGTCGTTTGTCAAATGACCTTATTTCCTTTATTGCATCTGTTCTAATATTTCGACATCTATCTTCCCAAATATTGTACTTTATTTCTTTCAAAGACCGACTTCCAGAGAGATCTTCGTCGAGGTTTATTCTCTGCCGCTGACTGGTATATTATGCATTCAAAATACATCTTAATACCGCATCCTTTCAAACCTAAATAATAAAGTAGAAACAACTATACTCACTACTATTCACCGAGTATTGTTGAGTTTGTTAATATGTTTCTCGTAATTTTTTAAGTATTTCATAATATAAAAAACGTTGGATTTATTTATGAGGTGACACTACATGATTTTTTTGTGGTTAGTGCCAAAGTTACATCATATTAAAAGCACTGAAACAGTCTTAGTTAATATTTCTTGAGTTTCAATATTTTAAAAATCTTTTCCACGGGTACTGGATCACGTGCTGTGGCTGGTTTAAGATCGTGCTAAATAAAATAATATTGTTGTAGAAGCATCATCCAAGCAAGAGGCATTCAGTGGAAACCTGATGCAAAGAATCTTCGATGTGGACGTAGCTGACATGCGTTGATGAACATGTCTACGGCAAGTCTTCCCTGGCACCTTTATTAGTTTATCTAAAGGACTATTTAAATACTGTATTTTACACGAAATTATTATTTTACCTCTGTATGTATGATTAATGTACGCACTTACTTACAGGTGAACAAGAACTTGCTTCTGCTGGTCGGAGTGTTTGGCCTTGGTTTATTTAACATTGTTACACCGTACTGCTTCAACTTTGTTGCTATGATTTTGATCCGGGCTTTTGCGGGTATCTTTGTTGGCGTTGTCGATACAGGTAATTATACATTCAGCATATGCAAAAAGTTTTTTTCAAAGCACATTCAAGATGGTTATTAAGTCCATTATAACAAAACTCATAACATATAAACTAGTATCACATCAGTAATACTAGGCTGAGTATTTGTATGACTTGGTTGTAACGACCTCTAGTGTCTTGGACGTATTTGTCGATAGGGACCGTTAGGCAATGTACAGTCCGAGAAGAATACTAACTCGTATAAAACAAATCTATATCACTGCAACATTACATTGAAAGTTTTATTGGACTTCGTGTTGTAGGATTTCCTTTCTTAGCTATGATCTTTAGGTGTTAGCAGCAAACGCCTTCTTAATCTTGAAACACAGTATTACCCATTTATGTCTGATTTAGTGACATCTAGAACAAAATTAAGGCTAGATATTCTCTTATAAATTTCTACGAATAGGGAACAAGGAATCTTTTGCGCAGTAAAATAATAGAACATATTATTGTATGGTTAGACTTCGAAAAAAAAAATAGACAAAGCACTTTTAGGCGAGAGAAAAAGAAAAGATAATGACAAGAGAATTACCTGGGGCTTGAAACTCGGACTCTGGTATGATGTTTTCGAGTCTATGCTGTGCTCTGTTACATATTCTCTTACTAACTTCATTTTTCTCACATCTAAACTGCTTTGCCTATATATTTTTTTTCCAAACTAAAACTATACTGTTCAAAAAAAAAAAGATAATAAGAAACGCAACACTACTGTAGTCGTAATGGACACCAAATTTCAAACTTGTATCACAATTCTGTTTTACGGAATTAATGTTTCAATCTTGGCATGAGGAAACTTTAAGACTTTAACAATGAAATGATGTTCATTAAATTTGGTTTGGACTTTTATTCTTTGCGACTGAGGCCTCCGTTTCAGTAAGTTGTATGGCCTCCTCTGGCCTGTATCAGAGAACGACATCTCCTTGAATGGATCAGATTAGCTGTTGGATCTGTTGCTGTGGGATCGCTGCCCACTCTTCCCGCAGTGCACGAAACAACTGTCGGAGATTGGTTGGCGCCACGTCTCGCTGGCGAACTTGTCTGTTGAGTTCATCCCACAAGTGTTCTGTTGGGTTCATGTCTGATGACATGGATGGCCACGGAATGGTCTGGGCGTTGTTGTCAGCGAGGAACTGGGTCGTGAGTTGTGCCACATGAGGTAGAGGTTATCCTGCTGAAAAATCAACCCTGGTGCAGCCAGAAGTGGAAGGACGTGAGGACGAAGGATTTCAGCGACGTATCGTTGGGCATTCAGGCGTCCTTCAATTTGCACCAGGTCACTTCTTCCCATGAAGCTGATCGTCCCCCACACCAGTACAATTGCACCACCATGTGGAGGAGCCTCATCCACGCAGTTCTGGGCGTAGCGCTCGTGGACTCTGCGGTTAACTCCTCTCCGTCTATCGTGTCGCTGGAGCAGAAAGAATGATTCATCACTAAACCAAACCCTTCTCCAATCATTCGCAAAGGTCCACTGACGATGCTGGTTCGCCCACTGCAGTCGGTTCTGGCGATGCCGGTCCGTAAGAACAGGACCTCTGTAGAGTCTTCTAGCCAAAGACCACCGTCGTACAGCCGGTTCCTGACCGTTTGATCTGAAATTCGACGAGCTGCTGTCATTGACTGGACTGTGGAGGACGCAGATGCAAATCGATTCCAGAGGTGACGCAGTCGTATGAAGCGGTCTTCGGCAGGAGTTGTGACTATGGGTCTTCCACTGCGCGGCCGGTCTGCAACTGAGCCAGTTTCTTGAAATCGTCTCCAAAGGCGACTAATGGTGCTTCTAACCACATTAAATTGTTTGGCCACTATACTTTGTGACTCTCCAGTCTGTAAACGTCCAATGATGGTGAGCCGTTGTTCTGTAGTGAGATGAGCCATATTTGCGCATTGAATTTTCAAATGAATTGATCTGAGGAGCGTCAATCTTTTATAAGCATTCAATAACATGGTCAGTGAGTTTTGTGTTCAGTAAGTTTCTTGGGATTCTCGTGAACCTGTCATGAGTTATTGTCCAAAATGCTGTTTTGACTAGTGTCGCTTTTCTGTGCTCATGAACCATCTGCTGAGTACAGTTCAGGTCAGCACATGAAGTTGATGTCCAAGAGAACGTTTCAGGCAATTTGCTCTTGTCTGATCAGCAAACTCCAGTTTAAATCTCAACATCGTATTTGTTGCGTTTCTTTTTTTTTTTTTTTTGGAACAGTATATTTGCTTTGCTCAAAGATTTTTCTTGAGCATTGAAACAAATGAAGACTTAGTTCCGGTGATTTACTTGATTTGTACGTCATTGACACCATGTGGAGATACTATCTTTGCTACTTCCGACAGTCATCACGTCTCCTGAACTTGTTATATGATTGTATTTCTTTGAGCAGAAGGCGATTGAGAGTCGTTTGACGTGTTATTAATGAGCATCTTTTCCAACAGTGAAACACTTTGATGCGATATTAACAAAAAGGCTTTGAACGTCAAGCCTCATTATGATACACTTTGAAAACAAAGAAAGTGCCATGATCTCTATTCCCAATCACTACTCCCAAGACTGCGGGGGAGGGAGGGGGGCGCGCGCACGAACACAGACAACTACAGAGCCTCGTATGACTGATGTGATAGAACTTTGCGCTGTAATGTGTCGGATCAGTGGCTAAGTTCATTCTACTGCCATTTATCTTTCTCTTACATCCAAGAGCTTTATCTGAATTCGGAGATTCTTTACCTTTCTTTCATTCTTTCTTTTATTTTTCATTTTATAACTTTGATAGGCTTGATGTTTCCGCCTATTTGTTGCTATAGAACAAAAATAAAATAAGCATTGTAATTATAAACAATAGTAATCATTATCTCTTTTCGTAAAACGTTATAAGTGTTTATTTTAAATGTCCTATATCTTTAGCTGGCAATGCAGAGCAGATGAGAGTTTGGGGAAACGAGGGCCAAGAACTCATGCAGTTGCTGCACTTCTGCTTTGCAATTGGAGGGGTTATATCCCCTCTCTACTCAGAGCCATTCCTGGCACAGAGGGAAGCAGCAAACGTCACAGATGGAAATCCTATCAACATCACAGATCAGCAAGCCGAGCTTCCAAGCATGCAACCGACAACGACGAACGTTCAGTACGCTTTCATAATAACTGGTTGTCTCTGTTTCGTATCAGGAATACCATGGCTGTTTGTTTACGTCCAAAGTAGGCTGGGAACAAAACTTGGCACAGTGAAAGCCGATGGAGCAGTGCCGCAGAGAAAAATACCTTTGCCACTATTGTTATTTATGCTGTGCATGATCTGTTTAATTTATGTGTTATATTGCTGGGCTGAAGTCTCTTTTGCCTCATACCTTATGACCTTTCTAGTAAAAGAATACAATGAGACGAAGTCCAGAGGCGCACACGTCACATCTGTATTCTGGGCCTTGTTTGCGGCGTCCAGATTTTCCATGATATTTATCTCACAGATCCTCACGGCGGTACAGCTCCTGTACATATCTTGTGTTCTTATGCTGATAACTTCGGTATGCTTCACCATTAGCGCAGCTTTTGGAGTGGTGGACGCTCTAGTGGTGTTCACAGCTCTCCTTGGCCTGAGCGTCTCCGCCGTGTTTCCGGCTGCTTTTTCCTGGACCGAATCCGAGCTCATGCGGGTGACTTCTCGTGTGTCAGCGAGCATCCACGTGTCCTCTTCTGTAGGCGGAATGATAAGCCCTTTGCTTCTGGGATACTTGATGGAGAATGTCAGCAATATGTGGTTCTGTTATCTGCTGATTATCGAAATCATGTTGATGTGTCTTGCGTTTCTAATTCTGCTGTTGACCGCTCGGTGTTTCATTAACAAACGCTATATCTTCAGGAACGAGCCATCAACTGTAGGTGAATTAATAGTTTCAGTGGAGCCACACAAGTGACAAACTTTACTTAAGGATTTTTAGCAAGAAAGGACCGTCGCTTATCTCTTTTGTTCTTGTCTTTTGTTCCGTTAAGTCCTATTGAAAAGATTCACTTGTAGGAGATTTATGTTTTTGAACAGTTTATATATTTTTTTAATCATCACTTAGCCATCCTCTGTCTCAGTGATATTTGGTCTCCTTGTCAGATCTTTTATTACTGATGCTCCTTTAAAGAGCTTCTTCTTTTTCTTTTTCTTCTGCTTCTTCTTCTTCTTCTGCTGCTGCTCCTCCTTCTTCTTCTTCTTCTGCTGCTCCTCCTCCTCCTTCTTCTTCTTCTGCTGCTGCTGCTGCTGCTGCTCCCTCCTCCTTCTTCTTCTTCTTCTGCTCCTCCTTCTTCTTCTTCTGCTGCTGCTCCTCCTTCTTCTTCTTCTGCTGCTCCTCCTCCTTCTTCTTCTTCTGCTGCTCCTCCTCCTTCTTCTTCTTCTTCTGCTGCTCCTCCTCCTTCTTCTGCTCCTCCTCCTCCTTCTGCTGCTGCTCCTTCTCTTCCCTCTTCTTCTTTTTCTGTTGCTGGTGCTGCTGATCCTCCTCTTTCTTCTTCTTCTTTTGCTGCTGCTCTTCTTCTTCTTTTTTCTGCTGCTGCTGCTCCTCCTCCTCCATCTTCTTCTTCTTCTGCTGCTGCTGCTGCTTCTCCTCCTCCTCCTTCTGCTGCTGCTGCTGCTCCTCCTCCTTCTTCTTCTTCTTCTGCTTCTTCTTTTTCTTCTTCTGCTTCTTCTTCTTCTTCTTCTTCTGCTGCTGCTGCTGCTGCTTCTTCTTCGATCATTCTCAGACGTCGACTTCTGAAGTAATCGGTGATCAGCTAGAGTTGGTGTCCATCCCCTTATAGCTTCTCTTGAACTGATATAGGTGTTGGCCACATCTGTTTTCTCTTCCCCTCATATGCTGGACACTCCCGCTGAATATGTCCCCTTGTCATCTTACCAGTGCCACATGTGCCAATAGTACCTCAGTCTGTTGTGACTGGTACCTCAGTCTGTTGTGACTGGTACCTCAATCTATTGTGACTGATGCGGAGTCGAAAAATGATCATTTACTCTGCCGAGTTGGTAGTAAGCGTCATATTTCTGATGACCAGGATGTTCTCTCAAGAACCTCAAAGTCCAGTCATTTGATGAGATGATCACATGACATTAGCACATCTTCTTTTGTAGAACTACGATGAGTTATTACAAATTTCCTCGTTGAACACAACGACATGAGAATTTTGAGAAGACCGTCTTGGAAGGATACATAATGGAAAAAAATAAAGAGGAAGACCAAGGCAAAAATGGCTGCAAGACATCGGTGATAATCTGCAAATGGATGCATCAGCAGCAGGGCATCTTGGTTACAACCGAGAGGCCTACATGAGAGCTGTTAGGGAAGCAAAGTTCTGCAAGGGACATGGAAATGACTGACACATTGTCACAAACTTCATAGTGTCCACCTTTAAAATTTAGAAAAAATATATATCTCTGATCTTGAATTTGAAATACTTTCTCCTACGTCTTATTTGTGTAACACTTATTTAACTTTCACTTTTATACTGTGGTATATCGTGCATTACCTAGATGACCATGCTATTTATTTTATTCATGTTTATGTCAGTCGTAGCTTTAATTAATTTGCATGCAAATAAGCTTTGGTACTTTCGTGTATGCCTGTATCAATGTAGCCGATAGAGAAAAATAAATATCTAAGACATGTATCACATGAGGTGAAATATTTTTACTACTAATATATCGTTCAGTCTTCATTGATTTTACTTCATCCCAACCTACCTGCTAGATACATCCATCAAATCCAGCTTCCTTGCTTCCTTCTCTCTCTCCTTCCTTTCTTCGTTCCTTCTTTCTTCCTTCCTTCCTTACTTCCTTACTTCAAGTGAGATATTGACGACTGAATGAAGGAACTGCCTGATTCCATGCCATATTCTCTATGGAACAAAAGCTGGAAGTGAAAAGCTGAAGTCTCGGTGTACTAGTACAGGTTTATGATACAAACGAACACTTTTAAAGTATAACTCTATGGACTGGGTGAGAATGAAAGCCACAAAAAAAGAACAAATAAACTACTGAAGGCTACAATTAATTCATGTGGGACACAAGCTCCTCATATGAAGCCTACGTGACAACTCACTTATCAGTCCATTTATTTTTTTTAAGTACAAAAGTTTAATAAAACAATAATAAAAGACGACCTGATGTACAGCTCGATGACAGATAAGCTAATCTTCTTTGTTGTATGTTTATTGTTTTATCAGTTCTATTGTCTTGGTAGAAAGATTTCTAGTCGAAATATCGAGGGAGTTGGGGAACTGTTGTTTTCTCCATTTCGTTGACGGTGTTTTTCAACCCTTTTATCATTTTAAAAGTATTGAGAACGCTGAGATTTTTAAAAGATGAATTCTTCCCCTTTACTGCTTAAAAAAAAAAATGAAGTGAAAATCGCCGAAAGACAGCCATCATATGGCTTTTCGTTATAGAACAGATCCTTCATTTCACCTTCTCGGCTTTTCATTATCTCAGAAAGATACCCAGAGGCAGTGAAAGGTCGCGTTCTCTCCCAGTAGTTCATACCTGCATGAAAGTCCCGCCGAAGAAAGTGAAAATTAACAAAGTATCCTTAGGGCGTGAAGCACTTAGGCGAGCTGCTTCTTGGCGGCAGCCACTATCCAAACCTGTGGGATTTATTACTGGGCGCGGGTGAATGACTTCAAATAAATGCGATTTCAAAAAAAAAAAAAAAACCCGGCTGTTGAAAACCGTTAGAATATCCCTTGCTCTGTATAAACCGCCACTCGCGCCAACGTTTGTGGCATTGGTAGAAGAACAGCGTGACTTGAATTCAGAGATCTTGTGTGATTCCGCATGTAATAACCGGTTACTTCGGGATTTTACTGTGGCTGATTCTGCTGCGATGTTTGATTTAAGGTGTGGGCCAGTCATGTTAAATGTAGATTTAATTTGGACAGGATATACAGAATAAATTATGACTGGTATATTTATAAGGTAAGATTATTGTATACTGTCTTGTTCATTTCTCTCCCCCCCCCCCCCCACACTACCGTAACTCTCTTTTGTCTTACTCTATCTTCAATGTCTAGAACTTTGTGAAGAAAACCGCAGTGAATGAACACAGAGAGGAATATAAAGGTACTGTCTGATATATTTAGATCACAAAAATATGCTCAGATCATCATAGTATGGTAAGATCACTAAATGTAACTGAATATAAAAAAATAATGATTTTAATCACCAAATTGAAGTTGTATTAGCACCCAAAAAAAATCAAATCATGAAATCAAATTAAATTGTTAAAATCAGATTAAACGATCAGCTTGAGTTTTGATCACCCAAATAAAATTGGATCATCGGCAACGCCGACCACGTATCAGCCGAACTGGGGGAACGAGAAACAAATAAAATTATCCAGAAAAGTATGGACCGATAAAGTAGTAAAGCCCTAAGAAAGAAGATACATGGTGAAATTGTATTGTTGCAAGCAGCAAGCAAGACGGTAGTTAAAGCTCTAATCTCTTTTAATCCTAGACAAAGCGTTCACACTCTAGGCCATGTAAGATAAGAGAAATGACGACTGTGGATCTAGTAAAAAAAAAAAGGTGAACAGAGATGTATGGTTCAGTTTTTTGAAAAAAAAATAGAAAAGTGGACAGAAATAAGAATGGCAGAAAGTGAGATGAGAACATATAACAATCCAGTATTTCGGCAATTTTGTTCTTACTAAGAGAAGGCCAAAAAGCTAAGTTTAATTGTTCATTTATTTTTCTTGTTTTTATCTGTTGTGTTATTTTTGTATCTGATCCTTGAAAAAGATTTTTTGCCGAGATATTGGATTATTGAATGTTCTTCATTTATATGTGCTCATCTCACTTTCTGCTATGCTTATTTCGGCCCACTCTCCTCACTCTGTATCCCTTTGTGAAACTGAACCATACACATCTATGGCTGGAGTAGATAACTGATTACGTCAGGTTAAAGTGGCATGACCTGATGAAGGCATCTCTGTTCCTCTGTTATTGTTTGCCTTTATTTCTGGAACTGTGCATGTGTTTATTTATATCAGAGCTTTTCAAACTTAAGCAAAACCAAGCTTTGGGGACCACTAAGAAGAACCAAGCTCTAGGGAACAGTAAGCAGAACCAAGCTTTGAGGACACTAAGCAGAACCATGCTCTAGGGACCACTAAGCAGAACCAACCTCTAGGGACCACAAAGCAGAACCAAGCTTTGGGGACCACTAACTAGAACTGAAATTCGTCTTTCAGAAATCTCTGAATCTCCGTAAACGTTCATCATGTCCATGTGGGTGGACATTGCAGGAAATCTGAGGAAAACATTCCTGAACTTACTTGACTGCAACATTTATTTTATTATCTTTTCCATTCTCTTTTGTTGTATATCATTCATGTGAATTAATATTTTATCCTCTTTTCCTATTTCTTTGTACTGTATGTTTTAATATGATTAAGGTGTAAATCGAAACGTCGTAACTGTATGTTCATTAATTGATAAAGCTGTACTTACATTTGTTTTGGGTTTTTTACGGTAGACTAAAGGTCATCAGAGAAAAGAAAAACTGTTTCTGGTGACATAAAAAAGCAGACAACTCGTTTGTTTCAGTCAAGAAACAGCTGGACCCAGTCGTGAGAATCGCAAGTTATTAGTCATTCTAACATCGATTTTGCGGCACCTTGATTCCTTGAACATTTGCCAGACTCGTACATTTTGTCGGATTAAAAGAGATCCTAATAATAACAACATTAAAAAAAGACTGAAGTAGCTTCAAAAATCTGTTAACTAAACAAAACATGAAATGTAAATTCGTGTTTTTGTTCAGATTCCTTACTCGCTATCTTTGCCACCCAAAGCTTTTTGAGCCATTTTAAGCTGCAGATAAAATTCGCCCCCGCTTCTTTGTATTCCTAATCTTCTCTCTTTAGTTGATGCTCTTAATATTCTTCTAAAGAGTAATACATTGCCTTTAGCAATCTTTGCGCGGGTCTGTTCATTATCCACGGTTCACTTCCGCAGACCAAGTCTCAATTTAGCATTTTACAGTAAAACTCTTTCCTATAATCAGTGACAGAGATGCTTCACGTATGAAGTTTTTCATTGTTTTTTTTTTTAGAAAAGCTGTTTTGACTTTGTGTATTTTTTTTCTTGATTTTAGATAAGCATTTTCGTTCTGAATATATGCACTTGCCTCAGTGTGATCCCATGTACATTAGCACTGGTTTTGGGTAAGTATTTCTTCCATGATGTAACTATTATATTTCTGTTCTCTTGATATTTAGGACGAAGCATTTCTGTTCAGTTGATCTTACCATCGTTTATAATAGTTTCTGTAGGTTCTTTACACTTCTAGCTACTATTATTGTATCATCTGCATATCGAAGTTTGTTCACATTGTTCTCTCCCTCTCTAATTCTTTGCTTTTGACTGATCTCAAAGTTTCACAACGTAGGAAGAACAACTCTGATGAGAGGCCATGTCAGACTCCATACTTTATTGCGGATATTTCAGTCAGTCAGTCATTTGCGTGTCCCTTGAGGAACTTTGCCTCCCTAACAGCTCTCCTGTAGGCCTCTCGGTTGTAAGCAAGATGGCCTGCTGTTAATGCAATGTAGTGCGCATATTTTTGCGGATATATAATTGTTATATTTTCTATCCTGATAGTACCTTCTTGATTTCAGTACATGTTTTTATTTTTAAAAAATATTCTGAGATCTTCGCCCTCAAAATTTAAGTCCTTTAATATTTTCATAATTTAATTCATGTTTCAAGTTATCAAATGCATTTTTAGTGGTCAGTGAAGCATACATATCAGACTCTCTATAAAGTTCTTCCTGTTAGAGGTTTTAGTGCATATATGACATTCTGTGTTACTTTTTCGTCTACGAATCCGAATTATTTGTCTTCTGTTTCCATCTTTTATCTTGGGTCCAGTTCTTCCTATAATAATTATCAATATTATTTTTCTGATAAACAGTGAAATCTTCACTTTCCTATATTCAAAATAAACTAAATCATCATTATGATTATGAATGATCTTGTGCTACTGAACGATAAAGGTTCATATCATAGAAAAGGCTAGATATATTCAGCAAAGACAGCAGGCTGTCTAAAGTAGATATCTCACTACATTAAACTGAGGAAACATACAATTCAACACAGATATACCGTTTTCTATAGATTTGAAGAGAACTGGCATGTCTGCCCGCATGATCGATCATAAAGTGTTAGTTCAAGGATTAACATGTCCAACTAAGTCTTATCAGACAAACCGAGTCTGGGTGTGAATGACTCAACAGAAAAAAATCTCTAGTGACGTGCGCTATTCTTGTCACGGCCAAGAAATCGCGTCACGTCGAGTATGCCCAGGTCGGGGGGCAAACCCTACGACTATTGTAACCATTAGATAACGGGACAAACTGCTAAATTTAGCTTCTTTCAGAGGACTTAAAATTGCTTGGCTTTTTACCTGTCAAAATCAGAAACTGGTTGAATGACGCGTCGTTGATTTAAAGGCTTTCAGAGTTTATCTTCGAGTGAATGTAGATGACGGGTGTGGATTTATACCAGTTATATCATGTTATATAATGTTATATAGTGTTATATAATGCTACTTTTATGTTACTGCACCTAATGTCTGAGACAGACTGTGAATTGCGGTATCTCTATTCATTCGTCCTCATTCTGATCTATCTATCTATCTATCTATCTATCTATCTATCTATATATCTATCTATCTATCTATCTGCCTGCCTGCCTGCCTGTCTGCCTGTCTGTCTGTCTGTCTGTCTGTCAGTGCCATTTTATGCAGCTCATCTGTGTGTCTATATATCTGTTTGCATCTCTATGCTTTTGTATCTCCTGGGAATACATGGAACAATCAGAAGAAAAAAAAAGCTCAAGTGTGAAGTGTTCATTTCCTCTTTAACATTCCCCAGACATAATTTTGAAAGAAAGCTAAAGAAGAAAAAAAAAGAGCAGAAAGCTAGAGGAAAAAAAAAAGAACAAAAAGATACAGAAAAAACTATAAAAGGTTAACATAGGTTTCTTTCCTTTGTCTTGTACATTAATTAAGTTGTATACTGATTTCCTTTTTAAGGGTTTAATGTAAACAAAGGCAACTTTTCCTTCTGGTTCTCTGTGCCAGGGGAGATAATTTAAAGCAGCGGTTCATAACCGGTCGAATTAGAACTTTGAAGGCGGGTATCTTGGCCGGAAATTAATCTTCTTCTTCTTCTTCGTTCGCTTCTACCACCAAGACCGCACTGTGATCCTACTGAATTTACGCCTGTGGTCCTCGTTAGGTCCTGTGGTCTCCTGTGTGGGCCCCGAAAAGACCACACGAGATCCCCGAGAGGACCACAAGGGGTTCAGAGTATTGCAGGACTTTAGCCTGTATTCTTGGTGGGTCTCTGAAGCGGATTGCGTGACACCGTGGTTTTCGTTGCACCAGTTTAGTCTAGAGTTGGACTTTCTCACTGGAAGACCTCGCCGTGTTTAGGATATCAGTGCATCCCCGCTGGGTGAGAGGTGGTAGCCCACCCAGGCCAGAGTTGGACCTTCTCACCGGAAAACCTCAGCGTGGTTAGGATATGCATACATCCCCGCCGGGTGAGAGGTGGTTGCCTATCTAGACTGCCCTGGTCCAGTGTCTCCGACTTCAGCATTTTGTGGTCGTGGCCGCTACCCTTCCTAGTTGTGACCAGGATGGAGCTTTTGTCCAGGAGGACGAATCCTCGCCACTAGTGACTTCCACCCCTGGGTTGAGCCGGTTTAGGCATATTATCCCAGTATGGGCGTGTTTGGGACGTGATCGACCTCTAGAGCAGAGGTACCGTGACATGCATAGCCTTCAAGATTCACCCCTGGTGTGAGCCGGTTTAGGCAAAATTCGCCAGTATGGGTGTATATCAGGCGTGACCGACCTCTAGAGCAGAGGTGGCATGACATGTCTAGCCATCAAGTTCCACCCCTGGTGTGTGCCGGTTTAGGCATATTTCACCAGTGTAGGTGTATTTTCGGACGTGGCCGGCCTCTAGAGCAGAGGCGCCGTGGTATGTGTATCTCTCGCAGCGATACTACTGGACATACCGATTAAATTTCACTTTATCCTTTCCACCACCTTTTCACATCGGCGCCGCACAGCAACCTTTATTTCTTTTCCGTATTTTCTTCCTTGACCGGGAGGAGCTTCACTACACTCTCTCTGCTCTAACGAACGAGAAGGAAGCCTGGCCACCCACAAACAACACACATTACATACTGCAGACCCGATACTCTTTGCGAGAGATGGGCCAATTTCAAGCCGGAAATTAGTAAAACATTATTTTCATAAACCTTTAACGATATTTAATTAATCATTCAATATCAAATCTGGACAACGAAGTCTTTTATGGTCTTCTGACACTAAAAATGTTTGTTAACATCACAAATCTCACCATCAGAAACTAGTGTATCCCAAGAAAGTTAAGCTAGAACGTCAGTCTGTTCTGCGAAGTTGCTTTCTTCATAGAGTGTACAGACAGGGGCAGGTTTGTTGCCTTCTCGAGCCTATCGGCTAAAATCAAAGTGGCTGAGGTTAAAGTGTCCTCTTGGCAGGTACCCTGATCAACATGCCCTTTGGTCAAAACAAAAGCGTCGATATTTTTGAACAAAGTGAGATGTTCGAGACCTACCCTGCACATTGAATCCCGGGGGGCAAGATCCACGTCTCATTACGGGTGGACCCAGGTTGCAGTACCACCGGGTCACGGCCTGCTGTTTTCGCTGTCTTAAAAAAATGTGTTGCCTTCTTTGTGTCTTTATCGTTAACATAGCGGACTTTCTTTACGAAGGTTTTGATCGAAGTATTTGATAATGTTTAATAGGACTGTGTACAGGCACTTAAGCGAGCGTACATGTACTAACAGAGAGAGAGAGAGAGAGAGAGAGAGGGAAAGGCTAAAAAATCCGTGAGACATTTCGGGATTTTTTAACATCTTATCTAAATCAACATGACCTGGCCCTGGCTAAACAGACCACAAATCTCTGTCAATATTAACAGCCAATCAATGTTTAATATACACAAAACTAATATTAGCTTACACAGCCATCGATCTATTTGTTCTCCTTTGCTCCACGTTTCAACTTTCGCACAAGACATCTAAATCTGTGTAGAGCGCCCCACGCACAAGATCACATTCCAGATGGTCGTACACATGGAAGTGTATTTACTAGGCTGTCTATATACTGAAATGACATTAGGAATTCTGCTACATACGGGCAGAATATGCAACAGTCTGACAGTCTGAGTAATGTGATGGCTCTTTTATGAGTCTTGTTTTTACGATAACATATATACCAAACAGGACTCACTTTGTTTGAATGTTATGCGGAGAATGAAAATTACGTCTTAGCATTTCAGAAAATTTACTAAAAAAAAAGAAGGGAAGAAATGCTGTTAATATTTTCCAATGATTGAACGTTCTGGTTAAATACGCAAAATTTATATCTAAAATCTGCCGCTGTTACGCGTTAAAATGCTCTTAAAATAACAGTCAACATTCATGAAATAAATAATTTAAACGTAGAAGAATAACTGATACTTTACCCAGCTTACAGCAATGACTGAGCATATTTATTTGCTCATTTGTAGATATGCCATAGTATACTATCATATGCAACTGACTAGATGCAACAACTTGAATTCATTCTAGCTTCGAATACGAAAAATGCAAAAAGGTCTTTTTTTTTTTACAAAAAAATATACCTGAAAGAGATACCCAAAAATAGTCTTTCTTACAAAGAGGACACCAAAAGACATCTTTCTTACAATGAGGAAACCAAAAAAGAAAAGTGTTTAATTTTTCATCTATTTTTGGTGTTTTTATCTGTTATGTCGTTTTTGTATGTAATCCTTGAAAAAGATTTTTGCCGAAATATTGGATTGTCGTAAGTTCTTCCTTTATACGTAGACATGTTACTTTCTGCCATTCTTGTTTCTGTCCACTTTTCTATTTCTTTTGTAAGACTGAATCTTAGGCCTCTGTCTACTTCATTACTAGAGCCAGTTCTACCGCAGTCGTCATTTCTCTTATCTCTCACAAAACGCAGAATTAGTGCTGTGTTCTAAAATAGTTTAAAGTACTAGTTTAAAGTATGGCTTGAGTGTTGTAATTTTTTAACATTATTTTTAATACTGCTTTTCTATAAATTTGTTAGTTTTGAATGAATGTAAGAATGCAAGTTTATTTCATGTTGTTTCATAAATCAGAGTGTAGGGTGTATGGACATGAGATAAGTTTATTATTTATTTATGTAATCATTTAATTGTGTATTCATGATTATTATGCTCATTAACAAAGCTGAATGACTGTAACTGAGTGAAAGCTGTATGATGAAGGGCAGAATGTCAGACGGGCCTGCGTGCCCAATTCTTAACCCTTTGAAAATAAAATTTGTTCGTTCGTTCCCCCATTTCGGTGGCCTGTAATAATGTGATATTTTAAAAGTGGATTCTAGTCATGCCTTTAAACGAAACAAAGTTTATCGATGTGAACTGATCTTGAGCATTGAGAGTTTTTTTGTATAACTGGGGCAGAATCACATAAAAGAGAAGATCGTATGCGCAAGTATGTGTATCTGTATGCACATACACACATACCGTGCCACAGGGTAAGCGATGCCACGGATTCATTTGAGCTGGCGAAGATATATAAACTGAAGACGGAATAAACAAGGATAAAATGATTGGACCTAGGAAAAGACACATGACTTGTTGCTACTGTGACCGTCCTTGCCAAACAAATACTGGTAGAATCAGTCACGTGTAAAGATTATAAACAAGATGGCGTCCAAGAACTTTCCCAGACAGCTAAAAATCTACCTAGTTCAGAGCTGTCTTTGAGGCGAATAGAACTTGGGTATACCACGTAACTTAAGTCGCACTGACACTAAGTACCAGACACCACGTGGTTCTACGACACAACAGTAAACACAAACCCAGCAACAAAAATAACTTTGAGTGTATAGACAGTTATCGATTTACGTAGACATATTATATGCGAGACCCATAGTTACATAGCCTGTCACTGATTTATAAGGAAAATCTGCTGAACGCTACAGATTAAAGTGGTTAGTTACAACGCAAAAATACTAGACAACGCGTGAAAATTCGTTGCGAAGCAACTCTAGTCAGGCTTGTGTTTAATGTGTTTATTCTTTAATACAGCCATAATTGTTGATGCGTCTTCGTGACGCACAAGAGTGTTCCGATATATGTATGTATATATGTATGCTTAGGTAATATTATGTATAACGATTCACTTACGCAAGTCGGGAACCGTCTATTCAATTCATTTGAATCGGCAGAGAAGTTCAGAATGTATCATGGATCATCATTTAGGGCCAAAGTTCTGTCTGCACATATAGGAAATGTATTTAATGCATTTGAGAAACTAAAGGAAAAGACATGAAACAGAAGATGGTTAATGCCGAAAGTAAGGGTCTGCTTTTATCAGTGCTGCACGTTCAGGACTTTCATATAGATACAAAACTTGGGCAAGACATTCAAACTTCTTTCTTAGTTGGCTTACACAATAATGAACATAAAGTGGCAGTAAAGTGCCGAAGTCAGAGTTGATAAAGTAAAATAAAAGTAGTCCCATAGCAAATGCCATAGGGGATGAAGCGTTAGAGACCTCATTATGCTGGCCTATAAGCGTATGAGGTAGGGTGGCCAGTTCCTTTCCTCGCTGCTTTCTCTTCCCAGATTTTCTCTGGTATCCATTTTACGTGGCTGGGTCGACCTTGAGGCCGTATTGGTCGGCGGGAAAAAAATCCCTCTCAGCTGGGGATTCGAACCCTCGACCATTCGGCTTCTAGACGAGTGCTCTAACCGCTACACTAGCCTGTCAGAGATGATGTTACGTGCCCAAACATCCGCCCCTGATGACAAAACTCAGCGGTAGAAGTTGGTTGGGACATGCTGGGTGAATGAATGACAATCCTATCCCTAAAAAATTTCTTAAGACAAATTCCTGGACAAGAGCCCAGGCAGCAGACCAAAAATGAGAAACAAAAATATTTGTAAAGCGTCCATAACGTATATGATGTGAGCCACGTGAACTGGTTCAGAAGAACTGGTGCTAGAGCATTCACAAGAACAATGATTCTGCGTGTGTACACTGCTTCATGGGAAGAGAAACAGAAGACAAGATAGCGCACCTTGCAACAGAAACTCGGTTTTGTGCAACATAGGCTGGCTGTAATGGGAGAAACTACTATTCAGAAAAAAAAGGTTCCCGCAGCTTTCAGAAGAGGATAACATCTGCTCTGTGTTTAGGATCTAACCAGTAGCAGGCGTATAACGTGCTGTTATTATTTCAGTCATGACCAATAGCTCAGACTACGAAATTTTAGAGGCGTAGATACAGTTTTAACTGACGTCTTGTTATTTCTTGTTATCGTTATCACGGACTGACAGAAAATAACACTAACCTTAACCTTTCTCTATAATCTAAATTTTGTACTGTGTGTATACGTGCGCGTCTTTTAGCTTTATCTGTGTAGCAGTGCCATTTTCAGATGATTTTTTTTTTTTACTCCTGGCATTCACTATCTCAAGGCATGGACTCACGTGAAAGATATAATTGGTCACAGTTCTGAGCACACAAGTGCAATTTGCTGGTTCCCTTTAGAAATTCGCGCGTTTTCGTGCGGCCATGAATTACACTGAGCTACAGTACAATAAGCTGCGTTCCTCCTCCCCCCCCCCCCCACCCCCCACCCCAGGACTATAGAGACCACACGCGCGCGACTCCAGGCAAGTGACTTCGTTAAAAATTCATTCCCTTAGAAGGACCTGAAATCAAAGCAGCATAACAAAGGCCGGGAAATAGCGTACTGAAAAGGCAGGGCCGAAGCTGAAGAATTTCTTTTTTTTCTTCTTCCTCCTTTCACTTCGTGCAGCAGGAAAGTAAAGACGCACTGGCCTCGTTCTTTTACTTTCAAACAATCTTACTTAGAAGACTCTTTCTATTTATATCTGGGGCAGGCTGTCTGATCCTTAGTTGATTTGGCCATATGTCGGCCGTTATGGGGGAGATTATACACTAAGTACACTTCATTACTATAACATGTTACAGGATGGGGTGAACTGACATGTTTACCATCTATTTAAAATACCAACATAATGAAATTTAGCATAGTAACTGCGTGGAAATTAATCATAAAATATAAATCGCAACACATCAAAGAAATCTGGATCCAGGTTTTCAGTAGCTAACGAAAGTGTACATATGCGAGGGGCGTTCAGAAAGTTTGCCATCATTTTATACTGTACATTAAATTAATTTAATCTCCAAAATGCCACAAAGAAACTGCGTGTTTACTGATGAATTCAAAAAGGATTATCCGTTTTTGAAAAGAGTTTGTGATCGTACTGACAAAGTGAAATGTGAACTTTTCAGAATCTTCAGTAGTTCATGGTTGGTGTTCGGACACAAAAAATCACTTGAAATTTGCGAAACATAAGACAAGCAAAAAACGTCTTAGAATACTAGAAAATAATGGAAGTATTAATATCAATACAATCCTACAAGAATTTACGGCATTTTATAACAGATGTCTTTCTTACATTCAGCTATGGGAAAACAGTTTTGGTGAAGCAGAACCTTTTACTTCGATAAACAACAATGAATTAACATGACATGAAAATGAAGCTTCAGGTGAAAAATTAATGAAACTGTTGCAAATAATACACTAAACATGGATTAACTGTTTGATGAGGTAGTGATTTCAAAAGCTTTTTGGTCAGCAAACTATGAAATTTGGAAAAATACAAATGGATACAACTTTTCAGTCATTTCAAAGAAAAAAAAACCATTTCATTGCCCAATCTTGTTCGAATTATAGAATACATTTTCAGCCTGCCAGGCACATCTGCACCAGTGAAAAGAGTATTCTCAATAATGAATATCATATGGTCTGAAGAAAGAGGCAGAATGGCTGAATCAACCGCCAAAGCTTTACTACGCTGCAAAATTAATAATGAACCAAATTGCAGTGAATTTTTCGATGCCGTTAAAAATAACAAAGAATTTTTACAGAAAGTTCACACTAGTGATAAATATTAATAACTTCTTAATAATAAGGTATGTTCATTTGAGTTATAAATATAAAGCCCGCTGTCGCATATAAAGATGAACAAACAAACAAAACTAGAAGAAAAAGAAACAGTGAAGAAAGTCTGAGGGGAACAAAACTGGACCAAGAAATGTTTAGTGAAATGCTAAACCTGGTAGCTAGGTAAGACCCACTATTGGAAGTCGTTAAGTAGAACTTGTCAGATCGCGAGAGACTTGTGTCCTCGCAGGCTGCGTGGCAGATTTATAGTGAGGAAGGACTTCGTACAAAAATGTTAACTTTTGACTACTACGAAGTCGTGTGTTTTTAATATGACATTTCGGGATTTTATGGACGTCTTCATAAGTTTGAGGAAATGCTCTTGTCGCAGGCAGTGAGTTCTTTTTTTTAAAAACTAATCTCCCAAATGTCTTTGTTGCTGTTGTTGTCGTTGTTGTTGTCGTCGTCGTCGTCGTTGTTGTTGTCATCGTTGTCGTTATTGTTGTTGTTGTCGTCGTTGTTGATGTTATTGTTGTTGTTGTCGTCGTTGTTGTTGTCGTCATTGTTGTCCTTGTTGCTGTCGTTGTTGTTGTTGTTGTTGTTATTGTTGTTGTTATTGTCTCAACAGTTAACATTTACTTCTTTTTTTTTGCTTTATGTAATACATCCTTATTTCGCTAATGGTCTAATTTCCTGCTTATGTCATGTCAATTGTTTTGTTTTTTAACTGAAATGCTCCTATGTCTGCATTTACCTTGTAATATGTAAGATTTCTGTATTTCATTTACCTCTCAAATTCAGAACTTAATTCTTCTCAAAATATGTTATCAAAACGCTACCGGCTTGTCGTGAAGTCTCCTTTAGAAGCTGAGATATAGAAACTACCCGGTGAAAGCCGAAATAGATAAACTTAAATGAAACAGTAAAATCCAATAAAACATCGAACAATGATGTATAGGCCTATAAATTTATATAGGCGTGTTAAAAGAATCAAAGCCGATAACCTTGATCCATAGATCATCGACGATTATGTGAACATGGTAGGCGTGGAGTATGCTGAAAGAAATTATACTTAAATAATGCTGATATTAACGCATAAACTTTAGAAGATATGCGAGAGTTAACACCTCTACGAACAATGGTTCTCACAGTATGCCATACCGTCCTTGCCTGGGGGTAGTGAGGGAAAATGGAGCACCAGGGAGCATCAAAACTGGGTGAAAAATGTTTCCGAGGATGCTAGGGATGTGGCTGGGAATGCACATGGGCCAGTAGTCTAAGAAAAATCTCGTAGGCACTGGCTTAGAATTTGAACGTTATCGGAGGATAGTAAGCAAGTCCACTCATTCTTGGACCAAATTATGATATAAAGCAGACTAGCTCATAGAATATCTTCCCAGAGACCTTCTGAAGGTGAGAAAATATGAGAATTTGTTCACAGGTGGAGTGTTTTATGTGTATAAACACAAAATACAATTTTAGAAAAAGAAACGAAACATTATACAAAAGAATGGTTTTCGAAGAATATTTATTTCGCACAAATGTTTGATTCAACAAAACAGGCAGATGTGACAAAACTCGAAAGATGCGCTAATCTCAAATAAAAACGACGAAATGAACACACTGCAGAACTTTTATTCGAGGGAGAGAACTTATAACTGCCATCTGGTGCTCCACGGCGCTGATGGAGACAAAATTCTCTCTACTTCTTATAGAAGACGTGATCGGAAAGTTTCTAGACCGAAACTACGACCCTTAAACCACGAGCACACAGCTGTGACGTTTCGGTGTGAACCTTAATCACACAAAGACACACAGGACGAAGAAATAGAGCGAGTGAGAGAAGATGAAATATAACTTCACATGAATACAATGTAAAAAAACAAGAATGGAAAAAAAGAATGAAATAAAATGAATGGAGCACTTAACTGTGACTTGTAAGAGGCTGTGATCCATTCATTTTATTTCATTCTATTTTTTTCCATTCCTATTTTTTTTAAAGATAGCATTCATGTGAATTTATATTTTACCTTCTCTCTCTATTTCTTCATCCTGTGTGTTTTTGTATGATTAAGGTTCACACAGAGACGTCACGACCAGGTGCTCGTTAAGTAATAAAGCTGTTCCTAGTTTTTTTTGTCTAGTTTATGCACTTTTTTTTTATCAAATCTTTACTGCAGTGGTTTCGTGTATAGTTACATACTTAGTTTTATTTACGTACTTACACACGAATTATCCGTAGGGTTGCATAGAGAGCAGTGACATTCGTTCGTTTGACGTCATGCGCTGGTCGTCTGGCGGTTTTCAAGATGGATGCAAATAAGAAGCAGCTACCAGCATCAGATTTTGTGCGAATCTCACACAAACTGCAAAAGAAACAGTGGCAAGTGCTTTGCTGAGCAGTCTCTTGGTCGGACACAGGTATTATATGGCACGTGCGATAAGGCGCTTTAACATTAGCTGATGACAACGACCACACCATCGAGGCCCTTGACCTGCAAAGTCCCTCAGAGTGTAGCAAATATTCAGCCGTTCATCTGTGAGAATCGACCTCTGGCTAATCGAGAGCTTCATGCGACGGTGGGAAATGGTTTTGAGGCATAGTAGATTATTTTCGCCGGGCATGCGCTGCGCCGAAGAAAAATGTGCCCCCAATATCTTCACAGCTGACCAAATGCAGTAACGTGTCGATGTCTACAATGAGTTTCAACAATTCGCTTCAGAGAATGAAGCCTTCTAGCCCAGGGTCATAATTTCTAATGAGAGCTGAGTTTATGATAACGACCCGGAGACAAAGCAATAATCGTCCCAGTGGAAAATATGTATCAATGAGGAAAATCATCCAGAAAAGGTCAGACAGTTGAAAAGCAGTGTCGGGAGTATGGTGATCATTTTCTGTGACATCAAGGAAATTGTCCAACAACGTGTCCATGCTGGCCAGACTGCAAAATCCCCACTTCTGCTGTGATGTTCTGTGGTGACTGAGTGAAAATGTGAGAACGAGACGCCCCGGCCTGTGGTGAGGTTTTTAATTGGCTGCTTCACCATGACAGTGTTTCTAATCACGATACACTCAACACACAGTGGGTTATGGCTGCTTCACCATGACAGTATTTCTAACATAGATGCACTCAACACACAGTGGGTTTTGGCTGCTTCACCATGACAGTGTTTCTAATCACGATACACTCAACACACAGTGGGTTTTGGCTGCTTCACCATGACAGTGTTTCTAATCACGATACACTCAACACACAGTGGGTTTTGGCTGCTTCACCATGACAGTGTTTCTAATCACGATACACTCAACACACAGTGGGTTTTGGCTGCTTCACCATGACAGTGTTTCTAACATAGATGCACTCAACACACAGTGGGTTTTGGCTGCTTCACCATGACAGTGTTTCTAATCACGATGCACTCAACACACAGTGGGTTTTGGCTGCTGTCCCTCACCCTCCTTATTCGCCGGATTTGGTCCTCCTGTGATTTCTTTCTGTTTCCAAAATTGAAGATAAAGCTTCAAAGGCCATCGTTTCGACAACAGTTACATAGGACATCCAGACCGAATCACAGATGGTACTCGACAGCTTCCTTCGAAATGGACTTCCAGGAAGCGTTCCGGCACTGGAATGAGCACTAGGACCTGAGATTCGTGGGCAAGGGAACTTCTTCAAGGTTGATATTTTTTTTGTTATTTACAGGACCAGTCAGGAGGGTTTCCCAAGCTCCCTGGAACTGTCCGGGCGGTAATAATCGTGATAACCTTTTGTTTGAAGGGCCGAGAATGTCGAGACTGAGCACAGAGGGCAGCTGAACTTTGGGTTCAAGACCTCATCATTGTGGGTCCTCCGACATGGTAATATATACAGATGGCTCTGTCCCTTGGAACAGCAGAAGTGGCTTGGGTTTTGTCTTCTACCGAAGTGGAAGAGTCGTGGCACAGGGTTCGGGAGCCTTTGAAGTCACCGCATCAAGCATGCGAATGGAAATTGAGACTGTGTCAGCGGGAATGGAATGGCTAGTTGCCCATAATGCAGTTCATGGCATCATTGAGACGGATTCACAGAGTATGCTTCGTAAGATTGAGAAGACATTGCTTCGACAAGAATTGATTCGTCTGTTAAGCCATTCAACAGTGAGGAGCCGAACGAGGCTTTATTGTCCAGGACATGCGGGAGTACATGGCAATAAAGTGGCAGACAGACTTGTTAGACATGCTAAAATAAATGACAAGCTGATAATGGACAAGGCATTGGTAAAGCTGTATTGGACAGACATCGGGAAAATGAAGAGCGGGAATGGAAGAACAATGTAATTGTGAAGAGAATGCTGGAGCTAGGACAAATTACTGGTTAGAAATCTGAACTGTTTGGCAGAAAACGTATCGTGAACAACCAACACTTAGTGGAAACTATTAGCAAACAAACTCTTGGATGGATGCTGCGGCATGCGGCGGAGCATATATCGGGTTGTCCTTAATGCAATGACGCCGGAATCTGATTTTGAACCTTTTGATTGTAAACCACACAGTCGAGCTGTCCAGCCAGAACGAGACTGTTCCCCTTCTATCGTTTCAGTCTAACGCTAACGAATATATCACCGATGGCCAGCTAAGACAGCCTAAACTTTAACACCGGAAGACCTCTTATTTCTGCCCTAGTATATGAATCCTGCCCTGTTTGTTTTCATTGTTTCTCTACCCCCTAACTTAACTGTAGCTACGTCAGAGCAAATAAAAGAACCTGTTTGAGGGGGAGGAATCTAACGCAGATTCGGCACAAAGTACAAGAAAAATACTTTTAAAAAATTCAATACAACCAGGTCTTTTCAAGTGTCAATAACATAATGCTCTTTTAAACTATATTTCACATAATAATCTCAATAAAAAAAAGTTAAATTAACTAAAGCGGACTGAAATCACTGCTTTGATCTATTAAACTAAAAACAAAAACAAACTCACGTACACACAAATGGCAGGTTAAATAAGGGAAAATACTTTTTATTAAAAGAAGAAATAAGATAAAAATGAAAAAGAAAACACACAACCCCGAATGCTTCTATCACGAAACAAATAATAATAAACTAAAATGGAAACTAACCTGCATAAATCAAACACGTGGCACATTGATGCACTATTCCACCTTGAAAATCAATTTTCAGAACGTCCTATAGACATTGATAACAATCGAGTAACAAAAAAATACAAGCTCTCTGACATATCCCCCCACTTTACGACATCTTAAATTTACGACATGCTAAACCACTTGAAATTTTACGGATAGATTAGGTAGGGTAAATCAATCACTCTAGGTAAAGGCGAGGAACATACATGAAACTTTTTTGTTTCAGAATAACACTAATTTCCGTTCGCTACTCACTTTAAAAAAAAATGACAAAAACTATGAAGATTACTTTTGTTTGTTAACTTTGCTCCAAGCAAAGGACCATGTGGTGGATCTAGTGTTACTTTGTTCCAAGCCAAGGAGCATGTAATGGATCTAGTGTTACTTTGTTCCAAACCAAGGAGCATATAATGGATCTAGTGTTACTTTGTTGTTCCAAACCAAGGAGCATATAATGGATCTAGTGTTACTTTGTTGTTCCAAACCAAGGAGCATGTAATGGATCTAGTGTTACTTTGTTGTCCAAGCCGAGGAGCATGTAATGGATCTAGTGTAACTTTGTTCCAAGCCGAGGAGCATGTAATGGATCTAGTGTTACTTTGTTGTTCCAAGCCAAGGAGCATGTAATGGATCTAGTGTTACTTTGTTGTCCAAGCCGAGGAGCATGTAATGGATCTAGTGTAACTTTGTTCCAAGCCGAGGAACATGTAATGGATCTAGTATAACTTTGTTCCAAGCCGAGGAGCATGTAATGGATCTAGTGTAACTTTGTTCCAAGCCGAGGAGCATGTAATGGATCTATATCTATCTATGCCTTCGACCCCTCGTGGAGCATAGGCCGCCAACAAGAGCTCGCCAGGCAGTTCGGTCCTGAGCCACTCTTTCCAACTGTCTCCATGTCTGGTTCATTATTTTGATGTCCGTGTCCAGACTTCTGCGCCAGGAGTTCCTAGGTCTCCCTCTCCTCCTTTTACCCTGTGGGTTCCATGTTAGGGCTTGCCTTGTGGTGCTGGATGTGGATTTCCGTAGCGTGTGTCCGATTCATCCCCATCTTCTTCGTAGGATGTCGTCTTCCACTTGTTAATAAATGCCTGGATTCGTTTCATGATCGTAACAGTAGTTCTCCAAGTTTCTGAACCGTATAGCAGAATGGGCTTTATCATGGTGTTAAATACTCTGATCTTCAATTTAATTGACAAGGCTGAAGTTCCCCATATTTTCTTCATCTGATGGAATTTTACTCTTGCCTTGCCCATTCTTGCTTTTACATCAGCTTCTGTTCCTCCCTGCTTGTCTATCACACTTCCCAGATAAGTAAACTTTTCAACCTCTTCCAGTTCCTCTCCTTCCAATAATGTATCTAGTGTAACTTTGTTCCAAGCCGAGGAGCATGTAATGGATCTAGTGTTACTTTGTTCCCAGCCAAGGAGCATGTAATGGATCTAGTGTTAGTGTTCTTTTTTTCTTCTCCTTCTGCAACTGCCCTGTCAAATTCACAGCAACCTCTGCCAAATCTCCAAGTTCCAAGAACAATGAAGTCGTGTATTTGGAACATACCATGTCTCTACCAGATGAAACGTGAATTTAACACAGTAGAGCAAAGCAACATCTGTTTTAGATGGTCTGTAAGATAGACTTCTTCTTCTTCTTCGTTCGCGTTGTTTGTCTATATCTGCAGTCCTGTCTCTTGGATAAATTTCACTGTTTTTTATAACTCATGTATGGAACCGTAGAGCTTATCTTCTTTAGTGGTTTCACTGGGCCAGTAATTATTTCTCAGTGTCTTGTAGTTGATGCAGTTCTGGAGCGTAAGATAGACATATCTCTTATTTCAGACTCAAAGAAAAGAGTCCCTAAACAACGGCAAGTTTGTAGACTATTATGGAAACGATATTATCATTGTCTCTGAGTAATTTACTCCACCCAAATGAATGTTATCAGTACTTGCTGTGTTCAAACAAAGAAATGGCAATTCTGCAGTGTACACTCTCGGTTGAATTTTCTCGCATGTTCAAGATTTTGCAGTGTAATAAAATATTCTGTACCGATAGCTCTCAAACTTTTTGGAGGCTGCCACCCTCTTTCATCCCAAGCACCGTCCCAAAAGCTTTCAAAAAACTTTTTTGGGCTAAATTAATTCCGATACCCCCCCCCCTTTTTTTCCTCCCCCACCCCATCACCGTTACTCTCTTTCCTTTCACCGTCTCTCCTGGATCTTCCTACCCCACCCTCCCCCGTTTTGAAAACCGCTGTTTCAAACAGTTCAGCATGTGCCTTCATTTCTGCAGAACACGCACACAAATGCTCGTAAGTATGTATAAATCCATAAAAAGACTAAAGTATTAATAATTTTTTTTTAAGTTTTGGAAATAAATACAGTACATTAAATATTAGCTATTGGAAACACCTAATCTTTCCCAGGATATCGTATCAAACTGTTGACACTGTCAAATTGCTTGAACAGTCTTTAAAACAGACTCGTGTTCCCGATTTCCTTATCATAGAAGCGGTTTTCTAATCTTCTAATCCACGGAGAAACAGTAGGGAACACCTCTTTCTCGTTCTATGATAAGAAGTGACTGAGAGGGTTTCTTCCCATCGCTGAACATGCCCGGTTAATCGGTGTTTTGTACTCTTTTCTTCAAAATCAGAACATGCAAGGCGAATCGGTATTTTGTACTCTTTTGCTTAATCTCAGTAGCCAGCTTCTTTTACCTACGTACTGCATATATTCGCATTTTCATTTTGTAAGCCCATAAACATTTTGAATCACGCGTGATCGGTTTCTTAAAAGGTACTTACAACCAGGAAAAGGGCTAATCATATATTTTAGCATTTAAGAGACGTTTTTTTTTTAATCTCTGCACGCCAGGTAGCGAGCTGAAGATGTACATGTGGTTTTAATAGTAGGAAACACATACACACACACTCTCTCTCTCTCTCTCTCTCTCTCTCTCTGAACCTTAAGTGCCCTAGCCACATGGGGCTTCCGCAAGGGTTTTCCACAAACGCCTGTCCTTAAGCTTCTTTTTCCGTCCTTGCCCAGGTGAGCCCTCTATTTGCTCAGCATCCTCTCTGTTGTTCTTTTCCATGTTTCCTTTGGTATACCCTTACTTCTGTTCCCCTGTGGTGTCCATCTTAGTGCTGTTTTTGGTAGTGAGTCGTCAGTCATCATCTGGAGCACATGTCCCAACCATCGCCAGCGTCTTTCCTCAATAATTGATGCCAGTGTCTTCATCTGCATTTCTGCCAACAAGATGTTATTTCTTATGGTGTTTGGCCATAATATTCTTCTAATTCTTCATCAGAATGTATAACACTACTTTTGAAAAAAAAAACTAGTTAAATAAGACAGTGGCTCAAGAAGATTAAAAGCTTTCTCCCTTAACAACTGCATAATTATTCCTTCTTCTTAATCATAACAGATTTTGTGCTTAACTGTAGACCATTGCTAAACAACAACTGTATTACTACAGGGAAGGTTCTCCAAATATGTAACGCTAGGCCTGGAAGCAGCCACGGGTCCCAAGCGTAAGCCAGATATGACATTCTACTGTAAGCCAGTCTACCATGACAACTACATATCCTGCATAATCTAGTCTGCAGTTATCTGTCCTGTGTGTCTGTGAGGAGGAGATTACCACGTGTGCTTGGATATCCTACAATTGTGTTAGGAGATGTTCAGAGGTGTCTAGAGCATGTTAGGGATTTATAGAAGTAGTCCAGATTTATGCAACTTCCTAGTTTAGGAGTCTTTATATTTGAGAAAATCCGGTCAATAGTTTATTTCATGATCCACCTGTTTTGCATAAGAGTTCCTGGCTAAACTTGGGACAGGACTGTCCTTCGGCAATAAAACCCATTGCCCCTGACAACGATCTTTTATTATTTCAAGTCTTCGTTATTCTTATTATTTTTGTAGTGGTGGGCAAGGAGCGCATTAGAGTCTATTTTTAGGCCACAACGCGTATAAAGATTTTAGGTCAAATACTTTAGTTTCCGTAGAAACGTTTAGACTTTAGACAAGATGGCCGTATATCGACTATTGATTAAAAACCTCAGCTCCGCTATGAAGTCACAAGTCGCTCGCCCTCCTATCAGTTCAACCTTAAATTTCTGTCACCATCTCGGCACAACGCACAGTCAGGCTCTACTGCGCTACTATTACTACCACACACGCACACACACACTTATGTAAGTTGTTTTTTATGTAAATATCTCTACGATTTTATGTCAGTTTTATAGCCTGAGAGATTTGAATTCTTTTATCTGGCCAGTTTCCAGAAAAGTTTGTCGACCACTGCTGCAGCCGATCTAGAAACAGAATCAAGACCAGTTGTTGAATAAATGAATGATCAAATGTATCTAGTGACAAATTAGGCATCGGGCTGTAAAACTTTAAGCCTAGGGACCTGGAAGGGCAGGGAGCCCGGCGTCAATGAAAAAAAAATATTACAGTATTGTTTAATGTCACGGTCATTTGCAGCAGGTCATGTTATCAAAGAGACAGAGAGATATCCGATGTGTCTGGTCTGTGTACTACAGAGTCATACAGTGATAGTATAGAAAGATCACAGGTTGATGGGAATCGAGTCATGTGTCAAGAGACAGACAGTGTAAGTCGGAGGAAGTAGATTGGGGGGGGGGGGGGGGGCTTTACTAAGTTTAAATTTAGTTTAGACTAAGTCTAGTCTGAGTGGTGATTAATCCGTCACTAACTGTGAAAAATAAAAAAAAGCATATGGGTAAAAGATAAGGTAAAATTCTCGTTTCCATGCCATTAAGGCATATTGGATAATACGGTGTTAGGCTTATATTTTCCATGACCTTCAGCACATGACAGTGTGATGTGGTCAGTATCACGCCTAGGCATATGGGATTAACTAAATGAAACTGATTTCCATGTGATCATGCTTCCTTATTATGTGAGAAGAGGAACTGTTTGGGCTATGTTCACCCTCTTTGAATTCTAGCTTAGTCCTATATACGCGCAGCTGATTTTTCCGCGGCATTTGTCTGCCCCTTAATACGCTGATAACCTTGTGTACCGTGTACTTTGACGAAACTCACTTTGATGGCAAATATTCTCATATTTTTGAAGTGGTTACGCTAACATAGACATATCCTGTACTCAGTTTTCTATAGAATGCTTGATTACAACATGATGGCAATGATCTCCAACATGATGACTTTTCAGGGAATCTGTGCGCCACCACCGTTCTATTCCAACGTTCTGAGAAATACTGAAGCACAATAACCTGCGGCAGTGAATGATACACTACCAAGGAGATGTGTGTAAGTTGCTAATGTGTTGTGTTTGAAAATGAAAAAAACAAAACAAAACAAAACAGCAGACACTATAAGTAGACTGAAGCACAAGGAGAAAGATGAAAGTGTCGACCAAGGAATGCGTGATTGAAAAGCATAGACTGAAAAATAGAATTTTCTCAAATCTATTTCGGACGGGGAGTATTTGTCTTCACCTCTCGTTCTTCACTGTACGACATGGCCAGACGATGATGGTGAATATGGTATAGACATTTTTTTATGTACAAATCCGAATGATGATATTCCCCCTTCTCAAAACACGCACACACAAGCTCCCAAATACGGTCTTGCACAACTGATTATACAGTCCGACATTGTGTACAACATTATGCATTTTGTTGATTAACACCAACTAATTCAACTTCTATCCTGTCTCCGTCAGTTTGGCATAATCTTTCAAAGCTGAGATTCTGTATGAAAATGGACTATTTTGTTGTCAATAACGAACTTACTTCCCTGATTACTTTATAACACTGTCTGCTTAACTGTAACTGTATAACTCTGTGAATGCATTTTTTTCTTGAAAGAAAGAATGCACGGAGATTCGGGGAATGAAAATTCATAATCATTTGTTTTGTTGACTAACGTTGCCGGGCACCTGACAGTCCCATGCGAGGTCGCCGCTGAGTCAGGCAGAAATATCCTCCCGGCGGACCGTCGTGGCCAGCAGAAACCAGCCAATCAGCGCACTTTCAGTCATAGTCAGCATTTCTAGGTATAGCTGTTCTGCGTTGGCATCGTATGCAAAGTAGGCCTAGTTACAAGTAAGTTGTGGAGAATTCTTGATTGTCTTACTGAGGTCGTTAGTTGTTATTAATGTGTGTCAGATGCAAATTTCTACAAATAGGAAACGACGAGGCTTTCGCACGGTGAAGTAATAGAATACAGTACTGTATAGTCAGAACCCGAAAACATCATAGCCAAAGCACTTTTAGACGAGAGAGAAAGAAAAATGACAAGAGAATTCTCTGGGACTTTAATAGTGGGCCATTGTAGAACGAGCGACCATCTAACCACGAGAAAACAGTGCATGAACAGTGCATGAATCAAAGTAGCTATATCGCATTGGGGTGGGCTATGGGGGTGGAGGAGGGAAGGAAAGGGTGTCATTGTTCACTGTTTATTGCTGCTTTTATAAAAATGCTAATACATACTCTTAATAAGTCTCGTTAAGTTTTTCTAGCATATGTATCATATCTTTATGTCTAACTTGTCAAAAACTTTGTAGACTGTCAAAAACTTTCTTGTAATCAACAAAACACAAGTATAAATCTTTGTTTACCTCTACAGATCGTTCTATTATACTGTAGCTCTTGATATAAAAGATTGCGTTATTTGTGCTGTTTATTTCAAACACATTGTTCTTCTGCGATTTCAGTTTTTACCTTACTTCGTATCCTCAGATTAATGATCCTTAGTAGAACTGCTGTGATATCGCACATTAGATTGATTGTGCGATATTAATCACATTCGTTAATAAGTGATAAAATAACTTAAGATTTATCGTGCCAGAAATAGAAACTAACCTTCACTGAGCAAATGCCTGACGTCTTGGTGGAAAAAACTTAGAGACACTATACAGTATTTGTCAACCACAAATAGTCACCACAAGTAACTATTGGTTATAAATAATACACCGTGTTGCCTACAATGCATTCTTCTTAAACTTTCAAATGTATTGGGTAAATGACAAGCGCATTCGAGAAGCAGCATTTCTGACACCCAAGAATTGTTTGAAATGTTCTGAAATTGTTTATCAAAACGTTTATCCTTGTTTACGTGTCGATATGTTGGACTAGCTCCATCCATCCATCCATCCATCCATCCATCCATCCATCCATCCATCCATACATCCACCCATCCATCCATCCATCTATCCATCCATCCATCCATCCATCCATCCATCCATCCATCCATCGATACCTTCTCATCCACTCACCTACTTTGTCTTTCTGTTTGTCTGTCTTTTTTGCGTGCTCATCTTTACCCTATCAATCCCCACTTTTCTGTCTGTTATATTTTTAGCCTGCTGTCTTCTCTGTCATTAATGTTTTCCTATGTTGTCTTCATATCCCCAAGATGTTCACGAAATTTTGATGTTGGGCATACAAATGACATCGCCATGACTAATTCAGGATGATTCTCAGACACTTCATAAACTGATCGTTCTTTCTGTGTTGACTGATGGCGGACAAAATAAATTTAATAGACAGCTGTCTGTCATTATCGGATGGGAGTGACCGAATCGATATCGTCACGCCTTCTCGGATAATGGTTTCCATTCCGTCTGAAGTTGCTCTCCAGTCGATAAAGATTCCCACCAGTGCAATGGAATATGCCACGCCTTGTCTAGATCCTCCTTCCAAAGAAAGAATAACACCACCTACTGATCTGCTCGCAATGCACTGAGGATGATTCTAAAACAATTTTAAGTTCTTCGATTAGAAAACGAAAAAAAAAAAGATAATAAGTTTTCGCCATCCAAAATACATGTAGAAGGGATGTTGGATCTACCTGTATGTGGTCACAATTATATTTATAAAATTATCTCTTGTAGTTTCAGTGAGGCAGTGCTTCGGTGAGAAAGCGTTATCCAGATTCTGATGGAGAGATCCGTGCTGAGCAAACCTTTCAAAGATGAGTTTCTGCTTTCTAAGTTTGGGCTGAGCTATCCGGATCCCGATGTTTTTGTGAGGTCACAGGTGAGAGTAATCTGGAAATAACGAACTGATAGTCAGTAACAAACCCATTGCTGTGGTGTATTATCCTTGCAGTTTTTAGAAGACATTCTATTAGGCATCGCCATGTGTATTTCTTCCATTAGTCAGTTTCTAGTGCTACCAAAGTTCCTCAGTTTTTATTCCTCCCCAAAATCGTTTGGTCAGTTTGTCCAGCATTGTCTCTCTTAGAATATTCTTTTCGATAGATTTCTTTGAATTAAAGACAATTGTTGCGAGTTAGATCAGTTGAAATACATTATTAGCCACAGATCATCAAACGTTTAAACAGCACGATATCAAGTGCCAGAATGATAGCAAGTGCCAGTAGATAGCAAGTGTCAGCAGATAGCAAGTGCCAGGAGATAGCAAGTGCTGTATGGTGTCTGTTCGAATCCTTTGCTTTTTTATGTTAGCTCAGGCTCTCAAGGTTGCCAGCTTTTTTTTCACAAAAAACATCTAGAATTTCCTCAGAATACACCTAGAATTATCTAGATTTTAAAAAAGCATTTATCCAAAAAATACATAGGAAATATTTTGTCTTTTAAAATATTGTATAAGTGAAAATTAATATGGGAAATGTAATGAAAGTAATTTTAATATGTTATTACTACTAGAATGTATGAGAAGAGCTGGAGAGACAAAAAACCTTGTCAAAAAGATAAGAGAAAGACAATGTACTTTCATAGGACATGCAATGAGAAGAGGGGGCATTGAAAATATTATAACAACAGGAAAAATAAAAGGAAGAAGATCAAGAGGAAGACCAAGAGAAATGATACTGGACAGTCTGACGGGATGGTGTGGGAGGAGATCACCAACTGAGCTGATGGCTTGCATGAAGGATCGGATACTCTGGAGAAGCATAATAGCCAACGCCAGTCGGCACGGCACATGATGATGATGATATTACTACTAACCTGTCACTACTGTGACACTTTGACACTGTCACCAAAAAAAAAAAAAAAAAGATGAAGATCATCAGATTCAGCATTTGAAGGACCTGCTTGGAAAGATGTAGAAGCTTCATCTCTTGCAGAATTTTTTTCCTTATAGGCTGCCATTGTTAAGTTGCTCCTATAGCTTTTGAAACTTCTGGAGGAAGTTGATAAGCACCAAAACAATGTCCTGATACGCTGAATTTGAACATTAGATAGCATGAAGAAGTTCCAGCTTCGTTTTATTGTAGTTTTACTATCAGCAATGTTGGCCTTATACAAATCAACAAGATGGTGGCAGTTTACATTAGCACAATGGCAACTCATAAACATGATAACTGATCCTTCATCAAGACTAGAGGATTCATTATAAACAAGTATAAAAGTCAAAGACGTTTGAGTTTTTTAGAGGGCACTGGACTTGTGTGTTTTCTTAAATTTTCATTGCACTTTGACAGTGTCAACAGAGATGCACTGTGGAAGATCCTAAGATGGCATGACCTCCCCCATAAAATAGTTAATGTAATCAAAGCCCTATACGAGGGTTTTCAGTGCAAAGTTATCTGTGGAGAACATACTTCCAACAGCTTTAGGTTGCAAACAGGAGTGAAACAGGGAGGTGTACTATCACCAACATTATTTATCTTGGCAGTAGACTGGTTAATGAAGGAGGCAACATCAGACAAGCGCAGAGGATTACAATGGACCCTTGACACAGTGCTGGAGGACCTTGACTTTGCGGACGACATTTGTCTATTATCAAGCAGTCACAAAGATATGCAAGATAAAATAAACAAGCTAACTCAGAATGCAAACAACATAGGACTAAAGATCAACGTAGGAAAGACAAAGTTAATGAAGCAAAATGTGAACAACAGAAATGTACTCAGAGTAGATAACAAGTTAGTGGAGGAGGTCAACGAATTTGTATACCTTGGCAGCAGAGTAATAGAAAATGGAGACAGCACAGAGAACATCAACAGCAGACTTACTAGAGCAAACCAGGCTTTTGCAATGCTGCAGAATATATGGAAATCAAATAAACTAAGCATAAATATAAAAATCAGGATATTTAAGAGTAATGTTCTAATCAGGATATTTAAGAGTAATGTTCTAAGTGTACTACTCTATGGAAGTGAATGCTGGAAAATCACCAAAACCATAGAAAACAAGTTGAATTCTTTCCAGACTAAATGTTTACGAAGAATTAGAAAGATATTTTGGCCAAACACCATAAGAAATAACATCTTATTAGCAGAAATGCAGATGAAACCACTGACAACAATTATTGAGGAAAGACGCTGGCGATGGTTGGGACATGTGCTCCGAATGACTGACAACTCACTACCAAAAATAGCACTAAGATGGACACCACAGGGGAACAGAAGTAAGGGTAGACCAAAAGAGACATGGAGAAGAACAACAGAAAGGGTGTTGAGCAATAGAGGGCTCATCTGGGCAAGAGCAGAAAAAAAGGCGAAGGACAGGCATTTGTGGAAAACCCTTGCGGAAGCCCCATGTGCCCTGGGCACTTAAGGTTCAGAGAGAGAGAGATAAAAGTCAAAGACGTTTGAGTTTTTTAGAGGGCACTGGACTTGTGTGTTTTCTTAGATTTTCATTGCATTTTCAAATGGTCTTTTGCTTGAATGTCGCACTTGCAAAATTTACAATGAGCTTTGGTATCATCCCCAGCAACTATCATTATCCTTTTCGCAAACAAATCATCTCTTAACCATTCTTTTATAAATTTTTGCTTATATTTAATGAATTTTGACATTTTCAAGGAGATATAAGGAAGAAATAATTCCAGTCTTGTCTTGTCTTGTGCTGTCTCCCTGTAACTGCGAGCTTCTGTTCTTTCAGCCGATGCTGTAGAGGTGTACAGCATCCTATCGGCGTGGGAGCGGGTTATGGCAACTACTTTTTCAGTCCCGGAGTACAGCTAAAAAGCAAGGGGTGTGCATTGCTTCTTTAGCAGACTCCACCACCATGGGAGACTACGGCGATCCCTGCCCCGTTAGCCAGGCTATGGCTGTTACGGGGGTACCAACGGAGAGGTGGGACAGGGTCTTGGTCAGCTATAGTTCGCTAACCCTGATGCTAACATATCAGCTATGGGTCGCTGATTGCCTAGTGGAAGAGGGTCTTCGCCCCCTAACTAATTCCAGTAAATATATTTACATAATTTGCACTGACAAAAATGGAACTGTTGAACAAAGTTTCCAGAATGGTCAGTTATACTATCTAGAATAATTATGTGGCTCTGTTTCACTGATTCACTCTCCAAAATACAAACTAGACAATGGAAAGTTAATACTAAGACTGGCTTCCATATAATAGAATGGGTCGAACTGAACGTCTCCAGAAAGTCTGGTGATTTAATTATGCACCAAAACAAAGTTGCCCTCACTTACAGAGGTGACATTCTTTCCCTTAACCCCTCTGACCCTTAATCTACGATCCTGTCTCTCTCTTAATTACATAATAACGTCTGTCACTGAGCTGATATTTTGATTGTCATTCTAGAGCTAGGCAGTTCCCAGGCGACTCCATTTAATGACCTAATTAGTTTTTACCACAAGTGTTGTCAATCTACAAAACTTTAAACACAGAAACATAGATTTCGTATACCGAGAAAAGGCTGATTTTTGGAAATGTACAAAAATGCTTTTAAAAATTATCTAAAATTATCTAGATTTAATTTTAAAATATCTAGATATATGACTAACATTTAGATGGCTAATTTCATCATCTAGTCAGGACCAAAATTATCTAGATCTAGATTTTTAAAATATTTAAATTGACAACTCTGCAGACTCTTTTTCGTCAGATCTGGGTTTCTCAGTGAGAACTATAAAGGAGCAGAAAAATTTTGAAAAAGTTCCAGTTTACAGAACAGTTTCACTCCCGTGTTTTCATTTTTCTATCAGTAATCATTAAAAAGTAAACTTTGCTGTGTGTAAAACTGTCCATAATCTACTGAGAACATAATAGTACTATCTGGAGTATCGTATTTCGTACAACAATCCTCCACCGTAATGTATTACTGGATAGTCATCATCAGTTAACTAAATCTCTTTGTTGTAAACGTTGGTGTTAACTATACGTTCTAATTCCTCTCATTTCATTTCTTATACTTACTTCATGGGACCTTGTTGGTAGGCAGTAGGTAGTTTTCCCCTTTCATGTTTGGTACCTCTGGCAATCTATGCTTTTATTCTTCCCTCGACCTCATCTCTTCTCAGCGGTACTCTTCTTTTCCCCCCTCTATGATTCTGTCCACTTTTGCCTTTCTGCAGATCATGTAATCATGTCTCATTACGACTGGATATCAAGTTAATCTAGTCTCATCTTTATTTATTTTTAATCAGTGTCATTATCTCGGCGATTTTTTGCAGTATCTTCCTTGAATCCTGGTAGTTATTGTTTTATTTAGTCACGCTGTTTTCAAACATATCGGCCCTGAAGCAGGGACAGGCACGCAGAGTGTTAAAAACAAGCTTGATTAATTGAGGTAGTCGCTTTTATCAATAGCTAAATATTTAAACCAGTTTCAGAGAGAAGTATCAGCGTGTGTATTTCATAATGAATGTGCCAAGGCAACGAGAAAGAAAACTTATACGTGAAGTACGTTCAGAAAGCTGCGGGGAGAAAGAATGAATGCAAAATGAATGAAAAACATTTCTAGGGCATATCTCTCTCTCTCTGAACCTTAAGTGCCCAGGGCACATGGGGCTTCCGCAAGGGTTTTCCACAAATGCCTGTCCTTCGCCTTTTTTTCTGCTCTTGCCAGGTGAGCCCTCTATTGCTCAACATCCTTTCTGTTGTTCTTCTCCGTGTCTCTTTTGGTCTACCCTTACTTCTGTTCCCCTGTGGTGTCCATCTTAGTGCTATTTTTGGTAGTGAGTTGTCAGTCATTCGGAGCACATGTCCCAACCATCGCCAGCGTCTTTCCTCAATAATTGTTGTCAGTGGTTTCATCTGCATTTCTGCTAATAAGATGTTATTTCTTATGGTGTTTGGCCAAAATATTTTTCTAATTCTTCGTAAACATTAAGTCTGGAAAGAATTCAACTTGTTTTCTATGGTTTTGGTGATTTTCCAGCATTCACTTCCATAGAGTAGTACACTTAGAACATTACTCTTAAATATCCTGATTTTCATATTTATGCTTAGTTTATTTTAATTTCCATATATTCTGCAGCATTGCAAAAGCCTGGTTTGCTCTAGTAAGTCTGCTGTTGATGTCCTCTGTGCTGTCTCCATTTTCTACTACTCTGCTGCCAAGGTATACAAATTCGTTGACCTCCTCCACTAACTTGTTATCTACTCTGAGTACATTTCTGTTGTTCACATTTTGCTTCATTAACTTTGTCTTTCCTACGTTGATCTTTAGTCCTATGTTGTTTGCATTCTGAGTTAGCTTGTTTATTTTATCTTGCATATCTTTGTGACTGCTTGATAATAGACAAATGTCGTCCGCAAAGTCAAGGTCCTCCAGCACTATGTCAAGGGTCCATTGTAATCCTCTGCGTTTGTCTGATGTTGCCTCCTTCATTAACCAGTCTACTGCCAAGATAAATAATGTTGGTGATAATACACATCCCTGTTTCACTCCTGTTTGTACCCTAAAGCTGCTGGAGGTATGTTCTCCACAGATAACTTTGCACTGAAAACCCTCGTATAGGGCTTTGATTACATTAACTATTTTATGGGGGAGGACATGCCATCTTAGGATTTTCCACAGTGCATCTCTGTTGACACTGTCAAAGGCTTTCTCAAAATCTATGAATAATGCATATGTTGTACTATGCCACTCATTTGCCTGTTCTAATATTTGTCTAAGTACAAATATGTGGTCTATGCATGATCTTCCTTTCCTAAATCCTGCCTGCTCTTTCCGAAGTTTTTCCTCAAGTGTTGGTACAATTCTGTTGATGATTATTCTGCAAAATACTTTACTGGTGAGTGGCAGTAGGTTAATGCCTCTCCAGTTCCCGCAATCTCTGAGGTCACCCTTCTTTGGTAGTTTTACTATAAGACCAGTTTTCCACTCCTCTGGGGCTTTTTCTAAATCCCAAATTTGTTGTAATATCCGGCAAAGTTGTTTTGGTGTTTCTGTTTCTTCTGCTTTCAACATCTCAGCAGTCACTTCATCTTCACCTGGTGCCCTGTCTGATTTTAGCTTCTTTATCTCTAGGGCATATAGTATACAACAATTCCTAAATTGTTGATTATAATCATCATCATCATAATAATTATTATTATTGCTGCTGCTATGCTTGTTGAATCAGCTGTAGAAAGCAGCAAGTTGCTTCTGAATAACATCATTTTATGTTTCTTTGGGTCTCTCTGACAGTGGCAAAGACCTCGATGGTTTTACTTCTTCTGGAGACTCTTCTGGCTTTTGTGGCACCTCGGGTGGATCATTGCCAGTGGAGTCAATACACGGATAAATAATGCCAGGTACGCAGAGGAAAGTGGGAAATGGTTTATCTACCTCACCAACACCACGCTGCTTCTCACGACCTTGACTTGCCTGGTGGACTTTGTGATTGTCTTGTACGTGACTGCGGCCAAGGATGGAACTGTATTAGGTAACATTGGTTGTTTTTTTTTTCTTTACCTTCTGCTACCATTTCCAAGTCCTTACATTTCAGTAGGAAACGCCAGGGGTGGTACATTAGATAGCAAACTGTCTATTCATGTGGAGGCAGTTATTTAGAGACCCACTGGTCCACTCATTCCAAGTTTTAGGACACAGCCTGTGAAGTCTGCAGAATATGGTGCTACAAAGTACGGTACACCGTGGTTACCACTTAAAAGAGGAAAAACAATATTTTCCAGCAGCAATGAATTCCTGAATGCGATATCAATAACAATTTCACAGGAGATGACTGTCAAAAAAATCTTATTACTGTATATTTTTAATGCATGTCCGCAGTCGTTCTCAATGTTGACTGACCTATATGTTCTTAGTATTATCACGGCTGTATGTGTTTCGTTCCTACCCTTTGTGCTTCCATACACTTTCCACGTGCCACCGCTATCCCTTTCTTTTAATTTTTGCTATGGAATTATGCGGAATTATAGGCCTAGTGTGCTACTTTCATGTTGTTAAGAACCAAGATCTGAACTGGAAAGAATATGCCGTTTTCCTTCTTCTGCTCAAGTCATGAGAACAAATAATCTGAGGAGAAAAATATGCGCAAAACTGGATAAGCTGACAACGTGCACGAAAAAAAAAAGTGAATGTGAAAATTACAGTAACGGATTACAGCAGAGAGAGAGCTGGAACTGTTCTTGTCCTAAAAGTGTAAAATCCTGTACGGTATCATCTTGTCAGCTCTGTAAACTTTGCGCCTGAATAATTGCCCGGACAACTTTGGAGAGCAATCCTAGTTGTCTCATGGTTTACTGCTGTAGTGTAAGATGCACTTTATTTGTCACGCGAGTCCAATACTCGTGTCTGCCTGCCTGCCTGCATTCATAGTCTGTCTGTCTGTCTGTCTGTCTGTCTGTCTGTCTGTCTGTCTGTCTGTCTGAAATGTTGAATATGTGCATAAGAGATTGAAGGCTCATCCCTGTTGCATGTTTTAATATACTTGTACCATACTGACGCTAAATGTGTGCAACAATACTAAAGTTGGAAAATGCTCGTAAATGGCAAAGTATCAAATTGTCTCACGGCCTCAGTTCTTTATCTTCTGAAAATAAAATTCCTCTCTTTCTGCCACTGCTGCTGCTGCTGCTGCTGCTGCTGCTACTACTGCTTCGACTTCGGCTAAGGCTGCTGCTAAATCAAAATGACAAATTACCTGGGGCTGTAAAAATTGTTTGAATCAATACTTTTACCGTACTATGTCCCAGGTCTTCCTGACAACCTGCAGAGAATAGAAACAACACAGACGTCCACAGTTCGTGAAGACGGTATGAAAGAGGAAATCGTCTTCCGTGGGAACTTCATCGTTGAAGAGGGACTTAAGGAGTGTTAGTAATCTTCATATATGTGTTCTATTGATGTTGTTGATGATGCTGATGGTGGAAGAGTCAGGCCTGGCTGTGGATGATGTTGATGGTAGAATAGTCATGCCTGGTTTTTTATGTTGTTGATGGTGGAAGAGTCATGTTTGGTTTTTGATGTTGTTGATGATGGAAGAGTCATGCCTGATTTTTTATGTTGTTGATGATGGAAGAGTCAGGTCTGGCTGTGGATGATGCTGATGGTGGAAGAGTCAGGCCTGGCTGTGGATGATGCTGATGGTGGAAGAGTCAGGCCTGGCTATGGATGATGCTGATAGTGGAAGAGTCAAGTCTGGCTATTGATGATGTTGATGTTGGAAGAGTCAGCCCTGGTTGTGGATGAAGGGAAAATGGTGTTTGACTGGGGGTAGTGGAAAAGTGATATTGGACGGATATGGTGGATGAGTAATGTTGGACTGTTGATGGTGGATAGATGATATTTGACTGTGGAAGAGTAGTTTTGGACTGTTTATTTGTAGAAGAATGATGTTTGAGATTGATAGTGGATTGGTAATGTTGAGGTGCTTATGGCGGATAAGTGATGAAGTGATGCTTGGTTGTTCACGGTGAATGAGTGATGTTGGCCTGTTGATAGTGGAAGGAGCGTTGTTGCTCTGTAGATAGTGAATTAGTGAAGCTGCTTTGAAGATAATGAATGATTACTTGTACTGTAACTGCGAGCTGGTGTTATTTGCAGCCGATGCTGTAGAGGTGTTGAGGAACAGCATCGTATCGGCGTGGGAGTGGGTTATGGCAGCCATTTTTTCAGTCACGGAGTACAGCTAAAAAGCAAGGGGTGTTCAATGCTTCTTTACCAGACTCCACCACCATGTGGACTATGACGATCCCTGCCCCGTTAGCCAGGCTAGGCTTGTTACTGGGGGTACCACAGAGAGGTGGGACAGGGTCTTGGTCAGCTATGGTTCGCTAACTCTGACGTCAGCATATCAGCTGTGGGTCGCTGATTGCCTCATTGGTCAGCGTCTTTACACCCCCCCCCCCAGTGAATGAGTAATATTGGGCCGTTGATAGTAAATGAGTGATGTTGCTCTGTAGATAGTGAATGTGTGATATTGGACTACTGATGGTAAATGAGTGATGTTGCTCTGTAGATAGTGAATGTGCGATATTGGACTACTGATGGTAAATAAGTGATATTGCTCTGTAGACAGTGAATGTGTGATATTGGACTACTGATGGTAAATGAGTGATGTTGGGCTGTTGATAGTGAAACAGTGCTATTGGGTTGTTGGTGGTGAATGTGTGATTTTTAACCATGGACTGTGGAAAAATAGTGTTTGTCTGCTGACTGCGGAAGCTCAGTTTGAAACCGGCTATGAAGATAGGAGTAGCACCAGCAATGAAATTATGGGAAAGATATTTATTTTTAATTCGTGTTTAAAGTGGCCGTTTTAATCACAGTACTTGACTGGAAAAAAGTGGAAGACCGAAACGAAGATGGCTGCAAGACATCGTTGATGATCTGGAAATAGATGCAGCAGCAGCAGGCCATCTTGCTCACAACCGAGAGGCCTACAGGAGTGCTGTTTGGGAGGCAAAGTTCCGCAAGGGACATGCAAAGGAATGAAATGAACTTGACTGGACAATTATCACATCGAGAATGATGTCTGTGGCAGCAGTAATAATATCTGAAGTAACATTGCGAATGCAAGGAGATGATTTATATATCAAGATATGAACTTTAAAAAAAAAAGAAAGAAAGATTTCTTCAGTCTTCATTCAAGACACGCATTCATAGTCTATATGAACTGTAAGAAGACATGTTTAATCCAGCCATTTGGTGTTGTTCATCTATTTTTTTTTTATTACTCCTTCTGTTTTGTATGTTTATCAGCCTGGACAAAGAACGTAGCAAGACATTTGAATGTTTGTGTTTTAGTACGAAAATAAAACTTTAGATGTCAGCCTGTGGCCGGGGCTCTGAGTTCTTGTCCTTGTTTTAAGGATGCCTGGAGATCTTGGGTGAGTTGGGAAGGTATGGTGTGAAAACAGATTTGGGTGGGGGGGGGGGGTGTGGGAGTATGGGGATGTGGGGGTTGGGGGAGAAGGGCTGCAACGGCTTACAAACTTTCTCTCGGAGGCGCTGATTGCAACCATTTATGTTCCAGGATGTTACAACACTTTTTTTTTCTTTCACTTTGAGTTGTTAGTGTCTTTCTTTTCACAGATACAACCTCGTGGTACCTAAAATTTGTCTGGTTTCTCTACAACGTGATATCAAGCAGCAACATTATTATCACAATAATGTACTGGACAGTGGTATACACAGGTACTGTGTCTCATTGTTATGTTGGAGGGACCTGTATTTTGCGACGGCTCATAAATCAACTCCGCCATTGTTTTCTGTGAACGTTCTTTTTTTTCATGTAAATATAATATAGATCTAAGGTATTCTCTGAAAATACTAAGAGCCATGTCTAGCTGTGTGTTCAGGTTTGTTGGCAGGCGCTCTTTGTTTTCAGTGGTATTTCTCTGATACAAATGTTTAGTGTGAGCTTTATTCAAAACTCGATAATGCCGTAACGAACTTTAGAGGGAGACTACTTCATTTTTGGGGAATTAGCTCGTAATTTTCGTGAGGAAAAACTGGAAGAAGTGGAGAGTTTTGGATATCTTGGATCACTACTAACTAATAATGGAGATACAATGAGGGAAATTAAAAGGAGAACATCTATCGCTCTTCAGAAAGTAAAAGAACTAAAGAATCTGTGGAGAGGAACTATAAAAATAAGATTTTTAATGGCATGCATCTTTCCCATTGCAACATATGCCTGTGAGACCTAGACACTTAACAAAGCAGCTGACAATCACTTAAATGCCTTTGAATGTGAATGCCACAGAAGAGTTCTTCAAATATCATGGACACAAAAAAAGAACAAATATATCCATACTACAAGAACTTAATATTGAAGAAGGCTGGCTAGTAAAGAAGATTAAAGAAAGAAAACTTAAATATTTTGGACACATTAAAAGTCATGATAATCTAGAGAAAACCGTATTGGAAGGGTACATAATGGGAAAAAGAAAGAGAGGAAGACAAAGGCGAAAATGGCTGCAAGTCATCGTCTGATCTGCAAATGGCTGCACCAGGAGCAGGCCATCTTGCTCAGAACTGAGAGGCCTACAGGAGTTATGTAAACATCTGAATAATTTGGCAGAGATCTGTCCAGCTTTAGAAACAAACTTGATGCGTTTTAATAGGAGATGGTCACTTAACTTTGTTCCTACCTTGAGCCATTGATGCTCATTATGAAATAAATTACCTTTTTTTTTTTTACTTTTTCTTAACTAGTCTAATATGTTGTAATCACAGTTTTACTGCATTGACTTTGTACATATTTATGTATTTAATTTTATAAAAAAACATATATAAAAACTCTTATTAAAAACTGTTTGTAAGCCATTTAAAATGCGTAATAATAGTAATATAAACACTAACTACATCAGCGTTGCCAATTTTTTTTATCACATCACAAAAGTAGCTAGAAATGGCAACCCAAAACTGCATCTCTCTCTCTCTCTCTCTCTCTCTCTTCTTTTTTTTCTGTGCTCTGGAAATTAAGCTTTTAAACTGACGTGTACAAAAATATTGGCACTTGATCATTTCCATGTTAAATCACGCCGGTGTTATTTATTATAATTGTGTGCCAGTGAGAGAGAGAGAGAGAGAGAGAGAGAGAACTTTTGTTTGGTAGTGATAGAGGATAGAGTTATGTTAAAGCAATCTTTTTTTTAAATTCTCGTTATAATATTCCAGTTCAGTATGTACTTTCAATGTACTTTCATAGGACATGCAATGAGAAGAGGGGGCATTGAAAATATTATAACAACAGGAAAAATAGAAGGAAGAAGATCAAGAGAAATGATACTGGACAGTCTGACGGGATGGTATGAGAGGAGATCACCAACCTAGCTGATGGCCTGCATGAAGGATCGTGTACTCTGGAAAAGAATAATAGCCAACGCCAGTCGGCACGGCACCTGATGATGATGATGAGTTCAATATAAGATTACAAATACAGTAGATTTGATGTCATATTCTGAAATATATCTAAGATGCTTAGTTTACAAATGCAGTAGATTTGATGTCATATTCTGAAATATGTCTAAAGTGCTTAGTTTACGAATGTTCGAGTCTAATCAAAATATAATTCGCTCCGGTGCTTTGTTGTGCACAACAAGCCTCGTTTGGAACGGTTAAGTATTGAAACATTTCCAAACTACAAGACACTATTCATCAAACTCTCACCTTTAAATTATTCCTATTTTAATTTTGTTCACAGGTAAAACAGACGTAGTGGGAGCAGAAGTGCACACTATCAATTCTGTGTTCATTATCCTAAATCTTCTGGTCACGGCAATGCCAGTTCAGATACTACATTTTATTTATCCCGTGGCTTACGGTGCATTATACTTTTTATTCAACTTTATTTACATAATCTCCGGAGGAACGGATCTCCAAGGTCGGAAGGTCATTTACACTGTTATAGACTGGAATACACCTTTTCCCACAGCAGTGGTTGTCGTTCTTGGGTTGCTAGTTGCTGTTCCGCTAGGACACCTGCTGGTTTTTGCAGTATACACCCTGAGGTTATACATTCACTCTAAAGTATATTCTGCATCGTATTCCACTAGGAGAGAAAGGTTACACTCAGATAACAGAACTGCAAGTACTGTAGAAAGTGGCGCTGGAATCGAGGTGGAAACTTGTACACCTTTATGAACTTGCCGTCAAAATAATCGTGTAAGTTGCGGGTTTGCTGAGCTGTAAGTCTTAACTGCTTCACAGAACGAGAGTAGACGAGGGGGGAGAGACTGGTGTGCATGTAGGTTGACTGGCTGTCCTGTTCTCCCTACGAGGAATTGCAGTGAGCATGAGTCAAGAAATATGTCGTGGAATTTTCTGCAGTAATAAGCACACAGATGGCGTTTAAAAATAAATAAATATGTATCTAAGGAAAGCAAACAATTCTAGTAAATGTCATTCATTCATAGTCACTGCCTGGAAGGAAAGCAATGGTAAACTATCTTCTGGAAATATACCAAGAAACCCAAACAGCGATCATGGAAAGTCAAATAGGAAAAAGATCTGGTGGTGAGGCCCCCAGGCCAGATAGATATAATTTTAACACTGGGGAAAAGTGTGAGACAGAGGTCAGTACTAGTAATTGTGATGACGGACAAAATCCTGACGGTGTTACCAAGGAAAACCCCTGCATCAAACTAAAAAGAAAAATAAGAGTAGGAACATGGGGCCGATTACATCAAGTAAATCTATTTTAAAAAAAAGAATTTAACATAACAAAAATTACACAAACGTATATCAACATCTGAGATAGTCTCATCTGTGTTTTGTTTAAGTTCTGTAGTCTCATCTGTGTTTTGTTTAAGTTCTGCTGCCCTTAAACTTGAGCCTGAATTCTCTGTACATCTCAAGTTCTTAAAAGGGAGACTACTTTATTAGTTATGTGTTGGTGATTTCATTGACTAAGTATTACAATTCTCAGGGATATATAATGTAAATCTTGCTTAGAGGTTACACGAATTAGTCACTATTCAATGCGAATAACAAATTGTAAACAATATATTTGATAAGACCTCTGGGATTTCACGTACAGTTTAATAATGAGAAGTTCTTTTATCCATTATGCTTTTGCGAATACTACTTTCCTTGTAAATGCTTCAACGTGTCAGTTCATAGACAGTTCAGTTTTTCCTTGTTCCCCTATGGTTAATGTTTTTTAAATGTCTGTGTTCTTAAGGACAGTATTGTTGAGTGTAGCAGTTCTAAATATCCTTTGTTGTGAGCTAAAAATTCATGCCATAAGGAATAACTTATGCACCTCTGTATTCGTTCAGTTTAGGAGTATAGGCAGTTTTGAATTGTAGTGTGTTTTGGAAGAAGTTTTATTTGAGTAAGAAGTGTTCAGCTACTTCCTCCTTGTTATGACAGTGTCTGCGGTGCTGGCTATTAAAACATTTTGTTTAGGTGTTTTTATTTAAGGTGGTATGGTTTGTTTTGCAGATGATGGTTTCTGTTTAGACTGTATGATTCATTATGTGGGTCAGGTTTGCTCATGTGTTTGTTTACGGGATGTTCAGTATTTCCCCATGTCCATTTCGGTGATGCATCACAAGATTTGTTTAACTGGGTGTTGGACGTTCCGTACTGAAATTTGATCAGTATAAAAAAAATATGGGTGAAAATCTTGAAACAACACTTTCTGTATTGCCTTCATTAGTAAGTCTATGTTATTTTCACTGCCCAATGGTGTCATTGTTATTTGAGTAGTGGTACTTTCCCCTGTCAGATACACATCTTTATGAAACAAAATAAACAGCTTTATGAAACAAAATAAAATAAAAAGTTTTATGAAACAAAATAAAAAGCTTTATGAAATTTATTCCAATAAAATGACCACTACATGCAGTTTTTTTTCCCTTAGATTCCTGGAGATTCAAATTTTAAACTATCGTATAAGTTAAATACAGACATCATGGTGTTTTACGAATAAAAACATGGTGGTCATGTTTATTATAAAAATTTTTGTGTGGTCTTGAGATGTTTGTACTGATAATCTGCAGCAGTAGGCGTTAATCTAAAAACCCTCACCACTGCGATGTGGTACAATTATCTAGCAGCACCATGCGGTGTTTAAGAAGAAGGAGAAAAGGTGTTCAATCCCACACATGCGATTGCAGCAGCGCTCCTGAGCCAGTGTTTGCAATTTGGCCGTTATTAAATTATGTCCTTTAACTAAGAAACTCTGACACTCCATGCAAATAATCAGCACGTGAATACTGAGAAACTCTTGATTGTGGAGTACTGATGTGTGAGACGAAGATAATGAATTTTTAAAAAAGGAGAAAGCTTATAGCAATTAGCCGAGTAGATGGCAAAGTTTTGTATTTCCATTGAACATGTAACATGTTATAGTATCGAGTGCAGGGATTCTTGTAGATGTCTTCGTCTAATGAAGTTTTGGTTCATTGGATGGCTCGCATGGTGGGCGTTCAATTCAGCCGTCAGGATATGTATAGACGAATTCGTTACGATCATTATCAGGTCCTACTTGATATGCCAACGGTTCATCAACTCATCACTATCATGATGCACGCAATAAATGTTTCGATGTTGTTCAAGATCAGGCTTACTGGTTACTCCAACAGTTACTGTTCATCGTACTGATGTGAGCCTCGACATGAACGGTGGATATCAACTCAGGATTTGTTATAGCGGTTGTTCTGTGGCTGTGTCATGAAGCAAAAATCATCTCACTATGGTAATTCTAGCTACCAGATAAGACGAGAATCCTCCTCATAGTACAGTCAGAAATCTGCTTAACATAAGCACTTCTACATTTTAGGTATGCCAACAGTGAGTCTCTGCTGCAGTAGCGGAACGGCAAGAAATCAATATATGAACAGTATCACACTTTGGTGTAGTTTGAGAGTTCCAGCATATAACCAGAATTGTACAGATTCACTGACATCTTCACGTCGAGGTCTTCTGGTGAGAAAGTCCAACTCTAGACTAAACTGGTGCAACGAAAACCACGGTGCCACGCAATCCCGCTTCTGAGACCCACCAAGAATACAGGCTCAAGCCCTGAGATACTCTGAACCTCTTGTGGTCCTCTCGGGGATCCACCGGGGACCACACGGGGGACCACGGGACTTAACGAGGACCACAGGAATAAATTCAGTAGGATCACAGGGTGGTCTTGGTGGTAGAAGCGAACGAAGAAGAAGAAGAAGAAGACTGACATCTTCACGTGAATATTCTTGTATGTATGGATGAGAGACATAAATGGAGAAAGAGACTGTTGCCATCTAATACTGCTTTGAGTGGGGGAACATGTGACACAAGACTGGTAATTATGTTATGTTTTTCTATGACTCTCAAATTCTGTGCTCACACACATAACAAAAAGAAATAAAATAGTTTTTGAAGACTACATCAATTGTTCTTGTTTCACTCAGTGTTAACAATATTTCACAGTATTTTTTCCTACTTAAGGTATGATGAACTTACTGATTAAAATTAATGACTAATTAAAAACAGTAGAAGCTGTTTAGGGATTCACAAATTTGACAAGCCAGAGAGCACACTGAAGCTTCCTCTACACAGTGTTTCCTAATGTGGGCGATAACGCCCTCTGTGTGCGTTGAAAAGGATAGAGGGGCTGTGAAAGAAAAAGGGTCAGTAGTGAGGGGAGCGGGGAGTGAAGAAAAAGGGACAGTAGACCAGTAGAGGGCGTTGAGGGAAAATGAAACATCAGAACAGTATGGGGCAATAATAAATTCCACTTTTCAACCTGATATTGAGAAACGTGTGTCCCTACATGAAACTCGTCCATCACGTTAAAAGTTGAGAAAATAAAGCTGCAAGTGAATTATAAATGTACTCATTCACATTGTGAAATAAATTGGTTTGCTAGCTGAAGTTGGATTGGGGGGGGGAAGGGTTGAGAATGTGACCTTGAAGAAAAGGGGGCGACAGTCCGAACACGCCCGGGAAACACTGCTCTGCATCGTCTGGTCGTCATGAAAGGATGCGTCACGTGTTGGCGGAATGACGCTTTGTATTGCGTTACCATCACGTTACTAACTCATCATCATCATCATCATGTGCCATGTCGGCTGGCGTTGGCTATTATGCTTCTCCAGAGTACCCGATCCTTCATGCAGGCCATCAGCTCAGTTGGTGATCTCCTCTCACACCATCCCGTCGGACTGTCCAGTATCATTTCTCTTGGTCTTCCTCTTGATCTTCTTCCTTCTATTTTTCCTGTTGTTACTAGATGTCCAAAACTAAACGCACAGATCCATAGAGTGTTTCAATTTGCTACTTAATGTAGTATCAGTAACATGGCTTTGTTACATTTAGTTCTGATGTTTTATGAGTTTCAAATCGCACCATGATTTTACGCACACATTGTATATAATGTCCAACTCTAGACTGAACTGGTGCAACGAAAACCACGGTGTCACACACACAATCCCGCTTCTGAGACCTACCAAGAATACAGGCTCAAGCCCTGCGATACTATGAACCTCCTGTGGTCCTCTCGGGGATCTCGTTTGATCCTTTCGGGGACCACACGGGGACCACGGGACTTAACGAGGCCCACAGACGTAAATTCAGTAGGACCACAGGGCGGCCTTGGTGGTAGAAGCGAACGAAGAAGAAGAAGTATATAATGCCAAAACATCCCCTCAAAATCTGAAGCTTAAGAACATGAATCAGAAAAGTTCTCTCATATAAAATTGAAAGATCTCTTCAATGCCTTAAGGGCAAAGAACTAAAAGTAATACTAAAAATAACATGAAATGCATTGTAAGAAAAAGTGAGGTTTAATGATATGTACATTATGAGACAGAGGTCAATAACCTCATGCTATGCATGAAAGAGAGCAGATGATTTATGCAAGAAATAGACTGAATCATATTTAAAACAAATAAGCCAGACTGATCTTGTTGTACAGTGACGACAGACCTTTCAGAAAATCTCCAGATGGTGAACCTTTCGATTTGATGAAAGAGGAAGATGCTCAAGACCAGCCAAAGTACGGCAGTAGGCTTGATGCCGAAGCAGGCATAAGGTTGCAACTTTCCTCACTCACGCCAAACATTTAAGAAGTCGGTGCTTGCGGCACAAGCAATTTCGCCTGTGTTATTTCACTTTCTCATGTCACCCGTCGCCTTCTCATTTTATTAATGCTTTGTTCTGTGATGAAAATGTCTCCCGGTGCCCGCCGTGCTAGCTTTCACTGAAAAGTGCTCCACGGCCCAAAAAGTTTGAGAACTGCTGAACTGGAACAAATAGCATCTGGTGCCGGAACTCTTGATCAAGTTTGAATGCTTCTTTCTGGCCATGCTGGAAGAAGTGACTTCAGGAAGGCCCAGTCGTGTTGACGACCTAGCTTTGCTTCCTCTTTCAGGGAGAAATTGATTTCGGTTCATCTGAGACTGAAGTTCATGGTGTTACCTCAGAAAATATCAGACATAGAAGTCATGCACTGGACCACAATAGAACATTTGTCTTGGCCCAAATTGCATGGGATCATGTGGTTTAGTAATTTATCTAGCGGATATGTATTTGGTGACAGTGATGGAGGCAGCAGGATATTGTGGTACTCTTTTGCATAGATTAAGAATATGAATCAGTTGCATTCTAGCTTGTTGCAAAATCAGACTTTTTTGACTCCATCATGAAAGAATCAAATTATAACCTTTGCTTGTACTTGTACGAACTCCTTGTAACTGTGAGCTGTTGTTCTTTGCAGCCGATGCTGTAGAGGTGTTGAGGAACAGCATCGTATCGGCGTGGGAGCGGGTTATGGCAGCCATTTTTTCAGTCACGGAGTACAGCTAAAAAGCAAGGGGTGTGCAATGGTTCTTTAGCAGACTCCACCACTATAGGGACTGTGGCGATCCCTGCCCCGTTAGCCAGGCTAGGCCTATTACTGGGGGTATCACAGAGAGGTGGGACAGGGTCTTGGTCAGCTATGGTTCGCTAACTCTGACGCCAGCATATCAGCTATGGGTCGCTGATTGCCTCATCGGACAGGCGTCTTCACCCCCAGTTATAACCCTAGATCCATGAGTAAACTATCCAAGCCATCAAGCTTTGTGGGGTCCCAGTCTCATTTCCCACCTCGTTTTATGATGCGTTTTCATCAAGCAGAATTCAAGAATGAGAAATGCTTGAACTAGTTCTTGATCCCCATTGTGTATAGCGCATCATCATCATCATCATCATCATCACCTTTCACTCCCTTGAGAGCATCTCATGGGGCTTCTGCAAGGGTTTTCCACAAATGCCTGTCCTTCGCCTTTTTTTCTGCTCTTGCCCAGGTGATCCCTCTATTGCTCAATATCCTTTCTGTTGTTCTTCTCCATGTCTCTTTTGGTCTACCCTTACTTCTGTTCCCCTGTGGTGTCCATCTTAGTGCTATTCCAGCTGCCTATTTGCATCTTGTGTTTAGGTTCCAGGAGGTCTGCAGTCGGGCTGGGGACTTCCAGTAGCTGGCTTTCATCCACAACCTTCATGGGCTCAGTTTCCTGATAAGCATTTCTCCTTCCACCTGCATTTGTTTTTTTCCTAGCTTCCGTTTCTGTAGCAGTCTGATAGTTCTTTTACCAGATAGGGTTGCTGGCCCTATGCCGAACCCTCCTTAGTCGCCTTTTACGATCATGCGTGGTAGGGTACAGTGGTCCTTGAGAGCATAGGCCACAGATAAAGGCTCTCCAGTCATTCCTGTTCTTGGAATTATTCTCTACTTCCTTCCATGTGCATCCCTTGTTTCCGAGCACTGTCATCATTTCTCTTCTCCAAGTATAGGACACGACATTAATTCCACACTACAATCATGTTGAACCGTTTTCTTAAAAAAGAAAACAAATGATCCAGTAAGCAAAATCTGTTTTTCAAAAATAGTTTAATAATTTAAAACCTCATACCTAATTCTTCACATCATGTAAAATCACATTCCATTTCTTCAAAAAGTTACCAGATGAGCTGGAACCGCGTAAACAAATTTATTTATTTTTAATTATCTAATCAGTTTGAATATTGCGCATCTAACAATTATTCATCATCATCATCATCATGTCATGCCGTTTCCCCACGGAAGGCTGTCTGCAATGAATCTCTACTCTGCTCTGTTTCTTTTCTTCGTAGAACACTCGGCCAAGCTTGTCCCTGTCCATCTCTTGATGTTGCTCACCCATCTATATCGCTGTCGTCCTCTTGTTCTTACTCCCTTTGATTTTGCCTTCAAGAAGGGTCTTCAAAATAGTATTGTGCCTCTTGACATGCCCAAAGTATCTTATCTGTCTTGTTTTTTTTAATGATTTTCAATATTTCACTTTTCTCTTCTGGCTGGTTTAGTATTTCGTTCTTTTCTATCCACAGAAGACGCCACATTCCTCTATATATCCACATTTCAAGGGCCTCGATCTTCTTTTCTGTTGTCTTATTCAAGGTCCAGGCTTTTACACCATCAAGGAATATTGAATAAATGTAGTGTTTTATGATGCGTAATCTCATTTTTATGATATTTGCTTTGATGTACGGATCTTTCTCATTGCTATGCTACTTATTACTTGGAGTTCTTTACTTTTGAAGGTAGACAACTTCAATGCAAGAATTTCCGTTTCCTTTCTCTGCCTTTCTTTAACTTCTGCAGTTGGAAATGGTATGTATACAAATTTTCGAAAGCAAATATCTACCTCAGTCTGAAATAGTTGATGTCAAATATGTCATTGTAATATTACACGCTTCTCGGCCTTTTGGCTAAGATTTTAATCTACAAATCCTCAACACACACGTGGTAAAATTATCTAGCGAGCCCATGCGGGCATTAAAAAAAAATGAAATAGCTGATACCATCTGTATAAATAATTTTGTCAGCCACTATTAGGTACTTAATAGTGAAGAAGGCTGGGTAGTAAAGAGGATTAAACAGAGAAAAGTTAAATATTTTGGATACATTAATCATCATCAGGTGCCGTGCCGACTGGCGTTGGCTATTATGCTTCTCCAGAGTACCCGATCCTTCATGCAGGCCATCAGTTCAGTTGGTGATCTCCTCTCACACCACCCTGTCAGACTGTCCAGTATCATTTCTCTTGGTCTTCCTCTTGATCTTCTTCCTTCTATTTTTCCTGTTATAATATTTTCAATGCCCCCTCTTCTCATTGCATGTCCTATGGAAGTACATTGTCTCTCTCTTATCTTTTTGACAAGGTTTTTTGTCTCTCCAGCTCTTCTCATACATTCTTCATTAGTTATTTTTGCTGTCCAGGGGATTCGCAACATTCTTCTAATAAACCACATTTCTGCTGCTTCCAATGATTTTTGTGCAGACTTGCCTATTGTCCATGATTCACTTCTATATAACAAGATAGGTTCAATATAGCATTTTAGGACTTGTTTTCTAACATTCATTGATAAAGATGTGTTAGCTAATATGTTTCTCATTCTCTGAAATGCAGTATTTGCTTGGCCTACTCTGTTCCTAATTTCTGTTCTGCATTTCCCATCTGAAGTTATTACTGCTCCAAGGTATTTGAATTTCTGCACCTGCTTTAGAATAGTTCCATTTAATTTAATACTGCATGCTGGTGGATTCTGTTTCTTAGATATAACCATAGTCTCTGTCTTTTTGATGTTTAAAGTAAGGCCTTTCTGTTCACTTTCTTTGGCGACTTTATCCAAGAGATTTTGCAGGTCTTGTTGGTTCTCAGCTATCAGTATACCGAAGGTTGTTAATATACATTAAACGTCATGATAATCTGGAGAAGACCGTCTTGAAGGGTACATAATGGGAAAAAGAAAGAGAGGAAGACCAAGGCGAAGATGGATGCAAGACATCGTTGATAATCTGCAGATGAATGCATCAGTAGCAGGGCATCTTGCTTACAACCGAGAGGCCTACAGGAGAGCTGTTAGGGAGGCAAAGTTCCGCAAGGGACATGCAAATGACTGACCTACTGACTATCAGGTGAAATAATGTACCTGTGGCAAATATACAAGCATTGAGTGATATTTAAAATTCGACTGCTACATGTTTCACGTATTGATGCATTACTTCAGCGAGAATAACTGGAACACGGAAATGATTAGCAGCTGAAAAGTTTATAACTCACACAAGAAATTGAACTTTCAGAGTAATGACCTATGCTGATATGAATATTATTTCTTGTTTTATAATGTTATCGAACAACTTGTGCAGAATGGTGTATGTGTAAAGCATTCAAAGTAATTTCTTCTTCTTTGTCCGCCCAAACACCTGTCTCGCACAAATGTGGCAGAAAAATAATATGATCAACATTTCACTAAGTTGCTACAGAAACGCACATCACATATAACAGTGGCTCATTAACTATCACACAAGACGCCTCACTTTCATCTGTAATATATAGGCTGTCACAGCCATGTGCAGGCATAGCAACCGACATAACCGCAAGAAAGTACATTTTGTTTTGACAGTGATGTGTTTAATGTCAGAAGACACGTCACATATTACCATTTGTATGTGTGCTAAAGAATCTAAAAAATGGTAAATCACCAGGTTGTGATAACAGCTGAACTTATTAAAGCAGGAGGAAAGGAATGTGCAACAATCTATCATGCACTAAGTGAAAAGATATGGCATTCAGGTATTTGGCCAAAAGAACTGTAAAAAAAGGTAACCTGAAATTATGCACAAACTACAGAACTGTTGCCCTGATTAGTCATGCCAGTAAAATTCTGTTAAAAATCATAATGGGCAGACTTCGTAAGAAAATATAAGTCAATATGGTCCAAGCTGGTTTCAGGCAAGGAAGAGGATCAAGAGATCATATATTCAATATAAGATTAACAATAGAGAAATTCTGAGAGTTTAATGTGAATCTATATTTATCTTTTATAGACTGTTCAAAGGCATTTGATTGTGTACAACACTAGAAACTTATGGAAAAAATGGGATTTCCAACACATTTGATACAATTAACATCACTGCTGTATCTAGACTAACAAGCAGCAGTAAGAGTAAATGGTGAAACAACAACTTGGTTCGACATAAAACAAGGGGTCAGTCAGGGGTGCATATTGTCGCCTTACTTATTTAACTTTATGCAGAAAATATAATGAGGAATGTTAGAGAAGATGTAGACATAGAATATTATGATGCCGAAACAATTGGAGGTTATGAAATACCAGAGATTAGATACGCTGATGACATAACACAAAAGGAATGGAAAAACTAATTATGTCAGTCTGTAAGAACAGCGAAGAGCAAAACCTCTCTCTTAATGCGAAGAAAACTAAATTGATGACAACTGACAAAACAAATATGACAGCTGAAATATGTATCAATGAGGAAAAACTGGAAGAAGTGGAGGGTTTTGAATATCTTGGATCACTACTAACTAATAATGGAGACACAATGAGGGAAATTAAAAGAAGGACATCTATCGCTCTTCAAAAAGTAAAACCTAAAGAATCTGTTGAGAGGAACAGACAGAACTACAAAAATAAGATTTTTAAGGGCATGTATCTTTCCCATCGCAACATATGCCCGTGAGACCTGGACACTTAACAAAGCAGCTGAGAAACACATAAATGCCTTTGAATGTAAATGCTATAGAAGAGTTATTCAAATATCATGGACACAAAAAAAAGAAAAAATATATCCATACTACAAGAACTTAATGTTGAAGAAGGCTGACTAGTAAAGAGGATTAAACAGAGAAACTTAAATATTTTGGACACATTAAATATGATAATCTAGAGAAGACCGTCTTGGAAGGGTACATAATGGGGAAAAAGAAAGAGGAAGACAAAGGTGAAGATGGATGCAAGACATTGCTGATGATCTGCAAATGGATGCATCAGGGGTGCTAGTTGGCTAAGTCGATAGTACGCTGTTCTCTCGTGGCTAGACGGCTGCTCGTCCTACCGGAGTCCGTGTTCGAATCCCAGGTAATTCTCTTGTGATTTTTCTTTCTCTCACGTCTCACTAAAGTGCTTTGTCTACGATTTTTTCGAGGTTTAATCCTACAATATTTGTTATCTTACTTTACCGCATCAGCAGCAAGGCATCTTGCTTATAACCGAGAGGCCTACAGGAGTGCTGTTAGGGAGGCAAAGAATATGCAAATGAATGAATGAATTGTGTGCTAATTTCAACTGCATGATGCTGTCTCAAAGTGAAATCTTTAGTTTAATCATTGTACAGGAGCCACCCTACCCAGAAAAAAAAGGAAAAAAATAATTTTAAAAAATAAGCACTTTAATATCAATTATTTTAAAAACCAAATATTGTCGTGTATGTTTTAGCAGAGAAGATATATATGTGATTATTGGAATTATGACAGAGAAGCATAGATACCTGAACAGTGTCTGCTGTATTCTCACTGTGTGTTGTTGAGTATCAGGAGTTGTGATAACATTTTTTAGTTCCTTTTACATGGTTATTTTTAATCTTATTTCCAAAATCAGGAATCCATGAGGAGGAAAGCTGTTGGTATCTGGAAGTGCAGCCGGTGCTCAAAAACAGTTGCAGGCGGTGCTTGGGTTTACTCGTAAGTATTGATTTAAAAAAAAATATATCCTGCGGTTGTCTCAATACAGATTTTTTTTCCCTTATATCTAAGGATGGCTTTTCCAATTATGTATAAGTTGTAGAGTATCTGCTTATATTCGGAAACACACTAATGTAATGTTGTTATGGTTTTGTGAATAACAACATTGTTTTTATTTTATTGAATAACATTATTTTTATTCGATAAATGGCATTTAAATTGATAACACAGCTGCATATCTCTGGGAATTCTAGATATATATATATGCATAAACTGAAATTTAGATTTCAGTAATCTTATAAAGACTCTGTCTATTCCGTAACACTGGCCTTTTTTTTTTTTATTACGGAGATGAGGTCACCCCCATGCTCCAACCCCCCCCCCCCCCCCAAAAAAAAAACAAAAAACTTTGAATCTTATGTTTTAGCAGAGAAGATATATTTGTGATTATTGTAATTATGACAGAGAAGCATAGATACCTGAGCAGTGTCTGCTGTATTCTCACTGTGTGTTGTTGAGTATCAGGAGTTGTGATAACATTTTTTAGTTCCTTTTACATGGTTATTTTTAATCTTATTTCCAAAATCAGGAATCCATGAGGAGGAAAGCTGTTGGTATCTGGAAGTGCAGCCGGTGCTCAAAAACAGTTGCAGGCGGTGCGTGGGTTTACTCGTAAGTATTGATTTTTAAAAAAATATATCCTGCGGTTGTCTCAATACAGATTTTTTTTTCCTTACATCTAAGGATGGCCTTTCCAATTATGTATAAGTTGTAGAGTATCTGCTTATATTCGGAAACGCACTAATGTAATGTTGTTATGGTTTTGTGAATAACAACATTGTTTTTATTTTTATTGAATAACATTATTTTTATTCGATAAATGGCATTTAAATTGATAACACAGCTGCATATCTCTGGGAATTCTAGATATATATATGCATAAACTGAAATTTAGATTTCAGTAATCTTATAAAGACTCTGTCTATTCCGTAACACTGGCCTTTTTTTTTATTTTTTTAACGGAGATGAGGTCAGCCCCATGCTCCAACCCCCCCAACCTCCCAATCTGGGAGAACCAGGTCATGTAGAAAGAGTGGAAGAGAACAAACGAAAATAGTGTATATACAAGAGGTGAAGGAAACAAGACCAAGAGTTAGACCAAGACAGAGATAGAGAAGCAACAAAGAAGAGGGTATACAGGAAATTGTGTCACTAACTAGAGAGAGGTTAGGAATAGGGAGGAATGGAGATGAACCTTTATCTGCAGCAGTGAGGCTTAATAGTTAGGAAAACTGAGGAAGAAGGAGAAGAAGAAGAATCTTATGAAGACACTGAGAGTAATATATTAGAGTTCTTTTTATCTCAGATGTTTGGAATTGCTGGCAGAGTGGATTGTTGATATAAGCTCCTGATTTAGTTCAGTTTTTATACTATAACCATTGTTTGTTGTTGCTGTGACCCATCTTGCAAGTCCAGTATAACTAGAATCAGTCATGATATATAAGCTGTTTAGCAAAATGATGTCCTGCAGTTCACTGTCCCCTAAAGTGAAATGACCATTATCCAGCTAGTACTCAGTCCTTTTAGACATTATATTGTTCAGTAACTACATACAGTAGTCTTGCCATTTTCATTAGATTTCTCTCTCTGAACCTTTAAATACCCAATGGACATGGAAGGTTTTTCCACAAATGTCTGTCCTTCACCTTTTTTTTCTGCTCTTGCCCGTATGAGCCTTCTTACTCAATATCCTCTCTGTTGTTCTTTTCCGTGTCACCTTTAGTCTAACCTAACTCCTGTTTTCCTGAGGTGTCCATTTCAGTGCCAATATTGGTAATGAGTTTCCAGTCATCAGGAGTATGCGACTCTTCTACCACTGGTGTCTTTTCTCAGTAATTGAAGTCAATGGCTTCATTTGCATTTCTACCAGCAAGGTGTTTTTTTCTTGTGGTATTTGGCCAAAATATTCATCTAAACGTATGTAAACATTTAGTCTGGAAGGCATTCAGTTTCATTAAGTCTGGAAGGCATTCAGTTTCATTTAGTTTGGAAGGCATTCAGTTTCTTTTCTATAGTTTTGATTAGATTAATAGTGATGTTAACTTTTTCTGTAGTTTTGGTTAGGATAATTAAAACTAAATTGATGACAACTGACAAAACAAACAAGGCAGCTAAAATATGTATCAGTGAGGAAAAACTGGAAGAAGTGGAGAGTTTTGAATATCTTGGATCACTACTAACTAATAATGGAGACACAATGAGGGAAATTAAAAGAAGGACATCTATCGCTCTTCAAAAAGTAAAACCTAAAGAATCTGTTGAGAGGAACAGACAGAACTACAAAAATAAGATTTTTAAGGGCATGCATCTTTCCCATCGCAACATATGCCTGTAAGACCTGGACACTTAACAAAACAGCTGAGAAACACATAAATGCCTTTGAATGTAAATGCTGCAGAAGAGTTCTCCAAATATCGTGGACACAAAAAATAACAAATATACCTATACTACAAGAACTTAATATTGAAGAAGGCTGGCTAGTAAAGAGGATTAAAGAAAGAAAACTGAAATATTTTGGACACATTAAACGTCATGATAATTTAGAGAAGACCGTATTGGAAGGATACATAATGGGAAAAAGAAAGAGAGGAAGACCAAAACGAAGAGGTTGCAAGACATCGTTGACGATCTGCAAATGGATGCAGCAGCGGCAGGCCATCTTGCTCACAACCGAGAGGCCTACAGGAGTGCTGTTTGGGAGGCAAAGTTCCGCAAGGGACATGCAAATGAATGAATGAATAGTGGTGTTAACTTTTTCTGTAGTTTTGGTTAGGTTAATAGTTGTGTTAACTGGTGAAATAGAAAGGGGACAATGGCTTATTTAAAAAAAAAAAAAAAACTAAACTTTAGGTCGTTCTCTTTTCTCCCCCCCCCCCCCCCAAGTATTCGCTCCTGTAGAATAACACATTATTTTTAAATATCCTGAATTTTTGTTTCCGTGCTCAGCTTTTTTGGATATCCATATGCTGTGCTAGACTGTGAAAGTCTAGTTTGTTCTGTTTAGACTGTTGTTGGTGTCCTCTTTTGCCAAGATTTACGAATTCCATGACCCTTATTTTATTATCTACTTTCAGTACACTGTTACATTTTCGTCATTAACTTTGTCTTGCCTACATTTACTTTTAATCCTGTTTTTCTCATATTTTGGGTTAATTTATTTATTTTGTCTTGCATGTCTTTGTTTACTTTACAGCAGACAAATGTCTGTAGAGTCAGGATCCTTCAGTACCGTAATCAGGGTTCACTGTAGTCCTCTGTATTTGTCTGATGTTGTCTCCTTCGTTAAATAGTCCTGTGGTAAGACATGTGGGTTGGTAGTAGTACACATCCTTGTTTCACTCCTGTCTGCACCCCAAAACTGTTGTAAGTATGGTCTCCACAAATCACCTTGCACTGATAACCCTTGATAACATTCAATATCTTTGAGGGAGGCCATGCCATCTTAGAATTCTCCACAATGATTCTCTTTTATACTGTTGAAGGCTTTTTCAAAATCTGTGAACATTTCATTGTATTATTTCAGGGGTATTAACCTAGTTCATTTAATGATGAAAATCTTGTTTTTTTTACTTACAGTAACCTAGTAGGTTGTTATTTTTTATGATTATTGTTGTCTTTCGAAGTGAGGATGACATTTTTGTTATCACAAAACTGTTGACTGCCTTATTAGATGTGCTATTTGTCAGTATTTTTATATATTTATGTCTCTTGCATATGTAGATAAAATCTAAATAATGAAAAAAAAAGAGAAATTTTGAACACAAACGAACTTTTTTGTTAGTGAGTTATGTCTCTTCCTGGAGACATCATTTACAAGATTAAAGCAGACTTTTATGATGGCAGTGATGAAACTTTAAAAAAACTAGAGTATGTGGGTTAGACACTGGTGATGAAGTAATATAGTCTGTAATGTAGATAAGCAGCAGGAGTGAAGGATAGAGTAAAGCAGAGGATGAGTGTCACGGGGTTAATAGACAATGTAAACACGTACAGGACGTTGGTCAGGTTCGCTGTGAGATCTCATTTGTAAATGAGTAGCATGTCTTTATGGAGCGGTGAGGGAAGAGTGATTTTTCAGTTAATTTGTTATGACATAATTTATTATTGCAGACACTGACAGAACTTTTTTTTTTAAGAATGTTTTAGCTTTTGGTGTGAAATTTAGTTTATGAAATAGATTCTTGTGTTTTAAACAGTTATTTTAGATTCTTTTTTTTTTTTCCCTTTATTCCAGTACAACTGCAGCAGCACAAGTACGAAGTGTCGTCCGTCGTCTGCGAGAAATGAAAGAAATTTAATGCAAATAAACTTTTTAACTGATGACGGTGTTCATTTTTTTTTGTCTAATAGCGGTTGTACAAACAGCAATCTGCTGTGAGTTGAACTGCATGAAATGGTGTCTTTGAACAGATCGGAGATGAGTACAATATTCAGTGCTGTTTTTATTGTATTGGGGGAAAGCACCCTGTACCATGTTAGCACCACATTGTCACATCCAGAAATTTAGCAGTAAAAGCTAATTAATTTCTTGATGGTCACTAGCAAATTTTCTATCGGTCAGTCAATCAAGTGCCTTGCCATGTGGCATAGGCGATCATTTCTATCCACAGTTCCCTGTCTTTAGACTTGATTATGAGATACCGCCAGTGACTTTCTTCCTAGATGTTTTGAAGAGTATACAAAAAATGTACAACCCACATGAAGGAAAAAAAAAACTAGAAGACACTTAACTGACAATTACCGTTTTTGTACATAGTTAACCGACAATTACCGGTAATATTACCAATAGAAGTTCTTTTGGCGAAAAAGCGCTCTCGAGTTCCGTGCGTGGGGAGACAGGCTTTCGCTCCCTTCCCGGACGGCGAGAGTTAAGGTGTTTCGATGCAGAAGCAAGTGGTTTGTCCGTCGAGCGAAGCATGTAAACGGCTAGCCAGCCAGGTTCGTGATAACGATGTAGTACGGTTTTGTTGACCGATGGTCTCGAAATTGGCCCATCTCTCGCAAAGAGTATCGGGTCTGCAGTATGTAACGTGTGTTGTTTGTGGGTGGCCAGGCTTTCTTCTCCGCTCGTTAGAGCAGAGAGAGCCGCCCCCGCCGGTTAAAGGAAATGAAACGCCGCCGGGGTCGAAAGGGATCCGCTCTGAGCAGAGTGCTGTCTCCCTTGCCCCGCGTCGGTCTGTCGGCAGATATCCGACAAAGGTTCGGTGAAGAAAGCTATCTGGTTGATCCTGCCAGTCCGCTGTTGGCGAGATCTTCAGCTGCCGTGCATGGAGCGGTGCTCTTCCCGGCCAATGAAGAAATTTGCAAATGAGGTTGCCGCGCAGCATCACTGCGGAAAAGGTGGCTGAAAGGATAAATCGAAGCAAACAGTCAAATCACGGCACCTCTGGTCTGGAGGTCGGCCACGTCCTGAGTGCAGTCATATCGGGTGAAATGCATGAACCGGCTTGTCCCAGAGGTTAAGTCACTGCTGGCTTGACTCTTCAAATGCCGCGCGTGGAGTGAAGCTCCTCCTGGTTAAGGAAGTAAATACGGAAATAAAGGCTGCTGTGCGGCGCCGATGGGAAAAGGTGGTGGAAAGTGAAGTTTAACCTGGTATGTCCAGTAGTATCGCTACGAGAGCTATACCACGGCGCCTCTGCTCTAGAGGCCGCCTACGTCCGAAATACACCTACACTGGTGAAATATGCCTAAACCGGCACACACCAGGGGTGGAGCTCGATGGCTAGACATGTCATGCCACCTCCGCTCTAGAGGTCAGTAACGCCTGATAAACACCCATACTGGTGAATTTTGCCTAAACCGGCTCATACCAGGGGTGAATCTTGAAGGCTATGAATGTCACAGTACCTCTGCCCCAGAGGTCGGTCCCGTCCCAAACACGCCCATACTGGGAAATGCCTAAACCGGCTCAACCCAGGGGTAGAAGTCACTAGTGGCGAGGATTCATCCTCCTGGACAAAAGCTCCATCCTGGTCACAACTAGGAAGGGTAGCGGCCACGACCGCAAAATTCTGAAGTCGGAGACACTGGACCAGGGAAGTCTAGATAGGCAACCACCTCTCACCCGGCGGGGATGTCTGCGTATCCTAATCACACTGAGGTTTTCCGGTGAGAAAGTCCAACACTGGACTGGATGGGCAACCACCTCTCACCCGGCGGTGATACACGGGTATCTCAAAACACGTCGAGGTTTTCCGGTGAGAAAGTCCAACTCTGGCCTGGGTGGGCTTACGCCTCTCACCCAGCGGGGATGCACTGATATTCCAAACACGTCGAGGTCTTCCGGTGAGAAAGTCCAACCCTAGACCAAACTGGTGCAATGAAAACCACGGTGTCACGCAATCCCGCTTCCGAGACCCACCAAGAATACAGGCTAAAGCACTGTGATACTCTGAACCCCTTGTGGTCCTTTCGTGGAACTCGTGTGGTCTATTTTGGACCACACGTGGGACCACGGGACCTAACGAGGACCACATGTGTGAATTCAGTAGGTTCACAGTGCGGTTTTTGGTGGTAGAAGTGAACGAAGAAGAAGAAGAAGAAGAAGACCAATAGAAAAAGAGAAAAACCAATATTTTTGGAGGTTTCCGGTTCCTTTAACTTGTTTATATTATCAAAAATGTAGTAAAAAATAACAAGTGAAATTGGTTGGAGGATGGTGGGCCTGTAGACTGATGATACTTAATTTGTATGGAGGAGGATCAGTCAGTTTTGACTTTGAGTCAGCTTGTGAGCATTTTGTATTAAATCTTGCGGCAAACAAGGATAGAACAAAAATTTCATATGAACATTTAATTCCCACTGATATATGTAATGTGCTTTTTTATTTTAAAATTTTTTAAAAGTTTAAATTACCAAATACCACTTTAATAAATGCAGTTTTTAGGAAATTACTCATGTGGGGTGAAAGACTAGTACAGTTGTACCTGTTTCAAAAGTTCCTAGCATGATCACTGGATAGATACACAATCAAACATCCTTTTCCCATACTTAAAACATGCCACTTCAGTGTATAATGAGTTAAAATAGTGCAGTAGGAAGGCTCATTCATTCATTCATTTGCATGTCCCTTGCGAAACTTTGCCTCCCAAACAGCATTCCTGTAGGCCTCTCGGTTGTGAGCAAGATGGCCTGCCGCTGCTGCATCTATTTGCAGATTGTCAACGATGTCTTGCAACCTCTTCGTTTTGGTCTTCCTATCTTTCTTTTTCCCATTATGTATCCTTCCAATACGGTCTTCTCTAAATTATCATGACGTTTAACGTGTCCAAAATATTTCAGTTTTCTTTCTTTAATCCTCTTTACTAGCCAGCCTTCTTCAATATTAAGTTCTTGTAGTATAGATATATTTGTTCTTTTTTGTGTCCACGATATTTGGAGAACTCTTCTGTAGCATTTACATTCAAAGGCATTTATGTGTTTCTCAGCTGTTTTGTTAAGTGTCCAGGTCTCACAGGCATATGTTGCGATGGGAAAGATGCATGCCCTTAAAAATCTTATTTTTGTGGTTCTGTCTGCTCCTCTCTACAGATGTCCTCCTTTTAATTTCCCTCATTGTATTTCCATTATTAGTTAGTAGTGATCCAAGATATTCAAAGTAGGAAAGCTACTGTTGCCAAATATAACAATAATAGCTACCACTTACAATTTCAAATTTGCTGAATGTTCAAACTGAATTTATATTTGAAAGTTTAAATAGTACAATTCTGAGCACTTAAATAATTCTTCTAAATGCTCAGTGTTGGCAACAAATGTAATGTTTCAGTCAGATTAGTTCTAATCTGAAATGGAAACATTTAACTTGTAATTTGTAACCACTCTCTTCTGTCTCTACAAATGGCATTTGTGGGGAAAACTCTTGCAGAGGCCCTATGTATGGTCATCCAGAGAAAGTCTCTGCAAACACCTGTGAGAAAAGTTTTTATGACTGGTGTCAGATTTCCAATAAATATAACGTAGCAAGTATATATATATTTTTTTGTTAGAATTTTTTTTTCCTTTAATGTACTGTTTCAGTTCATTTTCAGTCCAGAATACCAAATATTTAGCTGAATATACTAGTTATTTGGCACATTCATGTTAATAAGGAAATGTAGGATCACCCAAAAGCATCAAATGCCATATAAAATTATAAATGCTGTGTGGTATGTAAAACTGAAATGATATATAAATAGGAAATGGCAGTGTTGTTGATTTGAAGTGGAAAAATGGAAATTCTGACCCAAGAGGTCAAAAATTGTAATATTTCTAGTGTTCAGCATTTTTAATTTTCCAGCAGCTGATTGTGTTGACAATGTGATGTGCGATTATCACAAGATAATCTCTCACATGAAGATAGTGGTTTTGATAGTTTAATTTTCAGGGTGCATTTTTAAGGTATATCTTTTCTTTCTTTCACACACAAATGTTATATAACTTGGAACTTATGTGAAACAGTATAACTAAATAAATGGACTTGAAGAAATCTGGATATCTTTAAAAGTAGAATTATTAAAACTTATGGTAGGGTTTGCTGAAATAGTGCAAAAAATGTATTCCAAAATTTGGACATGAGCCAGTAATTTGCATAAAATGTCTTGTACAAACAAATGTCTAAGAAAAATACTCTATACATTGGAATGAATTCAAGACTAAACTAGTGAATGAGAAATTAGAACAGACTGGAAAAATACACTGCGAGCAATATGTGACGCGCAATAGCGCGGGAAGAAAATATGTACAAAATGTGCAGGGCACATGAGAGTTTAACTGAGCATGAGGTGCATGGGTAGTAATGTAGTTAGTGCATTTGTTTCACACTGAAGTTGTTAAAAGTTCTGGCCAGACCAGCTTCTATCAGTGTAACATTTGTCTCGCTAGAGGTTCTAAGGAATGCAAACGCGCCACAAACAGCCTCTGGCAGTCAAGTCCAGCTCCTGGCCTTCCCGTGGCAGAACTGTTTAAACTGACAGGAGAAGGGGCGAGGGCGAATATCTGGCGCCTGAAAACCAGTTACTTAGGGTAGATGAGTGGCACGTTTGGTAGCTCATCTGCCGCTGTTGGCGAGATCTTCAGCTGCCGTGCGTGGAGCGGTGCTCCTCCCGGCCAATGAAGAAATTTGCAAATGAGGTTGCCGTGCAGCATCACTGCGGAAAAGGTGGTAGAAACGATAAAGCGAAGCAAACAGTCAAATCACGGCACCTCTGGTCTGGAGGTCGGCCACGTCCTGAGTGCAATCATATCGGGTGAAATGCATGAACCGGCTTGTCCCAGAGGTTAAGACACTGCTGGCGAGACTCTTCAAATGCCGCGCGTGGAGTGAAGTTCCTCCCGGTTAAGGAAGTAAATACGGAAAAGAAATAAAGGTTGCTGTGCTGAGCCGATGGGAAAAGGTGGTGGAAAGTGAAGTTTAACCGGTATGTCCAGTAGTATCGCTACGAGAGCTATACTACGGCACCTCTGCTCTAGAGGCCGCCCACGTCCGAAATACACCTACACTGGTGAAATATGCCTAAACCGGCACACACCAGGGGTGGAACTTGATGGCTAGACATGTCATGCCACCTCCGCTCTAGAGGTCGGTAACGCCTGATAAACACCCATACTGGTGAATTTTGCCTAAATCGGCTCATACCAGGGGTGAATCTTGAAGGCTATGCATGTCACAGTACCTCTGCCCTAGAGGTCGGTCCCGTCCCAAACACGCCCATACTGGGATAATGCCTAAACCGGCTCAACCCAGGGGTAGAAGTCATTAGTGGCGAGGATTCGTCCTCCTGGACAAAAGCTCCATCCTGGTCACAACTAGGAAGGGTAGCGGCCACGACCGCAAAATTCTGAAGTCGGAGACACTGGACCAGGGAAGTCTAGATAGGCAACCACCTCTCACCCGGCGGGGATGTTTGCGTATCCTAATCACGCTGAGGTTTTCCGGTGAGAAAGTCCAACCCTGGACTGGATGGGCAACCACCTCTCACCCGGCGGTGATACACGGGTATCTCAAAACACGTCGAGGTTTTCCGGTGAGAAAGTCCAACTCTGGCCTGGGTGGGCTACCGCCTCTCACCCAGCGGGGATGCACTGATGCCCTAAACACGTCGAGGTCTTCCGGTGAGAAAGTCCAACCCTAGACTAAACTGGTGCAATGAAAACCACGGTGTCACGCAATCCCGCTTCCGAGAACCACCAAGAATACAGGCTAAAGCACTGTGATACTCTGAACCCCTTGTGGTCCTCTCGTGGATCTCGTGTAGTCTATTTTGGACCACACAGGGGACCACGGGACCTAACGAGGACCACAGGCGTGAATTCAGTAGGTTCACAGTGCGGTTTTTGGTGGTAGAAGTGAACGAAGAAGAAGAAGAAGAAGTCTCGCTAGAGCTGATTACTTAATGGCATGGAAACGGGAATTTTACCTTATCTATGCACAGAAGCACAATCATTGATTCGGGAGTGAGATACAGTGACAAGCTCTAAAGATCTGATGGACAAAAAAAAAAAAAAAAGCAAACTGCAACAGCGCTAGAACCATGGCGAGCCTAACCCTGACGAGTAGGTTCAGTCATTTACTAGGAGCACTATTGAAGAGGTGAGACAGATTTTCGTGTTAAAAAAAAATTGTTTACTCATCTTTAGTAAAACATGCACAGCATAGTGTATGTACACATTCAACATGCATAATAACTTCAGAATACGTGTATGGATATATAAAGACCTATATTTAAGGTCATGTTCCATGTTTCAAAATTGTAATTGTTTCAATTATATTTGAAAAGGAGCTTCGGTCGAACAATGAGATTGTTGTGATAAGTTGTTATCACTGTCCACGTTTATATTTCTTAACCTTGTATAATAATAATCAATGGTCTCTGATTATATGTGAATGATTAGAAAACTTCACACTTTGTGCATGGTGTCTTCCTAATAGCGCTTGTCAAGATCGGAGTAGAAATCAGGACAAGTATCGGTTTCTTCAAGATGCAATTAATTTAAGAATCTTCAGAATTTTTTTTTTTTTTTTGGTCTTGCCAGCATCATCCATATTTCTGTTACTATTTATTTTAAATAACGGGAAAAAATTTCAGTATGTATGAAATTAATTTTGTTCAGTAATTTTGATAAAGTAACATATCATTAATAGCCAGGCTCTCTATTTGTTTTCCTGACATCAATTTACAATTACCAAACTGCCAAGGGACGTCAGTCAGAAGACTTCCGGTTTAGTATTCACGTTTTCACGTTTCGTGTTTGAAAGGTTTGAAAGTTGGGAATTGTTAAAATTCAATATGCAGAGTGATGATGTAAGTAATATATAATTTTCATTTTAGTTATGAGAAATAAGTGTCTATTAAAAACTATATCACCACGTTATATTTAGAGTGAAAGAACTATAAATACAAGTCAGTCTTGCTGTAAAAATTTTCATATGGTATTTGACGTAAATTACGTTATAAGAGAAATTTCATGCATTTCCTGATATTAAGGATTCTGTACCTGGGTTTTTAGAGTAGTTTTACGCTCTGACATGTGTTTTTGAACCCCTTTTTAAAATTATATGAGGGATCCGGCATTCCCCCATCATTATCCTCTTCTCATCATAAAATCTGTGAGAAAGCTTTTACTGTGGTAACAAGAGAGAGATGCTTTGAGTTGAGAGAGTAGGGCACCACTGATTAGCTTACTCAGGCTTCCAGTTAAATGTATGCATAACACTAGGCCTAGTGCTAAGATGTTTCAGAACCAGGGCAGAAGATGTGAGACTACAGATAGAACTGACTGAAAAAGAAAAACAGAAAAAAAGTTTTAAAAAATGAAGCTACATCCTGGAGGCTCACATCAGATTTAGTGTGACCAAGTACTTCAACACTGAAGAAAAAAGAACAAGCCATGAAGAAAAGAAAGAGTAACTTTACCTTGCTGCAGAACATTTCAGTTTTCAATTGTATTGAGGAAACAGGCTAAACGACAACATAAAAGAGACTGGATACAAATTAATTTTGATAATGGTGTTAGAGCAAAGAAAATTAGTGATTTAGTGAAAAAAAGAAAATATTGCTTTTTTTTAAGCATTGGTTAAAACCCTGGCATGTAATGCAAATCTTGGGTGAGATTAAAGACTAGTAGTCTCAATAATGTGTTGACATTGATAATTTTAGTGTATCCTTATCTGTTTATCATAAATAAAATAGTAACAAATTTCTGTCTGTACAGGTAATTTGGAGCATTATAAATAAGTCATTCTGCTCATTTAAAGTAAAGTAAGTATTTGGTTTCTGTCTTTCATTGTTTTATATCAGTTTGTTTTCTAACTTATTTCGGTTCATCTTTCTTTCTCATTTTCCACCCATACACTCTGTTCCAGATATACACACACTTCCACCCATTAAGTGTTTTGTAAAAATGGCAATAGGTGCTGTGGTGGTTAGTGCATTCACCTGCCGATCTGAAGGTCCCTGATTTGATTTCATACTCAGGCAGAACTTTTTGGGGCTGACCAGTGCCAGGGTTAACCCAGCCTCAAAACAAAATGGGTACCTGGGGTTTCCCTTGAAAAACAAAGCCAGCAAGGACGGGTGCTGGCATCCCTGCCTCAAATACTGTAGTGGCCTAGAAATGTGAAGGCACTAACACTTCACATCCCTTTGGCATGCAAATGCTACAGTACATATATTTAGAAAAGTATAGGGACATGCAAATGAATGAATGAGTGGGAATAAAATTTTGTTCTTACTTTATTTGCTGCAAGATTTAATCTTTACAAAATGCTCACATGTTCAACCCAAAGTCAAAAATAGCTGGTTCTCCATGCAGACTGAACATCATCAGCCTGCTGGCCTGATTATCCTCTTAGCAGATTTTTGTTTGTTGATTTTAACTAGGTTTTTGACAATATAAACCAGTTACAGTGACTGATGACCTCCAGAAAGTTTTGATTTTTCTCAGTAATTTAATGATTATTGCCAGTTAGTGCAGTTACTGTTACAGTATGGTATTGCAAGATATTTTGCATTATTTAAGATATTAGAATCAGTAGTTGGTCCCACATACCATTTTTTTATGCATAAACATTTGTTAGGGTTATTACATTTTTTCTACATTTTCCACAGGCAGTATGCGTATTACACGGAAGCATAATGTTTTATTTTGTTATGTTTATATGTTCTCTTTCTCTCTCTCTCTTTTTTTTTTAAACCATCCATCGATATCCATGTATTGGGATTGATTAAGTTATTACCACCCAGTATACCTTATGGCATTTAGTAGGGTGGCAACAAGTTCTCTCTCTGGCTTTGTTGCATATTGGTTGTCTCAGTATGCAACATTCATGACTTCTGTAGTTCAGCACCTTTCCTTGCTAGGGCAGACTGTGGTCTTGCTCGGACTGCCATGAAGACAGTGGTGTAGGCTGGTCTGAGTAAAACTTTGTTTTCCAGTCTCTGGTGGCTGTACTTAACCCCCTTCTCTATATCAGATCGGACATGCAACACTGGCTGGCCAGACGGCTTTGAGACAGTTCTACAGTGACATTCCGACTTTGGGATGAGGAATCCGATGAATGCTTCAACAATATCCATTCCCTAGCACTTATAGTCTGCTGGCTCTGTTTTTTTTTATATCATTCTGGTAGCCATTGCTGTAAAGACCCATATGCTTGTCACGTCCTGGATTCATTGGTTTCTCACCAGATTTTCCTCATCCCTGCCGGCGATCTCCATGTCCCCAACCGTCCACTAACCTGACATTACATTTTACAAAAATAACAATTACAGTTAGTGTTGATTGCTAAAAGTTTCTGGGCTACAGAAGTAGGTCAGAATTTTTAAGCAAACTGATCTATGGTCCCTGTCTAACAAAGACTGTTAAGATAAATATGTTCTTAACACAGTTGTTTCCAGGGGAATTTTTCTTTTCAAATTCTGGGGGGGGGGGTGGGGGTGTTTTTTTTTTCCACATTTATAGAAAAATTCCAGTCCAATTTACAGTCATGTTGTTTTTTTTTTCCTTCAGGACAAAGACTCAGAATTTTTGCAGAAATGAGTACAGTTTAACAGGTTTATGCAACCGCTCCACATGTCCACTGGCCAACAGTCAGTATGCAACTGTCAGAGAAGAGAAAGGTATGATCCACTGTTTAATGTCAGTTTTTTGATAGTCTATTAGAATCTTTTTATCAGGCTCATCCATGAGGTGGGAGAGGGCAGAATAACTTCTAGGTATTGAAGTTAGCTGTAAATATTCAAATTAAAAAAAAAGAGGACCAAAACACCTGGTTTACAGATTAGTGTCTTTAGATAAGAAAAACTTATACACAAGCTAATAAAAGGTGGAGGAAAACTATTGCCATACTTTGTACTTTAATTGCCTTACTCCATACTTTAATTGCCTTGTAAAATTGTGCTTCAGTAATTTATGAGCAATAAAAATAAATGGAGGTGTAAGGTTCAGTTTTACAAAAAGATAGAAAGAGTAAGGAAAGTTGCAGAAAGAGTACATACAAATGAAGAACATGTAAAAATCCAGTATTTCAGAAAAAACCTTTTTTTCAAGAATCACATACAAGGCTCTAAAAATGGGTACCAGAGAAATCTGGGAAGGTAAAGCGGCCAGGTGTGGTACTGACCACATCACACTTTCATGTGCCGAAAGTAATGGAAAATACGGGTCTAGCACTGTATTCCTCAATATGCCTTAATGGCATGGAAGCAGGAATTTTACCTAACCTTACATACAAAAGCAACACAACATGAAAAATATAGAATTAGTTTTTTTTTTTTTTTTGGCCTCATCCTGGTAAGAAAAGTTGGACACAAAACTACGAGCAGTATGGTTTAAAGGGGCATTTCATTGGAGCAATGAAAATAAAAAAAAATGTAAATGAAGTGAAAGCTTGAAGGTATCTTATGGCAAATGCAAAAGATAGGCCACAGTTTCACTCATGTAAAGTCTGAAAGTTCTTCTGGTTAATGTAGTTTAAAGCCAGATTCCTGTGGAAGGCCCATGTGTGAAGTAGGCATAGTTTGTTTTCTTTCTTAACTTGCATTCTGTGAGTCTTTTAAATGTCATTTGTATTTCCTTTGTAAATCCATTGATGAGTCTGTAAATTTCTTTTCTCCGATTGCTGTATTGTATTCATGCTGTAATAATTGTACTCAGAATAAATTGTGCATGTTTGGACACAGAAGTCATATATTTGATCCACTAGCTGTAATTTATGTGCACATATAAAAAACAGGAGTTGATTAAGCTTAATGAGTCAGATGTTTATATTATTGCTCATTTTTTTAGCAGTGCACATAGATGGTCTAGAGATTGTGTGGTGTTTAAAAAAAACTTTTTTATTATATAGAAAAATTCATAAATTTCAATTCCAGCATATTTTGGCTGTATTCTTGAAGTCATCTTGTCTATCTAAATTAATGAGTAGTTTATTATATCCAAAACACAGCATTGGATTAAATGGAGAGATTCATACATTGTAATCTTTTCTACTGTATAAATGGTTTCTTTGCTATTTGTCACACTGTTGAGTAGTTTAGATTACTTGAATTAACTGACATCATGTTAGACTGACCATGGAGGTCATGGCGGTCACCAAGGCAATAACGTGGTTGGAGACAAAGACCTTCACTCATGTGTTTTCAGTGATTCAGTGAATATACTCAGGAAGACTGAGTCGGGATGGAGTCAGAAGTTGGAGTCTACGAGAAGGCCAAGGCTGACCAAAATCTGTGTCATATTTGTGCCAGAACACGTGGGAGTGAAAGATAACAAGAGAGCGGGCAGGCTTGCTAGTATGGCTGCTATGGAAAACGAATGCACAGTGGACTAGACTGATATTCTGAGTGCTTTTAGGGAGGCTGGTTGCATCAAGGGTTTCAGCAACAACTGTGACAAGATTGCTTGAGCACATTGTCAAACAGGGTGAGGCCAAACAAGAATGCTATATAGGGAGCCAAAGACCAACCAACACAGAACTGGTGTCATCAGTCGCTGCATGGTGGATGAGATACTGAGGAACGGATTGTAGCATTTATGGATTACTTGCCTGATGTTAAGTAAGGATGATGTGCCGACTAACTAGTATGTTAACAGTTTTCTATGCTTTTTTTAAAAAAAAAACTTCAGATAATTGTATTAAAAAAAAGGTAAAGGTAATCCTCTCATGCCTTAGAGGCTCATAGGGATATGATGTTAGTGCCCATATTTTCCTTGACCTGTCAGCACACTAGAGGGTGATTTGGTCAGTATCATGCCTGGCCACCTTTCCTTCCCCAACTCCAGAAGAAGTCAGGTACCCATTTCTACAGCTGGGTGACCGGGGCGCCTCTGGCTGGATTCAAACACCCGACCTTCACCATGAGAGACCACTGCACTAACCACTTCGCCAATCAGATGCCCTCAGATAATTATATACTATAAGCATAATTACAGATATACAGTTTTGCTTAATTTTAGGTGTGTGTTACCTGTATGTGAAGACTATAGAAAGAGCAGCATTCCCACGCAGACTCTGGGAAAAAATCAAACTGTCTAGGAGTTATGCCAAGGCACTTAAACAGATTGACGAGAGTCTGATTTATTGGCCCAAGTGAGTACTGAAAAGAAATTTGATGTATTGCTTGGAAAAAAAAAATCCACTGCTAGGTTAAAATTCTGTGAAAAACAGTTGAAAGCTGTGATTTATGCTAGTTTTATTAAATTCCTTGTAGAGCATGACACTATTGTTCATGCATATAATCTGGAGTATTAATACTTTAATAAGTGTATGTGACATCATACTCATGAAAAAATGAATAAATAATAGTCATTAATGACATGATTAACTTTAGATGATAAAAATAACTTTTAGAGAACTTTCTTGTGGTTTTGAAGGTATCATTTCAGTTAAGTGTTACAGAGCCCTGTATATATTGAAATGCAAATGTATAGGCAGCTGAATATTACATTTCCATGCACCAGACTGGTGAGAGCAGTTTGGTACGAGCAGAACACATGTTCCACGTACTGAAAAATCACCATTTTTATGCATATCAGAACTTAAGTGTTGCAAATAAGTTTTCTTATGGCTGTTTTAGTAATTAATGTGCTTAAACATTTTTTTTATGTGTGTGCTTTTTTTGTTAGGTATATGATTCACAAGTGCAAACAGAGATTTACCAAAATCACTCAGTATCTCATCCGAATAAGGAAGCTTACACTTAAAAGGCGGTAGGTGGTGAATGTACTGTTGGTCATATACCAGGATCAATATCGGTTAATGTTTCTAGCATCAGGTGCCAGACGTATGTAGCCTAGGAAACATATCAGTCAGGAAATATCAGTATTATGGTTAAAAAGGAAAAGTGCCATTTAAGATTAAACTTTGAAGAAAAAAAACTGGTTGCTGGTAGTTGACCATTCTTCAAGGCAAAATACTCACGAGAGAAGCAGTTAGGGAAAATCATGAAACTCATGTCAGCGGACGTAAAGAAAGACAAACCACTGTAAGGAATGATAGCCACAGATTGGAGTGAGTTATATTGATCCATAGTATTGATGTGAATTCCATCTTTCAGATATATTATTGTTAGTTCTTTCTTAGTTTTGTTCATTTTGTTGTGTAGTCATGTCTTGTCTTCAGACTTTTGGATGTTTTTTGTGGTTACTTGTGAAAAATCATAATATTGTTGGATTTCTTCCTTTTATTTTTTTTCTTTCTTCTGGTTTTGGCTGTTGCTTCATTCAGATTTTTTTCTTTAAAAATTTAATAATTTCATTAAAAAAAAATTAGATTTGAACATGCCGACTGAAATTATTAGTAAGTGTTTTTGACATGGTCAATTCTTAATGTTGAACAAATGTTGAAATTGCAATATTTTAAGATATTATTTATATTTTACAAGTATATTTCTGTTCGTTTGCCAGGAAAGAGATTGTACCTTTGAGCAGAAAGGTGGAAAGGAGAGAGGCCAGACGTGCAGTAAGAAATTAAATTATTTAGTTTTCTTCCCAAGTACAAAATCATTATGGATGTTAATGCAAGCAAGCTTTCATAAGACAAAATGTAATGAATGTATTTGTAATACATAAAGCAGCGGGGGGGGGGGGGTGAGCAGACCCTGGAACTACATCATTGTAGATAACATTAAAGGGAGTTATGAAATAGCAGAATGAGTATTAAACTTATAAAATTTGAGTAATTTTACTTGTTGCATTGGATGGTTTGGAAAATACACAAATAATGTGGTGGTTTTATTCTATCACCAGGAGAAAGCTCTGATTGCTGCACAACTTGACACGGTGTTGGAGAAGAACTTGCTACAGAGATTAAAAGATGGGATGGTAAGTGCAGCTGCCAGTTTAGGCTTGACCAGGCAAGAGTGAGTCTCTTTCTCTTAACCTTTCGGTGCCTGAGGCACATGGGGCTTTCTCAAGGGTTTTCCACAAATGCCTGTCCTTCATCTTTTTTTTTTTTTTTATTCTCTTGCCCTGGTGAACCTTCTGTTACTCAGCATCCTCTCTGTTGTTTTTTTTTCTCTGTCTCCTTTGGTCTGTGTCCCTTAGTTCTCTTTCCTTAAGGTGTACATTTTAGTGCTATTTTTGATAATGAGTTATCAGTCATCCAGAATACATGCCCCAGCCATCACCAGCATCTTTCCTTAATAATCAGTCAGTGGCTTCATCTGGATTTCTGCCAGTAAGGTGTTATTTCTTAAGATATTTGGCCAAAATATTCGTTTAATCCTACGTAAACATTTAGTCTGGAAGGAGTTAAGTTTGTTTTCTATAGTTTTGGTGGTTTTCCACCATTCACTTCTGTAGAGTAACACAGTTCGGACATTTGTAAGTGAATGCACAAATAATAAAATCTTCAATAGTCATTATGAAATAACTACAGGAACAGCATATGATTAGGGGGCTGGCATGTCCTAGTGAAGAGACCTTGTGTTGTAGCCTAACTGCTGTCCAGGCTGTTTGTGAATATCATGTGAAGTTTAGTCCTCTTGAATATATAAAAGGTAAAGGTAATCCTGTCATGCCTTAGAGGCACATAGGGATATCGTGTTAGTGGCCATATATATATATATATATTCCTGTAGTCAGTATCATGCTTTTCCTTCCAGAAGAAGTTAGGTACCCACTTCTGCAGCTGGGTGACTGGTGTGCCTCTGGCTGGATTCGAACCCCCGACCCTCCTAAATATAAAGTGCATAGAAAAAGAAAAAAGAATGTTTGTGTTAAGGGGATTGACCATATGTAATATTTTTGTTTCTGTCACAGAATGATAGTTTAGGTCTATGAAAGTGATAGATGCACTAGACTTGCTGAATTATTAGTGTTTGGTGTATATATTATATATGTGGCTCTCTGTTTTCAGTGAAAGTCTGAATTAGTTTTCAAGGCATATCGCAGTGTCTATTTAATGTGTATAGTTGCACCAGACAACCACTGTTGCTTTGACAATCTAGACAAATTGGGGCAGCAAGAATAATTCTTTAGTTAGGTCCATTGAGATAGTTTTTAGCATTTTTCAAGTTTAATTGTCACAGTATTTTTTTAGTTGTCTTAGTTTGACAGAATATTTGTAGGCGAATTCAGTAATAATATAATTCAGTTTGTTTTGTGCTGAGGTCATACTTAAGGCTGACTATCTCCTTTCCCAGTCCTTGACTGTCAGATCTACAGTTTCAAGAGCCATTGACTCTTGGCGCTGATTGATGCATATGAGGTAGTCCTATGTCTGTTGTTGCCAAGGCCTTTTTAAAAGACCTGGAGCTTAGTGGAGACTAAGGGACTTCCATCAGCCCAGCTTTGCTGCAGGTGCCAGGCTGCTTCACAGGCTCCACTACAAGCAAGAGACTTACAGCACAGATAGAACTATTTATTAATTAGAAAATGAATAGCCATTTTTATTGTGGTTGATTACAGTGTAAAAATATTTCAGTATCTTTTTCTTTCAGTACGGTGACATCTATAATTTTCCACAAAAGGCTTTTGACAAAGTGACAGAAGAGGAAGAGATATCCACAGATGAGGAAATGGAAGAGGATGCTGAAGAAAATGAGCAAGAATTAGAAGAAGAAGATGAATTTGAATTAGAGGATGAAGATGAGGTAACTGAAATGAAATATATCATGTTTACATTCTGAGATCATCGGTTTATGTTTTATATTAATTTCACAAAAACCCATTGTTGGATTCATTTGTAAAATTTCCCCGGAGCTTAGAATAAGAAGAATAAATGTCTGAAAAGTGATGGTAAAAAGTTCATGCTCTAAGTTAGGAAACTTTTGATAGTCATAAGTAAACTCTTTAGTACACTTCAGTGGTGTAAATCTGATGATTCAACCAGAAAGAAAGAAGGCTGAGAAAGTTAAATGTAGTCATTTCTAGTAAAGATTGGTTTCAAGTAGTGAACATTATTCTAACAAACTGAGAAGATATTGCTGAAGGTGGCTAGCAGACACATGTAGGTTAATAACTGTTCCCACAATTGTGTGGAGGGAATGAAGAAAGTCTGTGTGTGATGTGGGTGTGGTTGTGATGGTGGGGGGGGGGGGTCGGGGAAGAGTAGTGGAGCTGATAGTGATTCAGCTTCTCAGACTGGAGATAGTGGAGTTGATAGTGATTCAGCTTCTCAGACTGGAGATAGTGGAGCTGATAGTGATTCAGCTTCTCAGACTGGAGATAGTGGAGTTGATAGTGATTCAGCTTCTCAGACTGGACATAGTGGTTTCTGTTCTCCCTGTCATCAGCCTCCCTTCAGTCAGCTTAGATGCCAGAATGGGTACTCTGCATATGTTGAAGAAATTTGCCCCAAAAAAGTAAAGTGAGGCACACTGGACATGTGACGCTTAGTTCATGAAGGGGAAGTGGGATATAAGGTGTAACAGTTACATGAGTATGGGATTATATCAAAGCTGCAGTAGATAAACTACTGTGGAAAATAGCTTAAATTTGATATTTTGGCATTCATTGTCATTGAACAAAAAAAACAAGGAAAAAAAGACAAGAAGGAAGTAATAGGGAGTCAATGATCTAATGGAGCAAAAAGGGAATACAAAATTTTATTTCCAATTTTAATATTTTTGTCAGTGTACAAGTACAAAAATGGTAACTGTTGCAGATCTGCACTGTTTACTCATGTGATCCACGATAGTTTGTGAAATATGAGTAAGAAAGTGCTGAAGCTGTGAATAGTGGGATGATTTGTAGACTTCATTCTCCCAGAGATAGTGAAATAAGAAAGTGCTGAAGCTCTGAATAGTGGGATGATTTGTAGACTTCACTCTCCCAGAGATAGTGAAATAAGAAAGTGCTGAAGCTCTGAATACTGGGATGATGTGTAGACTTCATTCTTCCAGAGATAGTGAAATAAGAAAGTGCTGAAGCTCTGAATACTGGGATGATGTGTAGACATCATTCTCCCAGAGATAGTGAAATAAGAAAGTGCTGAAGCTCTGAAGCTATTTGTAGACTTCCCACAGATGGTGAAATGCGGGAGGGTGCTGATGACTTTAAAAACATGCATTATATAAATTTCAGTAATTTTCAAAATTTAAACATTATTTCTTGAAATATTTTCAGGATGTGGGAAATGTAGAATATGTTGCAGATGAAGATTTTGAAGAAAGTGATATTTCAGATGTGGAGGTGAGTAAACTCTTGGAACATAGAATAAAACATTCAGTGAACTAGAGCATTTGTGTTTCTGTGCGAAACAGCTGCTTCCTAGTGTTCATTTATATATTTTCATATGCATCTGTACCAGCTAGTGGTATGAGGTTTACTGATAATATATGGTAATGAAAACTTGTAAGTTTGTGTTCACCAACTTTTACCAGATGATCATAAATGCTTATGACATGATCTGTTTAAAACTGAATGTAATTTTTTTCACAATTTTAACTGCCAGGAGAAGAGTTTTCATGGTTGTTATCATAGTCAACACTGCAAGGCAAGGTGTTTGAAAGCTATTTGTGGTCTTCATTTCTAAAGCAAATTTCATGTTTGAAAAATTCAAGTTTCTTTAAATCTGTTCAGTAAAACAGTGATTTTGAATAACTGAATTGAAAGAATTTATAAAAAAGCATTTTGGTTCAAGAAAAACCACCATAAGAAATTTATTAAGTACAACTTTGTCACTGGATGGTCTACATAGATCAATCCAGCTTAAGAGATTAGGAGCCTCTGATTATGGAGAATATATGATGATGTCTGCAGGTTTGCTGGTGTGTTGAAAACTTCTGTGGGTTAGTCAGGCTTAACTGGTAGAGCTTTGGTTTGTAAGTCTTTATGTTGGATATTTATAACAGGTAAATTAATCATTTCTGTATAGTTGCATATGAAGCTTCCATGGTTGAACCGTTGCTCTGTTCCTATCAGTATTTGAAAATAATTTTGTATTCTCCCCAGGATGTGAATGGTAAAGCATATACTTCATCAGATGATGAGAGTTCCCAGGAAGAGAAGAGCGAGGCAAAGATAACCAAAAAATTCTCATCACGTAAGAAGAAGCCAAAGGTTCACATAGAATATGAAGAAGACACACCATCAACTTCCAAAGCAAAAGAATTGACATTTTAATTTGAATATTTCTTTGATGAGAGATATAAGTGGTAGTTTTCTTTGAATTCATTGGCATCTGGAGCAGATCTCTGGAAACTATATTATTCTCGACCCAGTTTGAATATTAACATTTATGTAAAATATACTGTTAACAATAGATAAGTGGAACCTATTGATTGGTACTTGAGAAGAGGATGAGACATGAAAGGAGTAGATGGGAAGAGCAGTCATTACAGATACAGAGTGACGAGAGAGAAAAAGCTTGAGTGAGGTGACTGTTCTTAGCATAGACATGAGCTTGTTTAATATTTAGAAAAAAAAGAACTTGGTAGGAACAAAAATTAATAAGGCCAACAGTGTAAGAAGACAGCATTGTTGTAATTTGAAACCAGTAAACCTTGGCCCTGCCATTTTTTACATTTAAGTTACTTCTCACACTTTGCAGTAGTGATTGATGTTTGCACATTTGTGGAGCACAATCTTTGTCAGGTGATGTGTCCTTTCCAGAATATTCTCTCACTGCCTCCCTGAATGCAGTGTGGTCTTGTGCAAGTTGACCAGCGTCTCACAGTGATGTATTCAGACTTTCTGTGGTGTCCCGAGTCCACCTGCGGCTAGGTTGCCCCATTTCTCTTTTGCCAGACACTGTGCCTTCTACCATCAACCTCTCCAGACTATATTTTGATTGTGTTTACGAGTCACTTTTCTGCAACACTTAATCCTGTCAGTATTCAGTATCTCTTTATTTGATTTTCTTTCTGTCCATGATATTCTAAGTGGCCTTCTCTTTTCTTATTCTCTTTTCTAGTGATTTGTTAAGTATCCATGTTTTGTATACATACATTAGTGTTATATATATATATATATATATATACACACATACATACACACACACATATACATATATACAAATAATGAAACGACCATCTTTCTCCCAGATAATCAGACAAACGTCTGCCTCAGTTAAGTGTCTGAGTCATCTTGGACTGAAAGTAGTGGGTTCTGCTTTTGCTACATCAGCTTCCATTTAGTCAGTGTGTTCTCACTTGTGCTACAGAGCTCATGAACTGTCCTGATTTCCTCCATTCACATGATATCTGAGCACTTGTTGGCTTGTCCTGGCAGCATTGATGATAACACTTTTAACATTTAGATTATATATATATCAATAATGTAGTCCTTGAAACTTTTTGATGTCCTGAGAATGGTTTGACCTTTCTAGGCTGGGCTTTTGCACTTCCTCTCAGAGGTGATTTGTTCAATTCTGTGTTACCTTGGATTTTTCTTTCTGTTACTAATGTGTCCTTTCTTTGGGCATTCAAGTTGTGTTGTTTTATTTGTATGCAGATAATACCCTGGAGTAAGGTGGGAATTGTTGAGAATTGTTGGTGTTTCAGTACATGAACAGTAAGATTACTTGTAGTGACAGTTAAGTTACTGAATATAACAATACTTCACTGGAATATACAGAGATTTTTACAAAGCTATTGACTTGTAAGATAGGAAACCTCAGGATTCACATATAGCACAAAACACTGATGTTTATCATGAGATATTTTTTGACATTTTAAGATCATCATCATACTCACCTGTCATCTTCTTTTTCTTCTCAGCACATGTTGCTGGGCAGCACTAACAAGAGTTTCTAGAACTATTTTTTTGTCTTGGTCTGAAAAGGTGCATCACTGTTAAAGGCTACTCTTTATATAAATTGTTACTTTGAAGTAATGAGATTGAATTTTAATAAATATTTTGTTCTCTGCTGGCCTGGTTAGTGGAGTGGTTAGACACTTGGTGTACTAATCTGGTGGTACTGGGTTAAAATCCCAGCAGTGAGATTTTTTCTGGTATACACCAAAGAGGCCCTGGGGTCCAACCAGTCTCTAAAAATGGGTACCAGAGAGATCTGGGAAGGTAAATGCAGCCAGGTGTGCTACTGACTACATCACACTTTCTTGTGGCGAAGGTCTTGGAAATATGAGCCTGTCACTGCATCTCCAATCTGCCTTAATGGTATATAGTGCTTCCACAAGTACAAACAATTTTTAAAATGTTTTCTTGAACAGAACTTGGAGAAAGGACTCGTTAATTGAAGTAAATTCTTCTGTTCACCTGTACATTTGTTTCCTATGAGCAAAGTAGATATGCCTCGAACTGTCAAAGTCTGTATGCTCACATGATTTGAGATTGTAATACAGTTTTAAACAGGGATTTCCAGACAAAGACTTGTAGTTAATGTCAGATGCATGTAAAAATAATGCAATGAGAAGAGTTAACAGAGAAACTTGTTGAGATGTCATGTTTTTGAAGAATAAAGATTATTAACATGCAGGTTTCTGACTTCTAAATCATTTTGTTTGTTGGTCTAACAAGTTTGTTATGTCTTGACAGTTTTCTTGTGTTAGTCTGTGATGGTGTTTTTGGTTTAGGCTGTACTGTTTCAGTGGGTTCTCTGATAGTTCAGAATTTTCACTTGTGCAATGTTTAAAACATGCCAGTGAATATGTACTTCATCTGCCCCTATGTTCGGAGCTGTGTCTTGAGAGTGCATGTGGTGAAATTTTGTGAGTGTTTAAATGAAGATTTGTGGGGGTGTGATACCAGTCTGACTGGTTGGTAATGAAGGAGGAGTGGAGAAAGGGGCAGGAGAGAATGGTTGTCAAGCTAAGATAAATAGATTTATATTCTCATTGTCTAAAATTGTAACTCAGGATTCTGTCCCTTCCTCTTTCATCATGCTGCAAATACTTAACTCCCTTAGAAAAGTGTGTGGGGTGGGTCAGTTGTGAATAATAAGCTTCTTCTTCATCGTACGCTTCTACCACCAAGATCTCCCCGTACTGCTACTGAATTTACTCCTGTGGTCCTCAGGATATCTCATTTAGGATTGAGGCTCAGAACATAAGGGGGCTTGGGCCTATATTCTTGGTGGGTCACAGAAGCGGAATTGCGTGACACTATGGTTTTCATTGCACCGGAGACGTTTAAGTTGGACTTTCCTCAATGGAACCTCGACGTAGTTTGGATACGAAACCAGCCGGGTGATAGGAGGTTGCCAAAACTAGGCTACGCTGGTCCAGTGTCTCCGACTTCAGAGTTTGGTGGTCGTGGCCGCTACCTTTCCTGGTGGTGACCAGAACGTAGCTTTTGTCGAGCAGGACAAATCCTCGTAACATGTCAAGTTCCACCCCTGGGTTGAGCTGGTTTAGGCATACTGTCCCAGTTTGGGTGTACATAGGACGTGGCCGGCCTCTAGAGCAGAGGTGCCGTGATATAGCTAGCTCTCACCATGAGACTACTGATCATACCAATTAAACATCACTTGAGCCTTTCCATCACTTTTCTTACAGCAACCCTAATTGCATCTTTCTTCACTGGCGGGGGGGGGGGGGATTTCACCCCATGCATAGCGGCCGAAGAATCTCAATATCCGGCAATAAACTGTTGAAACAAACCCAAAAAAAACTATCAATATCGTAAAACGACCAATTTTGATAAGATTTTTTGTGTGTGATGATTTTATTTTTATAGTGTCCCTTGTTCTTGTGTCCAGTGTATTGTATCATTGTGTCAGCAATCATTTTCTTTCTGTTACTAACATGTCCTTTCTTTTTGGGATTCAAGTTGTGTTGTTTTATTTTTATGCAGATACTTCCCTGGAGTAAGGTGTGAATTGTTGAGAATTGTTGGTGTTTCTGTACATATGAACAGTATAAGATTGATTAGTTGTAGTGACAGTTAAGTTACTGAATGTAACAATACTTCACTAGAATATACAGAGATTTTTACAGAGCTATTGACTCAGGGGGAAACTGCAGTGAGGGTAGTGTAATGGTTAGATTCTCATGCCAAAGTAACTGGCTTCATCATCTCTAAACCATCCCAAGTAATCAGATGAAAGTGAGCACAAAAACTGGTGTTACTCCGATCTTTGCCCTCATGGTATCATTTATTATTTGGTCTCTTCTTGTCACATTTAGTATTCTCCACATCTTATTTCTGTCGTGATGATTTTTTTTTCTTGTCCATGTCTGACATTGATAACATAGATTTGGGAGGAAAATTGTGTTGTACGGTGTCTTTTTTGTTTCACTTGTGATGTACGTATTTGTTTTTCAGTAAAGGAGTCATTTGTCCAGTGACCTGATTTGCTTTATTGCATCTGTTCTCAGTCTCAGCGCCAATTTTCACAGAGAATGATATGCTACCTATACGTATTTGAAACGTTTCACTTGTTTCAAGGGCTGGTTGACTAGGAAGATCTTTGTTTCAATTTCTTCTCTCACTATGGTCATGACTTATGGTTTTTCAACACGGATCTTCATGTTGTGGTTTTTACATACCCTTGCTAAATTGTCCATGTTCTGCTGTAGGTTTTTTCTGATGTGACTTTAAGTGCTTGATTGTCAGTGAAAAGTAGTTCGTGTATGGTCCTCCTATTGGGTATGTGTTATGGAAAGTGTTGTGGATTTATCGGAATTATTTCTGGAGTTGGGCTGTTGAGCAGCTGTGTCTCGGAGTAAGATTTCTAATACTTTGTTTCAATTAATAATTAAATCAGTTACCTCAATTAGATCTAATTAATAATTAGAAATTATATATTAATTTCACATTGTGCCAGCGTTTAAACTCTTTTATCTCAGATATCAGCATTAACAAATCAGGACAGCACTCTCCCTCTCTCTCTCTCTCTCTCTCTCTCTCTCTCTCTCTCTCTGTCATGATATATTTTTTTTTCTTTCGTTTAAGGTGGAATCCCAGTGACCGTTTTAAAAAAAAAGTCTTGGATCTTTATGAATCCAATAATAAGGATCACAGCTTTCAAAAATAAATTTAGACTGTTTGTGAATTTTTTAAATGGCACAGAAATACGGGTATAAATAAAAGGTTGTTGTTATTCTGACTTAAAAAAGATCGTTCAGAAATAATAATAATGCGGCTTCACACTTACAATTCAACTTTGAACATCAGCAAGAAGCTGTAACGACAAACGTAAATATGACAAGGGGGGGGGGGAAGCGTTGTAAAGACGTCAGTATATGTTTTTCTGGGTAAATGTAAATGCGTGTCAAGTGTGACTGAAAATTAATTACTTTTCAAATTATAAAGAAAACCTCCATTTTGTTTTTTGTTTTTTTTTTGAGGGGGGGAGGGGGGTGGATTCTGGCCAAAAGTGATCTGCTCTATCAACCGGAAGTTTGTGTGTTCGTAAATTTCGAACCCCACCCGCCACCGACGCCCTCGAGATAATCCAACTGCAAGAATTGTGTATGTTCCACTCTAGCGTTTGGGGGAATATGTTTCAAGGACGGAGAATATATGCCCGCAATGTACGGGACGCCGCACTGCACTGCACACATGGATGTCAGCGAATAAAAGGGAATCTAGGATATCGTACCAAACTTTACCAGGTGGCGATTGTGACAAGAACCACGAATGTTAAAAGTAGACATGAAGATAAGGATTAAAAAAAAAGACGGGATCAAGACCACTCCGCTTTGATCTTACAAAAATACCAGAACTTACCGTATAGAAGTGAAAAATCGCTTTGAGATCCTGATGGCTGTACAGGAGGAGATGACACCAGATGAAGTGGCTGCGCAGGCCAGAGATATCTTAATAACAACAGCTAAAGACGTGGTTCCAGTAAAGAAAACACAAAACAGAATAAATGGATTACAGCAGGCACACTAGAACTGATAAAACAACGTAGAGAAATGAAGACGAAATGGAAAGTGACAAACTACAACAAAGATGAATATAAATCTTTAACAAAAGAAGTAAGAAGAAACATAAGAAAAGACACACAAAAAATACATACAAGATTGTTATGAAAGAATAGAAGAACATCAAAAGTGTGGAAGAGATAGTGAAATGTTTAAAGAAATGAAGATACTGACGAGAAATGTCACACCTAAGCTAAGTGTAATTTGTGATGAGATGGGGAAGACCCTGACAGAGACAGAGGAAATTCTAGAAAGATGGAAGGAATATTGCAGAGGAATGTATGAAACAACCGAATGTGAATGCAGAAATCAACAGTGTGAATTATTATTGAGGAGAAAGAAACTGAACAGACAATTGAAGAAGTTTTATAGGCAATAAAGAATCTGAAAAATGGTAAATCACCAGGATGTGATGAGAAAGGTACATCTTGGAAAGGTACATAATGGGAAAAAGAAAGAGAGGAAAGCCAAGGCGACGTTGACTGCAAAACATCGTTGATAATCTGCAAATGGATGCATCAGCAGAAGGTCATCTTGCTTACAACAGAGAGGCCTACAGGAGAGCTGTTAGGGAGGCAAAGTTCCACAAGGGACATGCAAATGACCAAACTCACTCCAACGGATAATGGGCTTCGCTTGTGTCCACAGGCAATTCCCCAGCATACCAACGAGAAGAACTTCCGCCAGTCTTTTATAAAATCTCCATTCCCATGCTATTAGGGCATATTGGGAATACGGTGGGCCGTTTTTCGAAGATCATCAGCCATGAAAGTGTGATGTGGTTAGCATCACGCCTGTTCGCATTTACCTTCCCAGATTTCCGTAGTACCCATTTTTAGAGGCTGGGTGGACCCTGGGGCTCGGTGTGTGTGTGCGTGTGCGCGTTTATGTATATGCGTGTACACTATGAAAAAATCTGGTACCTAAACCCAGTACCACTGGATTTGTAAACCTAACCAATCAGCTAATCGCTTCAGTTATGCGACCACAGTTTTGCTAACAGATGTAAATAAGTACTGTCTTTCGTTAGCAATGGCGTCCTCTCGATTCTAACATTGAAGTGTACATTTCCTCTAAGAGTATTCATATATATTTACACTTCTTTATAAAATCACCGCTTAACAGAAGCCTCAACGTTTATTTTGAAAACCGATGTTATAATTTATAGCAGAGCTAAATCTACTTTGATATGGCATCTGATCTTCTAAGCCCGCTTCTCATGGAGTTTAAATTTTCTCTGCTGATGTTTTTTTTTCTTTGTGGAGTCAATTTACGAACCAGATAGCATGTGCATGCGATATCAAATCATATCTAAGAAGTTCCTACTTTGAACACAGGAGCTGATATTTTGACACCTCTCTTTATCTCTCTCTCTCACTCTCTCTTCTCTTCTCTTTCCTCTCCCCCCCCCCTCCATAAATAAAAGTATCACTTAAGGCGGACCACTCAATGATTGCTGAACTAATAATGTGACACTCGAGTACCGCTACCTGATCTTTCTATTCGATAATCATTTCCACCATTTTGAAATAATTCGCAGTAAGTCTAGTACCCTGACTGCTACAAACCACCCAGAAGGGTTTATGGAGAAGTGAAGATGGGCACACCCTTCAGTACATTCGGCTCGGCGTGGAACAATTTTTGTTTTCCTAGATCCTCTATTTACATCCCTCTTTCCCTCAGACAATACCTTAGTGCCATGTGCGCCGCCGATGACACTGACTAAATAGTTGCCCAGTTTAGAATTACAGTGCCACTGTAGGCAACATCATGGCAAAGCGTAAGACACCATTAGGCAGTGAAATTCTTGCCCGGGGGAGACTTCTGATGCACACTGTCAACAAACAAAAATGCGTAGTTTCCGCCAGCATTTGAAAGCGATTAGACCAGCAAAGATGGCACCGTGACACGCCACTAGATGTCTCCACCTAATGGTGACTTTTAAAACTCTCGCCCACCATGAATTTCTAAGTGCAACAATGGCTTCATTTCGAAGCAGAAATGTGACTGTTCTATATTTTTGTCCCTACATCAAGACACTGTTGTTAAAAACGCTCTGCGTCCTTTAGAAATAGCTGATGTGATATATATATATAATATTATATATATAAGCGGTATTAAAAGATGATTGGTGTATGAGGAGGGACGTAATTGTCAACGTTAGTCACCCATAGCTCTCCGCGCCCCTTACCTCCCCCATACACCCCAGTCCAGGGTAAACATAATTTTCACAGCCATTGTTCTGTCACACAACACATTGGGCAGAACGATCTTAGCAGCCGACTCAGCAAAGGCGTTGAAGAACAAGTGTCGTGTATAAATGGGTCAGAGTGGTAGTGGCTGGCTTGAAAACTGGGCAAGCTGCTTCTCAATCAACACCAGCGCCACACGGACAAGGAGCGAGCCCTTTCTCATTATCCAGGCAGTTACTAGAAGCACTAACGAAGGCCTAGGACCGGGCATGAGCGGCCGGCCTTGGTATGGGAGCCATTACACTAACAATTGTCTTTTATTTGCTCTAGTCCTGGTAGTGGCTTTAGCTGCGAAGCTTGATTTCCAAGTCCACCCAAGTAAGTTATGAAAAGTACATAGTCCACTCCCCCATCTGATTTAATTGTTGTACGTTTTCTAGATGTTCATCACAGCCATCAGTTTCTAGAAAAAGTCAACGATGACATAGATATCACCAATAACCTAATCTATGCCAGCAAACCAATCCTGAATGTACGTATCAACAAGCCGACACTGCATATGCCAACAAACAATAACTGGATATGTCAACAACCCAGCATTGTCTGTGCCAAAAGATCAACACTGTCAACGTCAAAAAGTCAATACTATCTATGCTAACAAATCAACACTGCACGTACCACCAAACAGTCACTGTCTATGTCAACAAACCAACATTGTCTATGCCAACAAACCATCACTGTCTATGCCAGCAAATCATTACTACCTGTGCAACAAGCCATCAACGTCTATGCCAACAAACTGTTACTGTCTTTACCAACAAACCAACACGTCTATACCAACTCTATTCCCACAAACCAACTTCATTCATTCATTCATTCATTTGCATGTCCCTTGCGGAACTTTGCCTCCCAAACAGCACTCCTGTAGGCCTCTCGGTTGTGAGCAACATGGCCTGCTGCTGCTGCATCCATTTGCAGATCGTCAACGATGTCTTGCAGCCATCTTCGTTTTGGTTTTCCTCTTTACAAACCAACTAAAGCGTTTTAAAAGAATATCTTTTAAACGGGAAAAAGCCAAGTATCTGTGTATTTGTTGTGTTCCTTAATTCATTCATTCACTTTGAACAGTGCTGACGGGTGCTGGCGATAAATCTTAACGATTTTTTTGGTCCTTGAAAGTCACTTTGGTTGCATTTCTTTTCCTGTGCCACTTGACCAGCCTGTTAAGAATTTTGTCCTCTCGTTCCCCCTTTTCTTCTGTTTTTTTTTTTTCGCTTCAACTTCCTCTGTCGTTGATACTATATTGTGTAATCATTTTCCTTTTTGAGTCATTACATAATTCTGTTTTATCAGTCATGTGCAGACAGATCTAACCAACGCTGGCTGTCATTAAATGTACTGCTTCCAGTAAATGTCCTTTCTGTTTGTCCCGTGATTTGTCAAGCGTGCCAGGATCTCACTCTGAGAGGTGGGCGCAAACACAAGGGGCGGTCTACGACCGCATTTTTTATGATATAACAAGTCCATGCTCTAGCCACCTTATTTAGTTACGACGGCTCCGTGTCAACAGGGTCAAGTGCTCGGTTAGAAACTCGAGGTAGGTGGCGAGAGCTCGCTGTCTCGAGTAAACCAAGGGACCATTAATTAAATGTAATTAAGCAGTAAAAGACTGTAACATAAGTAGCTATTACAAGGTGTAATTTTATTGTTAGCAATAGGAATTTTTTTCATGCTCTAAACGAGCTTCTTTTTTTTTTTCTTATTGACTTCCGTCGTCTTCATTCTTTGCCTAAAAGATTATGCACATCCAGGATGAAGAAACTGAAATGCTCTTTACTTGTCGAGTAGTCTGCGCATTATGAGAATGTTGTTGAACATAGGAAAGACGAGAACATTAGGAGTGGTGGGATGAGTTTTTATGGACAAAAACTCTACAAACTCTACTTCCGTTCGTCCTGCAGTTATTCATGTTGGATGCTGAAGAAAAGGACCACCCGATTCATCATTCGTTCTACGACTTTAAACGCTGATGTTGCCTTGTTGGTTCTTGGTCTTAGGAGACGAAAAATCTGATGAATGACGGAAACATTAACGATGAAGAACGCTACAGTACCGCATGCGATAACAAATAGTCTCTCCAAGACACTTCAAGGCAGGGTAGAATAAAAACAGACTTTTAAGTAATGCCTATAAATATTGTAATTATATAAAATATTACAAATAAGAGCTACCGTTAATAACAGCGGTAATGAAGACGCAAGAGAATAGGTCATAAAGTTTCCGCAGCGTTCAGAACTGACACACAGTACCTCCTTCAGGCGTTGACAGAGAGCATTTGTCGGCGCCAGGGTTTGTCTGTAATATGACTGGGGTAGCTAAAGTAACTGCCATGTGCTCATAAATGTCTTTAACTGGGGACATGCGTTTGTTTTTTTAAATACTGGTGATTTTTATTGCTTGTTCATTGCAGGATATGGGCTCTTCATTATTTTAATATATGGTTATATACGATTTATTTCAAATGAAATCATAGCATGATGTCTCTGAAACGGTGCTGGGAAACTGTCAAATTTCACTGAAGCTTATGGAAAAACAGAATACGTGATTGCGTGATGTGGAACCAATATCTAGCTTTTCAGTCTGGGGATGAATCTAAGAGACTTTTGTTACACAAGAGTGAGGTGTAGAAATACACCAATAATCAGAAACAAGCAATGATAACATAACAAATGTGCAACTTTGAAAAAAAATCTCTTCGTTAAAGATGTGATAGAACAGGGACAGAATAGTTGCTTAGTTCACTGCTGTCAGAGTTTCACATTCCTTGCTGCCACATCTGCCTGCTTTGTTTTGACTTCAGAGTATCCTGCAATCTTGGCTTCATCTTTCAAGCATTATTACCATTAATTCTCGTTATGTTCAAGGGTGGGACAGGGGTTAGAACTCTAGACAATATTTGGGGCGTCTTTGTCTCTCGTTTTTTTTAATATATACGTTTATGATTTCTGCCTGAAATGTTCGTCTCCATGTGGCCTTGGATGTCCTCCGTCCTCGTTTTCCTTGGGATACCCAGTCGAATATTTGTCCCATATTTCATCTTTCACTGGGGGTTATTATAATAATGACTAATAATCAGACTTCAAACATTTATTATAGGTTTATTCATTAACGGAGGACACATTTGCATGATATATAACATACAGGAAAGTCAAAAGAGGGGGGAAAGGGAGTATTATGTCGTGCCTGGAATGAAGCTGTGATCAAAAGTGTGTCCTGTAGTGTTTTCGTGTATATTTATATTTTTTAAGTTTTACGTACATATACCCCCCCCCCCCCAAAAAAAAAAACCCCAAAACAAAACAAACTGGATAAACTCAGATTCACACAAGAGGGCGCTTATAATTCTTTTTTAATCAGAACCTCACCCAAGTTTATATATATATATATGGTGGCCTGGTTAGCTGGATGGTTAGGTGCTGGGTTTACTAATCTGGTTGTACCTGGTTTAGTCCCAGCAGAAAGATTTTTTCTAGTACACATTGAAAAAGGCCACAGGGTGTACCCAGCCTCTAAAAATGGCTACCAGAGAAATCTGGGAAGGTAAAGCGGCCAGGCGTGATACTGACCACATCAGACTTTCATGTGCCGAAGGTCATGGAAGATACAAGTCTAACACCGTATTCCATAATATGCCTTAATGGCATGGAAACGGGAATTTTACATTTACCTTATATATATATATATATATATATATATATATATATATATATATATATATATATCTTCTTGTTTCTCTAACGTTAACGATCAGTATTTTTGTATTATACCTACCTCCTTTACAGACTTCATAAATTTCTTTGCAGGTCTGTGTGCACACATTTCATAAACTTTGTTGCAGGTCTTTGTGCATACATTTCATAACTTTGTTGCAGGTCTTTGTGCACACATTTCATAAGCTTTACTGCAGATCTTTGCAAGATAAAGCCAACAGTTTACTCATGAGCTGCAGCAAAATCTATCATGTTTCCTGCCACTGCTGCTCTCTCCTTACACTCCAGTAACGCGGCGTACATTATTAATGACGTCTCTAACCGGCGACAAGTGGCTGAGTACATTTCGAGCAGCTCGGCAATTCTTCAGCTCATCTCACATGTAATCTAAGCCAGTAGTATATGAGGGGATCTGTTAAAACAACGCACATTTCATTGTCTTTTAACAGATTAATGTTGTCACTTTGTTTCCGGATCAGATATTGTTTTCTCGTAATGTTTAGTCATAACATTCTTAGCAAACAGTGACAGCAGAGAGCAGTCAGAAATCTCACGTCTTGGAATCGTGGACTGCGTATTTTTCCTGGATTATTTACCAAACGATGGTAAAACACAGCTGGCGTTAATCAGCTCTTTGTGTTCATTAGGACCGCACAGTCCGACGTTTTTGTTAGACTCTCTGCTCTTTTATAGTTCGCATATTTAAAAATGTTCGCTGAGAAAACACGGTTTAGAGGTTCCTAATCTTCTTTCTGCAACTTTCCAACGAACGTTTAAAGCTAATAGACTTCACAGCCGTTCCTCTCATATATTTACTCTGTAACAAAAAAAAAAGGTAGAGAAATATCGTTGATGATTGGTTAGCCTGCCAACAAATACTGGCACTGAAAGGAGGCGGTTAGAAGAAATAGTAATTAGTAAAAAAAATATTGAAATGCACATGCCATCACTTGATAAATATTGACGTATCTGTCTGTTATATACAACATATTACTGGGAAAATAGGCCAAAAAAAAATGAAAGAAAAAGGAATAGTGTGAAGAGAGAGAGAGAGAGAGAGAGAGAGAGAGTCAGGGAGAGGGATAAGGAAAGAAAGAAAGAAAGAATGATGTTACTTTAATTCTTATTTTCTTTCCATAATCTATCTATCTATCTATCTATCTATCTATCTATCTATCTATCTATCTATCTATCTATCTATCTATCTATCTATCTATCTGTCTGTCTGTCTGTCTATATGTCTGTGTTGTCTATCTGTCTGCCTGCCTGCTTATCTGTCTGTCTCTCTGTCCCTCCGTCTCTACATCTGTCGATCAAATGTAGAATAAAAAAAATAAATTAACATGCAATGTGTTTTTCAAGGCTGAGAATAAACAGGTAGCACGGTCAATGAATACAGAATATATCTTACTTACATCTTCTTACATCCTTCCCGTGCCGTTAGACGTCACATAGGGCCCGCATGGTAGTTCTCCAAGATGTCCTGTCGTCGGTGAGTTTTTCAATCTCGTTAAGGGATGTTATGCCCACTGAACTGGCTTCTCTTAACAATGTCCTCTTTAGAGTTTCACGTGGTCGACCTCTTTTTCTTCGGCCTGTTGTTTCCCTTTTGATAGTTTGTTTTGGGATTCTCTGACCGTTTCTTCTCATCACATGACCGATATATGTCCATCTTCTTTTTCTGATCAACCATGAGACAGGTTGTTGTTTGCTCATCTGTCTGATCTCTGCGTTGTTCTTGAATTCATTCCACTTTATACCGAATATTTTCCTTAAGCATTTGTTTCCGAAAGAGTCTAATTTCTTGTTTATTTCTTTAGTTGTTTTCCAGATTTCACACGCATAAATGAGGGTGGATATTACATTTGAATTGAATAATCTTAACTTGGTTTTTGTGCTTTTAACTTCTGAATGCCATATGTTCTCAAGATTCTTGAAGATCAAAGATGCTTTGGCAATTTGAATTCTAACTTCTTTTCTGGTGTCACCATTGTGGTCTGTATAGCTGCCGAGATATACAAAATGGTTTACTTGAATGGAAGCTGTTCCTTCTACGCATATTTGTCCTTTGTCTTTAATGAGAACCTTCATTATTTTTCTTTTATCCTTTTTAATTTCAAGTCCTATTTTACTAGCCATTGAAGAGAGGGTATCTGTTTTTACAGGCATTGATTTCATATTGTCGCTGATAAAAGTTATGTCATCTGTAAAATCAAGATCTTCTAGCTGGATCTCATGTACCCAATAAATGCCCGTTTTATCGTTGCAACATTTTTTCAATATGAAGTCTATGCCAATTCCAAAAAGCAAGGGAGATAATATACATCTTTGTTTCAAGCCTGTTTCAATCTGGAACCATTCACTCATTCCTTCATCTGTATTGACTGCACAAACATATCCATTGTAGAGGTGTTGACAGTCTTGATGGTATTGAATATATTATTAAAATCCGTCATAATGATTCTCTGTGTGTGCTATCAAATGCCTTTTTAAAGTCTATGAAGTTCAGGATTAACGTTCTTTGATTTTCAATATGTTCTTCAAGTATTACTCTTAGAGCAAAGATCTGGTCAAGACAGTTTCTCCCTTTCGAAATCTTGCCTGTTCTTCTCTCATTGCAGCATCCACTATATCTTAAATTCTATTCAGAATAACTTTGCAAAATACTTTTGACACAACTGATAGTACAGTTACTCTTTCTCCAACTGTTGCAATCGCTAAGGTTGCCTTTTTTTGTATTTTAACAGTGACTCCTTTTTTCATTTAGAAGGGACTTTTTCTTCGTTCCAGACTTTATTGAACACTCTGCAGTTATGTCAATATTAATAGCTTTTAACATTTCGGCTGTTATTTCATCTTCACCTGCAGCTTTGTTGTTAGCTATTAGATTTACTGATGTTTCAAATTCATGCAATGTAATTTCATCTAGGTTTATATTTAGTTGTGAGAATGATAAATCAGTTCTTATATATATATATATATATACAAAGTTAATCTACCGGTTTACAACAACAACAACAACAAAAATAACACTGAGGGGGCTCTACAGAGGTGTTCTGAAAGCTAAAGATAGATAATAAAGTTTAACAAACACAAGTTTTATAGAACTCTCGCGGGAAGATGAAATCGATGTTCCAGGGGGGAAAACTACAAGGAAACTGCTTACCTTGAATAACCATAACACGATAACACATAGTAGTTTTCATCTAGGTTCTTCGCTTGGAAATTCCTTTTTATACTCCCTTAGTCGTGTAATACTGTGAGAGTTATTTTGTGTCCTTCTCTCTCTCTCTCTCTCTCTCTCTCTCTCTCTCTCTCTCAAGGTCCGTGCCGGCAGGCATAGGATATCATGTCCTTCAATATCTATCTACAAGGTCCGACAATTAAGTAATGAGACTAATTCCATAAAAAATAAAATAAACACCAGTTGAAGATATAAACCTGTATTTTATTCAAAGTAAGTCCGTTGTGCATTGATACAGCGAGTGGCACGATCTCTGCGGTCCTTCTGTTGGTATGGCCTGTAAACTCGATGTTACGGCTCTTTTGGATGTCATCAGTATCGTCAAAAAAGCGTCCTTGCAATGGTAACTTTAATTTTGGGAATTGAAAATAATCGCAGGGTGACAAATCTGGGAAATTGGATTTTTGAGAAGATACACTTGTTTTGGGGCCAAAAATTCCTGCACAACTATCACCCGGTGAGCCGGTGCATTATCATGAAGAAGAAAAAAAAAGCGCAAGGTGTAGAATATTCGGGTCGGACTCGGAGAATCGTTTTCAATAGGCGGTTCAAGATACTTAAATAAACTTTGGCAGTGACAGTCTGTCCTTCTGGAATAAATTCTTTGTTTTTAACTCCTTTGCTGTCGTAGAAGCACACCAACATTGTCTTCACTTTTTGGTTCTAAGGACTGTAAATGCGTCTCAAACGGCCTCTGGCAGTCAAGTCCAGCTCCTGGCCTTCCCGTGGCAGAACTGTTTAAACTGACAGGAGAAGGGGCGAGGGCGAATATCTGGCGCCTGAAAATCAGATACTTAGGGTAGATGAGTGGCACGTTTGGAAGCTCATCTGCCGCTGTTGGCGAGATTTTTCAGTTGCCGTGCGTGGAGCGGTGCTCCTCCCGGCCAATGAAGAAAGGTGCAAATGAGGTTGCCGCGCAGTATCACTGCGGAAAAGGTGGTAGAAAGGATAAAGCGAAGCAAACAGACAAATCACGGAACCTCTGATCTGGAGGTCGGCCACGTCCTGAGTGCAGTCATATCGGGTGAAATGCATGAATCGGCTTGTCCCAGAGAGACACTGCTGGCGCGACTCTTCGAATGCCGCGCGTGGCGTGAAGCTCCTCCCGGTCAAGGAAGAAATGTGGAAAAGAAATAAAGGTTGCTGTGAAGTGCCGATGGGAAAAGGTGGTGGAAAGGATAAAGTGAAGTTTAATCGGTATGTCCAGTAGTATTGCTACGAGAGCTATACATACCACGGCGCCTCTGCTCTGGAGGCCGGCCACGAAATACACCTACACTGGTGAAATATGCCTAAACCGGCACACACCAGGGGTGGAACTTGATGGCTAGACATGTCATGCCACCTCCGCTCTAGAGGTCGGTCACGCTTGATATACACCCATACTGGTGAATTTTGCCTAAACCGGCTCACACCAGGGGTGAATCTTGAAGGCTATGCATGTCACAGTACCGCTGCTCTAGAGGTCGGTCACGTCCCAAACACGCTCATACTGGGATAATATGCCTAAACCGGCTCAACCCAGGGGTGGAAGTCACTAGTGGCGAGGATTCGTCCTCCTGGACAAAAGCTCCATCCTGGTCACAACTAGGAAGGGTAGCGGCCACGACCGCAAAATGCTGAAGTCGGAGACACTGGACCAGGGCAGTCTAGATAGGCAACCACCTCTCACCCGGCGGGGATGTTTGCGTATCCTAATCACGCTGAGGTTTTCCGGTGAGAAAGTCAAACTCTGGACTGGATGGGCAACCACCTCTCACCCGGCGGTGATACACGGGTATCTCAAAACACGTCGAGGTTTTCCGGTGAGAAGGTCCAACCCTAGACTAAACTGGTGCAATGGAAACCACGGTGTCACGCAATCCCGCTTCTGAGACCCACCAAGAATACAGGCTAAAGCCCTGTGATACTCTGAACCCCTTGTGGTCCTCTCGTGGATCTCATGAGACCACGGGACCTAACGAGGACCACAGGCGTAAATTCAGTAGGATCACAGTGCGGTTTTGGTGATAGAAGCGAACGAAGAAGAAGAAGAAGAAGTCTTCACTTTCGACTTTTGAAGACGAAATGTTTTGCCTTTTGGTGACGATGATGACTTCCACTGAGCACTTTAGCGTTTAGTTGTGGGATCATGGCAGAAAATCCATGTTTCATCCTCTGCAACAATCAAATTTAAGAAATGTTTATTTCTGCGACATGTTTTGATGATGTCTTGTGCATACTCAGCATGCTGATCTTTTTGGTCATCAGACAATGAATGTGGTACTAAGCGGCAAGCAGTTTTTTTCTTCTCCAAATCTTCCACTAAAATTTTACGAATGGCCTCTCGGTTAACACCATATTCATCTGTCATCATCCTCACAGTCAAACAACGATCTTCTTGTATCCGTTCTCTGACTTTTGCAATGAATTCCTCATTACGAATAGAAATTGGGCGTCCATGTCTAGTTGCATTTGTAATCGTTTCCCCACCACTTTTGAATCTTGAATACCACCTGAATATCTGTGCACGAGATAAACAATTATCCCCATTAACTTGTCTCATCAATTCAACTGTCTCAATGGCAGTTTTTCCGAGTTTTAAACAGAATTTAATTTTAGCTTTTTGCTCCATGCCGATTACATGACAATGCACCTCTAACTAGGTCAACAAAATGGCGGCTTGTTTGTCGTCTGCTTATCGGGCGGCGATGAAAAGTTGCCATCATAGATAAAGGTTGCCTCTTTGCTTAGGTTGAAGGTTGCCTGCTTTGCTTCAAAGATGGTATTTTTGTCTTGACCATAATAAAAGCAGCCACATTACTTAATTGTCGGAACCTGTATGTCCACTGTACGAGAGAGTAAAGATAATGTGCTTCTGTACGATACGACTATCAGTGCTGGGAGACCAGATCTGACCTAGACCATATCCAGTCTCTTAGTTGGTGCTTCTACTAGCAGACTGAGATTAGCAAACAGGACATGGCTTGATGTGGTCCCCATGGTGGTCGAGTCTACTGACAACTTGTTTTGGGGCGTTCACGCCAGTCTTCGAGAAAGGCACTGTAAACCAATCACAATCTAGTTCTCTATCCGTGGCCCAGTATCTTCATTATATCAGCTGCAAAGAAAATCCTGCTTGCATTTTCAAGGAGATACAACAACACAATAACAACAACAACAACAACAACAGGAATTCGCTACAAGTAAGACTAATCATGATTTCCTCATCCTGCTGAAATATTTGTTGAAGAAAGAAACGAGAAAAGGAACCAAAAACAGGGCAGTCAAGTGTTACATTACAATATTACTTCAAGTGGTGATACTTCACTCTTCTCAGTTTCCACTATTACATTATCATGCAGTCTGATCTGCGCTTCACAACAAAGAAATGAGTTCATAAACTTAATCTTGACCACGCCCTGTATAACATCCGGGTTTTGTTCTCACATCTTTGAAATTGCAGTAGAATTATTCGATGTGTATAGGCTTCAGAGAATAAACAATGGGCACTTAAAGCTATCTCTCTCTCTCTCTCTCTCTTTCTCTCTGGGGGATATGTGGGAGATGCACACACAGAAGTAGTATTATAAAGAACAACAATAACATCATTACACTCAGTTAAAAAAAACATCCTTTTGAATGTTATATATTTCCTCACACGTTAGGTTTCGTTCTCAAAAAGACGTTGACAGCGTTGTGTTGCCGTTATGCTTCCATCAGCCAGACACGTCTGACTTCGGCTCGGAGTATTTTTACAATCGAGGTATTTTACCCACAGCAGTCTTTAGTCACTCGGCCAGACTACATGTACTGTGTTTCTAGGGGCTCCATAGGGAGGTAAAGCAGGATCTTGGTTGAGTATCGTTCGCCAATCCTGTTACAAGCAGTAAGCTGTGGGGGTCGCTTATCGCTGTCTCATTCAGTTAAGAGTCTCGGGTTTTCGTCCTGGCATATCCTAATGTTTATTTCTTTCTTTTATAAAAACTCTGAGCCTGAATCTGTAAAAGAAGGACCATTGGCAACATTGACTACTACTACTACTACTACTACTTCTTCTTCTTCTTCTTCAGCTTTCCGAGCCATTAAAACTCATTGCTGCAAATAAAGTTCGCCTTCATTCCTCTCTATTCCTAATCTTCTCTCTCCAGTTGGTGACACCAATTTCTTTTATATCCTCTTTCTATGTTGTCTTTCCATCTCTGTCTTAGTCTACCCCTTGGTCTTGTTTCCCTCATCTCTTGTGCGTACATAATTTTCGTTTGTCTGTTCTCTTCCACTCTTTCTACATGCCCCAGCCAGCGTACTCTGAACAGTTTCAAGACATTTGTAACACTGTGAGATTTAAATAAGCTGTTCAGTTCAGTGTTCTTTCTAGCTCTCCATTCTCCATTGCTGATGGCCTTTATCGGCCCAAAGATTCTTATTAGGATCTTGTTCTCATAGGTCTGCAATTGTTGTTTATCTTTCTTTGTTGTACTCCACGTTTCTGATCCATACATGACGGCTGGTCTTATTATAGTTTTGTAGATTGTTATTTGGATGCATCAGCAGCAGGTCATCTTGCTCACAACCGAGAGGCCTACAGGAGAGCTGTTTGGGAGGCAAAGTTCCGCAAGGGGCATGCAGATGAATGAATGAATGAATGAATGAGATTGTTATTTTGGTGTTTTGGGACATGATTTTGGATTTTAACAGATGTTGCAAGAAAAAGACGAAGGAAACCACCCAGTAGTAACACCTGTAACGTCTCAAGACATTTATTATCTTGGAGCATAAGATATTCTCAAACGCACAATACATTCTTATTCTCGGAGATACAATAAGTTCACATTCTCATAGAAACAATATGTTCATATTCCCAAATACACAATACGTTTACATTCTCAAAGACACAATATGATCACATTCTCAAAGGCACAATACATTCATATTCTCAGATATAAAACATTCACGTTCTGAAAGAAGCAGGAGTTTTTAGCCTGTAACATCTCCCTGTTAACGTGAACATGAAGGTCTTGGGCAGCAGCTGATGTCAAGGTGAAGATGTTGTTAACAGTCATCCCATCGGATACAAAATGCTCTGGAATATTTTGCTTAAATAGTCAGGTGAACCCAGGAAACAAGCTTCTCAGCGCGGTTCATCATCACCACGAGAAGCACATCAACCTTTGATTCTTTGGTCCAGGTGTAGAGTCAGTGCAAAGTATTACCAGGAATGTTATGCACTTGGGCATTAAAAATTCATCGTATCTGGTTGAAAAATAAAACAACAGTTACTTAAGCCCCGCTGGTCTGTAAAAAAAACCCAAAAAAACCAAACACACACACACACACAAACAAACAAACAAACAAACACAACAGAATGTCAGCCAGTAAATAGAAAGCGTATTCATTCATTCATTCATTTGCATGTTCCTTGCGGAACTTTGCCTCCCAAACAGCACTCCTGTAGGCCTCTCGGTTGTGAGCAAGATGGCCTGCCGCTGTTGCATCCATTTGCAGATCATCAACGATGTCTTGCAGCCATCTTCGTTTTGGTCTTCCACTCTTTCTTTTTCCCATTATGCATCTTTCCAATACGGTCTGCTCTAAATTATCATGACGTTTAATGTGTCCAAAATATTTAAGTTTTCTCTCTTTAATACTCTTTACTAGCCAGCCTTCTTCAATATTAAGCTCTTGTAGTATAGATATATTTGTTCTTTTTTTGTGTCCACGATATTTGGAGAACTCTTCTGTAGCATTTACTTTCAAAGGCAATTATGTGTTTCTCATCTGTTTTGTTAAGTGTCCAGGTCTCACAGTCATATGTTGCGATGGGAAAGATGCATGGCCATAAAAATCTTATTTTTGTGGTTCTTTCTGCTCCTCTCCACAGATTCTCTAGTTGTTTTACAGCGTATACAGTGTGAATTTTCGAAAAATGCATCTTTTGTTCTTTAGCAGTTGCGTTAGCTAAGAAACACTTGGGTATCTGCTTCTCCAATCAGTTTCATAGGCAAAGAGACAAAAGGGCTGAGCGGCTCCGTGAATATCATTCCAGCAGGAGTTCTTTGTGTGTGTGTAATGGTTTCCGTTTGTAGTATTTTCCCCATGGTCAAGGTCCGGGCTCTTTTGTAAACAGCCTGTTGTCAGCGGCGGGGACATTAGGCTGTGAACACTATTTAGTACACAAGTTGTATAAGGGCGGGGACATTAGGCTGTGAACACTATTTAGTACACAAGTTGTATAAGGGCGGGGACATTAGGCTGTGAACACTATTTAGTACACAAGTTGTATAGGGGCGGGGACATTAGGCTAAGAACACTATTTAGTATACAAGTTGTATAGGGGAGGGGACGTTAGGCTGTGAACACTATTTAGTACACAAGTTGTATAGGGGCGGGGACATTAGGCTGTGAACACTATTTAGTACACAAGTTGTATAGGGGCGGGGACATTAGGCTGTGAACACTATTTAGTATACAAGTTGTTGCAAGGATATTTTTCAGCCAGTTCGGGATATGTCTCGGTGGATGAGACATCAGGTGGTAAAGCGCATGTGCTTGGTTCTTGATATTGAAATATATACAGTGTTATTGTGCCCTTGCATTGATTATGTTGTAAGTATATGTAATATGTGGTTGTTGGCTATGACCCCATCGAGCACCCCGGACTCAATTAGGTTGGTTGTGTATGAGTTTGGTTAGTAGAGATGATTTCCGTAAGGACGATAGTATTATGTGCTAGATGCACACATATGTATGTATGTCAAGGTTGTAGTATGAGCTGGGATGGTGTTAATATATATTATATACAGTTGATACGGGCTGTCAAACAGTAATGCTTTTGGTCTATGCTGACAGCATGGTATGATTTATTTATATAGGAGACCTTGAACGATGGTTAATTTATGCATATTTTCTTGCCAAGAGTTTTGATGTCGTTGCCATGCACATATAGTATCCATGTAATGTTGAGTTTTGATATCATGCTTATTACAACTGTTATGATGGACAGCTTTATATGTTCTAGTGTTCATGATAAATGCTGTTATGAGGGTCTCACTCTTTTGACAATGCTTGTGTATGATGTTAATATTCAGTGCATTGCTGAATATATGTATGTATATATTTATTGATTGTATTGATTCCTAAAGCTTTTTATGACAACTAAGGCTGACTTGCATATTTTTGTTCAGTGATGCATTGCTATCCTATTGCTTCCTGTGATATATATATATATATATATATATATATATATATCTGAACCTTAAGTGCCCAGGGCACATGGGGCTTCCGCAAGGGTTTTCCACAAATGCCTGTCTTTCGCCTTTTTTTCTGCTCTTGCCCAGGTGAACCCTCTATTGCTCAACATCCTTTCTGTTGTTCTTCTCCATATATGTATATATATATATATGTATGTATAGAACTGTTGCCCTGATTAGTCATGCCAGCAAAATTCTGTTAAAAATCATAATGGGTAGACTTCGACAGAAAATAGAAGAAGAAGTCAATATGGTCCAAGCTGGTTTCAGGCAAGGAAGAGGTTCAAGAGATCATATATTCAATCTAAGATTAATAATAGAGAAATGCAGAGAGTTTAATGTGAATCTATATTTATCCTTTATAGACTACTCAAAGGCATTTGACTGTGTACAACACCAGAAACTTTGGGAAATAATGGAAAAAAAATGGGATTTCCAACACATTTGACACAACTAACATCACTGTTGTATCTAGACCAACAAGCGGCAGTAAGAATAAATGGTGAAACAACAACTTGGTTTGACATAAAACAAGGGGTCCATCAGGGGTGCATATTGTCACCCTACTTATTTAACTTGTATACTGAAAATATAATGAGGAATGTTAGAGAAGATGTAGACAAAGAATATTACGATGCCATAACAATTGGAGGTTATGAAATACCAGAGATTAGATATGCAGATGACACAGTGTTACTGTCCACAACACAAAGAGGAATGGAAAAACTAATTATGTCAGTCCATAAGAACAGCGAAGAGCAGAACCTCTATCTTAATGCAAAGAAAACTAAATTGATGACAACTGACAAAACAAACAAGGCAGCTGAAATATATATCAATGAGGAAAGATTGGAAGAAGTGGATAGTTTTGAATATCTTGGATCACTACTAACTAATAATGGAGATACAATGAGGGAAATTAAAAGGAGGACATCTATCGCTCTTCAGAAAGTAAAACAAATAAAGAATCTGTGGAGAGGAGCAGACAGAACTACAAAAATAAAATTTTTAAGGGCATGCATCTTTCCCATCGCAACATATGCCTGTGAGACCTGGACACTTAACAAAACAGCTGAGAAACACATAAATGCCTTTGAATGTAAATGCTACAGAAGAGTTCTCCAAATATCGTGGACACAAAAAAGAACAAATATATCTATACTACAAGAGCTTAATATTGAAGAAGGCTGGCTAGTAAAGAGGATTAAAGAGAGAAAACCTAAATATTTTGGACACATTAAACGTCATGATAATTTAGAGAAGGCTGTATTGGAAGGATACATAATGGGAAAAAGAAAAAGAGGAAGACCAAAACGAAGATGGCTGCAAGACATCGTTAACGATCTGCAAATGAATGCCACAGCAGCAGGCCATCTTGCTCACAACCGAGAGGCCGACAAGAGTGCTGTTTGGGAGGCAAAGTTCCGCAAGGGACATGCAAATGAATGAATGAATGAACATATATATACTGTGGTCCTTATGTGTGTAATGTGGTTGAACCATTATTGGTATTGTGTGTGTTCATGATGAGTGTCAGATGTTTGTCATAATAAACCTATTTGTTAGTTGTTTTACACATTGAGATATTTGTTGTGCATCTGGTATGAGAGATGATGCGAAAGCAGAGTGGACACAACATCTATAGGTTGACAGAGTGGACACAATATCTATAGGTTGACAGAGTGGACACAATATCTGTAGGTTGACAGAGTGGACACAATATCTGTAGGCTGACAGAGTGTACACAATATCTGTAGGTTGACAGAGTGGACACAATATCTGTAGGCTGACTGAGTGGACACAATATCTGTAGGTTGACAGAGTGTACACAATATCTGTAGGTTGACAGAGTGTACACAATATCTGTAGGTTGACAGAGTGTACACAATATCTGTAGGTTGACAGAGTGTACACAATATCTGTAGGTTGACAGAGTGGACACAACATCTGTAGGTTGACAGAGTGTACACAATATCTGTAGGTTGACAGAGGGGACACAATATCTGTAGGTTGACAGAGTGGACACAACATCTGTAGGTTGAACTGCTAACAAAGCTCCGGGAACTGGGGTGGTTGTGGTCAGATTTTCTTCAAAATTAACGTTTAGAGGTCACAGCACGTTTGTGCCAGTGGAAGAATTTAATGACTTAATTACCACTCTCGTAGTCCCTCACTCCCCTAATTCTCTCCCTTACACTTTCAATATCAAGTAAAGCATCTTTGTGAAGAACAGTTTCTTTGTTAATGAGAGTATATTCTAAAGAGTACTTACCCTTAACATTGATATATTAACTTTATTAACTTATTGGTAATTTAATTGCTATTCATACACTGAGCCTTCTGGATGGTTTACCTATAAATATAATTTTTAGAAACTGCGCTATTTTAATGTGCAGTTTGCTCTACAGATTCAAACTTTAAATTACTATACAAGCTGAATGTAAACCTCTCATCATTTACCTGCTTTAAAATATGGCGGTTCTGTTTATTATAACTTTTTTTATGTGCGAGTAGGATATTCGTTTGGTAGAGAAAAAGTTAATGTTTCTTTTTTTTTTAATCAAACAAATTTGGCATACTTAATGTTATCGCTTATGCACATAACGTTTACATCTGACGTCCAGCTAACGTCGCACACATTTCTTTCTCCTTTCTCACCGTTAATGTTATATTAAGATGTTGTGCATTAATATTTTCAGATCATTTTTGGGGCGCTTTGTCCAACCTCTGAACGTTTTCCTACAATGGCTGGCAAGATCAGGGGATATTGTTGATAACAAGGGAATACTGCCATACCTGCTGGTGTAAAATGATAATAAAGACATTCTCAACTGGCAATCTACCACTTGAAGCCAAGTAACGGCATCCGGTATAGACTCATTATACTGAATGGTTCCTTGGAGCTGCCACGCGCCGTCAGAGTGGATATGTGAGACTGAGTTTTTAGATAAGAGCTTGTCTCTCTCTCTCTCTCTCTCTCTCTCTCTCTCTCTCTCTCTCTCTCTCTCTCTGGCTTTCTCCTATTTTTCATAGTATGAGTCTTTGTAAATAGCAGGAAGTCTTGGGGAAATAAACACAGCTGAATGTTGACCGTTTCTTACACTTCTAAAGAAGCGTGATATTGTAGCGAGTTTTAAAAGCAGTGATTTAAGAAAACATTGCCTAGGGCTCAGATTAGATTAGTTTCCTACATGATCAGTCTCTCTCTCTTTTCTGTGTTTAGTTTCATTTACTCTGACATATAACCAATGTTTGGTTCGTCTCCATGATCCTCATCGTCAGCAGAAATTCCTTATGTGTTTTCACAGTCTTCCATCCAGGCAGGGGAACAGGCTTAGGTTCTTGAGTCTCTGCAGGGAACACAGATTTGCAGGAGGTGTTCCAGACTCTTTAGACCAGTGGTTCCCAATCTGTGGCTGCGTTTGGTATTAAATACCACCTTTCTAATTCTAAGTGACGTGCCGCGTGGCGTAGGCGATCATTTCTCTCCACAATTCGCTGTCTTTTTTTCGTTGATTATGAGATCCGCCGGTGACTTTCTTCCTAGCCACACTGACAGCCCATTCAGTAACTTCTCTTTCTCTCTCTCTCTCTCTCTTTCTCTCTCTCTCTCTCTCTGTCTCTTCTTCCCTCAATTTTTCCAGTTGCCACAGTGTGTTCCAATTTTCCTCTTCCCAGGAAATGCCCTATAAATCTCGCTTGTCTGTCTATGATCTTTGGTATAATTTGCTTTTTAACTCCAGCCTCTCTTAAGATTTTTTCATAGGTTTTCTTAGCTGTCCATGGTACCTTCAAAATCCTTCTTGTGAACCACATTTCCATGGCCTCCATTTCTCGCTGTACTCTCTTATTCATAGACCATGCTTCACACCAATAGAACAAAAATTGGCTCGATGTAACATTTAAGTACTTGGAATCTTGTTTCCATTGATACGGATCTGTTGCACACGATATGTCTCATTGTGTGGAATGCTGGCTTGGCCTGAGCATGTCTGTTTTTTTAATTTCATTGTGACATTTCCCATCAATTGTTATAATCGTTCCTAAGTACTTGAATTTATCAACTTGTTTCAGATTTGTGCCATCGATGGTAATGCTATATTTTGGTGGCATTCCTTTCTTCGAGATGACCATCACTTCAGTCTTCTTTTTATTCAGGCTGAGACCTTTACTTTTACTTTCATGAACCACGACGTCCGGAAGAGCCTGTAGCTCCCCTTCACTCTTAGCAATCGGAACTGTGTCGTCTGAATATCTTAAGTTGTTACGGCTGTACCTGCCAATTGATATCCCTGGCATGTTCTCTATATTTCTCATTATGTTTTCGCTGTACAAGGAGAAGAGGCCAGAAGATAGAACACATCCGTACCCCTTATTTTTTTAAAGTAAAGATAAAAGTTACACACAGTGCAGTGGTTCGTAAATTAAGTATAGCTGAAATAGTAATCATTGGGTGCAAAGTAGTTGGGAACCACTGCTTTAGATCATTTTAGTGGATGCAGAATGAGGCTTTGGAGGTCATTTAATATAAATAAAAATGTAAGGGGATAAAATCCATTTTTCCATGCTATTAAAGCATATTGGGGGTACGGTGTTAGGCCCCTATTTTTGGGACCTTCGGCACATGAAAGTGTGATGTGGTCAGTTCACGCCCGACCGCATTTACCTTCCCAGATTTCTCTGGTACCACTCTTAGAGGCCGGGTGGACTCTGGGCCTCTTTCGTGTAGTGTGGTACGAGGAACAAAAAATCCGCACATCTGGGACTTGAACCTAGCACCACCGGATTATTAGACAGAGCGCCTAACCACTCAGTCAATAAGCCCTTCAGTTAAAGAAAATATGGTCTAATTTTCACTACGTAAGCAGAGAAGATGAATGAAACGTCCACATCAGGGTTACATAATAAAAGTTATTTTAGATTACTTTGACATGTTCCCTTCCCTCCAATTTCCCAGCAGTTTATCTCTCCATCTCTAAAATTAAATGGAAACTAGAAAGGAACTTCGTGAAGGACATAAGAAAACGGAATACAAGAAGGTTGAGTAAACTTAGACTGAGCAGGTCCAAAAAAAAAGACTCTCAAATGGAGGACTTTTTGGTCCATGTGATGCTAAGAAAGTAAGGAAATACCCGAAACTGAGGCGTTCCTTAAAAGCATTTTGTTTTCTTTTATCTTCAGATCAGATTATGTGGAAGTATGTTGACTTATTTCCCTTTTTTATAATCTCTGTTATGGAAAATTGCGCAGCCACTATTAGAAAATATTCGCTACTACAGATCAAGTTTCAAGAATGCTCTTGTTTTTTTTTTCTGACAACTATCACATGCCGCTGAGTTTTATCGCTTTTTAAAAAAAACCTGCTCGCTATGGAAGTACTCCTGATATCGATGAGGTAAGGAGAGATGTATGATTCAGTCGTATAAAAAAAAAAGGACGAAAATCCAGTATTTCGGCAATACACCTGTATCAAAGATAACAGGGGGGACAACACACAGAACAACTTTTTTCTCTCAAACATGCACCTAGTATAAAGGCAGGGTACAGAATACCTGGTTAGTTAAGTGGTTAGGCGCTCGGTTTATTATAATCCAGTGGTACTGGGTTTAGTCCCAGCAGTGGAATTTTTTTTTTCTGGTACATACCAAAAAGGCCTCGTGGTTCACCCAGCCTCTAAATATGGGTACCAGAGAAATCTGGGAAGGTAAAGCGGCCAGACGTGATACTGACCACATTACACTTTCATGTGCTGAAGGTCACGGAAAAACGGGCCTAACACCCTATCCCCAGTATGCCTTAATGGCATGGAAACGGGAATTTTTCCTTTTACTTGTAGAGTACGCCTGGTTAGATCGCAATCAGAACGATGGGAGATATGCTCAAAGGGGAAGACAGACATTTTTACAAGTAGGAAACAATGAAACTTACGTACAGTAAAATAATAGGACACAGTGTTGTATGATTAGACCTGGACAAAAATCGTAGACAAAAGCACTTTTAGATACGAGAGAAAGAAAAATCACAAAGGATTAACCCGGGACTTGAACCACGGACTCTGGTAGAACGAGCAACCGTCCGGCCACGAGAGAACAAAGAGTTAACCAACTTCATTAGCTAGCCGCCCCCTCTTCCCCTAAAAAAGTGTTTTTGATTGTTTTTTTTTATGTGTGTCCAAGTCTAATCATACAACACTGTGTTCTGTTACTTTACTGTACGAAAGCTTCGTTGTTTCCTACCTGTTACATTTTTTTTTTCTGAAACCACAACCTCAGACTATCTTTTTGAATAAAAATAATAATTTTGTTTGTTGTTATTGTTGTCCAGTATGTACTAGATACCGCAGGAGACCGTGTGTTTATGTTTGTTTCTGAAATAGTTGGTACCTCTCTGCAAGAGACTGAATATAAGCAACGGAATTTCTGTGCCATGGCCTCATTTTATTTCTGAGTGTCACGATTTTCGGCTGGACAGGTATTGATCGTTTCCCTCAAACACCTTTTTTTTTTTTGAAGGATGGGTTGTGGTGGTGCTAGATAGCGAAGCTCGTTGACGCGTTGTTCTCTCTTGGCTAGACTGCTGCCCGTTCTACCAGAGTCCGTGGTTCAAGTTCCAGGTAATTCTTTTGCACAGGGGAAGTATGTGTACACGGTCTTTGTAACAGATGATCGGCCGAAAAAGTGAGAAAATATGAACTTTGCCTGCTCACAGAACTAGCGAACTATTACAACGTGAAGCTAAGAACAAACGTGGGGGCTGCGTGGCCTCAGGGCTAGACGTCGTCGTGGTATTGATAACTGTGGGTTCGAATCTCACCCAAACTGAGAGGGATTTCTTTTTTTCCTCTGAATCCTCAAACAATAAAATTCCTCTGGTCTCTATGTAGTTTGTGTACATTGTCATGCAGATGGAAAGAGCTGAAAATGTCCGCTGGCTGGGCAAAGTTTTAGGAAATCAGCTGCGGAAATTGAGGCAGTCGCTTGGAGTGTCTCTGCTGCCTGCGACACCCCTTCTGTGGTAATAGCTGGAATGGCAGGCCAAGCAGAAAGGGAAATGTCTGGACTACAATGAAGCCATTTTACGAACAACTAAGAACAAAAGTAGACAATAGTAAGAAAAAAAAGTAGAGTTTTCCATTGAGGTAACCTTCATTGTATTACTGAGTCACTTGTTTGGGCGCTCCATTGGAGATATCATCTTCAGTCTGTCGTGCGAAAAAGATGGCTATTTACAATTTGATACGGCTAATGACAGAGCAGCCATATTAAAGATGAAAAGACACAGTCTTATTGATATTGTTATGCAGTTAACATGTATCTAGTTGGTCCTATGGTAAATTTATTAATTGTTACAAAATTATTGAAAACGTCATTTGGATTAAAGAGAACTTCGAGAAGAAAGTCAGAGAACTTGACAATAATTAGAAAATTAAAGGGAAAAAATGGACAGGAAGGTCAAGGAAAAAAAACCTCAGTGGACTGACCAAATGGCACAGAGAAACGAAAGAAAAACATTTGAAATGACAGGAATTACCAAAAATCACACAAGAAAGAGAAGTATGATTGTCAACTCTAACGAAAAAACACATAGTATGATTTAGACCGCCGTCTGCATTAGATTATAATAACCTGCACCCATGACCGTCTTAGTACCATCTTCTCAGTTTTATCTGTTCCTTGTATGGAAAAAAAAACATTTTTGCCCAGGATAAGTACTGTATTTGTTTCTTTTAGCGCTGCACATAGTCATTAGAGATGAGGACACATGGCAATGACCGCCATAGACCTCGTTCATATCTGGGACTATGGTTAAATCACGGAGTTTTAGCGCGAAGTCGACAAATATTTGTCAGAGAACAAGAGGAGAGAAATATTTAATAGCTACTTAAACGGGATGAGGCTGGGTTATACGGTGACAGATTATGGAGTATTGGTTCGTGGTGGGGAGGTATTGTCTCATGGAACTCTGCTCACAAGTAGCATCACTCGAAGGTGATATAGAACAAGAACATTACGAAACTGAACAAGTAGTAGCCTCTCCAGGTAGGCAATTCAAATCATCTGACTGTGAAATATGGCCCCCGAAAGGTTTCTATAGCGACGATTTGTCTAGGTTTTATGACGTCTAGCGAGTTGAAGTGTTACTCTTGCCATTTATGACTTCCTTTTAGACGTTCAAACAAAACTGAGTAAACAGAATTTGTTGGTACTTTTCTCTAAATAACAAACGTAGCGTCCTTGGCGGTTTTCTTGAGGTTGTGGTGTTCCGAATTAGTGGCAGGTTAGTTAAGAGCAATCTTATCTGTGTAAAACGTGTCGGATAAAATCAAACGGAGGGCGCAGAATTCTCAGTTACTTTTTAATGTTCTCATTACATAATCTACAGCATGAATCTCAAACGTGATGTTAGAAAAGAAGAGAACTAGCCCAAGCAAAGCTTCCAAGGGGGAGTTTTCTAAACTGCTGCAAAACTATTCCCCCTCTCTCCCCATCCCCCTTTTACCCTGTTGACTAGCCATCCCGTTTTCATCCATTACGCCCCCCCCCCACCCCGGAGAAAGTCCTCTAGGCCCCGTCCTTAAAACAGGCCCCAGATCAATGCATCGGTTTGGGCCCTTCCCCCTCTTTAGGCCTGAAGCCAAGTGAGATCAAACAAAGCAGTACCTCTATTTACATTTATTTTATGCTTTTACATTCTCTTTTCTTTTTCAAGGCGAATGCGAGATTACTTAATGCTTTAAAACTCTACATTCCTTTCTGCGTTCTCGCTCTTTCTCATTTCACTGCATCTAAGAGAAATAGACACCACATTATACCTTCCATAGTTGTCAGCTACAGAACCCACACAGACAGAGGACCTGACCATAGTTGCCGGCTACACAACCCACACAGACAGAGGACCTGACCATAGTTGCCGTCTACACAATCCACACAGACAGAGGATCTGACCATAGTTGCCAGCTACGCAATCCACACAGACAGAGGATCTGACAATAGTTGCCGGCTACACAACCCACACAGACAGAGGATCTGACCATAGTTGCCGGCTACACAACCCACACAGACAGAGGATCTGACCAGACACCAGTCCTATACAACACAACCTCTACAACGAGACGAACTGCCGCAAAATCTGTGAGAGAGACTGACGTCGCTGGTCTGAGAGAACGACGAAGAAGAAGGAATTATTTTCAGATATGACTACACCAGGTTATGACTTTTCTTATGCGGCCTCAGTTTTGTAATCATAATTTGTTCCAGCCTGAGGGCCTGTCTGCTCTATTCAGCCAACTAAGTGCCGTCTTTCACAGTGAATGTTTATTCGCTAGTTCATGTTTTAGAAACATCTCAGAAAGAAATATACTGCACTGCATGTTTGAGTCATATTTCTCATTAGATCTGCTTGATTGCCTTTTAGTTTACCTTTAATTTTCTTCTGTTTTATCCTCTTTTAACTTGTCTATTTTGGCAACGATTGTTCTTGTCTTGCTTCCTTCCTGCAGATTGTGATTCTGCACCCCAAAAGGAACAATTTGATTTTATGCTGCCTGTATATGTGGCCTGACTTCAGCGTCAAGGGTGATCTGTGTCACTGACTATGGTTTTATTTCTCCACATCTTCAGCATGCAACATTTCCTAGTTGTAGATCTGTGCCCTCTTGACACTAACCCAGTCCGAGAGCTTCAAATTTCTCCTCATTAATCGTCTGAAAATGTGTTTAAACAAATTCCAGCGCTTGCAGTGATTCTACTGGTTAAAAGAAGGTGCGCTAAATTTAAAAAAAAGTATATTAATGAACAGTCTTTTGACAGCAAACAGCAACTGTAAGATCGCCATAGAATGTTCGGTGACCATTGATACTATGACAGCTACGGACATTTCAAGGCAATACAATTGCGTGTTGTTCTATTGCTCACTTACATCTGTAATGGAACTATCTTTTTCATAATATCAGCAATTTACCAAAGGTAATCTTCAGTCTGAACAGACTTTCTAGCGACACTGTCGTGATGTAGAAAAAAAAGCTTCAAGATGTGAAGAATCTTGTGGCAATGTTACTCAACAAAAATAGGAATGTCTGATCACGCTTACCAGCAGAGTCGAAGGAAAGCTCTCTTATAGTATCAGAAAATAAAGTTAACTATTCGAATACGAAAATATTTTTTTTAAATAGATCTTCACTACCTTTTTGGAGATGTCATGACAGAGAACTTGGTTATGACAGGGAAAATTGATAAATAAAAGAAGAAGTAGACCAACAGAAAAAAAATATCAGTGGACTTCCTAAGTGCCATGTACAAAACAGACAAGCATTTGAACTGGTCGAAAGCATCAAGGACAGCACAAGGTGGAAATACATGATCGCCAACGCTTTTGACAGGCAGATAATTTATCTGCATCAAGGTTCTAAGGACTGCAAACGCGCCACAAACAGCCTCTGGCAGTCAAGTCCAGCTCCTGGCCTTCCCGTGGCAGAACTGTTTAAACTGACAGGAGAAGGGGCGAGGGCGAATATCTGGCGCCTGAAAACCAGTTACTTAGGGTAGATGAGTGGCATATTTGGTAGCTCATCTGCCGCTGTTGGCGAGATCTTCAGCTGCCGTGCGTGGAGCGGTGCTCTTCCCGGCCAATGAAGAAATTTGCGAATGAGGTTGCCGCGCAGCATCACTGCGGAAAAGGTGGTAGAAACGATAAAGCGAAGCAAACAGTCAAATCACGGCACCTCTGGTCTGGAGGTCGGCCACGTCCTGAGTGCAGTCATATCGGGTGAAATGCCTGAACCGGCTTGCCCCAGAGGTTAAGACACTGCTGGCGAGACTCCTCAAATGCCGCGCGTGGAGTGAAGCTCCTCCCGGTTAAGGAAGTAAATGCGGAAAAGAAATAAAGGTTGCTGTGTGACGCCGATGGGAAAAGGTGGTGGAAAGTGAAGTTTAACCGGTATGTCCAGTAGTATAGCTACGAGAGCTATACCACGGCACCTCTGCTCTAGAGGCCGCCCACGTCCGAAATACACCTACACTGGTGAAATATGCCTAAACCGACACACACCAGGGGTGAAACTTGATGGCTAGACATGTCATGCCACCTCCGCTCTAGAGGTCGGTAACGCCTGATAAACACCCATACTGGCGAATTTTGCCTAAACCGGCTCATACCAGGGGTGAATCTTGAAGGCTATGCATGTCACAGTACCTCTGCCCTAGAGGTCGGTCCCGTCCCAAACACGCCCATACTGGGATAATGCCTAAACCGGCTCAACCCAGGGGTAGAAGCCACTAGTGGCGAGGATTCGTCCTCCTGGACAAAAGCTCCATCCTGGTCACAACTAGGAAGGGTAGCGGCCACGACCGCAAAATGCTGAAGTCGGAGACACTGGACCAGGGAAGTCTAGATAGGCAACCGCCTCTCACCCGGCGGGGATGTTTGCGTATCCTAATCACGCTGAGGTTTTCCGGTGAGAAAGTCCAACCCTGGACTGGATGAGCAACCACCTCTCACCCGGCGGTGATACACGGGTATCTCAAAACACGTCGAAGTTTTCCGGTGAGAAAGTCCAACTCTGGCCTGGGTGGGCTACCGCCTCTCACCCAGCGGGGATGCACTGATATCCTAAACACGTCGAGGTCTTCCGGTGAGAAAGTCCAAACCTAGACTAAACTGGTGCAATGAAAACCACGGTGTCACGCAATCCCGCTTCCGAGACCCACCAAGAATACAGGCTAAAGCACTGTGATACTCTGAACCCCTTGTGGTCCTCTCGTGGATCTCGTGTGGTCTATTTTGGACCACACAGGGGACCACGGGACCTAACGAGGACCACAGGCGTGAATTCAGTAGGTTCACAGTGCGGTTTTTGGTGGTAGAAGTGAACGAAGAAGAAGAAGAAGAAGGAGATCTGCATCAAAACCAGATAACTGATAACGAAAACTATAAGAAGAAAATCAATAAGAGAATGATGATGATTAATATATTTCAGTAAACTGAGACATATTCTTGTCCTCAAAATGAATATTAGAAAAAAACTATGGCCATACGTTTTCAAGTATATTATATTATATGATCACCTCTGGCGGCACATTAACCTGGACTAGCAATATAAAAAAAGAGGATAAGAAAAAGAAACGGAAACTGTTAGCGAATTTAAAAAGGAAAAAAAAAGGCAAAAAGTCTAACTGATAGAGCTTACCTTGAAAAATAAAATAATGAAAAACAGTTGATGCAAATTATTAAAGTAAAATGTACATGTTTTGCGATATATAACATTAAAGTGGCAAATGATCTTGAAGAAAGATGTCCAAAGACAAGATCGACATTGCATTAAAATATTACAGATTCATGAAAACTATCTAGAGATGGAAGCAGCCAACTATTCTGTGAGAACCCAGAGAGCTAGCAAGACGGGGTTATCAGGGGCAGACAACTTTCTATGTCTACGTGATACAAGATGAGATATCTCAAAACAAAACAAAACATCAAGCTATTAGTTACGATCATATTTTGTTTCTTTTGCTTCGCATTTAGCTCTGTAGTGAAAAGTGAACTTTAAAAAAATTCCCGTAGGAAAATAATATGTTTATTTGTTCTGCGCTTGTAAACCGAAAGTGTAGTCGACACAGCTCTTGTTCAAGATGATTTCACGCACTTAATTAAAACAAGCCTGCGTGTTCAGAAAGGACATCAAGGATTTAACTGAAGTAACCAGCTTATCAACAGTGGCAGATGTTGGGCTCTAGGAAGCCCAGGTCGTGAGGGGTCAAGGGCTGCGAACTGCAAGGAGCTAAAAATATGGACATCAAGAGCAGTTTGAGGATCCACGGCTTATTCTGACTGCGGTACAACAATAAAAGTACAAAGAGTTCGCCAACACAAACACTAATCAGTGAAACCCCCGCCAAATGTGAACATTTATAAATAATATGCTCCTTTATGAAGTGGCAAGTTCATGCACGCAAAAAAAAAAGAATGCTCATTTTGCGAAATAATGACCATGTGCTTGCTCATGTTATTGTTTTAATGAGCTATAATAAGTGTACCAATCAAGTTTTATGATTGTTAATTACGTTTTAGAGTTGTTTTTTGACTCTGCAATTGTTGACTCGTTCCTGCTCTAATGACTCGGAAGTTGCTGAGCTCCTCTGAGTAGGTGGTTACTGGTAGTGCGACTTTATTTGAATGTGAAGTTAATGGGAGCAAGTGTTTGCTTCACTTGTTTGCCAGAAAAGAAGCCAGTGCTCTTATGACAGTGTTGAAGATTTACTGGTTACCATGACAATGACGTGGAGTAAATACTCTTTCGAGTTTTCCCGTTGTTCCATTTCACTTTCTTTTCCTTTGAAACAACAACAACAACAACAAAGCAAACAACAGCAACAACTAAAACTCATCACACTCAATTTTTACTTTTTTTTTCCGATAAAATCATTGTCAGGGTTATTGTTCCTGTTCAGCTCATCATTTTTATTTCAAGCCCTGCTTGGAGTTCCATAGATGATTTTCTTAGAATCTGACCACATGAACACGCTGGTATTCATTCATTCATTCATTCACTGTGTAAAAAAAAAGGTAAAATTCCCGTTCCATGCCATTAAGTCGTACTGAGGACACGTATTTCCAAGATCTTCGGCACATGAAAGAATGATATGGTCAGTATCACGTCTGACCGCATTTGCCTTTCTAGGTTTCTCCATCTTTAGAGGCTGGGTGGGTCTTTTTTCGCGCGGTGGTACCAGAAAAATATCTCAACTGCTGGGACTTGAACCCGGCACCACTGGATTAGTAGACCTAGCGCCTAACCACTCATCCAACCAGACCATAATTAGTGTATAAGTATATAACTATGCACGAAGCACTGCAGTAAAGCTGTGATTTAAACAGTCTCCACGTTCTACTAAATCCATTCCTGACACACACCGCCGGACAAGTCACACCTTACAATTTACAGCTAAGTACTCTTAAACAAATTTTTAAAAAAATTGTATTCATGTGAATCTATACTTTATCTTCTCTCTCTATTTCTTCGTCCTGTATGTTTTTGTATGATTAAGGCTCACGCCGAAACGTCACAACTTTGTAGTCGTTAAGTAATAAAGCTGCTCCTACTTTTTCCTATTTTATACATCCAACCAGACCGCGTATTATGTCAGTCAATCATTTACATGTCCCTTGTGGAACTTTGCCTCCCTAACAGCTCTCCTGTAGGCTTCTTGGTTGTAAGCAAGATGGCCTGCTGCTGATGCATCCATTTGCAGATTATCAACGATGTCTTGCAGCCATCTTCGCCTTGGCCTTCTTTTCTTTCTTTTCCCCACTATGTGCCCTTCCAATACGGTCTTTTCTAAATTATCATGAAGTTTAACGTGTCAAAAATATTTAAGTTTTTTTCTGTTTAATCCTCTTTACTAACCAACTTTCTTCAGTATTAAGTTCTTGTAGTATTATGTAACGTGCCGAATATGGTTGACATCATGCTTCTCCATTTTTTGCAATAACTGGTGTTTCCACTCACTTCTTCTTCGTTCAGTTTCGTATGCTCAGCTGTCTAAACAAGCCTATATGAATCCTGGTGTCAGCAAGTCTTCGTGGGAGCCCCAGAGTTTCTCCTTCACGCTTCTCTCTCGGGGTCACACCTGGTCTCTGAGGTCTCCAGTCAGTCCAGATGCTTTAAACTCGAGCATGGTATCTAACTGGGAGTGGGTTACGCTGACTTGCTGAAGGACCCGCTGTAGACCCAAAACTCAAGCTTCCCGACATGCTATACCCACCAATTAGACGATGACGAACCCAGCCCCGTTAGCTTGTTAACCGGACCACCAAAAGAGAAGAAGAACGTGGTCGGGTCTGATACATCGGCATTATAATGTATAATATAATAAATAATAATGTAAAACTTAGTATTTTTCTTTGTTTTCGATTAGTCTCATGAAATATACAGGATGTCCATAAATTATCCACTTTATTTTATACAAAATATCGTAAACACTAAAAGCGTTTCAACAAGAAAAGTCATATCATTACGTTCTGTAGAAGGGAGCCTTCTTGAATTATTTCCTGTAAAAACGCTTAACAGTTACAGGAGATTTTGTTTCCCATAACCACAAGACGCACATTGCCTCGTCTTGCACGGTCACCATTTTTACTGCTTTGTCGCGGTGCATGATGGTACGGAGTGTTGCTAACCTCATTTGAAAGGGGGGGGGGGGATTCTGATATTGGTTTTACCACAAATTAACTTCATTACATTTGATTGCAACTTTTTTTTTTTTTTGGTAATAGACGACAGTTATCAGGTGAATAAATGATGGATACCCTGCAAATTCTTGTAGTTTCCTATTTGGTTTTTTACTGAACTCCTGTTGTTCTTTTGTTATACAAATCATAGTTTTCTTTCATAAACTTCCTCGTTTATTTAAACTGTGACCGTGTGCATTCTCGCGCGGCGCACGAAAGAGTTCCAATATTCTGGGGTCCTTATCTTTCATGAAAGAGATGTTTAAAACGTTCAATTCGTGTAGTAACTACAGCGTGTTTTATGTACATCAGTGTATGTATTCTAAATTTTGTCACTTCCTTTAGTGTTTTTCTCACATCTGCTGTTGCATTTGACGAAATTACGTTTTCAGATATTCGCAGTGATTAAATTGTCTTATCCTGACTACTTATTTTTCAGACAAGAAACAATGAAGCTTTTGCATAGTAAAGTGATGGAGCACAGGGTGGTATGGTTAAACTTGTGAGGTCGTGTGAGCTCTATCACTGTACTCATCCTTTGACATGGTTAATCTAGTAAAGCTGTGTTCAATCACTTTATTGATCTTGTGGTGTGATTAGTCTAATAAAGTTGAGCTCCATCACTTTACTGATCTTGTGATATGGTTAGTCTTGCAATAAATAGCACACAACGAGGCTTTCGTACAGTAAAGTAAGAGAACATAGTTTTGTAGGATTAGACTAAGATTTTTTCGAGGTCTAATCCTGCAAAACTATGTTCTCATACTAATTAGTCTTGTGAAGTTGCGCTCCATCATTTTACTTATCTTATGGTATGATTAGTCTGATTAGTCTTGTAAGACTGTGCTTTATCACTTTACTAATCCTAATTACATTTTATTGAGCACAACAATATTTGTGTGCGGGATTTGTGGCGAAATCCTTGCGCGTGCGCGCGCACACACAAACACACACAAACAGACACAAATGAAAGGTAGCATTTTAAAGCATTTAATTTTCTCTCTATCCCTACAAAGTGACTAAAGCAGGCAGAAAGACATGCACATTAATTATAACAAAAAGATGCCGGTGTACTAGGCACGAAGTAGTCCAGGCAGGAGTGGCTGTAGAATCAATCCTGCCTAAGAAACGGTTCACTTCCGGACTCATTGCTACCTTCGGGCACGGGGGTGGGGGGCTGGAAGCGCTCTCTGCTTAAATGTTTAAAATTTCTGGATAAAAGATAGAACAAATAAGATTTTTATATCACAGTTGGTGTATTTATTTGACTAAAGCCAGTTTAACACGCAGTTCCTGTAACAGGACAGAAATGGTTATTAAAACTCGCAGTGACCCATAAATGTCATAGAGTATTCTGAGGATTAATTAAGAAAAAAACTGCAGAATTTCTAGAGAACTTACATGGAATTAATCAAATCAAATTCTGAAGGATTTGGTTTCATCAAATTTCCTGTCTATATGGAGGGGGTTGGGGCAGGAGAGAGGAGGAGGAGGAGGAGGTAGAGGGAGGGCAGAAATGAAATATCTCTATATAAGTTGGGAGATGAGATCAAGTTTAAATTGTGGCCGAGTCCAACCCACAATCATACTCTGATAGTCTGGTATCATCCTCTACAGCACCTATCCGACAGATCAAATGATTTTTTCCCACGCACCTTTGCTGCTTCTATGATGATAAACAAGTATCTCGCCTATTGGTTTTACATTCACGAAATCGCTTGCGAGCACCGCAGATTCTAAACGTTCTCAAAAGAACGATTATTCGAAAAATAATCTTTACTTCTTGGAGCAGACATTGCAGCTTCCTGAGCTATTCGTGGTTCTCCTCAGACAGAGTGATTTCCCTTGCTACTTGCCTCAGATAAGCAAACGACCCTTCTCTCCAGATCATTTCATGTTAGAACGAAGACATCAGGGTCGGCGAACCATAGCTGACCAAGACCCTGTCCTACCTTTCCGTCGGTAAATCCATTAACAGGGTTAGTCTGGATAATGGGTCAAGGATAGCCAGTCCCCATGACAGCGGAGTCTGAAAAGAACGCCAGCTCGAAGTTCCGTGGAGACTGAAGAAGAAAAAAGAGGAAGACATCTCCCCCACAAAGAGTGGACAAGCTGCACGTTAAACTATCTCAATGAAGAAGAAAGAAGAGGAAGACATCTCCCCACAAAGAGTGGACAAGCTGCACGTTAAACTATCTCAATGAAGAAGAAAGAAGAGGAAGACATCTCCCCCACAAAGAGTGGACAAGCTGCACGTTAAACTATCTCAATGAAGAAGAAAGAAGAGGAAGACATCTCCCCCACAAAGAGTGGACAAGCTGCACGTTAAACTATCCCAATGAAGAAGAAAGAAGAGGAAGACATCTCCCCACAAAGAGTGGACAAGCTGCACGTTAAACTATCTCAATGAAGAAGAAAGAAGAGGAAGACATCTCCCCACAAAGAGTGGACACGCTGCACGTTAAACTATCTCAGTGCTCATATTAATCAGGTGGAGCACTGAGGTTTACGCACGCTTACATTTAGGAACAAAGTTTTGATGATTAGCCTAGAATAAATGTAGACAAAACGTAGTAGACGTGACAGAAAGAAAACTAAATGAGAGCAACTTTAGTGATTAGTGCTCTGGCCTCCACGGGCTCAGCAACCAGCAACCAGCGAATTATCAGCTCGGCCAGGGAGCAACCCAAACATAACAACACGTGTTTTTTTTTGGGCATTACTGAATTTGATGATTACATGTCAGTATCTGCCAGTTTTACAACAATCACCATCACAGTTATCCCTCTTGTATGTATTTTGAATCTCACTTTTCTTCTACTGAAACGATCAAAACGACCAGTAAAATTTATAGCCAAAAGAATGGACGCACATGCCAGTACAGTATTCGCTAAGAAATTGACAGTTTTAATAAAATTCAGGTGCTTCGTGTTTAGTTTATTTTAACTACGATGCATATATATATATATATTGTGCTGTCAGGTTAAGTGTTATTGCAGCATGTAATCCAATCAAACAAACATTCCAGTAATAACATAATTAGAAGATGATAGATAAAAAAGAATGAATCTGGCAAGATTAATGGGATAACGGCTTGAAAGTGGCACATGAAGTTAATCATCTATTTTCATCCGGTCTTGAAAGCTTCTCATGCGTGTTATTGTCTTGATGCAGTTGGAGGATATATTTTAAGGTTCCGCCTGCACAGTTCTAAGTGGTAGTTATGGCTGGCCTTCCAACGCTGACGGTCCAAGCCTGGGCCATGTCGAAGGTTACGTTACAGGCTTCTGTTAGCACAAGTCAGTTAGGTCGAAAAAAGGGGAGTGGGCCGGGAAGAGGGATAGAGAACAGAGACGTGGGGAGGGGGGGGGTGTGAGAGTGGGGGGAGAAGGAGAGAAAGGAACAGCGACAAGAAAACGCCATCAGCCCACGATACATTGTTTGCACAGCATAGATTGGACTGCGCGATACTCAGAAATCAAGCCTCAGTTTCGCAGTTCAGAACCTACGACTCCGCCCATGGCATTATATTTTCACGAATTGTTCCACGCCCACTACTAACAGAGTTAATAGGATTATAACCTCATACTTCCAATTTAAAAAAAGAAGGGAAATAACTGTGATAAGGCTGTTTATTTCTGTCATTTAGCGCTCTACGGTTCAGTCTAAACATCCACACAGAAAATATCAGCCTCCTTATAAGTGACAATAGACAAGTACATTCGAAAATTTTTTTTGAAGAAAGTGTGTTCTGTTCAACATTTATTCATAAAACTATTATCATCTCTACATAACATATGTAATACAATCTAAAAACTATAGAGTGAAAATATATCGTTCTGTCTGTTAACATAGTAGGTTGTTTAGTCATTAAACTACACTGTGTATCGTTCTAGAGACATATACTAGTGTTTTAAGCGCGATAGTTTTTGAAACAGATGCGAAGACATATCCGAATCTGTTTTCCATTGCGATGAAGTTTTTCCAGTGTATTTAGATATAAGTTTGAGTATAGCAAAAGTTGATTACAATCATGATACATCACGTTTCGCATCACCATCCTGTGTTGTCCAGTGTGTACTCCTTACCAATGATTCCGGCATCTGTCACACATCCACGTGGACGCGAAGGCAAGTCGCCGCCTTGCACAGTGCATTCATCATTTCTTATAGACGACATATTAGGGAAACCCAGATTGAATGTTTCAGCGCCTAATTCGGCATCATCATCGTCGTCTTCGTTGCCGATATTGTCGCCAACGAGAAATTCATCACCTTCACCCTTGATGCCACTGTCCTCGTCAAGACTTAATAACATCAACAACTACGTACATCCTCCACACCACATAGCCGGTCCTGCGCCAGTCAGTCCAACCATCGTCGACGCAGGGCCAGCATTAACACTAAACCCTGCAGGAACTCTTTCCCAGAGTAGCTTCTACAAACCTGTGGCTCTTTTCGAGCCAACCTTAGTACAACAAACTTACATAAATCCCAACTTTAACTACCACAACGCTTTTGTGAATCATATCTACTCACTACCTTACGAACGAAATGAGGCAGCGCTGATGAGCAGACACAACGCTTTTTCTAAAGGTGAGTACCGATAAGAGACCACCCTTTTACCGGTTTCTTTGTCTTCTTCTTGTTCAGTCCCCATGGAACTACGAGCTGTGTTCTTTGAGGTTTACCATTTGCATAAATCCTTGTACCCATCAGTATACATATAGTATATCTACAAAACAGTTTTCTTCAGGTCTTACGTGACCTGATATGTCATGTCCATTTAATGTTTCTGTTTATCTTTAACTACAGTTTTCCCTTTTCACTTTGTTACCTGGCCTGTATTCTTGATGTCCATCCCCGCGGTTTAGGTATGACCGCAGCAAACAGCAAGTTCCTAAACAGGAAAGCTAAAATGGCATTTTTATATGGTCTTCTTTTTTTTTTTTTTGCTTTTATGTAGCCATTATAGATGTAGGTGAATATAGCATGTCTTCCCAGAGGATGGACTTTCTTTTCACGAGCTTTCAAATAATTATAACAGCTCATTTAAATCTTCCTACCTTTCTTCTCAAAAGATGAAAATGTTCTCTTCAGTTTCTGTTCACTTCAAGATGATTACCATTTTGAACAATATCAGAGAGCGAGAGAGAGAGAGAGAGAGAGAGAGTGAGGAAAGAGAGTAAGGAGAGAGAGACAGAGAGACAGAGGGGAGAGAGTCAGAGAGAGACAGAGGCAGAGAGGAACTGTATGTCTCTATGTTGTCTCTTATGTCTCCATATATTGTTTATCTATCCCTGTCACATTCAGACAAAAAGCTTTTCTAACGAAGGAGCTGCCGATTATTTTACCAAGTAGTTCCTATTATTGCTCCCCCCCCCCCCGAATGAGCCTAACAACAGCATTAGACTGGTTCCAAGTTACCACATGTATACTTAGAATACGAGATAATATGAACAGATAAGATCCTTGAAATGTGAAAAAAAAATGTGACAGGACTAAGACGGCCGCAGTTAAAAAAAAATCGGCTGCCACTCAGTGGCCATCTGTGCTGCTTAATCCCCTCCACCTCATTCCTCCTGTCCGGCCACCCCTCCCCTGTGAAAGAATTTAAGACCCGACAGCAGAGAAGACATGAATGTTAGACCTGATAGCAGAGAAGACGTGAATGTGAGACTTGATAGCAGAGAAGACGTGAATGTGAGACCTGATAGCAGAGAAGACATGAATGTGAGACCTGATAGCACAGAAGACATGAATGTGAGACCTGATAGCACAGAAGACATGAATGTGAGACCTGATAGCAGAGAAGACGTGAATGTAAGACCTGATAGCACAGAAGACATGAATGTAAGACCTGATAGCAGAGAAGACGTGAATGTGAGACCTGATAGCAGAGAAGACGTGAATGTGAGACCTGATAGCACAGAAGACATGAATGTGAGACCTGATAGCAGAGAAGACATGAATGTGAGACCTGATAGCAGAGAAGACATGAATGTGAGACCTGATAGCACAGAAGACATGAATGTAAGACCTGACCTCAGAGAAGACGTGAATGTAAGACCTGACAGCAGAGAAGACTGAATGTACAGAAAATTAAAAATAGAAGAGAAAAAGAAGCGAAAGCAAAAGGTATGAATTAGATTATGCATGAACGTTCAGACAGAAGTAGTCAAAGGACTGATCAACAGTTGATGTGGCAAGTAGGTTTTTCATAACAAACATGGCTACAATGTACAGTCTTTGCAAACAGATTTTAATGTAAATGCAGTCTGAAAACATTTCTACAGACAAGCTCTAGTTAATCCACCTGACACATTAATGTTAGGAAAACTAACACTGAATTATATATATATATATATATATATATATATATATATATATATATTATTATATATATATGACAACAAGATAAAACGTAGATGATTATGTTATGCGAAGTACTCAGGGCATTAAGGGAAAATACAGAAATTTGCGCAAAAAAATCAGTTCTGTATATATGGGGCTAAACTCATACTGCACTAAATGTGCAAAAAATAATAATATTCTGACAACGTTAGTGAAAGAAAGGTATCTATGAATTTTCTGAAGTGGTAGGTTATTGTTCATTTTGTGAAAGGTAAGATTTTTAAGAACAGAAACATCACCAGCTTAACACTGCGCCATTTATACAGAGAAAAATTGGCTGCAAGAGTTCTAAAAATTTCGTTGTGCCTTGCTCCCATAATGCACATGGCCGAAATGATTCCTGTTTATCATCTGACGTTGTCAGCCATCTTCAGTGTAAGACTGAGCAGAGAAGACGTGAATGTAAGACCGTCGTCTTTTTTCTTCAAGCAATGTTCACATTGTACAATCATGCTTCTTGGTTCGGCCGAAATAGTTCAGTAGCGTGATTCTTGTGTGTGCGCGCGCGCGTGTGTATGTTGGTATGGGTATGGGAGGGGGGGGGTCTCGTTTCATTTTTAATTGATGTCGTATTTCTTTTGTTTTATTTTCTATGTCAGTGATGTTTTGAGGTGAAACAAACTGTTTATTCTGAGCCTGAATATCAAGTATTCCACAAGAAATAATACAGTGATTCTAGTGCATGTCTGCGTCAAGTGGAGTTTATCTGTTCCACGCAGATGCAGCACTTCAGAAGCTCTGCGTAATCACTTCCACTATAACTTGGTAAGAGTAGCAGATGCAGCTCTATCTCACATCCGCAGTACGTCGTGTTGACGGAACAACGCCATACCGGAAGTGGTACACTAGAAGATTCACAGCAGTGTCATCCGGAGCAGAAGTTAGAAGGGATGGCTAATATTCAGGAGCCTCTTAAACTAAATGAGGGGAGATAATGTCAAGTCGTACCGGTCCCATTCTCCTTTTCTTCCTTTCAGATACCAAAGCAGTTCCTTTGTATTTTAGTGGAAAATTACACTTTATTCTTGTTGGGTCATGATTGTTTGAAAGTTGAGAAATGATGGCCAAAGTGCCCAGTACTTCACCCTCCGAAAATAAAACTTCAGTAGTTATAGAATTTCATGTTTTATACTCTTTGTTTTTTCAGTCATAGCCATCTGTTCTCAGCTTATTCCAGAAAAGACTTTGTTACACACACATACACACACAAACACACACACAAACACATACACTTTTGTATCTATACAGTTTTGTATACAGACAGTCCCTACAAAAATAATATCTACGTCAGACAGAATTGCCAAGTACTTTAAAAATATCAGTCTTTAATTTATGCGAAGCATTTAAATGTCCGAGATGGTAAATAACAATAAACTGACTATCAGTATTTTAACTGCATTTCATAAGGAGAATATAAATATCAGTTACATGAGCAAAAATAAGCAGAAAAGTATTGATTTATATATTCCTTGGCTGGACACAGAAATGTTAAGATTCAAGTGGTTTATTATTTTATTTGTTTATCAGCGGGTCCCAAGCCCTGGCACTTCTGGAGTCCCTTCCTACAGCGGCCACTTCACAAAAGAAAAGGAGGTCAAGTTAGATTCTCCAACGATCAGACAGTGGAGCTAGAGAAAAAGTTCGAAGGTCACAAGTACCTGAGTCCACCAGAGAGAAAAAAGCTGGCAAAGTCACTGCAGCTCACAGAGAGGCAGGTGAGATGATGATCTTAGTTTATCTGTTGAACCTAAGTTCTTTTCCCGATGATGGTCCTTTGATTAAGATCTTGAAAGAAACAGGCAATGAGACTGGGTACATTTTTTCCCCAGAAAGAATGAGGCTTGTACACAGCAAAGTGTTAGAGTAAGATATGTAAGAATAGTTTCGAAAGACAGTAGACAAAGCACTTCAGATACGAGAGAACAAAAAATTGTAGGAGAATGGTTGTGAATCGAACTCGGTGATTTCAATACAACGAGATGGAGATGGCAACACACTAGTATATAATCTCTGTCACGAAGTTTCTCTTCTAGTGACAGTGCTTTGTTCTCTCCTGTCATATGCGGTTGTTTGTCCTACAGAAATCCACGATTCGATTCACAGTTATTCTTTTAACATGTGCGCCTTTCTCTCACGTCTAAAGAGCACAGTCTACAAATTTTCTAGGCCAATACATACTTTGTTCTAACATTTCAGTGAAACTGGGCCGCAGCGTTACCCATGAATAGACAAGTCACGTCGATTACAGTTCTTTAGGTCAGACAGAAATAACGCAACAAAAAGCACCGTTGCAAAGTTAAAGATGTCTCTATCAACTGTTCTAGTGGTCATCCTCGCCCTCCCCCTCCCAACACCCCACCCCCCCTTCCCAACACCCCACCCCCCCCCCCAATAAAAAAGGCAAGTAAACGTATAGATATAACAGACCAGAAAATACTTGCATGCGATCGGATAAGAGTTAATGCATTTGCCTGGAAATCGAAAGGTTTCGGGTTCAATTTTCCATTGTAACCTATTTTCTCTCTCTCTCTCTCTCTCTCTCTCTCCTCTCTCTCTCTCTCTCTCTCCATTTACTCTCTCCTTGAAGGGTAGAATGTAAGACGGGCCTGCGTGCCCAATTCTTTACCCTTGAAAAATAAAGATTATTCATTCATTCATTCATTCATTCTCTCTCTCTCCTCTCTCTCTCTCTCTCTCTCTCTCTCTCTCGCAGAGGCCTGGAGTTTCTTTCGCAGAAAGATCAGGTACCGGCCTCAACTCATATAGTCCAGAAATGTGAAGGCAGTAATACTTCATGTCCCCACGGCATGAAAATTCCCTGGAAGATATTTTTGTAGCCAAACAGAAACAAAGCTGTACGTGGGGAATATTATAGGTACTTGAAATGCAGACCTATGAAATGTTAATCATGGATATATACACTTTTACATGCTCGCGAGAATTAACGAGATTGAAATATTATGCCTGCTAAGTGAAAGGTTTTGTACTGGAAGAAAACGAACGAGATAAAACTTGTGAGATGAGAATAAACTGAAGTTATTACAAAAAAACAAAAAAACAAAAAAAAAACTGATTAGATAGAGGACGGTAACAAAATATATTATTTAAAAAATGAAAATTGTATATTTTTTTAAAAACGAATTCCAGAGCTTCAGTGTTTGAGAGAGCATTACTTTCCCTTTTTATAACGCATTTCATTGATTCTCCACGTTACTATTATTTCATTGATTCTCCACGTTACTATTATTTCATTGATTCCCCACGTTACTATTATTTCATTGATTCTCCACGTTACTATTATTTCATTGATTCTCCACGTTACTATTATTTCATTGATTCTCCACGTTACTATTATTTCATTGATTCTCCACGTTACTATTATTTCATTGATTCTCCACGTTACTATTATTTCATTGATTCTCCACGTTACTATTATTTCATTGATTCTCCACGTTACTATTATTTCATTGATTCTCCACGTTACTATTATTTCATTGATTCTCCACGTTACTATTATTTCATTGATTCTCCACGTTACTATTATTTCATTGATTCTCCACGTTACTATTATTTCAGGTGAAAACCTGGTTTCAGAACAGACGTGCTAAGTGGCGCCGCTTGAAGCAGGTAGCTTTCTTTCTTTCTTTCGTTCTTTCGTTCTTTTTTCTTTCTTTCCTTCTTTCGTTCTTTCTTTCTTTCTTTCTGTCTCTCTTTCTCTCATATCTAATGAATTTTGATAATTTCTACATGTCGATTATTGTCTTATTATCAAAGATCCATCTACATAAATTAATCAACGTATGCTTTCATTTTTTGTTCATGTTTTAAGCTGTTTATGTTTACTTTCAGCTTATTGGTATATCCGACAAGCACTTACTTTTATTACACACCTTCATATCTTCTTTATTTTATAATAGTGTGCATTAACTTGCTTGTTTATGTGATATAGTGTTATAGAGTCTCTTACATATGTACGTTGTCGTATGTAATTCCTGCTACAACTGCTGCATGATTAAATCCATTTACTATCTACAAACAGGAATCTCCTTGTAGGGATGGCTTACAGGAAAACGACTCAGTGGACAAATCTATGACCTTCCAGCTCCACGCTGACCAGCAAAACGGTAACTTCTCGGACGAGACGGCCGAAGATGACGACGACTTCGAGGAAGACGATGATGTTAATCTTTCTGATGATGAAATCGACGTCGTAGACGATAACAAGAATTTGCCTTTAAAATGATAGCTGCCAAAAGTATTCCATGATTATCTGATATTATGAGCCTGAAGTGGATGCACTAAGTTGTGGCTCATGAAGTGAATGAAGATAACAACTTCAGGTTGAACATAACTTCTGTTATTTGCATTTCCACTGAAATTTCCTGCAGCTCATTCCACTACATTTACGCGACCCAGTGTCTTTTGGCAACTGTGTTGTCATGGTGATAAAACTCCTCGCAGGTGGCATCAATGTAGTACTTAGCACGATGGCTTTTCGAAAATAATATAATTGAAATCATTGAATTTGTCAAAAAAATGAGAGAGCTGTTCAGATTCAGTGAATTCAGCCACAAGAAATGATGCAATATGTATAGCTATAGTTTAAGTCTGACAAGCACTGCTTCAGAATATGATTCGTTACATGTAGACTTACAGTTGACCTAGGCAGTAATGTCATGAGATCAGATGTTGTAATTATATCGTATAAGCTTTTGTTTTTAGAACAAAACAAGCATCAGTCCGAAGAGATTCTGTTAAGTCCCCACTGACACTATCAATCATAGTATCCAGGTTAGAGAATGAAACATTTCAATGCGTATGTCATATCAATAATGCTGTCTTTTTTTGTGTGTGAAAATGTCAAAGTTTCACAGTATAAAGTGGTTTCGTTTTTTTTTTCAACAGCCATTACACTGGAAAACAAAACTTGTTTTGGTGAATTCACTCCTCGTAGTTTAGCATGAGTACACAACGCTTTGCTTACAAATGGATCATCAAATTGTAACCAGCCTTTTCTTTCTGCAGCCTTTTTTTCTGTCGTCTAGTTACATGTTATTTTCTTTTCTTTCCACTGAAACGTTTAACACCGCCTACAATTTTTATACAATTTCATGCGATATTGTGGACAATGGGTTGGAAAATCCCAGTGCTTTTATGATATCTGATAAAACCAGACTTACTGTAGGTCAGTTTTTACCAGCAACGTGATGGAAACAATAAACCAGACTACACCGAAACGTGATAAGTTTTGTTTCAGTTTATAATTAGATGAGTATACATTCTTTTACAAAAGTAAATGTTTTTGCATGGGCACACATCTTTCAGCATATCTAAACATCCGTTAGTAGAGTAGACATCTCATTTGTGCTTCAATAGCGAAGTTCTTAGCACCTTTGTCTCTCATGGTGATGATCAGTGTTTCGATCCTGATACTCTGTAATGCGGCTGTAAAAATGGGTACCTGGGTCTTGGATCCCGGGTCTCATACTAGCCACATCGTCCTCTAATGTGCCACCAGGGCAAGAGAAATATTGACGCTTTGTCTGCCCTTGTGACGTGGAACATTGCTCTAATTATTTACCTGCCAAAATATTATCCACGCACCACATGTTGTTTATCCCGTTTGATATGCTTTATATTTATATAACACAATAAATTATTTACAAATATTTGTTTCTTTTTTTTCTGATAGGAATATTTATAAATAAAGTACTTGCACTTTTACTATCGTAACAGAGTGAGTTTACCATCAAAACAAGTATAATTTGTTAATCAATACTCCCCCATAAGATAGTAAATGTAATCAAAGCCCTATATGAGGGTTTTCAGTGCAAAGTCATCTGTGGAGAACATACCTCCAGCAGCTTTATGGTACAAACAGGAGTGAAACAGGGATGTGTACTATCACTAACATTATTTATCTTGGCAGTAGACTGGTTAATGAAGGAGGCAACATTAGACAAACGCAGAAGATTACAATGGACCCTTGACACAGTGCTGGAGGACCTTGACTTTGCGGACGACATTTGTTTATTATCAAGCAGTCACAAAGATATGCAAGATAAAATAAACAAGCTAACTCAGAATGCAAACAACATAGGACTAAAGATCAACGTAGGAAAGACAAAGTTAATGAAGCAAAATGTGAACAATAGAAATGTACTCAGAGTAGATAGCAAGTTAGTGGGGGGGGGGGGGGTCAACTAATTTGTATACCTTGGAAGCAGAGTAGTAGAAAATGGAGACAGCACAGAGGACATCAACAGTAGACTTACTAGAGCAAACCAGGCTTTTGCAATGATGCAGACTATATGGAAATAAAAAAAACTAAGCATAAATATGAAAATCAGGATATTTAAGAGTAATGTTCTAAGTATGGAAGTGAATGCTGGAAAATCACCAAAACCATAGAAAACAAATTGAATTCTTTCCAGACTAAATGTTTACGAAGAATTAGAAAAATATTTTGGCCAAACACCATAAGAAATAACATCTTATTGGCAGAAATGCAGATGAAGCCAGTGACAACAATTATTGAGGAAAGACGCTGGCGATGGTTGGGACATGTGCTCCGAATGACGGACAACTCACTACCAAAAATAGCACTAAGATGAACACCACAGGGGAACAGAAGTAAGGGTAGACCAAAAGAGACATGGAGAAGAACAACAGAAAGGATGTTGAGCAATAGAGGGCTCACCTGGGCAAGAGCAGAAAAAAGGCGAAGGACAGGCATTTGTGGAAAACCCTTGCGGAAGCCCCATGTGCCCTGGACACTTAAGGTTCATATATATATATATAGTCTAATAACCCGACATTGACGCAGACTGGTTTCACCTATTTATAGAAACTGCCAAGCATCATCTTGCTAAGCATACTTGCTCACATCTTTTATCACGAATTCACCTTGAAAAGAGCATCGATTGCGTCCTATCATGGCTTTAAGCTATGATGCGTTGTCTGTGCTTTTCGGTTCAACACCTCTACCTTCAGCGCGACTTACTTTTTTGGGACTGGGTTTGCCTTCCCATCCGGTCTCTTTTCACTCGACCAGACCGAGGTCTGTTTACAATGGACACAACTGGGAGTTATAACAGGAGCTCGGCCAGCCATGGTTAACCAACCCTGACCTTAGCAACCACCTGTGGGTCGCTGATGGCTTTCGCTTGCAGGAAGAGTACTGCCTCTTCGTCCCCTTCTCAAGACTTATTCTACTAATATTTGTCCATCATAATCGGCTATGAGCTTTGCTCTTGCATCTCGTGTCTTTCAACTAGCCCTGCATTGATTCTTGAAATGGCGCAAGACTCCAATTCTCTCAGCCTCCATGTGACAGACTTAGTACAGATCTTACAACTCCTAGCAGCTGATTAAAAAAAAAGTCTGTAAAAGAAGCTCTGCCTTTGGCTTCAAAACTTGAATAATAGACAACAACCACAACACCTTGACTTTCAAAATCAGTCGAAGGTCATTTTAATCGTAGTGGGACATAAACCTTCTACTACCGCGCTCCAGTCACCCCGTCCGAAAAAAAAAAATAGGTACCTAACAGATATGACTGGTAAACTGCCCCTGAAATCTGATATTTGCCTTAAGACGACTGCACTATACCATAGGGTGTCCGTGCATGAAAAGAGATTTAGACTTTCGTATACAAAATGGGTTCCACTTTTATGTGAATACGACTGAGTTCATAGTGGGTGAAGAAAAAAAAATAAACACGTATATTTTAGAAAGGAACAACGGGACAGAAGAAGACAAAGAAACAAGATAATGTGTTACTTGGCACAGAGCATGGTCCAACACACATCTTACAGAAAGAGCAAAGGACACACAATCAGTGACGTGTGATTAGTATGGACCAGAGTGAGAGAGAGAGAGAGAGAGAGAGAGAATGAATGAATGAATGAATGATCTTTATTTTTAAAAGGTAAAGAGTTGAGCACGCAGGCCCGTCTTACGTTCTGCCCTTCATCACTCCATCTTTCATTCTTCCCACACACTCGATTTAATACAAGTATACAAATCACATTAGGAACAAAAAACTATATCAAAAGAGTGTAAGATTAAACTATTACATTCAAAGTAAAAGAGAAGAAGTAATTAACCTAATAAAATAGTTCTCACACGCACATACACACACACAGACATATACAGAAACAAAAATACATTGTCAGTACAGATCTTCTAACATATGTTTTTTAATAAACATTAAAATAATTTCTAACAATATCTAACAAGTTACTTTTCGAACTCTGTCATCTTAGTACTTGATGGCTGGTGAGTCATAGGTTGAGAGAGTGCTAATTATTCTATGGAGGCATATAATTACAAACAAATAAATAATGAAACAGGTTTGAGTTAAATGATGAAGTATTACGAATGGATTTTAAATGGTAGGGGATGGTGTTCCAGAGCTGTACTGCAGAATATGCAAGGCTTTTCTTGTACAGATCAATCATAGGTTTAGGAATAAGACAGTTTTTTAAACGCTAGCTATGTTTAGTGTTATACGTAAACAGTGACCACAAGTAAGGCGAAGCATTGTGCGATAGAATTCTGTGAACAAACTTAACTTTGTTAAAAATGACTCTGTATTTGAGGGGTAGAATTTTGAGTTGTTTGTGCTGATCTACATACAATCTGTACTGGGTGTTTGTCACTAATCAGATTTAATGCTCGTTTGTGAAGTGAGTGAAGCCTTTTTGTGTTTGAGACTGAGCATCCATCCCAGATTGTGGAACAGTAATCTAAGTGTGTTTGTGATATGTAATATATCTTTCTTGTGTCTTTGCTGATAAAGTGTTTAATTTTGGCTATCTGTGCAGTGAAGTTTGTTCGGTTATGTATGTGAGAATTCCAAGTTAAATGCTGATCAATGATGAGTTCTAGAGTTTTATGTTCATGAACATTTTCTATTGCCTTAGTCCCAGCACAAAGCTGTAGTGAAGTTTTTGTTGCAATCTGCAGTTTCTGTCTTGTAGTGATGAGCATGGAACTGCATGGAGAGAGAGAGAGAGAGAGAGAGAGAGAGAGAGAGAGAGATTCCAGAAAATGTTGTATCTCCACTCCAACAGCAACAAAAAATAGAAGGATGTTCCCATAAATGAGGAGTGACTGGCTACTTTTTTCCCCCGATCAAATCTTTAATCCTCAAGCTCCATAAATTTGCTGAGCTACAGCATTAAATCAGCGTTATCAGACAAGGCAGCTACCAGACAGTGAATACAAACGTGTACCCAACATAAACTAGAAGTCATACGCAACCACCGTTACGGGCAAATAACTGTTACAGAAATACGTGGAAGTCAGTTCGGATGACAGGGCAAACAGTGAGTTAGGCAAATGTTTCCTCAAAACTCTGCATTTGGTTACGATAAGAATTACAGCAAAGCATGTGGTTGCTGGTGTCTAGCAACCACCTGGTTGTAGATCATTTTATGTTTGTCTACAAAAATTGCGACAGATAAGCCGTATACATTCTTCTTGATAACAAGCAAATGTTAGGCGGGCGAAAATGACACGGGTAAACAGCAGGAAATGCTTTGATGTACATAATACATGTAGATTCATAACAGTCTGTCAAATCACGTAAGCTAAAAGAACTTCTTCATGGACGACAGAACGCGTGTTCTACAATACGCCTTCATGCAGGCCATCAGCTCAGTTGGCAATCTCCTCTCACACCATCCCGTCAGACTGTCTAGTATCATTTCTCTTGGTCTTCCTCTTGATCTTTTTCCTTCTATTTTTCCTGTTGTTGTAATATTTTCAATGCCCTCTATTCTCATTACATGTCCTATGAAAGTACATTGTCTCTCTCTTATCTTTTTGACACGGTTTTTTTTTTTTGTGTGTCTCTCCAGCTCTTCTCCTACATTCTTCATTAGTTATTTTTGCTGTCTAGGGGATTCGCAACATTCTTCTAATAGACCACATTTCTGGTGCTTCCATTTTTTTCTTTCAATGAACAAGACAGCACAAGGCTATTACTAGACAGGCAGACAAGACAAGACAGGCAGGCAGGTAAATACTAACGTCGGGAGATATCGGAAGGTGATGTAAAGACTGACTGTAGGAAAACGAAAAAAAAATGAAGAAAACATACCTGATAGGTTCTATAATATATTATACAATCCAGCGATGCCAGATATCACTACAGTGCAGCTTGCGGTGTCAGAGTTCGGTGCCGAATGCCACTACTTTGTTTCATAAAGAAAAAAAACGGTGTAACTTTTGATTGTAAACATTTAGTGCGCATGTCTAGTGACCCTTGTCGCCATTTTGAAAGCGTTATTAGCAACGAGGATGAAATCCGATGTTTCGATCGAGAATTTTCAACATTTGTATGACTTCGGAGGGATACGGACATGCCCTATGACTAGACCGCTGATCTTGAATGTACACCAAGTAGATTTAGGCCTATTAGATGGACTGGAATAGTACTTAGAAAGTTACTTCAGACATTATTTTAGTGAGCATACCACATATCACCACAAGACTATCTAGACATCGCCGATAGTAATTAGTGTATATCTAGACTCGGTCTATGGTAAGTAGGGCACATTCATCAGCTAAAAATGTTCTCCTATTTCAATTTTCCTAAAAAAAACCTCTGCATTTATGAAATATTCATACATTTACAGTCATTTTGATGCACAATACGTATATTTTTACGTGGATATACTTTGTTATACACTTTTCCAACTATACAGCCTATATATATATATCAAGGCCCGCGCTTTAACTCTGGCAAGAGTGGAACGTCCGCGTTTCTTCCTCTGGCATCGAAAGAGCTAAGACTCTTATACTTTGATAGGGAAGTACAACAGCTCAGATTTATCTTACTAAACATTTAGTGGCTTTAAAATACATATGTTTTTAAAGTCTTGTTTTCAGAAGTTGATAATTTGATGGGTTGAAATACAGGAAAGCAGGAAACTTTTATAAAGAGTGAATCAATTACTCTGGATCATCAGCGAAAGTACCCACCAGACAAGCTCTACAAATGCTTATAGTCTAGTAGGGGGTGCCCCTCAAGTCACGACTCTCGGAAAGATATAACATGTTAGTTCAAAAGAATAAGTTAAAAAACTTCTGGAGCATATATATATATATATATATATATATATATATATATATATATATATAATCATTAGGTGCCGTGCAGACTGGCGTTGGCTATTATGCTTCTACAGAGTACACGATCCCTCATGCAGACCATCAGCTCAGTTGGTGATCTCCTCTCACACCATCCCGTCAGACTGTCCAGTACCATTTCTCTTGGTCTTTCTCTTGATCTTTTTCCTTCTATTTTTCCTGTTGTTATAATATTTTCAATGCCCCCTCTTCTCATTGTATGTCCTATGAAAGTACATTGTCTCTCTTTTATCTTTTTGACAAGGTTTTTTTTTTTTGTCTCCCCAGCTCTTCTCCTACATTCTTCATTAGTTATTTTTGCTGTCCAGGGGATTCGCAACATTCTTCTCATAAACCACATTTCTGCTGCTTCCAATGATTTTTATGCAGACTTGCCTATTGTCCATGATTCACTTCCATATAACAAGATAGGTTCAATATAGCATTTTAGGACTCGTTTTCTAACATTCATTGATAAGGATGTGTTGACTAATATGTTCCTCATTCTCTGAAATGCAGTCTTTGCTTGGCCTATTCTGTTCCTAACTTCTGTTCTGCATTTCCCATCTGAAGTTATTACTGCTCCAAGGTATTTGAATTTCTGCGCCTGCTTTAGAATAGTTCCATTTAATTTAATACTGCATGCTGGTGGATTCTGTTTCTTAGATATAACCATAGTCTCTGTCTTTTTTATGTTCAAAGTAAGGCCGTTCTGTTCACTTTCTTTGGCGACTTTATCCAAGAGATTTTGCAGGTATTGTTGGTTCTCAGCTATCAGTACTGTGTCGTCAGCATACCGAAGGTTGTTAATATTGTATCCTCCAATTTTTATGCCTGGTTCTGTGATGATCGTTCTTAGAATATTCTCGCTGTACAGAGAAAAATGGTCTGGAAATAGTACACATCCTTGTCGCACCCCTTGTTTTATGGGTCGATATTTTCCAGTTCTATTTTCAACTCGAATTGCTGCTTTTTGCTGCCAGTATAGATGTTTTACAATCATCAGGTCTCTGCCGTCTATATTGATGTCTTCAAGCATTTTATATATATCACAAAAAAAGGAGAAAACATCAATATAAGGAAAATTGTTAATCCAAAGAACAAAAGAAGAAACACATACCAACATGTAAGAAGAGTTAACTATGACTAGAATATATAAAGAAACTGAGTTTATAAATTCAAGTAAAAATTAAAATCTAAGTTACTAAAATTGATCTGTTATAGGCATAGGGTGGCAGAGATCTTCAAAAAAGATATACTGTTTTCCTTCTTTATTTCAAATAATTGTTATGGAATGATCTGTTCATCTTCTTTCAGTTCATTGACACTGCCCATATGTTAAAGAGCCTTAGGTAAGAGAAATAACAGCTGCAGTAAAGCTGGTTCTAGAAACACAGGTAGGCGGAGGTGTATATTTATATAGAAAGAGTCAGGGAAGTTGGCAGGAACGAGAATGGTAGAAAATGAGTACATGTATATGAATAGCATTTATAAAAACAAATACAAAAACAGGGCGCATACAAAAATAACAAAACAAATAAAAACAAAATTGAAGCACTTAGTTCTGTTCTCTTTGTAGGAAAATTGATTTAGTGTGACATTTCTTACAATGATAAGAAAAAGACATAAGTGCTTAATTTCTCATCTATTTTTAAAAATTGTTACTAGCTGTGTACCCGACGTTGTCCGGGTATTTATTTATCCCAATCAAGAAAGTTCTATTCATTTCCACAACCTTCCAGACGATTCTACAACGTTCTATTCCTTTCCACGGTCTTCTAGAAGGTTCTACAGAGATATATTCAGTTCTACGATCTTCTAGAAGGTTCTACAATGTTCTTTTCATTTCCATAACCTTCTAGATGGTTCTACAGAGTCTAGACGGTTTGATTATAAACAACATTTTTAGATTCACCTCCAGGAGCAAGAATACATAAATTCTTGGGTGAACCTACCTTTGACCAAGCAAGATAAAGTTGTCTGTGGGAGAAACATGGCGATCTCAAATCTATCCCTCTCTGTCCCTATCTCCCTCTCTCCCTAATTTGAAAAAAATAAGAAAACGGCACACTGTCACAGATCAATGAATTCTAATATAGATACAATAAAAAGCTAATATAAACATAATGAGAAAAAAATTAAAATTTATTTTTACAAATTAAAACAAAAAAGAGACCATCTACTAAAAGAGCGACATGACACTGTCACATTTCCTTTCAGATGATAAACTGAAGGACTTACCGAATTAGCTTACCTTATGTACGACCATCTAAGATTCGGGTGGGTGCTGGAAGCTTCTCAAACATCGTGAGTCCAAGACTGCAGTCATATCCACAACGTTCTAGAAGATCCCACCCCCACCCCCCAATGCGGTCGGTTGCTGATCATGGGCGCTCTCTGTTATGAAATAAACACTCTGACCATTTTATAAATGGACGCTGAGGTGAACAACAGTAGGGTGTCTTTCATGAATCAGAATTTGCTCTGTGTATCATGTTTCTCGTGATCAATTCCAGTGTTTTGGCATCTCAGCAGATATAACGCCATCGATTTGTGTGCGCTGACCTTTGTCCATCACAGCAGGCATAAATATCACGGGAGTTACTTCCCGTCGTTCAGTGGGGGTATTGTTTGCATCGTTTGGTTTTGATTCCGCCCTAACCACCCAGGCTCCCTTAGGGGTCATAGGGATGATCTAACGCACATGGTGCAGTTTCCAAACTGTAAGTCATGTGTGTGCTAAGTTTGGTTGAAATTGCTCCAGGCATTCCAGCGTGATGCTCTAACATACATACACACACACTTTTATATATGTGTGTGTGTGTGTGTTTGTTTGTTTGTTTAGAAATATTGGATTTCTGTATGTTATTCATTTATACATACTCATCTCATTTTCTGCCACTCTCCTCACTTTCTTTCTTCATACCCCTGTCTATCTTTATTTCAGAATCTTAGCAAGACTCAAAAAATAAACTGGAAAAAAAAATTATATGACTAAAATATCGAAATGCAATTGCAAAAGCTCAGTCCAATTTCTTCAACATTAGAATTCCTTTTTGCATATACTTAAATCTTACCACTTTTTACCCCTTTGTTCTTAGACCAAAGAAAACAGGTTTGTTCATTTGCTCAGCACATAGTTGTAACATTTTGGCTTTCACCTTATTCTTACAAAAATGTGCAGAACAAAGAAGTAGGAAAAGAAGAATAATTCACATTATTATATATAACAAATAAGACTGGGAAAAAAGGACAGTTATCGCTTGATTTGTATGATGCAGTGTTAAAGACACATCACAGCTTTATGACAATTCTTCTTGCTGCTGACAGTGTGTCAATTTATTGACCACATTCTTTTACGATTATTCCTCCCTTCTCCCCCCCCCCCCCCCCCCCACAATTGTTGGTTATAATACTGTTTGCTCTTTCAATTATACTTTCATATATATATATATATATACACACACACATGACCTTTACCAACAAGAAAACAGACACTTATTGAGGACACAAACATGCACATACGCTCATGCTAGACTGCCTCATTTCACACAAAAAGACAAACTCCCCAAAAATATATAAGTTATATGAGACCTTTTATTTAATAAGCAATTACTTACCAGATGCACACAAAGGAGGAGTCAATAACACAACACAATGTGAGCATCACATAAGCAACAACAACAAAAAAAAATCAGAAATACTGTAGCTATAAATGATGTGGTGACTGTAGCAATATACAAATGTTGAAATAGGTCATCAATGAGAAAAATTCTGGGCTTTTTATATAAGTAAGAACTGCTAAAAAATATTTTTAAAAAAAAAGTAAATCTGTTTTGTTCAGAAAGAAAGTAAGAATATCAGTACAACATGGCAAGACAATGAAATCTTTCCAAATCTCTACTAGAATGAATATTTTGTGTAAGACTGATTGAAACAATTTTCATTCACAAGCACTGAATTTGACTGAGAGATTCTTGCCAGTTAAAATGTCATCATCATAAAATGTTAGGACTTGTGCTAAATGTTGCTAGTAAAAGATGACAACAATGTTTTTTTTGTTCATGAATGTGAAAGTTTCTAATGTGAGAATTGTGGTTGGAAAACTGGACACTTTGGAAACATGAAAAAAGATTTTCTGTTAGCATACAGTATTACAGAAAACATGTAATGTTGAGTATTTTGTTTGAAGAAGGCTGTTAATGTAAAATACTAAAATATGTAATTCTTCAATTTATGAAGATGAATGAATTAAGGAAGTCTTCAATGTAAAGTGCTGATATAAGAATGCTTTCAATGTAAAACTAAAAGTGGAAAGACCCAAATTTAAAATAGTAAATGAAGAATTTATCTCGCTGAATGTCAACTCTCTTATAAAACAGTCTCCATTTCTGCTCCCATTCAGGTGTATTAAAAAAAAAATAACGATAATAATAAAACTCCCTGACTGCAAAGACAGTCAAGTCTATACTGAAGAGAACAAATATTGTAGGATTAAACCTCGAAAAAAATCGTAGACAAAGCACTTTAGTGAGACGTGAGAGAAAGAAAAATCACAAGAGAATTACCTGGGATTTGAACACGGACTCCGGTAGGACGAGCAGCTGTCTAGCCACGAGAGAACAGCGTACTATCGACTTAGCCAACTAGCACCCCTATACTGAAAACCAACAAGTTTTCTGGCTGAAATATGCAGGGAAAATCACTGCAAAGAATTTGACAGAAAGTGAGGCAGGTGAGAAGACGGGGGCTTTTACAAATCAATGAGAAATACAGAACTTAGCATGGATGCTCACATTCTTATTTCTACAGCCATTTTCTACATTTACAAAAATGAAAGGCAGAAGTAACAAGAGAGAATGTAAAGTTACAGCAGTAGGACAGAAACTATTCTGTATTATCACTCTCTCACTTCAGAAATGAAAATCTGAAAGATAAAGACATAGAGAATACAAACAAACCTAAAATGATACAGAAATAGAATAATGAAACTTCAAGTTTCAAAGCAGATTGAGAGAGTGAGTGGATAGAAAACATTGGCTACCTACCTGGATAGCTTCAGAGCCCAGGAACCTGTCTATACATTAATGAACAATAAGTCTGTATCAATAAGATGGTAAAATTTGGGCGGTAAAAATTATACAGCTACAATCTGCAGTAGCTCTGTCACATAAATCTGATGAATCATCAGTGATAGATAGGTTAGGAAGGCAGAGATACTACTATTTCAAAAGTCCTCATTCTACTGTCACAACTGTTACTGTATGTTAACTGGCAAGACAACATTCTTAAGCATAGAATACTTGCATAATGGGACAGCAAGCACAAAAAAGGATGGAAACCACTAAGCTTTACCAGATGTGGCTATTCTAAATGTTAATCCACACTTTACAAAAACACAACTGTTACTGTTAATTCAACACAGCTATCGGTCAATGACAAGGCAGTGTGTGTAATGTTAAAGAAGCATGGACCAAAAAACAGATCTACACACTAGTTGAGCAGCACCAGGTTTAGGTAAACGTTTTAAAAGTTTGTGTGGGTTACACCTTATTCATTCAGAAACTTCAAACTCTTTTCAGGACAGCCTTCTAACTAATGCCACTTGCAGATAGTATATGAACACTGATGATTACCATCTTCACAATCTTTTCAACAACACAAGCCCCTGCTCCACAGCAGTGGTGTTTAAACTGTTAGAACCCACCACACACAGGTATAAACAATTTCAACTTGTAACAAATGCTTGTTCCAGGAGCTGAGAAAAAGGCTTTTAACTCTGGTATACATTTACTCTTTTCATTCTCATCGCCCTTTTAACCAAACTTCTAAAATACACCTCACTAATTTTTGGAATTCTTCAATTCTTTTTCTTGTTCCTCTCTCTCAAACTCCCTGCAACAGACTTGCAGATCCTTGGTGACACTCCACCTAAATGTAAAGTCAAGATTGATATTACTGAATCAAGAAACTATTAACAGAACAACACTCAAGTTATTACCCTTACATTTATCAAATCTCACAAAAAATGACTGCATGTGATGAAGGTTGTAATCTGACATACTGTATCATTGTCCTCATTCGGCCTTCACAAGTCTCTATTGTATACTTGCTTGTCATGACAATGTGTGCTCAAGTCTCTGCTGTATACTTGTTTGTTATGTGTACTCAAGTCTCTGTTGTATACTTGCTTGTTATGTGTACTCAAGTCTCTGTTGTATACTTGTTTGTTATGTGTGCTCAAGTCTCTGTTGTATACTTGTTTGTTATGTGTGCTCAAGTCTCTGTTGTATACTTGTTTGTTATGTGTGCTCAAGTCTCTGTTGTATACTTGCTTGTTATGTGTGCTCAAGTCTCTGATGTATACTTGCTTGTTATGTGTGCTTAAGTCTCTGATGTATACTTGCTTGTTATGTGTACTCAAGTCTCTGATGTATACTTGTTTGTTATGTGTACTCAAGTCTCTGATGTATACTTGTTTGTTATGTGTGCTCAAGTCTCTGTTGTATACTTGCTTGTTATGTGTGCTCAAGTCTCTGATGTATACTTGCTTGTTATGTGTGCTCAAGTCTCTGATGTATACTTGCTTGTTATGTGTACTCAAGTCTCTGATGTATACTTGTTTGTTATGTGTACTCAAGTCTCTGATGTATACTTGTTTGTTATGTGTGCTCAAGTCTCTGATGTATACTTGCTTGTTATGACAATGTGTACTCAAGTCTCTGTTGTATACTTGTTTATGTGTACTCAAGTCTCTGATGTATACTTGTTTGTTATGTGTGCTCAAGTCTCTGATGTATACTTGCTTGTTATGTGTACTCAAGTCTCTGTTGTATACTTGCTTGTTATGTGTACTCAAGTCTCTGTTGTATATTTGCTTGTTATGTGTACTCAAGTCTCTGCTGTATACCTGTTTGTCATGTGTGCTCAAGTCTCTGATGTATACTTGTTTGTTATGTGTGCTCAAGTCTCTGCTGTATGCTTGCTTATTATGTGTACTCAAGTCTCTGCTGTTTGCTTGCTTGTTATGTGTACTCAAGTCTCTGCTGTATACTTGCTTGTTATGTGTACTCAAGTTTCTGCTGTATACTTGCTTGTTATGACACTGTGTGCTCAAGTCTCTGCTGTATACTTGTTTGTTATGACACTGTGTGCTCAAGTCTCTGCTATATACTTGCTTGTTATGACACTGTGTACTTAATCTTCAAATTTATTTATGAGGACATCACCAGCCATATATACACTGCTAGTGTTAATTCCATGGAAATCATACATAAATTTCCAAATCAATATGTTTCATTTTCAACTGATTATGAATTTAACAGTTACATATTAGTGACCTTCATTAAGATGAAAATGCTATTATCTTGTAGCACAGGGCAGGCACAAAGCTTATATACTAATGCTCACAACACTTTACAATCATCACATTGTGAAAAACAAAATGTACAGGCTAGTAGAACTGATATTGTGAAAATTAAAATATCAAGGCTAGTAGAACTGAACCACAACTATACTTGAAGTTTCTGAACTTTTCAAAACATGGCTTACAAACTTAGGAATTTTCTAGCTACAGACCCTAAACACTGGCCAAAATTTTGGACCTGTCTCACACAGCACATAGTAATATGTATTTCAGGGCAGACCAATTTGTCCACATCAGCAATGACAACAAGACCTTTCCCTTGAACACACCATCAAAGGAGATACTTCCAAAATCAAAGAAGAAAATACTGCCCTAATATAATTCCTACCTAATGAATACCTAATGAAGTTAAACTTGATTTAGATATTTTAAAAAAAAATTAAATCCCAATCAATTTTTATTTCAACCAACTGATAAAAAAAAAAAATTACACCATCATAAGCAAATGTGCAGATTAAAAACTCTAGAAACACTTCTCATATGTACGCAGACAAAAACAAAACAAACTTGAAATCCCCAAAAATATAAACATTATTTCAGCATTCTCATATCTCTCTATGATCATGTTTACACAATAATATATTTTGCCATTTAAAATTTGCTTGCATTTTTCAGTGAATCTGGTTCAGTAGATTTCACAAGTTATCCAGAACAAGAAACTATGACCCTGACATCTCCTACAACTGAAAATACAAATAACTGTGCTGAAAATATACTGTGATAAATACAAACAGGTGAAATATTTGTATAATAATCTGGTGAAATGTTACAATATACTTTAAGACATATAAACTGGATATATTATACATACATATGTCTAGATGTCAGAAATGTCATAAGAGTGGGAGTAGGATGTGATAGGATTAACACTGTCCGTGAGTCTGGTCGATACAGCGACTCTCCCGATATCCCGAAGCTACCGTATGGTCATTATAGTGACAATTGTTTGTTTCAATAAAACAAGCGGTGCAATATTTAGATTATACATATTTCGTTCACGATTCCGGTGACACTTTTCAAAATGGCGAAAGAGTGCCTAGTTACGAGTGATGCCGAGCGAGAAAAAGGAAGAGAAAGACCGAAATTTTTCAATTTTTGATGATGTAGATAGGGGTATGGACATGGCCTGTGACCACCCCACTGCTCTTGAATGTATCCCAAGTAGATCTAGACATATTTAGACGATTGGAGAAGTAGTTAGGAGTTATTTCAGACATTAATTTAGCGAGAATGCAACATAGAATCAGAATACGAGATCGACAAGTAGATCTACACATCTCAGATGGTAAGTAGTGCAGATCTAGACCTAGCCGATGGTGAGCTGGCCACAATCAGTGTCTAAAAACATCACATTACTTCTTTTTTCCTAAAAAACTCTGCATTTATGAAATTTTCATTCATTTAGCTATACTTTGAAACATAATAAGTATACGGAAGTACATGGAAATAGTGTTTTCCATTCCATTTTATAACTATACCCCCTAACATATCAAGACCTGCGCTTTTACTCCCTCACTCCACGACATGTCCGTGTTTCTTCCTAACGCACGGGAAGAGTTAATACATACCATTCCAATTAATACCCTTTAACGGATTTGTAAGCAAGAATATTAGAGAAAAAAAGGGAATTCTACCACCTGTAAATATGATTTTAAAAACTCATCACACAAGAGAAGTATGAAACTTATATGGTTTAATATTTCATGACCTATGATTGTTGAGTTCCTTCTCTCTATTCAATTATTGTTGTCTAGTATTTTATTTTACCTGTTACTCAGGTATGAAGTATTTCTTCACATGAAGCACTGAGATCTGTAAGCAAAAAATTGGCAATTTATATCATCAAACTATAACATTACTGTATATCTTTTATTTACCCATAACTGTATGCTAAAAACACATACACTTCACTTCAATAAAACAATGGATTTCCTTAACCACAACTTATACATGTATATAGTGGATAAGCTTAAGTCACCGTGAAGATCTGCTATAGTAACATACATCAGCTTCCTGTACTGTATGTGCTATGTTCTCTCCAAATGAGTTTAATAATTCACTGCATGCGCTATCCAACAGCATGTAGTACATGTGTGGAAAAAAAAAAACAAAAAGTTTTTTACAGTGCACACATTAAAAAAAAATATCCATGAACAATTACCTTAATGTTAAATATTTTAACAAAATTTTACCTGACAAAATAACTTCATCAGACTCAATAATTTCACTTAAATTCCAAGAAACTGTAGCATTAAAGATTCAAATTAATCTTTTACAAAGTGACCATCTTTGTAGCTTCAAAGCAATTTCTGGCTAAAATTAAAAAGTCAGAGATTTATTAGATTCCACCACAATACTGAATGTGAACAAGAAGAATGTACCACTTTCGTTAGGTTACACTGAAATGAATACTAAAAACAAAAAGGAAGTACTACTTTCATGAAGTTACAATATTAAAAACTATCAGCACGAAGAATGTACCACTAAGTTACAACAAAATGAAAACTAACACCAGTGAGAGAAATGACAAATATATGAATGAGAAATGGTACAAACAGTGCAAACAACTGCATTCAGTACTGCAAAATCAATGAAATTTGGGTAAATTTTAGGGCTGGGTTTGACTAACTTGCTACTGCATTTATTAAAGTCTTCACAGCCCAATATCATACAGTTCAAGGACAGGTATTTTTAATGACTTGTCCTTAGCCCTGATGGTAAGTCAATCCAGTCTGTCTGAAATGGGACTGTCAGTAGAAATTACTTGACTCATATGAAATAAGATACAGACCCAAACAATGTAAGATTCTGAACTGATACTGTAGATAAGGTTTAAAAAAAAAAAAAAGTGCCAATGCTATGGGTTAAATGTGTACGAAATCATGGTGTAGATCAGGGTTCATCAAAGTGAAAGTGGTCTATCCACGACTGGGAGAAATATTACCTATTCTGTACAAGGCCATTATCATTATTCATAGTGCTATTAGGCTATTATTTATGAAACTGCTTTCATATAGTAAATTTTTTAAATAAACAGTCAAAAACTTAATGGGGGGAGATGCTAGCTGAAATGTTTAAGATGCATTTGGTGTAGATGTTTGTGACAACTCATAAAAGATGTGTCATTTATATTAAGTATGCACATATGAAGTTTTAGATAACTGCGTGTGTGTGGGAGAGAAAAGGGGGGGGGGGAAATTGGTGTAAATGAATGGTAAAAAATAAAAACTATAAACTCTGAGATTTGGTATAACACAAATTGAGCCTCCATAACTTAAAATATAACTGAAACTGTTCTGAAGCAGTACACACATGGAAAGGAAAATAATCCTAGTTTTATCACTATGATGTAATAGAAAAATATATTTTTAAAAAAATGTAGATCACCTTTCTATGCAAATTCTCAGGTTATGATGGTTGCAATGGATTTGCAGCTTGTTCTGTCTCTTGCAGCTTGTAAAGCTGATTACTATCTGTCCCTTCAGGATGTTCAACTACTTGTATATATGATGTCCTCAGGTAATTTCCCAGTTTCTCTTCATGTGGATTTCAGTGTATTTTATGCTTCTTGATATGATACTAGAGTTTCATATGTTTGACTCTTATAATATTCATCACTATTTATTTCAACAACAGTTGTTTCAACACTTCCTGTATTTTCTTTCCATGACATTCCTCTATGCTTCCAAATACCATGTATCTCATTCTTCTTTACAATCTAAGTAAAGCAAAATCCTTCCTAAAATTGTCAGATCTTGATTAATTAATGTTTTGCTATTCTGAGTGAACTTTATAGTGGTATGTGTATCATCTCAACATCTTAATATGCAAATACATAACCTATTTTTTTGGTGCTTCGTTATATATAATGCAGCTTGAAATAAGAACCCAGCTTTATAGTTAACACCTGTTAGAAATAATGAACATGATATATATTAGTTATACATTAGTTTGTGCATACATATTAGTCTTTATATATTAGTCTCTTAGTGTACTTTAACTAAAATCTCCAGACATTTACAGCAGTATAAGAAAAACAATAAAGGCGTTGTTTCTTTCAAATTAAACTCAGTAAAATTAATAAGACATCTATAAGGGACACCATCAATTATTAAACAAATCTTAAGACAATGAACTGAACTGTTAATTTTATTGCTGTTTCACATTTCCATACACAGAAAAAAAAAAATCCCACTATTAGGAATACAACTGTCAGCTGCACTTTTGATCTTGTCTTCCTGACATTACAACAAAGTTTTTATTGAAAAAAAAAAGTAACATAAAAACTCAAAGATCAACTGATCTGAAGATAACTGTCGAAAGATTGTGAAAAATGACAGCAAGAATGACTTTCTTTGAAAGAGAAGAAATTTATAAGATGTTTAAAAACTAATTAGTTTTATTCATAAATCTTTCCAAACAGAGGTAAGATGAAATGAAGAGGAGGAGGAGGAGGAAAAAATGGGAAATATGAAAAAAAAGGGAGAAAATGAACATAGTCTATTTTCAAAGGGTAAAGATATTGGGCATAACAGGCCTGTTTGATATGCTGCTCTTCAGAATGGGGAAAGAAAGGATTCATGGATTTTACTGGCTTAAATAAGGTGCAGATGTCACAGAATGTGGATGCCAGTAATTCTATAAACTGATGTGGTGGGAAATTTCGTGAAGGTGAAATAGAATCAGCAAATGCCTCATTCAGCTTCAGCTGCTGGTTGATGACAGAGTAGCAGCCATTCATTTTAAAACCTGAAAGCTGCATGCATAGATCTGATACAGCATGACAGTGAAATAGTTCCCTGTAAAAACAAGTGTTCTACATTCTATAATAACAATACACAACAATTCATGTGCTGACATAATTTATGAAAATAATTTGGTTAGTTCTGCTCTGCATTTATAAAACATGAAGTTTACAAAAGTACACCTTAATGTCTTGTGCAAAAAAAAAAAGTGTTAGCATATGTCCCTAAGATAAGTATTAACCATCTGAGAATATACTGTTTCATTGAGGGGTGTTTGCCATATCTGATCTCCTGCATATGCCTCAAACACTGCTGTACAAACAATTTACTGTACCAGTTTGTATGAGTTTGGTCTCATACTGACAAGTGCCTCAATGCCATATATCACTGTATTAACTACACAAGCTTGAGACACTACCTAATTTATCATAGAAATAAAATGTTTCCTGTATGAGCAGACTGAGGCAGCTCCCTCAACCTGACTGCTTAATCTGGATGTAATGTCACTAATGATATATCTTAGGTTGATACACCGATGGACAAAATACAAGAGCATAACTTGCTGAATATACTGGGGGATGTTGGATTGCTCTGATAAGTACTTTTTTGGTCTTGTTTGCACTGATGACCAATCCAAATTCCTCACTGGGCTGTGAGAAATAGTTCATTTAGATTTTGCCGACAATGGAAAGCATTAAAACTGCTGCATAGTTCTGCTGCTAAATATCACATACACCAACAAGACCATTTTAAACATTTCACGAGGCAAAGCAGATATGATATTTAATCTTGTAAAAGAGACTGCTTAAGAAAAGCAACAAGATTTATATTGCACTGTTCTATGTCTGCTTAAAATAAGCTGGCTACAAAAATATGACCAACATTAAGCAGAAGCATATCACATACAGTACAATGGTGATATACACATGAAAATATGTTCCAGAAAAAAAAAATGACTAATGTGTTGTGTAAGATTTTTATTATTGGCCAACTTGACAGAAAAAGAAAAAAAAAAGTTATGGAAGAGAGACTGTGAGAAGAACAGGAAAAAAAAAAAGTGATGACTGTAATTGATCAAAATAAAGTGCAAGTGTCAGCAAAGAATGCCCAGGTTTGTCAAAAATAAGGATTTAGATTTTTATCTGCTTCACAGACACGATCTATATAAGTAGCACTCTGTGCAGTCATCTCATGCTATGATAGGACAGTCATTGTTGAAATATGATTCATGAAAATGCAGCCTGGTAGATTATTGCACAGCTTTCACACAAGCACCAAATTATTTACATACATATGTATATAACAACATGAACTAAAAAATACACAGTGCTGATAAATGTTACCTACAGGAAAGACAATTTTGGTTTTAACAGAGACATAACACAGTAATTTACACTGATAATGACTTACCAAGACAGTTTTTTTAAAAAAACAAACTTCATGTACATGAAAAATAAAACAGGTAAGTGCATGTCAAAAAAAAAAACAACGCATGTTACCAAAATAAAAATAAAACACCAATCAAGTATAAAAAAATTGTAACTTAATTTTGTGTGTGTGACCACACTTCTTGTACTACTACTACTACCATACGGTACTTCTAGAAGACTATATTAAACACAACCTGTAATTCCTGCAACTCTTTTTATAAAAATAATACTTGTAAAATAAAAAATAGAGAACACATCATCATCATCATCCACTGGTGTGAAGAGTAAATATCTCATTAAATCATCATTCTATCAGTCTGCTTTCATAGGCCTGTGAAGCAATGTCAAAATATGGAGACATACACACCCACCCACAAGTCTGCCAGACCATGTTAGCTGAACATTCTCAAAAAGATTTTAAAAAAAAAAACTGTTAAAAAAAGGCCAGTATGTTCTTCCAGAGTTGTGGGTCTTCTGAAGAGGCATTAGAATAAGCACCTGGTACAATGTCATAAGAGCTCAATTTTTAACTTCTAAAGCAACCATCTGGTTCAGTATTTTTTTTTAATGCATCCTTTAAATTTTGTCGCCCCCCCCCCCCCTCTCCAACCCCAACCTTAACATGCTGAAGTTAAGAGTTAGACTAAATGAGGCTGCCATTAAATTCTGTAGCTCTGAACTCTTTTCAGCTGAGTATTTGAAGATGCAGGTGTTGCACTTCCCTGTTCTCCTGGCTTTGGAGGGAGGTTAGGTCTTGAGCTGTTGGTCAAAGACCTAGGAGTACTTGATGCTGGCATTTCTGATGTTTCTGGCTTTGATGAAGTGACCTTTGGCCTACTTGGTAAAGTAGGTTTTTCTGTTTGAGAAGTTTTCTTAATAACAGGCTTCCTTCCTGAATCTTCTGATGGCAGGCCAGTTTTGGCTGTTGCTTTGCCAGCAGCACCATCTGAAGCCTGGATGAATTTTGCTGCAAGATTTGAAACATTTGAACTTAAACCTCCAGCAGGTTTGGCCTCTGATGTTCTGTCCCTGCTGGAACTTCCTGAATTACTCTTTGCAAAATTTGTGCTTCCAGCTGCATCTGAGGTAGAGCCACTTGATTTCTTTGCATCACTCAACACAGCATTACCAACTGCAGTATTGCCAACAACACCTTTGGCTTTAGGTTGAACTGGTCTGTTTGCTGAGCTGGCTTGAGCTGCGTCAGAATTTGGAGAAGTGACCCTAGTTGTTACTTGCTTGCTACCAGCTTGGGAGCCAGTTTGGTTACAGGCTTCTGGGAGTCAGTACTGGGTAGCTTTGTTGTCAGTGGTTTATCTGTCACAGCTGGTGCAGTAAGCCCTGAATTAGTCTTCTGAGAAGGTGTTGTGGAGGTGAGTGAGACTGAAGGTGTTTTAGGTTTCTGTGACAGTGAACTGTTGGTCTGTGCCTTTGCAGAACTATCAGATCTTGATAAAATTTTTTTCTTAAGTTCATCTGACACTGCACCTTTCAAACTACTTTCTGAAGTCAGATTTGATTTTGCAGAAGTGCCTACAGGCTTACTGACAGTTGAAGAAATGGTAGAAGTGTTTATAATGTTCGGCTGGTCAGTCTTTGAAATAGTATTTTGCTTATCACCACTTGCACCAACACCAACTTTAGTGCTGGACTTAGGATTGCTAACAGTTTTCTTAGATACTAATGCTGGTTCAAATGGTTTCTGTATACTTGTATTTCTAAATAATTCTCCATTTGTTCTGTCATTAGTTTTATCTGCAGCACTGCTGTGTGTAGTACTGTTAGTTGTTTTATTAAGCAAAGCTGGCCTGGGTGGAGCTGGTGGTGCAGTCTCCTGAATGGGGCCATGCACATCAGAAGGAGACAAGTTATTGTACAAGTTACATGAGTCTTTCAAGGCTCCCTGAATCGCTGAGAGCAAGTCATTCATGTCTGAAGTTTCATTTGTGTATATGGGTTGTGTGTCATCCTCTTCATAAGTTGGTACTGGTGGTACAGGCCGTGATCTAAATCCTGATGGGTTTGGCTTTGCACCACTAGTTGCAGCTGTGACTGGTGCTGCTGAAGCTTGGGCTCTGGTTGGTGATCTGGCGGATTCAGTTTTCCTAAGTGTGCTGTTAGCCGGGGGCGGTGGTACACATGCAGGACGCAGAGGGTCCTGTCTGCTGACTGGTCGCTCTGACTGACTACGTTTAACTGTGACAGCTCCTGGTCTATCTGTTGGGGGACTTCGTGACACAGTCTTTGCCTCTGGACCAATGATATCCACTTTGCCATCAGCAAGGACTAACGAATTTCTGTTTGTTGTGCAGACAAGTATTGGGTCTGAAATTTCTGACCCTCTGAATGATTCTCGCTTTACAATTGAATTAGCCTTGGGAGACTGTGGAATGCTTTTGGCAGATTCTTGTTTGCTCGTCATTGATGTAACACACTGCTCAGATCTTTGTCTTGATGAAGGTGAAGGAGGACCTTCTGTTTCTTGTATTGGGATTGATAATCTGACTTTCTTTGTACTGCTTTTGTTTTCAGCAGAACTACTGCTTTTAACCAATGAAGGAGGGCGACAAGGTGCAGCAGGTCGCTCTGGAGGTGCTACTGGTGCTGGTTTGTGAACCCTAGAATTGCCAGAATCCCATATCTTTGGCTTGGCATGAACATCAGATATATGAAGGATGTGGTTGGAAGCAAGTCCCTCTTGATGACCTGGTGGGCTAAAATCTTTTCTTGCCTGTCCCTTTGTGGGATTAGATTGTGGTGGCTGAGGCGGAGCTTTAGGCTTTCTAGCCTTACCTCGGACTCTGAAAATGAAATTTTTATTCCCATGATATATGGATAATCACACATACACATGTATGATTTTAATATAAGTGTAAGGACCGTTTTTACTCACCGTGAAAACATTTTGAAGATTTACAACAGAAAATCAGAGAATCTACTTTAATCATCACAGTTACAGATTTTCTTGGATTTTCTGGGTTGCTTTTTTTTTAAAATATGTTTCCAAAACATATACAGTCAAACCCACTTAATATCACATCGCTTTATGTCACCAACTGCACACTGTCACATAAATTTGTATCCCTGGCCAACTCCCATAAGTAATTAATGGGCTTTACTCCCCTTAATATCACCCCGCCTACTGCCACAAATCGATTAATGTCATGGTATTTTTGCACCCAAAGGAGCAAAATACCCTGCTTTGTATCACAGACTCCCCCTGGGAACAAACTGTGTTAAGAAAACACTTATCTTAACATAGTCTTTGTTAGACAGGGAACATAGATCTGTTTGGTTAAAACTCTGACCTACTTCTGTAGCCCATAAACCTGTAGCAATCGACACTAATTGTAACTGTTACTTTTGTAAAATATAATGTCAGGTTGGTGGACAGACGGGGACGCAGAGATCACCAGCGGGGATGAGGAAAATCTGTTGTGAAACCAGGACGTGACAAGCCTATGGGTCTTTACAACAATGGCTATCAGAATGATGTAAACAAAACAGAATCAGCAGACTATGGGTGGGAGGGAAAGGATTTTGTTGAGGCACTAATTAGATTCCTCATCCCAAAGTTGGGGTGTCTCTGTGGAGCTGTCTCAAAGTCGTCTGGTCAGCCAGTGTTGCATACTGGATATGATGTGGAGAAGGGAGTTAAGTACAGCCACCAGTGGCTGAAAAACAAAGTTTTGGCCAGGCCAGCCTACACCAATGTCTTCATGGCAGTCCGACCAAGACCACAGTCTACCTTAGCAAGGAAAGGTGCTGAAATCGGAGGTACCCAGCCAAAAGGAGCATCGCAAAAATCAGGGTACCACGCATCATCGGCAGTGTGAGTACAAAGAAGAAGTATCACAGACTGGGCGAGTACAAGCTACAAACATCTCACAAAATGTTATCAGCTTCGTGATTCATCAAAGAAGGGGCCAGCCGTTTGATCACCGAGTAATTGTCACATCAACCTTTTGAACATGTAGGCATCGAAACTGACGTGGTGTGAATGAAAGACTTACTACAGCTGCCCTTTCATGATTAAAATCTGGGTTTTTTCAGTCACTGGCTTCTTTATCAAGACTTGTATGGTGTTAAATTGGCAATGTGAGGTGACAGTTAGTCAGACTCAAATAGTGTACTGTGAATCGTATAGCTAGGAACTTCTCTCTGGTTCTCGTTGATAGATAATGACTACTAAGCGCAAATGTATTGATCTGGATTTGAACAGTAAAATGGATATTCTGAAGCAAGTTTATGAAAAAGTTACAAGAAAGGACATAGTGGATAAATTTGAAATTGATGTTTCAAATGTATCGAAATTTGTTAAAAACCAAGATAAAATTGAACGAGACTTTCACTCATCTCTAGTTAGGTCAAACTGTAAGCGAAAGCGTGCGAGTTCTTGCATGGATATTAAGTGTGGTCTGCTGAAATGGTTCAAACAGACACTTTCTGCACAGTTGCTTGTGTCGGGTCCTATGCAGAAATTGCAGGACATTTTGCGAAAGAAATGGATATGCCTGACTGGAAGTGTTTGAACGGCTTTCTTGAGCGCTTTAAGAAATGCCACAACATAACATTTAAGGTCGCTTCAGGTGAAGTGGCCCAAGTTAACACCAATGTCATTAATGACTGGATTTCTCACTTGCCAAAATTTCTGGATGCATACAGCCCAAATGACATTTTTAACATGGATGAAACAGGCATGTTTTATTAACTGCTGCCAAACAGGACTTGGTGCTTTCGAGATGAGAAGTGCCACGGTGGAATACACTCTAAAGATTGCTCAACAGCTGTCATGTGCTGTAACATGTCTGGCACTGAGAAGACTCCACTCCTTGTTATCAGAAAGTCATGAAATCCATGATGCTTCAAGAACGTAAAGAGCCTGCCCGTCACTTACAAGGCCAACCAGCATGCTTGGATGACAAGTGAATTGTTTGTGGACTGGGTAATTTCTTTAGATAACAAAATGAACCGAATGAACAGAAAAGTTTTGTTGTTCATTGATAACTGTCCGGCACACACTGACGTTGCCAATCTGATGGCTACAAAGCTTGTTTTCTTGCCACCTTACACAACCAGTGTGCTGCAGCCTTGTGACCAAGGTATCATTTATGCCTTCAAGCAACAGTACAGAAAACGAATAGTGCATCATGTGCTGCATGCTGTGGAACAAAAGCATGTCGCTGAGATCGACATCAAGATAGTGATTAATTTTATGCATGTGGCATGGAGTAGCGTCAGTCAGTCAATGATTGTGAACTGCTTTGGTAAATCGCAGTTTACTTTCTTGCCTGAGCCAGTGATCAGAAGTTTCTATTGGAAGTTTCACATTTGATCAGTTCATTTCAGCTGATGACAGCTTGCTATCAATGGAAATGTATTCAGTTAAAAAGATCGTCGCTAGCTGCAGTAAAAGCAAGGTAGACTGATGCAGAGGATAGTGCTGATGATGTCAGTGTGTCTATCATGGACCAGACGCTCACCAAAACTGTTTCTTACACTCAGTTTATAAGAGTGTTTGAGACTGCAGTTGTTCATTTACAGTATGCCTGATGTGACACAGGACGTTTTTAGTGCTGTTGTTTTTAAATGACTTTTTTGAATTAACAGATCAATTATCACTCACTCTCTCTCTCTCTCTGAACCTTAAGTGCCAAGGGCACATGGGGCTTCCGCAAGGGTTTTCCACAAATGCCTGTCTTTCGCCTTTTTTTCTGCTCTTGCCCAGGTGAGCCCTCTATTGCTCAACATCCTTTCTGTTGTTCTTCTCCATGTCTCTTTTGGTCTACCCTTACTTCTGTTCCCCTGTGGTGTCCATCGTAGTGCTATTTTTGGTAGTGAGTTGTCAGTCATTCTGAGCACATGTCCCAACCATCGCCAGCGTCTTTCCTCAATAATTGTTGTCAGTGGTTTCATCTGCATTTCTGCTAATAAGATGTTATTTCTTATGGTGTTTAGCCGAAATATTTTTCTAATTCTTCGTAAACATTTAGTCTGGAAAGAATTCAACTTGTTTTTATGGTTTTGGTGATTTTCCAGCATTTTTTTAGTACTACTGCTGACAAGTCAGATGTTGCTTGATTATAGTGTTTTCTATAGTGTAAGATTAAGACTTACTGTATTTTGTGATTAATATATTTTGTGGGTAATATATTTTGTGATTAGCACATACTGTGTCCGATGATGATAGCTTTGGCTGTTTGTTATGTGTTTAATGTAGCAAATGTGGGAGGGACGGACGGACACACACACACGCTGGACCAGTTAAATCCTTTTTAATGGACTCCTGTTTATGTCACTTCTGCTTATTGTCATTACATTCTGACGATCCCAATGATGTGACATTAAACAGGTTCGACTGTATTTGTATTTTCCTCCTCCTAAAATGTGCAAGATATGTGACTGCATATTCTTTTTGTGATGAGAAGAAATCATATATTAAGAAGAGGCTCAAGAGAACTCAAGAACTGGAATTTGTTCATTTGCTAAGGTGAAAAATTGCAGCAAAGATAACTCTGCTTCTGCTATGGCCTCACAGCTGATGATTCTCAGCCAGCCAAGACCAATATCCCACTTCTATGTGGTGCTCCTAAAACCAGGATGATGTGCTCCTTTAGCCTGGCTAAAGGGTGGGAATCACTGCGGTCAACATGGTGGTGAAGCCTGCAGATAGCCTGTTTCTTGGCTCCACTCTGAGTCTTCAAGTGAAGACATAAACTATCTTCTGCCCGTGATGGCTGTGTTTCAACAAAAGTAGAACAATAGTTTGCAGTTCCAAGGAAATCAGAACAAGAACGACAACAAATAAGAATTGGAACTGACTTGTATGATGGACAGAAATGAAGAAAGACTTGAATAAATATCCATTTAAAAAAAAAAAAGGTAAAATTCCCACTTCCGTGCCATTAAAGGCATATTGAATATACAGTGTTAGCCCCGTATTTTCCCATGACCTTCGGCACATGAAAGTGTGATGTGGTCAGTATCACACATGGCCACATTTATCCTTCTAGATTTCTCTAGGACCCATTTTTAGATGCTGGGTGGACCCCTGGGGTTTTCTAGTATGTGCCAGAAAAAAATCCCACTGCTGGGACTTGAACCCAATGCCACCAGTTTACTAAACTGAGCAATGAATCATTCAGCTAACCAGACCACAAATCTCTATTTGGTAAAAAGAAAACAAAGATTTGTAACAGGCTCACACAGAAAGAAGCAATTATAAGTTGGAATTTATTTGTAAGGTTAAAAAGAGAAAGACAGAGAGAGAGAGAGAGAGAGAGATTAAAAAGCTGCAATAAACACATAAGTACAGACAAATCAAAGAGTTGAAACAGTCTCAAACTGCAAAGAGGAATCAAGAACTAGAGAGAATCAGATAGTAAGGAGAAATAAAGAACCAGAAGAGAATCAGATGATAAGGAGAAATCAGGAGCTGAAATAGATATTTCAATATCTATATATAGTTATTATTAGATGCAATCAAGTGCCAGAAGACACTAATAGTCTAGCATCATGTCCACTGTCAAAATCATTTTCTCTATTCGGCAAAGAGTCATACCTGTACTTAAAGCTTGGCAGCAGCTTCCACCACTTAATAAGACGATGTCTGTTTAAGAATGCAATGATTCCCAGGACAATTAATGGGATCACCAGCAGGAATACAACAAGCAGGGCAATCAGTAAATCTTTCTTGGCTGTGGAGTTGCCAAAAACAAGGCTCATTACTCAACAAATAAAGCAGACATAAAACAAGTTTGTTTTTTTTTAAACAAAGAACATGACATTTTATACAAAAGATACAGATGTTAATCTTTTCTTCTTCATTATTAGTCTATATATGGAATTTTGTTTCTTGGATAAATTGAACTATTTTTTTAATAAGTTCCAGCACATAATAGCAGAGCGTGGCTTCTTGCACCATTTCATCCAGTTAATAGAATTAATAGATGTGAATCAGTATTTCATAAGTGGCACAGTTCTGGCGGACATGCCCCACAGTTTGAGATGTTTTAGCACTTGCTGAAAGGACAGAACGGTCAACCTTGAACTTTGTATATACGTACATACATATATTAGTAAATATTTTTAAAATTTCTTTTTTATTTAGTAAGGTAAGGGTTTCCACACTAGAATGGGGTATGCTGATTCTGAACTTACAAATTTCTAAACATTGATATTTTCTGTTAGTATGTACTGTTTTTTTCACTTTAGTGACTGTTGCACTGCAGTAAATTTATTAGAAAATATTTAGCTTGATAATAAACTTTTACAAAACAAACACTTAATATCTAGTTCAAAGTGGATCAAAAGCATTTACTCTAATAACAGGGTCAGTGAACTATTGTTAGAAATGACCCTAAATTGTTTCCTTGTAGTCCTCCTTGTGGACAATATGTATTATAACTACCTGACCCAAAAAAAAAAACAGATGTCAATAGAGTTTCTGCCAAAGTGGAGCTAGATGAGAAACCTAGCACCAGAGCTTGCTTGAAGGGCATAGTACGCCCCAGAAAAGGAGAATGTTGTAAGCTTTCATTATCATCTATCATCACTGGGGAGAAATATTTATTATTCAGTTCACTGCCTTGAAAAGAGAATGTAGTTTACAAATATTACTGAATATAAGTACTGAACTCAAGATATATCAAACCATAACCAAAACAAACATCCTACAATGCTCTACCAAGGAGAGTTGTGTCTTATGAGGTCTATTACACACATACCATATTCATCACTGGCTGGACCACTGTCAATGCTGCCACCATAACCTGGCCTATCACAAGCAGGTGGGGCATAGCCTATATTACAGTGGCAGTTCCCTTTACTGTTGCAAACCTAAAAACAAAAACAGTACCACTATTGGACAAAAAAACAAACTGTGTGAACTAATGTTGAAACTCAAAACAACACTGAGATGAGTATTACAAATTAGTGCATGTATAATAACACTCAGGTGTTAACTGTGCTGAGTTGACTGACAGTCAGTGAGAAGATAAGCTGACAGGGAATTGACATATGACAACAATATACAGCCCAACCCATTTAATATCACATACTTTTATGTCACAACCTAAACAGAAATTTGTAACCCCGGCCAACTCCCTTAAGTATGTAATGGGCTTTACTCCAGTTACTATTACCCTGTTTATTGGCACAAATCAATTAATGTCACAGTATTTTTGCAACAGGAAGAGTGAAAGTTTGTATCACAAACTGGGCGAGTCCAATCTATAAACATCTCAAAAAGCCTTATCACCTTCGCGACTCATCAAAGAAGGGGTTGGCGTTTGATCATCGAGTACGTACTGTATCAACCTTTCGAACATGTGGGCATCAAAACTCATGTTGGGTGAATGAAAGGCTTATCATGGCTGCTCTTTCATGATTAAAATCTGGCTTCTTTCGGTCACTGTCTTCTTTATCAAGATATGGGCGGTGTTAAGCTTGAAATCCGAGCTTAAAATAAGTCACAAAATCTACGGTGCTTAAAGAATGTAAAAAGCCTGCCTGTCACTTACAAGGCCAACCAACATGCTTGGATGACAAGTGAATTGTTTGTGGACTGGGTAATTTCGTTAGACAACAAAATGAACTGAATTAATAGAAAAGTTTTGTTGTTCATTGATAACTGTCCAGCGCACACTAACACTGCCAATCTGATGGCTACAAAGCTTGTTTTCTTGCCACCTTACACAACCAGTGTGCTGCAGCCTTGTGACCAAGGTATCATTTACGACTTCAAGCAACAGTACAGAAAGTGAATAGTGCATCATGTGCTGTCTGCTGTGGAAAAAAAGCGTGTTGCTGATATCAACATCAAGATAGTGATTAATTTTATGCATGCGGCATGGAATAGTGTCAGTCAGTCAATGATTGTGAACTGCTTTTGTAAATTGCAGTTTACTTTCTTGCCCGAGCCAGTGATCAATACAAATGCTGGCAATATTTGTGACGTTCCCCTGGACTTGATCACAGATGAATAGGCAGCAATTTTTTATGGAAATGTCACGTTTTATCAGTTTGTTTCAGTTGATGATGGCTTACTCATCAACGGAAATGTATTCAGTTGAAGAGATCGTCGCTAATTGCAGTAAAAGCAAGGTAGACTGCTACGCAGAGGATAGTGGTGATGACATCACAGAGTCTGTCACAGACTAGATGCCCACCAAAACTGTTTCTTACACTCAGTTTATAAGTGCGTTTGAGACTGTGCGATCGTTCATTTACATTATGCCTGACGTGACGAAGAATATTTTAGTGCTCTATCATGTTTAAATGACTTTTTTTCCTAATTAATAGACCAGTTATCATTACACAGCGCAAAATCACGCATTTTTTTAGTACTACTGATGACAAGTCAGATGGTGCTTGATTATAGTGTTTTCTATATTGTAAGACTAAGACTTACTGTATTTTGTGATTAATATATTTTCTGACTAATATATTTTGTGATTAGTACATATTGTGTCCGATGATGATAGCTTTGGCTGTTTGTTATGTGTTTAATGTAGCAAATGCGGGACGGATGGACACACACACAGACACACACTGGCCCAGTTAAATCCTTTGTAATGGACCCCGCTTTATGTCAACTCCGCTTATTGTCATCATATTTTGACAGTCCCAACGATGTGACATTAAACAGGTTCGACTGTATTGAGGTGGCAGACACCAAGCTGAAAGTCATTCAGAAAATTAGATGGAATGGCTTTAATGCTAATAACAGCATTAGACTGGCAACAGATGAAATTGTCAAGCTTCCCATGACCAGCAGCATGGTTAGCACACATACACAAAAAAAGGGACAAATTCAATGAATGTTAAAATCATTACACTGGTTTAAAAATAAAAATTTAAAAAAAAAACTTTAAACATCACCAACCAAAGTCTCTCTGTTTTTTTTTCTTCACACAACTTCTATTCTCATGTATGCATGCAAACAGATCATTCTTTACCACATTTCTTTGGCATGTAATTGCCCATGGAAAAATTAATACATATTATAAACTTGTTTCAATATATGCACTATTCATAGATTTTGAGAAAGCCTTTGACAGTGTCAACAGAGATGCACTGTGGAAAATCCTAAGATGGCATGGCCTCCTCCACAAGATACTAAATGTAATCAGAGCCCTATATGAGGGTTTTCAGTGCAAAGTGATCTGTGGAGAACATACCTCCAGCAGCTTTAGGGTACAAACAGGAGTGAAACAGGGATGTGTACTATCACTAACATTATTTATCTTGGCAGTAGACTGGTTAATGAAGGAGACAACATCAGACAAACGCAGAGGATTACAATGGACCCTTGACACAGTGCTGGAGTACCTTGACTTTGCAGATGACATTTGTCTATTATCAAGCAGTCACAAAGATATGCAAGATAAAATAAACAAGCTAACTCAGAATGCAAACAACATAGGACTAAAGATCAACGTAGGAAAGACAAAGTTAATGAAGCAAAATGTGAACAACAGAAATGTACTCAGAGTAGATAGCAAGTTAGTGGAGGAGGTCAACGAATTTGTATACCTTGGCAGCAGAGTAGTAGAAAATGGAGACAGCACAGAGGACATCAACAGTAAACTTACTAGAGCAAACCAGGCTTTTCAGTGCTGCAGACTATATGGAAATAAAAAAAACTAAGCATAAATGTGAAAATCAGGATATTTAAGAGTAAGTGTACTACTCTATGGAAGTGAATGCTGGAAAATCACCAAAACCATAGAAAACAAGTTGAATTCTTTCCAGACTAAATGTTTACGAAGAATTAGGAAAATATTCTGGCCAAACACCATAAGAAATAACATCTTATTAGCAGAAATGCAGATGAAGCCAGTGACAACAATTATTGAGGAAAGACGCTGGCGATGGTTGGGACATGTGCTCAGAATGACTGACAACTCACTACCAAAAATAGCACTATGATGGACACCACAGGGGAACAGAAGTAAAGGTAGACCAAAAGAGACATGGAGAAGAACAGAAAAGATGTTGAGCAACAGAGGGCTCACCTGGGCAAGAGCAGAAAAAAAGGCAAAGGACAGGCATTTGTGGAAAAGCCTTGAGGAAGCCCCATGTACCCTGGGCACTTAAGGTTCAGAGAGAGATAGATAAACTTGTTTATATACAACTGCTAATGTGCAGAGAATTAAAAGGTCCTTATTCTAAGATATTACACTAATGGTGACACAGCTTGGATGTGTTGCATCATAACATGTATTGGATAAAAACAACAAAGCTTGAAGTGACAGTATAAAAGGTTAAGTTGAGACCTTGTCAAGTACAGCATCAAGGCAAGATTGAGGAACAGAAGAAGGAAGCTCAAGTAACAAATCTAGCTGCACAAAAGCATTAAAACCACAAACTCTAGATCCTATACCACTGTGCAGAATCATGACCCAGGATGTAGATCACACCTTTCTTCTCATTCCCTTAAATCATGGAGCCAGATACACTTGTCTGAGGGGTAGGGGGTGTGGGTGTACCTGTGTGTGTGTCTTCATCTCTAAAGATTTAAAGATGTGTGTGGTTGTTTCACTCTCAGTGACAGTGTTTTATGCCTTATATTATCCTGTTCTCTATGTTGAACATTTTAACAGAATAAATGACAGCCAGAATCTGAATCAAGCAGAGATAAGTAAAGACATGATTAGATTCTTATATTAAACCTGCAGTAAAAAAAAAAAGATATCTACAGTATCTATATGTAAAAGCCAAAACTGGCATGATGGAATGTGCATGCTAAATTAATAACAGATTTTAAAGTAGATTCTCCCCTCCCACCCACCAAAAAAAAAAAAAAAGCATTGAAACTGGACTGAAATTAGGGAGGGGGGAAAGTCCACAGCCCATATAAGTTATGACAACCAACAAGGTAAATAAAAAAGCCTGTCAGTAAAATAACACGATAAATCTAAAACTTTTAAAAATTAAAGCCACATAGGCTCTACTTACACCATGGCCATCACAATTGTTTGGACACTGTTCAATTTTCAGTTTAGCTAAAGCCACACACTGCTGACCAATACAAATCTGGAATACAAAATTCAAATGTGAGTAAATGATTGTTTATGGTTACTATACAGTTTGGCCTAATATGCTTTATGCACCATCAGAAAATATGGTTTATGTGGACTTCTTATTAACAGCATTCTGTATCATAGTATATGTATCATACTGTTCCCCTGTGAACAACTGTATTAAGAACACACTTATCTTAACATAGTCTTTGTGAGACAGGGAACACAGATCTATTTGCTTAAAAACTCTGACCTACTTCTGTAGCCTAGAAACCCTTAGCAATCAACACTAATTGTAACTGCTATTTTTGTAAAATGTAATGTCAGGTTGGTGGACAAACGGGAACATGGAGCTTGCTGGCAGAGATGAGGAAAATCTGGCGTGAAACCAATGAATCCTGGACATGAAAAGCCTATGGGTCTTTACAACAATGGCTATCAGAATGACGTAAACAAAACAGAGCCAGCAGAATGTATGTGGCAGGGAATGGATATCGTTGAAGCAATAATCAGATTCCTCATCCCAAAGTCGGAGTGAACTTTCTCAAAGCTGGCTGGCCAGCAGCATGCTGGATCTGACATGGAGAAGGGGCTTAAGTACAGTCACCAGAGGCTGGAAAACAAAGCCTTGGCCAGGCCAACTTCACTACTATCTTCATGAAAGTCTGAGCAAGACCACAGTCTGCCCTAGCAAGGAAAGGTGCTGAAGTCGGAGGTACCCAGCCAAAAGGCGCATCGCAAAAATCAGGGTACCACACATCATCGGCAGTGTGCGTATGAAGAAGTATCATACTGTCACAGTCATTTTCACAATCTACGTTAGTTTCTGACATTCATGCTGTTTTAAACTATGACTTGCTGTGTTTGTTAATCTGTGCAGTGTGTTATAAATGACACCTTTACTGAAAAATAAATACATCACAACTGAAAAAGAGAGCACTGTATAACACAAATTTCCTTCCAACTCTATGTTATCAATATATGTCAAACATGGGCACTAACACCCAAAAACAAAAGGAAAAGCATCATGACAGAGAACCATGTTTAAGGAGAATACATGTAACGAGGCCAAATAAGAAATGGCACCATCAAGGCAAAGATTTGAGTAACACCAGTACTACACCACATCCAAATATAACGAGTCAAATAGTCGGACCACATTACATGGCTACCACCAGACAGTATATCGCAGAAAACACCTCATTCATAATTGCTGGAAACAGATGGAGATGCCACCCACTCAAGATGTGGAGGGAGAAAACTAAAGAAACCATATATATTCTATTATATGAAGCAAATCACTGAGTCCTATCAAGATGTCTCTTTGACCCTTCAGTACTGAAAAACATATCTGAAAGGAGACAAGACAAGTTTTATTATATTTCATGCCTCACTTTCATTATGCCATCATGATTCAGTGTGCTCTCCACAATTCTCTCACCATCAGAAACATTTAAGTTAAACTTTTGGTGTTCAGCCCGAAAATAAATGACTCTTTGGTTGAATCAGCACTTTATGTAACCAAAATTCAATCCATTTTGAAAGGAACTACATTTTGAATTAATCTGATGGTCTACAGGAGTGTTGTGCAAATGAGGACTAATTTTACATATGGCCTATTGGTCAGTCAGTCATTTGCATGTCCCTTGCAGAACTTTTCCTTCCTATCAGCTCTCCTGTAGGCCTCTCGGTTGTAAGCAAGATGCCCTGCTGCTGATGCATCCATTTGTAGATTATCAATGATGTCTTGCAGCCATCTTCGCCTTGGTCTTCCTCTCTTTTTCCCATTATGTATCCTTCCAAAACAGTCTTCTCTAAATTATCATGACGTTTAATGTGTCCCAAATATTTATCTGTTTAATCCTCTTTACTAGCCAACCTTCTTCAATATTAAGTCCTTGTAGTATGAATATATTTGTTCTTTTCTGCATATATGAATTAAAGAATTCTTCTGTAGCAATGGCCTATTGGACTGGAGCTATATCCAGTGAGATTTACATGTAGTTCTATAGCAATGTTGTTCAAATGGATTTTGTATATGGTCTATAGGAGTGTTGTTTCATTTGGTTTTACATGTAGTCTACATTGGCTTTTCAACTGGATTTTATATATATGTTGTTTCATTTGGTTTTACTTGTAGTCTACATTGGCTGTTCAATTGGATTTTATATATAGTCTATAGCAATACTGTTCAGCTGAGCTTTTATATGTGGCTTACAACAGAGCTGCTCAAATGGGTTTTATGTAAACCCTTAAGGTTTTCTGCAGCAGGTAACACTGAACAAATAAAAATTTTTAACAAAATTATTTCTGACCCCTCCCCCCCCAAACCTCATCACTTTAAAGACATGAAAAACAATTCAGCACTGACAGTGTAATTTAGTGATGGTTCAGCTTAGTCACTGATGTTAGCTAACTACTGTGAACCGTAAACATAATCATGGGAATGATGAGTTGAATGGGAAAAGAGACTGCCACTAAAAATTAAAACTGGATGAGAAGCACTGTTCTGTTGTTAACACTAACTGTTACCTTTACATGAGTTGTTACCTTTACACTAGTTGAAATAAGTAAGTGCAGTAATTATATAACATAATTCCAGCTCTTCTGTGTTCACACACAAAGCCTGGATCTGGCATATCTAACCCAACATCCAACATGGCTGATCGACACACATATTGTTTATTGCCTTTTGACAAAAAAGAGGCTCGCATATCTATGGCCAGGTTTTTTACTGAACATTAATGAACTGAGTTAATTATTCTGAAAATGTGAATCACTGTCTACACTTTTACTAAAAAACAAATAATTACAGCTGAAACACACAAAAAAAGAGCACTGTGCAGTACAATCTTCCTCCCAACTCTATGCAACCAATGTCAAACACTGAAACTACCAGCCAAAAACAGAAAGAAAATCATTATGACAGAAATGATTTGGCCAAGTTACATGACAACAACCAGAAAACAATTGTGCTAAGAATTGTAGGAAAACAGGAAGAGATAGAAGAAGGAAATTATAGAAACCTTAAACCTCTTTTTACATGAAGCAAACAACTGAGCCCTATCAAGAAGTCTAACTGTATAAGCCGCAAAGTTTATGAGGAAGAGGAGGAGATGAGATGCTTATACTCCCACCTTGTCCTCCTCACACTTGGCTCCATCCGGAACAAAGCCTGGGTCTGGCATGTCTAATCCAACATCCAGCATGGCTGATCGACACACATACTGTTTATTGCCCCTTGACAGAAAAGAGGCTCGCATATCTATGGCCAGGTTGTCCCTCCAGAACATCAGCTTCTCATTTAGATGTACACAGTGGAGCAGGCCACACATCACATTTCTAGTTAACAATGGACAAATAAACTAGGATGTAATATGAAAAGACATAACATTTTATTTTCATTTTTTGTGTGTGTGAATACAGTGTATGTAATAAGCATAACTTATTTTGTAATATTTTTTTTAAAATGAACATGTAAAGAAAATGTGAAAGAAAACTTTACAGCTTTGTAAAGAATATCTACTTTGTCAAAGCCAAAATTTAATCTAATTTTTGCTTTGTGGCCTTTTCTCTTTCGATGTGACGTCTATAAATAAGCCAGTCTCAGGTTCTAAACACCATAAGAGATAACTGATGTATGTGGTCAAATAAATAAAGTCATTCATAAGCACATTAAGAGAAACATAATACTTTTCACCCAGTTGGAGTGATGATAAATGTATTATATGCTTGAAGCATTTTTCAAAGCAAATGGACCACTTTCCATGGTGCTCTTTGGATTAACTCTAACAAGCAAACCACTTTAATCCATTTTTTTTTTAAAAACAAACAAGCAAACTGTTGAATTTGTTCTTCAAGTGTATCACATCCATGAGGATAAGAAATCAATAACGTAATACTCTACACCAACACCCTTGAAAAATAACTGCATAAATTTGACAGGACTGCCTTATTCTTCAGAGAAACAGATATGATTTGCAAAAAAGTAAGCTTTTATATTCCAATCTGCATCTCACATTTTTCTACAACAAATAACCACAAAAAAAGGGGGGGTTGTTGGGAGGAGGGAGAAATAGAGATGAATACAACCACTGTCAAAGCAGAGCTAAACCACCACCACCACATGTTAAGAACACACTTATTGATCGACATACATGTCTTTGTGAGACAGGGAACATAGATCTGATTGCCTGAAAACTCTGACCTACTCCTGTAGCCCAGAAACCCATAGCAATCAACACTAACTGTGATTGTTATTTTTGTAACATAATGCAAGGATAGTGGATGGGCTGGGACATGGAGATTTCTGGCAAAGATGAGGAAAATCTGATGTGAAACCAATGAATCCAGGACTTGACAAGCATATGGGCTATCAGAATGAGGTAAATAAAACAGAGCTAGCAGACTGTAAGTGGGAGGGAATGAATATCGTTGAAGCACTCATCGGATTTCTCATTCCAAAGTCAGAGTGTCTCTATGGAACTGTCTCAAAGCCATCTGGCCAGCCAGTGTTGCATGCTGGGTCTGACATGGAGAAGGAGCTTAAGTACAGCCACCAGAGGCTGGAAAACAAAATTTTGACAAGGCCAGCCTACACCACTGCCTTCATGGCAGTGAGCAAGACTACACTCTGCACTAGCAAGGAAAGGTGCTGAAGATGGAGGTACCCAACCAGAAGGTGCTTCACAAAAATCAGGGTACCACACATTATCACTAATGAAATGTCTATATCTGCAGTTTTTAAACATGGTGCTTGCCCTGTGAAGACTAACCAAGAAGCACTGCCGGGCCCTTAGCCTTGAGAGGGTCCACCCCATGCCTCTGGAGGTCCTTTCAGTCCGTCTTGTGGAGCCAGGAGACATGAGAGTAGAGCAACCAACCAGAAAATACTACAGCAGCAAACCGCCAAAGAAGCAAGAACTTAAACTAATGTAATGGAATGCTGAGGGTGTCAGCAGTATTAGAGATGGCTATAGCAAAAAGGTGGAACTAGAGAACATACTCTTTGCAGAGCAGGTACATATATGCTGCATACAGAAGACACACCTAATCAAAGATGCCACCTTCAAAACAGAGGCTACTTGTGTTTCAGATAGACCAGCAGGGCAGAAAAAAAGGAAGAGTACTCACACTTGTTAAGAATAACATCAGCACTTGTTGAGTGGGAGTGTACAAGGATGGAGCCATCCAAATGATCCATCAAAAAATCAGCAATACAGACTTTCACCTCCTTAACTATTATTGTCCTAATCACCACCCGTTTGCTCTGGAAACAAACCCACACAGAGACTGATGGTGTGTGGAGATTTTAACAGGCATTCCCAAAGCTGGGGCTATGACCACATAGACAAAAGAGGAGAGGAAACTGAGAGCTGGAAGAACGATAATGGACTTCTCCTGATAAACCAGCCAATGGATCCCCAACATTTTACTCAAGAGCTTGGCATGGAACCTCAACACCAGATCTGGCATTCCACTCCCTAGATCTGAAGTGGAACATTACACGCAAAGTTGGAAAACAACTTGGAGGTAGCAACCATCAACCAGTCTTCCTGACCGCAGAAAATGAACTCATTAACACCTGTAGCCCACTGCCCAGATGGAACTATAAAAAAGCAAACTAGACAATGTACAGACATTGTACAAGTATCCTGGTGGGACAGCTGTCCATAGAAGGTAAGGATATTAACAGCATAGTGAAGGAATTCAATGCTTGCACTGTTCAGGCCAGCCATGAGGAGCTTGTATGGACTATAAACCATAGTGGTCTAGTGAGCTGGGAAAACTGCATGATGACATGGAAACACCACTACATGATAACTATCACATGCTAAACAGAAAGGAACAAGTCACCATTTTCCATCTTCAAACAAGACACAGCCGACTCCAAAGTCATATGTACAGAAAGTTGAAAGTTGGTACTACAACTCTTTGTACATGTGCCCATGTGCCCCAAACTGTGGAACATACCGTCCAAAACTGCACCAACTATGAGACACTGAGAAGCAATTACTGGCCCGGTGAAACCACCAAAGAAATGTTCTACGGTTCCTTACATGAATTACAAAGGTGAAATTTATCCAAGAGACAGAATTGCAGATACAGACAGAAAATGCATATGAAGAAGAAGATCATCATCACTGGGGAGAAATGTTATTACTCAGTCCACTGCCTTGAAAAGAGGATTGTTGTTTACAAAATATTACTCAGTATAAAGAGAATTACAATGTAAGATACAGTTATACCACAGAAGAGACTAAATTTAATTTAGATGTTAACTTTTGTGTTTTTTCACATGACAAAACATAAATACAAAATAAAATATAATAAGTGAGAGCTATTAAATAACTTCTAGGGAACAGATCTGAAATTAATAAAGCTAACAGGGGGAAACATAAAATACATAGGGCACTATGTGACAGTGGCTCTTTAAACATGGACTCACTCTCTATCGCATCTTTTGTAGCGATCAGTTGTCCAGTTGTAGCCACAGTTACCATCACTATTTCCATTCATGTTGAGCTGCTGAAAGCAAATAGGATCTGACACTCGTCCTGTGTCTCCCCACAGCAACTTGCACTGGTCAGTCTGTGTTCTGCACTGACCACTGTAGCAGTAGGACTGCAGTAACAAAATTTATGAGGTCAGATGTTTTGTGCTTATGTAACTGTTGCACAATCTTCTTATCTTATATCTTATATCCTTCCCGTGCCGTTAGACGTCACATAGGGCTCGCAAAGTAGTTCGCCAATTGTGCCTGTCTTCGGCGAGTCTTTCAACCTCAACAAAGGATTTTATGCCTGTTAACTTGGCCTCTCTTAATAATGTTCTCTTCAGAGTTTCACGCGGTCTGCCCCTTTTTCTTCGGCCTGTTGTGGTCCACTTGATAGCTTGTTTTGGGATTCTCTGCTCATTTCTTCTCATCAAGTGGCCAACATACGTCCATCTCCTTTTCCTGTTGCACAATGTCCTTATCAAAATTATTTAACAATGTGTGATTACCAGATCTAAGATCTTGCATTCTTGGGTAAAATTATATAGTTTTAATTTTCAGGAATTATGACCTTTATTTCTAGCCACTGCACTTGCAGAGTCCATCTTTAGTTTGATCCTCATAAGAATGGTTAGCTGGTCACTGCATCTGCAGTTTATCTAGTCACTGCATTTCCAGTCTATCTGGTCACAGCACTTGCAGAGTTTATCTAGTCACAGCACTTACATAGTTTATCTTGTCAATACACTTGCACTGTTTATCATCTAGCCACAGCACTTGCACAGTTTATCTAGCCACAGCACTTACATAGTTTATCTAGCCACAGCACTTGCACAGTTTATCTAGCCACAGCACTTACATAGTTTATCTAGCCACAGCACTTGCACAGTTTATCTAGCCACAGCACTTACATAGTTTATCTAGCCACAGCACTTACATAGTTTATCTAGCCACAGCACTTACATAGTTTATCTAGCTACAGCACTTACATAGTTTATCTAGTCACAGCACTTAGATAGTTTATCTAGTCACAGCACTTACATAGTTTATCTAGCCACAGCACTTAGATAGTTTATCTAGCCACAGCACTTACATAGTTTATCTAGCCACAGCACTTACATAGTTTATCTAGCCATAGTATTTACATAGTTTATCTAGCCACAGCACTTACATAGTTTTAGCCATAGCACTTGCACAGTTTATCTAGCCACAGCACTTGCATAGTTTATCTAGTCACTGCATAGTTTATCTTTAATCAGACCTTCCCAACATCTTCACTCCTAAAGTGTCCTATTCTCTGAACCTACCTGGCCACCTTTACAATCTTGTCCATTCTGAATATAAACATCAGTGGGGCAGTACTCTGAGGTCCCATCACAAAACTCTGCCAGATCACACTCACTAACTGGCTCTCTACATAAAGTTGATGCTGGTTTTGGCTGTGAAAGACAAAAGCCATAGCATAAGTTAAAATGTCAGTCTCATATATATAAACATAAAATAGCACAGCAATAATAAATACATTCATCAGCAATTGTGGAAAAAAAAATAACAAAAAACAAATCCAAAATAAATGAATAGGTAAAACAACATTGTAAATGGTACAAAATGAGGAATATAAATGTTAAAAGAATGACACACTTTCTAATATAAGGGAGATTGTGAGAAGAAGATAAAAAAATTGCAAACTTAGAAAGATGGCACTGCATATTTAAAAGAAAAAAATAAACAGAGTGAGATAGAGAGAGAGAGAGAATAATAATAATAATAAGCAAAAAAAAGTATATTTAACCTTTCACATTCAAATTAGCATTATTTATATATATGCTTTTAATTTTCCTATCTAATACTTGTATGGTACAAGGTTAAAAGTATTTCATGGTCTTGTTCCCAGCATTATGTTCCTTTATTTTGAACATGAATATAGTTTAAACAGTATCTACCACATATAATTTATATTCTGGTATCTAATACATTGAACAAAAAGTGCCAGCAAAATCTTAAAAAAAAAATTTCTAGAATGAGCTACCTTGCACTTATCCAGGTCACAACATCTTCCTGTTCCACAATTAGCTAGAGGATGCAATGTGCATGATGAGGCATTACAGCAACGATTGGTGCAGTCCTAAAGGGAAACATGTTATTTTTTTTTAAAATGCAGATCATGGCAAAAATTATAACCACAATTAAAAGTCTTACCTCACAACTAGACTCTACACTACTCTATGCTATATAAACTTGAAATAAAGGTAATAGTAAAGAAAACTGAGGTATTTAACAAATACACACATATTTAACACTGTTTCATGAACTTGAAATATTAGTAAAGAATTCTTATGATGTGTAACCAAAGATTTCCAGTGTGTCTGATGGTGTATATAAATAACAGCATCAATATACAACATGCACAGTTCACAGAAACTGTACTGCTTTTGATTTAGTTTGAAAATCAGGTTCTATATCAGAACTTTAAGATAATATGTAAACTACATTTTTAAAAACAGATTTGCTTGTGAGATAAATAAATGAAGTTAAATAATGTACCAGCAGAAAAGTTTGGCATATTTATCACACAAGAGATGCCAGTTTCAGCAAAATAAACCTGTAAAACAAATTAACATGTCACATTGGAATGGGAACTGAACAGGAGTTTGGGGAATGTTAGAAAAACAACACTAAAGCGAATTTCTAACGCCAAAGAGATTGCAGAAACAGATTTGAAGAGCTGATGACTGAAGTTGAGGGGGGGACTGACCTGAATCCACAAGTTCTAGCCTAGATTAGAATCAGAAGTAAAGCCCACCAAGAAGCAGAACAAATATCTGCAAGAATAACCTGCACCCCGGCGTAATCACAAGCTTAAGTCCAAAGTGCTAGTGATAATGTGTAATGATTTTAACATGCTGCCCAAAAAATTAACTGGAAAACAAAATTACTGAAGGTTTTTGTTCTATATTGTGAAAATGGCAATAGCAGGTGATGATGAAAGCAGTTTTTCTTTTCCTAAAGATATTAAATACAAAGCACAGACTAGCGTCTGCCTCTAAAAAGTTGTTATACCTGCACAAGGCCACAGTCACATTCTTCTCCATCTTCCTTGTAACCATTACCACAGATAGGGCCATTGTAGATGCTGGTGGGCAGGTTGCGAAGACAGTAGTCCATGCCAAGGTCAAATGCCTCAGCTAAAGCATTTTGAGAGCATGATGACCATCTTTTCGGACTTATCTGCCTACAAACAAGAATGGATGTATAATTTCTGATGCAACATTTGATACAACTCGACACGACATACTTCAAAAAGTTCATCTGTCACTTTAATTCAGACCTAAACATTAAGTCTGAAGTTGACAGCACATTTTATAAAACATACAATAAATGTTTTTCCTAAGACTAAAAAAAATGTTAGGATTTGTGTAACTTTTCTATTTAAGTTGATCTTTTTTTTTTCATGCAAACACAGTCCCAATCTATGCAGTTGTTTTTGATGAATTTCAAAGGTCCCATAAAGGACTGCTAGAAAATGATTGATACAGAGACCAACAGCAAAATAAGAAGAGGCAGTCTTCTGCTACCAATAAAGAGGAAATGCTAGTGTTTCTACGTAAGCTTAACTAAGAACTAGCTACTAGAAGCACAGATCACTGAGCCTGAATAACAGCTGTCATGGCTAGAGAACCGTATCTGGTTAACACCCTGTCCCATCTTTCTATCAGTGGTCTTAGACCATAAAATGGGGCAGGGATAACTATGGTTCTCATGCTGTAGAATGTGCCAAGAAGCACAGCACTTTTTCTGCTTTTTAGCCTCACTTAGCAAGCTCTCTGCTCTAACCCAGTCCCCATTCAACAGGAAGCTTGTTCTTCAACATCTTCACCACAATGGCTGCAAAGAACATTCTGGATTCAGTTCCAGGGAGACAGAACAAGAACTAGCTGTCATTTTTAGAGATAGCTTGTGAAAAGCTATGAGATATTTAAAAGCTGAACTTTGGCTGCTGATTAAAAAACAAGAGTTTTCATAAATATTACAGCAGATCTTAGGACAAACTAGAATCTGAAAGAGTTTAGTAAGATAAATTTTATAAGTCTGTGAGATATTATGACAGAAAGATAAACTTTATAAGTCAAGGAGATATGAATACACACAAAAAAAAACGTGTTTAAAAACCAATTTTTAAAACACGTTTACTTTTATTTTTTGAACTTCCACTATTTGGCAAAATTCAACAACACAGGAACTGAGATACAACTGAGACTGATGCTCTCATCCACTGTCTTCCACACAAGATAACAGCAAACCTACCCACTGGTGGCAGCCATTATACACTTATCATCCCTGCATTCACACACAGTATCATTATCATGTTCCATGCCAAAGTTATGCCCCATTTCATGAGCCACAGTTGTAGCTACCAAGTTGACTAAACCTCCATAATCCTGAAATGTGAAAACAACATATATATGGTTAGCTGAGTGGTTAGGTGCGTGGTTTACTAATCTGGTGATACAGGGTTTAAGTCCTAGCAGTGGGATTTTTTTCTAGTACACACCAAAAAAGGCCCCGGGGTTAACTCAGCCTCTAAAAATTGGTACCAAAGAAATCTAGGAAGGTAAATGCGGCCAGGATTGATACTGACCACAAAACGCTTTCATGTGCTGAAGGTCATGGAAATGCAGGTCTAACGCTGTATCGTATCCTCAAAATGCCTTAACAACATGGAAACAGGAATTTTATATATATATATATGTATCCCCTGCTTTTCAAAAGTTCACTTTATGCCACTTTGCATTTTACAACAAATACAACATTAGTATTAGATATTAGTGCTTGTTTTAAGTAATCAAAAGAAATCCGAAGAGGATTTTTGCTTTCAAGAAAAAAAAAGTGAAAAGTGTTTAGAGTTTTTGTTTGGCCTGAAAGTGAAGCTGAATGTGAAGTAGTTGCATGTGATTTTCGCTACACTAGACAGTGCTGGAATCACTGCAGAAAAAAATGTCATTAATTTTTAAACAGACATGCAGGATGTTTGAGTGCCTACAAAGAATTGTATTAAAAGAAAAGTGTGAGGCTAAGTACTCAAGCATACTCTCATATTTCAAGCCTTCCACATTAGTTACAGCAGATAACAAATCTTGACCTTCAATACTGAGGTAGGCAGACACAGAAGAAGATGTAGCCACTAGTGATTTTTGCCTGTTACAATGAAGTCAGATGATAATGAGATGTTAACAGATGGCCCTTTTTCTTTCTCTTCTATACCCCAGTCTCCTGTACCTTCCACCACCCCTACCTCTGACAACTCAGCTTAACACACCATCATCACCACCACTGCCACCTCTCAGACTTCCCATCTGCTCAATGTCTTCTCAGTTCTCATAAGTGAAACTACACTGTACATATACATTATTTCTAATTTATACAGGCTGTGCATTTATGAAATCATTCCTGATTTTACTAAATGTTATGCTATTTTAGGTTTTATGTGTTCGGTATGATTTGGTAAGCTGTTTTTTTGGGTTTGAGAATGCTCAAAAATTATTCCCATATCTTCTTCTTCTTCTTCTTCGTTCACTTCTACCACCAAAAACCGCACTGTGAACCTACTGAATTTACGCCTGTGGTCCTCGTTAGGTCCCGTGGTCCCCTGTGTGGTCCAAAATAGACCACACGAGATCCACGAAAGGACCACAAGGGGTTCAGAGTATCACAGTGCTTTAGCCTGTATTCCTGGTGGGTCTCGGAAGCGGGATTGCGTGACACCGTGGTTTTCATTGCACCAGTTTAGTCTAGGATTGGACTTTCTCACCGGAAGACCTCGACGTGTTTAGGATATCAGTGCATCCCCGCTGGATGAGAGGCGGTAGCCCACCCAGGCCAGAGTTTGACTTTCTCACCGGAAAACCTCGACGTGTTTTGAGATACCCGTGTATCACCGCCAGATGAGAGGTGGTTGCCCATCCAGTCCATGGTTGGACTTTCTCACCGGAAAACCTCAGCGTGATTAGGATACGCAAACATCCCCGCCGGGTGAGAGGTGGTTGCCTATCTAGACTTCCCTGGTCCAGTGTCTCCGACTTCAGCATTTTGCGGTCGTGGCCGCTACCCTTCCTAGTTGTGACCAGGATGGAGCTTTTGTCCAGGAGGACGAATCCTCACCACTAGTGACTTCTACCCCTGGGTTGAGCCGGTTTAGGCATTATCCCAGTATGGGGGTGTTTGGGACGGGACCGACCTCTAGAGCAGAGGTACTGTGACATGCATAGCCTTCAAGATTCACCCCTGGTATGAGCCGGTTTAGGCAAAATTCACCAGTATGGGTGTTTATCAGGCGTTACCGACCTCTAGAGCGGAGGTGGCATGACATGTCTAGCCATCAAGTTCCACCCCTGGTGTGTGCCGGTTTAGGCATATTTCACCAGTGTAGGTGTATTTCGGACGTGGGCGGCCTCTAGAGCAGAGGTGCCGTGGTATAGCTCTCATAGCGATACTACTGGACATACCGGTTAAACTTCACTTTCCACCACCTTTTCCCATCGGCTCCGCACAGCAACTTTTATTTTTTTTCCGCATTTACTTCCTTAACCGGGAGGAGCTTCACTCCACACACGGCATTTGAAGAGTCTCGCCAGCAGTGAGACAAGCCGGTTCATGCATTTCACCCGACATGACTGCACTTAGGACGTGGCCGACCTCCAGACCAGAGGTGCCGTGATTTGACCGTTTGATTCGCTTTATCCTTTCTACCACCTTTTCCGCAGTGATGCTGCGCGGCAACCTCATTTGCAAATTTCTTCATTGGCCAGGAGGAGCACCGCTCCACGCACGGCAGCTGAAGATCTCGCCAGCAGCGGCAGATGAGCTACCAAACGTGCCACTCATCTACCCTAAGTAACTGGTTTTCAGGCGCCAGATATTCGCCCTCGCCCCTTCTCCTGTCAGTTTAAACAGTTCTGCCACGGGAAGGCCAGGAGCTGGATTTGACTGCCAGAGGCTGTTTGTGGCGCGTTTGCAGTCCTTAGAACCATTCCCATATAAATTAATGGTAACTGATTTTTTTTTGCTTTACGTCATTTTGGCTTACAAGAGGTTTCACAGGAATGCTCTGTTTGGATGGAAGGACAGGAATACCCGCCTCTGCACGCGTGCAACACAAGTGCGCGCACAAACACACATACTAAAGAGACTTTACATGTATATTTATCTATAAACAATCTCTTAGTTTAAATTAGAAAACTGATAATCATTTATCAAAAACACACATAAATACAGCTGCTTCTATTCATGAAGTTGTATGAACTCTATTATTGGAACTTTCATCAAAATATTTTTTAATTACCCTTAAATCTAGTGAATGTTCTAAGGACTTACAAACAGCATTCACTGAAGATTCTTATGAATATGAGAGATATTCAAACTTGCTGTCACTTCATACATCAGAGGGTATAAAGTTACTAAAGAAAACAAACTAAACATTACTGCATACAGACTTATTTACTCACCATATTAACACCCCCTGAGAACTGATGTGTGCAGATGGGGCCTTTGATTGCTTTTCCAACAACACCATTATCAAAGAACACTCCCCTGTTATCATTGTTAACAAGAAATTTATTAGTTCACAAAGTGGCATATGTGCAGTAATTTTATAAGAAAACTGTAGTGTAGTTCTATAATACTAATTTTAATGGTTAATGACAAAGTTTTTCTTCTCTTTTTGTTTGAAAGAAATGATAGGTTTCTAGAAAGAAATGAAAGGTTCCTATGGAAGTGAAGAACTGCTGTTTAAATATTTCCCATCACGTAATTCCGAAAGCTGCTGACCTTCAAGCTACCTGATAGGTCTCCTTACGAGAACACACATGACTGCCAGAAATCATACTATAACTGGGGCTAATGAGTCAGAATTAGCCTTAATCATAACACACTTCCATATGATTCTTCTGCAGTACTCCATTCTGGCAGACATGATAGAACAGAAACATTCTAATGCTGGCAGTATGTGCTTGTTTCTTAAATTTGCTCCATGTTTAGCACATTAGTATCCTGTATGAAGGATTTTTTGTAAGCTCTTCACAACAGCATCAATGGTTTGGAGTTTCAACTTTACACCTTCAGTTAAATTCTAACATTAGTCACTTTGGCTGGAAATATCAAACTGAACATATGAACTATCATATGTAAACGTTGTTGTCTGTGTGGCTTCTTTTATGTTTATATAGATTTCACAGTAACGTATATTCATTATTTCATTTGTACTTGCAATCATCTTATCTTATGGAGTCTGCAGTATCTCAGTCAGATCTGCTGCCTTTCTTTTTTCTGCTTAGCCCGTTGAGATTTTCCATTAGACTTTCTCTTTCCCTTGAGTTTTTCAGTGATTAACAGGTTCTCTAATTTGTCTTCTCATGTTTTTTTTTTCAAAGAATTTTGAAATGTCTTTTTTCTTATGGCTTTAAATGATTTTTGATGCTCTGTAACTCCTCCTGAGTAATGTCTACACTGATATATCTAAATTAACATTTACAGGCTGTTAAACCACTGAAATGTCATAGTGTTTCATTTTCCTTGTAACTTATTAACACTACTGACCTGTGACACTGCTTGCAACAAACTTACGTGATAAGCTGAGCATTGTCATTGTGATGGAAAGGGTTAATTCTCTCTTTGCGATATCGCAGGAAATTCTCCATGGTATTGTCAGCACTGGTGGTAATGCTGACCAAATCCCCTCCTCCCCAGACTTCCACACCCACCAAGACCACATAGATGTTCAACTGTCTGTATAACTGAAAGAATCATGGGAAAACACATCCACTTTCATTAGATGAAAGCTGCTCTTGCATCCTGAATTCATATTTTCATATCTTTATCTGAGTTAAGTTTACCTTTAGTTAAGTGAATGAGCCAGTGTAACTTGACTGGTCACTGCATTCATTTTCAATGTGCTGTTAATTGAACTACCAACATCCATACTGGTATCATGACACAAGTAAACAGCACGTAAATACTGTACACAACACGACTACTTAAAATGCTATTTCACTAGAAATTTGAACTGTCCCTTAAAAAGTATAACATATCAGAAAACATATTACCAATTACACTTACAATCATCAATGCATCCAATACCTTCACGGCAAGTCTGAAGTCAAGTCTCCAGTCACTATCTTCAAGTCTCAAGTTTTCTAGTCAAAACTCAGAGTGAATGTTGGTTCCTGTTACCAGATCATCAGCAAATTATTATAGTGCATACAAGTAAATACACCATGCTGTCACACTGACAGACTCCCAAAGCATGCTTCACTGAGAGTGGGCCAATCTTCTCTGACACTCTCAAGTTCCAAACCTCACATGGATCAACTATCCCAGGAATGCAGAAGTGCATGACAAAGAGTAGGACAACAGCCTGGCTGGAAAGGCATTCATGCAAGGATAAATCAGATGACATCTCAACGACTAAATTCTGTGGGAAAGAAAAGATGAAATGGGAGAATAACCCCTTCATCCACAGAATGAAGAAACCAGGAGTGAAGCAAAGAAAGGGGAAGATAAGTTCCCTTTGTGGATGGAAGTGACAAACCACAATCAATGCATGACAAGGACAACTGGTACACACACCGTACACTGGTTACTGGAACAGGCACAGGAGCAGATATGGGAATGTTCTGACTGCAGTGATGCTATCTCTAAAGATCAATCAAACACTGTGTAAACTTTATTTACTCATTGTTATTTACTCATTTTCATAAAACTATTAGATATGCATTATCAATATCTGGTACACTCATTTTTGCTAATTCCTTCTGTTTGTAAGGACAGAAACATATGGGCACCCATCCTATTTTTGGAAAACTGTTACACAAATATAAACTTAAAAAGTGCTCTAAACTTCACACCATTTTTCTATCTCTACAAGACACATGATACTATGGGCACAGTAGTGATGTGTAAGGGGCTAGTGATCCTTGTGTTTGGTGATGCTCATTTTGGTTTCCATTATGTACTGTGTATCTTTCTTATCCTTGGCACTAGACTTTTATAAAAAGACGTTCATGAGGCAACACTAAATAGACTGTAGGTCCAACTTGGACTGGGAATGATGAGGAATGGATTGTCTTACTAATACTGTGCTGTGGTAAAGCTGTCAACTGATTAAAAAATGCAAAGTCACAAGTAGAGTCCAAGTCAAGCCTTTAAAGTGACTCAAGCAACTGCTATATATATATATATATATATATATATAGAAACATACATACTTTCAAATCTATCATTCAGTTTTGAATGGTGGCCAGAAATTGTATACTTACACTGCTTACGATATTGGCAATATCTTGAGATCTTTTGATGACAGTGTCTGTCACCTTTCCATGGCGCTCAAACTGCAAGTAAAAAAACAATGCTATCTTAAATAGATAATCCAATAATACACTTAATACTCAACTTTGCAGTCCCCTGTTATTTTGTGGCTGCATGTAAAATTTGGATTATGAAAAAAAACATGTCATTAAAATCTTACAAAGTAAGATAAAATCTTTAATAAATCTGATACATTTAAGGCACAAAAGTAAGATAAAATCGTCAAGAAATCTGATACATTTATGGTATAAAAGTAAGATATAGTCATTAGTAAATCTGATACATGTATTGCACCAAAGTAAGATAGCCATTAATACATATAAAATACATTTATGGCACAAAGGTAAGATACAGTTGTTAATAAATGTGATATATGTTGGTCATGAAAAACAGAAGTTGTGTCATGTTCTTCATGTTTCACAATTGCTACACTACAATTTTTTTCTTAAACTATAATATCACAAAACAAAATACAAAGAAATTGTTTTTTTGCTTTCTTTTTGGATACTTACTGTTCTGTAGTCATTGACCAAATATAACTCCACATAACGAGTGTTTCTGTTACTGTCATATGGAGCCTGAATACTTCTTTTGTGCTGTAAAAAATATAAATTAGCAAATATTCTTTTTAAATGTGGTTCTATAATGCCACAGATATATCTAAGGATAAGGTGATAGCACTCATAATTTCTTGATATGCGAATAGTTTTTGGGTATAAGTATACATAAAACTGCATAGTCGAACCCATTTAATGTCACATCGTCAGGATCATCAAAATATAACAATAAGCGGAGTTGACACAAAGCGGGGTCCATTACAAGAGATTTAACTGGGCCAGTGTGTGTGCATGTGTGTATTCATCCATCCATCCCACATTTGCTATATTAAACACATAACAAACAGCCAAAGCTATCATCATCGGACACAATATGTACTAATCACAAAATATATTAATCACAAAATACAGTAAGTATTAGTCTTAAAATATAGAAAACACTATAATCAGGCAGCATTTGACTTGTCAGCAGCAGTACTAAAAAAATGCATGATTCTGCGCTGTGTAGTGATAACTGGTCTAGTAATAAAAAAGTCATTTAAACACGTTACAGCACTAAAAATGTCCTGCGTCACGTCAGGCATACTGTAAATGAATGGGTGCACAGCCTCACTGACGTCATCACCACTATCCTTGGCGTCGCTGTCTACCTTGCTTTTACTGCAACTAGTGACGATTTCTTCAACTGAATGCATTTCCGTTGATAGCAAGCCATCAACAACTGAAATGAACTGATAAAACGTGACACTTCCATCAGAAATTACTGCCCACTCTTCATCTGTGATCAAGTCCAGAGGAACGTCACAAATATCACTGGCATTTGTATTGATCACTGGCTTGGGCAAGAAAATAAACTGCACTTTATGAAAACAGTTCACAATCGTTGACTGGCTGATGCTATTTCATGCTGCATGCATAAAATTAATCACTATCTTGATATCGATCTTGGCGACACGCTTTTGTTCCATGACGCACTATTTGGTTTCTGTACTGTTGCTTGAAGGTGTAGATGATACCTTGGTCACACAGCTGCAGCATGCTGGTTGTGTTAGGTGGCAGGAAAACAAGCTTTGCAGCCATCATACTGGCAATGTCAGTGTGTGTCGGACAGTTACCAATGAACAACAAAACTTTTCTGTTCATTCGGTTCATTTTGTTGTCAAAAGAAGTGATCCAGTCCTCAAACAATTCACTTGTCATCCAAGCATGTTGGGTGACCTTGTAAGTGATGGGCAGGCTCTTTATGGTCTTGAAGTACTGCGGATTTCATGACTTATTTAAGCTCAGATTTCGAGCTTAACACCGCCCACATCTTGATAAAGAAGACAGTGACCAAAAGAAGCCAGATTTTAATCATGAAAAGGCGACTGCCATAAACCTTTCTCATTCATCCCATCTGAGTTTTGATGCTCACATGTTCAAAAGGTTGATATGGGACATACTCAGTGATCAGGCTTTCTGAGATGTTTATAGCTTGGACTCGCCCAGTTTGTGATACAAAGTGGAGTCTTTAACTCATCCGGGTGCTAACATATTGTGACATTAATGGGGTGATAGTAACTGGAGTAAAGCCCATTACTTACTTAAGGGTGTTGGCCGGGGATACAAACTTCTGTGATAATATCCAGGCTGTGACACAAAGTGATGTGATATTAAGTGGGTTCAACTGTATATAAATGTATACCATATCCCCAACATGCCTTAATGGCATGGAAACAGGGATTTACATTTCTACCTTTTACCACCACAGTAAAACTGTTTTAACAAAATGTAAAACAAAAGTAGGAACAGCTTTATTACGAAGGTCAAACTGTGAGCAAAAATGTACTAAAAATCAGAATTTATAGATAAAGAAAATATAAATGTATCACCTTAACTCTTCCCACGCCACCGGCCTATCAAAAAGCCGCATCCGGTTCCCATGCTGGTGCCAGACCCTTTATACAGGCCCCTGGTTCATTTTGGTGTAAAATCGGTTGAATTTTTAGATCGTATGTTATATGTACAAGTCACAATTACCCTTTACATCATGGCCGAAGTGGTTAGTAACGAGCGTAGAAATGGAAGTTCTGAACAAGAAATTTCAATTTTTGGTGATGTAGTTAGGGATATGGACATGCCCTGTGACCAGATCATTGTTCTTGAAGGTACCCCAAGTAGATCTAGACTATTAGACGAACTGGAGAAGTAACTAGAAGGTTATTCAGACATTATTTTAGTGATATCATCACACGATGAGATTGGATACATCGACAAGTCGTTTTAGACATCACCGATGGTAAATAGTGTAGATCTAGACATCGCCAGTGGTAAGTAGTACACAATTACCAGCTAAAATCATCACACTATATCTTTTTTCCTAAAAAAAAAAAAACTTCATTTATGAAATCTTACAGTTACAGGTATTTTGATGCATAATACATATACTAGAAATTACTCTGTTACATTCACTTTTAGAACTATACCCCTATACATATCAAGACCTGTGCTTTTTGTCTGGCACAGATGACAATGTAAGCATTTTTTTTCTGTGGCACGGGAAGAGTTAATCTGCATCCTTTTCTTCATTTTTCAACATAATCTCCATTTCTCTGTTCACATTGCTCCCATCGTTCTGCATGTTTGAAAATACCCTCCCGGAAGAATTCCGTTCCAGCTGACCAACGGCGCAGACACATTGTTTTCTGGATGTTCTCTCCTGTGAGACACAGCTGGTACAAATTTTTACATAGCCTAAGGTTTCAATCATTTCCTCTACTGCATTGTTTCCTATTCCAAGATTTACAGTGATTTCAGATACTGTGACATGTCTATCTTCTTTAATGATGTCGCCAACCCTTTCCACGTTGCATTCAGTGGAGACAATTTGAGGGTGACCACTGCGAGGCATATCTTGGATGCTCATGTTTCCATCTTTGAAATGTTTCACCAACCTCCTAACACTGCTAGCACCCATACACACATTTCCATAAGCAAGCTGAAGTCTTTGGATTTCCTCTTTAACGAGGAACTCAATAACAGCATGTTGATGAAACGCCATTTTGTTTATGGTCCGCGTGGTCATGTGATATGATAGTGATGTCATGTGGCCTCTCCACGAAGTTCAAAGGATGCAGTTATGGTGATACATTTATATTTTCTCTATCTATAAATTCTGATTTTTAAAACATTTTTTCTCATGACTCTTGGTATGACCCTTGTAATTAACAAGCACAGAGTTGTAACATTTTGATTAACACCTTAATCATACAAGAACATAAAGGACAAAGATACAGGAAAAAGAAGAGAAAATATTGTTTCATAACAATGACATACAACAAATAAAGAGTGGAGAAAATAATAGAAAAACAGGGAGCACTTAGGTGTGACTTGCAAGATGAAGCATCTGGGAGTTCATGTGGTGAAGTGTTGTGAATATTTAAATGGAGATCTGTGAGATGTAATGTCAAATCTGACTGGTTGATAGTAAATAGGGGGTGAAGAAAGTGGATAGAAGACAGGGAGGCAACAGTTGTCAAAGCCAAGAAGAAGGTGGGTGGAATAGATGTGGTTGGAACAACTGTTCCATCAGGATACGTGTATGATGTCTGTACATTGCCCAGTTTACTTTTTTTTATAGTTCCATATGGAGATAGGGTTACTGGTGTTAATAAGTTCAGTTTCATTGGTCAAGAACACTGGTCGATAATAACTACCTCCAGGTTGTTTTCCACTTTGCGTGTAATGTTCCACTTCAGGTCTGGAGAGTGGAATGTCAAATCTGGTGTTGAGGTTGCATGCCAACCCCTTGAGTAAAATGTTGGGGGATCCATTAGCTGGTTGACTGAGAGAAGTCCACTTTCATCCTGCCAGCTCTCAATTTCCTCTCCTCTCTTGTCTATGTGGTCATAGTCCCAGCTGTGGGAATGGCTGTTAAAATCTCCACACACCATCAGACTCTCTCTTTATGTGAGACTGTTTTCTAAGCAAGTGGACGGTCGTTAGGACAATAATAGTTAAGGAGGTGGAAGTCTGTATGCTGGTCTTTAGATGGATCATTTGGTATTTGGCTCCTTCCATGTACACTCCCACTTGACAAGCGCTGATATTATTCTTAACAAGTGTGAGTACTCTTCCATTTCTCTATCCTGCCAGTCTGACCTGAAACACTGGTAGCCTCTGATATAAAGGCAGCATTTTTGGTTAGGTGTGTCTTCTGTATGCAGCATATACATACCTGCTGTGCAAAGAGTATGTTCTCCAGTTCCACCGTTTTGCTTTAGCCATCTCTAATAACTGCTGACACCTTCAGCATTCCATTGCATTATTGTGTTCTCTTGCTTTTTGGTGGTTGCTGTTGCTGTATTTTCTTGCCAGTAGCTCTACTCGTCTCCTGGCTCCACAAGATGAACTGAGAGGACCTCTATAGGGTGAACCCCTTCGAGGCAAGGGGGCCTGGCAATGTTCCTGCCTGGTTAGTTTTCACAGGGCGAGCGCCAACAGTAGATATGGACAATTCATTAGTGATAATGTGTGGAACCTTGATTTTTGCGATGCGCCTTCTGGTTGGTACCTCCAACTTCAGTACCTTTTTTGCTATGGCAGACTGTGGTCTTGCTCAGACTGCCATGAAGACAGTGGCATAGGCTGGCCTGGCCAAAACTTTGTTTTCCAGCCTCTGGTGACTGTACTTAAGCTCCTTCTCCATGTCAGACCCAGCGTGCAACACTGGCTGGCCAGACGGCTTTGAGACAGTTCCCTGAGCTTTGACAAAGAAAGATGGTGCACCTTTGAGGTCAAAACTCATATAGCTGAAGTGGAATAAGGCCAAATGACAACTGAAAGCAGACATCTTTTTGATATCTTCTGAGGAATGCACAAAAAACCACATCTAGCATACAAAGGCTGAAAAACTTGGCTTTTTCTAATGTGCTCATTAGAAAAATGAGAGAGGATACAACAGCAAATGTTTTATGCATTGAGTGCATGACAGTCACAATAAAAACTGTGAATCATTCTTCTCGGTTGCCAAAACAACAGGTGAAGATCACTCAGAAATTCTGTGGGAAATGATCCCACGATGCAAGATGTTTTCCAAAGCTGTCTTAGTTATCTCTCTACTTGCTAAAGATGTGCAATATGGCTTCATAAATACAGGAGGATAACTTCCTGTGTCTATCTCCATCTGCACAGTAGAAGTATGAAATATCTTGGAATCAGTCAGATCAAAACATCTGTGTTTCTACCCAACAAACTAGAAATAATATGCTTGTTCTCATCAGGGCACTGAACCAAGCACATGATAGTCTCTGTGCATCCCTCTGTCTTTGACACAATGCGTAATGAATCAACGGAGTTTATCATCTCTGGAAAGGGCATCCAATCTGCCCAACACACATCCTCTCTTCAAACAGATGTGCTTGTTTGAATGACTGATGACTGTCACTAAAATTGACTTCTGTTTGATTCTAAGCCAAACACAGAATCAACTATCTCAATTTCCAGCTGAGTCTGAAAGGAATTTGTCTTAATCATCTGAACCACATACTCGTATGTATTCCCAAGTGGAAATGTAGTTGCAGATTCAGTTAGAGAGGAATAACATTCACCATTCTGGCAATAACAGAGATGTTCTGCAGACATGTAGAATAGATGCAGTATTCATGTCTTGTTCTATCTGTGTTGTCTTGTGAATATGCAGTGTTCATCCTGTAATCTATAAGAGAACCTGTCAGTCAGTCAGTCATTTGCATGTCCCTTGCAGAACTTTGCTCCCCAGCAGCTCTCCTGTAGGCCTCTCGTTGTAAGCAAGATGGCCTGCTGCTGATGCATCCATTTGCAGATTATCAACGATGTCTTACAGCCATCTTCGCCTTGGTCTTCCTCTCTTTCTCTTTCCCATTATGTAACCTACCAAGACTGTCTTCTCCAAATTATCATGACATTTAATGTGGGTCCAAAATATTTTAAGTTTTATCTGTTTAATCCTTGTTACTAGCCAGCCTTCTTCAATATTAAGTTCTTGTAGTATAGATATATTTGTTCTTTTCTGTGTCCATGATATTTGAAGAACTCTTCTGTACCATTTACATTCAAAGGCATTTATGTGTTTCTCAGCTGTTTTGTCAAGTGTCCAGGTCTCACAGGCATATGTTGCAATGGGAAAGATGTATGCCCTTAAAAATCTTATTTTTGTAGTTCTCTCTGTTCCTCTCCACAGCTTCTTTAGTTGTTTTACTTTCTGAAGAGCGATAGATGTGAATGACTGAATAGAAGAGAACCTATACTAGATAGGAAATCATGACCAAGAATAGCAGATCAATTCATATTGTGAACCACAAAGAAAAAGTGAGAAGAAGCAACCCCAGCTATAAAGAGAGGAAGGTGAACCTTACCAGGAACCTTCAAGGAGGAAAAGTGACAGTCTGTACACTGACATTGGTAGGATGAAGCTATCTGAAAGAGACAGAAACACTGAATCTTTCAACAGACTAACACTAGCTCCTGAATCAACCAAGGCTCTAACTCTTCGTGATCCAAAGTTGGCAATGACTGAAAAGGAGTAGGATTAGCAAATACTGTTAAAAGAGGTTAAGCGTGGGAAAAATGGACATTAGGGCTTCACAATTTCCCTAGATGGTGTGACATTACTGTTGAACATGTGAGACCTCACCACACGTCAACTCAACAGTTTAACTATTTCTTGACATTTCATCTCTGCTGAGGACAATTATGGGCTAAATGTCCCTTTTCCTTGCACTCACAACAAACTCTAATCTCTGGACTATGCTGTTTAGAAACAACCTTTCTTCTTCTTTGATCTTGCTGGACCTTATTACTGTTTTGAAACTGAGAAGAATTCTCCATTGCATTCAAATGCACACATGGGTCAAGTGCAAGACTCCACACTGTGTAATGCCAAATCTGAGCTCAAAAGTCATGGTATATAAACAAACAACCAGGGGCATTAGCTTTACATGACACTGCAGAGGAGCACACCCTGACAAACATATTCTTTTACATCATATCAACACAGCTTCCTGAATGAATATCTGTAAATGAACAGAAAATGTAATCTTGTAAAAAACAAAATCTCATACTCACACAGTTGATGAATAAATAATTTAAAAGACATCACCATAAGCAGTTTTCAAAGCCTAGAATTCTGGACTAAAACTTCATTCTAAACCACATGAGATTTACAATTTTTCAATATAAAAATTGTTGTAAGATAAAAGACAAAACTACACTTACTCTTCCAATGACAGACTGATGGCTATGAAGTCTGGAATCATGACTTTCTGTCCCTGGAAGAAAGAAAGTTTTTAAGATAAAGTAGTCTAGGCACTTAAATATAAATTTTTTCTGTATGTGTAAGCGACCAGTTACACCTAATGGACATCCAGAGAAACAAAGAGGCAAGCAGACTGGCAAAACAGCAAGGAATAAGACAACAGACTGATACAAGCTCACATATGAAGAAACAAAGAACAAACTAGAAGCTAGATATAATACAAAAGGATAAAACAACTGAAAGGAAATAAAAAGAGACAATAAATACTACAGAGACTCCAGAAATGGCAAAGTTATAATTTCCCATTTGTGAGCATGATGCTGCAGGCTGAGACACCATTGGCACTATGAGCTGAAAACTGGCTTGCAGATTCTATATATCTGTGGCAAAAAGACACAGACACCACAACATATCCTTCGGAGCTGACAGACAGGAGAAGCACTGCAAATCTGCAGAAAACCAGAGATAAACTGCTGCAGACACTGAGAGACACTGGCGTCACTGTTTGAGCGAAAAACAAAGATAATATAACAAAGATATATAATTTTGATGATAATTATTTATGTCAAGCTAAAAATAAACACTTCTATTATTTCAATCTTTGCAACTAGTGACCCACCCTTGTTGAGTTAATACTTGAGGTGTGCAAAATAAGCCATATTAGGAGATTAAATATACTGATCATACCACATTTAAAAGGTAGGCGCCGCTGATCTCTGTTACGGTATACTCTGTGCACACTTCCAATGAAAGGCTCTATGTGATACGTGTCTCGCCTATCTGTGATATAACCTCTGTGGAAGAATTAATATATAAAAGTATACAACTTTCTGAAGATAACTGAACTTCTTTAACTTTTTATGCTTATCCATTATTTGATTATACAACCAATTTTATGCTTATCCATTATTTGATTATATGACCAATTCCCATTCCAGCTTATACTTATTTTTTCATGTAATTTTCTGTACTTATCCCAAAACATTTTTTGCTTTCCCCACTGCTAAGTTATTTACTGTTTTATCAATCTGCAGTCCTTGCAGCTGTTATTATGCTGTTTTCTTAGATGCTTTATGATGAATCAAAACTCACTGGACATTTCATGGGAGGTAAAAATGTCTGAGAACCTGACAACCACCAAAAAGTGAAAAGGAAAAGCGAAAGAAAAGACAGAGAAATAAGCTTCTTAGCAAATTCCACAATTAAGGGAACAATATTGATCCAACCAATGCTCAAAGGTTCTGCAATTTGCACATACATTTTTAACCCTTGTGCAAATATATTCTCAACCAAAAAAAAACTATGTGAAAATGTGCGTCATAATGTCAAATTACAAAGTATAATTTAAACCTGTCATAGAAAAATACTAAAATCCAAAGAAATCATGAATACAAACTTATGCAGTGCTATCATATTTTTCTTCAGCATTACTATAGCACATCAGAAAACAGAAAAATAGAAGTAGCAATTTTGCATGGCATATGAAACTTCATGCATGGCATGACTTTTTTCCGTGTGCACAGCTATTCATGATGCTGTGCACCATAGAGGAAACAGTGATCCCAATCCCATTACGTTGAATTTGAGAACAAAACTCTGCTTCCAGGAACATCATGAAGAAGCAGGATAGGGTCTTGGTCAGCTCTGATAATTACATCATCCATCTAGCAGTCATCTAGACTTCTATGCTCCAGATACAAATCTTTCTTAAATCTTATATTTCTAATTTCACAGCTGTTGGTGCAGGCAAGGATAAAGCAAGCTTAATTCTAACCTCAGTCCATTGCAAGTGCTGAGCGCTGCCTCAGATTCAACCTGGGACCTCAGTTTACCATGGTAGTAGCAATTGTTTCTCTTATGAACAAAAATACATTGAAAGATATTCAAGTAATACATGCAGAAGAAACTGTGGATATGATATGAATGTTTCAAAGCTTGCTACGTACAGCTCATAAATTCCTTTGATTTAAAAAAAAAATAATAAACTGGTTATTCTGTAAAATGATGGCATGGAGTTACATATAATGATTAGAATGTCTTATATGTAGAGATTAGAATGTGTTATATGTGAAGATTAAGATGTCTTATGGGAGTTATCCAGACTGGACTTCATTTTTTAAAGTCATCTTCTGACATGGAGTACAACTGCCTCATTGGATTCTACTGTATCTCCTCAACATCCTGAAATCTTTCTCCCTTCAAGTGGTTTTTTAATTTTATTTTGGGGAATAAGAAAAAGTCACAGGGAGCAATATCAGGTGAATATGGTGGTTGCTGGACCTGTGGAATGTGGTGCTTAGCAAGAAACTGCACAAGGTGTGATGCATGGGTAGACGCATTATCATGGTGGAGTTGCCACTCATCACTCTCATGCAATGTTGACCTTTTGTGACAAACTGCTTCTCGCAAACACTCACAACTTCACAGCAGTATTCCTTGTTGATTGTCTGACCTGATGTCGCATATTCATGATGCACAATTCCACTGTAATTGAGAAAAACAGTCAGCATTGTCTTGAAACTGCTGTCGCTCTGTTGTGCTTTCTGTGTCTGGGAGACGTCGATGTCTTCTACTGCGAAGACTAGGCCTTAGTTTTGGGGTCATACCTGTAAACCCATGATTCGTCACCAGTTATGACTGGTTTTAAAAAGTTTTTGTCATTTTTGATGCATTCAAGCAGGTCATGAGCTGCCAGAACACAGGCCTGTCTCTGGTCAGCTGAGAGAACTTCTGGCACAAATTTAGCTGAGACATATCTCATGTCCAAATCAACTATAAGAACTGAATGAAGTGAACTGAAACTAATGTGTAAGTTTTCAGATAACTCACAAATAGTGATTCAGCAATTCTGCAGCACAGAGCCATGGACAAGTTTGATATTTTCTTCAATTTTGCTAGTTCAATGCCTCTTAGAACATTCATCACTTTCAACACTTTCACAGCAATCTTTAAAACGTTTATACCACTCATAAAGTTGTGTATAACTCATACACTCCTCCCCACAGACTACATGTAACTTTAAGTATGTGTCTTTGCCAAAAAGCTCCACCAAGTTTTTGACAAAATCTGATGCACATTCATTGATCCAGTTTTTCAGACATGACAATTGTGATAAACAGATTCAGTTACACCAGAACAAAGCACTACTGTAAACAAAGCAGACAAAGAGAGGAGATGTGACTTATGGCATATGTGTGGTATACGACAAGGTCAACCTATGCCTATCTGCTTCCAGCTGCGACAGTTGGTTCTGGAGTCATGCACTCGTTCTGGATACTTTATGATTACACCTTGTGTATGTGAAGATTAAGAATGTCTAATATATGAAGACTGGGATGCTTCCTGTGTGACCATAGTCAGTCACACTTTTGCTCTTTCTTGTTATTCCCATTGTTGCACAGTTGCTATGATTGCAATATTTCCTACTGAAAACTGCACTTTTGGCTCAGGTAAGCTTGAATGCAGACTATATTTATGCTTTCTGCACAAGGCCTTGAGCAAGCACTTGTTTCTAGTTCACTACTCCTTCCTACACTCCACTGGTGGATTTTTAGCTTGTTTTATAATACTTCACCGTACAGCAGTACTACTCCCTAGTTTAAAACTTGCTCATAAGCCTTGTGTAGATTTTATAGAGACTGAGAGTTGAGCATTTTTCTTGTTTCTTGATGTTTATCAACTGGATCAATATTTTCATGAAACAAATATGAGAATTCTTTTTTTTTCCAGAACATACAGTATCTACAGATAAATTGTCATCGCTGTGACTTTTGACTTAACACATTTGATTTCAGCAGACACTTGTGTTTTCCACTGTCTTTTGTTACGGCCAAATATCTCATTATTATATTACGATATCTCTCCATGGAATGTTGTTAGCACTTATCTTCAACTTCTTCTGAGCCTCTTTTCACGATGTACCCAGTCAAACTGAATTATGTTCATTTTTTTGTTATCCACTCATCAGTATCACTGTAATCCTCCAATTTTTCCCTAACTATGACTTTCACTATGTGATTTTATAATGCCAGAGTAATTTAGCTGTTAGGTTCTTTTTACGAGGGTCACACCGAAAGTCATGAGCAAAAGTTTTTTAAAAATCAGAATTTATAGACAGAGAAAATATAAATGTATCACTTTAACTGCATCCTTGGAACTTCATAGAGAGGTCACATGACATCACCATCATGTGTGACATGACCATGCGGAGCAGAAACAAAATGGCGGGTGCTGAAGTTTCGTTTCGTCAATATGTTGTTACTGAGTTCCTCGTTAAAGAGGAAATCCCTGCTGCTGAAATTCACCAAAGACTTCAAGTAGAGATGTGTGTATGGGTGCTAGCAGTGTTAGGAGGTGGGTGAAACATTTCAAAGATGGAAACATGAGCATCCAAGATATACCTCACAGCGATCATCCTTGAACTGCCTCCACCGAACACAACGTGGAAAGGGTTGACAACATCATTAAACAAGACAGACGTGTCACAGTATCTGAAATCACTGTAAATCTCGGAATAGGACACAATGCAGTAGAGGAAATGATTGAAACCCTTGGCTATGGAACAGTCTGTGCCCTCTAGGCCCCATGTTTGTTGACTGAAGATCACAAAGCTGTGAGAAAAACTCTGCTCGCCGGACAACTGAGGAAATTCAGAAAATAGGTTGGGAAATTCTTCCACATCCTGCCTATAGTCCCGACCTGGCACCCAGTGATTACCATCTTTTCGGTTTTGTGAAAGAACAAATATGAGGCTGCCACTACAACACAGGCGAGAACGTCCAGAAAGCAGTGCGTCTGTGCCTTTGGTCAGCAGGAATGGAATTATACCGGGAGGGTATTGTCAAACTTGCAGAGCGATGAGGAAAATGTGTGCAGAGAAATGGAGATTATGTTGAAAAGTGAAGAAAAGGATACAGAATAGGGTGATACATTTATTTTTTCTCTATCTATAATTCTGATTTTTTAAAAATGTTTGCTCACGACTTTCGGTATGACCATATGATGCAGTTCATTATGATGCAGTTCTGTTTGTTTTTCTTTCTTCTCCACACAGGCTGGCAGGAAGTGGTTTGATATCTGAGTTTGGCTTCCTCATGAGCTTCATTTGTCTTATCAAATAGTCTTACTGCAAGCACCATTTACTCACCATCATGTCTTCTTTAATTAGTTAGCCAAAAAGAAGGCCAAAAACTGAGATTTTTTTTTTCAGAGCATGTGAAAGTACAAATGTACTTGAGTCGTGAACTCATTCTAAATGCCACTACTGTTGCCGACATTTTCTTTAAAGCTAAAACTCATATTATGCATTCATATTTTTATTAACCAGAAATACCAAGGACGCATATTATGTATCAATTATACATTTCTCTTCAGCTTAAAATCTTTGCTTAGAAGGACACTTACAGAAGAAACTGAAAATGTGTGGCCTGCTAATTAGAAACCAGGAAGACGTCTTTATGTACGTAAGAATCGATATATTTCTCCATGTACTAACTGCACAAACTTACATTATTTCATTAAAAAATAAATTATTTCTTGGATCAACAATTACAGCTTCATCTGATGATCTCATGAACAAATAAATCTACAAGAACTCACACCCTATATGTCCCATATACTCAGCCCAACTACTTACTTTTATTTTCTTTTTTTAACGTAAGTAAAAATCAATCCTACAGTCTGGAGTTTTGCAATTATTCACTCGGACAGGTTCTATATGCCTAATTATTCTATTATTTATTTCTCTTCCCATCATTATTACTTGATTCATCATTACCCCTATTCAATTCTTATATTCCAGAAATTGCTTCAATACTTCTTTTATTTCCACACATTATTTTTCTTATGGCCATCTTCTCACATGCTGTCTTCTTTTACATTACTCCCTTCTGTTTCTCCAAATTGTCCATTGTAATTGCTTTCACTTACTATTTTATTACATGCTGATGTCTTTTGTTTATGTTTCTCCTAGTATTTGATGCTTTTATATTATGTCATGGCTAGTTCTTTGTTTTTCCTCTAAATTTTCCTCAAAATAACCTTCAGCTTCTTACAGTAACATTTCAGTATCTTCATCTTCTCCAATTCTAACATTTTTAAAAATTCTTAAAATGTCTTTTTTTTTTTTTCATTCAAAGAAATGAGATTAATGTTTATAGTTCCAGAATGTTACAAATCTCCTAGTGTATTATATTCTCAGAGTGCTATAACTTTCCATCTGTTCCTGATTAAAATCATAACAGCAGTTCTCCTCCAATAACTGAGACAGAGCCTCCTATACCCACTACACCTGCCTTTGCAACAAATAACATTTCCAATATTTGTGATATCAGTTACAACTAAATGCAACAAAACTGGTCCAGCACTGTCAGTTTACAGTAATGCTAATTCCCCACAGAATCTACATTTCTTCTCAATCTCTAGAGCCTTGTAGAAATGTGGAGCAAACTGGCCTTTTTCAAGACCCAGGATGCCATGAAACATTTCTGTCAGACTAAGATTTATTTTATCCCCTCTCCCATAATTGGACTGTATGGAATTTCTGTCTTTTTTCTGTCTGGTTCTAGTTCTGGTCTGGTTCTATGTGTATAGGAGACAAGTAGAGAAATAATGACAAGAAAAAGAACTGAGGCTGTTGTGTACAAGTGAGATGAAAATACAAGGGAACTAAATCGTATTTTATCATTATACTCCAACAACTATGAATAATCAGTATTACTAATAAATTCCATATTGACTACTTTGGAAGAAATGATGTTTTAAAATCTTTAATGGGACAGAAAATAAGTGAACAGAGTTAAAGGTAAAAGTTAAGTCCAAGTACTGTACTGTGGAAAGTAACACAATTTTTTTGCACTTTCATAAATGACTGAATCATAACACCACTCAGTTTCATGAATAACACAGCTTTTTCAACTTTTTCATCCCATTTCAAATTTACACCACATTCTCCCTATACAGCCTGTTCAGCAGAGTCATCTTTGCAACCAACAAACAGGCTGTATAGAGGAATGTGATGTGAATGAACAGTTACTAGGACTGCCAAACAAGAGTGATCAAGAACCTACTCTATTTCTCTTTTGATGCTCCTAGTAACAGCCTCAACGTGACTAATGGGACTGGGTTGGCTATTGACCCCCATGATAGTGGAGTCTGCTGACATATTGTTATCTGGGATCTTCATTCATTCATTCCTTTGCATGTCCCTTGCGGAACTTTGCCTCCCAAACAGCACTCCTGTAGGCCTCTCGGTTGTGAGCAAGATGGCCTGCTGCTGCTGCATCCATTTCCAGATCATCAACGATGTCTTGCAGCCATCTTCGTTTCAGTCTTCCTCTTTTTCTTTTTCCCATTATGTATCCTTCCAATACGGTCTTCTCTAAATTATCATGACGTTTAATGTGGCCAAAATATTTAAGTTTTCTCTCTTTAATCCTCTTTACTAGCCAGCCTTCTTCAATATTAAGCTCTTGTAGTATAGATATATTTGTTCTTTTTTGTGTCCACGATATTTGGAGAACTCTTCTATAGCATTTACATTCAAAGGCATTTATGTGCTTCTCAGCTGTTTTGTTAAGTGTCCAGGTCTCACAGGCATATGTTGCGATGGGAAAGATGCATGCCCTTAAAAATCTTATTTTTGTGGTTCTGTCTGCTCCTCTCCACAGATTCTTTATTTGTTTTACTTTCTGAAGAGCAATAGATGTCCTCCTTTTAATTTCCCTCATTGTATCTCCATTATTAGTTAGTAGTGATCCAAGATATTCAAAACTCTCCACTTCTTCCAGTTTTTCCTCATTGATACATATTTCAGTTGCCTTGTTTGTTTTGTCAGTTGTCATCAGTTTAGTTTTCTTTGCATTAAGATAGAGGTTCTGCTCTTCGCTGTTCTTGCGGACTGACATAATTAGTTTTTCCATTCCTTCTTGTGTTGTGGACAGCAATACTGTGTCATCAGCATATCTAATCTCTGGTATTTCATAACCTCCAACTGTTATGGCATCGTAATATTCTTTGTCTACATCTTCTCTAACATTCCTCATTATATTTTCAGTATACAAGTTAAATAAGTAGGGTGACAATATGCACCCCTGACGGACCCCTTGTTTTATGTCAAACCAACTTGTTGTTTCACCATTTATTCTGACTGCTGCTTGTTGGTCTAAATACAGCAGTGATGTTAATTGTATCAAATGTGTTGGAAATCCCATTTTTTCCATTATTTCCCAAAGTTTCTGGTGTTGTACACAATCAAATGCCTTTGAGTAGTCTATAAAGGATAAATATAGATTCACATTAAACTCCCTGCATTTCTCTATTATTAATCTTAGATTGAATATATGATCTCTTGATCCTCTTCCTTGCCTGAAGCCAGCTTGGACCATATTGACTTCTTCTTCTATTTTCTTTCGAAGTCTACCCATTATGATTTTTAACAGAATTTTACTGGCATGACTAATCAGGGCAACAGTTCTGTAGTTGGTGCATAATTTCAGGTTACCCTTTTTTGGCAGTGGTATGAATACAGTTCTTTTCCATTCTTTTGGCCAAATACCTGAATGCCATATCTTTTTACATAGTGCATGATAGATTGTTGCACACTCCTTTCCTCCTGCTTTAATAAATTCTGGGATCTACTTCTGAAAAAAAAACCCACCATGTCTGTGTTTCAACACCATCCCCAGCATTGTTACCATTTTAAACATCCTTTTTGTAGTTTCAAGGAGATGAAACATCAACAATAAACATCACATTCTCTCTTTGTCTTCAATGATTCAGTTTTCTGTAAAAACATGACTCAGTCTTGTTTGCAACAATTCACTATGTAAGCACATAGCCACAAATGCCACCCCTGGACCAATACTTACATGTGATAAATGGCTAGTCTCTGTGCTCTGTCCATGGGAGTGGAAAACTTTCTCAATGTAAGACCCAGAAAAAAGTTGCCTGAAGACAGAAGTAATTTATAAAACTAGGTTAATAAATCTTGCAGTAGGCAAAAAAATATAAAGAAAATTCAAGGCAATTTATTTTCTGCTTTAAAGGATTGCAGGAGTTAAAACACAATATGCCTGAATGTGAGCATGACTAATTATATTCTGCCGTACACTCTTTAATATAATTTTTCAGACTGTAGCTTGCTCTTTGAGAAAGTTACACGAAAAACACTTTGGAATCTATTTCCAAACTGAGAACAGGGAACTAGTATTCCAATAATGATATTGGTTTTCCAAAATGATTTCTTTAGAAGTAAATATCAAAGATTTTCCATCATATGATGACTTCAACAGTCAATGAGCACTGAACCCTCGCCACATCCACCAGCAGCTGTGTAGGTATAGGCAGATACCTGATTGTGAAATATTCAATAGGATAGCTGAAAGAATGTTTAGCAGGCCATCTGGCTTAATCTTGAAGACCATGGCCAATCCTCTAAATCCTTATTTTCTTGTGTCTAGATATTTTATAATCCCCACCCATCATACACATCACCCTTCAATGTGGGAATTGGAAAAACAAAAGTTATCAGTTTGTCTTAATGTAAGACCATTACAGAAGCCATCAGTGCTCCAGATATTTCTCTTCTTCTGGAATCTTCTTTTTCTTATTTGATATTAAAAAGTGACTGTCGGAATCTGCGTTAGTCACTTTTTATTCCTGTGCAAGCCACCCTATCGTTATCACGTGTATTACACGCGTAAAGTAACGTAAGATTTATGTGTGTGACGAAACAAAATAACATAAGATTTATGTGTGTGACGAAACAAAATAACGTAAGATTTACGTGTGTGTGACGAAACAAAATAACATAAGATTTATGTGTGTGACGAAACAAAATAACGTAAGATTTACGTGTGTGTGACGAAACAAAATAACGTAAGATTTATGTGTGTTGCGAAACAAAATAAGATTTATGTGTGTGACGAAACAAAATAACATAAGATTTATGTGTGTGACGAAACAAAATAACATAAGATTTATGTGTGTGACGAAACAAAATAACGTAAGATTTATGTGTGTGGCGAAACAAAATAACGTAAGATTTATGTACGTGAGGAAATAAAACATCACGCACAAGCTGTAGTGATATGAGCCTCTCTGGACCTATGTAATTACAGGGCCAAGCGCACGCCAGCACAGGATAACAGGGAAGTTGTAGCCTAATACTGTAATCTAGATTTAATACACAACACATCTCGTCTGCCCTCTGAGTAGGTTATAGAATTCTGCTGTGCTTTGTCCGAACAAAGCCTCCGGTGCAACACTTGTATTGCAGAAGATAAATGTCCACACCCCCCCCCCCAACCCGGCTACACATAGCACATTATAGTGTACACACCCCCCCCCCCCACCTCATTCTAGTTCTGACAGATCATACCAGCACAGCCTGGCCACTGTATCTCGCCTCTGAAATACCAAAGATCTTCTATAGGCACGTGTAGAATATTTTCTCCGCACAAATCTCACTGGCGGTCACTCATAACGAGGATGACAAAAACAAAACAAAACAACAACAAAAAAACAGGAGTACAGTAGCATGATTACGCTTGAAAATTAGCAAGAGAATGACCATGACTAGAACCATAACTCCGATAGAAGGAGCAACCGCCTAGGAGTGGTTTTTCATATATACTTTGCTCTACCAGTTTACTGTGCGCAGTATCTGGTTGTTTCCACTCTGCTAAGAATTCTTACGAAGCTGGCAACCTTGCTGGGTGAGCACAACTAAAATATTTTAAAACATAAATCTTTGTAGAGAAATTTCTTCTTCTGCGTTCAGTTTTGTATGCTCAGTTTTCTAAACAATGAGCTGGTCGCCTCCATGAATTCATCTGTCAGCAGGAGGTCTTCGTAGGAGAGACCCCCCCCCCCCCAGTATATCCTCCATGCTTTTCTCACAGGGCCATACCTGGTGCAGGTTTGTGGTATGTGTTCATGAGTCTTAGCACATTGGGGTGTTGGTACAGCCTTTATCTTGTGGAGATGGGCGCTTAGTCTGCAGTGTCCGGTTCTTAGCCTGAAGATTGTGTGTTGTTTATTTAGTCTTAGTATGGTGTGTCCTTTTAGCTAATGTTTCCACTTCCTTTTGCGATATTCTGTGTCTGAATTGTTCTTTCTTTGTGCCTTCATTTGCTAGTCTATTATGTGATATACTATCCATAGTGATATGGCTTCAAATTCTGGCGAAATTAATAGACACTTCGGCTATAGCCATCTTCACAATGGATGTAAAGTCATAATGTAGACAGCCAATTTTGAAAATGACAAAAGATACAAGTACACTTGACGAGGGTGAAAGTAATTGGGGGGAGGGGGGCAGGGGGGAGAGAAAGAGAGCGAGAGATGAAGAGACAGAGAAAGAAGAGAGAGAAAGAAAGAAGAGAGAGAAAAAGAAGAGAGAGAAGAGAAAGAAAGAAGAGAGTTGGGGGGAGCGATCCATGATCTGAAGCCTAAGTAAATAATACCAATAAGAAATTACTGGAGACAATTCTGCATGCCTTCGATGTGTGCGCGCATGCGCATGCTTCATAGAAGCGTTATTTGCTGAAAGCTGAATATTTTCATTGTAAAAGGTACTAGATTATTTGTTTATACTAACCTATTTAGCATATCTATATAAGAATTGCTAGTATTGTATGACTTCTGCGGTGGAATGCTCTGTGACTGCACTTTTGCCTTACAAATTCACACTTTATGATCAAGAAAATCATTTTGCTCTATTTTATATACGCACTAAATAGCGGCAAGCCAGAAATGAAAAAATCAACTTGAGCCACGAGAGAGAGAGAGGGGGGGGGGGGGAAGGGGGAGAAGAGAAAAAAAACCCACTCCAATGTATATGCAATGGAAATACACTAAGACATGCATATAAATTCAGATGTCTAAGAACATTAAGAACAGTTCGCAAATATGTTGCCAAAATAGAGTCCAAATTTGGATAGACCAAGACAAACACACAAAAAAAAACTCAGGGGGAAAACAAAATGGTGGAACAGATACTGTGACAGAAGAGAAACTGGAGAGTATATATAATCACAACAGATATGGCAAGAGATACCAAGTGATCGCACAGAAGCATTACCACCAATGCTACAGGTTCTAGGCGGTTTAATTACATCCTGTCAAATTTTGTCAATCAATTAATCAAGTGCCGTGCCGTGTGGCGTAGGCGATCATTTCTCTCCACAATTCCCTGTCTTTAGACTTGATTATGAGATCCGCCGGTGGCTTTCTTCCTAGCCACACTGACAGCCCATCTAGTAACTTCTCTCTCTTTCTCTGTCTTCCCCTGTCTCTTATTCCCTCAATTTTTTTCCAGTTGCCACAATGTGTTCCATACTTTCTTCTTCTCAGAAAATGTCCTACAAATCTCACTTGTCTACCTCTGATCTTTGCTGTAATTTTCCTTTTAACTCCAGCCTCTCTTAAGACTTCTTCGTTGGTTTTCTTAGCTGTCCATGGTATCTTCAACATCCCTCTTATGAACCATATTTCCATGACCTCCATTTCTCTCTGTACTCTCTTATTCATGGACCATGCTTCACATCCATAAAACAAAAATGGCTCGATGTAACATTTAAGTACTCAGAATCTTGTCTCCACTGATATGGATCTGTTGCACAAGATGTTTCTCATTTTCTGGAATGCTGACTTGGCCTGAGCATGTCTGCTTTTTATTTCGTTGTGATATTTCCTATCAGCTGTTATAATTGTTCTTAAGTATTTAAATCTATTAACTTGTTTCAGTTCTGTGCCATTGATGGTAATGCTACATTTTGGTGGTATTCTTTTCTTTTATATGACCATCACTTCAGTCTTATTTTTATTTAGGCTGAGACCTTTGCTTTTACTTTCATGAACCACGATGTCCAGAAGAGTCTGTAGCTCCCCTTCACTTTTAGCAATCAGAACTGTGTCGTCTGCATATCTTAAGTTGTTAAGGTTGTATCCGCTAATTGATACTCCAGGCAACCTTTCTATATTTCTCATTATGTTTTGGCTGTACAAGGAGAAGAGGTCAGGAGATAGAGCACATCCTTGTCTCTCTCTCTCAATTTTATGTCTTGGAATGCTCCTATTTGGTTCTCAACCTTCACTGCAGCTGATTGTTGCCAGTATATGTTTTTGATGAGTTTCAGATCTTTCCCATCTATGCTGATGTCTTCCAGCATTCTTCTAACTTTGTACACAAATAAAAAAGTCCGAGAATTCCTTTTAGTTTCTTATTGTCACATATTATCCATTGTTAATTCACCTCAATTCTTGTATTTCAAATAGCAGAAAAAAGTGCTTTCTGAACGCAAGTGATGAGAGTACTAATATCAGCATCATAATATCAATTTCTGACTGAATGTACTGAATATACCTAAAAGCAAAATTTGCCGTATTTAAGGAAACTCTGAACCTTGGGAAACTCCAACAAAGCAGGCAAAACTGTCTTTTAAAAAATTCTTTACTCTTCCACTCAGCCCATGCAGCAGCATATCTTGCCACCCTACCAAGTCTCAAATGAACAGTTAATATTTTATAACCTAATACAACAAATAAGCTTTAGCATGTGAGGCCATTAATTTAAACTAGCATGAAAAAAAATTATAATTGAAAGATTGCTGCGACTCGTGGTGATATTTGCTTTTTAAAAGTTTCTTAATGCAAAGAAAACTAAACTGATGACAACTGACAAAACAAATAAGGTCGCTGAAATATATATCCATGAGGAAAAACTGGAACAGGTGAAGAGTTCTGAATATCTTGGATCATTACTAACTAATAATGGCGATACAATGAGGGAAATTAAAACGAGGACATTTATCGTTCTTCAAAAAGTAAAACAACTAAAGAAGCTGTGGAGAGGAACAGAAAGAAATAAAAAATAAATAAATAATAAGATTTTTAAGGGAATGCATCCTTCTCATCGCAAAATACGCCTGTGAGACCTGGACACTCAACAAAACAGCTGAGAAACACATAAATGCCTTTGAATGTAAGTGCTACATAAGAGTTCTTCAAATATCATGGACGCGAAAAATAACAAATATATCCATACTACAAGAACTTAATACTGAAGAAGATTGGCTAGTAAAGAGGATTAAAGAGAGAAAGCTTAAATATTTTGGACACATTAAACGTCATGAGAATTTAGAGAAGACCGTCTTGGAACGGCACACAATGGGAAAAAAGAAAGAGAGGAAGACCAAGACGAAGATGGCTGCAAGACATCGTTGATAATCTGCAAATGGATGCATCAGCAGCAGGGCATCTTGCTTACAACCGAGAGGCCTATATGAAAGCTGTTAGGAAGGTAAAGTTCCGCAAGGGATATGCAAATGACTGACTGACTGTCAGGGTCTTCCTCATTTAGTCACAAATTACATTCAATTTAGGGGTGACACTTCTTGTCAATGTCTTCATTTCTTTAAACATTTCACTATCTCTTCCATACTTCTGATGTCCTTCTATGCTTTCACAACAATCCTGTATGTAGTGTTTTTTTTGTCTCTTCTTATGTTTCTTCTTATTTCTTTTGTTAAATATTTATATTCCTCCCTGTTGTTATTTGTCACTTTCCACTCCATCTTCATTTCTCTGCGTTGTGTTATTAGTTCTAATATGCTTCTAATATCTTAGATCATTACTAACTAATAATGGCGACACAATGAGGGGAAATTAAAACAAGGACATTTATCGTTCTTCAGAAAATAAAACAACTAAAGAAGCTGTGGAGAGGGACAGAAAGAACTTTAAAAAAAAAGAATTTTTAAGGGCATGAATCTTTCCCATCGCAACATACGCCTGCGAGACCTGGACGCTCAACAAAACAGCTGAGAAACACATAAATGCCTTTGAATGTAAGTGTTCTTTAAATATCATGGACACGAAAAAGAACAAATATATCCATACTACAAGAACTTAATACTGAAGAAGGCTGGCTAGTAAAGAGGATTAAACAAAGAAAACTTAAATATTTTGGACACATTAAACGGCATGATAATCTAGAGAAGACAAGTCTTGGAAGGGTACATAATGTGTAACTGTCAGTCTAATATAGTAGGTATCTTACCGCATACTGTTAGTGTCTGAAGAACTATGAATCAAAACTGTATGTTATATACCAATTTTACCCTTTATTTAATCAACAAGAAACATAGAATATTTTTTTCTGGTTTCCATTGAAACAGTCATTTATGACATCGCAAGAAAACTTAAACACAGTTTAATGTTGTTTATTTTTTAAAAATGACATGAACCTTCAGAGTTTTCAAACTCTAGTGAGAAGCTGATGAAGATAATGATCAAAAAGTTTTTTTAAATCCACAAGTTTTTTTTCTGGCCACAAATGCACTCCCAGCTCTCTCTCACACTCATATCCACCCACATACCCACAGAGTATTACACAAGAAGTTATCAAAATTTGGTTGCTGAGGTTATCGGCAAGTCTTCTTGTTTATCAAACAAGATTAACCTCCTCCAGAGTTGCACACTGCAAAATGTACAAAGTGTAGTGAAACGGAACTATGTAAACACACCACAGTTCTTGCTATGTATTTAATACAATGCACCGCATAAAATTCAGCCTGTAGGTGCCTACAAGACACAGTCGTGTAAAAGCAATATAAGGGACTAACAGGATGTAACAAAAGCAAGAAAGCACGGACTTGCAAAACTCAAAACGAGCGGGGGTCTAAGACGACCTGCAATATTCAACACGATCTGGGCCCCATATAAGATTACCTGCAATATTCAATACGATCTGGGCCCCATATAAGACGACCTGCAATATTCAATACGATCTGGGCCCCATATAAGATGACCTGCCATATTCAATACGATCTGGGGCCCATATAAGATGATCTGCAATATTCAATACGATCTGGGCCCCATATAAGATGGCCTGCAATATTCAATACGATCTGGGCCCCATATAAGATGACCTGCAATATTCAACACGATCTGAGCCCCATATAAGATTACCTGCAATATTCAATACGATCTGGGCCCCATATAAGGTGATCTGCAATGCTCGATACAATCAAAAAGCCTTGCCCCATGTCACTGAAATGGACATAGGATCTGCTATTAGTAATGTTAATACTGATATTTTCCTTCCTCAGTCAGCATACGGGTTGGGTGGGTTTTTAAAGTGTTTCGTGTGTGTGATAATATAAGTGCCTGGCCGCCTCTTCTTCTCCAGCTCCAGGTAAGAAATGGACTGACTGGGGGGGGGGGGGGCGCCCCCCCCCTGCAGAGATCACGCCACTGCCACGAGACGCGTAAATTAATCTGGCTATTCAATCAGCAATCTCATAACAAATATTATTTATCCCATAATTGTTGATTAATGAATGGAAATCACTTTAAAACATAATCTGATGTGACCTCACAGTATACAATTTTTGTTTTCACTGTTTAAGTTGGAATCACCACACAGCATCAACATCGTGTGCCATGCACAATGACACTAGTGATCATGCTTCTTTATTTTGTGCGGTCCATGTACTCAATTATGTTGCCTTCTCTTTCTCGGCCATTTGTAAAACAAGATCGCAAGAGGGGTCTGATGTATGGCCTGGAGAAGATATTAGTAATAATAATAATAATGTTACGGTTAAAAAATTTCTGGAATTTAGGGAAATCATTCTACTTTTATGTTTTCAGTCTTTTTTAAAACGCTATTATTCATGGATGTAATTTTAGCTGATTTTCAATTGTATTTATTTTGTTTTCATAGGTCTCATGTCATGCTGCTGGCTTAGGGTCGATGGTTTACTACAAACACTGCCCTATATCAGCACTCCCTTGAGTTTTATGAGTCCCAGTCTGAAAACTTCGCTTTGTCCTTTCTTGTGCCATATTTCTAAATGGTTTTATTTCTCCACTGCGTTTGGCGGAACATCTGTTTATCTTCTGTGTGCCAGCATTTCAGCACCATGTTTTCTGGGCCATCCCACACAAAGCCTTACCCTAAAATGAGTAAATGAGTTGAGTGTTTCAGAAATGACCTAGATTTCCCCCAAGAGCGCCTCATTGCGCAGTAACAAACAACTCTGGCAGCCCGCGGAGACCAAGTGTTCTAAAAAGCATTATATATGCGTATATTCTTTTGGATGCCTACACTCCTCTGCGCATGTCACTAACACTGTTCACCGGGTAGTTTAGCATGAACTTATCAAAACAAACCCTGACCTCTTTCTAGTAAAAGTCTGGTCTTCGGTGCATTCCATTTGTCTTTTCTCTTCTCTTGCCATCGCCCCACCCCCAATAACTGCCCCGGGGTCTGAATAGAAGGGAGTGAACGAAAGGAAAAGCAAGTAGGCCACTCTGTGTGTACTGAAGCGACAATGAAGTTAAGGATACCGTCCCCCAAGCTTAGTTAATGCTGCGATGGTACTTAAATCATTTTCTGTACCACGACCTCTTCTTCCGCAAATCGAATTCATGATACAACAGCGAGTGTTAACCGCCTGGCGGGCGATAAGAGTGTTGGACGCACTTTCTGACTTAGCGACACAGTTGTTTTGACTTGTACACGAGTTACTGCAGGTGGCCCACACTGGATACATATAATTCGTCTTAAAAACGATACAGAAGTCCCAAACACTGGACATGATCGCCAAAGCGTCTCATTCATAGTTCAAAATAATCAGGTTCGACGGTTGTGCTCATGTGGCACTGTTCACCCCCACCCCTTCTTATTAAGAGACAAAATTCGGGTAAATACTATAACGTTCCGATAACAGAGTTTTCTGTATTTCGATATGGGGTTAAAAAATTTTTTTGTTAAAGTAACTGATCCCGGTGCCAACCTGGCTCTTCGCAGCCCTGAGTATGATCATATTTCATCCCCATCATCACCGCCTTTCACTCCCTTGAGAACATAGGCCACGGACAGAGACTCTCCTGTCATCCCTATTCTTGGAATTATTATGTGCTTCCTTCCATGTGTATCCTTTGTCTCTGAGCACTGTCAATTTCTCTTTTCCAAGTAAATGATGATATATACCATATACAAATTCTTCCCTTTTTTCGTATTGTGATCTGTGATGTACCAGAGATTTCCTGAGTGCACACACTCGCAGATCATTTTTTTTAATCTGCAGATAACTTTTACCATTTATGCGCATTACCTATTGTATAGTGCGTTAGATGATAATAATAGTACAGCACAGTTGGTTTTACAGTACTGCTTATTTCTACAAACAGAAACAACGAGACTTTCGCACGGTTAAGTAACAGAACACAGCATTGTTAGATTATGATTTTTTTTCGAGTTCTAACTTCAGAATACTGTGTTTTACAGTATGCGATTGAGAGCTGCAAATCAGGGTAAAGATCTTATACGTTCCCTCAGTAAAGGATAGGCCTTAGTCACTTCTGAACACCACAAGATACAACCCGGATTCTTATGAGACCCAGCGCAGATGGTGTGGTCTATTGCTTACACCGCCAAGGTTGATTTTTGTGTCAGTATAAACATAATCCGTATCTTCCATGTCTAGGAAGTTGAAGTGGATTGGCCACACTCTGAGGAAACCCGACACCAGCATACCAAGACAGGCACTGACATGGAATCATCAAGGAAATAGAAAACGAGGAAGACATAGACTTACTTGGAGAAGAGAAATTATGACAGTGCTCAGAGACAAGGGATGTACATGGAAGAGAGCAGAGAATAATTCCAAGAACAGGGATGACTGGAGAGCCTTTATCCGTGGCCTATGGTCTCAAGGGAATGAAAGATGATGATGATGATGATGATAAACTGCAGGTTTCATATAAATGGGTGCATTTATCTCTTTGATGACAACGTGTATCTAAACAGCTTTCTCTTTAATCTCCCCTCCCCTCTCAAAATCTCTCTCTCTTCTCTCTCTCACACACACACACAACTTCTCGCACACGCAGCATACTTAAATCACTTTTCTCTTTAGGATCAGATCCGGGAACGGCATTTGTGGCCACCAGGAACAACCTGGCACAGACATGACGCTTGTAAGCAACGCGATAATCAAGATTACGTGACGAGTATTCGATAATCCACGGTACATAGTTACAATCAGACCATAAAACAGTCCTATCTACTTATTACGTTCTGCACGGTCTCGTAGAGCGACAGTCCAGACACTCCCCCCTTCCTCTGTTATTTCATAAAGAGGTTGTGCCCTCTGTCAGACTTTACTCCTTTATGGCACTTGTACTGAGGAAACAAACAATATACCGAAGAAGAATTGAGACATGACGATTATATTAACTTGTATTAATCCCCAGAAAAAGGTCACGAATTAGGCTCCTTTTTACGAGAAATACCTCGATCCCCATCCTGAAAAAAACTGAGACAACGCAACAGCTTTTTCTTATAGGATTCTTACAGATGCGTCATCTCTCTAGCCGCATCATTTTCGTTCCCCACATCAGATATGACATGCCACTCCATGTTTGTCTTCCTCTCTCCCCTCCCCTCTCTCTCCCTCTCTCTGTTATCACACGCCACGACCAGGAATTAAAACACGGCATGCGGCTGATATATTTTACACTACACAAAACAAGCTTATTAAAATATATATCTATATAAATAATGTTTGAAACAATGACTTCTGTAACTTTTCAGAAAGATAATTTTAATAAAAATAAACCTAACGTAAAACAAAAACATTCATACACTCTTCTCCGGCAAAACCTAACTATGAGCGTGCCAGAACGGTCTGTAGACTCAAGAACACATCTCTGAAACCTGCACTCTCTACAGGGACTCGAGAAACCACCCTTGGCTCCAGGAACAGCTCGGATGGGTAACTTAGATAAAGGTTTCATGCCATAAAGCTGTGGTTCTTAACTCTTTTTTTTCCCGTGGACTCCTCGTTAAAAATAAAGCAATAAACAGAACCCAGTTATGCTAAGATTTTTGTTTTTAAATTGAGTCACATCCATTTGCTGGTCCATGGACTCCTAAAAATCCTTCTGTGGACGCACTTGGGTTCCATGGATATGATGTGTGTGCCCATATTTTCCTTGCTTGTCAGCACTTAAGTCAAACAATTCCTGCAAAACTTACAGCTTATTCGATTTTAAAAAAATCCTGTTCCCCAAACAAAGCCCGTCTCAATATAGCTTGTTGATCGAATGCCACGACAAAACGACAAACGACCCATGCCACTTGGCTTTTCCTGGTGCCAAATGACCGGCTGGTGTTGTATGAGAGGCCGTGCGGGCTGTGAAACCCAGTACTTAATTTCTCAGTGACAGGAAAAAAGAGAGTAAGAGAAAGAAGAAGATAACGATGCTTTTATTTCTAAGCATTTTATGGTAAAACTTCGACGGTTGAGGAAGAATAAGACAAATCAAGCTTCTGCAGCACATTTTTTTTTCTTTCATTCGCTGGGGATTTGGGCGTAGTCTCATAATTTTCACTGCAGTCCAATTTGAGCTTGTCAGGAAATGCCAGAATAATAGCACAGGCACTCCTCCATCTTATCCTGTGGTTCTGCATGCCAACTGCCAATACTATGCCATTAGATTCTGCATTATCCTAAATGACAGCTATAAATACTCATTAAAATTCTTCTTACAAATACAACTTTCTAGACTCCAAACACGTTTCATTTTTTTTTCTGAACCCAGTGTTAAATGAAATGATTACTCTTTTATGTACATGTATATGCATGGTTATTTGTTTTCTTGTGGTTTCGTTCGAAAAGCTTAAATTTCTTTCCTTCATTAGAAAAAAAAAATTCTTTGCTTGGGCACTACTTTGTGATATCCTCTATATAATGCAAAGTTATCAGGAACATGTCAGTCACAATTAAGCATCAGACTACAGACCTGCACAACATACACAGACCGCATAACCCAGGTATGGCCCCGAGAGTGAAACCCTGGGGCCCCTACGAAGACCTGCTGACAACAGGGTTCATGAAGGCAACCCAGCCGAACACACGAAACTGAAAAAAGAAGAAAGAAAGAACGAAAGAAAGAAAGAAAGAAAGAAGAAAGAAAGAAGAATCAGGCACCAGAAACATCCTGGTCTAAATTACCCGTCAGATATAAAGGTTAGGATGAGTTATCAGGAAAACGTTTTTAATGAAACGGCCTGTTAGGCGAGGATTATATTTCTACATAACTGAGCAACAACACTGAACAAAATTAGACTTTAAATCTAAAGGAAGGAACAGCTTTATTCGTTAACTATGACGTTTCGGTTTATTCCTTACTCATAAAACACGTTCGGTTTACTAATCCGGTGGTACAGGGGCTCAGTCAGATTTTTCCTGGTACATATACAAAAAAGGCCCCGTGGTTCACCAACCACTAAAACTGGGTACCAGAGTAATATGGGAAGGTAAATGTGGCCGGGCGTGATAGTGACCACATCACACTTTCATGTGCCGATGGTCTTGGAAATACGGGCCCAACACCGTATTCCCAATATGCCGTAATGTCATGGAAACGAGAATTTTAACTTTATATAAAAATTACATACGAAAAAGTGGGGAAAGAAGAGACAATCTAAACATAAACATATGGTATATGACACATAAGAAATTCTTTACATTCGCATCTAATTCGTAATTACAACAGATTCTACAAAAGGTAAACTATATACTTTTTCCACATACCGTGTATAATATCAAAGACCAAGACATGTTCCTGATAAACACTGAAAAAATCACGTACATTTTGCTGAAAGGTGATTAGAAGCAGAGGAACCAACAGAACTTGAAGATTAATAGAACAAAATTGATTACAGATGTCCATAGTGGTATTTCATATCAAAAGTATCAAATGTATCAAAAGTATCGTATCAAAACTTAAAAACAACAACAAAACTACAGGCTTAACCTAATAAAATTTGTTAAGATTTGAGAATTCGATTTAAAATTATTTACACACTTGAGGGCATAAAGCAGTTCAGGTAGCAGATTATGGTGTTGTCACTGAGCACGCTAATGAAGACTGAGAAGAAGTTTCTCCAGAGAGAATGAGTAGTAAACCTGTGGGACACTCACATGTGAGGAGATTAACGTGGATCGGTCCAGGCTGAAATACAAGGCAGGCTGAGAATGGATAAGAAGGACATTGTGAAGGCCGTATTAGACGGTGCGGGATGATGAAGAGAGGCAGTGGATGGACAATGTGCATGTACAGAGATTGACGACGTGGGGACAAAGCAAGGGTGCTGGAAGAAAATGTGAACAAAATGGGAGAAAAATATAATAAACCAACATTTGACGGGAACCATTAGTAGACAGAATCTTCAGTTGATGATGGAGTATGGGAATGTCATGAATGCGTTAATGGCGGATTCTAAAATCTAGAGCAGTTCACATGTCAAGTAGTAAACACCAAAAAGTTTCAGTACAAAAATAAAATTCAAAACAGTGCAAATATAAAATATACTCAGCATAAAGAAAAAAAAACATAAAGGAAAAAAAAACCCAAAAGCATGATAGCCTGGTCTGAGTTGCGATTCTATTGCTGTCACTTAGTATCTGCTATGACCCATGTCTAATCGACTTCAGTCAAGTCCCAATGCACGAGATGGACGCACACGATGTTAACAATTTCGATCTGCCAGCATCAGACACTTTTCTGACAATACATCCAAGCAAAGGGTGCCATCAAACTTGATTTAAATTCTTGTTTTCAAAATACGTTATTTATTTATTTATTTTCTTTTACAATACAACACAACATTTTAACCTATGAATATCCACTAGAGCTCTGTATTTCTTATCCTTTCAAGTATAATTTCTGTTATATGATTTTTTTAAAAAATGGCTACGAGTTTTCAACGATTAAAACATATTTTTAAAAACCCAAACACTGCACCTATTTACTCCAGTGGATGAAAAGTTATAAACATCTATATGGAAAAAGGGGGGGGGGGGGTTACTTGACTTAGAAATTTCATGTAACTAAATAGTGTTATAAAGAAAAAAAACTGCTAACTCAATTCTATAGCAAAGAACACAAACACCTTTTTTTAATGCAGAAATGCAATTTTTAAAAAATCCGTATGGCATACAGGACCTGGACACGAGCATGGCAAGCAAAGAATAGGTCCGCTGTACCCTACCAAGCATGGCTAAGGAGGGTTCAGCATAGGGCCAGCAACCTTATCTGGTTAAAAAAAAAATCGGAGTGCTACAGAAATATCAACAAGAGAGTCTACATGTCAAGTCATGGGGGAGCAGTGAGGGACTGCGGTAGTGATACCACCCATGACGAGCATGGATGACAAGCCACGAGGAAGTCTCTGGTCTGACTCACTCCTTGGCCACCCCCAAGCAACAACTAAGGATAGGAAACTAAAACATCCGCACCTTGTCTGAGACTGGGAAAGTAGCACAAACAGTTAAAGATATGCAAAGGTACAGATCAAATTTAGTAGGATTAAGCGAGGTCAAGCGGAGTGAATCAGAGAAGATCACAACAAACACCGGATAAATCATCTGCAATTCAGGCGGAACAGATGATCAGCATTACAAGGGTGTGGCTATAATGGACAAAATGGCAGGAAGGGCCTACTAGAATGGGAACCTGTCAATTCACGAATAATACGAGCAAGATTCTATTCAAAATTCACTAAGAGCACCATCCTGCAATGCTATGCACCCACTGAACAGGCAGAAGAAGAACAAAAAGAGGAATTTTACAAATGCCTCCAAGATCAGATAGATAAGTCACCAACACACGATATTCTCATGGTAATGGGAGATTTCAATGCAAAGGTAGGAACGAACAACCAAGGATATGAACAATACATGGGGAAACATTGCGTAGGATCAAGGAATAATAATGGAGAACGAATGGCAGACATGCAGAGAAAATGAATTATAGGATTATTCTCTTTCAACCAGTCGACAGTCGTCGTCATCGTCATCATCATCATCATCATCAACATAGGCAACGGATAAAGGCTCTAGTCATCCCTATTCTTGGGATTATTCTCTGCCTCCTTCCATGTGTATCCCCTGTCTCTGAGCACTGTCATAATTTCTCTTCTCCAAGTAAATCACCACACCATAAAATCAACAACCAAATCGACCATATAACAATAAGAAGTAACTGGAGAGGGTCACTTTGCGATGTGAAGGCAGTGAGAGGAGCTGATGTCCGAGGTGACCACGAACTGTTCAAAGATTGAAATTGAGGCGAGTAAGGATAGCAATAGAACACCCCCCCCCCCCCCAGTCACAACTCCCAACGCCTAAAGAATCCAACAATCAGAACACAGTTCACCTTAGAACTCACAAATATATTCCAAGCATTAGCCCACGCACCAAATGAAACACTAGATGGGCAATACCAGAGTATCACTGGAATATGTGAAAGACAATGGAAAGACTGGATTTCGGAGGAGTCATGGAAGTTAAAAAACAAAAGCAAGGAAAGCCATTAAACACAAAATCCAACAGCAAGGAAAGAAGACAAAGAGAACCTAAGAAGAGAACATTCACAAAAGAACACAGAGGTTACGAAGAAGGTAAGAAGAGACAAGAGACAATATATAGACACACTAGAGGAAGAAGTCCAAGAAGCACCAAACTAAGGAGACTCTAGAACAATATACCAACTTACCATGACTGATCAGAGGATTTACCAGTGGAACCACCATTGTCCAGAGCAAGCATGAGCCCTCTCTTTGGAAAGAGCAAGAACAACTTAACACCCAATAGACCAGACCCAGAAACAGAAGCTGACATACCACCACCAGGCCCACAACTCGAAATCAAGAAAGGTAGAATTACACGTCAGGAAACTGAGATATCCATCCAACAAAGCAAAAGTAACAAGGCTCCAGGCGAAGACAGAATCACAGCAGATACGCTAAAGGCAGATACTACCCATATTGATAAGATCCTGGAAGACCTACTCAACAAAGTTTCGGAAGAAGAGAAGGCACTGAAATCGTGGAAAAAAGATTCATTGCTAAAATCCTCAAGAAAGGCGATCTCACAAAATAAATGAACTAGAGAGGAATCAACCTCCTATAAGGTGCCAAACAAAATCTTCTGTAAGGTAATTTTACTAAGAATCAAGAGTTCATTCATTTATCTGCATGTCCTTTGCGGAACTTTGCCTCCCTAACAGCAATCCTGTAGGCCTCCCGGTTGTGAGCAAGATGGCCTGCAGCTGATGCATCCATGTGCAGATAATCAACGATGTCTTGCAGCCATCTTCGCTTTGGTCTTCCTCTCTTTCTTTTTCCCATTATGTACCCTTCCAAGACGGTCTTCTCTAGATTATCATGACGTTTAATGTGTCCAAAATATTTAAGCTTTCTCTCTTTAATCCTCTTTACCAGCCAGCCTTCTTCAATATTAAGTTCTTGTATTATGGATATATTTGTTCTTTTTTGTGTCTATGATATTTGAAGAACTCTTCTGTAGCATTTACATTCAAAGGCATTTATGTGTTTCTCGGCTGCTTTGTTAAGTGTCCAGGTCTCACAGGCATATGTTGCGATGGGAAAGATGCACGATTAAGGGTAGCGTGGACAAAATACTTTGAGAGGAACAGGCAGGATTCAGGAAGGGGGGATCGTGTACTGATCAAATATTCCTCATGAGAACAATTACTGAACAGTCACTAGAATGGAACTCACAACTGTACATAGTATCCATCGTTCTTCCTTGTGGAAGAAAAAATCATATATATATATATATATATATATATGCGAACAACGTTCGTATGCGTGATAAGACAGGGATGCATACTCTCCCCATTTATTTTTCGATCGTTATGAACTGGATAATGAAGACTGCCACCAAAGAAAGACCTAAAGGATTATCCTAGGGGCCCACAAATCATCTAAAGGATTGTGACTTCGCAGACGATATTGGTCTACTCTCAAATACACAGAGACATACAAGAGAAGACAACTAGGATTTACGAAATAGTCAGATCAGTAAGTGTGAATTTACATCAAGACAAGACTAAGATCACGAGAATCAATGGAAAAAAATAAGGAAAGAATCTCAATTGGGTCAAGAAAAGCTGAAGAAGTACAATACTTTAAGAATTCATTTAAGAAGCCTCATTTCAGTAGACGGCAAATACTGAGAAGGAAATATCCACAATAATTGGACAGGCATCTCAGGCCTTTAACAAATTAGCAAACATATGGAGATCTCCCATTTTTCTTACGAGCCTCAAGCTCAGAATCTATAAATCCAATGTTCGCTCCATTTTATTATATGTACTCGAAGCTCAGTGAACTGAAAGTAGAAAGAGGATTTGAAGGAAGATATCTCAGAAAAATTTAAAGAATATACTGGGAAGAACACTTGACAAGTGGAGAAATAACTAAACGAACAGGCACTGAGAAGAGGTCAAAAGACGAAGATGGAAATGGCTGGACCACACACTACGAATGGAAAGAACAAGACACCCCTAACCCCTATAATGAGTTGACCTGGACACCTCAAGGGAAAAGACAGAGGGGCAGGCCATTGGGGACATGACGAAACGCAATAAAGAAAGAACTAAAGAAAGCAGGAAAGACATGGTTTGAGGTATCTCGACTTGCTCAGGCCAGGACGGGCTGGAGAGCCTCTGTTGATGCCTTATGGTCCATTGGGAGTACAGAGTACTGATGAAAGGAATAAAAATCTGAGTAAACGATCTATTTACTGCTTTATACAACGCAACACATTTCACCACTAGACTCATATTGTGCGTTTAAACTACGCAGTTCACTGATTAAAGACAATTAAGTATGGAGGGGATTGGGGGGGGGGGGGGCAGAGAGAAATCTAATCTGACCAGATGGCGAGAGAAAATTATATTTAAGAGATCCTGTTAGAGCCAACAGAACCCTCTAAAAAATTCGTGAGAGTTACTGACATAGCACTTGATATTGATAAGAAAGAAAAAACAATACATAAAATCGGCTCAACGAGAGACGGAACACACGGGACATAACTGAAGAGACAAGAAATAGCTAAAACGTGACAGATTATTAGAAGCTTTTCAGTATGATCGATGACTTTTCAGACAATCTAAAAAGATGAGGATCCAAATACAACAGTGAACCTAAAAAAACCTGGGATGACATTTATACAGCAAACCATCACTAAGAATCAGATCCCATTCTTAAGTCTGTCTATGCCACGAAAGTATGAATATACAAGATCAGGGGAAAATGTCCAAATTGCCTTATTCAAAGCGTGTTCTTTTCAACTGAAAAAAGTATCCGTGAAATTACCACATACTTAAATCGGGATTTGTATCTCCTCGTAGATTTCCTGGCTATGTTCTTCCGCGAACATTTTAATATTCTACCAGAAAACCACCTGCATACTCGAAATATGTTCACAGAAAACGCCCATAAGATACTGTTCCCACCCGTATCATATTAGCCCTGTGAATTCACTAGGCTCAGCTAGCATGTGCCGATGCTGCCAACGTTTGGATACAAAACGAGAAAAGGGGGTTGGGGGGTAACGCGGTCTGCCACACACAACAAAGAGATTAGGCAAAGCTGAAAACAGAATGTCCCATCGATTACATGACCTGGTCAATATTTCATTGGGAGCGAAGGGTGGGGGTGCGCCAGTAACATGGAACAGACAGACTGTATTTCTTTTTTCCTGTACAAAGAAAAATATGGCAGACAATATCTGTTATAGGCCGCTTGAAGCTAATCAATATCTAAATGTTAAACAGTAACCTTTTGTTAGAACTTTGGTTTATGACGCATCAAGATTTATGTCCTATTTGGTCAAATAATGGACCCAAGATAACACATATTAACAAAAATGCGTGCTCACATGAATTCATAATTAAACTCTGAACAGTTCAATGGTTCTTCTTCTTTTGTTCTCCGTCTCATTCATACATTCACATTATGACATGTCTAACACACACATCATAGTTACATTATCTCAGGACACGAGCGATAGCTCTTCACTTTCAACAACTTTCTTATTTTTAACTGCATTTTATTTCCGGTCATATGAACCTATTAAAGGCAATTATAGTTCAGTTCTATACAAAGAGACTACGAAACGCCCTAGGCACAGCAGACTAACAATGAAGGTTAGGCTGTCATAAAGAAGATGATTCAAATTTCTCGCCTCGCTGGAAGCAGGGAACGCCGTGGTCACCAAGAACTGCAGAACTCGGGAGAAGACACTCGAATCTGTCAAGAGTTTTCTCCTACAGTTGGACGCCCCTAGCAGCAAAACCAAACTTTCGACTAAATAACGAGTTCATTCTTTATTTGAGCACTCTGTCCCGATAACACCGTTATGATTATTTCCATGTTCATACGTATTTAAGGACACACACAACTTTTCAGTGTCTGCGGATTTATCACAATAGACCAGATTTGTCTATTAAAATACTGTAGATCTACTCCATATCAAAGCAACGAAAACTTTCATTATTTCAATATGTTTGGTGGACATGAACATATAACTGTCACTGATGGATTTATACGATCTTGTTTATAATAGATAAGGAGTGGATATATATATATATATATATATATATATATATATATATATATATATATATATATATATATATATACGCCTGTGAGACGTGGACACTTAACAAAACAGCTGAGAAACACATACATGCCTTTGAATGTAAATGCTACAGAAGAGTTCTCCAAATATCGTGGACACAAAAAAGAACAAATATATCTATACTACAAGAGCTTAATATTGAAGAAGGCTGGCTAGTAAAGAGGATTAACGAGAGAAAACTTAAATATTTTGAACACATTAAACGTCATGATAATTTAGAGAAGACCATATTGGAAGGATACATAATTGGAAAAAGAAAAAGAGGAAGACCAAAACGAAGACAATATGTTGACGATCTGCAAATGGACGCAGCAGCAGCAGGCCATCTTGCTCACAACCGAGAGGCCTACAGAGTGCTGTTTGGGAGGCAAAGTTCCGCAAGGGACATGCAAATGAATGAATGAATATATATAACAATATAAACATCTTATGCATAATTATTCTCCTCTGAACAAAATACGCGTACAAATGTTTATATGTGGAATAATATATAAATGATTCAATTTATGTGTGTGCCCATAAGTGTCTTTTTGTGACTATATACACTATGCATATATATAATGCATTCTTAAGCATATATAAAATGCCTGGCAGAAACACATGAGAGACAGACTGCATGATCTTTATTTCAAAAGGGTTAAGAATAAGGCACGGAAGCCCGCCTGACATTCTGCCCTTTATCGTACAACTTTTATTCTGTTCCAGACATTCTACAAATATGCTGCTGATATAACAAACATAATTAACAATAATGTAACTACATACACATATAAATGACTAACTACCAAACAAAGATTTCATTACTATTCAGAATAATGAGTTCGGTGTCTGTAAGAGCAGTCTAAAATAACTTTTTAAGTTTCATGATTCATGGAGGCATGTAGTCAAGATCAAACAGATATTGGAAAAGTTTGTAGTTGTAGTTTATGAGTATAGTTTATATTTTTTTGTACAGGATGGGAGGGTATTCCAAATATGAGTAGCAGACTAAGTAAAGTTTTTCTTGTAAAGGCCAAAGAGAGAGAAAGAAAGAGAGAGAGAGGGGGGGGGGGGGGGGGGCAAATTATTCCCGAGTAAAGAATGACAAACGTAAAAATGGACAACTCCTATAAATGCAGGAGCCCCGTAAATATCAATGAACATCATTTTGTATACTTCTCTTTTGTGCTACAGACATAATCTGCAAAAGAAAATACAATGACTCTTTCACTGGGAGTCCATCAACATTTACTGCTGTCTGCACTAAACAGGTGCCAACAGTAACATCAGAAGCACCTGTTTACAAGATAAGTAGTTTGTTGAGATCAGGGTATGAGAGAAGCGGAAACTCAGCAAGGCGATCTTTGAAAATTCAAATGCCAACGGACATTCTACTGACCATTAGAATCTATGTTCCCTTTTTGGTGAGATCTATGACAGAAAAGCGATTTCAGAGAATCTGGGGATAAACCTACGTGTCCCCAGGAAACATCTCACTTTCTTCACATTAAAAGGAGGTTGCATTTCAGAAATGGTTCTCATTTTCTCAGGATCTGGTCAAATACTATTCTGAATGACTAATATCCGAGATACTTTGTTTCCTAGCCTGTAAAGTGGCATTTGGATGGCTTTAGCAATATAAATATATTATTCTCTGTTAACAGAGATCTACGTATATCTACAGATAGATCTCGCCTTTTTCTCGTCTTGTTTTCTCTTCAATGTTCCAAGCAATGAAAGGTTTCTAAGGTTATTCTCCTTCTCTCTCTCTCACACACACGCACACACATACATGTATCCACAAGTGTTCATAAATGCTCACTGATGTCTTTCGGCCATTTCCCGCAGTACAACTTAAAACAACTGAGCAAACTACGTACCAAGATCTTGATTTTTTTTTATTTTTTATTTTCTTCCCCCATCCCCCAGTGCTAATGATCAATGTAGGCCAGGAACTGACCACTTGCCATTGACTGACAGCTCTTGCTGGGACCCACTTGAAGCTTCACAATGGCATTCCACATTCTATTCATTATTCCCGGATTCTCTTATCATTTCATTCCCCCCCCCCACCTCAAAAAGCTATACAGTCATGAGACCTGTCAAGACGTAATAGACAAGCGTACACCATGCCTTGCTTTGTCTTAAATACTTATCTCAAAGTGCTTTTTTTTGTCCCGAAGCTTCTATTTCAATGTTGGCTCCTTTAAGAAGCACGTTTTCTGTCAAACAGACTCCAGCTGGATTGACCACGATTATACATAACTGCTACTGTATCAGTTTTATTATAACACTGTTGTTATACTTAACCTCCATGTTTTTTAAGAAACGTAAGCAGAGGGGTGGGGTGGGGGGAAGAGAGAGAAAGAGTATGTGTGTGTGTATGTGCGTGCGCGCGCGCGCAATTAACAATGTACATACACACATCTTCCAAGCCGCAAAGTCTCTTTCAGTGCCCCTGTGGATTTCACGACCTCCTGTTCTTTCACTGGTGTAGTCCTCTAGTCATGAACACATGAGTCTCGAGTTAAAAGTTCTGGAGACCTCGATAAGTTACAGTAAAAAAAAAAGGTGAATTTGTTAAAGTGTAAAACTGTTACTGTACTGTTGTAGGCTTGTCTGTTAAATTTGCTTGACTTTAACAATGGCTTTACAAAATGTTGGTCAAGTTCATTACAAAATACGGTTTTGAGTATGTTAAATCTATTTTAACAATTTACATTCTCATATGTGTGTATATTTGTACGAGGGGGCGGGCAGAACCAGGAGTTTCATGATCCCTGGTAACATCATACATTATGCATTCTGAACTGTGCAAATGTTTTATACACAAGAGCAATAATCTCAACAGGATGTGTCAGATATACCACTGCTGCAGATTATTACTGGCGAGCGTTGGGTCACAGCTAACATGAGAAAAATCTGTAATACTTCCACGATGTTACATCCATGCCTTTTTTTTTTTACACGCCTTCCGCTAGATTACATTACTCGGTACTATCATCGTTTTCTTTACTCTTTATTATTCATCCAAGCATTAAGCACTAATCAAGAATTCTAATCCAGTTTTCGCTGTCGCTAGGGTACTGAAAACTGAACAGGAGTTCTTTGCCTAGGGTTTACAGGAGGATTTTTAGGTGTCCACGGGCCTGCAGAAAAGACTGGCTCGATTAAAAGAAACTTAGCATCAATGGGTCCATGGACCAGCAAATAAGATTGGCTCAACTAAAAGAAATCTTAGCTATATTTATGTTTATTTGTTTTTTAAAATGAGGAATCTACTGCTGTCTCAGTCCAGGAAAAGGGGTTCACAGCCACAAAAAAAAAAGGTTAACCACTGGATTAGACAGTACGAAAAAGTGGCCAAGAAAACGGCAACAACATATAACGCATTATAACATAAAATAATCCATTATGTAGGGGCCTGGACTGGTCGAATCACGATCAGTACACCTGAGGAACTAAGAGATAAGTCACGAATAAAAACAGAGGTTTTACTTGAACTGAAGATCACAGAGAGATTAAATGGCTGAGGACACCCAAGAGAACCAAGAACATGACAGAACTAGATAATAGACTAGATAGTGAATAAGAAAACTGATACGACACTAGGGGGCAAGAGGCAAAAGATGTACAACTGACACAACGGTATTATGTTTGACCATTGTATGAATCTTGTTTTCAGGTCTGTTAAATAATATAAGCTAATAACACTATGTGCCAAAAGCTCTCCAAGGCTGACTGTTTTCGGGCTGTACAAGAGAAGGGGCAAAACTCTCGCAAAAAATGGTGGATCCATATAAGAAAAAAGTCCTTCAAGTGAAATTATTAATGAATAAGAACTTCATTTCAAACCATATGTTGCACTGAAGATATGATAGGAAAAGTAAAACCAATAAAATGTTGGCTAGGACAGGAAATGGGAAGCTGAAATGCTCAGTTGCGACAGCAAAAATTGTAAATTATGGCACTATGTTCACAAGATAACATAACAAGTAAAAAAAAAGTCACATGTATAATCAAAGACTGACATTCTGCCCGAGAAATTCCACCAGATATAAATAAATCTTGGTTCTAAGCTTTGCAGATGTCCAAGATAACTGTTGGTGGCTCCATTATGCCCCCGTGAGTCTTACAAATTAGTCAGAAACAAAAAATCATCCAGCAGAATTCAGAGTCATAAACATGACCCACCCTATGCCAAAATACACGGTCCTCTGCATCCGCGACCCATACATACACATTTATCTGTGGAGAAAAATGTAAAGAGCCACTGGCACAAAGGGGTCATCACAATCCTAGTACGCCAAACTACCAGCACAAAGAGATTCATGCCATACAAGACAGGAGAGATGAAAAACAGAAGGCAGGTACATATGCTGAAGTAGAAACTGATCATCATACACAACAGAAACTGTCAAAAAGCAAAATAAATAGAGCAACCGATTTTGGAAATGCACTGAACGATAGAATAGTATCATAGGAAAGTGACAGAAAGCACAAAAGAGGCTATGCTAATGTGCAAGAAAGCTGCAAATTAAAGATTTTTCAGAGAATTACATGAAAATATAAATCATAGAGATAAAAGCTAAATTGTGGAAAATCTACAGCTTGTCTCAGAAAGACCAGAACTGAAACAGATCCTGTAAATCCAACATCCATGTGTTAAATAGGTGAAAAAAAAGTACATGCCTTTTCAGGAAACCAAAAAACATAAAACAACCCTGTACAAAGACCAAGTGAAAGAAAGAAAACAACTACAAGAATCCACAGAAAGAAAAAAAAACTGGAAACGTGGAAAGATCTTTAAATGGCAAAATATGTAGGAATGCCAACCTTCATTATATAAGAAGAAAAACTATTAATAAGAAAGATTATTATCACAGGCTTTTGTAAAAATAAAAATACTGCCCAAAAAAAAAAAATAAACCAAGAAGAACAAAGGAACATAAAAATGGCATAAAATCAAATAATTAATCATTAAATAGGAAAAAAAGAGTACAAAGGAGTAAAATTCACTTTACAAGAACAAGAAAAATATCAGGCAGCTCTGTGTGTGTATGTATGTGGAAGAAGCTCAGCATCTCTAGAAAAGAAAATAAACATAAATGAAACATGAGAACATACTGAGTCCATGAAAACATTAAAATAAAGTTGTCAGAAACAGTGAATAAAAGCAGGAAAGAAAGTGCTGTACATAAATACATAATAAATATATATAGATAAATGTAGAAAAAAAACCACTACTAATGCCTGCATTCAAATTTGCAGGACAGAAGTAAATAGCTGCATGCTCATAACCTAACACTCAGCTGCAAAAGTGATTTTTTTTTAAATTACAGAAATATTAGTACTCTTTACTCTGCATCCACAAAGGTAATTTTGAGTTTCAACTTAAAATGTTAAAATGCAAGTTTCTATGAACTGTAGCCATTTTTAAAAAAAAATGTACTAAACAGTATATACTCCTCAATGCAAGAAACATACATACATAGACAGCACAGAAAAATCAGATACTGGGGCCTAAGGTGACACATAAAACTGATAAATGAAATTACTTATTAAAGGCATCCCATGATGCTGACACAATGAGGTATGAAACCAAGACCACATATAAACCTAGGACATTATAGGAGCGTCTTCACTCTTCTTGATGCACAGCAGCAAAACAAAGTATGCAACTCCCTATATGCAAACATATTCACTATTTTCAAACTGTTCTCCAACAATAACTTGAAACTTATTTTCAAACCAAATGAACAGAAACTGTTAGAAGTCACAAATCCCTCATTGGGCAGTAGACCAAAATAAAAAAAAATGGTGTCACAAAAAAAAGCTGGATGCAAGTGACCATGTTGATAAAAAAAAAAGCAGTAAGTATAGTGGGTGATGTCCACCACAAAAACCAGAAAAAAAAAAAACTGTGATATGCAGGAAATACTCATATATAACTTCTATAAGAATTTCCAGCCTGGGTCACTGCATCAGAATTCAGTTTTGACAACAGCTAGAATACAAATAGGGCAGAGAAATCAATACTTGAGCAATCAATCTTAGTGAATGAAATGAACAAGGTGAAAAAACCCATGAATGATAGAACAGATTCCAGAGTTTAGGTGAAAAGAAAAACCAACAGAACAGACACCAGAGTTCTATAATATTCAGATGAAAAGAAAAACCAATAGAACAGACACCAGAGTTCTATAATATTCAGATGAAAAGAAAAACCAACAGAACAGACACCAGAGTTCTATAATATTCAGATGAAAAGAAAAACCAATAGAACAGACACCAGAGTTCTATAATATTCAGATGAAAAGAAAAACCAATAGAACAGACACCAGAGTTCTATAATATTCAGATGAAAAGAAAAACCAATAGAACAGACACCAGAGTTCTATAATATTCAGATGAAAAGAAAAACCAATAGAACAGACACCAGAGTTCTACAACAGGAAGGAGAAAATAAAAACCGAGATAACCCACAGAATGAATGACACGGTGAAAAACAAAACTATTATATTACAATTGCCTGGACATGAATATAACATCTAAATAATTTGAAGGAAATATAGAAAACTAAAGGATGGTATTCCATACCACAAAGCTGTTTTCCCTCAACTGAGCTCAGTTAAAAATTACATAAACACTTAAGCAGAATGAAATATGCTACCACTTAAATTCCCCGCACAATGACTATTAGAAGAAATACACCTAAGCCAAATGAATAATGAATATAGCTTAAATTCCTGCTTGTATGAATAAATGATAAATTCTTTTTCTCTTAGTCCTTATAATTTACATTAATTTTTCTCTTCTTTATCCAGACTGTTTTATGCTTCATATAACTGGCAAATCTCATTCACATAACAGTAAAGATGCTGGGGGTGGATTTTGGGCAACTGGTGCTAGAGTAAGAGTTGGGTTTCTTTTGTAAATGTTTGATTTTTGATATATTTAGATTTAATATAGTAAATCTTAGTTTCGAAATGAGGGGAATTATTTTTTGATAGGTCTTTTCTAGATGTAGTTCTCATTGACAGGTTAGAATATGCTGAATTGTTTCCTGCTCATGGTCTCACTGCCTGCAGTTTAAAAAAAACTGACATTAGTCTCTAAAGTCACTCTCCTTCAAACATTTGCTTTCTACATAGATCATTTTTATCATAGCTTTCAGAGTCATTGTGTTGATCTATAAAGTCTTGACTATTCTTCTTTCATTGAAATGGGAAAAAAAAGCCAAAATAAATCTATGTACACTATTCATAACACTAAATATCCACTTCATAATAAACATCCTAGAATTTGGAAACATATTTCTGATGTGAACAGTTATACACATAGGTAAGTTTCATAATGAAAAGAGTACTCAACAAAGCTTTAGTATAGTAGCCGAGTTTTGGTTCCTTAACTACTAACTTGGGAGAAGCAAAAATGTCTTTCTGTTTTACTGTTACCAAAGAAAAATCCTGTACATATCTGCCTAATCTAACCCTTATGTATGTAGTCTTACTTCTCATCTGATTCTTCATCCTGTTTGCTTTTGTTTGATGAAGGCTCGCGACGAAACATCACACCTTTGTAATCGTTAAATAATAAAGCTGTTCCTACATTTTTCCTAGTTTATACATTTTGGTATCACAGCTTTACTGTAAGTGCATTGTGTATAGTTGTATACCTATACACTAATTACTGTGTGTAGCTAAGTTATTTCCGCTGTGGCAAACGTTTCTATATGTCATACTTCTCATTTGATTCTTTGACCTGTTTTGTTTTTGTTTGATGAAGGCTCACGCCAAAATGTCACACCTTTGTAATCGTTAAATAATAAAGCTGTTCCTACTTTTTTCCTAGTTTATACATTTTTTATTTTGGTATCACAGCTTTACTGCAGTGCTTTGTGTATAGCTGTATACCTATACACTAATTATTGTGTGTAGCTACCATCATGTCTGGTTATCCCTTATCAAACTCCCTAACCTACAACTTGCATATCTGATGGATAACTAAATCATAACCCACGCCAGACTCAGAAAGATGAGAGAGATAAATGATTCTGCACTCTTTGCCATTTTAACTGCTTACTTGTTCAGATGCAGGTCCAACACAAACAGCCTGCCAAATGCAAAAAACTGTGCTGTGATATTATCCAGATGCTGACCCTGTGAGATAGCAAAATGAGAGTTTATATAATGCAGAAATGCTACAAATAGCTTGAACATGGCATCATAAACATTAGCTGTAATAATATCAACTAATGTAACAAGGCAAATGTTTCAGAAAAGACACCATACACACAGAAGACCACCAAGATGTAATTCTAACAAAAAGTGGGCTTATAAGAACAAACAACTGAAACACAACACTCTCTATTTCTACAGCTTTCTAACCTCTCAAAGCTCATTACTGCACATACAATCTATCTTCATTCATCTGTTTATCACTTTCTCTTTCCAGCTGTTTATTTCATGTTCTCCTATGTTTTCTTCCATTTGTTTCTCCATCCCTGTCTTGTACAGTCTCTTAGTCACATTCACTCCATCTTTTGTACTATATGTGAGTTTGGTCTGATGACTTATTTTCATTCTTTCTATATAAGTTTGCCTTTGCAATCTGTTATGTTTCACCGTGGTGGTCTTCTTCTTCTTCTTCTTCGTTCACTTCTACCACCAAAAACCGCACTGTGAACCTACTGAATTCACGCCTGTGGTCCTCGTTAGGTCCCGTGGTCCCCTGTGTGGTCCAAAATAGACCACACGAGATCCACGAAAGGACCACAAGGGGTTCAGAGTATCACAGTGCTTTAGCCTGTATTCTTGGTGGGTCTCGGAAGCGGGATTGCGTGACACTGTGGTTTTCGTTGCACCAGTTTAGTCTAGGGTTGGACTTTCTCACCGGAAGACCTCGACGTGTTTAGGATATCAGTGCATCCCCGCTGGTGAGAGGCGGTGGCCCACCCAGGCCAGAGTTGGACTTTCTCACCGGAAAACCTCGACGTGTTTTGAGATACCCGTGTATCACCGCCGGGTGAGAGGTGGTTGCCCATCCAGTCCAGAGTTGGACTTTCTCACCGGAAAACCTCAGCGTGATTAGGATATGCAAACATCCCCGCCGGGTGAGAGGTGGTTGCCTGTCTAGACTTCCCTGGTCCAGTGTCTCCGACTTCAGCATTTTTCGGTCGTGGCCGCTACCCTTCCTAGTTGTGACCAGGATGGAGCTTTTGTCCAGGAGGACGAATCCTCGCCACTTTAGGCATTATCCCAGTATGGGCGTGTTTGGGACGGGACCGACCTCTAGAGCAGAGGTACTGTGACATGCATAGCCTTCAAGATTCACCCCTGGTATGAGACAGTTTAGGCAAAATTCACCAGTATGGGTGTTTATCAGGCGTTACCGAACTCTAGAGCGGAGGTGGCATGACATGTCTAGCCATCAAGTTCCACCCCTGGTGTGTGCCGGTTTAGGCATATTTCACCAGTGTAGGTGTATTTTGGACGTGGGCGGCCTCTAGAGCAGAGGTGCCGTGGTATAGCTCTCGTAGCGATACTACTGGACATACCGGTTAAACTTCACTTTCCACCACCTTTTCCCATCGGCTCCGCACAGCAACCTTTATTTCTTTTCCGCATTTACTTCCTTAACCGGGAGGAGCTTCACTCCACGCACGGCATTTGAAGAGTCTCGCCAGCAGTGAGACAAGCCGGTTCATGCATTTCACCCGACATGACTGCACTCAGGACGTGGCCAACCTCCAGACCAGAGGTGCCGTGATTTGACTGTTTGTTTCGCTTTATCCTTTCTACCACCTTTTCTGCAGTGATGCTGCGCGGCAACCTCATTTGCAAATTTCTTCATTGACCGGGAGGAGCACCGCTCCACGCACGGCAGCTGAAGATCTCGCCAACAGCGGACTGTGGTGGTGATTAGTGTTTTTTCTGCGTAAACTATGGATTTCTCTGTTGCTTCTGACTCTCCCTGACTCTTATATTCTCTGAATATAAAAAAAATATTTCTAAGATTCTAATCTCAAAACATTAAAGCTATTTTTTTTTCTTTCTTCCTTTGTTGTACTCAGTGTTTCTGAGCCACGTTGGCTAACTGGTCTTGCAGTGGCTTTATATATGGCTATTCTGTCCTCCTGGGTCAATGTTTTGGAGTTAGTGTTGAAATGCACAGTTGATACATTTTTTATCTTTCTGTAGTTTCACGTTAATTAGGTTAGCCTGAAAGAAAAATTGTGCGTTTTTATAGCTTGCTGACAAGTGATTATTTTTCTAAACAAGATGAGTCAGAGAGGCAATACTAAACTTCTGTAAGGTACCAAGAGGAAGAAGATGACGAAGACATCAACAAAGAATCAAATGAAATGTAAGACTAGCAACTGGAAAGAGCAAGTAGGTGTGAAAGATTTCATTAACACAGAAGCAGTTGAAACCCACAGCACAATTAAAGCATAATATATTATTAACTGTGATACAGAATGAAGACAGAGGTTATTTTTTTTAATACTAGCTGCATTAGTTAATGCAGGTTGCACTATCTGACTATGCAAAGAGGATTAAGACGGGAGTGATAGAAATCAGATCTGCTAAAATGCTATATTTTTGTTGCTGATGAAAGTGTTATATTGTTTTTTTTTTATTTAGCTATTTGTATTTTAAGAAACAAGAGAGATAAAGAGGGATATGGAGTGTATCACATGCAATACTTATAACAATTCTGCCTTGTTTTCAATTATATGAAAATGACATAAATACTAAACTTTCTCACTACACTCCTTTTTCTTTCTCCAATTTCTCATTAAATCAGACAGCTGCAATTCAAAGTCTAAGAATGCACACAAAATGTCTATACTGTTTCCAAATTTCTTTTGTGTTCCTTTCTTACCCAAAACTTCTAACTACTTTGTTTGACCTTAACCTCTGGAACAGTAACTACCTGTAGGCAGAGTTATGCCCTACAATCGAGCCAAGCCTATCAATGGAACTTCAACCCAGTCTTTTAGCATACCACCAATCCCAATACAAATAAAACCTACAAGTTCAGCACATACAGCAATAAAATAAAATTTTAAAAAATGCTATAGTGTTTCAAGAAAGTTGAAAAGCAACTGGGGAATTAAAGACAATATAATTTTATGAGAACATCCTCTGGCAATAAACACATGATTTTCTTTTCTTTTTTTTTAAAACAGAGTTTAATTAACTCTAGCAACCTGTCACATATACTAAATTTAGCTAAATCATATTTAGACAGTCTACCATACTTACAAACAAAATGCATACAACATAAAACATACAAAAAACATACAATGTCTTCATATGAACAAAGGAAGTCTTATATACAAACCCTTATAGCACAACACTATGGTTGTTTAATCAAGCACTTCAAATGAAATAAAAGGTTACTGTTAACATTCTTTTTAAATGCACTGCTCTAGCTTCACAGTCTTCTTTTTTTTTCTATGGTTATTTCCTTCACATACTATTCTACACGTGTCATCTTGTTATTTCCTTCACATACTATTCTACACGTGTCATCTTGTTATTTCCTTCACATACTATTCTACACGTGTCATCTTGTTATTTCCTTCACATACTATTCTACATGTGTCATCTTGTTATTTCCTTCACATACTATTCTACATGTGTCATCTTGTTATTTCCTTCACATACTATTCTACATGTGTCATCTTGTTATTTCCTTCACATACTATTCTACATGTGTCATCTTGTTATTTCCTTCACATACTATTCTACACGTGTCATCTTGTTATTTCCTTCACATACTATTCTACACGTGTCATCTTGTTATTTCCTTCACATACTATTCTACACGTGTCATCTTGTTATTTCCTTCACATACTATTCTACATGTGTCATCTTGTTATTTCCTTCACATACTATTCTACACGTGTCATCTTGTTATTTCCTTCACATACTATTCTACACGTGTCATCTTGTTATTTCCTTCACATACTATTCTACACGTGTCATCTTGTTATTTCCTTCACATACTATTCTACACGTGTCATCTTGTTATTTCCTTCACATACTATTCTACATGTGTCATCTTGTTATTTCCTTCACATACTATTCTACACGTGTCATCTTGTTATTTCTTTCACATACTATTCTACATGTGTCATCTTGTTATTTCCTTCACATACTATTCTACACGTGTCATCTTGTTATTTCCTTCACATACTATTCTACACGTGTCATCTTGTTATTTCCTTCACATACTATTCTACATGTGTCATCTTGTTATTTCCTTCACATACTATTCTACACGTGTCATCTTGTTATTTCCTTCACATACTATTCTACACGTGTCATCTTGTACAGATTTTTCTGCATCTAATCTTCAGAATACACTTCTCAACTCAAGATAATTCTCAGACTATGTTTGGCTTATTGTTACATATGGTCTTTGTTGTAAGGTCTACAGTATTAGACCACATGATAATGACGTTCTAGACCACTGGTTCTACAAATAGGCAGTACTATCCCTTTAGAGGGCACTATGAGGAACAAGGGTGTGGCTGAGGCTATTAAATGAAAAAAGTTTTTTGAAGAGTGCAAGGGCTGTGGCCTTGGAGACAGACTGAAAAAAATCTGAGAGCCAATATTGCATATTCTGCATTTTACCCACGTTTTCATGTTTTCTCTGCAATTACAAATAAACATCAGCCAATGAACATTTAAGACAAATCACACTCTGAAGATTTCAAGTCTCAAATCTCTCAATTCATCCTCGTTAGTTTAACATAAAACACTTTCTGTAACATATTTAAAATTAACCACTTGTACTTGTTTTCTCTGCCTACCTCATTTTAGAGTAAAACTCATGTCATAGCTGAACTGAAAATTTTGGAAAATTTGTGAAAAAAAAAAAAAAAACTCAGTACTTCCCACTGAACCAAGTAAAACTATTTAGGACATTATGACAAACCCCACAGAAGCAATTACTGAGCGAGTCATACTCAAGTACTTGCATGTACTTTGTCCTGCAATCTTAAACCAATGAGGTGGTAATGAGAATGTTCTAGGAGCAGCCACGTTCAGCACTCACTCAATAAGCAATGAAATATGAGACATCTATAATTATACATAAAAATACATGAGATACTTATTGTTTTTTATCCATCACAGAAGCATTCGTTCATAAAACAGACAAAGAAACAAAAACAATGCTTAAGTGTCAGCCATTTTCAAGGAGTATTTCTTGAATGCAAAAAAATGTTCCTCAAGCACAAAGACTTTCTTTGTTTTGCTGAGCTGTGGCATTCTTATTAATCTTAATTGAATGAAGGTGCCTGCTCTTATGTTGAAGCTCCCCAATATCCTACCTCACTTCCTTACTCCTGTAAAACAAAATGTGCAACAAAAGTTTGGAGAAAAAGTAGGACTGTGGTGGAGCTTACTAAAAAGCCTAGCACTGCAGCTCACAGAGAAAGCAGTGATGCATCTTTATGGGTATACTTCATGAAAGTAAAAAAATTATGACATTTTCTTTTCATCATCAATCATCACTAAAAAAAAAACACCATGGTAATAAGCAGATGTGCAAAGAGCAGTCTTGTTATTCAGAACAAGAACAGTTTGATGACTTGAGTATACAGTAGAATCTCTCCTAACCGACACTCAATTAACCAGCAATACCAAAACAATGGCACTTTCGAAGATATAAACTTAAATGGGAAATTTAGGCCAATGAGATAAAAAAAACACGCAACGGACTTTCATTCTGGCAATACTGTCATATGTACAGCTGAGCTGCATGGGGCATATGACTCCTGAACGTATGCTTCACATAATGCTCACTAATAAACACAATAAAAAAACGCAATAATAGATCTTGAATTCAGTAACACAATTGGAGAAGGTTAGTGTTAGTGAAAAGGTGGTGCAGGCTTGGGCAGATGTAGATCATTCCATTCCCATCACTCTCTTGATGACAATGAGATAATTGAGATAGGAGGTGATGACGAGGAGGAGGATGAAGATGAGGACAATGGTATGCAGACCAAGAAAGTTATGTGGAAGGAAGTTCACAAAGGACTGAAGACTTTCATAAGATTTGCCGCGCAATGTTCATCTACATCAGCAAGTGATGTTATGAAACGTCATTGTATACACAGTGAAGTTTTAAAGCTCTGACGGCAATCTTGTAAGCAGGCAGAAATTTCTAAATTATGTCATCACAATAATAAATTCATAACAAACACTAATAAATTCATAACAACTGTCATGTAATAATACATACTGCAATTTTTCAATGCTGTTTAAATCTGATCTGGTGAAATATGAATTATGTGTATACGTTTTTAATTTTAAGAAATCTGTACGATTTTTTATGTTAATTATTAAATTGTGGCCAGCAGATCAACAAACACAACCAACAAACTTCACATGCTGCAACTTCTACATATGGCATCACAAAAACATGAACAGGTAATATATATTCAATTATCCAGCAAAAATTTTGTACCAGATTAAGAGAGATTCTACTGTAACTTTAAAACTGACTGGAAGAACAGAAATGAATGAATGAATGAATCTTTATTTTTCAAGGGTAAAGAATTGGGCACGCAGGCCCGTCTTACATTCTGCCCTTCATCACTCCATCTTTCATTCTTCCCACACACTTGATTTAGTACAAAAATACAAATTAAATTAGTAAAAACATATCAAAAGAGTGTAAGATTTAACTACTACATTCAAGGTAAAAGAGAAGAAGTAATTAACCTAATAAAATAGCACTCACGCACACATACACCCGCAGACATATACATAAATAAAAATACATTGTAAATACAGATCTTCTAACATATTTTTTTAAACAAACATTAAAATAATTTCTAACAATATCTAACAAGTTGCTTTTCTAACTATGTCACTGAAGTACTTGATGGTTTACGAGCCATGTGTTGAGAGAGTGCTGGCTATTTTATGGAGGCATATAATTACATGCAAGTAAATAATGAAACAGGTTTGAGTTAAAGGATGAAGTATTACCAATGGATTTTAAATTGTAGGGGAGGGTGTTCCAGAGCTGTACTGCAGAGTATGCAAGGCTTTTCTTGTACATATCAATTCTGGGTTTAGAAAGAAGACAGTTTTTTAAACGCTGGCTATGTTTAGTGTTATACGTAAACAGTGACCACAAGTAAGGCGGAGCATTGTGCGACAGAATTCTGTGAACAAACTTAACTTTGTTAAAAATGATTCTATTTTTGAGGGGTAGAATTTTGAGTTGTTTATGTTGATCTACAGTCTGTACTGGGTGTTTGTCACAAATAAGATTTAATGCTCGCTTGTGAAGTGAGTGGAGCCTTTTTGTGTTTGAGACTGAGCATCCATCCCAGATTGTGGAACAGTAATCTAAGTGTGTTTGTATGTGTGATATGTAGTATATTTTTCTTGTGTTTTTGTCGATAAAGTGTTTAATCTTGGCTAATTGGTAAACTTTCTGTGCAATCAAATTTGTTAGGTTATGTACGTGAGAATTCCAAGTTAAATGCTGATCAATGATGAGTCCTAGGGTTTTATGTTCATGAACATTTTCTATTGCCTTAGTCCCAGCACAAAGCTGTAGTGAAGTTTTAGTTGCATTTTGCAGTTTCTGTCTTGTAGTGATGAGCATGGATTTTGTTTTGTTGGTGTTTATCAACATACCATTTTTATTACTCCATTTAATCAAACTGTTTATATCATTTTGGAGCGTTGTCTGTAGGTTATTGATGTCATACTCACTATTGTAAACAGTACAGTCGTCAGCGAAAAGATCACATGAAGAGTGCTTTAAATGTAGTGGTAGGTCGTTAATATAGATATCAAAGAGAAGAGGACCAAGAATGGAGCCTTGAGGAATACCGGTATCAACCACAGACGAGCCAGATATTTTGTTTCTAAAGCAAACTACTTGTTTTCTACCTGAGAGAAAAGATGTAATACATTTTGTTAGGTCAGGATGTAATCTATAGCCTTCCAGCTTTTCTGCAAGAATTTCATGATCAATCATATCGAAGGCTTTCTTAAAATCAACAAAGACAGCACCACACAATTTGTCATCATTTATATTAGACAGCCAGCTTTCTGTCATTTTAGTTAATGCTGTGTGGCAGGAGTAATTTGGTCTAAAACCTGACTGACTGTCTATTAGTAGACTGTTTTCTTGCATGTGGAGCAGAGTTAATTTTTGTATATGTTTTTCAAGAGGTTTAGATAGTGATGACAGAATGGATATGGGTCTATAGTTTGAGAGGTCACTAGTCTGTCCAGATTTAAAAAGAGGAAAAACTTTGGCGAGTTTAAAAGCGTCAGGGAAATATTTTTTGTCAATACACAAATTGTATAAGTATGTTAGTGTGTCTGTGATAACTGGTGTAGCGTAGCGTAGTATCTTGTTACTAATGTCATCACATCCTGCTGAGTTAGTGTTCTTTAAGGACCGGATGTAGTTATAAACCTCACCGACTGTGAGGAAAGGAATATTAATTTGTTTTAGCTTTACACATTTACTGTCGCTGAAAGTTTTCAACACGCTCAGGTCGCAATTTGGGGTCGGTAATGAAGATTTTAGAATACTAATTTCTTCCCTAAAATGTTCACTGAAGTTAGTGCAAGTATGTTCACCATTAAGTGTTTGTGGGTCAGTTTGCTTCCTTTTATTTACAAGAGTATTAATCGCTTTCCAGATTGATTTACTATCAGTTTTGTCTTTCACTAAATTTCTGAAGTAATTTTTCTTTTCCTGCCTAATTAAATACTGCACCTTATTCCTAAGTGAACGATAGCTACTGAAATTTCTGCTTTTGTGAGCTTCATCCCGTTTCCTCATGAGTTGCAATATATCGGGAGTTATCCACGGGGATTTTGTTACGTGTTTTACTCTCATTTCTTTGATGGGGACATGCTTGTCAAAAATGTTTCGAAATATCTTGATCCAGTATTCGATAGCCTCATCTGGATTTGTTAACTGGAAAACGTACGTAAGAGGCGACGCTTTCAGATCAGTTAAAAATAATTCCAAGTTATATAATGAAATTCTAGATAAATGGAATATTAGAGAGAAAAAAACTGAGGAACAAAACTATTTGGTACTAATGTTGATGACTAACCTCATAATCCAGAGTAGAATTCACTTTATGTCCCTTATAATGAAATGTTACAAGGCAGTCATAATGACGAGAAAAAAATGACACTTTCTTGGGTCTTATCCTTTCTCCATCATCACCTGCAATCAATGAAGGAAAAAGCAAACAGATTTAAGGAAAGGCTTGTAAAATTGTTTCAATTTCATACTGCCAAAAAAATAAATAAATAAATAAAACAATTATAAGACTCCAGTTGAAGATAAGTTATGTTACAAAGTGGGATATATATTTATACTCATGAAACAGGACACAAAAATTCTTGCATTTTTAAAAAAATTTGTAATTCAGTATTTTTTTCCTCATGAAAAGAAAATAATGATTTAAAAATAAAGAATTTAACTGTTGAAAACAAGTTTTCAGTATTTATACTGAAGGAAAAAAATGACCACAATCTTTTGAAAGCCAATAAGTAGTCACTTTCGTCTAATTCTGGCTAAAGATGAGAACAGGGCAATTTATCCTGCAGGTTCTCAAGTGGTGACACTTGACACTCTTGAATGTGATATATAAGAAAATTCTGTTTCAGCTGAGTTTGACCATTAGTACAAATGCATAACTACTGTAGTATTTCTGGCAAAACAGGACTAAATATGTGCCATGGGAAACTGCTGAAGTGCTTTCCCCCACAGAAAAATTTGTGGAAAAATAAAATAATACTCCAGTTATTTTTCCTCATCTCTCTCAAAAATGCAACAGTTCCCTATACTGTGAGTACTGCATGAAAGAAGAAGCAAATTCTCCTGAGGAATTTAATGCTTCATAATCCCTTGCCTACTGAGGCATGGGTAGAGCGAATGAGAATCAGAAGTTATTTCACTGATTATACTAGAAACTCTATGTGTGTGTGTTTGTGGTATAGCTCAATTTCAATAAAGCTCTCCACCACAGTTTAGATAGTAGAAATATATATTCCAGCTATGGACACTCCAATAAGGCACTCAATGCAGGACAACTGTAACTGCTATAAAACTGGTACTAGTTAGATGTAGGTGTGTGGCGCAGTTTTGCAAAAACAGATAAAGAGAGAAGGGAAGGATGAAATAAAAGCAATTATAGGAGTAAAAACAACAAAATGGCTATTAAAAACAACATTAACAACTCAATATTTCAGCAAAAATGCCTTTATCAAAGACAGCAGAAAGAATAAAACAGACAGATAAAAACAGGCAAACAACTTATCTACAATATGTTCCCTGAGGAAATATGAAAATAAACCAGAAACACATATTCCAGCATTGTACACACCTAAATATATATTTCTGCGGTGCATTACAATAAGTTATGAATCAGAAAATTCACTTTTCAAAGTGCACACCAGAAACATTCACTCTTCAAAGTGCACACCAGAAACATTCACTCTTCAAAGTGCACACCAGAAACATTCACTCTTCAAAAGTGAGAACCAGAAACAAAAGGTACCATAAAAACCAGAAATAAGCATTTGCAGCTTCAATAACTGTTACATCTGCTACTTATGAATGCTCTCACATGCAAATAATCTGAGTTTAAACTACTAATGCTTTAGAATTTGTTTTGATGTTGTAGCACTTTGCCAACATGAAATGTTAAAAGTTGATTCATAAAACATAATGGCTTTTTTTTTTTTTGGGGGGGGGGGGGTGCTCAGGAAATAGTTCGTGAAATGAACAGAAGCAAACCATGTGGCTGCAGAAAATGCCAGGCATCATTTTGTTGAGAAGCTTTCAACACAGCCAAATATTTATTTCATTATTTGATAATATCTGATTAGTGTAATTTGCCACAACCCTAGAAACAATGAATTATTATTATTATGGATCTGCAGATCACATACCAAAAAATAATTTACCTTCACTCTAAATGTAACATATTTTCAGCAGTACATTAATTTTTAAAATGAATCTTAATATTCAAGGAAATTAGAATCAAATTTTGCTCAAGATGACCGTCATATGAAAAAAAAGAGAGAGAGAGGAAGGCCAAAAGAAAAATTGTTAATGGGCTGACTAAAGTCTGACAGGAAAAGAACAGCATATGAAATGACTGGAAACAGCAAAGACTACATAGGACTGAGATGCATTATCACCAACTCTGTTTGGAATGGTATGTGATAACTGAATGAATGTTGTTCCTAGCATCTGGATGGAAGCAAACTCTGTTCTACACAATTTAAAAACTTCAATTTAATACTCTTACTGAAAGTGATCATTTCCATGAACCATTGCCTTTTCTTAGTGTAATGATTAAAATAGAAATTTTTAAACAGAAAAATTGCAGTTACTTCATATGTAAACTAATAATATTGCAGTTTTTTAACAGATAAGATAAAAATGTGTGATAAGTGCATGTTGAATCATTTTATATCCATATTAAAACAGTAACAACATGCTGTAGGTTTCCATTTATCTCGAATTTCATTTGGCTATGTCACTCTAGATTTCGCTTTACTGCCTATTCACATGAAGTCTATACAAGGAATAAATTTTAAACATGAACTGACAATTAGTTTGAATGACTTATTATTTTCTGACTGATTTTAACAACAGTTATTTTTTCTGAATTTGCTAGGAAAATTCAAATAGGAAAAATTTCAATAGGAAAAATCAAAGTTGGAACACCAGAAAATGATCTGTCTAATGAATCTTTGGTGACTTGATAGGGGTAAGATGCACTGTCTGCTCTTTTTCTTCTCAATATAATTTTCTTGCTGCAGTTAAACAGTTATAAGCAACAGCTGCTGAGTTTTTAAATATCTGAAATGGCTTTAAAAACAAGGCATTAGGTACAGAGAAAATTATGAACATTTCACAAGTGCAAATGCTCGGTGTGGCAATATACTTATTGCATCGATCAACACAAACATCTGAATACAGAAGACATAATAATATATTAGATACATTACAATAACAGTAATATTAGCAAATATACAATAACAGTAATATTAGCAAATAGCACCTGAAGTAAAGCAATATAAATTCATTTACTCATTTTTAAGTGTTCACATCCTTATTTAGGTCACGTTTTATGGGGTGTTGTTGTTATTGTGGTGAATATGTAGAGTCTTTTCTCTGACATGGTCAATAGTTGACAGATATTAAAATCTATGCTAATGTATGACAAACAAATGTTTCTGCAGTTATAAATTAATGAGCATGAAAATCTCAACACGACACACCCATCATTAGATACGCAATACTTCAATTTTATCAGGGATAATTTTTTTTCTTTTTCCCGATATGTTCTGGAAACTTTTGCCATCTTAAATTCTTCCACCACAAAGGAAGTTCTTTGTTAGCATTTAACATATGGCTTCGCCTTTGATGAGGTTACTATAATGAATCATTGAAACGTGACCTCAATTCTCTTCTAATCTCAAGAGTACTCACACAGTGAAACTGCTTGAGCGTTTCACTAAAAAACCAAAACAACTTGCAGTCGTTTAGCTCAAAACATGCATACTCGACAATAAATAATGAAATACATTACCTTTAGCAACACTAGCAAGGTGTGATATCAAAACACAGCATATCAAAACCGATTTTCCGAACACACACTCCAAATGTCGTCCCATCTCTTACACCGCCCCATCACTGACTGAGACTGGCAATGGCAGACGTCGGGCCTGCGCATCAGGCGGCACTGAACGCGCTCTGTCCGGGTCAGTAGCCGAGAACACGTTTCGTGAATAGTTTCCCCTTCTAATGCAATATGTGATCGGTTAAAACGATTAATGCCGCTGGTACTGGAGAAATGTTCGCTGATAATCGAGGATTTGCTGATTTCATGTTCTCAGTTTTTGCTGATTTAGTAAGGTGTCAACCAAGAACTCTGCTGGAGATACCTGCTGAAAAAGCACTCACTGCACAGAGAGAAGAAATAGCTTCTCCCTTGTACAAATTCTTATATGCCTGTCTAAATGTCCATGGGTTTTTCCTCATCATTTCTTTTATCGTCCCTTCTTAGCCTGTTGTTATTTATTAATTTTTTTAAAACAAATTCGCCTGAATATTTGTTTTCTTGTATATATAATAATCATCACCCTGTTTCATCCCTACATAGGTCTGCCAGATTCTGTAAAGGAAAAGCCGGGATGTTTTTTCAGACCGAAAAAAGGTGTTGGTTGGAGTATTATCATTAATTACTAATAAACAATAGCAGGAACGTTCTAAAATCTAACAATTTTGTTTTCAAATAACTTATGTAAGTTACCCATGTTATCGTTCAGCTCAGAAGAGTAGAATCTGTTAATATTTTATGTATATGTAAAACCTATTTTATACTTTGCATGCATTTCGAAATTAAAATAGCTAAAAATAATTAATGAGATGTAGAGCAATGGGACCTATCTATAGGCGACTCTAGATAGAAAAAAAAAGAACTTGTTATGGAAACTCGTAACGAAAACAACCGAGCATCAGGGATGCCAACTCCGAAGAGCTCAAAGAATACATTCGTCGGCCATAAACACGTGACAAAGATTGGATTCTGGAACGTAAGAACAATAACAGCACCAACAAAAACTACTCAGGTAATCAGAGAAATGGAGAGATATCACCTAGACGTACTGGGCATCAGTGAAATGCAGTGGTCAGAAGCAGGGAAAAGAAAGGCGGAAAACCGTAAGTTAATAATGCATTCAGGCAGAGATGACGGGAAACACCAAGAGGGGGTAGGTTAATTATGTAAAATGTAGCAGCAAAGAGCAAGGTAGAGTGGGGACCAGTGAATAGTCGTATAATAAGAGCGCGATACAGCCTAGACACGGAAGAATGACAATAATACAGTGTTATGCACCCACGAACTATGCAGAAGGTGAGGCAAAAGACGATTCTATCACAATTACAACAAATCATTAACAAGTCCCTAAACACGACATCCTAATTGCTATGTGGGACTTCAACGCTAATGTAGGGAAAGATAACACCGACGTCGACTAAAGTAATGGGGAAAGAAGGAATTGACACGGTAAATCAGAACGGAGAGAGATTAATTGAAATATGTCTAACAGAGGGCATGGTTATTGGAGGCACAATATTTCCATACAAAGAGATATAAAAACAACGTGGATATCTCCAGATGATAGAACTAGAAACCAAATAGTTCAATTTTGTATTAGAAAGCAATACAGAACATCTCTGATAGATGAAAGGGCATATAGGGATGCAGATGTCAACAGTGATCACAATCTGTGTATTGGGAAAATAAGACTAAAACTGAAAAGCCAACACAAGAAATCAATATACAAAAAGATAAACAATCACAGCCTATAAAAAGAAAATACTAACAGTAATTTCAATCAGAAACTTGCCAATCACTCCACAACACTCAGTAAAGTAGAGGTGATAGGTATAGATGAGTTATGGAATTCTTATAACACACCCATAATCACAGCAGCAAAAGCAAGCACTGAACTGAAAAAAAAATCAAATAGAAAAGCATGATATCAGAAAACACATGAAAGTACATACATGAAAGACGAGCAATCAAATTAGACATGCTGAGTGTAAAGACATATCTTGGAAAAGATCTGGCCAAAATAAAATACAAAGAAATAGACAATAAAGTAAAAAAGTTCAGCTAGAAGGGATAAAAAAGAGAATACATAGACAATATGGCGAAAGAGGCAGAGAAAGCTGCAGAAACAGAAGACAACAAAACTTTATATAACATACAAAAGAGGACAACAGGTACTATTGCATCTAAAGAAAGACTAATCCTTAGCAAAATTTGAACCCTATTAACATCAAGTAAAGACCAAAAGCAAAGATGGGCTGAACACTTCCAAGAAATACTTAATCGACCACACCCAAAAGAATTAGAATTACATACGCAGTGTCGTATTAAAAAATCTTGAGAACACATGGCATTCAAAAGTAGGAAACACAAAAACCAAGTTTAGATTATTCAATCCGAATGTAATATCCACCCTCTTGTATGCATGCGAAAGCTGGAAAACAACTAAAGAAATAGACAAGAAATTAGACTCTTTTGAAAAAAATGCCTAAGGAAAATATCGGCATCAAGTGGAACGAATTCAAGAACAATGCAGAGATAAGACAAATGAGCGAACAACAACCAGTCTTAGAGGTGATCAGGAAAAGGAGATGAACATATGCTGGTTTCGTGATGAGAAGAAATGATCAAGTGGAACACAACAGGCCAAAGAAAAAGAGACAGACCACGTGAAACTCTAAGAGGACATTGTTAATATAGGCCAGATTAATAGGCATAAAATCCCTTGATGAGGTTGAAAAGCTCGCTGAAAAAAGGAAAAACTGGCGAACTACTTTGCGAGCCCTATGTGACGTTTAACGGCACGGGAAGAATGTAAGATATAAGATAAGATATAAAATAAGAACATTATTTGTCTGAATAATAAAGTGTTTTACTCTCAGCTATTTATCTTCAAAATCCTCTACTATTCTGCCCTCCTGAGTCTTGCTCTTAGTATTTATCTGACTTTAAACTTCTGGACAGAAGATCTTCCAACTGACTGACATAGTCATAGAATTCTGAGTAGCTCATTCGATAAGTAAAAGCACATTTAATTATTGCTTCAACTGTTGAGCCATGAAGGCGATTTTGTTCCTCTGTCCATTGCACATTCATGATGGAAAATTCACACAGTTTTAGTAATTCCGAGTACTGGTCCGAAGATTCAGACTGTTCAAAGAAATAGGTCCACTTCTTCTGACTGGATTTGCTATTCCAATTGTCCTTCTCCTTTGTGAGTATTGCTTCCCTACAGTGTATTGTCGCCACATAACACAATGCGTTTACGTTTAACAATAGTGTTCTCTTCTAGTGCATTAAGATCAGTAATTGTTTGTTTCAGAAGCAATTTCACTTTTTCGCAGTTTAAGCACTTTTATTGTCATACTATTTTTAGAACTAAAACTAGACAGTGGGAATACTTTTTTTTCGGCGTCATAGTTACTAGCGTCAGTAGCAATACTAAAATAGTGGGCATTTTCTAAATCATCACATAATTGGTTGGTAGTGTCAGAAGCTACAATGGATTACTGTTTCTTTAATTCTCCTCAATGCCAATTTTTGTTGTTGTTGTTGTTGTTGTTACTGTTTTGAAATCATTAAAAATCATAGTTTCACTTGGTAGTGCAGTCCATTGAAATGAACAATGCATGACATTTAGTTGTGCAATTGTGTATAAGATAAAATATAAGACAGTGGACAGGAAAGATGTCGCACTTTACCTGATTTGCCATACAGATCCTCGCTTTCATTTGTTGCAGAGCTGTGGAGGAGACATGACGTTGCCAACAGAAACGTCTCTCTAGCCAAGACGAAAGAATGAAAAACCAAATGACACGAAACCCACGAATTCTATCAATTTCAACTCGGCGACAGGAATAGCAAAATAAGTTTCTGTTCTTTTGTTGTTTTAAAGTGTGTATAGAAGTTTTTGCCAACATGAAATATCAGGGACAGAGAACTCGAATGCAAAATTCTTTCATTTAAAAGAAAAAACAAAAACCAGGACAATTATGCGTGCCGAAGGCAGTTTTCGGGACCGTATGTTTTTTTTAAAATTTAATAACCGGGATGTCTGGCAACCATATCCCTACAGTAATTGGATTACCATGCATCCTAATTTATACGAATAGGTGTTCATTTTTGGGATAAACATTACGGTTCGGACACATTTGTGGTGTTCATTTTTAATTTTGTCCACATTTCCAATGTTCTCTGAAAAAAAGTCACCTTCCGCGAACTATGTAAACAATTATTGAGGAAAATAAAGAACGAAACACAAACACACACGCAGGCACACACCCACACACACACTCTCTCTCTCTCACTCTCTCATACTCTCTCTCACACTCTCTCTCACTCACTCTCTCTCCCTCTCTCTAACTCTCTCACACTGTCTCTCACTCACTTATCGCGTTGCATGTCATTAATGTGCCTAGAGAAAATCTGGTAAACTTAGCTAATGACACCTTTTACTCTGGTAAGCCTATATAATGACACCTTTTACTCTGGTAAGCCTGGGTAATAACACCATTTAAGCATTATCTAACGGCCGTTTCGGTGCTGAGAGAGGTGTTATTTCAGCAGATCAAAATATGGCAACCCAAGTCAGTGAAGACGCAGTATTTACCACCTCTTTGTTGAGAACCTACACATGGACACGCACGACTGGAATACAAAGGCTGGTTTTAATACGGAAAACAAACATGTGTAATTCAGTCTGTACAGTAAGTGAATAAATAAATAAAATGTTAAAAGTAAATAAAAACTGAACTGTTCACTTTTGTCTAGCTAGAACTGATCATTCAACGAAACTGTTAAAACAATGAGGTCAGTCAGCCAGTCATTTGCATGTCCCTTGAGGAACTTTGCCTCCCTAACAGCACTCTTGTAGCCCTCTCGGTTGTAAGCAAGATGGCTTTCTGCTGATGCATCCATTTGCAGATTATCAACGATGTCTTGCAACCATCTTCGCTTTGGTCTTCTTCTCTTTCTTTTTCCCATTATGTATCCTTACAAGACAGTCTTCCCTAGATTGTCATGACGTTTAATGTGTCCAAAATATTTTCTCTCTTTAATCCATAAAATGGAACACAACCGGCCAAAGAAAAAGAAGCAAACCACGTGAAACTCTGAAGAGGACATTGTTAAGAGAGGCCAAATTAATAGGCGTAAAATCCCTTGATGAGGTTGAAAGACTCGCCGAAGACAGGAAAAATTGGCGAACTACCTTGCAAGCCCTATGTGATGTTTAACGGACGAAGGTATACATTGATGAGAGATGTGATGGGATAAGGGAGATAACGCAAATAAATACGATTTAATCATTGTCATATAAGAGTTATCTCTCAAAACAATCACTGTGCTAACTTCTACAAAGTTCATACTGCATACGCCAGCTGCAGAGCATGACTGTTCTTCAAGTTCAAGCATATGCTTATACAGACATGGTGACCATAGTTTATTGAAACGTTCTATTAACGTGGATTAACATATCTAAGTTCTTTTGTTTCGCTTTCGTTCACTATAAGCTAAGTCGTAGTCCAGTGCTCACAGGATTTACTTTTCTGAGCCTGTTTCGTCTTAATACTGTGTGCAGTATATTCTAATCTGTCTCGCCGTACACACATACATTCTGCGTTTTCAGAATCTAGGCATCTCATTTCATAGCCTACTAGACCAGGAAGAAAAAAAAACCGCGAGAAAGATAAATATCTTTGTGAAAATATTGCCGATTACAGGCTGAATTAGATTCCAGAACTTATCTCACATAGTGAATCACGCTCAAGTTTGTTGACAGGTGAAAGATATATGGACACTGACATCGTATCAAATATCCATCAATGTCCTTGATCTGCGATCACTGACATCGTATCAAATATCCATCAATGTCCTTGATCGGCGATCACTGACATCGTATCAAATATCCATCAATGTCCTTGATCGGCGATCACTGACATCGTATCAAATATCCATCAATGTCCTTGATCTGCGATCACTGACATCGTATCAAATATCCATCAATGTCCTTGATCGGCGATCACTGACATCGTATCAAATATCCATCAATGTCCTTGATCTGCGATCACTGACATCGTATCAAATATCCATCAATGTCCTTGATCTGCGATCACTGACATCGTATCAAATATCCATCAATGTCCTTGATCGTCGATCGGCGGTCACCACGCTACGGCGTCTTTCAGGGCAGCAACAAATTCAGCAACCTTTCGTCGGCCATTATTTTTTTTAATTTGAGTTGTAACCAGAAGGAATGGAAAAACTAATTATGTCAGTCCGTAAGAGTAGTGAAGAGCAAAACCTCTATCTTAATGCGAAGAAAACTAAATTGATGACAACAAAAACTGGAAGAAGTGGAGAGTTTTGAATATCTTGGATCACTACTAACTAATAATGGAGACACAATGAGGGAAATTAAAAGGAGGACATCTATCGTTCTTTAGAAAGTAAAACAACTAAAGAATCTGTGGAGAGGAACAGACAGAACTACAAAAATAAGATTTTTAAGGGCATGAATCTTTCCCATCGCAACATATGCCTATGAGACCTGGACACTTAACAAAACAGCTGAGAAACACATAAATGCCTTTGAATGTAAATGCTACAGAAGAGCTCTTCAAATATCATGGACACAAAAAAAAAAAAGAACAAATATATCCATACTATTAGAACTTAATATTGAAGAAGACTGGCTAGTAAAGAGGGTTAAAGAGAGAAAGCTTAAATATTTTGGACACATTAAACGTCATGATAATTTAGAGAAGACCGTCTTGGAAGGGTACATAATAGGAAAAAGAAAGAGAGGAAGACCAATGCAAAGATGACTGCAAGACACCGTTGATAATCTGGAAATGGATGCACCAGCAGAAGGCCATCTTGCTTACAACCGAGAGGTCTACAAGAGTGCTGTTGTGGAGGGAAAGTTCCACAAGGGACATGCAAATGACTGACTAAGAGTATATCAGAATATGTTAATCGAAGATAAATAACCCTGGTAAAACTTGAAGTTAAAGTCCTTACTTATTTTAGCCACAGCAGAGTTTTTCTTTTCATTATGATTGCCCCTGAGGGAAAATTCCTCAAGGGACACGCAAATGACTTATTGCCTGATTGCCGATGAGTTTATGCTCAACCTATTTCTAGAAAGGATGTTTCATGTGGATCTTGTGTTAAGTTATATGTGGGTGGTGAGCATATAAACCCTGGCTTGTGAGTTGAGATGAGAAATTAGTTCACGATAGTGTTAGTTCGTCAGTGTCAGATAGCTCGGGACATTATTGTCAGACTAGTAGAGCGTGAGTCGTGTGTCGTGTAGTTAAGTCCAGTATTAGAGCACTGAGGTTGTGATAGTTATTTTCTATTTCCTATGGCGATATATGTAACTGTTAGTTAATTAACCGCCCGCAAATCTGGGTAAAGCTGGGGCGACCATTCCCAACCCAGCGCATCACAGGTGGCCGATGGTGAAAGTCCTCCAGATATGGAGGATCCCTGTGAATAAGGATTTACCAAATAAGCAGGCGCGGACCAACTGGCGGTAGATTCAGAGAGCGAGGTGGGGTAGTAGGTGGCTCTACTACACCTATAAAGTGCCTCAGGTGCTCAGTGAAGGGAATACCAGGCGGGTAAGAGGCGCCTTAAAACCTCTCGCTCCTGCTGCCTTGCGGATAGGACAGGGAGTCCAAAGGCTAGCTGAGAGTCCTTACACAAAATAGCAGAAGGCAACGGGAAACCACTGTTGTAGCTCCCAAGAACAATTATGCTTATTCAGAATAATAGACTTGTCATGAACAACGTTAATGGATGTTCCTCTGGAACAGCCTCGTCTGGTAGGGCAGATCACGAGCCGCAGGTGAGGCCAGATCGTCATCAAGCTACTGGTGGTAAAACTAACAAGTTCAAAATAACAACATGGAATGTTAGAACTTTATTCCATGCTGGAAAATTAGAAAATGTAAAGAGGGAAATGGAAAGGATGAAGATTAACATATTAGGAATGAGTGAAGTTAGATGGACAGGTGCAGGGAAGATAAACTCTGATAAATATACAATAATATATTCAGGAAGTGAGAAACATGAACGAGGAGTAGGAATAATATTTGACGAATAAACAGCAAGGAAAATTGTAGGATATTTGAACATCTCGGACCGAGTCCTGCTAGCCCAACTGAAAGGACGACCAATAAACATAAATATTATACAAGTGTACGCTCCAACATCTGAAAGTTCTGAAGAAGATGTACAACTATTTTATAATGACACAGAGACAGCCCTAAAACACACAAAGTCACATGAAGTTACTATAGTGATGGGAGATTTTAATGCCAAAGTTGGTAAAGGAAGAACTTCAGACATCGTTGGTGACTATGGACTGGGTTAACCAAATGGAATGACAGAGGTAGTAAATTAATTGAGTGGGCAAGAATACATAGCATGGTTGTAGGAAAAATCTGGTTTAAACAACATCCCCGAAGATTGGCAACGTGGTGCAGCCCAGACAAAAAGACTTTTAACCAGATAGACTACGTATTAATCAACAAACGATTCCGCAATGCATTACTGACAACAAAAAACAATGCCAGAAGCCGAATGCAATAGTGACCATGACCCACTCTGTGGAAAAAAAAAATAGAATAAAGCTTAAAAAAGCATGCAGAAAGTGGGAAACATCAAACTGAATACAGAACTCCTTAAAAATGATCAAGAACTGCGAGAACAATCCAAAGTTATTATAACAAATAGATACAATGCAATAGCAAAGATAAATAATATATATGAACCATGGGCAATGTTAAGAGATTCTATCCATTAAACTGTTAAGGAGATAATATCATCGAAAAAAGAAGCCCCTAAAAATAAATGGATGACAGACGACATCTTAGGACTGATGGGCAAGAGGAGGAGGAGTAAAAATAACCAAGAAAAATATAGCAGGATAAATAAAGAAATAAGACGCAAATGCAGAGATGCAAAAGGAAGTGTGGTTAAATGAACAGTGCAGACAAATAGAGGACTCTCATAATAAAGACAGCAAAAACATGCACAAACGAATTAGTGAACTCACAGGCAGGAAGACAAAATATACCACAGGATGCCTGAAATCAAAAGAAGGTAAAACTATAATGGGAAAAGAAGACATTGTGGATAGAGTACATCGGTGAGCTATATGGAGGAGAAAGACCAGAATTAACACCAGATACTGAAAACTGTGATGGACCACCAATACTTGAAGATGAAATCATAGATGGCATCAAACACACGAAGAAAGGAAAAGCGACTGGGCCTGATAATATAACAACAGAAGAAATAGAGGCGCTAGAGGAGATAGGAATAAAAATAATGACCAAGTTACTGAATGACATTTATAACAGTGGTTATATGCAGAGTGACTTGCTTAAATCCACGTTTATAGCACTACCAAAGAAACCAGGTACAAAGGAATGTGATGACCACCGGACTATCAGCCTCTCATGTCACATAATGAAGCTACTTCTGAGAATCATTATGAGAAGAACAAGGAAAAAAAGATAAAAATGGAAATAGCAGATAAACAGTTTGGATTTGTTGAAGGAAAGGGAACACACAATGCCATTTATGCTTTTCGAACACTAAAAGAAAGAGCTTTAGAAGTACAGAAATATCTCTATTTATGCTTCATTGATTACAAAAAGGCATTCGACAAGGTGAAACATAATGAAATATTAAAATGCTTGAAGATATAAATATAGACAGCAAACACCCGAGGATTGTAAAACATCTCTACTGACAGCAAGAAGCAGCAATTCGAGTTGAAAATACAACTGCAAAATATCAACTTATAAAACAAGGGCTGCGACAAGGATGTGTACTATCTCCAGACCTTTTTTCTCTGTACAGCGAGAATATTCTAAGAACGATCATCACAGAACCAGGCATAAAAATTGGAGGATACGATATCAACAACCTTCGGTATGCTGATGACACAGTACTGATGGCTGAGAACCAACAATTCCTGCAAAATCTCTTGGATAAAGTCGCCAAAGAAAGTGAACAGAAAGGCCTTACTTTGAACATCAAAAAGACAGAGACTATGGTTATATCTAAGAAACAGAATCCACCAACATGCAGTATAAAATTAAACGGAACTATTCTAAAGCAGGTGCAGAAATTTAAATACTTTGGAGTAGTAATAACTTCAGATGGGAAATGCAGAACAGAAATTAGGAACAGAATAGGCCAAGCAAAGACTGCATTTCAGAGAATGAGAAACATATTATGCAACACATCCTTATCAATGAATGTTAGAAAACAAGTCCTAAAATGTTATATTGAACCTATCTTGTTATATGGAATTGAATTATGGACAATAGGTAAGTCTGCACAAAAATAATTGGAAGCAGCAGACATGTGGTTTATTAGAAGAATGTTGTGAATCCCCTGGACAGCAAAAATAACTAATGAAGAATGTATGAGAAGAGCTGGATAGACAAAAAATCTTGTCAAAAGATAAGAGAGAGACAATGTACTTTCATAGGACATGCAATGAGAAGAGGGGGCATTTAAAATATTATAACAACAGGAAAAATAGAAGGAAGAAGATCAAGAGGAAGACCAAGAGAAATGATACTGGAAAGTCTGACTGGATGGTGTGAGAGGAGATCACCAACTGAGCTGATGGCCTGCATGAAGGATCGGGTACTCTGGAGAAGCATAATAGCCAACGTCAGTCGGTAAGGCACCTGATGATGATGATGATGATGATGAAATCTATTGCATTTTTTTTTCTACTGCATCGTTTGAATATCGTTATTTGTCCTACTTCGATCACATAACTGTCTCATCATCATCATCATCATCATCATCATCATCTGACGTGTATTAAACATTTTAGTGTAGTATTAGACACAGTGTTGACTCAGTGATGACCTACGTGAGGTAAAGTACTAGAACACATCATTCTATGGTTAGAATTCGAAAAAGATATCACAGACAAAACACTTAGATCACAGATAAAGCACTTTCAGATCATAGAAAACTACTTTTAGATCACAGACAAAACACTTTTAGATAATAGACAAAGCACTTTTAGATCATAGACAAAACACTTAGATCACAGACAAAACACTTAGATCACAGACAAAGCACTTTTAGATCACAGACAAAACACTTTTAGATCACAGACAAAGCACTTTTAGATAAAAGACAAAGCACTTTTATATCATAGACAAAACACTTTTAGATCACAGACAAAACACTTTTATATCATAGTCAAACACTTTTAGATCACAGACAAAACACTTTTAGATCATAGACAAAACACTCTCTGATCATAGACAAAGTACTTTTAGATCATAGACAAAGCACTTTTAGATCATAGACAAAACACTTTTAGATCATAGACAAAACACTTTTAGATCACAGACAAAGCACTTTTAGATAAAAGACAAAGCACTTTTATATCATAGACAAAACACTTTTAGATCACAGACAAAACACTTTTATATCATAGTCAAACACTTTTAGATCACAGACAAAACACTTTTAGATCATAGACAAAACACTCTCTGATCATAGACAAAGTACTTTTAGATCATAGACAAAGCACTTTTAGATCATAGACAAAACACTTTTAGATCATAGACAAAACACTTTTAGATCACAGACAAAGCACTTTTAGATAATAGACAAAGCACTTTTAGATCATAGACAAAGCACTTTTAGATCACAGACAAAACACTTTTAGATCACAGACAAAACACTTTTAGATCATAGACAAAGCACTTTTAGACATGAGAGAAAGAGAAAGGACAAGAGAATTACCTGGGACTTGAACCACAGACTCCAGTAGGACGAGCAAGCTTCTAGCCACCTGAGAACAGTCCATTAATCAACTTAGCTATCTCGCACCACGAGGTCTACCCATACAATACTGTTTTCTGTTACTTTACAGTGTTAAGTTCCCGTTGTTTCCTATTTGTAGAACTATTTATCTGTGATCTATCTGTGCTAGGTCAGTGTTCGTGTTCCTGAGTTGCCTGGAAAGCGTATAGTATTTCAGGAACTGTGCTAGCCGCTTACCTAGAGATTTGCACCCTGTGCAGATGTTCTTGGAAGCAGATTACTTACGCTACAAAAAACGCGCAAGACATACGCGCATCACAACTGTTTTAGCGATGTTGCTGGATTGTATCTCTTATATTCCTCAATATCATACCGTACAGCTACCTTCTATTTTACCTTCGCTATTAGCTCAGCTCACAGTCGCCATGCATTCAGTGCCAGAGTTTTGTCATTTGAAATTTTATTTATGTTCCTTATGTATTTTATTAATACTTGTAAAAGCAGGTTTTATGCTTAATGTAATGTGCCAAGACGAGACAGGTACAAAAAAAATCAGATGAAACAATGTTGACTGGACTCACATTCAACCATCTCACATATTGGACACTCGACAACATCATCTGTAAGATATGCCATGACAGGAAACATCAGGTTCAACGAGGCACAATGCTACTACATGATCAACACATCTTTGACGATTTCAAATGCAGGTTTAATTGTGAAAAATGATGATGATGGATCTGTGCACCTGCAGATGATGACCATGATAATATCCCATATCTCAACTTATCACTAGAGCACGAGGAAACATGAAAATACTGGCAGCAAACAACAATGACCACTTGTTCCACCACAAACAGACAAAATTAACTAAAATATTGTTTATCTCTCTTACTGGGGGTTAAGATAAGGTAATCAGCGACCCGTAGCTGATATGCCAGCGTCAGGGTTAGCGACCTATAGCTGACCAAGGCCCTGTCCCACCTCTCCGTGGTACCCCCAATAACAGGCATAGCCTGGCTAACGGGGCAGGGATCGCCATAGTCCCCACGGTGGTGGAGTCTGCTATAGAAGGATTGCACACCCCCTGCTTTTTAACTGTACCCCGGGACTGAAAAAGTAGCCGCCATAAACCACTCCCACGCCGATACGATGCTGTGCCTCAACATCTCTACAGCATCGGCTGCAAAGAACAACAGCTCGCAGTTACAGGGAGTTCGTACAAGTACAAATTGTCTCTCTTGTTAATAATTAAGTCATGACAGAGCAAGCATTTGAGGTATAATGTCATGTAATACCAAATGATACCCGTTGTATCCTCCCTTTACTCATTTCTCAGTCAGTCGTTGCTTCCATTTTGTTGTTGTTGTTGTTGTTGTTGTTGACTACCTACGACCATTTTCTTTCCGCTTTTCTTTCAAAGAGGAGACCAAAAAACGAAGTGTTTAATTCTCCACGTTTTTCGTGTTTTTATCTGTTGTGTTGTTTTTATGAGTGATCCTTGAAACAAAAAAAAAGTCTTTTGTCGAAATATTGGACTGTTGCATGTTCTTCATTTATATGTGCTCATATCACTTTCTGTCATATTATTTCTGTCCAGCTTCCTCACTTTTGTTTGTTTGTTTTTGTTTGTAAACACCTCCACTATCTTCTTGACGAAAAGAAAACACTGCTTTTGTTTCGAGAGCAAAAACAAAACTCTAAATCAACATTTTGACGCAAACTAACCTCACAAAAACCTGTCCCTGACAATTCCAGTGATCCTGAATGATGATGATGATGATAATGATGACTCAACGATCGTGCAAGATGTGAACAAATAGAAGCTTCTGTAAGCTTATCGACCCAAGGGGGAGATCAGCGTAGTAATTCTAAATGTTAAAAAACAAGGGAATCAACCTCATTAAATCTGAGTCACAGGGGAAACAATCTATGAAAATCTTATTCTGGTACACTTCTACTAAATTAAATGCCTGCCCAGTTCTTCAACCTTTGAAACTAAAGTTCGTTCTCTAATACGCTCATCATTATAATACTGTACTTACTCTCTCGAAAGGAAGGCTGGCTTAAAAATGGATTTCTATCTCGTTCTGTTCCTTGCTCTTGACGGTGCACCAAGACAAGCATCCCTTTCATCTCTTCATTTTGTCCACCAGTCTGTTTCGCTGTTATTTTATTGTTCTTTGTCCTTAACATTTCCCATCAAATATGGTTTTTCATTATTGTTTTATACTTTCTATCTCTCTGTCTCTCTCTCTCTCACTCACACACACACACTCATTCACACACACTGTTTCGTCTCTTGATATTAAATAATAATCTTTATTTACAGTTTCATCATCATCATCATCATCATTTACGCCAGGCCCCTTTTCCTTCTGGCCCCTAGACTTAATGAATAGTCTGGCACTGGTCTTGTACATCGCTACAAGCCTAGTGGGATTATCATTTATCTTTGTCAAACACGTGACTGATTGTTTGTTATAAACTGTGCCAATTCTCTTTCTCTGTTACCATTTGGGTTCAAGTATTTAACCGCCTGCTTCTTAATGTTTTCATTATTTCTCTTTTTAGCTCAAACTGTTTTAGTGCTCCTTTGTTTGTTATCTTTCTGTACATCCACATTTCAAATGCCACAGTTATCTGTTCCTATTTCTGTTTCTTTAATGCCCACACTTCTGCAAGTGCGGATTGCATATAAGTACTTAATAAGTCTCACTTTTAATTGCCGTGTTATATATTAAAAAAAAAAAAAAGATTTTGAAAGTACATTTAGTCACTCAGTTTGTTTCATGTACAGCCAAGATGCATAGTTGAAGGGACACTATCGCAAATAAGACTGCGATTTAAGAAAATATGAGTTGTGTCCCGTGTTGCTTTGCTAACAGTCTTTCATGTCCGATTGTAAAATAGAGAAAAAAAATAGATAACGTGGAGAAAGAGGGGTGGTAGCAAAAGAATTGGAACAGAAGAAGGCAAATGATAAATGATACAGCAGCGGAGGAACAGAAAGGGAAACATGAAAAAGAAAACTTAGGGGGGAAAAACAGAAATAATCCTTACAGAAACAAGGATTAGGCTGTTTTTTTTTTCTTTCTCGAAATTTCGAAACAAACTTTCTATTCTGAAGATTTTTTTTTTTAAACAGCATGCTGTAAATCTCTTGTCAATGTCTAATATTTGAAGGAAGATTACCAGTAAGACATCTATTAGAGTCAGTTCTCATTTGCTGAGGTAATACGTCATAATCACTATAAGAGACGATGAGTGTCGTGTGAACATGTCATGTCTCTCTTAACATCTCTAACCAGATGCTCCCTTTAGCTTGCTGCTCCCATTATCATCATCATCATCATCATCATCATCATCATCATTATTTGTCATGCAGTGTGACGTGTGTCTTCACGTCTCTTCGCAGATATGGTATACTTTCCATCATCTTAATTGGTTAATCTTCATCATCCTGTCATTCCAGTTAGTTAATCTTCATCATTCTGTCATCCCATTTAGTTAATCTTCATCATCCTGTTATTCCATTTAGTTAATCTTCATCATCCTGTTATCCTATTTAGTTAATCTTCATCATCCTATCATCCCATTTAGTTAATCTTCATTATCCTGTCACTCCATTTCGTTAATGTTCATCATCCTGTCATCCCATTTAGTTAATCTTCATCATCCTGTCATTCCATTTAGTTAATCTTCATCATCTCATCATCCCATTTAGTTAATCTTCATCATCTCATCATCCCATTTAGTTAATCTTCATCATCCTGTCATTCCATTTACTTAATCTTCATCATTCTGTCATCCCATTTAGTTAATCTTCATCATCCCGTCATTACATTTAGTTAATCTTCATCATCCTGTCAGTCCATTTAGTTAATCTTCATCATCTCATCATCCCATTTAGTTAATCTTCATCATCCTGTCAGTCCATTTAGTTAATCTTCATCATCCTGTCAGTCCATTTAGTTAATCTTCATCATCCCGTCATTCCATTTGGTTAATCTTCATCATCCTGTCATCCTATTTAGTTAATCTTCATCATCCCGTCATTACATTTAGTTAATCTTCATCATCCTGTCAGTCCATTTAGTTAATCTTCATCATCTCATCATCCCATTTAGTTAATCTTCATCATCCTGTCAGTCCATTTAGTTAATCTTCATCATCCTGTCAGTCCATTTAGTTAATCTTCATCATCCCGTCATTCCATTTGGTTAATCTTCATCATCCTGTCATCCTATTTAGTTAATATTCATCATCCTGTCATCCCATTTGGTTAACATTCATCATCCCGTCGTTCCATTTAGTTAATCTTCATCATATCATCACGTTTGGTTAATCTTTATCACGCCGTCATCCCGGTTGGTTAATCTTCATCATCCCGCCGTATCAAACAACCCGTTGTTTTTTGTTACCCCTGAGATTCCTCTTGTTAGTTATACCTAGAAGAAAGAGAGGGAGGGGGGGGGGGTCACCCAATGTACTGCTTGGGGGCCCGAAGTGATATTCCCTGTTTTAATAATGAGCCCGTACTGTTTTAGGGAGGTGGAGGGAGAGGAGGGGAGTCTTGTGTCAGCTTACAGACACTTTCTCTCGGAGGGCCTGCTTATATATTTCTCTGCTGCTGCCATGTTGTAAAGTTTCTCTCCTCCTTATTACCAAAGAGCGTGGGGTTCCGACTATTTTCTTCTCTAGTTCTCAATACATTTTTTTTTCCCGTTTGTGGAGTAAAACTTGTGTTTGTTTTCTCTCCTTCTTATAGTTTTATATATTGTAATGGTCTGGACTCATATATTCTAGATGCACATAGTTAACCAATATCTTGGCATTTTCACACGTAACAGCTGTTTGATGATTCCACAAAAGGCTGTTTCACAAACTAAAACATGGAGAGCTAACGGCGAACAAAATATTCCAAAGCTTTAATGACTGGCGCTGTATGCTAATACTGTTGTTGCTAAATATGAAAATAAATAAATAGATAAAATGTTCTTGTCATTGCTTGGCAAACTTAACATTATTCTTGCTCTGAATATATTTCATGTGACAGTAAAGACCTTGCACAAATAATCTTATGTTTGTTCTCTCTAATAAACCTCAGGGAATTGGATTCGTAACATGAAAATTAGCTAAGATTGCGTCATCAGTTTTTTTCCCCTGAAACCTAGACTACCTTTAACACACTAACAGTCTCGTGTAAATGGTAGTCTGGTGCGTCTCGCCTTGTAACCTGATATTGCCCAGTTTGGGCACTGTTTCCTCTATCTGTGCAGCAGCGGGGTCGCGCACAAAAAAAAACAAAAAAACATGAGCGAAATATTTTATTATGGCGAAGAAAAAAAAAGTAAAAATACTATACATTTTTTTTTTTGTTTGCAATTTCCTGATGCTACTCTAATATTGTAGTAGCTCTGAAGGAAAGTTTGACAATTTTACATGGGTTTGTTTTCCTGATTTCCTTGGATTTTAGTACTTTTTTCAATGATAACTTCTAATTACACTCTGTTATTTGGCGTTAAACAAGGCAGCTTAAATATGTATCAATGTGGAAAAACTGGAAGAAGTGGAGAGTTTTGAATATCTTGTATCATTACTTCTTTTGAATATCTTGTATCATTACTAACTAATAATGGAGATACATTGAGGGAGATTAAAAGGAGGACGTCTATCGCTCTTCATAAAGTAAAACAATTAAAGAATCTGTGGAGAGGAACAGACAGAATTATAAAAATAAGATTTTTAAGGACATGCATCTTTCCCATCGCAACATATGCCTGTGAGACCTGGACACTTAAGAAAACAGCTGAGAAACACATAAATGCATTTGAATGTAAAGGCTACAGAAGAGTTCTTATAATATCATGGACACAAAAAAGAACAAATATATCTATACTACAAGAACTTAATATTGAAGAAGGCTGGCTAGTAAAGAGGATTAAAGAGAGAAAACTTAAATATTTTGGACATATTAAACGTCATGATAATCTAGAGAAGACCGTATTGGAAGGATACATAATAGGAAAAAAAAGAGAGGAAGACCAAGGTGAAGATGGTTGCAAGACATCGTTGATGATCTGCAAATGGATGCATCACCAGCAGGCCATCTTGCTCACAACCGAGAGGCCTACATGAGTGCTGTTAGGGAGGCAAAGTTCCTCAAGGGACATGCACATGAATGAATGAATATTTGGCGTTGAGACACATATTTTTGCACATTTTTTTTCAGAATATATTTGCACACTGGTTAAAAATTTTTGCCCACGAACCGCAGAATCTTAGAAGGCGAAGTGGTTTGGGGCATCCTATCTTCCTACAAGACATGAGAAAAGTATAACAAAACCTGGCAAACCGTGAAAAAAAATAGAAAAAAAATTCAATTCCTGCTGAGATCTGAACCAATGACAATGTACTCCTGGGGCGAAGACTTTCATCTTTGACATTTGAGTTCCCAGGCCTCAGAGAGAATCCTGAACTAAAAGTCCTCCTTAATCCTGATTTATAACTAGATTTGATGTTAAACGGAAATGCAAAATGTCGCTGTTTAAAAAATGTGAAGCATGAGTGGAAAAAAAGAAAAAAAAAACAATTAATATACGTGTACATACAAAGAGTGGAATTTTTATTTCTTTGACGAACAGACTAAAACTGAAAAGAAAGAAAGAAAGAAAGAAGGAAGAAGAAAAAGAAACACAGGGGACACATATTTTTTTTTTAGCGTGAAAGGATACACGGCCGTTGTTAAGCTTACAAGATAGTTTAAAACTGACTCTCCAGAAACGAAACAAAACATGGACGTATTTATTTTATTTATAATTTTTAAAAAAATTTACTAGTCGTCATTAAAAACGCACCGCTTGATCGTAGTAGTAAAGCATGAATTATTTATGTGCGTGAGCGATGTGATGTTTACATTAAGTTAGCCCCCTTACAACATTTCTCAGCCAATCGTTGGCTTTCACTTTGTGCTCTACTTTGTCTGTCTGGGTACATTTCGTGCCGGGATTTCTTACAAGAGGGCCAAACAGCTAGGTCTATTTATTTTTCATCCATTTCTCAATCTGTTGTTTTGTTTTTTGTATGTAATCCTTGACAAAGCCTTTTGCCGAAATATTGGATTGTTGTATGTCCTTTATATGGTCTTGCTTTCTGTCATTTTAGTTTCTGCCCACTTTCTTTACTCTTTCTATCTTTTTTTTTTTATAAAACTGAACCATATACCCATCTCAGGCGTGATACTGACCATATCGCCCTCTAGTGTGCTGACAGGTCAAGGAAAATATGGGCACTAACACCATATCCCTATGTGCCTCTAAGGCATGACAGGGTTATCTATATACCCATCTATTTTCTTTACATTTAATTTGGCCTGCATCACGTGCAAATCAACTTCTTTTTCATTTATGGCGTTATTAAAAATCACATAACTGTTAATGTTTTTGTCAGGCCCCGAATGTTGTAACAAGAGCGATAGCAGGCTATCGGTATGCTCAGCGGTGGAATGACGACCAGAGATGTTGCCAGACACTTTCATTGTTACCATTAGACTATTTTAAGGCGGAACTCGCGAGTTCAGGCATCAGGTACCACGAATGAACGTCCCAGGCCTGGTCAAGCTCGCGTAGTAACAAGATCGCTAAACGCTAGTGATACATCCGCGCAGCCGTTTCCAAACAGCAACTCAGACAGCAGCACATACACCAGGCACTCTGCGACAGCATGAGAAGTCGACGCCAGAGGCTGCAATGAATCCTGGGGGGGGGGGGGCACACACGGCGTTAATGATGACTGCGACTTCATGGCAATGAATATACTTCAGGAGTGTCCAAACCATGCAGACCTGAGGCGTGAGACATGGTCAGAGGACACTCGCTTGAGGCAAAAACTTTGGGGCTCCTGTCAGGATCTGGAGAGGACTGCGAGCGTTGCCATGTCGACAAGGATCAGGATCTGATGTGACCAACAACCTCGAACGCAGCAGCAGCAGAAGAAGAAGAAGAAGAACGGCAGTGAGTGTGAATTTTGTTTTTACACCAAAGTTAGACAAATGATCATGAGCTTGCTTCTAAATAGCTTCATGTTTAAGAATACAAAAAGTTTATGTCAGTATGTGGATGAGAAAGTTTATGTCAGTATGTGGATGAGAAAGTTTATGTCAGTATGTGGATGAGAAAGTTTATGTCAGTATGTGGATGAGAAAATTTATGTCAGTATGTGGATGAGAAAATTTATGTCAGTATGTGGATGAGAAAGTTTATGTCAGTATGTGGATGAGAAAATTTATGTCAGTATGTGGATGAGAAAATTTATGTCAGTATGTGGATGAGAAAATTTATGTCAGTATGTGGATGAGAAAGTTTATGTCAGTATATGGATGAGAAAATTTATGTCAGTATGTGGATGAGAAATGTAAAAGCAATGGCTGTATGCATTTAAATCAAGTTCAACGACTTACGGCTCAAAAAGTAAAGCGGTGCGATTTTAATGGCGAATATTATATGTACAAACTCAGATTTCAAGAAAAGACGAACTATAAAAAACTATATTGGTCCCAAAAAAAATGCAACGCAACTGTAGTCGTAATGGACGCCACATTTCAAACTTGTATCAAAATTTTATTTTACGGAACTAATGTTTCAATCTCGGCATGAAGAAACTTTAAGACCTTAACAATGAAATGATGTTCATTAAGTTTGGTTTGGACTTTTTTTTTCTTCGCGACTGAGGCTTTCGTTTCAGTAAGGTGCATGGCCTCCTCTGGCCTTATCAGAGAACGACATCTCCTTGACATGGATCCGATTAGTCGTTGGATCTGTTGTTGTGAGATGGCTGCCCACTCTTCCCGCAGTGCAAGAGACAACTGTCGGAGATTGGTTGGCGCCACGTCTCGCTAGCGGACTGTCTGTTGAGTTCATCCCATAAGTGTTATATTGGGTTCATGTCTGATAACATGGATGGCCACGGAATGGTCTGGACGTTGCTGTCAGCTAGGAACATGAGGTCGAACGTTATCCTGCTCAAAAATCGACCCTGGCGCAGTCAGAAGTGGAAGGACGTGACGACGAAGAATTTCAACGACGTATCGTCGGGCGTTCAGGCGCCCTTCAATTTGCACCAGGTCACTTCTTCCTTCCCATGAAGTTGATCGTCCCCTGTACCAGTACACCTCCACCACCATACGAAGAAGCCTCATCCACGCAGTTCTTGGCGTAGCGCTCATGGAGTCTGCGGCAAACTCTTTTCTGTCTATCGTGTCGCTGGAGCAGAAAGAATGATTCATCACTAAACAATCATTCGCAAAGGTCCACTGACGATGCTGGTTTGCCCATTGCAGTCGGTTTTGGCGATGCCGGTCCGTAAGAACACGACATCTGTAGGGTCTTCTAGCCCAAAGACCAGCGTCGTGCAGTCGGTTCCTGACCGTTTGATCTGTAATTCGACGAACTGCTGTCATTGACTGGACTGTTGAGAACGCAGATGTAAATCGATTCCTGAGGTGACGCATCCGTATGAAGCGGTCTTCGGCAGGAGTTGTGACTATGGGTCTTCCACTGCGCGGCCGGTCTGCAACCGACCCAGTTTCTTGAAATCGTCTCCAAAGGCGACTAGTGGTGCTTCTAATTACATTATCTGGCCACCACACTTTGTAACTGTCCAGTCTGTAAAAGTCCAATGATGATGAGTCGTTGTTCTGTAGTGAGATGAGCCATACTTGGGCACTGAATTTTCAAATGAATTGATTCGAAGAGCGTCAATCTTTTATAGGCAATCAATAACAAGGTCAGTGAGTTTTGTGTTTAATAAGTTTCACGGGATTCTCGTGAACCTGTCATGAGTTATAGTAAAAAATGCTGTTTTGACTATTGTCGCTTTTCTGTGCTCATGAATCATCTGCTGAGTGCAATTAAGGTCAGCACATGAAGTTGATGTCCAAGTGAACTTTCAGGCCATATGCCCTTGTCTGATCAGCACACTTCAGTTTAAATCGCAACATCGTATTTGTTGCGTTTTTTTTTTTTTTGAACAGTATATTTCTCTTAACCTTCGAAGCCTCCCCTCATCCCCTCCTCTTCCACTTCCACCACGTCCCACCAGCACTTCCAAGAACTGGCGTCCTGGTCACGTGCCTCAATACTTCGTTATAACCACGTGACTGTTATCTAGGCTTTTATCGTCATTCTCATTTGTCCTTCTCCCAGTGTATTTGCTCGCGAGGAGAACTCCTTAATGCGGGTCTCTTCCGCTCATCCAGGCTGTTAGTCTCACATACACGATTATGTTATTATAAGACCCCGCACAAGTGCGTGACGTTGCAGGAAGAGCTCTCTACACTGGTCTCTCCAGCAGTAGTCAAAACACTTGTCCCAGCCATGTTGGCAAGGAAGGGGGATAACTGTGGCAGACCAGGACATTACAAATCAGTGACCTCTTACATCTCAGACTCTGCTCTGTGATAACGGTCACGTTATTCATGAATTTCTTCAGTTCCTATAAGCATAAGCGTCAGTTTTGTTTCGCTTTTCGTTTTTTCAAAGTTTATTGCAAGTAAAGATTGCCGCGTTAGACAAGACGGCGAATTTATCATGACCAGCTATTCAGAGCTGACTAAAGTTGCGTCCTGTCCTACCTCCTCCTGGTGTTCGTAAGCAGCAGGGCTCCAGGGGACCCCTTGTGGAATGAGTTGGGGGAAATGAAAAGAGGGAAACTTTTACTCCATATTACACAATTTCTCTCTGACCTGACCAATGTGATAAAGACCAGCATGTTTCCTCATGTTGATGGTAATAGGGTGCTCTCATGTCCTCCTTTGGGCTCCACTCTGGGAATAAAAATGAAGCTACTGTTTTGGGGCTACTCGTTTATGAAGATGGACTGGGGTCAGGAAACAGCGTTAAAATAGAATAAATAACTTCCCCCTCCCCCTTGCCCCATCACCTCAGATTTACAAGTCCTAGTAGAAACTAGAAAGAAAGAAACGTCATACAATAGAAAGTCATGGACGACTGTCAGTTACAGTGTATAGATCAGTGTTTCTCAAAGTGGGCGATACCACCCCCCGTGGGCGCTGGAAAAACCATGGGGGGGGGCAATCAAAGAAAAATCGTTAGTAGGAAGACAGTGAAAGAAAATTTGGCAGTGGAAGGTGGGGGGGGGGGGGACGGAACGTTGCGTTGAGGGGAAATGAAGCATTTGATAGGGGCAGTAATGCCTTCCTTCCTAGCATTTTTTTCAACCTGATATTGAGAAAGCCATGTCCCAGCATGAAACTAATCCATCACTTTAAAAGCTGAGAAAAAAATGATGGTGGTAGGGAACCCGTCATGGCATTTCCGTGAGAAAAAACTCCAGTTCCATTTTTTTTTTTTTTTGATTTGGTCAGAAGAAGTATAAATGTTAATTGCTGTTTATTTTTTCTTAACTATAGATTATGGTCATTTTAAAAGTTCACAAAGTTTGTACTGTGGTCTTTAGTGTAGTGTAGAGTCTATTAATTAAAGATTACCAATATTTTCTGAAAAAAAATCTTTGCACTTAAAGCACATAGCTACCATACAGATAAGAAACTTTTCTAAAGTGTGGGGGTCCGTGGTCTGGATTTTTAAACAGTAGGGGGTCTGTAGGTTTCTGTTAATTGGCTTTAGGCGATCGTCCTGACGAGGCCTGGGGCGATCACCCTTGACAAAGAGGCTTGAGGCAATCACCCTTGACAACGAGGCTTGAGGCAATCATCCTGGACAATGAAACTTGAGGCCATCATCTGGACACTTGAGGCGATCACTCGGACAATGAGGCTTGATCCGCTCACCCGGACAATGAGGCTTGAGGCGCTCACTCGGACAACGAGGCTTGAGATGATACCGGACAATGGAGCTTGAGGCCATCATCCGGACGCACTTGGGGCAATCGCTCGGACAACGAGGCTTGAGGAGATCAACTTTCTCGCCCATGTGATCGCCCAAAGCCTAGCTGTAATGAGGCATTACTTTCTTAACGACCTGATCAAGAGGATTTCTTCCACCATAGTGCTGCTGTTATGATTATTTTTTATGTGACTGGTTTCGTTTTGGCTGTTCTTGTGTTTATTTGTTATTTCCTTAGTTTCATCTTCCCTTTTCTTGTGTTTATTTGTTATTTGATTATTTTCGTTTTCGCTGTTCTTCTGTTTATTTGTTATTTCGTTAGTTTCATTCCAGAAAATGAAAAACATCTTGTGCAACAGATCCATATCAATGGAAACAAGATTCCGAGTACTTAAATGTTATATCAAGCCAGTTTTGTTTTATGGATGTGAAGCATGGTCCATGAATAAGAGAGTACAGAGAGAAATGGAAGCCGTGGAAATGTGGTTCATAAGAAGGATGTTGAGGGTACCATGGACAGCTAAGAAAACCAACGAAGAGGCAGACAAGCTTTGTTGGACACTTTCTGAGAAGAGGAAAATTGGAACACATTGTGGCAACTGGAAAAATTGAGGGAAGAAGAGACAGAGGAAGACAGAGAGAGAAGTTACTGGATGGGCTGTCAGTATGGCTAGGAAGAAAATCACCGGCAGATCTCATAATAAAGTCTAAAGACAGGGAATTGTGGAAAGAAATGATCGCCTACGCCACGCGGCACGGCACTTGATTGATTGATTAGTTTCATCTTCCCTGTTCTTGTGTTTATTTGTTATTTGATTAGTTTCATCTTCCCTGTTCTTGTGTTTATTTGTTATTTTGTTAATTTCATCTTCCTTGTTCTTGTATTTATTTGTTACTTTGTTAATTTCATCTTCCCTGTTCTTGTATTTATTTGTTATTTTGTTAATTTCATCTTCCTTGTTCTTGTATTTATTTGTTATTTTGTTAATTTCATCTTCCCTGTTCTTGTATTTATTTGTTATTTTGTTAATTTCATCTTCCCTGTTCTTGTGTTTATTTGTTATTTCGTTAGTTTCATCTTCCCTGTCCTTGTGCTTATTTGCCAACTCGTTAGTTTAGTCTTTCTTAGCAAAGGCATATCGTCGAAATACTGGTTTATTCTGCTTTACATTTTTACGCGCTCATTTCATTGTCTCTTTTGCCACTCCCTGTCATCTTTACTTCTTTATATTTGTTGCTGTTGTTGTTGTTGTTGTTGTTGTTGTTGTAAAACTGCACCATACACCTGTGACAATCTCTACTCTGCTAGAACCAGTTTTACCCCAGTCCTCATCTATAGTTTATGATGCACTAGTCTAATCTTGACAATCTGCGTCACAGTTTCTATTTCTGACAAGATTTGACCTTTCAACGTTACTCTTTTTACTACAGTTTCTCCTTTTGTTTAAACTAGTTTTGACGTGATCTATTTTTAGAGAAAAAAAACTAAGGCACTTCGATTTATCAAAGCTCTTGGTTCTACTCTAAAGAATTTTGAATCTCACACTGTTGTAGTCTTTCTCTCTCTCTCTCTCTCTCTCTCTCTCTCTCTCTCTCTCTTTCTCTTTCTCGCGCGCTCTCTCTCTCTTTCTCGCGGTCTCTTTCTCTCTCTCTCTTTCTCGCCCGCATACTCTCTCTGGTTGTCAAAATCAGAGTGTTTGAACTAGAACTGGTTCTGCTTGCTTTTTTTTTTCTTAAGAAACCGAACCTCTCTGGTACCCATTTAATACGTACTCATGGAATCGGTTATTGCCCTTGGTAAATGTAAGAGATGATTTGCATATTAGACAAATGGCAGTTCCGCACTCATTCATTCATTCATTCATTCATCTGCATGTCCCTTGCGGAATTTTGCCTCCTAAACAGCACTCCTGTAGGCCTCTCGGTTGTGAGCAAGATGGCCTGCTGCTGCTGCATCCATCTGCAGATCGTCAACGATGTCTTACAGCCATCTTCGTTTTGGTCTTCCTCTTTTTCTTTTTCCCATTATGTATCCTTCCAATACGGTCTTCTCTAAATTATCATGACGTTTAATGTGTCCAAAATGTTTAAGTTTTCTCTGTCCGTCATCATAATTACTAGTACTGACCTCTGCCTCACACTCTTCCCCAGTGTTAAAATGAGATCTATCTGGCCTGGGGGCCTCACCACCAGATCTTTTTCCTATTTGACTTTCCATGATTGCTGTTTGGGTTTCTTGGTATATTTCTAGAAGATAGTTTACCATTGTTTTCCTTCCGGGCAGTGACTGTACTAGTCATTGATCGTAGCCATTGTCCCTACATTGAGATCATCTGCCTACCATCATAGAATGGTAACCATAGCCATTATCTGTCAGCTGCTCTCTCATTCCATCCACCACCTGCTCCCATGGCGTCACGTCACCCTGATCGGGGGGCTATACGGGTACAGTTTCGCATGCTTTTCTATATATCTCCGCACAGAACTGCTATTAGATCTTTGAGCCATTATTTATATGTAAAGTGTTCACAGTAAAACACACAGAATGGCAATGAGTGAAATAAATCTAGAAATGGTGACTGAAGGGAGGACAAAAAAACCTGCAGTTTTAAAACGCCAGTTTTATGAGGGGAGACTAATACGTTCAACAAAGTTAACAAATAAAATGAGGACATTTAATAATGACTGCAAAGTACAGACATACTCGTATATGGCTACTGTGGTTACAGTGGCTCAGCAACTAACGCTGAGTGAAACTGAGGTATTGTTAAAGACAGAGGATAGCGGGGGAAGGTACAGCTGCGGAGCGACACGGCATCATGACGGTATAGTTCTGATGCCACAACTTTCAAACAAAATCTCCTGTCATTAGACGCCATTCCACCTACACTGTTTCCCGTGAGCAAACTGTTCTACTTGTATTTTGAACTGGTTTGGTTTGTTTTCTGAAGTGGTTCCAAGTTGGTATTACTCCGTATCAGGAATCGATCTGTAGGAACCGTGTACCCGCTTCTATCGGAAGAACCGAAAGAACCGGTTCCTAATTCGTTTCCTGCCCAGCTCTGGTTTTAACTTAACTTTCAGTGTAAATGAAAGCGAAGACTGTCCGATGTAGCGACTGATAGTTGTCTGTCTGCTACAGGTTTGGGGCGAACTATAGACCAACTGTAACCGCGGTGGTGGTGTAGTAGTAGTAGTAGTGCACTCATCCATTCATTCATTCCTTTGCATGTCCCTTGCGGAACTTTGCCTCCCAAACAGCACTCCTGTAGGCCTCTCGGTTGTGAAACATACCAAGAAACCCAAGCAGCAATCATGGAAAGTAGTGCACTAGCCTGCTGATTATGTCTACGGTTCATTTCCACTCGGGAGGAATTTTTTCGGACTGACCAGTACCAGAGTTCACTCAGCCTTTAAAAAATGGGTACCCTGGCTTCTCTAGGAAAACAAAGGCACTGAGCACAGGTCCTGGCGCCCCTTCCTCAAATGCTGAAGTGGCCTAGAAGAAACTAACACATCACACCCTTAAGGCATGCAAATGCTATGGGACATAGATTTTTTTTCAGTCGAACAAGACCCTGTTCTGTCTCCAGTAAGAGAACCAGGCCGGGAAACTTTGTGGCGGTGGAGTCTGCTAAATAAACTTTGGGCTTCTCCGTTTTCTAGCTTTCTATTTTTGGCCTGTAAAAATACCCACAGCAACCCATTCCCTGTTCGATACGATGTTGTGCCTCAGGAACTTTGCCATATCGGCGGCAGACATCATTCTGATCCTAGTTGTTGGACTACAGACAGCATTCTTATCCCAGTTGTTGGACTACAGACAGCATTCTTATCCCATTTCTTGGACTACAGACAGCATTCTTATCCCAGCTGTTGGACTACAGACAGCATTCTTATCCCAGTTCTTGGACTACAGACAGCGTTCTGATCCCAGTTGTTGGACTGCAGACAGCTTTCTGATTCCAGTTGTTGGAAGATAGAACAATAAACACTTTAAATATTTCCAGAAATGTTTGTATTTTCTTTCCACTTAGTTTTTTTTTTCAACTTCAGTTCCAGTAAGGACTTTCACATTTTCTTTTTTCATAATTTTAAAAATCGATATCAGCTTTCAAATTTTTTTAAATCGAATTTTAATCCTTTTTTATAACTGACTTTTATATATAGTGCTATCAGTTTCACATTATTTTTTTATATCGACTACCACATATTGTTTTATTCGTATCGATTTCCACATTTTTTTCTCTAGCCTTATTCACAGGAATCACATTCTAATGTTCTTTATAATGTCACTGTTAAGTTTACCGTTGTTAGCTAATGTTCAGTGAAAGATTGCAGTAAAAGACAAAACATTTAAAATAGTCATTTACATAAGTTAGAATACATGAGTTAAATTTTGTTGCTAGAAAAAAAATGACATTTCAAAAATACCATATTTACACAACCCTGAAAGGCTTCATTTCCTGAATGAGTGTACTGCGTTTTCTAAATAACAGACTTAAAATTTCCTGAATGAGTGTACTACTACTTCTTCTTCTTCTTTCTTCTTCTTCTTCTCTTCTTCTTCTTCTTCCTTCTTCTTCCTTCTTCTTCCTTCTTGTTGTTGTTGTTGTTGTTGTTGTTCTTCTTCTTCTTCCTTCTTTTTCGTTCTACTTCTTCTTCTTCTTCTTGGTTCTTCTTCTTCTTCCTTCTTCTTCTTTTTCCTTCTTCTTCTTCTTCCTTCTTTTTCTTCTTCTTCCTTCTGCTTCTTCTTCCTTCTTCTTCTTCCTTCTTCTTCTTCCTTCTTCTTCTTCTTGTTGTTGTTCTTCTTCTTCTTACGCATTGTCTGTCTATATCTGCAGTCCTGTCTCTTGGATAAATTTCACTGTTTTTTGTTATTCATGCATGGAACCATAGAGCTTACCTTCTTTATTGGTTTCACTGGGCTAGTGATTATTTACCAGTGTCTCGTAGTTGGTGCAGTTTTGGAGGATATGTTCCACAGTTTGAGGCACCTGGGCACATGTACAAAGATTAGTAGTACCAACCTTAAACTTTGTATACATATGACTTCAGAGTCGGCTGTGTCCGGAGACGGAAAATGGTGACTTGTTCCTTTCTGTTTAGCATGTGATTCATGTGGTGGTATTTGTGGCTTCCTGTAGGTTTTCATCATGCTTTTCTTCTGATTATAGGTGATTGGTATGTCTGGTTGCTCCATTTCAGTGCCCTCTTTGGCCAGACGGTCAGCTTTCTCATTGCCTGGTATCCCACAGTGGGAGGGAATCCACTGCAAGGTGACTCTTATGTTGTGGGGCAATTTTTGACAAGGCATCCTTTAGATCTGGTAGTTTGTTGCACTAAAGAGCTTCCATTACTGATCTTACATCTGTGAGAATTACTATGGGGCATGTATCAATTCTGGAGTCTGATAGTTTTTCAACTGCAGCAATAATTGCCTTAACTTCTGCATCATAGTTGTTGCAGTATTTTCCAGTGGGTAAGGAAATCTTGTCAGTGGTGTTGTTTGAATATTCAGTATGTGCTCCTACCCCTCCATTCTTTATGGCATTATGTGCAGATCCGTCTGTATACACACGTATCCAGGTGTCACATGGATATTTGTCACCTAGCACACTAAGCGTGGCTGTTGATCTTACAAGACTACCTTGCATCTCACCATTCTGCACATCTTTCACTTCAGTCTGAATAGTTATTTGTGTACAATCTGCTTCTTTCCATGGTGTATGCTCTGGTACAGATGATAATGGAGCGACTACAGTTAGAAGGTCTGGTATCAGCTTACACATACGCTTGGCCTGATGAATGAAGCTGTTTCTTTTAAGCCGTTTTAGAGCCAAGTTATTGAATCTCTCCTTAGGGGATGGCTTACAGAGCTTAGAAATTTCTCTCCCAAGGTCATGACTTTTGTGTCTGTCCGTTCTTTTAGCGTTTGAACACCTCATGGCACCTGTGATAATCCGTAGTGACTGATTTTGTACCTTGTATAGATTATGCAGCATAGTGTTTGATGTTGTGCAGCAAGATGTTGAGCCATATTCTAAATGTGGTAGAATACTTTGCTGATATACATTCTTGAGAATTCTTTCACTAGCTCCCCATGTGGTTCCACTCAATTTTCTTAGTAGGGCTAGTTTTCTTTTGGCTTTTGCTTCTGCACTGTTGATGTGTTGCTTCCAGGTCAGTTTAGAGTCAAGAGTCACTCCTAAGTAAGTCTTTAAGGATATTTCATTTACGAAGATCTTACCTGCTTTCTGTTTAGATGAGAGAGTGAACAGAGTAGTACTTGATTTCTCTGTGTTGATACTTACACACCATTTGTTTGTCCATGATGTCAAGATGTCTACTGCTTTTTGGAGTCTCTCTGTAGCAAATGTCGCATATTCATCTGTACACCACATGACCAGATCATTTGCATACAGTGCCGCTTTGATTCCATAGGGAAGTTCCTTGACCAGGTCATTAATGAATACCAGGAATAGTATAGGTGAAAGGACTCCTTCTTGTGGTACACCATGTCGCAGCAGTACTTTCTGGCTTTGTTTTCCACCCATTACTACTCTAGCTCTTCTATTGTGTAAATAGGACTTTATCCAGTCGTACAGTCTTCCATTCACATTGCAGTTTCTTAGTTTCCACAGCAGATTTTTTTTTCTATACTTTATAAAAAGCTTTCTTCAGGTCTATCTACGTTGCTAGTACAAAGTTTTTCTCTTGGACTGCATCCTCAATCTCTTGAGAGAGATTGGTCACTTGATCTTCTGTACAGCAGTACTGCCTAAATCCTGCTTGTTGTGGAATGAGAAGGTTTTTGCTTTCTAGGTACCATTTTGGCCTCAGGTCAATGATGCGTTCCATTGTTTTGCAGAGGCAGCTAGTGAGACTGATTGGCCTGTAGTTGGAGGCAGTATCACTGTTTTTCCCTGCCTTTAGCAGAGGTACCATGCTTGCTTCCTTCCAAATTTGAGGTAACTTACCTGTGCTCCAGCACATATTGAAAATATCCAACAGTTTTCCCATTGCTGCCATACTTGATCATATCATTGGATATGATCCTGGTGATCTCCTTGGTTTCAGTTTACTGACTGCTAGGTCTAACTCTGCCTTGTTCCTCTTCTTTCTGTGGCTCAGTGCGCACTGCACGCTCTTTATCTGGATGGATATCAATGTTGTAGTCTTGTGCAAACATGCGAGCAAAGTGATCTGCTATCTGCTTACCTGTAAGAGTTTTTCAATCCTATATTAGTGTAATCTTTGTACTTCTTCCAGTGCTCTCATCGTTTAACTGTTTGATTAGTTTCCACAGTTTTCTTCCATCCTTTTCAAATTTTAGGGACTCTGTTTTCTCTCTCCAACTTTCCCGTCTGGCTTGCAGATTGGCTCTTTGAAATTTGGCCTTAGCATGTTGGTAATTATTGTGATACTCTTGGCACAGTCAATTTTCTGCTTGCTTTCGAGCTGTGTCCACGTTATCATGCAATTTTCCCACTTCACTAGACCAGTATGGGAGTGGCTTCATGGGCGGCCTGAAGGATACAAACATTGAATTCCTTCACTATGCTGTTAATATCCTTACCTTCTATGGACAGCTGTCCCACCAGGATACCTGTACGATGTCTGTACTTTGTCCAGTTTGCTTTTTTATAGTTTCATCTGGGGAGAGGGCTACTGGTGTTAAGGAAATCAAATTTCTATTGTCAGAAAGACTGGTCGATGGTCGCTACCTCCAAGTTGTTTTCCAACTTTGCGTGTAATGTTCCACTTCAGGTCTAGAGAGTGAAATGCCAGATCTGGTGTTGAGGTTGTATGCTAAGTCCCTGAGTAAAATGTTTGGTGATCCATTGGCTGGTTGATAAGGAGAAGTCTTATCATCCTATCAGCTCTCAACTTCCTGTCCTCTTTTGTCTATGTGGTCATAGCCCCAGCTCTGGGAAGGCTGTTAAAATCGCCACAGACCATCAGTCTCTCTTTGCGTGGGATTGTTTCTAGAGCAAGTGGGCTGCCATTAGGACAGTAATAGTTAAGGAGGTGGAAGTCTGTATTACTGGTTTTTAGATGGATCATTTGGTATTTGGCTCCTTCCATGTTCACTCCCATTTGACAAGCGCTGATGTTATTCTTAACAAGTGTGAGTACTCCTCCTTTTCTTCTGTCTTGTCGGTCTGATCTAAAATACAGGTCGCCTCTGATTTTAAAGGCGGCATCTTTGGTTAGGTGTGTCTCCTGTATGCAGCATATACGTACCTGCTCTGCAAAGATTATGTTCTCTAGTTCCACCTTTTTGCTATAGCCATCTCTAACACTGCTGACACCCTCAGCATTCCACTGCATTATTTTAAGTTCTTGCTTTTTGGCAGTTTTCTGATGCTGCATTTTTTGGCCAGTAGTTCTACTCTCATGCCTCCTGACTCCACAAGACGAACTGAGAGGATCTCCAGTAGCATTGGTGGACCCTTTTCAGGCAGGGGGCCCGGCACTGCACCTGCCTGGTTAGTCTTCACAGGGCAAGCACCATGTTTAAAAACTGCAGATAGAGACATTTCATTAGCGATAATGCGTGGTACCCTGATTTTTGCGATGCGCCATGTGGCTGGGCACCTCCGACTTCAGCACCTTTCCTTGCTAGGGCAGACTGTGGTCTTGCTCGGACTGCCATGAAGACAGTGGTGTAGGCTGGCCTGGCCAAAATTTTGTTTTCCAGCCTCTTCTCCATGTCAGACGGTTTTGAGACAGTTCCAGAAAGACACTCCGACTTTGGGATGAGGAATCCGATGAGTGCTTCAACAATATCCAGTCCTCACTACCTATAGTCTGCTGGTTCTGTTTTGTTTACATCATTCTGATAGCCATTGTTGTAAAGAGCCATAGGCTTGTCACGTCCTGGATTCATTGGTTTCACACCAGATTTTCCTCATCCCTGCCAGAGATCTCCATGTCCCCATCCGTCCACAAACCTGACATTACATTTTACAAAAATAACAATTACAATCAGTGTTGATTGCTACACGTTTATGGGCTACAGAAGTAGGTCAGAGTTTTTAAGCAAACAGATCTGTGTTCCCTGTCTCACAAACACTATGTTAAGATAAGTGTGCTCTTAACACAGTTGTTCCCAGGGGGACTAGGTTTTATAAATAAGAGACTTAAAATTTCTTGAATGAGTGTACTATGTTCTGTAAATAACAGACTTAAAATTTCTTGAATGAGTGTACTATGTTCTGTAAATAACAGACTTAAAATTTCTTGAATGAGTATACTATGTTCTGTAAATAACAGACTTAAAATTTCTTGAATGAGTGTACTATGTTCTGTAAATAACAGACTTAAAATTTCTTGAATGAGTGTACTATGTTCTGTAAATAACAGACTTAAAATTTCTTGAATGAGTGTACTATGTTCTGTAAATAACAGACTTAAAATGTCCTAAATGAGTGTACTGTGTTTTCTAAATAACAGACCTAAAATTTCCTGAATGAGTGTACTATGTTCTCTAAATAACAGACTTAAAATTTCTTGAATAAGTGTACTGTGTTTTCTAAATAACAGACTTAAAATTTCCTGAATGAGTGTACTGTGTTTTCTAAATAACAGACTTAAAATTTCCTGAATAAGTGTACTATGTTTCCTAAATAACAGACTTAAAATTTCCTGAATGAGTGTACTATGTTTTCTAAATAACAGACTTAAAATTTCTTGAATGAGTGTACTATGTTTTCTAAATAACAGACTTAAAATGTTTCGTTACAGCTTCTGAATATGGCGTCTGTTCATTCCCGCCTGAACTTAGGCAATCAAGGCTCGTTGACAGGTAATATAGGTTCTCGACAAGAAGTGATACTGCAGACGTATTTGTCTCTGTCTTTACTGCGTTACTGAAGCATTCGTTAAGCCGGTGTTATGCCTTGATGCACACGATGATTCTGATTTGTACATTATCTTGAAGCAGTGTTTTCTGAGTGTTACTGGATTAGTTAATCACTGTCTCCATCCATTCTTCTCTTCCAGGCTCCTTCAAACCTAAGGTTAGCAACACACTTCTTCTTCTTCTTCTTCGTTCACTTCTACCACCAAAAACCGCACTGTGAACCTACTGAATTCACGCATGTGGTCCTCGTTAGGTCCCGTGGTCCCCTGTGTGGTCCAAAATAGACCACACGAGTTCCACGAAAGGACCACAAGGGGTTCAGAGTATCACAGTGCTTTAGCCTGTATTCTTGGTGGGTCTCGGAAGCGGGATTGCGTGACACCGTGGTTTTCATTGCACCAGTTTGGTCTAGGGTTGGACTTTCTCACCGGAAGACCTCGACTTGTTTGGAATATCAGTGCATCCCCGCTGGGTGAGAGGCGTTAGCCCACCCAGGCCACAGTTGGACTTTCTCACCGGAAAACCTCGACGTGTTTTGAGATACCCGTGTATCACCGCCGGGTGAGAGGTGGTTGCCCATCCAGTCCATGGTTGGACTTTCTCACCGGAAAACCTCAGCGTGATTAGGATACGCAGACATCCCCGCCGGGTGAGAGGTGGTTGCCTATCTAGACTTCCCTGGTCCAGTGTCTCCGACTTCAGCATTTTGCGGTCGTGGCCGCTACCCTTCCTAGTTGTGACCAGGATGGAGCTTTTGTCCAGGAGGACGAATCCTCGCCACTAGTGACTTCTACCCCTGGGTTGAGCCGGTTTAGGCACTTCCCAGTATGGGCATGTTTGGGACGGGACCGACCTCTAGGGCAGAGGTACTGTGACATTCATAGCCTTCAAGATTCACCCCTGGTATGAGCCGGTTTAGGCAAAATTCACCAGTATTGGTGTTTATCAGGCGTTACCGACCTCTAGAGCGGAGGTGGCATGACATGTCTAGCCATCGAGTTCCACCCCTGGTGTGTGCCGGTTTAGGCACATTTCACCAGTGTAGGTGTATTTCGGACGTAGGCGGCCTCTAGAGCAGAGGTGCCGTGGTATAGCTCTCGTAGCGATACTACTGGACATACCAGGTTAAACTTCACTTTCCACCACCTTTTCCCATCAGCGCCGCACAGCAACCTTTATTTCCGCATTTACTTCCTTAACCGGGACGAGCTTCACTCCACGCGCGGCATTTGAAAAGTCAAGCCAGCAGTGACTTAACCTCTGGGACAAGCCAGTTCATGCATTTCACCCGATATGACTGCACTCAGGACGTGGCCGACCTCCAGACCAGAGGTGCCGTGATTTGACTGTTTGCTTCGCTTTATTCCTTCAACCACCTTTTCCGCAGTGATGCTGCGCGGCAACCTCATTTGCAAATTTCTTCATTGGCCGGGAAGAGCACCGCTCCACGCACGGAAGCTGAAGATCTCGCCAACAGCGGTTTTGAACTAATAAAGCGCTCTTTCCACGAGGGTCGGAGCTTGGTAAGCATGTATTAGCTCTAGAATTGCCACAGTTATCCAAGTAGGATCGTGTCATCTAAGGAACCTCGACTGATTTAATGAGCCATTCGCGGTTTCACCGTGAGACAGTGTGAACTTAGACATGCATGGCTTAATCTTTGAGACAAGCATATGACTACTGGCAGGATCAACCAGATAGCTTTCTTCACCGAACCTTTGTCGGATATCTGCCGACAGACCGACGCGGGGCAAGGGAGACAGCGCTCTGCTCAGAGCGGATCCCTTTCGACCCCGGCGGCGTTTCATTTCCTTTAACCGGCGGGGGCGGCTCTCTCTGCTCTAACGAGCGGAGAAGAAAGCCTGGCCACCCACAAACAACACACGTTACATACTGCAGACCCGATACTCTTTGCGAGAGATGGGCCAATTTCGAGACCATCGGTCGACAAAACCGTACTACATCGTTATCACGAACCTGGCTGGCTAGCCGTTTACATGCTTCGCTCGACGGACAAACCACTTGCTTCTGCATCGAAACACCTTAACTCTCGCCGTCCGGGAAGGGAGCGAAAGCCTGTCTCCCCACGCACGGAACTCGAGAGCGCTTTTTCGCCAAAAGAACAGCAACACACTGATATGGAAGTCAAGCTAGTCCTGCGTAACACTTGACATGAGGATTCATTGATGAAATGGATGAAAATGCAGATGGTGATGACGATAATCTGACCACTGGCAGGTTTGCCCTGCCACATGGCGAGTCTATTCACAGTTGCAAAACTCCAGAACAGATATAAACGTCCATTTTCCCGACAGAGACATCATGAAAACCATCCACTCAGGTACGCATCCAAAACAAGACTCAGCTTTTTTCCCCACTATCCCCAGTCACGGGATTCACAAACCACGTGACCTTCTGGAAAGATTTCAACTCTTATCCGGACATTCAAAATAAAGACTCATACGGCGAAAAATGCGCTTTATGTGCAGAAAAAAAACCCAGTTATCTCCCTTACCGCTACAGTATAGTGCTTTCTCTACTTATGCTTTAAACGGCATATCTATCATAAAAATAGCCTTTTCACTTCTGTGATGAACTCCAATAATTGTAAAAAAGGTGGATTTAATAAATCAAGGTACAAAAAAAAATGTACAAAACACAACTTTATACAAAATGAGAGAACCTATCTTCAGCATAGAGTGAAGTTCAGGGAAGGAGATGTGAAGTGAGAAGAAAGCACAATATTTTTTTTAAAATTTTTATTTTCTTCAGTTAACCGCCGTTGAAAACGTATGCTCATACTTTTGGTCTCCAAGATTTTAAAAAGTTATTTAACAGTAACAGTCTCACTAGGGGAAATACGGTAACTGTCTGCCGGCTCTGAAACACAGTTAATTGTTCGACTGCTTTAATCACGTTGACATTTTCCTACGGGCTCAGCATTTTGGTCGTCAGTTTTGGATGTAGCTAATTTTGGTATAGAGTGCGCTGATTAAGTTAGTGTAGAGAAATACAACTCGCTTCCTGCGTTCTCTGTCCCAGAATACAAAAACAAGTTGATATTCTGTTGAAATACACGGCCCTTTATTTCTACTACAGGCATTGGTACAAGAGCACTGGATAGCGGAGTTGGTAGGAGAAAATTCGGATAGTGGGTACCGAATAGGTAAGAAACATACAGAGTACCGAGTACTGAGTGTGTAAGAAAAATACAGGGTACTGAGTACTGAATATGTAAGAAAAATATAGGGTACTGCGTACTGAATATGTAAGAAAAATACAGGGTACTGAGTACTGAATATGTAAGAAAAATATAGGGTACTGCGTACTGAATATGTAAGAAAAATATAGGGTACTGAGTACTGAATCATTCATTCATTTATTCATTCATTTGCATGTCCCTTGCGGAACTTTGCCTCCCAAACAGCACTCCTGTAGGCCTCTCGGTTGTGAGCAAGATGGCCTGCTGCTGTTGCATCCATTTCCAGATCGTCAACGATGTCTTGCAGCCATCTTCGTCTTGGTCTTCCTCTTTTTCTTTTTCCCATTATGTATCCTTCCAATACGGTCTTCTCTAAATTATCATGACGTTTAATGTGTCCAAAATATTTCAGTTTTCTCTCTTTAATCCTCTTCACTAGCCAGCCTTCTTCAATATTAAGCTCTTGTAGTTTAGATATATTTGTTCTTTTTTGTGTCCACGATATTTGGAGAACTCTTCTGTAGCATTTACATTCAAAGGCATTTATGTGTTTCTCAGCTGTTTTGTTAAGTGTCCAGGTCTCACAGACATATGTTGCTATGGGAAAGATGCATGCCCTTAAAAATCTTATTTTTGTGATTCTGTCTGCTCCTCTCCACAGATTCTTTATTTGTTTTACTTTCTGAAGAGCGATAGATGTCCTCCTTTTAATTTCCCTCATTGTATCTCCGTTATTAGTTAGTAGCGATCCAAGATATTCAAAACTCTCCACTTCTTCCAGTTTTTCCTCATTGATACATATTTCAGTTGCCTTGTTTGTTTTGTCAGTTGTCATCAATTTAGTTTTCTTTGCATTAAGATAGAGGTTCTGCTCTTCGCTGTTCTTGCGGACTGACATAATTAGTTTTTCCATTGCTTTTTGTGTTGTGGACAGCAATACTGTGTCATCAGCATATCTAATCTCTGGTATTTCATAACCTTCAGAGTACTGAATATGTAAGAAAAATATAGGGTACTGAGTACTGAATATATAAGAAACATACAGGGTACTGAGTACTGAATACGTACGAAAAATACAGGGTACTGAGTACTGAATACGTAAGAAAAATACAGGATACTGCGTACTGAATATGTAAAAAATACAAGGTACTGAGTACTGAATATGTAAGAAAAATACAGGGTACTGCGTACTGAATATGTAAAAACTACAAGGTACTGAGTACTGAATATGTAAGAAGAATACAAGGTACTGTGTACTGAATATGTAAGAAACATACAGGGCACTGAGTACTGAATATGTAAGAAAAATACAGGGTACTGAGTGCTGAATATGTAAGAAAAATACAGGGTACTGAGTACTGAATACGTAAGAAAAATACAGGGTACTGAGTACTGAATATGTAAAAAATACAAGGTACTGAGTACTGAATATGTAAGAAAAATACAGGGTACTGAGTACTGAATATGTAAGAAAAATACAGGGTACTGCGTACTGAATATGTAAAAACTACAAGGTACTGAGTACTGAATATGTAAGAAGAATACAAGGTACTGTGTACTGAATATGTAAGAAAAATACAAGGTACTGAGTACTGAATATGTAAGAAAACTACAGGGTACTGAGTACTGAATATGGAAGAAAAATACAGGGTACTGAGTACTGAATATGAAAGAAAAATACAGGGATACAGGGTACTGAGTATGAAAGCAAGAGACTTTGGTGCTGAATATTGGAGCATGTAAGGAAAAAATTATAAGGATATAGGAATATGTAAATAAACAAAACTAGAATACTTGGTATTAGAGTGTTTAGGAACAGACTAGGGTGCTGGATATTAGAATATGCAAGAAAAAATAAGGTACTGATTAATGTAGTACGTCATCATCATCATCATCAGGTGCCGTGCCGACTGGCGTTGGCTATTATGCTTCTCAGAGTACCCGATCCTTCATGACGCAGTACGTACAAGGGGAAAAAATGGTACTGGCTGCTGAAGTATGTAAAGAAAGAAACTGGGGTACTGAATAATGTAGTATATAACACAAAATTGAGGTTCTGAATACTGTAGTATGTAAGGAAAAAACTAGGGTACTGAATACTGTAGTATGTAGTAGTAGTAGTAGTAGTAGTAGTAGCAGTAGTAGTAGTAGTAGTAGTAGTAGTAGTAGTAGTAGTAGTAGTCATTTGGATGTCCCTTGCGGAACATTGCTTCCCTAACAGCTCTCTTGTAGACATCTTCGCCTTGGTCTTCCTCTCTTTCTTTTTCCCATTATGTGCTCTTCCGTAGTATGTAAGGAAAAAATAGGTTACTGAATACTGTAGTATGTAAGAAAAAAAAAGTAAGGTAGTGAACACTGTGGTATGTAAGAAAAAAAGTAAGGTACTGAATTATGTTGTATATAAGGGAACAAAAAACTACTGAATACTGTAGTATGTAAGGAAAAAAATAGGTTACTGAGTACTGTAGTATGTAAGAAGAAAAAGTAAGGTACTGAACACTGTGATATGTAAGAAAAAAAAAGTAAGGTACTGAATTATGTAGTATATAAGGAAAAAAACTAAGGTACTGAACACTAGCACATATAAGATAAGGTTGGGTGGAAAAGGCCGAAGTAATGAAGGAAAAAAATAAATACTAATGTACTTGAATATATAAGAGAAAGCTAGATCATGGATGAATAAGTCGTTGGGTGAGATGCGGAAATGATCTGAAACAGGAGGAAATGTCTGAAGTATAACGAATTTAGACTGGAAATAATGGAAGTCAGAATCAATTCTTAATACTTCTCCAACGTCTGGATCCATTTTGTCTCCTCTTCCTCCGCTCCCCCCCCTCTCTCTCTCTCTCTTCCTCTGAACTTTTTCTCTCTTCAAGTATGCGTGTGTGTGACTTCCATTTACTTTCAAATAATGAACCCGAATGAACGGTGAAGGAAGAACACTGACAGCAAGATAGTAGACAGAAGACACGCAAAAGTAATATTTACACAAATCTCAGACAGAAGTGGGAGATCACAGTGTAGGCGGACACAGACATTACTCAACACTGAAGTACTTCTTAAACCAGCGGCTGTAAACAATATACGCAACTATTTTGTTTTTCTGTTTCACGTATAAAGCACACTAAGCTTATTTGTTATCCTATTTTTGGACAGACTTTGAACTCCTGTTGTTGTGATACCTGATTGAGTCACCTATTAATTTTGTATCCATTTTTACATTCATTAATCAGCTCCCATTCAAGGAACAGGAAACTAGAAGTAAATTATTTTAAATTATCATTTAGAAGCCACTGACTAAGAAATTACTTTTATATTACAGTTGTGGAACCAGTTTATCTGCAAAAATTGGCTAAAGATCTAAATGCTGGTGGAAATAAGGAGAGTAATACTGTTCCTTTCAAAAGGAATCAGTGTTGTCGTGCGTTATTTATAGTTGAGAGGTAGAAACTAAGACTTCAAACACATACACAAGAAAATACCATTCTGAAGACATTGTAAGATAATACTTAACACAAGTTTTATCTTAATACTGACAGTAGAACTGCCAAGTCTTTTGACATCAATTGACAAAGATGGCTTTTGACTGAAATGTCTTTATTCTCCATCTTTCCTTGTCGTTCTGTTATTTATTAAATGTCCTGTATACACTAAAAGAGTCTTTCCTTTTTTAAAAAAAATTCCTTATTGAACATGACAAATTGTTGAATTTTTTTTCCCCGACAAATGTCTAGCAGTGTTTCTGTTCCTACGCGATAATTATAGATAGGAAAAAAAATTGGTTAAACGGTGAACAAGGAACGATTCAAACAATCACGCAACAATAACTGTGTCTGAGAAAACAGAAACTGTACATTTCTGTCAAAGACGTAACATTCTGCTCAGTGTATAAAGAATGACATGCGCACGTGTGCACGTATGAATGTAGCGAGTTGGACACACATATACACTTTCATAGTAATATCAATAGAGACAGGCGAATCATTACCTATCCACGCACATCTCATATGATAGGCAAAGCATAAAGAAAAGAAACATACACGTACACATATTGTAATGTTCTGGGCAGAAATGCAGGACCTTATTAATGATCAAAGTTACTGCCCCGTGTCACACTAGAACTGAGGGGTAGTACACGCTGAAAATTATACCATACAACCAGCTTAAGACTCATACTACTAAACCAACCTAAAAATCATACCCTACAACCAATCTAGGAATCATACCATAAAACCAGCCTAAGAATCATACCCTACAACCAGTCTAAGAATCATAGCATAAAACCAGCCTAAGAATGACACCATATAACCAGTCTAAGAATCATATCATATAATCAGCCCAAGAATCATACCATATAACCAGTACAAGATTCATACCCTACAACCAGTCTAAGAATCGTAACCTACAACTAGTCTAAGAATCTTACCATATAACCAGCCTAAGAATCATGAAAGAAGTGACAACTACCGTAAAACTGGTTCTAGTAATGAAAGTAGATGGATGTTTAAAACAGTTTTACCAAAAGACAGAAAGCGTGAGGAAAGTGGGAAGAAACAAGAAAGGCAGAAAGCAAGATGAGTACATATAAATGAAGGACGTGCAACAATCCAATATTTCGGCAGAACCCTTTTTTAAGGACCACATATAAGAAAGAAACAGATTTTTAAAAAAAAGAAAAATATATGAAAAAATATATAAACTTAGCCTTTCGGCCTCCTCCTTGTAAGAAAGTCCGGTACGAAATGTGCCCGGACAGACGAAGTAGAGCACAAAGTGAAAGCCAACGATTGGCTGAGAAATGTTGTAAAGGGGTACCATATAGTTAACAACATGGCCTCGTGCCACAAATAGCCATAACTTGCCACCATCGGATACCCATGGCCCAAACAAAGCCGTCCAGATGGTTCTGATGATAAAAGAGTGAGAGGACATAATGGGGAGGGGTGGAAGGAGTGAGTAAAATGAGAATAAAACTAACAGAAAGTATGAGAGTAAGATGAGAATGTATAAATGAAAAAAACATATAACATCCAATATTTCGGCGTGAGCCTTTTTCGAGGATTACATACACAAACAAAACGACATATAACTTATCTTAGTGGCGTCCTCCTCAATAGGAACAGCACGATACATATATATATATATATGTGTGTGTATATATATATACATATATTTACACACACACTAGCTGATTACCCGGCGTTGCCTAGGTATTTATTTCTCCCAATCAACTAAGTTCTATTCATTTCCACAACATTCTAGACTGTTCTACAAAGTTGTATTCATTTCCATAGCCTTCTAGAAGGTTCTACAGAGATCTGTTCAGTTCCACAATCTTCTAGAAGGTTCTACAATGTTCTGTTCATTTCCACAAACTTCTAGACGGTTCTACAGAGTCTAGATGGTCCTGCAGAGTTCTATTTGTTCTATTCGACTAAACGTGGGCTTAATTGTCATCAGGACTGCCACTAATCAGCTTCGCGACCCCGAGCACTATGGATTGGACAGTGACCGTGGTGAATTTGCCCATTTTATTTTTCACCAATTCTACTCCACACCCCCCCCCTCCCCCAAATGCCGCTGGGGAATGAACTTGCAAGTGTCATTATTCATCTCAGCGACACCGAAAACTATGGATTCGACACTAATGTCGGCCGTTTTCGATTTTTTTACGTGTCACTACCATTCCACCACACCTCTACAGCCCCTCCCCTGAACTTGGACACTTAAACGGCATCGAGAGTGTCCCTATTCATCTCAGTGACCCTAAAAACTATGGATTCGACACCAATATCGGTCGTTTTCGATTATTTGTATATATCACCCCATCCCACCCCCAGCCCTAGGGCCCTCATGCCGGTGGAGGCTGAACTTGGGCTTAAACGGCATCGGGAGTGTCACTATTCATCTCAGCGACCCTGAAAACTATGGATTCGACAAAAATATCGTTCATTTTCCATTATTTTTACATGTCACCTATCTAGAGGTATCCTAGGGGGTGATCTTTTCCCCAAGGTGCATTGTCCAGATTGTAAGTTATATGTGTGCAAGTTTGATTGAAATTGCTCCAGGCGTTCCAACGTGATGCTCTAACATACATACACACGCACGTTCACACACACACACACACATATATATATATATATATATATATATATATATATATATATATATGACTCACTTTTGTAGATCTGTGAAACACTGTAGACACACATTTCAGGTGTGTTCATATCCGTCAAATACCGTTTACAAAATGCAAAATAAATATTTTATTTGTTTTCCTTCTTCGTGATCCTGTATCCTGTCTATAAGCTGTGTTAAAGAAAGAAATGAAGAAAGAAAGAAAGAAAGTAAGAAAGAAAGATAGAAAGAAAGAAAGAATGTGCTGGATGGTGACAGAACTCTTCATATGACAACAGTTAATGTGTGATCGCATAGCTGTTATAAAAATCCTAATGCACTGTGCATATGAGTCACCAATTCTGGAACACCGTTTCGATTAGTCCGAGTGGGTTATCTCTACGTGAGCGCTGTCAAAGCCACGCGGCAGATGTGACACCGCACAGAACAAGCTTTTGAAGTACAATGCAAAACTAATGTTGTCCATTCTGGATCCAAGTCTTCCATTGCCCTTTACGGGAGATTTATATGACCAAATGTGATTGTATTTCCCGGACAAAGAGCATAAATGGTTGGAGTTTGTCGTTTCGCAACTACTCGCCCCGTTTTGGTACAAAGGTCATTACTATGTTTGGAAAGGGGGGGGGGGGAAACTGCTGATATCTTCTTCTTTGTTATGTGCTGTCCTTATAATGAATGTTCCTGCAGTGGCTCTCCCTAATCATCTTCTTTCATTCCGTTCGTCCTCAAAGGAGCATTGGTTGCACTGTGTCGCGGTTATGCGACGAGCAGCCTAATACATCCTACTTTTGCCTGGTGTATTTTTGGAACCGAGTTCGGCTTCCCATTACTATTCCTATTCACTAGACCAGATTCCTGGCTGTTTCCAGGGACTTTATCACCCTGTTCCCCCCTTCACCCCCCCCCCCCTTTTCATCTAGTTGTCTCTTGCTTTTCATGCATCCCGTACATCGATGACCGCTGACCACTGCATCGAAAAAAGGCAAAGATCCTCAATATTCTGAAGCTCCATTCCACATAATTTTACAGAGGTAGCATCAGTAATACAGAGGGAAAAAAAAAGAATCTCTTGCTTTGACGGGCAAACTGTCTCTTCTCCTTCCCTAGGTGTTATTCATCCAGTGTACAGTTGTTGTCCTGTTACTCTTTAGCATTGGGCTTTTCACCAAAATGTAGTTTTCAACGGCTGCGAAAACTTAGATCGTGGGAAGGCGCGCTGATTTGCCCTCAGTTTAAAACACAAATGTACATACTTACATTATGTGCAAAATATCTGAAGTAAACCCACAGAAAACATGTCATTGGCGTGCAGGCCACTCAACACATTGTACAATAAAGGCTCTAGCCACACCACAAGTTGAAGTATATATATATATATATATATTATATATATATATATATAAGAAGGAATTACAAAAGCTTTATATCTTTAACAGAGACGCCAATGTCGAGGTGAACAGGAAATATCCTAGAATATAGGAGTCAAGCTGTCGTCTGTCATAAATATGGCGGGGAATAAATGAAAATGTAACTTCTTATTCTTCTTTCGTTAAAATTCTAGACATTAGTTTTCAAAGTATTTAAGAGAAAGCGAAGCTTTCTGTGAGACTGGACACTTCATTACAAACTGCAGTTGGCTATAACAGATCGTCCAGTTTGAGACAATACAGCTGGAGTACATCCAGGGCTTCTCCTGCGGGAGGAAAATTATGCAGTACTTATGGAAATTCAAATGGACGGGCCTTGTCCCTGGGGTACCATGAATATTTCTGGGCTTTCACTGGATGTAAAAATGGGGAAAAGTTATTGATTGATCAGCATACAACCTTGGGAAAAAAAGAGCTAACATGACTGTAGAATATATCAGACATTTTATATAACAATGTGTAAATTGTGGAAAGTTAGATATGTATTTAGTGCTGTAGAAACAGTAAAGGAGAATAATGACATGTGAACAAGTGGTTATTCAATCCCCCTTACATGAGAAGCTCTATGGCGATGCTGAAAACCAGAGAGAAACGTCTGCATTTGTGAGAGAGATTGATGTTAATGCATGTTTGAGTGACGAAGAAAAAGAAGAGTTTCAGTAGCCAGAAACATTGTTATTAATCCCATGCAAACATGACAGATGAAGTTTTCCACTAAAACAAATAAACCCATAAACACAGTTCGTGACTTGTAGCCGGTTAAATACACGTAAAAAGTCTCAAACAAAAATGACTTTATGGGCGTCTGAATTGCGTGTGTCCGGTACATACAGAGAGCGGTTAACATTCATAAACCAATGAGATATGTGAATTCGTTTCTTTTATGTAAATAAGTTTCCGCAGCAATCTCCATAACAGCGTTCTGCTGGACGCTAAATGTCCAGACAGAGCAGGAGACAATTAGTGGCACAGTAATCTGTAAGAGCAGTATAATGAGTTGGCAGGTTGCTGTATTTTTGGAACCGAGTTCGGCTTCCCATTACTATTCCTATTCACTAGACCAGATTCCTGGCTGTTTCCAGGGACTTTACCACCCTGTTCCCCCCTTCACCCCCCCCCCCCTTTTCATCTAGTTGTCTCTTGCTTTTCATGCATCCCGTACATCGATGACCGCTGACCACTGCATCGAAAAAGGCAAAGATCCTCAATATTCTGAAGCTCCATTCCACATAATTTTACAGAGGTAGCATCAGTAATACAGAGGGAAAAAAAAGAATCTCTTGCTTTGACGGGCAAACTGTCTCTTCTCCTTCCCTAGGTGTTATTCATCCAGTGTACAGTTGTTGTCCTGTTACTCTTTAGCATTGGGCTTTTCACCAAAATGTAGTTTTCAACGGCTGCGAAAACTTAGATCGTGGGAAGGCGCGCTGATTTGCCCTCAGTTTAAAACACAAATGTACATACTTACATTATGTGCAAAATATCTGAAGTAAACCCACAGAAAACATGTCATTGGCGTGCAGGCCACTCAACACATTGTACAATAAAGGCTCTAGCCACACCACAAGTTGAAGTATATATATATATATATATATATATATATATATATATATATATAAGAAGGAATTACAAAAGCTTTATATCTTTAACAGAGACGCCAATGTCGAGGTGAACAGGAAATATCCTAGAATATAGGAGTCAAGCTGTCGTCTGTCATAAATATGGCGGGGAATAAATGAAAATGTAACTTCTTATTCTTCTTTCGTTAAAATTCTAGACATTAGTTTTCAAAGTATTTAAGAGAAAGCGAAGCTTTCTGTGAGACTGGACACTTCATTACAAACTGCAGTTGGCTATAACAGATCGTCCAGTTTGAGACAATACAGCTGGAGTACATCCAGGGCTTCTCCTGCGGGAGGAAAATTATGCAGTACTTATGGAAATTCAAATGGACGGGCCTTGTCCCTGGGGTACCATGAATATTTCTGGGCTTTCACTGGATGTAAAAATGGGGAAAAGTTATTGATTGATCAGCATACAACCTTGGGAAAAAAAGAGCTAACATGACTGTAGAATATATCAGACATTTTATATAACAATGTGTAAATTGTGGAAAGTTAGATATGTATTTAGTGCTGTAGAAACAGTAAAGGAGAATAATGACATGTGAACAAGTGGTTATTCAATCCCCTTACATGAGAAGCTCTATGGCGATGCTGAAAACCAGAGAGAAACGTCTGCATTTGTGAGAGAGATTGATGTTAATGCATGTTTGAGTGACGAAGAAAAAGAAGAGTTTCAGTAGCCAGAAACATTGTTATTAATCCCATGCAAACATGACAGATGAAGTTTTCCACTAAAACAAATAAACCCATAAACACAGTTCGTGACTTGTAGCCGGTTAAATACACGTAAAAAGTCTCAAACAAAAATGACTTTATGGGCGTCTGAATTGCGTGTGTCCGGTACATACAGAGAGCGGTTAACATTCATAAACCAATGAGATATATGAATTCGTTTCTTTTATGTAAATAAGTTTCCGCAGCAATCTCCATAACAGCGTTCTGCTGGACGCTAAATGTCCAGACAGAGCAGGAGACAATTAGTGGCACAGTAATCTGTAAGAGCAGTATAATGAGTTGGCAGGTTGCTGTCTTATTAAAAGCGGTTGCTAGTACATTTTCACATGAAAGACTGTAAATCTTTTCTATTTCAGATTGTTCATTGTAAATGAACCATGCTAGAAGCCACATCCTGCAGGTTTTGATCATCGTATTTGTCTTTCTTTTTCTGGCAGGACACTCTTGCAGAACATGAAAGAGCTCATTAAAAAAAAATAAATAGGAAAGAACGAGGCTTTCGTACGATAAAGTAAGAGAACACAGTTTTGTAGGACGAGACATCGAAAATATCGTAGACAAACCACTTTAGTGAGACGTAAGAGAAAGAAAAATCATAGGAGAATTATCTGGGATTCGAGCACGGACTCCGGTAGGACGAACAGCCTTCTAGCCACGAGAGAACATCGTACTAATAAACTGCGCCAACTAGCACTTCCAAAAAAAAAGGTGTTTGTAGGCACAGTCATTAGTAACTGTTCAGTAGACACGAGGGATCGTGACACCCGGAAAGAAACGAGGTTATTATGACACAAAAATTCCGTAGCTTAGATTCAGTCTCTCTAGCAGGTACCAACTTTTTAGACAAACATATGCACGGTCTCCTGCCATGTCTGGTGCATACTTGAACAACAACAACAACAACAACAACAAACGAACTACTGAATAGTTACTAAAGTCACTAAAGTGCTTTGTCTACGACTTTTTCGAGGTCTAATCCTACAAAACTGTGTTCTCTTATGAAACAACTCTATACACTCTACTGCAGAGGGCTAAAACTAAAATCAAAAAAGAAGTGTTTCGGGCCTTAAAATTCATCGCACCATTTGGGATGACACTCCTCCACGAGTCATGAATCCCAGTCATCTGTGCTGCTTGTCATGACCTTTTTTTCACAGCTTTCACAAAATAACCGCCATCTACCACGTGGCACGAAATTTGAAATATGTCTTAGCTGTTATAACCCAGAATTTAATCTATTTAAACTTTACGTTTCGAACTACTTACCGTGCATATTCCATGCTGAGTCGGAAACTTATTCCGCTCTTTCCGTCAGTTGTTTTAATATTCTTGTTTGTTTTTAATGCACAAATGGTTACATAAGTCGAAATCTGATGTTGCCACAAATTCTTATGCTGATTGTTACGTAGCAATCACTTTCGACTTGATTTGGGTCTTTTGATTTAATCTCCTGACAAGGAAACAACAATACTGAACGTTTCCATCCATCCATCCATCCATCCATCCATCCATCCATCCATCCATCCATCCATCCATCTCCTAGTAAAGCACTGTGTAGGACACTTTGTGGTTTGTTGCAGCACATCAGTAGGTTTCTCTGTTCCTTACCATCTACATCAGTCTATGCATTGTGCTCTAGCTTTGCTGCGCGTTGTACATCTCGACTTCTGTGGTTCTTAATAAGATTGCTCTTGATCGACGCCACTTAATCATTCTGCCAAGTGTTCATTGTTACTCTGCTAGAGCAATAGTTTTGGAGTCTTTTCAGAACACAGCATTAGTCAATTTCTAGCCTACTTTTCTTATGACTGCTTCCTGTCTGCTTTGAGTGATTGGTATATATATATATATATATATATATATGTGTGTGTGTGTGTGTGTGTGTGTGCGTGCGTGTGTGTGTGTGTTTTAAAGTCTCAGTACACTTTCTATGTAAAAATGAAGAAAATGATGTCATAAAAAATGTGCTGTACAGTCAATCGTGAAGAAAAATGCAGTGAATGATTGCCATCTGCAGGAGTAATTTTTTACACTCAAAACAGAATGATGCTGTTAACGGAATAAAGAACTTTTTTGGTCGAACAAGTGTTTCGAAATGGCGGTCGATACACACGGATGGTTGTTCAAAGATTTATAACAAAATTTCCTGATAAACAACCTCCACATCTCACTATCGTTAGAAATTTGTTGAATAAGTTTCGTGATACGGGAACTGTGGAAGATGCTCCGCGATCTGGTAAGCCTGCTGTGTCTGAAGAAAAATGTCTAGATATCCAAGACAGAGTCCTGAAAAGTCCATGCAAGTCCTTAAGAAAAATGTCGCAAGAAATGAACGTATCACTGAGAATAGTGCAAAAAATTCTTAAACATAGGTTAAATTTTCATCCATACAAGATTTCTGTTGTGTCTGAACTAAAAGAGTGTGACAATCAATCCAGAGTCAACTACTCTACATGGTTTAAAGCAATTTTAGCTGAAGAAAACGAGTCAATTCTTGATTTAACATTCTTCTCTGATGAGGCATGGTTTCATCTATCTGGAAACGTTAAAACCCAAAATAATCGTATCTGGAGCAGTGTTAACCCCAGTGCATTTCATGAAGCGTCGCTACACGATGCTAAAATTGGGGTATGGTGTGCCGTCAGTAGAAAACTTTTAAATGGACCAATTTTCTTCAACAACACTATAAATGCCGATCGGTACCGTACTTACGTTCTGGAACCTTTTTTTTAGAACAACTGAATGAACGTGAAATTGAAGAAACGTGGTTCCAGCAAGATGGCGCAGCTGCACACACAGCTAGAGCAACACAGGGTTTTTTAGAAGAAATTTTCGCAGATTGCATAATATCTCGTGGAATTTGGCCTGCTCGTTCTCCAGATCTAAATCCATTAGATTATTATCTACGGGGTTTCTTGAAAGAAAATGTTTACAAAAATAATGTACAAACAACTGAGGACCTGAAAGAAGCAATCAGAATTACTATTCAAGAAAAAACAACAGACACGTTGCACAAGGTATTTGACAATATGAGGAGACGTGTAACAGTCATGTCTTGATGACCGTGGTGGACATTTCTAACACCTGTTATAATGAATATTTCAGTGGTACATTCCAGCTGACGCAAAACAGCGTTGTATCATTGCAGTCACTATTGTAACTAATTAAATGACTTTTTTAAAGCACATTGTGTGATGACGTCATTTACTTCAATTTAAAAATTTTTTTTCATAGAAAGTGTAGTGAGACTTTTAAAACACCATGTATATGTATATAACTTACAACTGGTGGTTATATGGTATGTTTTTACAGATTATGTGGTATGATTCTTAGGTTGGTTATGTGGTATGTTTTTTAGGCTGATTATGTGGTATGATTCTTAGGTTGGTTATATGGTATGTTTTTTAGGCTGATTATGTGGTATGATTCTTAGGTTGGTTATATGGTATGTTTTTAGGTTGATTATGTGGCATGATTCTTAGGTTGGTTATATGGTATGTTTTTAGGCAGATTATGTGGTATGATTCTTAGGTTGGTTATATGGTATGTTTTTAGGCAGACTATGTGGTATGATTCTTAAGTTGGTTATATGGTATGTTTTTAGGCAGATTATGTGGTATGATTCTTAAGTTGGTTATATGGTATGATTCTTATCATTAGTGTCTTTCGGATAATCAGGCGACCTAGTTACAAGAGTTTGAAAGATGCTCTCAGAAAGTAAAAAATCTGTTCCGTAGGACAGGAGCAAGTGAGACCGGTCTTTCTTCCTCCGCTACTCATTTTACGTATCCATGGCAGGAAGCCATCATTTTAACTTCTTCCTAAGATCCACAAACCAGGCAACCCAGAGAGATCCAAAGTGTCTGCTTGCTCCTGCCCTCCGGAACAGATTTCTGACATTCTGGACAGCATCTTTCAACTCCTTGTGACTAGCCTGCGTACATATCTGAAGGACATTAATCACACACTCCTTATCTTTGAGACCCTTACCTTCTTGCCTGGTCACACTTGCCGTATCTTCACCTTGAATGCAGTTTCCTTATACACATCCAGTCCCTCATGATCAGGGACTTCAGGCTATCGAGTCCCTATTGAACAAAAGACCTCATCATTCTGATCCTACTTCCACCTTTCTGCGCCTTACGCGACTTGCCTTCGAACTCAATCCGTGTGAGTTCAATGGCCTTTTTTTTCCGACTAGATCAGAGGTGTGGCTATGGGTGCCAAAATGGGTCCTAGTTATGCATGTCTGTTCAATGGGGCATTCTGAACACAAGGTCACAAAATCTTACAGTGGACCTTTTCCAGTTTTCTATAAACGCTATACTGATGTATCGGCATCACAGCCATGCCAGAGCATGACCTTGACAGCTTTATCAGTTTCGTTAAGAAGTTTAGTCCTGTGATATCTTTCACCTCCCATGCCTTTGCAACTTCTGTCAATTTTCTCGACATTGCCATCACTATCAGTCCTTCAAGACTTACCACTTCAGTCTGCTATAAACTCATTGATTCTCATAGTTATCTCGTGTAGTCCCCCTGGGAACAACTGTGTTAAGAGCACACTTATGTGAACATAGTCTTTGTGAGACAAGGAAAACAGATCTGTTTGCTTAAAAACTCTGACCTACTTCTGTAGCCCATAAACTTGTAGCAATCAACATTAATTGTAATTGTTATTTTTGTAAAATGTAATGTCAGGTTGGTGGACGGTTGGGGACATGGAGATCGCCGGCAGGGATGAGGTCTGCTCTGTGAAACCAATGAATCCTGGACATGACAAGCCTATGGGTCTTTACAACAATGGCTATCAGAATGATGTAAACAAAACAGAACCAGCGGACTATAAGTGGCGGGGAATGGATATTGTTGAAGCACTCATCGGATTCCTCATCCCAAAGTCGGAATGTTCTCTGTGGAACTGTCTCAAAGCCATCTGGCCAGCCAGCATTGGATCTGACATGGAGAAGGGGCTTAAGTACAGCCACCAGAGGCCAAAGTTTTGGCCAGACCAGCCCACATCACTGTCTTCATGGCAGTCCGAGCAAGATCATAGTCTGCCCTAGCAAGAAAAGGTCCTGAAATCAGATGTACCCAGCCAAAAGGCGCATGGGAAAAATCAGGGTATCACACATCATCACCAATGTGCGTACGAAGAAGAAGATGACAGAGGATGCATCTGTCACCAAAGGAAAGGTTTTACAGGGAAGCCAAGTGTTACTGAAAAGACGGTCGGCAAAGAGTGTGAAAAATGTATTCTGAACCCTAGGAAACCTTTGTTGAGAGCCATTTGAGAACTACAGATAGCGGAGTCCGCAGTGAGGAAAATTATGTGGACTTGATTGCGGTTGTACTCATACAGATTGCAACTGGTCCACCGCTGCTGACGAGATTCTTCAGCTGCGTGCGTGGGGTGAAACTCCTCCCAATCAATGAAGAAAAATGCGATTAGGGGTGCCACGCAGCGCTGTCATGGAAAAGATGAAGGAAAGGATTAAGTGAAGTAACCAGTAGTATCGAGATCTGAACTACTCAAATCATGGTACCTCTGCTCTAGAAGCCGGCCATGTCCTATATACACCCATAGTGGGGCAGATTGCCTAAATTCACTTTACCCAGGGGTTAAACTAAGACACTGCTGGCGAGATTCTTTGGCTGCCGCGCGTAGAGTGAAACTCCTCCCGGCCAATGAAGAAAATGTGATTAGGGTTGCCGGGCGGCGCCGCTGTGAAAAGGTGATGGAAAGATAAAGTGAAGTTTAATCAGTATGTTCAGTAGTCTCGCTGCGAGAGATACTCATACCACGGCACCTCTGCTCTAGAGGCCAGCCACGTCCGATATACACCCATACTGGTGAAATATGTCGAAACCGGCTTAACCCAGGGGTGAAACTTGATGACTATTCATGTCACGGTACCTCTGCTCTAGAGGTCGGTTACGTCCTAAACACGCCCATACTGGGATAATACACCTAAACTGGCTCAACCCAGGGGTGAAACTTACTAGTAGTGAGGATTCGTCCTCCTGGACAAAAACTCCGTCTGGTCACAACTAGGAAGGATAGCGGCCACGACCACAAAATGCTGAAGTCGGAGTCACTGAACCAGTGCAGTCTAGATAGGCAACCACCTCTCACCCTGTGGGGATATACTGATATCCAAAACACGTCGAGGTTTTCCGGTGAGAAAATCCAACTCTAGATTAAACTGGTGCAACGAAAACCACGGTGTCACGCAATCCTGCTTCTGAGACCCAACAAGAATACAGCCCCAAGCCCCGCGATACTCTGAATCTCTTATGGTCCTCTCGTGGATCTCGTGTGGTCTTCAGGAGGACCACGGGACCTATCGGGGACCACAGGAGTAAATTCAGTAGGATCGCGGGGCTATCTTGGTGGTAGAAGCGAACGAAGAAGAAGAAGATCTCATGTAGTCCTCATCTCATTCTAGATCGTGCAAGGACTCTATTCCTTTCTCTCAGCTCTTAGGTTGTGACGTCTGTGTGCTGGAGATCTTGATTTTCGTGATAAAACCCACAGGATGCTGGATTTCCTTCGCCAAAGCGGCTATGCAGAATATGTTCTCACTTCGTCCTTGAACTGTATCAGCCATATCTCGCGACAACAAGCTCTAACTCCTAAACTGTTTTGCAGCTCGGACAGAGTAAAACTAGTACATACTTACCACCCCCACTGTCTGGCGGTTAGGGACATCTTGTTCTGTCATCTCCATTTTCTCCAGACCGAGCCGGACACACGAGAACTCTTCGCAGAACCTCCACTGGTGGCCCACCGACGGGACAAGGACCTCAAGGGCTTATTAGTTAGAAGTCGACTCAAGTCAGCGGCACGACTTTTTCTGGTACCAAACGTTTCTGTCGCCGTAGATGCAATACTTGTCCGTTTGTTGTTCAAAAAAGAAACGCAATAAATACGATGTGACGGTTTAAACTGACGTTTGCTGATCAGACAAGGGCAAATTGCCTGAAACGTTCATTTGGACATCAGCTTCACGTACTGACCTGAACTGTACTCAGCAGATGATTCATGAGCACAGAAATGCGACACTAGTCCAAGCAGTATTTTTGGCAATAACTCAAGACAGGTTCATGAGAATCCTATGAAACTTATTGAACACAAAACTCACTGACCATGTTATTTAACGCCTATAAACGATTGACGCACCTCGAATCGAGTAACTTGAAAATTCAAAGTGCAAGTATGGCTCATCTCATTACAGAACAACGACTCATCATTATTGGACGTTTACAGACTGGACAGTCACAAAGTGTAGTGGCCAGACAATTTCTTGTGGTTAGAAGCACCATTAATCGCCTTTGGAGACAATTTCAAGAAGCTAGCTCAGTTGCAGACAGGCCGAGCAGTGGAAGACCTATGTCACAACTCCTGCCGTAGATCGCTTCATACGGCTGCGTCACCTCCGGAATCGATTTGTATCTGCGTCCTCAACAGTCAAATCAATTGACATCAGCTCATGCCAAGATCAAACGGTCAGGAACTGGCTGCGCGACGCTGGTCTTTGGGCTAGAAGACCCTATAGAGATCCTGTTCTTTAGGGACCGACATTGGCAGAACCGACTGCAATGGGCGAACCAGCATCGTCAATGGACCGTTGGGAATGACTAGAGAAGGGTTTGGTTTAGTGACGATTCAATCTTTCTGCTCCATCGACACGATAGGCGAAGAAGAGTTTACCGCAAAGTCCATGACTGTTACGCCCAGAACTGCGTGAATGAGGCTCCTCCACATGGTGGTGGAGGTGTACTGGTATGGGGGACGATCAGCTTCATGGGAAGAAGTGACCTGGTGCAAACTGAAGGACACCTGAATGCTCAACGATACGTCGCTGAAATTCTTCGTCCTTACGTCCTTCCATTCCTGACTGCACCTCATGTGTCACAACTTACCACCCAGTTCCTCGCCGATAACAGCGTGCAGACCATTCTGTTGTCATTCATGTCATCAGACATGAACCCAATAGAACACTTATAGGATGAACTCAACAGACAAGTCCGCCAGCGAGACGTGGAGCCAACCAATCTCCGACAGTTATCTCTTGCACTGCGGAAAGAATGGGCAGCCATCCCATAACAACAGATCGAACGGCCAATCGGATCCATGTCAAGGAGATATTGTTCTCTGATACAGGCCAGAGGAGGCCATACACCTTACTGGAACAGAGGCCTCAGTAGCAAAGAATAAAAGTCCAAACCAAATTTAATGAACATCATTTCATTGTTAAGGTCTTAAAGTTTCTTCATGCCAATATTGAAACAGTAATTCCGTAAACTAAAATTTTGATGTAAGTTTGAAATTTGGTGTCCATTACGACTGCAAAAGCGATCCGTTTCTTTGTGTATATATATATGGATGAAGGGGAAAGCGAATATGAAAAGAACATTAAAACTATTTAAACCATTTAAACTAACAAGAAATATGTATCAATATGTTTCATATGTATCAATGAGGAAAAACTGGAAGAAGTGGAGAGTTTTGAATATCTTGGATCACTACTAACTAATAATGGAGATACAATGAGGGAAATTAAAAGGAGGACATCTATTGCTCTTCAGAAAGTAAAACAAATAAAGAATCTGTGGAGAGGAGCAGACAGAACCACAAAAATAAGATTTTTAAGGACATGCATCTTTCCTATCGCAACATATGCCTGTGAGACCTGGACACTTAACAAAACAGCTGAGAAGCACATAAATGCCTTTGAATGTAAATGCTATAGAAGAGTTCTCCAAATATCGTGGACACAAAAAAGAACAAATATATCTATACTACAAGAGCTAAATATTGAAGAAGGCTGGCTAGTAAAGAGGATTAAAGAGAGAAAACTTAAATATTTTGGCCACATTAAACGTCATGATAATTTAGAGAAGACCGTATTGGAAGGATACATAATGGGAAAAAGAAAAAGAGGAAGACCGAAACGAAGATGGCTGCAAGACATCGTTGATGATCTGGAAATGGATGCAGCAGCAGCAGGCCATCTTGCTCACAACCGAGAGGCCTACAGGAGTGCTGTTTGGGAGGCAAAGTTCCGCAAGGGACATGCAAAGGAATGAATGAAAACTAACAAGTTCAAAAAATACTTCTACAAACCGCAGATGTTATTCTGACCATTGATTCTGTTTAGAAAATTATTTTAGAAATAATGCTCAGCATTAAAAATGACAGAAATGGAGTTATCAAGAGGTACTAAGTCAGACAGACAGCCTGACGGACGCACGGATGGGCGGATAGATAGATAGACAGACGGACGAATGCATAGACAGCTACACAGGTGGACGAACAGACAGACAGACAGACAGACAGACAGACAGACAGACAGACAGACAGACAGATAGATAGATAGATAGATAGATAGATAGATAGATAGATAGATAGATAGATAGATAGATAGATAGATAGATAGATAGACGGACGAATGCATAGACAGCTACACAGGTGGACGAACAGACAGACAGACAGACAGACAGACAGACAGATAGATAGATAGATAGATAGATAGATAGATAGATAGATAGATAGATAGATAGATAGATAGATAGATAGATAGATAGATTTTATTTCCAAAGGGTTAAGAATTGGGCACGCAGGGCCGTCTGACATTCTGCCCGTCATCATACAGCTTTCACTCAGTCACAGTCATTCAGCATTTGTTAATGAGCATAATAATCATGAAGACACATTAAATGATTGCATAAATAAATAATAAACTTATCTCATGTCTATACACTCTACACTCTAATTTATGCAACACATGAAATAAACTTGCATTCTTACATTCATTCAAAACTATCAAATTTATAGAAAAGCTTTAAAAAAAAGAACAATCAAGCCATACTTTAAACTAGTTTAGATTATGCTTATGGAGGCATATAGTCCATATCAAACAAATGTTGACAAAATTTAAAGTTATAAGAACTAATATTACTTATAAGTTTTACATGAACGTGTAAGGCATTCCAAAGGTGGGCAGCTGAGTAAGGGAAGCTTTTTTTAAACATGTCAAGCTTTGGTTTTTGGAGAATACAATTGGTTAAGCGTTAGCTGTGTTTTGGGTTGGATTTGAACAACTACCACAGATAGGGTGGAGCATTGTGCGATAGAATTTTATGAATTAACTTGGCCTTGTTGAAAAGAAATATCTTCTTGAGGAGTAGAATATCAAGATGGTTGTCCTTATTTGTAATACGTGCTGCATGTTTGTCATCTATACGCTTTATTGCTGGTTTTTGAAGTGAGCAAGTCTGCACAAAAATCATTGGAAGCAGCAGAAATGTGGTTTATTAGAAGAATGTTGCGAATCCCCTGGACAGCAAAAATAACTAATGAAGAATGTATGAGAAGAGCTGGAGAGACAAAAAACCTTGTCAGAAAGATAAGAGAGAGACAATGTACTTTCATAGGACATGCAATGAGAAGAGGGAGCATTGAAAATATTATAACAACAGGAAAAATAGAAGGAAGAAGATCAAGAGGAAGACCAAGAGAAATGATACTGGACAGTCTGACGGGATGGTGTGAGAGGAGATCACCAACTGAACTGATGGCCTGCATGAAGGATCGGGTACTCTGGAGAAGCATAATAGCCAACGCCAGTCGGCACGGCACCTGATGATGATGATGAAAGTCTTTTCATGTTTGACATGGAACAACCATCGCAGACCCAGACTGTGGAACAGTCGTCCAAGTGTGTTTGTATCTGTGATATGTAGCATATTTTCCTGTTGTATATGTCAAGAAAATGTTTAATTTTACTAAATTGATAAACTTTTTGCGCAGTTAATTTGGTTAGATTGTCTACATGATGATTCCAGCTGAGGTAATGGTCAATCACGAGACCTAGAGTTTTATGTTCACTAACATTCTCTACCTGTAAAGTTCCAGCATGGAGCTGTAGTGTTGTTGATGGTGAATTTGTTATTTTCTGTCTTGTTGTAATGAGCATGAATTTTGTTTTGCTGGTGTTTATGAGCATTCTGTTGTTATTGCTCCAGTTAATTAGACTGTTTATTTCAATTTGAAGAGCTGACTCAAGGTTAATACAATCATTGTCACTAGTGTAAACTGTACAGTCATCAGCAAAGAGGTCACAAGATAATTTTTTGAGATGAAGTAGAAGATCATTGATGTAGATGGTAAACAGGAGAGGACCAAGAATAGATCCCTGTGGAATGCCATTATCAACCACAGATGAACTTGACCTAGAGCTTTTGAGGCAAACTACCTGCTGTCTGTTGGAAAGAAAAGATGTAATAAATTTTGTCAAGTCAGGATGTAATCTATAAGTCTCAAGCTTTCTAACTAGGTTGACATGATCAGTCATGTCAAATGCTTTTTTTAAAGTCAACGAAGACAGCGCCACATAATTTATCATCGTTTATATTAGATAACAAACATTCTGTCATTTTTGTGAGAGCTGTGAGCCAGGAATGTTTCGGCCTAAAACCTGACTGACAGTCAACAATCAAATCATTTTTTGAGGTATATTTCTCAGAACTAAATTTAAAAAGGGGATATATTTTTGCAATTTTAAAAGCCTGAGGAAAATGACAATGTGCAATGCACTGATTGTAAATGTATGTTAGTGTATCTGTAATTACTGGGGCAGAGTAGCGTAATATCTTGTTGCTAATTTCATCACGTCCTGCTGTGTTGTTGTTCTTTAAAGATGAAAGATAATTATAAACATCACTAACTGACATGAAAGGAATACTGGGTTGCTTTAGCACATTTGCTACCTATAAATGTATTTAATTCGCTTAAGTCAAAAGTAGGGGTTGGTAGTGAAGATTTTAAGATATTGACTTCTTCTCTGAAGTGATTGCTGAACTCTTCACTTGCTGGCACATGATTATAACTCTGCAAGTCAGACTGCTTTCTCTTGTTTGCATGAATGTTAATTGCTTTCCAGATAGACTTACTGTCTGATTTATTCTGAATTAGGTTCCTAAAGTAATTTCTCTTTTCTTGCCTAATTAAAATACTGAACTCTATTTCTAAGTAATCCGTAGCTAGTGAATTCCTTATTTTTGTGGCCTGATCCCTTTCCCTCATGACTTGCAATAGATAGATAGATAGATAGATAGATAGATAGATAGATAGATAGATAGATAGATAGATAGATAGATAGATAGACAGATAGATAGATAGATAGATAGATAGATAGATAGATAGATAGATAGATAGATAGATAGATAGATAGATAGATAGATAGATAGATAGATATTTATCTGCGTGCAGAAAACTATATTAGTTTCATTCAGGCACTCTAAAACCAGAAAATATTTGCGGAGATTAACCCATTGGCTTCCATTAGTATAAAGTTGGCTAATTTTAATTTTGTAGATGTACATTTCTGTACATGAAAACTTCTAAATATGCCGTTCTATTTCATAACAGATTCGTTACTAAACTGTCGAATGAAAACATTCTGTTATTCTGTTACTTTTTATAATCACGCGAGATATGGACTCTCAGGAGAACACATAAACCAGGGAATAATTTGATAAATGTTAACCGAAGGATTTGATCAATATACCTCAACCAGGATGGAGAAACAACATCAATTAGCCGTGTCTTGTCACGTGACCAGAGTGTTCCAGTGCCTTTATTCTTTCTATCGAGAGCAAAGGTCAAGCTCGCTGATACCGTACTGAAAAGAATAGTAAAAGCAGAATGCTTATCACTCAAAAGTACTGAGATTCGCCAAGAGGAGAATTCTCACACTAAAACTACAAAGAAATAGAGGAGAATTCTCACACTAAAACTACAAAGAAATAGAGGATAATTCTTACACTAAAACTACAAAGAAATAGAGGAGAATTCTCACACTAAAACTACAAAGAAATAGAGAAGAATTCTTACACTAAAACCACAAAGAAATCACTAAAGAAAAAAAGCCAAGATTTTTCTGTTTGCTTTTTAGCATTTTTAGTCTTCAGAAATCTATACTTTTTAAATGCCTCCCCATCCCACCCTCCCCCTCTCTCTCTTACTCCATTCTCCCTTTCTCTCTCTCTCTCTCTCTCTCTCTCTCTCCTCATTCAATTCTTTCCTTCTCCCTGTGTTTGTTTTAAGCAAAAGAACAAAGTTTCAGTTCCTTCGTCTGCTTTATAATTGTTCCCTCCTTTGCATTTCAACATCTGATGTACTTGTTCAGCTATTTTTATCAAGAGATAACCCACTTTTTTACATTTCTGCAAACTGCAGCCAAAAAGCCAGCAGATATGTTAGAAATACTGCGAATAAATCAAATTTCTATTTATATATATAAATATATATATACATCAATTCTGTTTATCCTCCCTTACGCCAGCTCCTATGCTAGTAATAACTGGCCTCCAATTCTGTTCCGGTGTCCAATCCTACAGGGCTTTACTCCTGATTTCACTCACACCAAATGGACGCCCACGCAGTGACAAAATACCCACGAGTTGTGTCCACTTGATGCTATTTTCAGATGTCCCCGGTGATCTATTCTTGAAAGTGAAATTTATGGGTGTTGGCATTCTCTTAATTCCTGCATCTGCGCATGCGTGTCTCCAGACACGTAGCCGACATCATCAAAGTTCATTTACACCGCGGACGCTTACGTATTCCTGTCCTTGAGTTGTTCTACTCAGAGCGCGCTTATGAATTTTTAGAGAGAATGAATGAATGAATGAATGAATGAATAATCTTTATTTTTCAAGGGTAAAGAATTGGGCACGCAGGCCCGTCTTACATTCTGCCCTTCATCACTCCATCTTTCATTCTTCCCACACACTTGATTTAGTACAAAAATACAAATTAAATTAGTAAAAACATATCAAAAGAGTGTAAGATTTAACTACTACATTCAAGGTAAAAGAGAAGAAGTAATTAACCTAATAAAATAGCACTCACGCACACATACACCCGCAGACATATACATAAATAAAAATACATTGTAAATACAGATCTTCTAACATATGTTTTTTAAACAAACATTAAAATAATTTCTAACAATATCTAACAAGTTGCTTTTCTAACTATGTCACTGAAGTACTTGATGGTGTCACGAGCCATGTGTTGAGAGAGTGCTGGCTATTTTATGGAGGCATATAATTACAAGCAAGTAAATAATGAAACAGGTTTGAAATGAAACAGGAAGTATGAAAGAGAGAGAGAGAGAGAGAGGGGGAGGGAGAGAGAGATTGGGAGAGAGATTGAGAGAGAGAGAGAGGGGGGGGGTATGTTGATAACCTGGAGCTGTTATGTTTAGAGTGAAGTTAAAAGAAATATAGTGCGGGAATATCGAAGCTTTAAAATATGTCAGTGACGCTTTCGCAAACAGGTCATGGCTCTGCCCTGCTACCTTTATCGCTGCACTAATACCGCGGCGGCGTAGTGGTCAGTGCAGTCGCCTGCCGATCAGAAGCTCTCCTGTTCGATTTCGCATTTGGGCAAACATTCTTTCGGACCGACTGGCACCGGGGTCAACCCAGCCTAAAAATATCTGCACCTTGGTTGTCCATAGGAGAACAAAGGCAGCAATATAGCAACATTGACAAACGAGATAAGCCGCCCACAGAAGCTTTCACAATAAGCCTCTGCTGGAGGCAAGAGTTCTTTGTAGTGGGTGTATAATTTTAATGTTTTACAAGTCAAGACAAGACACGTGTTCTAGATTGAGTAGAAATGCAGACATGTGGATAATAATAATAATAATAAAATGTCTGGGTTAGAGTGAGTGTTCTTGGGAAATGTTTTAACTGGAACAAATTGAAATAGATAATAGTTGGAAGTATGAAAGAATAAGTTTGGTTACTAACATACCATTTAGACAGACATCGATTTTCCAGTGGTGCTTGTTGCTATAGAAAAGAAAATATATGTCAATTAAGGACGTGTATATGGGTCATCAAAGCACGGCCAGGCTTCGCGACAGGCACGACAGGGGAGGGGGAAGCACTAGGGCGTCATCTTCCCGTCCCCCCGTCCACATGCACAAACGGAAAACAAGATAGAGGCCGACTACTACCGACAGAGGTGGACTACGTGTTTTCTTTGATAGGAAGGTGAGATCGCAGCGAATATCCATCGTTGTTTCTTATATCTTATATCTTATATCCTTCCCGTGCCGTTAGACGTCACATAGGGCTCGCAAAGTAGTTCGCCAATTTTTCCTGTCTTCGGCGAGTCTTTCAACCTCAACAAAGGATTTTATGCCTGTTAACTTGGCCTCTCTTAATAATGTCCTCTTCAGAGTTTCACGCGGTCTGTCCCTTTTTCTTCGGCCTGTTGTGTTCCACTTGATAGCTTGTTTTGAGATTCTCTGATCATTTCTTCTCATCAAGTGACCAACATATGTCCATCTCCTTTTCCTGATCACCCGTGAGATTGGTTGTTGTTCAGTCATCTGTCTTATCTCTGCATTGTTCTTGAATTCATCCCACTTGATGCCGAGTATTTTCCTTAGGCATTTGTTTTCAAAAGAGTCTAATTTCTTTTCTATTTCTTTAGTTGTTTTCCAGCTTTCGCATGCATAAATGAGGGTGGATATTACATTTGAATTGAATAGTCTTAACTTGGTTTTTGTGCTTATAACTTTTGAATTCCATATGTTATCAAGATTCTTGAAGATTGATGCTGCTTTTGCAATTCTGATCCTAACTTCCTTTCTAGTGTCACCATCCTGGTCTATGTAGCTGCCAAGGTATGCAAATTGATTGACTTCTTCAATATGTGTCCCTTCTATGAGTATTTTTCCATTTTGATTGATGGGAATTTTCATTATTTTTGTTTTGTCCTTGTTAATTTCAAGTCCTATTTTGCTAGCCAGTGAAGATAGGCTATCTGTTTTTTCTTGCACGGAATTCACATTATTACTGATAAGAGTTATGTCATCAGCAAAATCAAGATCTTCTAGTTGGGTCCCATGTACCCAGTCAATACCTGTGTATCGTTGTTTAGCTGGTGATAAGTCATGATTTCATTACTATACACCGGAAACCAAGCAATAGTCGGTGCAATGGAGCCACAGAGGAAGCTCCACACCCAACAAATTTCGTGCAGCTCCTTCACTAGAGAAATAGATGGCTACGGTTTTTTTTTCTTTGGATGACTATGGTGTACAGCTGGTTGACTGCTTTCCGCAAGGGATGACAATGAACAGTGCACGTTACTGCCAGTCATAACGAAGCTTACGCTGCAAAATCCAACGCAACGTAGAGAAAGTGGTCCAGTCACGTGTTGCTCCTACATGACAATGCACGACCACATGCGAGTCGTGAAACTGTTGCTGAGTTGGAGTCCTTGGGGGTTTATGGTGTTGCCACATCCGCCATAGTCTCCCGACCTTGCTCGGAATGACCATGCACTGTTGAAGTTACGAAGCAGCTACCGAGAGGCCAAAGTTTCAAAAATAATGAAAAAGTATAAGAGGCTGTCTTTCATTGGACGTGCAGTACATCCAAAGATTGGTTCCGAGAGAATATGCGAAAATTAGCAGAACGCTAGCGACGGTGCACTGAGCATTTTGGAGAGTACATCGAACATGCTGAACGCACGTCCATGGTTGCAACTTGAGTTATCTGCAACTAACTCTGTGGAAGATATCGAAACACAAACTTCGAGTTAGGTGAGGAGTTTTTTAGATGGATTTCTTCCATTCAGGCAGAGAACCCGAAATAAAATAGATTTCTCGACAGGCTCTACAAATGTAGCAAACATAGATCCGTGCTTCGTTGATACACTAAACTAACACAGCGATTTTCAAACTTTCTGAGCTCACGGCACAGAGGTATAAAAAGTTTTAGCTTAGAGGTACTTATCTCATTCGGCAGTATAAAATTTACTTTTTAACTACTTCACTTTAAACAACACTGGCAGTTTTGGTACATCTAGCACATCTATGTCAATCAATGCTCAGAGCGATATTTAGGCAAAAGTCTAAATAAAATGGAAAGTAGCTCATCTCTTACTCAGCCCATATTTTTAAATTATAAAGTAAACTTCCTTCAAGTTTCTTTCTACCAAAATTTCTTATAAAAATTTATTACAGCAGAGCACAAAAATTAATTCTGGAGTAAAAGAGTTAATAATTATTAATAACAGTAAATGGACTCTTCCAAACTTCGGCCATAAACCTGCAAATTCGTTGTGTTAGACCGGTTGAAAAACACTGAAACATCAAATGAAGCTCTTACATGAGACACTAGTGAGGCTGGACAAAAGTCTTGGTCACATCACGTTTTCTAGTCTTGATAAATTGCATTGTCTGTTCCACATATACGTTACTGTGAATGCATATATATATATGTGTGTATATATATATATATCTTGTTATAATGTAACATAAGGTCCCTGTATACATGTGTCCATCTATGACTGCATGTATGCGTGGCTGTGTAAGTGTTCATTTAATTCTGTGAAGTTTATCGAAAACGAGAGAAGAGATATTAAGCAAAGTTCTTATTCCGTTGTGGTCATTCATGCTGGAATTACAGTAACACCATCCGTACAGCACGCACAAAAGCTGGCAACAGAATCCGTTGCTTAGAACATATAGATTTGTTTAATGCAGTACAATGAAGACTGACGATAGACAAGTTCTCACTGAGCAATGGTAACACTGTGTTAATAGGTGCCGATATAGCTCCATGCTTGTAACACATAGACAAATGCATCCATTATACAGCAACATACGCCAACCAGCCATCTTCAGACGTCCATCTTGGGCGCTGTTCACGTCCAGACTCACACAACCGACTACTTAACTTTTCCCTCGTGTGCAGATCTGAAGTCGTAGGTGTGTCTCTGTCTTTACTGTCTTATTGGGGGATTCGTTAAGCCTGTGTTATGCCTTGATGCTCACGATTATTCTAATCTGCACATTACCTTAAAGCCGTGTATTCTGAGTGTTACTGACTCCAGCCATCAACTTCACGTTTCTGGATTAGTTAATCACAGCCTCCAGCCATTCTTCACTTCCAGGCTCTTTCAAACCTAAGGTTAGAAACACACTGATATGGAAGTCAAGCCAGTCCTGCGTATCACTTGACATGAGGGTTTATTGATGAAATGGATGAAAATGCAGATGGTGATGACGTTAATCTGACCCCCAGCAGGTTTGCTCTGCTACATGGCGAGTCTATTCACACTTGCAAAACTCCAGAACAGATATAAACGTCCATTTTCCCGACAGAGACATCACGAAAACCATCCACTCAGGTACACATCCAAAACAAGACTCACTCAACTTTTTCCCCCACTATCCCCAGTCACGGGATTCACAAACCACGTGACCTTCTGGAAGGATCTCGACCCTTACCCGGACGTTCAAAATAGACTCATAAGGCGAGAAATGCCCTTTCTGTGGAGAAAAAACCCAAATTATCTCCCATACTGCTACAGACTTCGAACTACGCTCAGATGACGTAACAAATAATGCACTACTTCTTATCCGTCTTCGTTCGCTCCAAAACTACTGCTGTAATAAACGGGGCAACTATTCTGTTCTGCTCTTTAAGTTTCCCTTCTGAAATAAAAACTTTCCTTGACAGTTTTTCACTTTCTTTTATGGTCTTACTGTCTGAATCAGCTCGGTGACCGAAGCTTTAACATAAATAAGTACAGGATTTTTTTTTTAAAGCAGTCATCCAGGGGATGCATGCCTACAGTAGCATCCAAGGAAAACACGTGAACTTTTGGGGGAACCCCCATTGGTGGCCTACAGACGGGACAAGAACCTCAGGGACCTTTTAGTTCGAAGTCGTCTTAAGATAGGTGACACTTTTTATGGTACCAGACACTGCGGACGGCGTAGATGCAACACTTGCCCGTTTGTTGTCGAGGCTAGCCAGATCTCCTTCCCTAAATCCACGTTATCAGTTCAGGAGGGTTTCACCGGCACTTCATGCAATGTTATTTATGCCATTATGTGCAAACGTTGCGGTATGAAGTACATAGGGGAGACCAGTTTACGCTTAGGAGATCGTTTTCGCCAACATTTTAACGATATTTCTAAGAGGCCCTGGACACCTGTGGCTAAACATTTTTGCCTTAGCAACGATAGGGGGAAAAAGGACTTTTCTGTTAGTGCGATCCGCTCTTTTCCTGCTGATATACAATCTCGGAGGGTCCTAGAACAGCGCCTTATTTTCCAGACTGGTGTCTCTACCCAACTGGAATTAACAATGTCTTCAGCTTCCCTTAACTTCTTTAGTTTTCCACCTTTTTTCTGTGATTTATACTCTACTTTCTTGTTTCTTTCTCCTAGCTCCCCTCCCTATCGCCACCTTCTCTTCTTCTCTAACGGCTTTCATGTGTCTATTACCATTCCCCCGTTCCCCCTCTCTCTTCACCTCTTCTTTATGATTGGCTCTATCGGCTTATTCTTTGTGTGGCTCCGCGTGGTTTCTATGTCTCGTCCTGTGGACATGCGTTTCTGTGCTCCCTTCTGACGGAGGATGCCACATTAAGATACGTTTCTCGCTTATTTATTCGTTTTTTTTTTGTCTCGTTTATTATGATATCCTCGAAAAAGCCTCACGCCGAAATATCGGATGGTGTATGTTTTTCATTTATACATTCTCATACTTTCTATTCGTTTCGTTTCTCACTTTACTCACTCCCTCTTCACTTTGTGAAACTACGCCATACACCTCTATCTACCTTTATCATCCAAGGAAACGAAGATGTATACAGACTGGCAAAAAAAAAAAAAAAACAGATCAGGATGTGATGGAGAAAAAGTATCTCACCGTGTATGGTACATAGATTCCACTGTTATCTTCAGTTACTTCAGCGCGTGTTTGACATAACATGAAATGTGCAATTCATAAAGTTTCATCTTCTAGGGGTACTGCTTTTGATTAAAGTCAGTAACCGCGTAGCATTCCCCTAAGTCTTTATTGTTCAATGTATTATTCGAAGTGCTTTGCCTTATCCGACAGTGAAAATTAATCCCAACATATAAACAGAGTGTAACTCCCTCCCAGCGCTAAAAGAAAAAAAAAACAGCGTCCCTATTATCCACGGCCTGTAAGGAGCACTTGTTTATTATTATTTCTTACGAGGAGTAGCACGAATGAGAGAACAGATTCTATGTATCTTGGGAAGAATTCATTGTCATGAATGAGTTTTGTCTCATTTACTTCAGGAATGTTCCATGTATGATTTGTCATTCCTACCTACTCCACTCCCCCCCCTCACCCACCATCTCCTTTTTTTTCACAATCTGAAGCTATTCTCTGGTAGATCGACTTTGTGTTCACTGAGTGAGATAGTAAGAATGCATTAGTTTTGAACGGGATTTATCAACTTTTTGTTACAAGAAATGCTGAAGATTTGTTCTAATCTCCTGTGATGCAGGACCAAGCACCTTTCCCTCTCTGGCCAATGATGATGATGATGATGACTGGCGCTGATGCAAGTATGCTATAATGGCTTTCCTAATGTCTTGGAAAATACAGATAACAAAGGCATCATGTCCTCTGATCGATGTGTAATGTCCGAGTTATCAGCCAGTTCCGCCAAGACCTGGATGACATAGTAAGGATAATTGAGGGGACAGAGATAAGATGCATATGGTCAAGCAGGTCCAGGCACCCATCTTTTAACCTTTAGCAAAATAAACTTCGATCCATCTGCCAGTGTGTACTTGTATCTGGCTATTTGTCAATAGAGGTCTTTTATTTATTTAGACTAGCTTAAGTGCGCTCGTGGACATCAGTAGCTACATCTACAAGTATGCTTTCCATCTGGCAAGGAAGACTGGTTCGTAGTGATGTGCTTCATATCTCTCAGTGATCTTAGATAAGTGATTTGTCACAATGTACTTCACATCTCTCAGTGATCTTAGACTAGTGACTCGTCACAATGCACTTCACATCTCTCAGTGATCTTAGATGAGTGACTCGTCACAATGTACTTCACATGTCTCAATGATCTTAGATGAGTGACTCGTCACAGTGTTCTTCACATCTTTCGATGATCTTAGACGAGTGAGTTGTCACAGTGTACTTCACATTTTTCAGTGCTACTATAAGAGTAAGTCGTCGTGATGTACTGATTTCAGTGATCTTATATAAGAGTGACTCGTCACGATGTACTTTACAGATTTCACTGCTATTACACGAGTGAATCGTCACGCTGTACTTCACATCTCTCGGTGATCTCATAACAGTGAATCATTTCACAGATTTCAGAGATCGTTTTATGTGGCAAAAACTCTTTAAAGATTAATTTGAACATCTACAAACAAACAAACAAAAACCCAAAAAAACAGAGATAACGGAAGACGCGAATGTTAGTAAAAGTTTCGAAAACTTTATCAAGAAAATCTTTAGAACCCTTGATATGTATAACCACCCCTTTTATGCAAAACATTTCAAAATGCCAGTAATTACAGAATGGATGCATCGATTTATCGCTCACTTTCGCTCCAACTAGTACAATTCCAGAACCGCCTTTTTAAATTGCCGTATATTTTTTGGTAAAAATGACTGCAGTTAGAAACACTTGATAAGCCATGCAGCTGACGAGCGATGACTTGCTCACTATGCAAAATAAATATCGCGTTGATATTTCAAACAGCAATTAACAGCTGCTGCACTGTGGCATAAATATGACCTTCCTTACACTTTCCACAGTGATTGGTGGGAAAAACCCAGAATTCCATTTTCCTCCCTGCTTCTGCCTGTAGTTGAACCCGTGTAGTAGCTGATAACATAGCATTTATTAATAGCCAATTCAAGGGTTCTCAACCAGTGTGGAATTCCCCCATCCCCACCCCATGTTAGAGTCCTAGGGGATGGTAAATTAGGCCCATAGATTGACAGACTCAAATTGGTGGAAAATCAGGTGCAGTGCTGGTAGGCGTTGCAGTCATACTTCTTCGCAGATCCCGAACCGTGATTTTGTTTTCCCACCAGTTCATTTGGTGACTTTTATTGTATCATCACATTAGATTATCCATGATATTTTCTCTTGATCTTCACAAGCATTTCTTCCCATTTATATTTTCTGTTGTTATAATAGTTTCAAGATCTTTCCTTTTCAATATATATCCAATCAATGGTGGCTGTCCTTTTCTTATGAATTTAATTACTTATCATATCTACATTTGCTGTTGTTAAATATTCTGTTTGTCATTTTAGGTTTTAATGGTATTCTTAACATTCTTCAACATTTCTGTTGCCTCTAGTGATCTTTGAATTGGTCTGTTCATTGACCATGACTCATTTCATAGAGTAGGACAGGCTCAATATTTTTGCTCAGTGTTGTATTTTAGGACTATCTTTTTAAGCTGTTTTGACCTGGCTTATTATATTCTTGATCTCAGAGGTGTAGTTTCTATCTGATGTTACTCACGTGTCCAAATATTTAAGTGTCACATTTCCATGTACTTTTAACATTGCCTTTAGGCGAGTTATTTTTTTGTGATTTAACAACCATTGTTTTCTTGCCATATGGGGGTGAGTAGTTTCTGCTCACTGTCTTTCACCATGATATCTAATAATTTCTGTAGGCTCTTTTTTTATTTTTCTGCCTGGTTGACTGAGTGGTTAGGCATTCGGTCTACTAATCCGGTGGTACCAGGTTCAAGCCCCAGAAAGTGGGATTTTCTCTGACACCACCACATCAGAAAGGCCTCCGGGTCCGCCCAACCTGGGTAGCAGAGAAATCTGGGAAGGCAAATACGGCCCAGGCGTTATACTGTCCACATCACACATTCATGTGACGGAGGTCTCGGAAATACGGGCCTAACACCAATAAGCCTTCATGGCATGGAAACGGGGATTTTGCTTTTTTGTTTTCCACTGGTTAAAAAGCCCTGGCCTAGTTAGATGAATTCTGGCACTTCAAACATACACACAGAGACACACACACACAGAAATAGAGAAAAAGGAAAACAAGAACAAAAATTCTTCTTATTGCTGGAGGCACTGATATTGATCAAAATATCGATACTTGATGAAGGTTAAAGTTCATAGATTATGATTTGAATATCCTTTCGTGAGCAAGTGGTATTTTCTCTTGTAATTTGCTGGTTGTGTCTAGAATGAAGAAAATCTAAATGAATTGCTGAATAAATCTTTACCAGGATACACTCTTACATTCCTGTCATTTCCAGATTTTGTTGTCTTGGTCTTCTGTGGGGCTATCATTCTGAGCCTCACGTCGAGGTCACTTGGATTACTTTGTTAGCTCTACAAGAAAAACAACAACAACAACAATAACAACAACAACAAAACTTTTCCTTGACATTTAGACAAAACCGCTCTATAGAGCATATCTTCTTTTCTCATAATTTATATCATGGACACACGGGCGATACCATGTATTCCATCTCTGTCGGTGTCGAATTTTTTTTTTTTTGGATAAAAAGAAGATTTCAAAATAATGCTTCACCGATACTTTACTTTTATAAGAGATGATGGTTTATTTATATTTGATATTTCTCTTGTCCTACTCTGTATTCACTGATAACCTTTGGGACAAGGTAATTATGTTCATTGCTTGTGACGGAACTTGTGTTCAGTTATTTTTGTTCTCTGTTTGAAGGAACACGCGCGCTAGTTATACATTTCAACATTTATTCGAGACAAAAATAAAGGGGGAACAAAGAATTCGAGCTATCATTTTATCGACGTTGTAATTCTTTATAAAGGAGAATAAATATGTTAAAAGTATGTTTATTTTTGCATAAAAGAACAGTCGCGTTAACATCCGTCTGTGATCCTTTTGCAAATTAGCATATATGTCATGAAATATCTAATTTTAGTTCTGATATTTGAATTATTCCCCTTTTCCTATTGTGGCTATCTCTCTGTCATCTGTAACGCTTAGGGTACGGCGTCTTTTGTTACTATTACTATTGTTTTTTTTCTTTATCTTTTGCCCCGCACACTTCCTCAATACACACGTGACGTTAGTGCGCACTCTTAACCCCTCTATTGTGTTATCATCGAGTTCGTGCACATCCTGTACAAGAACACGAAACCTTGAACACTTTTGCTTCAAGGCACGTCCTCGACACTAGAATGAACATAAAAGTATCAACTAAATGACCCAACATAAGATTACTATCCAAATAACCACACCATATTTCGCGGTTTTCCCCACATACCCCAACAAAAGACCGCGGGAAGGTCGTAGTTACGTTCAAATAGTTAATAGCTTTACACAACAAGGTCAGTGGCAGTAGGTCACTGGGATGGGCGCATCAATTTTTTTGGTCGCGCACTATATTTTTCCTATCGCGTAATCGTCGGGGTGTGGAGATGTCGATGCGGTTAGCGAGTGCGGTTGATGTTGGAGAGAACGAGGAAAAAAATTATTGAGCCACAATTGTTGATGGGTCACAAGGAATGAGCCCTGCTACGAATTTTTTTTTTTTTTTTCAAAATTTGTATTCATGTAGCGACGAAGGCAGGTTACAGAAATGAAAAAAGAGAGAGAGAGAGAGAAACTCAAAAGAGGTCTATGCATATAAATCGTAGGTAAATGAGTTCGAGAAAGGAGTGGAGAGATAATATGAAAATTCCAAAATAAGGAGGAATATAGGAGGCACAGTGGTAAACTGAGAATAAAACTACGAGAAGATATGCCTCAGTAAGGAAGACATTAAACAAGAACGTGGGAAGAAATAAAACGAGCTTTTCAGAACAGAGAAAGAGATAAGAGAATGACGGCGGCGGTAAAACTTGTTCTAGTAATAACGAAGATGGAAGTGTATGGTTTAGTATTACAAGAAGACAGAAGGAGTGAGGAAAGTGAGCAAAAAGAAGAATGGCGGGAAGTAAGATGAGCACATATAAATGAAGAACAAATAACAATTCAATATTTCGGAAAACGCCGTTTTCAAGGACCACATACAAAAACAACACAATAGATAAAAACTGAAAAAAAAACCAAATGGAAAAATTAAACAGTCAGCTTTTTTTGGCATACTCATTGTAAGAAAGACGGGCATTAAATGGGCCCAGATAGACATGGGAAAGCACAAACTGGAAACAGACGATTAACTGAGAACAAATTGTAAATCTTTACCTAAGACAGATAATTCATCACTCGACAGTGAAAGATCGGAAGAAATGCAGGCAACCTTGGCAGGACCAGAGACGATCATAGATCGAGGAGTTGTTGCAGTACAAGATGTGTCCTGTAAGCAATGAGACTGATTCCATATAATTCTCTTTGTTCAAGATATACTTATATATACTTAAAATTCCTCGAAATACAATTATTGACCAATACACCATTGCCAGCGGTTCTGCCACGCGTCTTAGCTCGTCTGGAAGTCTTGAACAGGGATCTCCTTCAAAGCACTCGTCACGGCAGCTTGCGTGCCATTAACAGTCCCAAAAATGGTGGGCTTTCAAGCTTGATTTTAGCCGGGGAAACAAGAAGTCAACCGGGGCCAAGTCCGGGCTGTATAGAGGTTGGCACAGCTTACCACAGTTTGTTTTACCAGAAGCTCTCTCTCTAGCAAGGGACGCATGGCTCGGCGCTTTGCCGTGGTGAAGAATCCAGATGTTCTCGATCTTCGGGTGGACGCGCGCGACTCTATTCTTCGGCCGTTTAAGCACTTCCGCGTAAAATGCTGCGTTGACTATTTGTCCGTGTGGTACGAACTCCTTACGGACAACACATGTAGAGTCAAAAAAAGACAATGAACATCGATTTCATCTTCGATTTGCATATTCGACCATTCTTTGGCCGAGGAGACTCTGTGCCACTCCGAGCTCTGTCTTTTCGTCTCCCGATAGTAATCACAGACCCACGTTTCATCACCGGCTATCACTTATCTAAAAAAATCGGGATCCCTCCTCATACGGTCCAAAAGCTAAAGAGAAATCGACACATGATTTTTATTCTGTTCATCGCTTAAAACCTTAGGAAGGAAATTGGTACAAATTTTCCGCTTGTGCAATTTTTTCGTGACGATTTCATTCACAATGGATTTTAGAAGTCCCACTTGATCTGCTATCAATAGAAAACTCAAACGTCGGTCAGAGTCCAAAACCGCTTTCACCTTATCATCATGATAAGAAGTCTGAGACGTTAATGGACGCCCTGTGCGTTGTTCATCCTCTACGCTCTCTCTTCATTGAAAGTCTTGTGCCACTGAAACACTTGTGCTTTCTATAAAACATCTTTCCCGTAGGCTTTTTGTATCATAGCAAGCGCCTCAGCCGCTGATTTTTCACGTTTAACACAAAACTTTATTGCGTATCGCTGCTCGACATTCCTCTGCATTTTGACCGTTACGCGACGCTGAAACTACTGTCCACTTCGCAAGCTATCCGCACTCTATAAAAGCTCAAAACCAAACGACGAGATATCGATCCTTTACCTAACTTTTCCCCACTAACATTCAGGCCTCGAGAATCTGCCCCCCCCCCCCCCTTTCCCCGACCCTGGTGACTGACTGAATGAAATCAGCCTCATTACTAACCGGACACACCTTGTAGAACAGATAATAGAAAGTTTCTGTTTTTTTTTTTTTTTTTGGAAAGCGGAGGGCTTGTACAGTCTACAGCTTGGCAGTAGAAGACATCTTGTTTCGTAATCTCCGTCTTCTCTAAACTGAGTCTGATAATTATGCACTCTTTATGAAACCCCTACCTGCCTGTCTCGCAACTTCATTTATGCCACTATGTGCAAGCCATACGATATGAAGTATACATGTGTGACTGGCTCACGCTTAGGAGATCGGTCTCGCCAATATCTGAATGACATGTCCAAGATGGTACAGACACCGGTCGGCAAGCACTTCTGTTAAGGAGACCACCAAGAAAAGCGGGACATTTCTGTCACTGCAATCCGCTCTTGTTCTTCGATTGAACGATCTTGGAAAGCTGTGCAACAGCACCTTATTTTCCATGCTAGCAGTCTCCACCCAGCTGGAATTAACAATAAGTTCAACTACTTTACATTTCCACATACTTGCTAACTCTTTATGTTTCTTCTACTCATGACCAACTTTCTTGTCTTAGCCCCACTCACTTGGCTGCATTTTCTCATTCTCGCCACAGGCGACTTAAGGTTAATCTTCCGGCCCTTTCCTTCTTCTTCTCTAGACGAAAGAAGGTTTTGATGGCTTCTTATTCTAGGCATCACACGCAGTCTCTTACTCTCGGTGTTCTCTATTCATTCTGAACCTTCTCATTTTTATTATCTGCGCCTTCCAGGCAGCTTTTGTTTAGGCAATCGGTATCTGATAAGGGCAATCTAGGGCTCCATGTGGTACCCCTTGTCATCCTTCCTCTATCTCTTTTCTCATTTAATCGTCTGTTCCTACTTTATGCTTACTTACGTCTATTTAGGCACATTTTGTGCATATCTTTCTTACAGGGAGGATATAAAAAAATTTCATTATGCATTTTTCGCCTTTTATCTGTTGTGTTGTTTTTATATGTTATTCTTCAAAAAAGGCGTTTTCCGAAATATTTATTGCATTGTTGCATTTTCTTCATATATACACGCTCATCTTACTTTCTGTCATTCTTGTTTCTGCCCACTTTCCTCACTTTTTCAATCTGTGTGTAAGAATAAACCTCCATCTACTTTATTTCTAAACAAAAAGATATAAAACGTGGTTCTCACAACAAAAAAGTGGGAAGAAAACGACAACTTCAACTAAGGAGAAGTGTGAAAAATAATGAGTAGAAAGATAAGAAATAGATACACGGGATTATTAAAAAACAAAGCCACATTTTGCTTGCTTTCCTTCATTTCCAGCACTGGGATATTTTTATACTTAAACAGCTTTTGCCGACGCTTCCTACTTATACGTAATTTATGATCAATGACCTTTGCTAAGACTGATGGGATGGAGAAACTAAAAGATACCGTGACAGCGAAATTATCAATATTCTGGCTGAACCGGACGACCCTTTCTTAACTCCGTCGTGGTATTTCCTCTTCTATGTCCTGGTATGTCCTGGCATTATGGAATTTCCTTGTTGAAAGCTGGGTCCATAATGTCGGTCGTGGGACTTCTTTTTTAGTCGAATCATGAATGCAGGAATTAAATACTAAAGTGTAAAAAAACTCAAACAATTTTAAAGGCAATAATAAGAGAGGTCTCGTTTCAAATACAGACATGATGTTAATGCTTATATTACCTTGACTCGCCAACACAACAGAAGACCATGTGGTAGGAGTCACGCCTTGATACCTTTCTTTCCAAAACTTCTGAATTGTTGTTGTTGCCTCTCTAAGACAGATAATTCATCACTCGACAGTGAAAGATCGGAAGAAATGCAGGCAACCTTGGCAGGACCAGAGACGATCATAGATCGAGGAGTTGTTGCAGTACAAGATGTGTCCTGTAAGCAATGAGACTGATTCCATATAATTCTCTTTGTTCAAGATATACTTATATATACTTAAAATTCCTCGAAATACAATTATTGACCAATACACCATTGCCAGCGGTTATGCCACGCGTCTTAGCTCGTCTGGAAGTCTTGAACAGGGATCTCCTTCAAAGCACTCGTCACGGCAGCTTGCGTGCCATTAACAGTCCAAAAATGGTGGGCTTTCAAGCTTGATTTTAGCCGGGGAAACAAGAAGTCAACCGGGGCCAAGTCCGGGCTGTATAGAGGTTGGCACAGCTTACCACAGTTTGTTTTACCAGAAGCTCTCTCTCTAGCAAGGGACGCATGGCTCGGCGCTTTGCCGTGGTGAAGAATCCAGATGTTCTCGATCTTCGGGTGGACGCGCGCGACTCTATTCTTCGGCCGTTTAAGCACTTCCGCGTAAAATGCTGCGTTGACTATTTGTCCGTGTGGTACGAACTCCTTACGGACAACACATGTAGAGTCAAAAAAAGACAATGAACATCGATTTCATCTTCGATTTGCATATTCGACCATTCTTTGGCCGAGGAGACTCTGTGCCACTCCGAGCTCTGTCTTTTCGTCTCCCGATAGTATCACAGACCCACGTTTCATCACCGGCTATCACTTATCTAAAAAAATCGGGATCCCTCCTCATACGGTCCAAAAGCTAAAGAGAAATCGACACATGATTTTTATTCTGTTCATCGCTTAAAACCTTAGGAAGGAAATTGGTACAAATTTTCCGCTTGTGCAATTTTTTCGTGACGATTTCATTCACAATGGATTTTAGAAGTCCCACTTGATCTGCTATCAATAGAAAACTCAAACGTCGGTCAGAGTCCAAAACCGCTTTCACCTTATCCATGATAAGAAGTCTGAGACGTTAATGGACGCCCTGTGCGTTGTTCATCCTCTACGCTCTCTCTTCATTGAAAGTCTTGTGCCACTGAAACACTTGTGCTTTCTATAAAACATCTTTCCCGTAGGCTTTTTGTATCATAGCAAGCGCCTCAGCCGCTGATTTTTCACGTTTAACACAAAACTTTATTGCGTATCGCTGCTCGACATTCCTCTGCATTTTGACCGTTACGCGACGCTGAAACTACTGTCCACTTCGCAAGCTATCCGCACTCTATAAAAGCTCAAAACCAAACGACGAGATATCGATCCTTTACCTAACTTTCCCCACTAACATTCAGGCCTCGAGAATCTGCCCCCCCCCCCCCCTTTCCCCGACCCTGGTGACTGACTGAATGAAATCAGCCTCATTACTAACCGGACACACCTTGTAGAACAGAAATGAAAGTTTCTGTTTTTTTTTTTTTGAAAGCGGAGGGCTTGTACAGTCTACAGCTTGGCAGTAGAAGACATCTTGTTTCGTAATCTCCGTCTTCTCTAAACTGAGTCTGATAATTATGCACTCTTTATGAAACCCCTACCTGCCTGTCTCGCAACTTCATTTATGCCACTATGTGCAAGCCATACGATATGAAGTATACATGTGTGACTGGCTCACGCTTAGGAGATCGGTTTCGCCAATATCTGAATGACATGTCCAAGATGGTACAGACACCGGTCGGCAAGCACTTCTGTTAAGGAGACCACCAAGAAAAGCGGGACATTTCTGTCACTGCAATCCGCTCTTGTTCTTCGATTGAACGATCTTGGAAAGCTGTGCAACAGCACCTTATTTTCCATGCTAGCAGTCTCCACCCAGCTGGAATTAACAATAAGTTCAACTACTTTACATTTCCACATACTTGCTAACTCTTTATGTTTCTTCTACTCATGACCAACTTTCTTGTCTTAGCCCCACTCACTTGGCTGCATTTTCTCATTCTCGCCACAGGCGACTTAAGGTTAATCTTCCGGCCCTTTCCTTCTTCTTCTCTAGACGAAAGAAGGTTTTGATGGCTTCTTATTCTAGGCATCACACGCAGTCTCTTACTCTCGGTGTTCTCTATTCATTCTGAACCTTCTCATTTTTATTATCTGCGCCATCCAGGCAGCTTTTGTTTAGGCAATCGGTATCTGATAAGGGCAATCTGGGGCTCCATGTGGTACCCTTTGTCATCCTTCCTCTATCTCTTTTCTCATTTAATCGTATGTTCCTACTTTATGCTTACTTACGTCTATTTAGGCACATTTTGTGCATATCTTTCTTACAGGGAGGATATAAAAAAATTTCATTATGCATTTTTCGCCTTTTATCTGTTGTGTTGTTTTTATATGTTATTCTTCAAAAAAGGCGTTTTCCGAAATATTGCATTGTTGCATTTTCTCCATATATACACGCTCATCTTACTTTCTGTCATTCGTGTTTCTGCCCACTTTCCTCACTTTTTCAATCTGTTTGTAAGAATAAACCTCCATCTACTTTATTTCTAAACAAAAAGATATAAAACGTGGTTGTCACAACAAAAAAGTGGGAAGAAAACGACAACTTCAACTAAGGAGAAGTGTAAAAAATAATGAGTAGAAAAATAAGAAATAGATACACGGGATTATTAAAAAACAAAGTCACATTTTGCTTGCTTTCCTTAATTTCCAGCACTGGGATATTTTTATACTTAAACAGCTTTTGCCGACGCTTCCTACTTATACGTAATTTATGATCAATGACCTTTGCTAAGACTGATGGGATGGAGAAACTAAAAGATACCGTGACAGCGAAATTATCAATATTCTGGCTGAACCGGACGACCCTTTCTTAACTCCGTCGTGGTATTTCCTCTTCTATGTCCTGGTATGTCCTGGCATTATGGAATTTCCTTGTTGAAAGCTGGGTCCATAATGTCGGTCGTGGGACTTCTTTTTTAGTCGAATCATGAATGCAGGAATTAAATACTAAAGTGTAAAAAAACTCAAACAATTTTAAAGGCAATAATAAGAGAGGTCTCGTTTCAAATACAGACATGATGTTAATGCTTATATTACCTTGACTCGCCAACACAACAGAAGACCATGTGGTAGGAGTCACGCCTTGATACCTTTCTTTCCAAAACTTCTGAATTGTTGTTGTTGCCTCTCTGTGGAACTACCTGCATGTTTTGTTGCCAGTACTTTGAAGGTGTTGACACGTTTCGAATGGTCAAACGATTAAGGCAGCTATCTTTGCAGACCGACAGTGAAGCAAAAGAGAAGAAGGGAAGGGTGCAATGCTTCTTCGGCAGATTTCACTGGCAATGGTACTATAACGAACCATGCCTTTTATTCAGTATTCCATTCAACTTTTGATGGTCTTCCGCCATAGCTCAGCCAGTGCGAGGAGTCTTTTGTAGTACCATTCTCTGAAGCCAAGAAATTTCTCACATGGACTTCTTCCAACGAACAGAATTCCCACCCTAGAAGGAAGTGTGCCATGGCACGGAAAAGAGGGTGAAAGGCCGGGACTGTACGGTGAATGGGGCAATACCATTATTCTCTCCAATTCCCCGAGTTGTCGACGGACCGCATTGGATAGGGCGTTGTCGTGCGGAGAAATACCCTCTTCCTGTTGATGAGTGCTGGGTATCGGGTGCGCAGAATATCTTGCAGCCGCTTCATTTGCTCAGCATACAGATTCCCATCCACGGAGTCACCAAATATAACTAATTCCTAGGGCAGGGGGCCTTCTAAATTCCACCAAATGCAAAACTTAACCTTCTTCTCGAACAGGCCTTGTGGGACAACCGCCTCAACCACCTAGCCATCCTGGAGCCATTGGGTAGCTGTGTTGGGGTACAACTGGAAATCCACTGTTCATCCTCAGTGACGATACGGCGGAGAAATTTTTGTCATGTAGGTTTGTCAACAGTTAGCGGCAGATGTCCATGCGCTTGCAGGAGAGCGAGATCTTGGGGGATACATCGAGGCTGTCTGCTGCTGAAGCGGAGCTCCTGCAAGTGCCGAAATATGGGGCTTCGAGAAGGGCCCACCTGGGCTGACAAGCACCGAGTACTGGCACTGGGAGCGTCTTCAACAGCTTGGCTAGGGCTTCATCATTTCCGACTTGGGCTTGTCTTTGATGCCTGTGTCCCCAGATCTGAACCTTTGGAACCACTTCCTTGCAGTGGCATCGTCAGCTGTCTCTTCCCTTTCAAACAGCAAATTTCTAGGGCGGCTGCAGAGGCATTCAGCCCTTTCTTCCAATAATATCTAAAAAAAAAAAAAAAAGACTCGAACGACAACTATACTGTCCGCCATATTTCCATCTGGTGATCACTTATCTCGTGATTCATTTGCTAAAAATGAGTATACGCGTTTTCAGAATGACGCAACACATGACGTCTGCATGACGTTACAAATGCAAGGACAGCGTATAGTGCAGGAACCTTGACCAAAATTAGGGTGCCCATAAACGTGACGAATTTTTGATTCCCCATAATCTTACTGGGGACACCAAAGGATAGGTTGGATCAGGGTCTTGGTCGGCTATATTGGTCTACTCTGATTCAAGCAGGTCAGCTATGAGTCGCTGAGCTATGGGTCGCTGACCGCTTTTCAAAGGCATCTTCACACACCAAACTCTTAGCGGAATCAGATACTCATCACAGAGTAGATTGAAACACCGCTGTTAATTGAAGCCCATGTGTTTGGAATTCTGGGAAACGTGAACAGTTTCAGTTGCGAAAGTGACTAACAGACTACAAATATGTGAACTGCGTACTCCATTCAAAACGGGTGAGTACGGAAGACAAATGGATAGAAATAAAATGAAAGATTTAATAGGTATTTTTTTTCTTAACTATGTATTTGACAATGACGTGATTTGCAGATTTCTTTTACTTTACCTGATTAGTTAGTGGCTTTAACGATAATTAAAATGTGTGGAAAAAACTATAGGTTATATATACTTAGCACATTGAATTATGAGTTATACAAAAGCATTATCTAAATGATTTAACAAATAGTGCATAAAGTGGAGAAATATATTCGTCTGGCAGATCTAAGCACGGCGTAATCATAGACGTGATGAAAGGTTGTGAGACTATATGAGTATTACTAGTTGGAAAGAAAGTTTATATCTGATAATTTTTTTTCTTTCTATTCCTTCCAGTCAAAAAGCACGAACACTCACACACTTGCAATAGTCAATTCTGACCACACAGAGGTCTACACAGAGGTCTACACGGAGTAAAGTAGTATACAGCTTGACCAGTGTGTGCTACACAAGCAACACTAAGCAGTAACTGCTAAAGAAGTACTTCGCAACTGTGTGAATCGCTTACGAAGGTAGCAACTGGGTTAAATTGCTTTTCTATCTCAAACGATTACATCTGAGAATTTGCAGTGTGTAAATAAGAACGGATACATTTCAACAGTTTGAGAACCACTGGACACCCAATTTTATAACAGGAAAAATACATGTTTATTATGGAGAGAATGGGCGGTGATAAGTGAGGATGTGGCAAAATATTGAATATACAGACGAATAAACCCTCCTCTCCCCGACGAGAACTAGTCTGCCATATAGGGAGTGAGTGGGCAACTCTCACTCTCAGATAGGATAGCAGACATACAACATTATGTAATATAGAGCCACCTTACAGTCTCAATGAAAGTTTCCGTGGATCCACAAGAAAAACATCACATAACAAATTGTCGGGCTTAACAAGTCCTGCTAAGTCTCAAAAGAGAGCTATTTTCACACTCTTCAGTTTACATCTCTGTTATAGACAACTGTAGCAACATCAAAAACACACGTGGATCCATGAAAAAAGCTGGTAGCTCAACGTTCACATCTTTCTACTCCTGTCACAGCTTCAGCTATAAAAAATCACAATGATCCATATCTCACAACTGACTAACTGACCGTACGAAAAACTCATTAAAAGACCCTTTTTACGTAAAATTTCAGTGCTTAAATATGATCTACAATTTCTGCTCATCTTTATTCGTGAACATTCCTTCACGAGAAGGTCTAAACTTAGTGCAGTAGCCTGTTTACTGACCTTGGGCTAGTCTCTGAAAAACAACATAATTTTAGCTAGCTACAAAAACATGTCCAGAGAAAGTTCAATAAAAGTCATCAAAATCTCGGGATGTCAGCGTCCAAAAAATGACCTTCAATGAAAAATAACTGGACATTCCAAATTTAACTTTTAATAAAAACATGTCAGGATAAAGTTCGCTTCTCCCCGAGATTTTTCAAGGTCTTAACTAAGCTTGAGTAAAAAAACATGTCAAGGTATAAATCATCAAACATGATCATAAATCTCGGGATTTTTAAAGTGTCAAGGCTGACCTTTCCTTTACACCAACAATCGTCATAATTAAATAATTGCTTTAATCAGGTAGTCAAAATACCAAATTTGCCATGGATTATATCCCTTAGATAGAATAGAGAACAGGATTAAAGAATTCTGTTACAAGAGGTCTACACGGAGCTACTACGGTGGCGTGCTTCTTCTGCTAAAAGACAAGAAGTGTGGGCCAGCTCTTAGATCGTACGGTTAACAGGGAATTCGTGTTTTGAATTTCTGAATATGTTTTATAATTTGTTACTCTGGAGAAAACTATGTAGACCATTGCTTATTTGGGGGTGGGGGACATACTATTGATTACTCTAGGAGAAAACATGTGAAATATTGATATTTCTGAGGAAAACATGTGAAATATTGATTTCTCTGGGAAAAAGGTAAATGTAAAGATAACCCTGTCACGCGTTAGAGGTACAAAAGGATGTGGTGTTAGGGACCTGTCAGCACAACTAGAGGGTGATGTGGTCAGCATCAGGCCTGGCCGCCTTTCCTTCCCTAACTCGAGAGGTCAGTTACCAAGTTCTACAGCTGGGTGACTGGGGCACCTTAGGTCAGTTCGAAGCACTCTGGGAGAAAACAGAGAATATTGGTTACTCTGCGGTAAAATACGTGAAATATTGATTTCTCTGGGAGAAAACACACGGAATGGTGATTTATTCTGGGGGAAATACATATGAAATATTGATTACTCTTGGGAAAATGTATAAAACATTGATCATCACGAGAAAAATATGAAACGGTGACAAATGAGGAAAACATGTGACTGACAGATCTGAATGTGTGAAGAAAAAAAGAAACATGATTTAAATGTGCAGATAGGCCGGTACTTGAAATAGTTGAGACTGATATTAATCATACCAATATCTAACACGTTCGCAGCTATAGTATCCAACTGTATCCAGCCATAGTATCCTGCTATATCCAGGACACTGAGAGAAAAAATAGGGGGGGGGGGGGTGGCGGTATCTTCAGCCGGCTTCACACTTCTGGGTTGCGCTGAGATCTGTCTTTGACTGGTTGCGAAAATTATATAATAATGACTGATTCACAAATTCCGGTCAAAAATTGCTGAGTGTGTTTGATTATAAATATAAGTGAACAAAAAAAAAAAAGTTTCGTTAAAGCAATTCAAAATAGACTGAAGAAAGAGTGGGGGACACACACACACACACGCACACGCACACACACACACACACACACACACACACACACTTTTGACTTACATATAGCAACGTCTCGCGTTATCTGTAGCAAAAAAAAAAAACCAACAACAAAAACAAAAAAAAAAACAAAAAACGATACAACGAAACATTATTTGTAGAAGAAATAAGAAACAAAACAAAGGCAATCTAAAGTCATTTGATCACGAGAACCAGTAAAATGAGCACTGTGTGAACAAAAAAAATCGGTTAAATTTCGGGTATTATTTCTCGATAGAGTTTAAAATTTCTTAGAAGAAAAATTATTAGACAACTGTAATACATCTATGCCATAGACAGATGAAAAATAGTATTGTATGTATATTAGACAAAGCATATACATATTTTCTAGCCATTCATGTAACAAGTGACAGTAGAAGAAATGAAATGCGACTTACGCTTAAAACTATGGAAGTTGTATTTAATGAAAGCTTTAAAACAACAACAAACGAACAAACAAAACCGCGACCCAGGATAGAAAATTTGCAACATTTCGCTCGCTGTTCACACACTTTACCACTGCACCAAGTGCTCATATAGCCCTTTAGTCTGTAGTCGATACATAAATTTATAAGAAGGAAAAAAGAAAAACCCAAATTAAATAACCACTAAATAAAACAGAATAAATGTGTGAATCTGTAATCATAAAATTATTCTCCTCTATTCGATAACACAGTGGTTTTCAACATCCCACGTCCCAGATTCTTCTTTTTAAAACCATGTTGCTTCGAATTCTCCCCTATCAATAAAATCATCATCATCCGGTGAAAAAAAATTTACTCCCGTGGAAAAAATTCTCCTCCTTCCCCTCCCCACCCATCCTCACATCCTCCTCTTTCAGTGAGCCACCCGCCTACTGTTTGAGAATCACTGGATAAACAGCTTTACTGTTCTTCAAATTTAAAAAAAATGACTTTTTAGTCTTTACAATATTTTGACCATACAGCGGTTCGTGAAAGTGCACTGAGAGTGTAACTACGAAAATCATCTGGACGTGTTTTTCATGTTCGTTTTTACTAAGCGAAAAACATGAAACGAAGGAGGGATATTTGAGTAGGAAGTAACAGGAAGTTTAATATTTTATTTTTACAGCTTTACAAAATTATGTTTTTATCCTTGCTTATTTGAAAAGTAGTATCGTGTATATAAGTGGTTTTCAGAAGTCTTTCTCCATGTTTTTTTTTTTTAAATGATCCTAGTCTGTTCTGGTCAATGATCAATGAGTTTCTTTTTTTTTCTTTTTCCTATCATCTAATAGTGTTGTATGAACATGTACGTGCACAGTTTCATTATACCTACATTTCATACTTTTTATTACATTTTTCAGATCATGGCATGTAGCTACTGAATGAATAATGCATTTATGTATTTTTATTAGTATATATTGTAATAATATATAAATAATATATACTAATATATATAATATATATAATAAAATATATAATAATATATAATATATTGTTACAATATATACTAATAAAAATACATAAATGCATTATTCATTCAGTAGCCACATGCCATGATCTGCAAAATGTAATAAAAGAAAAAAAAGTATAAAATGGTAGATATTTTTATTTAAAAGTTTGGAGTTCTACTATTTTAACAATATATGGTCTTGTCTGATGGCCTGTGCCGTCTTTCTCCCTTTGGCAGCCGTTGGAATTCATCCGCCATTCTCTTGTGCTATCCTCGAGGCAAAGTTCATTGACTCTTATACCACAGAAATGAAGTCTGTATACTTTTCTTTCGAGGTTAGCGTGTCTAGCCCTTCGCATTTTGTAACACTGAAGTGAAGGGAGTGGCTGTCTTTCATTTTCATACTGCATGACAAACCGACCTGGAACTGAACTCGTCTGGCGGGTCGAGAGGTCAGTGTATCACTACACACCTGATCAGTTTCTATTCGGACATGCTTGAAGAGGAAGGGCATCTATGAAAAGAGTGACCTCGACTACGTGCAGATCAGCACATATTGCCACTTGTTCCTCAACCCCATCATTTCTCTTGTCGTTCTTTTTCACATCCACCCGCCGCTTTGTACTTGCACACAAAAGATGGCCGTGACGTCTGCAAGTCTCGACAGTAACCGGTTAATCCAGTTCACCAGCATCGGGGACAAGATGCAGGAGCAGAAACTTTGTGTCGAGGGTTCTTAAATTAGAGAACTTAAACTCCGGGGGTAAGAAAGCCCTAGGTTCCTACTCTTTTTTCCCCTAGTTTATACATTTAGATATCACAGCTTTACTGCAGTGCTACGTGTATAGTTGTATATTTATACACTAATTATTGTTGATTAGAATTTGGGTGGATACCCCAACTAGCGTTGGTGAAATTGAAAAAAAAAACATACAGATTTATTTTCATTAAACTGTAACTGAAGCCGAGAAAAGGCAAAATAGAACACATCTTGACAACAGCAAAGTTAGAGGGGAAAAGAGGCCGAGGTAGACCAAGAGAAAAAAAAATCTTGAATGGATAGCCAAGACGGCATGGAAAAAGGGCACAAGTGCAACTCATAGAGGCAGCATAAAAAAAAGAGAGCTGTGGAGGGTTATAACCACCAACGTACTAGGCACGGAACTTGATGGATAAATAAATAACTAAAGTTAAGTTAATCACACAATGATGAAAGTAAGAAACTAAGCCAGGGCAAGTGGGCTTTCAAAAAAAAAAATGTTTATTAAACTTTGTAAAACTCATTACTAGAAATAATTATATACTGAGTAAGTGGATCTACATGTTGGCAGTCGATGTTCTTTTAAAATTAACCGTAACGGCAAGAGGGAAGGGTAGGGCTAAGATGTTGTCCTTTTTGGCAATCAGCAATCCATAGCTCACATACTAGAGTCAGGGTTAGCCAACCTTAGCTGACCAAGACCCTACCCCGCCTCTTCATTGGTATCCCCAGTAACAAGCCTAGCCTGTCTAACGGAGTAGGGATCGCCTTAGTCCCCATGTGGCGGTGGAACCTGCTAAAGAAGTATTGCACGCACCTGCATTTTAGCTGCAGTGAAGGACTGAAAGTATAGCTGCCATAACCCGTTCCCTAGCCGATACGATGTTGTGCCTCAACACCTTCACAGCATGGGCTGCAAAGAACACTCACTCGCAGTTCTAGGGAGATAGAAGACAAAACAATCATGGCAAAGAACAGAATTACTAGGAGATTTAGTACTGCTAAACTGCAATACACATTTGGTTGCTTGGTTACCGATCAAACTAATTCATCGTTTTTGTGTTCTTGTTTTTTCGTTGAGATAATAAATTAACAACGAAATGTAAATATTATAATTCTGTAAATTTTAAAATTACACGCGCATTAGATATTTTCAGACGTGGAATTCCTTTTCTTATAATATTATCTTTCACTTCTCATTCTTTTTCCTGTCCTTTAGCGCCCTACTGAGGGCGAAGTTTATTGTCTCTTAGCGCCTTTTTCGTGACCAATTTTATACATAACTTTAAACAAAAGTTAATCTGACAAGACTTCTTCTCAAACGATCCCACGAAAAAAAAATATTATAGTTCATAAAACCAAGTCATACATGTGGTACTTTTCAAGAAATGATTATGTATACACAGTCACGATGTACCGGGTTCAAGTCTTATCAGTGGAGATTTCTTTTCTTCTGGTACCACCACACTAAAAAGTCCCCGGGGTCCACCCCGTCTCTAAAAATGGGTACCAGAGAAATCTGAGACGGTAAATGCGGCCAGGCGTGATACTAACCACGGCACACTTTCATGTCCAGATGATCTTGGAAATAGGGACCTAACATGGTAACCCCAGTATGCCGCAATGGCGATTGAGGTCACAGTGGACGAAAGCATATATATATATACTAACTGAGTACTCGACGTTGTCCGGGTATTTATTTATCCCAATCACGAAAGTCATCTTCATTTCCACAACCTTCTAGAAAGTTCTAAAGAGTCTAGACTAGTTCTACAGAGTTCTATTCGTTCTATTCGACTAAATTTTGGCTTAATTGTCACCAGGACTGTCACCAATCAGCTTAGCGATCCCGAACAATATAGACAGACTATCTTGGTCAATTTGGACATTTTATTTCCCACCCTCACCCCCATGATAGTCTCTGAACTTGGACTTAAACGGCATTGGGTGTGTCATTATTCATCTCAGCGATACCGACAAATATGGGTTCGACACTAATATCGGTCGTTGTCGGTTATTTTTATTTTTCACCCCCATCCCACCTCCCCTAGGGCCTCCCATGCAGATGAGGGCTGAAATTGGACTTAACGGCATCGGGAGTGTCACTATTCATTTCAGGAACCCCGAAAACTATGGATTCGACACTAATATCGGTTGTTTTCGATTATTTGGACATGTCACCCCAACCCACCTCTACCTCTAAGCCCCCCCCCCCCCAAGCTGATGGGGGCTGAATTTTGACTTAAACGGCATCGGATATGTCACTATTCATCTCCGCGACACCGAAAACTATGGATTCGACACTAATATCGGTCGTTTTCGATGATTTGTAAATGTCACTCCCATCCCACCCCCACCGCTAGGCCTCCCCAATGTGGTTGGTGGCTGATCAACCACTGCATGGGCGCTCTCTGTTATGAAATAAACACTTTGACCATTTTCTAAATGGACACTGAGGTGAACAACAGTAGGGTGTCTTTCGTGAATCAGAAATGTGCTCCGTGTATAATGTTTCTCGTTATCAATACCAAAGGTTCGGCATCTCAGCAGATATAACGTCATCGATTTATGTGGGTTGACCTTTATCCGTCACGACCAACAATCCAAAGCAGGCATAAATATAACGTGAGTTACTTCCGGTCGTTCATCCTTGGATGCCCTCACCACCCAGGCCCCCTAGGGGTGCTAGAGATTATCTAACCCCATGGTGCTTGTCCATTGGTAAGTAATATGTGTGCCAAGTTTGGTTGAAATTGTTGCAGGCATTCCAGCGTGATGCTCTAACATGCATAAATACATAGATACATACACACGTTCATTTATATATATATATATATATATACATACACACACTAGCTGAGTACTCGGCATTGTCCGGGTATTTATTTCTCCCAATCACCAAAATTCTATTAATTTCCACAACCTTCTAGATGGTTTTACAAAGTTCTATTCATTGCCGCAACCTTCTATATCGTTCTACAGAGGTCTATTCAGTCCCACAACCTTCTAGAAGGTTCTACAATATTCAGTTTATTTCCACAACCTTCTGGACGGTTATTCAGAGTCTAGACGGTTTGATTATAAACAACAGTTTTAGTTTCACCTCCAGGAGCAAGAAGAAATAAATTCTTGGGTGAACCCACCTTTGAGCAAGCAACCTAAAGTTGTCCGTGGGAGAAACATGTCAATCTCAAATCTCTCTCTCTCTCTGTCCCTCTCTATCTCTGTCCCTCTCTTTCTACCTCACTCTCTTTCTTACCCTCTCTCTCCCTCCCTCTCTCTCCCGGCTCTATCTCTCTCCCTACCTCTTTATCCCTCTCTTACTTCTCACCCCCATCCCACCTCCCCTAGCACCCCCCCCTCATGCAGATGAGGGCTGAAATTGGACTCAGCGGCATCGGTGATCTCAAATCTATCTATCTCCCTCTCTCTCTCTCTGTCTCTCTCTGTCCATCTCTATCTCTCTTGCTTTCTCTCACCTTCTCTCTTTCCTTCTCTCTCTCCCTTGAGCAAGCAACAGAAAGTTGTCCTTGGGAGCAACATGACAATCTCAAATCTATCTCTCTCCCACTCTGTCCCTATCTCTCTCTTTCTCTCTCTCTCCCTCTCTATCTCTCTACTTCTCTCTTTCCCTCTCTCTTCATCTCTCTCTATCTCCCTCTCTTTCTCTCCCTCTCTCTTCCTCCCCCTCCCTTTCTCTCTCCCCATCTCTATCTCTCTCCCTACCTCTTGCTCTTCTTCTTTGTTCCTCTCTCTCCCTCTCCCTCTCTCTCTCTCCCTAATGTGAAAAGCTAATTTGAAAAAATAAGACAACAGCACACTGTCACAGAGTAATGAAATCTATTATAGAATACAATAAAACGCTAATATAATGAGAAAACAAAGGTAACATGTATTTTTACAAATATATTTAAAATTAAGAGGGATATGACACTGTCACATTCCCTGACAGATGATAAAGTGGAAGACTTGCCGAATTAGCTTACCTTATATACGACCATCTAAGATTCGAGTGGGTGCTGAAAGTTTGTCGAGTCCAAGACCGCAGTCATATCCACAACCCCCCAACCCCTAGACCCCCACCCCCATGTGGTTGGTGGCTGATCAACCATTATATGGGCGCTCTCTGTTATGAAATAAACACTCTGACCATTTTCTAAATGGATGCTGAGGTGAACAACAGTAGGGTGTCTTTCGTGAATCAGAAGTCTACTCCATGGATCATGTGTTTCATTATCACGTTTGCTAAAATTTTCGGCAAGTCAGCACATAAAATGTCATCGATTTGTGTGGGGTGACCTTTGTCCGCCGGGCGGACAACCCGAACATATTACGGGAATTACTTCCCGTTATTCAGTGAGTGTATTGTTTGTATCGATCGACCCCCACAACCCAGGTCCCTCAGGGGCCCTAGGGATGATCTAACCCACACGATGTACTGTGCAGATTGTAAATCATATATATGCCAAGTTTGGTTGAAATTGCTCAAGGCGTTCCAGCGTGACGCTCTAACATATACGTTTTTATATATATATATATATATATATATATATATATATATATATATATATATATACACACTAGCTGATTATCCGGCGTTGTCCGGGTATTTGTTTAGCCCAATCAACAAAGATCTATTCTTTTCCACAACGTTCTAAAAGGTTCTACAGAGTTCTACTCCTTTTATTCGACTACACGTGGGCTTAATTGCCATCAAGACTGTTACCAATAAGCTTAGCGACAATGAACACTTTGGATTCGACATTAATCTCGGTCAATCAGGACATTTTATTTTTCACTAATTCACACCCCCCACCCCCGCTTTCCGGTGGGGGCTGAACTTGCGAGTGTCACTATTCATCTCAGCGACCCCGAAAACTATGGATTCGACATTAATATCGGTCGTTTTCGATTATTTCTACATATCACCTCATCCCACCCCCACCCGTAGAACCCCATGCCTTTGGAGGCTGAGCCTGGACTTAAACTGAACCGGGAGTGTCACTATCCATCTCAGCGACACTGAAAACTATGACATCGACACTAAAATTGGTCATTTTTCGATTATTTGTACATGTCACCATATCCCACCCCCAACCCCAGGACTCCATGCAGATGGAAGCTGAATTTGGACTTAAAGAGCATCGGGAGTGCCATTATCCATCTCAGCGACACCGAAAACTATGGATTCGACACTAATATCGGTCGTTTTCGATTATTTTTACGTGTCACTCCCATACCACCCTCACCCCTATGACCCCATGCCGATGGAGGGACCCTCAAAACTATGTATTCGACTCTAAGATCGGTCGTTTTCGATTAATTGTTTGTGTCACCCCATGCCACCCCCACCCCTAGGCCTCCCATGCCGTTGGGCACTGAACATGGACTTAAACGGCATCGGGAGTGTCACTGTTCATCTCAGCGACCCCGAAAACTATGGATTTGACACTAACATCATTCATTTTCGATTATTTTTACACGTCACCCCGACCCCTAGGGGTGATCTAACCCTCACAGTGCACTGTCCAGATTTTAAGTCATATGTGTGCCAAGTTTGGTTGAAATTGCTCTAGGCGTTCCAGCATGATGCTCTAACATACATACACATACGTTCATGCTGGAAACTGGTTCAGAATGAATTTGAAATTAATTTGAAAGCGGCAATACAATTTTAAACATTGCTAACTTTGTTCAGTGAACAGACATCATCATCATCATCTTCTTCTTCTTCTTCTTTCACTTCATTGAGAGCGTAGGCCACGGATAAAAGCTCTCCATCACTGTTCTTGGAATTATTCTCTGCTTCCTTCCATGTGTATCCCTTGTCTCTGAGCACTGTCATAATTTCTCTTCTCCAAGTCTTCCTCGTTTTCTGTTTCCTTGAGTATTCCATGTCAGTGTCTGTCTTGCTATGCTAGTGTCGGGTTTTCTCAGAATGTGGCCAGTCCACTTCCATTTCATAGTCATGATTTGTAGGTTCATAGGCATCAAAACAAGAACCAAACTTAGGCTTTTCAATACAAACTTAAAGACTGTCCTGCTATATAGTTCGGAGACATGAGTTATGACCAAAGCAATACATCAGAGGATACAGACATTCATGAACTACTGGCTGAAAAGGACTTTAAACATTAAATGCCAGGACAAGATCAGGAACAAGGAGGTCTGGGAAAGGGCAGGACAAGAACCTATTAACCTACAAATCATGAACAGATATGATAGTTTACAGCAGCTGTATCATAAACTATAGAAGACATGATGATCGCAATACTTTCGAACAAATTACGCTGTCAGAAACCTTATTCCCAAAAGCATTTTGCATTTTGCTGCAATATTGTTTATGAGTTTGTTTATTCAAACAATAATAATAATAATAATAATAATAATCGTATCGCTTTAGTTTAATATTTTATTTGCGTTTTTCCTGTGGAACTTATACATAAATAGCAGGAATAGCTAGCATGGAAATAGCGAAGCAAATGAATAAACAGGTAATCTATAGAAAATAAATGAATATATTATGGCATGTGTTTACAGAATGGAAAGAAAAGACTGACAAATAAGCATTGGAACAACTGAAGTTCATGAAATAAATAACGAGAGACGCTAGAATCCGGTCCCCGTGGCATTTTTATTGCATTTATTAGACACAGAAATGCATTACAAATTATTTTGGATGAAAGTTCCACAGCAAAATACAGTACTGAATTCAGCATCCTGAACAGAACACAACAAATCACAATTTTCAGTGTTCATTGCAGACTTAATGTCCATCTGCACAAATTGAATGCCTCCCAAACTCCACTCTGCACATGGCAAAACAGTCTCTAGACCCAAGAAAACATCCTGCAAACCTGCACTCTCTACAGAAATTTAAGAATCCAAATCTGACCCACAGAAAAAGAACACGGATGAATCCCCCCCCCCCCCTCTCAGAAATATGGGGCATACATGAAAAACTCACATTGATGGTGGGATTCAAATAGATGAGCATATATAAATCTGAACGCAGAAGAAAAAAATATTTTCAGCAAAACGTCAAAAGATGTTCAAAGTATGTCCTATTCAAGTATGTCATCATGAAAAGGGACAGAGCAAACAGACGATCCAGAGCTGCAGTCTTCGACGAACTAGTGCTGCAGTCTTTGACGATCTAGTGCTGCAGTCTTCGACGATCCAGTGCTGCAGTCTTCAACGATCTAGTGCTACAGTCTTCAACGATCCAGAGCTCCAGTCTTCGACGATCCAGTGCTGCAGTCTTCAACGATCTAATGCTGTAGTCTTCGACGATCCAGAGCTGCAGTCTTCGACTATCCAGTGTTGCAGTCTTCGACTATCCAGCGTTGCAGTCTTTGATAGGGGAACGGGGTATGAAGACATTTCAGTGCCCTCTTTCAATTGACAAAAACTTCAGATATTTATTAATTTTTTTTAAAAAGTACATGTGGTATCTCTGAAACCTACTACCGGCCTTGCTTTTAGAACTTATAGTTGTTAACACGTTCTCTAATGCTAGTGACTAAATCGCTGAAGAGAGCACTTCAAAGTGCAGTGCCAACTGGAAGATCATGGGTTCAATCCCGGGGGAAAAAAAAATAACTCACAAGACCTCTGGGAGTCATGACCCAGAGGCCCCCCCCCCGAGTGTCAGGAGTTTAATAGGGCCGAAACACTTGTCTGAGGGAAGTACTTCCTCTGATGATCTAAAGGAGTTGTGTTGTTGTTCCGCTCTCTACAATAGAGAGTTACCTGCATACATACACACATATATATATATATATATATATATATATATATATATATATATATATATATATATAACAACGTGGTTAGGCGCTCGATTTACTAATCAGGTGGTACCGGGTTCAATCCCAGCAGTGGGATTTTTTTTTTCTGGTACACACCGAAAAAGGCCCCGGGATTCACCCAGCTTTAAAAAAATGGGTACCACAGAAATCTGGGAAGGTAAGCGGCCAGGTGTGATACTGACCACATCACTCTTTCGTGTGCCGAAGGTCATGGAAAATACAGGTCTAACACCGTATTCCCCAATATGCCTAAATGGCATGGAAACGGAATTTTACCTTTACTTCATATATATAGCTAAACTGATGTTTTTTTTTTTACTTTCAACAGTTCTAGGACAAATCTATGGCAGGCATGCTACATACGGGGTTTTGCAGGAACTAATGCTGGTGAAAAATGTAATTTTATGTCAGTAATAAATTACATGATAAAATGTAACTTTATCTTTTATTTTTTTTCTTCATCAGCTTTTCAAATGACCTGCTGGATACTATAAACGCCTTCTAAAGTCTGAGGTTAGTTTTAAAGCGAGGAGATTTCGAATTTCTATTTGCGGAAGATTTTTCCCCACATTTCTCTGTTCCTATTTTTGTAAATGTTATCGGCTATGGCTGTGTTTTTCTAGGCTGTTGTTGTTCTTCTTCTGTCTATCTGCGACTGCGAGTAGAATGTTCTTTGCAGCCAACGCGGTGAATCTGTTGAGCACAAGCATCATGTCGGATAGGGAGCAGTGTACAACATATATATATATATATATATATATATATATATATATATATTAGACCTAGCGTGAAGCCTCATGTAGGAAGGGGCGCAATGCTTCTTGAACAGATCAACACTGTCATGGGAACTCATTCATTCATTCATTTGCATGTCCCTTGCGGAACTTTGCCTCCCAAACAGCACTCCTGTAGGCCTCTCGGTTGTGAGCAAGATGGCCTGGTGCTGTTGCATCCATTTGCAGATCGTCAACGATGACTTGCAGCCATCTTCGTTTTGGTCTTCCTCTTTTTCTTTTTCCCATTATGTATCCTTCCAATACGGTCTTTCTAAATTATCATGACGTTTACTGTGTCCAAAATATTTGAGTTTTCTCTCTTTAATCCTCTTTACTAGCCGGCCTTCTTCAATATTAAGCTCTTGTAGTATAGATATATTTGTTCTTTTTTGTGTCCACGATATTTGGAGAACTCTTCTGTAGCATTTACATTCAAAGGCATTTATGTGTTTCTCAGCTGTTTTGTTAAGTGTCCAGGTCTCACAGGCATATGTTGCGATGGGAAAGATGCATGCCCTTAAAAATCTTATATGGGAACTATAGTAAACTATATCCCAAGCTGAGCCTGCTAATGTGGGCACTAACGGAGAGATAAGGCAGCAATCTTGGTTATGGTTCACAAATCCTGACGGCAAGTATGGGTCACTGGCCGCTATTTCACGCTGCACCTTCACACTTTTTCAAGATATTAGAACTCACTTCACTCTTTCATTATTGTCTTGAATATGGTTTGAATTATGTTATTTATTTATTCTTGTTTTCTCACGTTAGTTTCCAACTCTGTATACTGGTCGCTCGCTTGTCCAGTGCTGCTGATAACAGCTTCCATATTAATTTAAGAACTGTAATCACGTCTGTGTTGACAGAATATGCCGTATAATCCATTTGGTTCCTGCACGATGGCCCTATGTGTGAATTTTCAAAATGATTTAGCCAATTCATGATTAAGAAAAGACATGAGGATACCACCCAACCTTCATATATCATTAAACAGCTGGCTTTGATAGGTTAAAAACAGAACAGGAAAGGCCAAGAACTTACACGAGTGAATGGCAAAAAAAGAAGACATAGCTATGCCAAATGCTTCGGGAGTAATGACGCTGTCCGATGAAGCAATCAGCGACCCATAGCTGATATGCTAGCGTCAGAGTTAGCGAACCATAGCTGATAAAGACTCTGTCTCACCTCTCATGGACAACGAGGCAAGACATAACTATGCCAAATTGAGAGCGTAGGCCACGGATAAAAGCTGTCCGATGAAGCAATCAGCGACCCATAGCTGATATGCTAGAGTCAGAGTTAGCGAACCATAGCTGACCAAGACTCTGTCTCACCTCTCATGGATAACGAGGCAGAGATCCCCATAGTCCCCATGGTGGTGAAGTCTGCTAAAGAAGCATTGCACACCCCCTGCTTTTTTAGATGTACTCCGGGACTGAAAAAGTAGCCGCCATAACCCGTTCCCACACCGATACGATGTTGTGCCTCAACACCTTCACAGCATCGGCTGCAAAGAACTCCAGCCCGCAGTTCCAGGGAGATAGTACAAGGATGCTGCAGATGAAAAAGAATGGCAGTAATGACAAGATATTACCTTTAAAAAAAAGAATGAAATAGAACAAAATCATTAGCATGAAAATTTAACACCGTCACGGATGAAATGAAACGGGGCTCAGTAGTATGAGTATTTGTACCCTCTGATGTCTTTTGGTTTGAGATCAGACCTCCACACCTGTCTAGTGTACATTATATGAGATTATATCGGATTAAGCAACTGGTCGAGCATTTAAAGGTGAAGAATGCATTTGATTGGTCAGTCGGTCTCTTTGAGTAGTTTCGATCTGTTAGAATTAGTGATTTTGTCACTTGAATTTGGCAGGCAGCTGGGCAGTTAGGAGTCAGCGTTTAGCAGTGAAGAGCTGAAGTGAGCAAGTGAGGAGAAAGGGATGTAACTGACATGTTAACTCAGGTAGTAAATAAAGATAAAAGATATGGATGGATTTTTGTGTACAACTCTGATTACCTAACTCTGTCCCGCCTCCTCCAAGAAAATGTTACAAATGGATATTTCATGCAGAATGTCAGATTACACTTAGAGTTTCAAATTACACGAACAATTATAATGTGTGAGAGAAATTCCCCAGACAAATATCTCATGAAAAGTTTCATTTCTACTGTATGCATTTCGCACGTTCTTGGGGCTGCATGAGAACAAGGATTGATCATCGACATAATCGTTTATGATTTTTCTTGTTTCTTAATCTCACATTTACTCTTTTTTTTTAAATGCCTTCATCCTTTCTTGTATTCTTTCTGTATCTGCATTTTCTTTTAAAAGTCATCGCCATCTTTTCAGATGATAATTTATGTACCAGTCTCTGTCATTTATGTTTCGGTCTCTGTATGTAGGTACTTGAGTTGCAAACTGATCAGTTGTTAACGGCTGCAAACACTATCTGCCTTTCTCTGTGTATTCTTATTTCGGATGCTGGTACTATGCTAATATCTTTAAACTTCCAGCAGTAAACATTTTTTTTCTAAAGAACCGAATTCGTCACTTTAGCACCCGTCTCGATTTAACTTCCCGTGAAGCCAGTAAACTGCTCAAACTTGAATGTTAACATGTGCTAAAATTCTGTTCCTGTTTGTTTTGGTCGCTGCTGTTCATTGTCATGTTTTTTTTTTATTTTCAGTATGTTCTAGTGGGTAGCCGAGCACGTGCGCCAACTTTTACCCGTCAATGAACCTTAATTACGATTGCCAGTTCTTATGTAGTGACGCACTATTATTTTTTAGAAGGAAGTACGTGGAGGACAGCACTCGCTCCCAGATAATTTGTAAACATGCTCTCAATGTCATACATATTTAGTAGTTAGAGGCCGCCATATTGCGAATACTACGTCTTTGAATTAGATAATCAGATACGAAACGGGAGCCAGGAGAGGTCACAAGCGTCAGTCAGTTTAGTTACGCCCATCTTGCATCATACGGAAGAATTTGTCTAACAAACATCAAAATACAGTCGTTGTTCCAGTAACTTGAGATACGGAAACAACGACTATATAATATCAACAGATTCTGCGCCGTTCCTTCATGCATACGTGAGATTATATATAGGAATGGCGCAGAATCTGTTGATATTATATACGGAAATACCGTGAAGTTGAACAAACACACGAACATAGCATTTTAAAACTTGGTAATCTAAGAACGAGCCAGTGGCTAGCTCGCACGTGACTGTGCTCACGCTCCTTTTCGTGAAGTCGGTCGTGGGCCCGAGATCTATCTCTCGGGGCCTGTTTTGTTGTGCCTCAAATTGCGGATACTTGACCAGAGAGAGAGAGAGAGAGCAGCCATCCATAAGGTGACAGCAACGATCCAAAATTGTGGATTTTAAACGTTTTTGAAGCCATTCTTTAAAAAAAATGTATATAACATTAGAACAGTAAGAACAGAGCCTAATTATAGTGTACATAAATAGACGAATTGGGTAATCTGAAAATGGACCTACATGACAAATTAAAGACAAAAAAATATCCGCACAAAAAGAAAGGATAACAGATAAAAAGAAGCCAAGATGTGAACACATTTTTGTAGAAATCAAAGATTTCAGTCGCTGAGGATCACATAAGAATCGAAATTAGCGAAAGAAGAACAAGAAAACCGAAATTCTTAGAAAATACGAAAATTGAGATTGTAGAAAACATGAAAACTGAGATTCATGAAGTAATATGAAAACAAATTTGTAAATAGCATGAAAACTGTCATAGTTTAGTATAAAAAATTGTTATTTCGGATCCCCGACACGTCCCTACTTTGTTTTGAGCGAATTAAATGACACCTTATCATGTCCATCAGAATTTATGTCCTTGTAAGGAAATTTCTATACCAGTGCACTACAGTGATACCAGAATGTAAATAGGGCTTGCCGAAGAATGTTAATTTTGAGTCTCTACACTTTTTTTCAAATCTTGATGGTCTAGATTCATGACACAGCTTCTCCCCCCCCCCCCCCCCAGTTTTGCAATTTATTTGATTCTCATCTTACAGCCCCAAATCCCGCTTGCCTGAGGAGTCCCCTTTCTTGTGCAAAGATTTGAATATTAAAGTACATCAGTGCCGAAAATTGGGTTAGTGTGTCGAATCGAACTCCCATCTGCCTGTGATGGCAAAAAGCAAAGAACATCAGAAATGTACAGCGGGCCAGTGTCTACGTGCTTTTCCGGACGTAGGAACCAGAGTTTCGAATACCTTAAGCCCTTTGCATACGTGAGGAATGTAAAGTGTGTCCATCCACCACGCCCTTATTCGTGTTCATCTGTTGTCCCGAAACTCGTAAATCCGTCCAGATCATTAAGATTTTTTTTTTAAAGTAATCCATGACTACATGAATATTAGCAATGTTTCAAAATTTATTGTCTGATTTTAACGAAAGAAAGAAAGAAAGAAAGAAGGACGGAAAGAAAGAATCTCACTGCGAGAAAGATGTTACAAACGCTATATGTCAAATGATATTTTAAACTGTTTACAACTAACCGAGGAATAAGTAAAATTACAAAAGTAGAAAACTTGATCGCTCAGTAGCACCAACATTAAGTGCGTGCACTAATTCACACGTGAGCACTTTACTCCTGCTCTCTAGCCTCCAGACAATGGGACCCAGGAGACAGATGCTGATTCCGTGGGCCTTTTCTGTTTGTCGGAGAGTCTGGCTGTTATCATTAGAATCTTAGTACAAAGTCTTTGAGCCTGTAAAGCTCCTGGCCCTTAACTTCCCTGGGGAAACGATCTTGAAAATTTGTCTGCTTAGAAAATGTAAAGTTGCTTGCTCGCTGAACAAATTCTAAGATTTAAATGGTGTTAAAATTGATGGGATAAAAATAATGCTGAAAAGTGAACAATTTTTTTGAAATTTTATTTGGTTTCTTAGAGGCATGAGAGCCCTGACAGATGTTCAGTAAGAAATTATTGAACTGAAACACGTTTTTAAAAAATTAAACCGTAAAATTATAAATGCTTTATCTTCCTGTTCATTTCTTCATTTTTCCTCGTAAAATTAGACATTATTTTAAAAACGTGAACATGTCGAAGACGTTGCTGTCAAACTGAACATTGTATAAACTGCAGGGGAGAATTTTATTTTGATGTGTCACTAATGCCACTTTTATACCTCTGAGGTCATAGTGGATATGGTGTTTTGTGCTCATATTTGATTTAACCTGCAGACACACTACAGGACTAAGTGGCCAACATCATGCCTTTCTTTCACTACCTTCACATCTGGAGCAGATACTCAGTTCTTCAGACATCTTCGGACGAGATTGAACCACAGAATTTCACCAAGAGCGACTACTCCTCTAGTTACTTCCCTTATACAGTCGCCCTCTGTGTTTCAGTAGTAACAGTGTGTATATGTGTGCGTGCGGGGATATGTGCATGCGCGCGCGCGTGCGTGTTCTTGTCTGCATTTTTTAATGGGACGTTGGGGAAAATGAAATAATTTGATAACAAGAGATTTTGTTTCGGTTTTTCTTTTTGTGATTACATTCAGTTTGCGCATACATTTGAGAGCTCGCAAGCGCACACATACAAAAACACACACACAAGTCTCTGCGTGCATGTTGTGTGTGTGTGTGTGTGTGCGTACGTTCCGCTCTTTACAGATAATTTACTCATTATCAGGTGCCATGCCGGTAGTCGATGCTGTATATGCTTGCCCATAGATCTAAATCCTTGATATTTTATATCAACTAAAACGGTGACTTTTTATTGTGCTACATTGTTGGACTTTTTCTTTCCCTCTTGGTCTTCCCCTACCTCTCTTCGCGTTTATCCGTTCTGTGGTTATGCTGTTTTCAAACCTTTAACATTATTTCTTCCCTGACAGAAAGAAAAACAAAATGAAGTCAGTTATAACTTCACAGTTATAACAGTACCTGAAAAGTAGTGGATTTTCTGATTGTAAAGGTTTTAATGGATTCCGTCGAATATAAAAGCGGCTGAGAAATGCTGGGCTAGACATAGAGAGTCACGGTTAAAGCTTTTAAAATGTCAAATAAATCCAGCTCGTACAAAGATGGCTCTTAGTTTGTATCTGTATATCAGTTTATAACTAGAGTATATCAAGAATTGTAGGTTGTATGAACCGGTAGAGTGGTACGGACAAAGCACTTCAGAAGTGGGAGGAAGGAAAGTAGTAAGGGAATGACCTTGAGTCGAATCTCAGACTCCAAAAGGGCGAGGGTTACCATAGGCAACGCAGTCATCTTGTATCCCTGTGTTTTATGTGGGGGGGGGGGGGAAGATGTGAGCGTCTTCATACGAGAAAGTTTAGCATTAAAAAATGTGGAGCTCATCTCAAAGACACAAAACAAAATGGTAATTTTTTAAAAAATGCTTTCTTGAACAAGGGAGCTTTTTCTTGCCGATCGACATAGTGAGGTTAAAAAATCAGAAGAGAAAACTTAGATAAAATAATCTAGGTTAGTCGGGAGAGTCTAAATGTTTTGGCAGCTCACGTTAAACATCTCTTAATCTCCACAATTCGTGATTTACTTTGTTGAGTTGTTTGCACTCGGCGTATGGAGGGTTCTGTATACGTGCATTTATGCACGTGAAAGCTGAAAGAAAACTAAAGAAACAGATAACAAATTAGACTCTTTTGAAAACAAATGAGTAAGGAAAATATTCGGCATAAATTGGAACGAATTCAAGAACAACTCAAAGATAAGGCAGACGAGCGATGATCAGAAAAAGAAGATGGACATAAGTCGGTCATGTGATGAGAAGAAACAGTCAGAGAATCTCAAAAACAAGCTATCAAGTGGAACACAACAGGCCGAAGAGAAAGAAGTCAACCACGTGAAACTCTAAAGAGGACATTCTTAAGAGAGGCCAAATTTGTAGGCATAAAAACCCTTGATGAGGTTGAAAATCTCGCCGAAAACAGTAGAATTTGGCGAACTACCTTGCGAGCTATATGTGATGTTTAATGGCATAGGAAGGATGTAAGATGTGTGCGTGTTCGGTGGTTACATTTTACATGATGTAAAATGTCAGTATTATCAAATTTCCGCTGCTTTTCAGGTTTTATGTAATAGCAACCTTTACCTTCCTCGCTTTGCTACACTCTTCCCGTGCGGGAGAAGAAACACGGACGTGTCGTGGGGTGCGGGACTAAAAACGCGGGTCTTGTCTGTAAGGGGTATAGTTGTAAAATGGAATGGAAAACAATAGTTCCATGTACTTCCGTATATTTAATATGTTTCAAAGTATAGCTAAATGAATGAAAATTCATAAATGCAGAGTTTTTTAGGACAAAAGAAGTAATGTGATGTTTTTAGACACTGATTGTGGCCAGCTCACCATCGGCTAGGTCTAGATATGCACTACTTACCATCTGAGATGTGTAGATCTACTTGTCGATCTCGTATTGTGACTCTGTATTGCATTCTCGCTGAATGAATGTCTGAACTAACTTCCTAACTACTCCTAACTACTTCTCCAGTCGTCTAAATGTGACTAGATCTACTTAGAAAACATTCAAGAGCAGCGGGGTGGCCATAGGCTATGTCCATACCCCTATCTACATCGTCAAAAATTGAAAAATTTCCATGCTTCGCGTCCTTTTTCTCGCTCGGCATCGCTCGTTAACTAGGCACGCATTCTCCATTTTGAAAGTGTCACCGGAATCCCGGACGAAATATGTACAATCTGAATGTTACACCGCTTGTTTTAAAGAAACAAATAATGTCACTAAAGCGACCATATGGTAGTTTAGGGACACTTCCGGTGTCACTATATCGACCATACGCACGGAAAGATTGCATTCTCCGCAGCAGGGGGGGGGGGGTCCAGATGATACATCCACGTTGTGAGGGATGGGTTGTAGTGGCTTGTGTGAAGATGTGGCGTGTATCATAGAAGGAATCTTTTCAACAGATCCCATCGCAACTGGAAGGAAGTCAAGCACTGCGCCTTAAGTCAGACAGAAGAAGAGCAACAACATATTACCACGAGCACTTAAAAACGTCGTGTACAAACTTGGTCAGCTGTGGATCATGTGAGTTACGTAACTGTACCAGTTTTCCTGTAGAGTTATACTTGGTTCTGACAGCTAACGTCTAACAACTATTTCGGTTATCTTATCCTGTATTGCCCGCTGCGACATGATAATCACTGAGTGCGTGCCTTCTTGTGTCGAGAACACCCTGACGTATCTGAGCAGAATCTGTTGCATGCAGTTTTTCTCTTGAAATTTTTCTCCTTTTGTTTGCATTTGTTTAAATATAGGCTTTCAAACTGATGCATTTGTTTAAATATAGGTTTTCAAACTGATGCATTTGTTTAAATATAGGCTTTCAAACTGATGCATTTGTTTAAATATAGGCTTTCAAACTGATGCATTTGTTTAAATATAGGTTTTCAAACTGATTCCTCTCCTTCTTCAGCTTTTCGAGCCATTAGGGCTCATTGCTTCAGATCTTCTTTTTCGTTCGCTTCTACCACCAAGATCGCCGAGTGATCCTACTGAATATACTCCTGTGATCCGTGATTGGTCCTGTAGTTCTCCTGTGGTCCACGAGAGGGCCAAAAAGATCCCGAGAGGGCCACAAGAGGTTCAAAGTATCGCAGGGCTTGGGCCTATATTCTCGGTGGGTCTCATAAGCGGGATTACGTGACACCGTGGTTTTCATTGCACCAGTTTTATCTAGAGTTGGATTTTCTCACCGGAAAACCTCGACGTGTTTAGATATCAGTGTATCCCCACCAGGTGAGAGGTGGTTGCCCATCCAGTCCAGCGTTGGACTTTCTCACTGGAAAACCTCAGCGTGATTAAGATACGCATATAAACCCAGTCGAGTGAGAGATGGTTGCCTATCTAGACTGCACTGGACCAGTGTCTCAGACTTCAGCGTTTTGTGGTTGTGGCCGCTATACTTCCTAGTTGTGACCAGGACTGAGCTTTTGTCCAGGAGGACGAATCCTCGCCATTAGTAGGTTTCATCCCTGGGTTAAGCCGGTTTAGGCGTATTATCTCAGTATGGGCGCGTTTAGGACGTGACCGACCTCTAGAGCAGAGGTACCGTGACATGAGTAGTCATCAAGTTTCACCCCTGGGTTTAGCTGGGTTAGGCATATTTCACCAGTATGGGTGTATATAGAACGTGGCAGGCCACTAGAGCAGAGGTGCCATGGTATGAGTAGCTCTCGTCGCGATACTACTGGATATACCAATTAATCTTCACTTTATCCTTTCCATCACCTTTTCACAGCGGCGCCGCACGGCAATCCTAATCACATTTTCACACTTTCTTCACTGGTCGGAAGAGGCAGCCGAAGAATCTCGCCAGCAGTGTCTTAGTTTAACCCCTGGGTTAAGCCGGTTCAGACAATCCGCCCCAGTATGGGTGTACATAGAACGTGGCCAGCCTCCAAAGCAGAGGTGCCGTGATTTGAGCACTCCTGATCTCGATACTACTGGTTACTTCACTTAATCCTTTCTTTCACCTTTTCAACGGCGGCGCCGCGCGGCAGCCCCAATCCACCTTTATTCACTGGCCGGAAAGAGCCATGCAAGGGAGCTTAAGAATCTCGCGAGCAGCGGGTTTTAAATCAGAGTTTTCCCTCTCTCAGATGAGCTACCAAACATGACTCTCATCTACCCGAAGCATCTGGTTTTCAGGAGTCAAATATTCATCGTCGCCCCTTCTCCTGTCAGTTTGAACAATTCCGCCACGAGAAGGCCAGGAGCCGGACATGACTGTCAGAGGCTATTTGAGACGCACGCCTTGGAGACATTTAACTGAAGTGGAGAGCGTATCCCCCCACCCCACCTCCGGCTATAAACGTCCTTAGAACATTGCTGCAGGTAAAGTTCGCCTCCATTCTAATCTGTTCCTAATCTTCTCTCTCTAGAGAGAACAATTTATTTTATATCCTCTCCTATATTGTCTTTCCATCTCTGTCTTGTTCTACCCCTTGGTTTTGTTTCCCTCATCTCTTGTGCACACATCATTTTCGTTTGTCTGTTCTCTTCCATTCTCTCTGCATGCCCCAGCCAGCGTAGTCTGTTCAGTTTCAGGATATTTATAATTCTTTCGTACTTAAATAAGATGTTCCGTTCAGTGTTCTTTCCAGCTCCCCGTTCTCCGCTGTCGGTATCCTTTATCGGCCCAAACATTCTTCTTAGGATCTTGTTCTCAAAGATCTGCAATTGTTGTTAATCTTTCTTTGTCATACTCCATGTTTCTAATCCATACATGACGGCTGGTCTTATCATAATTTTGTAGATTGTTATTTTGGTGTTTCAAACTGATACTGATACCTCAGAAGTTTGTGGGTTTCTTCTTCTTTCCTTTCTCATTTAAAATTTGCATGTTGAAATAATAGTTGCAAGTTTGATAATGTCAACGGTGTCTTTATATATATATATTAAAAAAATTCTCTTACATTGTCTCTTTCTTCGTGTAGCTTTGCAGTGCTGACGGAACACATGGACTTTCTGACAGAGCTCGGTGATTTTCTTCATATGAGATAGTTTAAGGTTGCTGTAATATCATCTCTGTACCTCTTATGTGTCATCCTCTATTTCCTACCATTATTTGGACGAATTTATCTTTCATTTATTTACCATCTCTCCATCTCTATCTATCTATCTATCTATCTATCTATCTATCTATCTATCTATCTATCTATCTATCTATCTATCTATCTATCTATCTATCTATCTATCTATCTATCTATCTATCTATCTATCTATCTCCCCGTCATTGTCAAAGACGCAAGGGGCTGATGGAAGCAAGAAATTTCAACTTCGCTGTCTTCTTGGCTGTCTCCTGCATCAGTCCTTTGTTTACCGGCATTTTCTCTGCTGTACGTATCCATGCATCTTTTGGTCGTGCCATGCTCCCTTTACCCTGTGGAGTTCACATCAAAGCTGTTCCTGGTAAGGATTAGTCTGCCATTCTCATCATGTGGCTTGTTCATTGCCATCATCTGCTTTTAATTATTGTTGACACTTTTCGACTGTGGTGCCATGCCTGTCTCTATTAAGAAGAAGTGACTACTTACGATATTTGGCAAGAACACTCCTCTTATCTTATGTAGACACTTGGTTATTATCTGTGTCTAGCAGATCTGTACAAGGCTAGCGTCTTAACTTTTAATTTGAAGTTTGTTGTTTACAGAATTGTTGTCACAATAATATGGTGTCTCCAGGACTGTTTTAGTTACCGAGACAGCATTTAAAATTCGGAAATTTTAATCTTGGTTCAGGTCTTCTTGTCTGGGTTGTTCAGATCTTCTTGTCTGGGTTGTTCAAGTCTTCTTATCTGGATTGTTCAGGTCTTCTTGTCTGGGTTGTTCAGGTCTTCTTGTCTGGGCTGTTCAGGTCTTCTTGTCTGGGTTATTCGGAGCCTCACTGGGTTGCCACTCCAGGATCAGGGTCAATTTCTGTCGGGCCAAATATCCAACTAGGGATAGTAACTCTCACATAATTTTACCTCTACAAAGAGAATAGAGGAGAAAAACAGAGCCTTTGTTCCCCAGGGGTACAACCTCGGCCCTTCTCCTGCACCTTTTCTCTCTTGGCCTGATTGCTACAACAAAAATATTGCTAATGGTTGCACCTATGTCCTCTTTTTTGTTTTTTAGAACCCAGTATGTTTCTCTGCTATTACACTTGTCAAAACAATTTCCCACTAAATTTTCTGCTGGTAGATTTCTTCGGAAGCGAAATCTTCCATTATGACAATTGCATATGACAGTTTACGTTGCTCTATTTCATTGTTTATATCAGTGGTTCCCAACCTTTTCTAAAGTTAGTAAACATTCGTTCCCCTCCACCCTCTCTCTCTCACACTCTCTCTCTCTCTCTCTCACATACGCACGCACGTACACACCCACCCTGCCACTTAGTATGAACTACATCTCCACATATTTCTAGCATTCTACAAGTCACTTGTTTCGTGGAACGTGAAAACCATCTTTACATGACACGTAGTAAGGCCACATATATTTTTCTCTTGACCTTTCTCTCGTTCTCTCTCTCTCTCTCTCTCTCCCCCCCCCCCCCCTCATGACATGTCCAAGAAATTTTCCACTGTCTTTTCCTCACAATTTTTCAATAGTTTTCGTTGTCCTGAAACTTCTCTGATGTCCTCTTCGTTTCCCCCCCCCCTCCCTTTGTCTATCCATGGTATGTGTTGCACCCGTGATTTTTCTCTCAAATCACATGCCCTTAGCTTCCAGTAGCGTTGGGGGGGGGGGGGGGGAGGTCTGTAAATACTTTTTACACCACTTTCGTCCTTAGAAAATTCCTGACAGACTCTGAGAGTCGAAAAATAAAAGGAATACCTCCTACCTGTCTCCCTTTCTTCCTTCCCTTTTTCTATCTCTCCCCCCCCCCCCCCCCATTTTTTTTCTTTCTCACTGAAGATTACCAGAAGAATTGGCCATTCCCATGACCGCATTCTACAGATGAGGAAGACCTCTGTTAACAGAGAGACGTCGCTTGAGGTCAGAGCACAAGGTTAACTCCCTGTGCCTGCATTTTCGCTGACCCCATTTTTTTTTTTAAGTTTAAAAAAAAAATGAAGGTCACTGTTCGGGTACTCGGTGAGTTTTAAATTCAGAAGAAATTCCACCTGGACAAGTTTCAAACAGAATCTGGTCTTATGTCCATAACGTGAGCCAGTGTAAACATACAATGAAGGAAGGGATAGATGAATAACATTAGGTAAGAGGAAAAATCAGAAAAAAAAAACAGATGAAAATAGTTTCAAGAAGACTGAATATTAAGAAATGGAGAGTACATGCAGCAGCCAAATGACGCAAGGTTAGAACATAAATATGCCTATACGGTCACTCTCATTAAGGCAGAAGTGTCCAGTTTCTAGGCCGCTAACCAGATCAGGGTTACGGGTACGCGAGTAGATAGCACATGTAGATGTTATCATTTCTTTTTTTTGTGGGTGGGAAAGACGCCGTAAGATCTGGTAATCAAGCGACCCATAGCTGACATGCTGGAGTCGGTGTTGGCGAAGCATGGCTGACCAAGACCCTGTTCCATCTCTTCAAGACCCTGTTCCATCTCTTCAAGACCCTGTTCCATCTCCTCAAGACCCTGTTCCATCTCTTCAAGACCCTGTTCCATCTCTCCAAGACCCTGTTCCATCTCTTCAAGACCCTGTTCTATCTCTTCAAGACCCTGTTCCATCTCTCCAAGACCCTGTTCCATCTTTTCAAGACCCTGTTCCATCTCTTCAAGACCCTGTTCCATCTCCCCAAGACCCTGTTCCATCCATCCCTCGGTACCTTAGTAACGGGCCTAGGCTGGCTAAGGAGGCAGGGATCGGCATAGTGCCCATGTCGATGGAGTGATTTCCAGAAGCTTTGCACACACACCCCTCCCCCCTGCTTTAAGCTCTGTTGAGGGACTGAAAAAAATAGGCGATATAACCCGTTTCCAAGCCGACAAGATGCTGTCCCTCAACATCCTCACTCCATCGTCTGCAAAGAACACCAGGTTGCAGTTCCGAGAAGATAGAAGACGATTATAACTTATATTGAATTTTATTATTTTATTATTATTATTATTATTATTTTTATGTATCGTGGTTCACGTATTACTGGTTTAGGGACACAGGTCACATACCATTACTGGTTAGGGTCGCGGGTCACGGGTTTAGAGTCGGCTAAGAAAAAGTTGGGAACCATTGCATCAAGAAAACGTTATAGTACATAAAAACTCACCTTAAATGGTGTTTCTAAAATATTTGACATCTACGGTCAAAATGTTACTTCCATATCATTAAATCTTCAACTTCATCACGCTTTACAAATTCAAATTCGCTCATACCTAAATATACTTCCAACTCTACACTTGAAGCAAAGAAAGACGCATCTTCAGATTACTCGAATGGCTTTCGAGTCTCCAAAGATAAGATTACACAATACGTCAGTGTAATGTAAGCGTGGAATTAAAAATTTTCCGTTCTGTCTGTATTACAGATACGGTGTAAGTAATTTATTATCGAAGCTGTTTAAGCAAACTTTGGCATTACTTCTCATCCGGAAAATGACCAGTTCTCATTTTATTTCCAAAGTGCCCCCATCACTGCCGCTTTCCCTCAGCCAGCTCCTTATCCTTTATTCTGGAGACCACATGGATCTGCAAGCGGCAACACCATCATCATGCAAGAACAGACTGTTTGAAATACAAGAGACCAGAACGTATTACTGAAAATTGGTCAGAACATACAACTCTGAGGTCAAGGCATGTAAACAGCCCAGAAACATTTTCACTTATTACGTGTTATGCTTTGGTGATCAGTATTATTGTCCATGCTACTTGGTCAGTCCACATAGGTATTTTTCCTCTTGGTTTTCCTCGTTTTTTTTCCTTGAATTTTCAAGCCGTTACCAAGTTTTCTGTCTTCTGTGTCCAAGAAGTTTTGACAGTAATAATCTTAACTACATTTCGTTGTTTTAAAACTTTACTCTGGACTTCTTCATCTGTGCTTAACAAAGGGGGGTGGGGTTCAAAGAACAAACGAACTTACAATTCTCTAAGCCTAAATTACATCATGCTACAATTACAATTCAAAGATATGGAAGACCACTCGGACCAGACAAACATCAAAAGGGAAATGATTATGATTTTATAAGCCCTCGGTCAAGACGAGCTTCCAGTTACTTGAATACAGTCTTCAGCACAGATAACACAGATAACACAGACAGACACACTCTCAGATTTGTCCTTACCGATCTCATTCTTCTGCTCTGTCAAAGTTTAAATTTACAACAACAAAAAAAAAAGAATTACGACCAACGTCAGCAATGGGCCTGATAAGCCACATCATGAAAGATGTTATAAGGATCATTAACTTATCATTGAGAAATAAGACAAGGGAAGACATTGGATTTGTTGTTCTCGTTGTTGGTTTTTTGTGTGCCTCGCTGGAACTGCGAGTTGGAGGTTTTTGCGGCTGATGCTATGAAGGTGTTGAGACACTGTATCATGTCGAGGGGTGGGGGGGGGGGGGAGAAACTTTTGTCGGCTATTTTGTTTGTTTGTTAGTTCAGAGACTCAGGGCTAAAAAGCAAGGAGGCGTAACGTTTCTTTAGCAGATTCTACCACCATGGGAACTGTAGCCATCCCAGGACATATGACAGGGAATATCATCGGAGAAGTATGACAGGGTTCGACAACCGTGATGCAGATATTTCAGCTCACGTGTGTCTCGTTGACCGCCATATTAGACAGCGCCTCCACCCTCACGTAGTGGATTTTGTAAAATAAGAAATAAAAAAAAGTACCACAAATCTCATTTTTATATTGTGAACAATAGTAGAATAATAACAGAGCAATCGCTAGAAGTAAGAGATAAATAATGATTTATAATTGCAGATCATCGAGTACAGTAGAACCTTCCATAGTCTGAGAGATGATGGTAATGAGAATAAGCAGTTCGTACAGCCATAATTTCAGTTTTATTTCAACGTCTGCACGTCATTCATCCACTCTAAATCAATTTTTCTTTGGAGACATCTGATCCAATACGAAATCATTTTTTTAAATTAATTTTTAAGCGTTGAAATGAATGTGTAGGGTACAAGCGTTCTCAGCAAACCTTCATGCACTGGCATTTAATGGCAGGTTCTTGAGCAAAACCTGTGTTATGAATGCAGCAAATATATGTAACATCTTTTCTTTAACCCTGGTTGGAACAGCGGGTCAATGAGGACTATTTCAAGAATATTTCATCAAGTGACTGTCTGCTAAAATGGGGACAATCTCAGTATAAACTGAAGTATTTCAATAAGAAATTTATGTAACGAGAGAATGTCAGTCAATGAATACATGCCAGTATTCATCAAAAGATAAGGGACAAAAACATCGGAAACGGAAATACTAACCAGGAAGTCACTTGGTGGACACATAAAAGAGGTACTACATACAGGGTATTCCGTGCATCTACACTCATATTCACACATGAGAATGAATCTGTACTATCTATCACGTGCCATGCCTGCTGAAGTTGGCGGCCAAAGCTCTCCACAATTCTCCGTTTTATGTTGCCTCTGTGGGTTCTTCTGGTGTCCTCTGTCCGTGCCATTTTGTCAGTCCATCCAGGGTTTTCTCTCCCGGTCTACCTTGACCTCTTTTCCCCTCTAACTTTCCTTTTACCACGATGTGTTCCAGACTACCTTTTCTCATGACACGTCCTATAAATTTAGGCTGTCTTTTCTTGACTGTTGTAATTATTTGTCTTCTCGAATCGGTCCGTCTCAAAATTTCTTCATTTGATTTCTTGGTATCCATGGTGTCCCTTAATACTCCTCTAAGAAACCACATTTCGGTGGCTTCCAGACGTTGTTGTATCTCTTAAGTAACTGTCCAGGCTCCACATCCATAGATCAGAACTGGCTCTATGTAGCATCGGGGCATCCATTTTCTTACACTCGGTGACAATGATCTGCTGAACAACATACTGTGCTGGAAGCACCAAATAGTCCATCTCTGTATTTACACAACCGAAATATATATTCTGGAAAATGCTGATACATGTAGCCCCTGTCATCGACGACGTCCAATAGCTCCAGCTACAATCACCGATTACTGTCAGCAGAGACAGCCGAATATTTTACCGCACTTTGGGGCAGAACAGGGTAACCTGTCGACCTCTCCTGCTACGTCAGCGTGGAGGTCACGCATCGATGACGTAGCGTGGGAGTTTTGAATGTAGGTCAGACAAGTACACTCTACTCCGGGAGCAGGTGGGAGTTATCAGATGTAGGATGGGCAACTACTTTAGTAAAGAACGGAGTGTACGCCAGAAGAGCTTTTCTGTAGCGTGCGCTACGTGGTACTTCTAGAGAGACAAAGGTTTGTGGCTGGGGTTGAATAGGAAGCGTGACGGAGTAGTTTGACTGGACAGGGCGCTTCTTTTGTGGGAAGGAAGCTTGCCAGAGGAATATGAAAATGAGTTCAAGAGATAAAGTAAAAGGCACACGAAAGAGATAAGAGTAAACTTGTGGAAAAAAAATACAGTGAAAACAAATGACTGGACCAAAATAGTTCATCATTTTATAGAAAAAAAAGGCAAATACATAAAGAATGTTGATATATTTAATTCCACGGAATTCTTGTACTCTGCCGGCTCACTTATCTTTGATCAGTTCACATACAAAGATGCGTTGTAAATAATTTACATTTTTAACATATATTATTTAGATCTCATATATGTATTTATTTTGTGCCAGGCATTAGGTTTAAAGCTCTGTCACGTGACCACTTTGAGCCACTTTAATACTGTCATCGGTTCCATCAAAAACTTACATACATTTAATTTAATATGTGCAGTTCCTAACCAAAATCATGGACATTTACTCATTCATTCATTTGCATGTCTCTTGCGGAACTTTGCCTCCCTAACAGCACTCATTTAGGTCTCTCGGTAATCATGGACAAGAATGGATAAAATTGTATCATCTCTCTTCTCTTATCACCAGTCTACCCTCCTTTGTCAATGAAAACAAAAAAAGAAAACAAACGAATTCCAAAATGCAACACGTTGTGGCCATTAAGAAAATTGTCCAGTTCATTCTCGTATTCTTTGTCTTTGTCGGTAATTTTTGTTGTTGTTGTTGTTGAGTGTGTGCAAAACTTTGTCATGGAACATAATGAAGGGAGGAAATACGAACTAGACATCTTAAGCATTTATTTAAATAAATATTTAATAAACAGATATTGAAATTAATGAATAAATAAAATAAATATTCTAAAGAGACCGTTTGCCGTCATTTTGAACTTGAGCTCCTTAGCGAATGTAAGTGTCCGAAATTACCAGAATTTGTGTATCAAACATTGTATTATCCTAAATAAGAATCCCTATTTTCATTTCAAGAAGTAAGGATAATATATGTAATTCATCTGCACATATTTGCTCCCAGACTTCTTGTGAAGATTATAAAAAAAGTTAAAAACACAGATTATGCTAACAAAACCTGAGATACACATTGTATATATTTATATTACGTTGATGATAATAATCACTTATAAGGCAAAACCTCAGTATCCCCTCCCCCCCCCCCCAAAAAAAAAAGAGGAGGAAAATCGTTGGAAGATAAGAGATAATCCTCATATCGTAACCAGAGAATCACTTAGCTTTAGCTTGCAAATGCAGAATCTGGACATTATAAGCCAAACGTATTCGTGTATATGTTATGAAAATAGTGGACAAGAGAATAACGTGTCTAGAACTGCAAGTGTTCAAATATTCATATAACGAAAACTTTTTATTAAAGAGATGAATAACATTTTTTTAAAGGGCACTGCAGAAATAAACAAAAGCACATTAAAATATAGGGGGACTATATGCCCCCCCCCCCCCGGAGATGCGGAACCAAAATGATGGGGGTTTGGGGTTAGATCCCTAAACAGCGGCTTAAAAAAATTCTTACTGAAATATTGTTTTTGGTTTGTTTTCAGCTGGTCTGTTCCTAGTTATCCACAGCTTAAATGAAACCAAGCAACAGACATCTCTTGGAGTCATATTAGTATCTAATAGGGCTTGTCATGATGATGATGATGATGATGACGATGGTGATGGTAATGATGTTTGATGTTTTGAACATTCTGGCATGGATGATATAGAAACACATCGGACAATGGTTAAGAAGTATGAAATCGCTAAAAGGGTTAAAACTCCCTTTTATAGACGGGGAAAAAATATTCTTCTGTAAACTGTCAGAAGCAATCAATCAATCAAGTGCCGTGCCGTGTGGCGTAGGCGATCATTTCTCTCCACAATTCCCTGTCTTTAGACTTGATTATGAGATCCGCTGGTGACTTTCTTCCTAGCCACACTGACAGCCCATCCAGTAACTTCTCTCTCTGTCTTCCTCTGTCTCTTCTTCCCTCAATTTTTCCAGTTGGTACAGTGTGTTCCAATTTTCTTCTTCTCAGAAAATGTCCTATTAATCTCGCTTGTCTGTCTTTGATCTTTGGCAAAAGTAGTTACGGGAAATAGATAGAGAGAATAAAATAGTAACTAAACAGTAACATTTGAGGAGAGTGCAAGAATTCGACCTACATGCACTCCGCCCCCCCCCCCCCCTTGTGATGGAGATTTTCAAGAAGCTGTATACATGCCTTTAAGTTTGATAAGCTGTCTATATATATCTGTAAGTTAGGTCAAGTGTCTATATACAAGATGTAAGTTAGGTCAGCTATCTATATCTACCTGTAAGTTAGGTCAGTTCTCTCTCTCTCTCTCTCTCTCTATATATATATATATATATATATATATATATATATCTGATGAGAAGAAATGATCAGAGAATCCCAAAACAAGCTATCAAGTGGAACACAACAGGCCGAAGAAAAAGAGGCAGACCGCGTGAAACTCTGAAGAGGACATTATTAAGAGAGGCCAAGTTAACAGGCATAAAATCCATTGATGAGGTTGAAAGACTCGCCGAAGACAGGAAAAATTGGCGAACTACTTTGCGAGCCCTATGTGACGTTTAACGGCACGGGAAGGATATAAGATATATAAGATAAGATATATATATATCTGAACCTTAAGTGCACAGGGCACATGGGGCTTCCGCAAGGATTTTCCACAAATGCCTACCCTTCGCCTTTTTTTCTGCTTTTGCCCAGGTGAGCCCTCTATTGCTCAGCATCCTTTCTGTTGTTCTTCTCCATGTCTCTTTTGGTCTACCCTTACTTCTGTTCCCCTGTGGTGTCCATCTTAGTGCTATTTTTGGTAGTGAGTTGTCCGTCATTCGGAGCACATGTCCCAACCATCGCCAGCGTCTTTCCTCAATAATTGTTGTCAGTGGCTTCATCTGCATTTCTGAATATATATATATAAATTAGGTCATCTGTCTATATATATGTAAATTAGGTCATCTATATATATATATATATATATATATATGTAAGTTAGTTCAGTTATCTATATATATCTGTAAGTTAGGTCAGCTGTCTATATATATATATATATATATCTGTAAGTTAGGTCAGCTGTCTATAGATGCTCCTATCTGTAAGTTAGGTCAGCTGTCTGTAGATGCTCCTATCTGTAAGTTAGGTCAGCTGTCTGTAGATGCTCCTATCTGTAAGTTAGGTCAGCTGTCTGTAGATGCTCCTATCTGTAAGTTAGGTCAGCTGTCTATATATTCTCTTGTCTGTAAGTTAGGTCAGCTGTCTATAGATGCTCCTCTCTGTAAGTTAGGTCAGCTGTCTATAGATGCTCCCATCTGTGAGTTAGGTAAGCTATTACAACACCCTTCTCAAATGAGTTGATCCATTTACATGGAATTATTCATCACACTACCAGCTTTCAGCAATACCTCGTTTTCAGTTACATGTGGGTCATATGACAGTACTTCACCACTACAACCACTACCATCACCACCACCAACACCGCCACCACCACCACCACCACCACCATCATCATCATCATCGTCATCATCGAAGTTTTGAAGGCAATAATTCACTAATTCTGAGGTCAAATTATGATGCTCTCTGTTAGCACAGTTACTGACCATATAGCTGAAAAAATTTTAATTAGTCTCTTCGTCTTTTTCTGCCTTTCCTTCAGTTCCCTTCATTTTATTTTTTCTTGTGTTATTCTTGGGTGTGTGAGTGGCGAAGTGGTTAGTGCACTGGTCTCTCATGGCGAAGGTCAAGGGTTCGAATCCGGCCGGAGGCACCACAGTCACTCAGCTGTAGAAATGGGTACCCGACTTCTTCTGAAGTTAGGGAAGGAAAGACGGCCAGGCGTGATACTGATCATATCACCCTCTAGTGTGCTGACAGGTCAAAGAAAATATAGGCACTAACACCATATCCCTATGTGCCTCTAAGGCATGACAGGATTACCTTTACCTGTTTTTAAAAATTCTTTCTTACTTCAAATTAAAACCAACATTTCAATAATATTTCTCTGGCAATATTCATAAAGCAAATTAGTTTTTAAAAAAATGTTTGATGAACAATTACTTATAAAATCTAAATTAATAACTATACAAAAAGTGATGGACAGACTCACGATAGCACTTCTCAATCCTTGTTCTCTGGAGATAATTTACTCACAATAAACAGAATACAAGTCAGTCCATTCATATTTGAAAGTATAAATATAATGCTCTGTTCAGGGATGTTAATATGTACGAATATGCAATGATGGTTTGATGTGTGTCATTTAAATAAGGAAATGTAATTCATAGCAAAATAAGAAATGTTTTTGTTTTTGTTTTTGGTTGTTTTTGTTTTTTTTTATTTGGTTATTTTTTTCAGTAATAAATATTCAAGTTCGCAAACTGACCAATCAGAGTAGAGCATCTTGGGCTGAATGTTTTCCTCGAATAACCTAAATCAAGTTATTTGTACGAGTTTTGACAATGCCATTAATGATGCGACATTTATCCTGGCACGTGTTCGTGAATCTTCTCTTATGATCTCATTAGATATCATGTGTTTCCCAGTCATTTTGACGAATCTCATAATCATGAGTTTATTCTTATGTAGCTCATGAATTTCTTGATAATAAGCGTATGCAGATGTATAACATAAAACGCTTGCAAGTATGTCCACTTATCGGGCAATGCGTTAGAGGGGATTTTGTATAAGGAATTATTAACATAAATAAAATTTGAGATGATAAACAATTCATGTTTATCCAGAAATATAGTGCCAATCCATCATTTCCATTCCTCTTTCAGATATATATATATATATATATATAATAACGTTTTAAATTTTAGTACATTCAAGTCTCTGTATATGTCTTGCTTTGTCTTGTCTTTTATCTCTCTGGAACTGCTATCTGGTGCTCTTTGCAGTCGATGCAGTGAAATTCGTGCACAGCATCGTGTCGGCTTGGAAATGGGTCAGTCAGTCATTCGCATGTCCTTTTCAGAACTTTGCCTCCCTAACAGTTCTCCTGTAGGCACTCGGTTGTAAGCAAGATTCCCTGCTTCTGATGCATCCATGTGCAGATCATCAACGATTTCTTGCAGCCATCTTCGTCCTGGTCTTCCTCTATCTCTTTTTCCCATTATATACCCTTCCAAGATGGTCTTCTCTAGATTATCATGACGTTTAATGTGTCCAAAATATTAAAATTTTCTCTGTTTAATCCTCTTTACTAGCCAAACTTCTTCAATATTAAGTACTTGTAGTATGGATATATTTGTTCTTTTTTGTGTTCGTGTTATTTGAAGAACTCTTCTGTAGTATTTACATTCAAAGGCATTTACGTGTTTTTCATCTATTTTGTTAAGTGTCCAGGTCTCACAGGCATATGTTGCGATCGGAAAGATGGAAAATATAACGAGAAATGTTAGAGAAGATGTAGACAAAGAATATTATGATGCCATAACAATTGGAGGTTAAGAACAATACCAGAGATTAGATATGCTGATGACACAGTATTATTGTCCACACACACACACAACACACACACACACAGGAATGGAAAAAGTCTTTATGTCAGTCAGTAAAAATAGTGATGAGCAAGATCTTAATGCGAAGAAAGCTAAATTGATGACAACTGACAAAACAAATAAGGCAGCAGAAATATATATCACAGGGGAAAAATTGGAAGAGGTGGAGAGTTTTGAATATCTTCGATCATTACTACCTAATAATGGAGATACAAAGAGGGAAATCAAAAGGAGGCCATTTATCGCTCTTCAAAAAAAGTAAAACAACTAAACAAGCTATGGAGAGGAACAGACAGAACCACACAAACCAGATTTTTAAGGGCATGCATCTTTCCCATCGCAACATATGCCTGTGAGACCTGGACACTTAACAAAACAGCTGAGAAACACATAAATGCCTTTGAATGCAAATGCTACAGAAGAGTTCTTCAAATAACACGGACACAAAAAAGAACAAATATATCCATACTACAAGAACTTAATATTGAAGAAGGTTGGCTGGTAAAGAGGATTAAACAGAGAAAACTTAAATATTTTAGACACATTAAACGTCATGATAATTTAGAGAAGACCCGTCTCGGAAGGGTACATAATGGGAAAAAGAGATAGAGGAAGACCAGGGCGAAGATGGCTGCAAGACATCGTTGATGATCTGTATATGGATGCATCAGAAGCATGGAATGTTGTTTACAACCGAGAGGCCTACAGGAGAGCTGTTAGTGGGGCAAAGTTCCGCAAGGGACATGGGAATGACTGGCTGAGTGAAGCTACAAATCGGGGATGGGGGGGGGGGGTTGCATTGTTTCTTTAGCAGACTCCACCACCATGGAATCTATGGTGAGATCCCTGCCCCTTAAGCCAGACTAGGCCTGTTATTAGAGGTATCAACGGGGAGATGTGACAGAGTCTTGGTCATCTATGGCTGACCAACTCTGACACTAGCATGTCATCTATGGGTCGGTGATTGCCAGAATAGACAGCATCTTCACACTAAACTCTGCGTATAAGAACAGTTTGTTCCCACTGGTTTCCCTAAGATCGTAGGACAAGCTAGCAAGACTAGTTTTTACTTACAAAATTAGGCATAGGCGTCTAGGAAGTGAATTCGCCAAATAAAAATAAATAGGAAGAGACAGTAGTGGATTATCCATTTTGGCTTAACAGGCTTTAGCCAAGGGGCCAGGTATAATGGGGGCTCACAGTCAAACCTCTAGAAATACTAATTATTATGTGACAATCATAACTATCATTGCTGCACCAGTTACCTTTTCCAAGCAGGGAAGTATCAGGTATATTTCGTCTGTGTAATACAGAGTCACATAGTAATAGCGGAGATCAAAGTATGGAGGGCCTTTGCTAAGTTCGCCTAGGAGCCCGGGTGGTGTTTAATCTGTCAATGGGCAGAGAACACCTTTCATAGCAACTTCTCCCAAGAGTCATAAACACCTTTTGTGTTAAAGACCCTGTTGATTAACAATAACGTGAACTGTTTAGACAACTGTAATTCCGTTACTGTGAAGTAGTTCATCATCATCATCATGTGCCGTGCCGACTGGCGTTGGCTATTATGCTTCTCCAGAGTATCCGATCCTTCATGCAGGCCATCAGCTCAGTTGGTGATCTCCTCTCACACCATCCCGTCAGACTGTCCAGTATCATTTCTCTTGGTCTTCTTCTTGATCTTCTTCCTTCTATTTTTCCTGTTGTTATAATATTTTCAATGCCCCCTCTTCTCATTGCATGTCCTATGAAAGTACATTGTCTCTCTCTTATCTTTTTGATAAGTAGTTAGTGTACAGAATTATGCAAGCACAGGCAGTCGCCTAGTTATGTACAGAATTATACAATCACAGACAGTCGCCTAGTTATGTACAGAATTATACAATCACAGACAGTCGCCTAGTTATGTACAGAATTATACAATCACAGACAGTCGCCTAGTTATGTACAGAATTATACAATCACAGACAGTCGCCTAGTTATGTGTAGAATTATACAATCACAGACAGTCGCCTAGTTATGTATAGAATTATACAATCACAGACAGTCGCCTACTTATGTGCAGAATTATATAATCACGGAGAGTTGCCTACTTATGTACAGAATTATACAATCACAGACAGTCGCCCTAATTATGTACATAATTATACAATCACAGACAGTCGCCTAGTTATGTACAGAATTATACAATCACAGACAGTCGCCTAGTTATGTACAGAATTATACAATCACAGACAGTCGTCTAGTTATGTGTAGAATTATACAATCACAGACAGTCGCCTACTTATGTACAGAATTATACAATCACAGACAGTCGCCTACTTATGTACAGAATTATACAATCACAGACAGTCGCCTAGTTATATATAGAATTATACAATCACAGACAGTCGCCTAGTTATGTACTGAATTATACAATCACAGACAGTCGCCTAGTTATGTATAGAATTATACAATCACAGACAGTCGCCTAGTTATGTACAGAATTATACAATCACAGACAGTCGCCTAGTTATGTATAGAATTATACAATCACAGACAGTCGCCTAGTTATGTACTTCTTCTTCTTCGTTCGCTTCTACCACCAAAACCGCACTGTGATCCTACTGAATTTACGCCTGTGGTCCTCGTTAGGTCCCATGGTCTCCTATGCGGTCCCCGAAAGGACCACACGAGATACACATGAGGACCACAAGGGGTTCAGAGTATCACAGGGCTTTAGCCTGTATTCTTGGTGGGTCTCAGAACCGGGATTGCGTGACACTGTGGTTTTCATTGCACCAGTTTAGTCTAGGGTTGGACTTTCTCACCGGAAGACCTCGACGTGTTTAGGATATCAGTGCATCCCCGCTGGGTGAGAGACGGTAGCCCACCCAGGCCAGAGTTGGACCTTCTCACCGGAAAACCTCGACGTGTTTTGAGATACCCGTGTATCACCGCCGGGTGAGAGGTGGTTGCCCATCCAGTCCAGAGTTGGACTTTCTCACCGGAAAACCCCAGTGTAATTAGGATACGCAAACATCCCCGCCGGGTGAGAGGTGGTTGCCTATCTAGACTTCCCTGGTCCAGTGTCTCCGAATTCAGCATTTTGCGGTCGTGGCCGCTACCCTTCCTAGTTGTGACCAGGATGGAGCTTTTGTCCAGGAGGACGAATCCTCGCCATTAGTGACTTCCACCCATGGGTTGAGCCGGTTTAGGCATATTATCCCAGTATGGGCGTGTTTGAGACGTGACCGACCTCTAGAGCAGAGGTACTGTGACATGCATAGCCTTCAAGATTCACCCCTGGTATGAGCCGGTTTAGGCAAAATTCACCAGTATGGGTGTATATCAGGCGTGACCGACCTCTAGAGTGGAGGTGGCATGACATGTCTAGCCATCAAGTTCCACCCCTGGTGTGTGCCGGTTTAGGCATATTTCACCAGTGTAGGTGTATTTCGGACGTGGCCGGCCTCTAGAGCAGAGGTGCCGTGGTATGTATAGCTATCGTAGCGATACTACTGGACATACCGATTAAACTTCACTTTATCCTTTCCACCACCTTTCCCATCGGCAATGCACAGCAACCTTTATTTCTTTTCCGCATTTCTTCCTTGACCGGGAGGAGCTTCACTCCACGCGCGGCATTCGAAGAGTCTCGCCAGCAGTGTCTTAACCTCTGGGACAAGCCGGTTCATGCATTTCACCCGATATGACTGCACTCAGGACGTGGCCGACCTCCAGACCAGAGGTGCCGTGATTTGACTGTTTGCTTCGCTTTATCCTTTTTACCACCTTTTCCGCAGTGATGCTGCGCGGCAACCTCATTTGCACCTTTCTTCATTGACCGAGAGGAGCACCGCTCCACGCACGGCAACTGAAAATTCTCGCCAACAGCAGCAGATGAGGTACCAAACGTGCCACTCATCTACCCTAAGTATCTGGTTTTCAGGCGCCAGATATTCGCCCTCGCCCCTTCTCTTGTCAGTTTAAACAGTTCTGCCACGGGAAGGCCAGGAGCTGGACTTGACTGCCAGAGGCTGTTTGAGACGCATTTACAGTCCTTAGAACCAGTTATGTACTGAATTATACAATCACAGACAGTCGCCTAGTTATGTGCAGAATTATACAATCACAGACAGTCGTCTAGTTATGTACAGAATTATACAATCACAGACAGTCGCCTACTTATGTACAGAATTATACAATCACAGACAGTCGCCTACTTATGTACAGAATTATACAATCACAGACAGTCGCCTACTTATGTACTGAATTATACAATCACAGACAGTCGCCTACTTATGTACAGAATTATACAATCACAGACAGTCGCCTAGTTATGTACAGAATTATACAATCACAGACAGTCGCTTACTTATGTACAGAATTATACAATCACAGACAGTCGCATACTTATGTACAGAATTATACAATCACAGACAGTCGCCTAGTTATATATAGAATTATACAATCACAGACAGTCGCCTACTTATGTACAGAATTATACAATCACAGACAGTCGCCCTAGTTATGTGCAGAATTATACAATCACAGACAGTCGCTAGTTATATATAGAATTATACAATCACAGACAGTCGCCTACTTATGTACAGAATTATACAATCACAGACAGTCGCCCTAGTTATGTGCAGAAGTATAAAGTCGCAGATGGACGCTCTAGTTATATACAGAACTATACAGTCGCCCTAGTTATAATATCAAATAACACGTTAAAGAAAGTCTCATAACCACAATATTGACAAGGTAATAATCAATTTTGCTTATAATTTGTATACAGGTTAGCAGTTAACGGTCAGGTAGGGCATTAATACTAGCGTGGACCTTTAAAAGCGCTGGACCGTGGATGAATCATGTGGGGAAAGTGGTTCAACTTTTTAAACCTACATACAGCGCCCCCTGTCCGGAAACTGGCCTTCTAGAAGTCCCGCAGCAATAAGGTCAAGAGCGTCAGGATCCTCAGCCCCAGATAAACGAAGCTGCAAAGTCGACCAGTAACTGGTTAATTCGACTTCACTTAAGAGTAATTCTCCGCCTACTTGTAGGTTGAAGGACCAAGGCAGAACATTTTCCTACTCCAGAAAAAAGAGCGTGAAAATGTCCAGGTGTCAGTAAAGACCGCTGTATCATATGTCGCTGTCTGAGCTTCCATTTCTATCATCTTTTTTGTTTAACCACTGGTGACCTCTCATGACCTCGAAGGTTTAACAAAACAGTAACTGGGAAATCTTTGATTATGGGGCCTGGCCAGAAGATTATGGGGCCTGGCCAGAAGATTATGGGGTCTGCCCAGAAGATTATGGGGCCTGGCCAGAATATTGCTTTTAGGATTCACTCCAAGTCCACAGTTTCCGTAAACCATTTCCATTTCAATACAATGCTTGGGCTCCAGCGACTCCACTGTATCGGTTGCTAAGGACATCTTGGTTTCAGCTCCAGGAACATAGAACAATTTAAAAAAAAAAGATCTTCATGTCATAATAAGAGTCTTGGCACTTTGTTGCGGGGAGTAAAGATAGACAGAATATGAAAACGAAGAATACAAACGGTTAATAAAAATGAAACTGCTGTTGAATTAGTAAAACATGTATTTCAAAAAGTAATTAAAGTATAGAAAAATTCCTACATTCTGTAAGGCATCTGTCTCACCTGAAGAAACAGAAGAAGACAAAAGAAGGAAGAAAGAAAGAAAGAAAACAATTAGGAGGGAAAGGTGACGATTTTGATGAAAGGGAAAAGAAGATGAAACAGAAATAATATGTCAAACAGAAATAATATGTCAAACAGAATTAATATGTCAAACAGAAATAATATGTCAAAGAAACCTTGTAGCACGATTCAACATTTCTATGATAAGTAGGTGCACTTATTTTTCTTCTTTTTTTTACAGTATATTAAACCGTAATGCAACACATTACTTCATACGCTAGTCTAGAAGACTGTGAGGAATATCCTACTAAGAATCTTTTACGTAAAAATTAGCAGCCTAAACAAAACAAAGGCAACTGTCCAGTTCTACATCCTGTACAGTTTAAGTTGTCACATAAATATTCAGTGCTGTCTATTACTTTCGACTTTTCCTTCATTACACAAGGTATTTGTGCAAGGAAACCAGCTGTACAAATATATAATCTTTCATAATCGCAGATTTATGTGGCAATAACAGGCACTCACAGCATATCCACATTGAAGATTGACAGGCTGTCCAAGGCAATCACTACTTTCTGGATTACTTTATTTTATATATATATATATATATATATATATATATATATATATATATATATATATATATTCTCTGTTGCTAATTTTAGAGCTGTTAGGTAGGCAAAGTTTCACAAGGAACATGCAAATGGCTGAATTTGGCGTTTACTATTGATCTGTCCATCTGAAATCGGCCAGTGGTGTTTTTACAGTGCTCCTATTTTGTGCGCTTTGAATATACAACAATAGTTAAGGCTGTCTTCAACATTCCTCTTTCAGTGTTGAAGTTAAACATTCTGAACTTATCAGTATAATAAGATTTTACATACGCATCAGATTCCATAGATTAGTATAGTAAAATTCCCCCCCCCCCTCCGTGGTACCCGGGATCTACAAAGAATAGGACCACTGTACCCTACCACGCATGATCGTAAAAGGCGACTAAGGAGGGTTCGGCATAGGGCCAGCAACCCTATCTGGTAAAAAAACTATCAGACTGCTACAGAAACAGAAGCAAGGGAAATAACAAATGCAGGTGGAAGGAGAAATGCTTATCAGGAAACTGAGCCCATGAAGGTTGTGGATGAAAGCCAGCCACTGGAAGTCCTTAGCCCGACTGCAGACCTCCTGGAACCTAAACACAAGATGCAAATAGGCAGCTGGAATGTAGAACACTTAACCAGACTGGAAAACTAGCACAAACCATCAAGGAAAGGCACAGATACAAACTAGACATACTAGGAATACAAGAAACAAGATGGACAGGACAAGGCAGAAGGAAATTAACAACACAGCACACAGAAGATACAATAATATGGTCAGGTAAAGAAGATCATCATAAAGGAGGAGTAGTATTGATTATAGCAAAAGAAGCATCAAGAGCATTGCTGAAATGGACCCCTATAAATGAGAGATTATTATATACACGGTTCAACTCAAGATTCACGAAGCTGTCTATTATAGTTTGTTATGCACCAACAGAAGCAGATGAAGAGGAATTAAAAGAAGATTTTTACAACAGCCTCCAAGCCACAGTAGAAACAATACCCAAGCATGATATGCTACTCATCTTGGGCGACTTCAATGCAAAAGTAGGTGAAGAAAATAGAAGAAGAATCATGGGAAGAGAAGGAATTGGAGAAATAAATGAAAATGGAGAAAGGCTGTGCAGTTTCTGTGAAGAAAACATGATGACCATCAGAGGGACAATTTTCCAACATAAAAACATCCATAAAGTGACTTGGAGGTCCCTAGATAAAACCACAGAAAACCAAATCGATCAAAAACTAATAAACAACAAGTGGAAACGGTCACTACAAGATGTGCGAGCAAGGAAAGGAGCAGATGTAGGAAGTGATCACAACCTTTTGGTAGCAAAAATAAAACTAAAATTAAGGAGAGCCAAAATAGGAGAACACAGAAAGACACGTTCTGATACAAACAAACAAACAAACAAACAAACAAACAAACAAACAAACAAAAAACTGAAAGACCGGCAAACAAGGAATGAATTCTCAATAGTACTTAAGAACCGCTACAGTATCCTACAAGACGAAGCAGAAATGTCCATACTAGAGTTCAATAAAACACTACAGGAAACAGCAAAAGAGTGCTGGGATATCGGAAACGGAGAAAAGAGGAATGGATAAGCAAGCACATGGGAAAAGATAGAGTAAAGAAAGGAAATGAAGAAAAAATTACTGAACACCAAATCACAAAGGCTAAAAGAACACGTTTTAAGTAATTATGAACAAAAAGACAAAGAAGTGAAGGAATCATGCCGTCAAGATAAACGTCAGTACTATGAAAACTTAGCAGAAGCAGCAGAGAAAGCAGCATATGCAAATGACATGAAAACCGTATACAAAATCACAAAGCAGATGACAGGTAACTTCCGCACAAGATGTGAGAGTGCAGTTAGGACACATAGGGTGTGTCAGTGGAGAAAGAGAAAAAAATAAAAAAATGGAGGAAAAACTTTAACACTCTACTAAACAGAACACAAGCAGCGCAAACAATAGACATACCTGAAGCAAAAACGGAGCTAAACATCAATACAGGACCAATAACAATAACTGAAGTAAACGAAGCAATAAAGAAGGTAAAATTAGACAGAGCACCAGGTGAAGATGAAGTGACTGCTGAGATGTTGAAAGCAGAAGAAACAGAAACATCAAAACAACTCTGCCAGATACTACAACAAATTTGGGATCTAGAAAAAGCTCCAGAGGAGTGGAAAACTGTACTTGTAGTAAAACTACCAAAGAAGGATGACCTCAGAGACTGTGGGAACTGGAGAGGCATTACCCTACTGCCACTCATCAGTAAATTATTTTGTAGAATAATCACCAACGGAATTGTACCAGCACTTGAGGGGAAACTTCGGAAAGAGCAGGCAGGATTTAGGAAAGGAAGATCATGCAAAGACCACATATTTGTACTTAGACAAATATTAGAACAGGCAAATGAGTGGCATAACACAACATATGCATTGCTTATAGATTTTGAGAAAGTCTTTGACAGTGTCAACAGAGATGCACTGTGGAAAATCCTAAGATGGCATAATAGTGAATGTGCAAAGTGATCTGTGGAGAACATGCCTCCAGCAGCTTTAGGGTACAAAAAGGAGTGAAGCAGGGATGTGTACTATCACCAACATTATTTATCTTGGCAGTAGACTGTTTAATGAAGGAGACAACACCAGACAAACGCAGAGGATTACAATGGACCCTCAACACAGTGCTGGAGGACCTTGACTTTGCGGACGACATTTGTCTACTATCAAGCAGCCACAAAGAAATGCAAGATAAAATAAACAAGCTAACTCAGAATGCAAACAACATAGGACTAAAGATCAACGTAGGAAAGACAAAGTTAATAAAGCAAAATGTGAACAACAGAAATGTACTCAGAGTAGATAGCAAGTTAGTGGAGGAGGTCAACGAATTTGTATATCTTGGCAGTAGAGTAGTAGAAAATGGAGACAGCACAGAGGACATCAACAGTAGACTTACTAGAGCAAACCAAGCTTTTGCAATGCTGCAGACAATATGGAAATTTAAAAAAAAACGAAGCATGAAGACGAAAATCAGGATATTTAATGTTTAAAGTGTACTACTCTATGGAAGTGAATGCTGGAAAATCACCAAAACAACAGAAAACAAGTTGAATTCTTTCTACACTAAATGTTTAGGAAGAATTAGAAAAATATTTTGGCCACACACCATAATAAATAACATCTTGTTGGCAGAAATGCAGATGAAGTCACTGACAGCAATTATTGAGGAAAGACGCTGGCGATGGTTGGGATATGTGCTCCGAAAGATGGACACCACAGGGGAACAGAAGTAATGGTAGACCAAAAGAGACATGGAGAAAAACAACAGAGAGGATGTTGAGCAATAGAGGGCTCACCTGGGCAAGAGCAGAAAAAAAGGTAAAGGACAAACATTTGTGGAAAGCACTTGCAGAACCCCATGTGAACTGGGCACTTTATGTTCAGAGCGAGAGAGAGAGAGAGAGAGAGAGAGAGAGAGAGAGAGAGAGAGAGAGAGAGTATAGTAAAATCAGTGTCAAAAATAGTAAGTTGAGGGACAACAATGAACGAAAACGAAACGGAAAGTTACTTTAGCTGAGATAAAAGCTATCAGCAAGATTCAAATTTAGAATAATAAACTGAACGAAAAGAAATGAGTGAACTGAAGAACATTTATGATAAGAAACTGTTGCAAAAATCGTTTAATAAATCTATTACAAATGTATGTGATCCACGCTCAGTTGCGATGAAACACTGACTAGTACACTAACATTTAGATGTGTTTTAGAACGTAATCATTCATTTACTTCTTCTTCTTCTTCTTCAGCCTTCCGAGCCATTAAGGCTCACTGCTGCAGATAAAGTTCGCATCCATTCCTCTCTGTTCAATCATTCATTTACTTGTCAAGGCAACAAACACAAAAAATTAATTTGCTATTTTAACAAAATCATTAATTTACTATGAAAGCAGAAACAAAAAACAAATCTGTTATTTTCTGCGATATTCATTTACATGAATTTGGACGCCAAGCAGAAAAATATCACCATGTAGGGAAATATGAACTTCAGATACAACACTGATAATAGAGAACATATTCTACGTATTGCAGGAACTGAAATTGAACTTTTTTTTTAAAATTGCGAAAAAAAAAATTAATCACATGCTCAACAGTTTGAAGACGAAATCTGTAAAGAATAAGTAAAGGAGCAGATATAACACCTTGTAAAAACAGCCACATTTGCGTAGATACAGGTAAATTTATAAAATCAAAATGTTGAATTATTTTAAGTGAAAAAAATGGCACAAAGTGGAAAAGATGTTTGGAAAAAAGGACAATCCTGAATGCAGGAGTGTGAGCGCGTACAAAATCTCCTGAAATTAAAAGGCATTGTGGAGTTAAAAAAAAAAAAAAGGATTTGAATGTGAAGAAGAAAGCAAGAAAGAGATGGACAATGGGAGAAGAGTTGTAGGTATAACGAAACTTATAATGAGTGTGTTTGCCGAAGTGTTTATTATTTATTTTCCTGTGCCCAAGAAAAAAACGCGGACGTTCCCGTCCGTGTCACACAAAAAGCGCGGGTCCTGATCTGTATAGGGGGTATAGTTGTAAAATGGAATGGAAAACAGTATTTCCATGTACTTTCGTGTAGTTATTATGTTTCAAAGTATAACTCTCTCTCTCTCTCTCTCTGAACCTTAAGTGCCCAGGGCACATGGGGCTTCCGCAAGTATAACTAAATGTATGAAAATTTCATAAATGCAGAGTTTTTTTTAGGAAAAAAGAAGTAATGTGGTGTTTGTAGACAATGATTGTGCCCAGCTCACCATCGGCTAGGTCTAGATATGCACTACTTACCATCTGAGATGTCTAGATCTTCTTGTCGATCTCGTATTGTTGCATTCTTGCTAAATTAATATCTGAAATAACATACTAACTATTTCTCCAGTCGTCTAATATGTCTAGATCTACTTAGGATACATTCAAGAGCAGTGGGGTGGTCACAGATCATGTCCATACTCCTATCTACATCGTCAAAAAGTGAAAATTTTCGATGTTTCTCTTCCTTGATCTCGCTCGGCATCGCTCGTAACTAAGGACTCTTCCATCATTTTGAAAAGTGTCACCGGAAACGCGAACGAAATATGTACAATCTAAATGTTACACTGGTTGGTTTTATTGAAACAAATGAATTGTGACTATAACGACTATGGCACGCAACACAGTAACCGGAAATTGTCACTATAGCGACTATGGCACGGGAAGAGTTAAGGGGGGTGGGGGTGGGAGAGAACGGACGATAGAGATAGAGTAACAAATTTACGTCAAGGACTCTTCCACGCCACAGCAATATTTGATGGCCCCGTCAGACCTAAAGTACTGTGACAGATAACCTAGAAAAGTTTACAATTGTTCAGTATCATCCACTTATTTTTTATAAGCATTTAATTTTCTGCTTTCTTTTCTGAACAACATCTTTATCAAAGGGCGTTGTTTCAGAAACTTGTTGATGGCTTTTGTGATCGACGACAAAAAAAAAAAAAAAGGAAAGGGGAAACAAGGAAGAACTAGAAACACCTGACAAAGGAGTCTTTAAGTAGAGATGAAAAAAAAAAAGATGGACTACACCTGAAGACGGATAGAAGAAACAGTCCAAGATAGAAATAAATGGAGAGGCCTTGCTGTCGGCCTGTGTCTCAGATAGAGGTAAAGAAAGCCTGAGAGGAAGATCGTCGAGAAAACTAAATATTCAGAATTGAAAAAAAAAAAAAATCTCTGGTGACAGTCCACAGGTCCGGTTATGATATGTTATGGTGTATTAATGTTTGATGTACATAAGCCACAAATTATTTTTCTACACATTTTCTTCTAATTAAAAGAAAAGCGGACATTAAATTAATGAGCGACGGTTTACTTTTCTTCATTATGTTTCCAGAAAGAGAAAATAAATTAGCCAATAGGGAGGGAGAACTGAAAACAGTACGGTCAGCGACTGGCTGTTACTGGATCCAGCAAGCCCGTTCGAGTGTTGCACTTCCGGGTGCGGAGTTCATCGTAATTACAGTTATATTGCGAGACCATTCACAGTGCTCCGGGCACGGACATGCCGTGGGTCATGAGAATTTTTCATTTCACTTAGTTGAAAAGCTAACAACAAAGAGAAGAGGAGATGGATCATTGAACAGGAAAATAACGAAACAGGAAGGGAGGGGGGATGGAAGAGGACTTAATTTTTCCCAAGAAAGAGTAGAGGAGAAGATAAAGATAAAGAAAGAGGGAGAGAGTAGAGATAAAGAGTGAATAGAGAAAGAGAGAGGAAGAGAGAGTGAAAGGGAATAGAGAGAGAAACAGAAAGAGAGAGACAGACAGACAGAAAGAGAGAGTGGGAGAAAGAGAGGGAGAAAAAAAAAGAGAGAAAAAGAGTAGAGAGAAATAGAGAGAAAACCGCTCTTATTTTCTTTTAAAAAAAATTGTCAGTGCACCATAACAGAGAAGGACAAGTACTCAACCCACCACCTACCTCCACTTCCTTTGAAACCTGTTTGCTGAACCACGCTAGAGTCCTTGGATTGTAAGTTCAGAACCCCCGCTCTACACAATACCATAATATTCCTCGTTTGACTGACAGGTCCGTGTCTACGCCCGGGCTGCACCCAAACTGTCCTCACATGTGTCGTCACTCTTACTGACAGCATGTTTCAAGGTCGCTTCGCATGAGTGAACCTAAAAGACGCGTTCACGCTCACGGTGTCAATGGGAACATAGGGTGAGAAGCATGACCACCGCCAGCAGCCTTCTGTTAATGCAGTGAGTCTCAACATTTTACACGCAACACACATACACACGCACTTTTCCAGTTTTGTTTCAGTCAGAAGATCAACAGGTGCAGTCCAAATACATTTGTATTTTGCATATAGTATTTAACTGTTTTAGTCTGTCAATATATGATTGCTTCATGGCCTTTTGGCTAAGATCGAAGATAGCTTCTCGGCCTTTTGGCTAAGATCGAAGATCGCTTCTCGGCCTTTCGGCTAAGATCAAAGTGTCCTCTTGGCAGGTACCCTGATCAACATGCCCTTTGGTTAAGACAAAAGCGGAGTTTTTGTTAACTACGAGATGCCCGAGGTCTGCCCTACACATTAGACGCCGGGTTTCCACAACTCGTTACGGGTAGAACCGGTTTGCAGTACCACCGGGTACTGTTGTTTTCGTTGTCTTTAAAAACAAAAGGTCCCAAGTTCCCCCTTTCCACTGAAAACCCTAAAATATCCAGAGGGAGGAGGAGGGGAGAAATCCTCTACTGGTTGACAATTCCTGTGCTAATGTATACTAAAGTTACCCCCCCCCCACACCACCCCCTTTCCTTCAATCCACCCCCCATGCAAATGTAATGAGTGAGTGTTATTAGTTTTCACTAATGGCTTTAGACGCTATGGTTGTTTTAAGACCTATACGAAAGTTTTGAGTACTAGAGATCCTTTGATATTTTTTAAAACAGAATCGCTGGGCAGTTGCTTAGAGATGAAAATAAGAGACATTTTTTCCTGAACGGTTTGTGGAGGACTGGCGTTTCTCAGAGCACGAATATTAATAGATCCGCTGTAATGAAATATGCAACACAAGGCAGGGAGTATGTAAGTTCTATACATTTTGATCCTTTATTGATAGTTTTTTTTTTAGTTTTGTCCTTATCATCATCTTTATTATAAAGAGACTGTGGTGTCAACTGATGACCGCTCTTTGATACGTTTTCCTTTTTCTTTCTTTTAAACAAAAATGTGTACTATAAAGTGAAAACCACAATGAATTATCAAATTCTTAGGAAAACAGCAAGACAGTAGCGACAGTAAAGTTAAGCGAGTTGTAACTTGAGGTAGACATGGGGCACTTGTCCAGTTATACAATCAACACACGAGTTTGGACGAGCCAGCGATCTATTTTAATCAAGTTTTTTTCGGTAGAAAGGCACACGATGATGCTGATGATAGCCAAATCTGATAATTATTTTAGAAGACAAATTGCGGTCGAGCCTTCGTTTACCCATTGATCCTGCCAATCCTTGCTCGTTACTGGTAACAATAAGTACAAACATTACCGGTAACAACAATATTAACAATTATGAATAATAACAATGGAGAATATAGTTTAAAAAAAACGGAACTTCGTATACAGGATAATTCAAGAGTAATCAAAAAAAAAAAAAAAGATAACACATTACTTGAGAGCATGACTCTCTGTGTGACAACACAGTATATGCATGAATGGCTGAGACGGATCTGTGTGGGTTTTCATTGTAACGGTCTCCATGTATAGCATGCTTTGTGATTTAAGTGATTATTTTATGAATAAAGAAATATTGTGTGTGCGTGTTCGTGTGTGTGTGTGCGCGGGTGGGTGGGCGCGCGCGTGCACGGAGTCCTTTCTATTATTTTAAAGATTTTAAATATTATTCCTTGCTGCTGTAAATTTCAACGGAAATGTTTATCTCGACAATGCTGATGTAAGAACCATTGGTGTGTCACAATATCGTGCATAACTGTTCTCATATAAAAACAGCTAAATGATTAAAACTAAGAGTCACTTGCATGGTCTATGAGTAAGAGAGTACAGCGAGAAATGGAGGCCATGGAGATGTGGTTTATAAGAAGGATGTTGAAGGTACCATGGACAGCCAAGAAAACCAATGAAGAAGCCTTAAGAGTGGCTGGAGTTAAAAAGCAAATTATAGCAAAAATTGGTGGCAGACAAGCGAGATTTATAGGACATTTCCTGAAGAGAAGAAAATTGGAACACACTGTGGTAACTGGAAAAAATTAAAGGAAGAAGAGACAGAGGAAGACACAGAGAGAAGTTACTGGATGGGTTGTCAGTGTAGCTAGGAAGAAAGTCACCGGCGGATCTCATAATCAAGTCTAAAGACAGGGAATTGTAGAGAGAAGTGATCGCCTACGCCTCACGGCATGGCACTTGAATTGAAATTGAAGAGACACTTAAGACCAAGAGGAAATAATCTTTCGGAAAGCGATTTTTTTTTTCAGAAAGTAATTTAATTCCAATCACTAATTTCTGTGCTATTCATTCCTAAATTTTTTCCTTCTATAACTCTAATCAGTTCGTTTGCTCCCATCAGATTCCATAGATTGCATTCGATTAAAAATATGAATGAAAAAAATATGAATTGAGAAAAACTTGTGCCAGAGTGTCTAGAAGCCGATAATAATATCTTATTTAGGAGAATAAAAGAAATGTTTTCATGAGAGAATCAGAGAATCATAATATTGAGCAAAATAAATTTTGACATCATGGACTATCAAGTGGAACACAACAGGCCAAAGAAAAAGAGGCAGACCGCGTGAAACTCTGAAGAGAACATTGTTAAGAGAGGCCAAATTAACAGGCATAAAATCCATTGACGAGGTTGAAAGAGTCGCCGGAGACAGGAAAAATTGGCGAACTACTTTGCGAGCCCTATGTGACGTTCAACGGCACGGGAAAGATATAAGATATAAGAAGGACTTCTCATTCTTTCAGCTGTTTTTATTTTTACAGAAAATTTTTCCAGTATGTTAAATGAACTTCACCGTGGTCTCAGAAACCGTCACCATGATCTCAAGAAACACTTGCCATGATCTCAAGAAACATGATCTCAACAAACACTCACCATGATCTCAAGAAACATGATCTCAATAAACACTCACCATGATCTAAAAAAACATGATCTCAATAAACACTCACCATGATCTCAATAAACACTCACCATGATCTCAAAAAAACACTCACCATGATCTCAATAAACACTCACCATGATCTCAATAAACATTCACCATGATCTCAAAAAACACTCACCATGATCTCAATAAACACTCACCATGATCTCAAAAAACACTCACCATGATCTCAAAAAACACTCACCATGATCTCAAGAAACACTCACTGTGATCTAAAGGACAACATGCTTGTACTGAGAAATAATCCGATGTCTATATTTAGCTTGTTTAAAATTGTGGTCTCCAAAATCCATTTGTACTTTCCACAGGTTTCCAAAACTTCTCTTGGAGACCCTGCTTCATGTGCTCATCTTTTTCGTTTGCTCCGATGTCATGAATGTAGTCCTTTGCCCCGAATTTCTGATTTGACACAGAATGTATTGTTCTGGAGAGAATGCAAACCTAATCATGCGCTTTCGTGTTATGAGAGCTATTCGGCTGATTCTGTTAGCAGTCATATATTTTTTTTTCACAAGTTTAATCCATGTGTGACAAAGGTGGCGTTGTCAAAGAGTCAAACGGTAAGTGGATTATTAAGTCTACTGAACTTCCACGGAGTCAGCTTCATGTGCTTGACGGACGCTGCGTTACGGTAAACATATGCCGTCCATTAGTGTTAAATAACGAAGTGATTTGTCAGCTAGAATCTCCCGGTGAAGATCGTGTGATTGTATTCTAGCCAGATGCCCTAGTCAGATGAGTTGTAGAAATAGGTATTCTTCCTGGAGTCTGGAGAGAATGGTGTCCCGATATGGTACAGACCGTACTGTGTTCCAGTATGTCGACAGGTCAAAGAAATAGGACAACCAACAGGATATCAAGTAAATGCATCAGCTGCATAACACAGAGCCATCTGCATCTTGTTTCTCGATATCGTCAGTGTTGCTCTCTTTGACTTACTAGCAACATTGTATCTACGAGGAAGTACGAGTATGGATTTTACAGCCTGTTATAACTCCCGCAGGGTTTGTGCTTTAAAGAGGACATCCTTAATTTACGCCTGTCATTTTGATGGTTCATATTCCCAGAAGTGACTAAAGATGGCTACAACAAATCTTATTTCTATCATTACGTCTGCACTTTGATTTTTAAAAAAAATGTATTTGTTTAAAGGAGGGAAGAAGGGGTACAATGAGCTCACACAAAGTGGCGAGTGTCCACGATTGTCTGACGACCTTTGCAATTTTCGCAGATGGCAATTTATTCTCTCCTGACTTTTCCATCAGTGTTAGCAATTTACCACGATCTTTAATCCTACCATGTCGATGATTACAGACATCGTACACTCGACAAATTGCGACATTAAATTGTAGCTTCCTTTATGATTAAAGGATATACACGTCATTCAAGAGTCGGCAACTTTCCTGTCAGAAACATGAAAATCAAAAGAGACAGAAAGCTTTTCTTTACAAAGGGGCTGGATGCCACCTATGTTAGTGGGTGGCGGACCACATTCAAGCCTAGAGCTAATAAATAAACATAATAACAGCAATAACATTGAAAATTATGAGCAATAGTTATTTTAGTTCCCTAATATTGTGTAATAACGACACCGTAGTTAGTGCTTTGCGGCTCGCAGGATACAATTGCGTTTATTATCCAAATTCATTTCTTAAATGTGAATCAGTATGACCTCATGCAACCTGTGTGGACTATATCTGAGTGAGAATATCGCGAATGTTTTTTTTTTTTTTAATTTCGTACCAGCTTGTTACTGTTTCGGGATCTTATTGGTTTGTGGATTGTTACTTTTACTTTATCCTTCCTCTTGCACCGGAAAGTGCCGAGGATGTGAATTATTGCCGAGTGAATTATCGTAAATTAAAAGCTAAACAAGGCGTTATGTCTCACTACTTAATAGTCTCATACTGCGAGCGCGCATTGAGGGAAGAAATGTTTTCGCTGACATCACGAAGATGGATGGCTGCAACGGATCTTCAGTTTGTTTAGTCCTCTTGATCTGCAGCGTCCCTCGACAAGCAGAACTCCTCTGTTCATCTTTACTACATTCATCCTGACTATGCTATTATCTTTTCGAAGCGGATATCTTTTTTTTTTTTCCGGAGTAATCTTTTAAATGAAATAAGGCACTTAATATCTGCTATCTTCTGTTGTTGTTTTGTTGTTGTTTTTTTTTTACTTGTTGTCACTATATTTTGTAACAACTGTATACTTGTGCAGTACTTTTCTTTATACTAAAACAATTATATCTGTCAGGATCTACTGATTTCTACTATTTCCCTAAATGCAAAACACTTATTCTGACGTGTCTGTCTACTTTTTTGTACTATTTTAAAGCACACTAAAACGCTTATATCTGTCGGGATCTACTGTTTTCTAGTATTTATCTACACAATGAAACACTTATATTTGCCAGGATTTACTGTTTTCCCACTATTTTTAAGCACACTAAAACATTTATATCAGTAAGGATCTACTGTTTTTCACTATTTTTAAGCACATTAAAACACTTATATCCGTCGGGATCTACTGCTTTTTACTATTTATCTACACACTGAAACACTTATGTCTATCAGGATCTACTGTTTTTCGCTGTTTATATACACACTGAAACACTTATGTCTATCAGGATCTACTGTTTTTCGCTGTTTATCTACACACTGAAATACTTATGTCTATCAGGATCTACTGTTTTTCGCTGTTTATCTACACACTGAAATACTTATGTCTGTCTGGTAGGGTTTACTGTTTTTCACTATTTTCCTGTTCCTTGTCATTATTTCTGTCTGTGAAGATCCATTACTTCTATACAGAGATATTCTTAGACATCATTTTCCTTTCCCATAAAAAAAAAAAAATCTTCGTGCTTGTGAGTTACAAAAATGTGTTAAATGTATATTACTCTTGACAGCGCTTAACTTTAATTGTTATATTACTAGTTTTAATTGTAAGGATATGGATGCATCAGCAGCAGGCCATCTTGCTCACAATCGAGAGGCCTACAAGAGTGCTGTTAGGGAGGCAAAGTTCCGCAAGGGACATGCAAATGAATGAATTGTAAGGATTTGTCTCGTTCTATTCAAAACGCATTTATCTACTGGTATTTTGTTATTCATATTTTCTATAGTCTTTTTTCTAGTATTTTGCCCCTGGTTTTAACATGAGCACCTTTAACTGTGCCCTGTTTATTTGTCGAAGGTAAAAATTACTCCCACCCCCGCCCCTCCCAGCAGCTTCCGCCTCAGTTAACAATCTCATTAAATGAAATATGGGAACTGCTGCAGAAAATCATACTCCTTCCTTCCTTCCTTCCGCAACATTTAAATGCTGCTCTACTTATCAGTCTTGTTGGCTCTCGGGCGTTATAGTTGACTATGTTTGCTATATCGTCTCCGCATTGTTTGGCGCCTCGATAACACGGCTAGTATTCACTGCTTTTACAATATAATGTATACATTCCTGCACTAGATAACTTATCCTGGTGATTTATATGACACAGTGAAAAATTAAACTTAAATTGATTTTCTCTCTCTCTTTCTCTCTCTCTCTCTCCCTCCCTCTCTCTCTCCTTCTCTCTCTCTCTCCCTCCCTCTTTCTCTCCTTCTCTCTCTCCTTCTCTCTCTCCTTCCCTCTCTCTCCCTCTCTCTCCCTCCTTCTTTCTCTCCTTCTCTCTCTCTCTCCCTCTCTCTCCTTCCCTCTCTCTCTCCCTCCCTCTCTCTCTCCCTCCCTCCCTCTCTCTGTCCCTCCCTCTCTCTCTCCTTCTCTCTCTCTCCCTCCCTCTCTCCTTCCTCTCTCTCTCCCTCTCTCCCTCCCTCTCTCTCCTTCTCTCTCTCCCTCCCTCTCCTTCCCTCTCTCTCTCTCTCCCTTTCTCTCTCCTTCTCTCTCTCTCCCTCCCTCTCTCTCTCCTTCTCTCTCTCCCTCCCTCTCTCTCTCCTTCTCTCTCTCTCTCTCTGAAAATTAAGCGGCGCCTGCTCCCAAAAGTTTCATCATTTTCCTGTTCAGCGATTCATCTTCTCTCCAGTGTTGTTGGCGTTTCTCCGGAAATATATGAAGAAGTCACTTGCCCAGCGACCTGTCTGTCCCCGGAGCATTGTGAATGGTCTCGCAATATGAATGTAATCACAGCGGGCTCAGCTCTCAGAGGTGTAACACCCGAATGGGCTTTCTGGACCCAGTAACAGCCAGTCGGCGACCTTACTGTTTTCTGAACTCGTTCCCTGATTGGCCAGTTTGCTTCCTCCATTCCATTGAGAGTTTGATGACGTCATGACGAGAGCTATAAATATTTGCCCGGGAACAACGTACGTTCAGATTTGTCACTACTTGGCCACAACATTTTTTTAGTTGAAAAAAAAAAAATACAGGAAACAATATTTTCACCACTCAGCAGAGAAGTTACAACACTCAGCAGAGAAGTTACAACACTCAGCAGAGAAGTTACAACACTCAGCAGAGAAGTTACCGCACTCAGCAGAGAAGTTACCGTTTTTAGATCGATTCTTCACCCTATTTCACAGGAACACGGTATGTACTGAATTTATTACTTTGATGATGTTGAGTTGAGTATTGCAGAATTAAGTAAATGAAGAATCGATATCGGAGCAATTTTTAAACTCAACAAGAGATACACAACAAGAAAACAAGGGAAAAAAGTAGTTTATTGATGTCTGAACTGTAGTATTTTCTGAAACTAATATACAGAAGATTTTATTCATGCGACTTGTGGATTTTACACTCCACTGTTATATTGTTTGCATCTTCTAATATAAAATTGAGGAAGAGAAGTTTAGTTTCTAGTTAATCTAGCTGTTTTTAAAAAAATGCTGTTTAGAATAACAAAGATATGAACTGCTTTGTCGTTGTTTCTTTATATTTAGATTAGTAACAACAACATAACTTGGCCCACGTTTTCAGTGCTTTTTGTGACTGAGCCAGCATTTGAGATGTCGATAAAGGTTAAATAAACTCGGATGTTTTCTTTTCATACTCGAGTTGTCTTCGTTCAGTACCTTTTTCCTCATAGAGACTGGTTGCAATCGATCGTCATCAACCCGCTCAATCAAGCCTTTGGCCAGAATCTGCACGGCTAAATAACATGTCTCTTTGTGCTCTCTATTATATTTTTATGTAGTTTTTTTTTTTCGCTTTATTATAATGTCTTGTAAACATGAATAGTATACTTTAGCTTTCATATAATAAGGTTTATAAGTATTTCTTTTTTCCTTTATAGAAATGATCATTCAAGACTCGAGAGAAAAAAAATACTAAATTTATTAAGTAGATTACAATCAGTTCAGTTAATTATTAAGATTTCTTTTTAAACGTTTAAATCCCGGGTTTAAGTCCCAGCAGTGGACTTTTTTTTTCTGATACCATCTTATAAAAAAAAAAGATCCCGGACTCAGCCCAGCCTCTAAAATGGGTACCAGAGAAATCTGGGAAGGTAAATGCGTGATTTTGACCACATCACACTTTCATGCGCTGAAGGTCATATTTCTTGGAAATATGAGCCTACTACCGCCATATCGCCAGCATGCCTCAGTGGCATGTTTTACCTTATATATATATATCTATATATATATATATATACTTATTTGCTGTGTTTATTTGTTTCAGATTTGCTTTCACTCTTTCTACAAGGTCCCCGAAAGCATAACAGAAAAAAAAGGGACTCACGTTCAGAATCAGACAGAAATCCTGATAGAAAACAGTTATTGCTGTTCTGTCAGTCACGTTACTTTGACCTTCTGCCAGTTTTTTTTAATACGTCACCAAAGCACACCTGGCTGAGCTAGGAAAACAAAGAAAGATCCCAAATTGTACAAGATGGTCAGTGTACGCCACATGTTTGCCGGTATCGTGTACCTGGTGTATATGTCACAGATAACTGGTGCCTTTCTGAAGGTGAGTTTACAGAGATATTTTTTTTTTATTCCTTCTTTTATTATCTCTGATACGTGCCCTCACTCTTCACAGCGCTGTGACAGTTGATTACTCTATATTTATCACAAATCCGTGATTATTAAGGCATGCTTTTTACAAAATTTAAATTAAAAAAAATAGTCCCAGTTGTATACATTTGTTCTCGGTTGTAGACAAACATCGTATCATGTGATGGTTCTGCGTGTTTCTTGCTCCTCAGCTGTTTCTGGTGCTGATGCGCTTTCATACCATTTTCGTGTTCATATTTAAAAAAAAAAGAAATGACACCATCCCTTGTCTTTCTCGCTAATTCCATGATATTATGACTCCAATGCTCACGACATGTTAGATTTAACTTTAGATTATTTTAAAAATTGTTTATTTTGCTATTGCCTGCTAAGAAATCCGACATTTTTCAAGTACAAACACACGTTTTTATTAATATACAGTTTATGAATTATTCTGGTGTGTTTGGCTTACTCGACTACACGCACTATTTACAAAATTTAAAAAAAAATTATGATTTCATAATTTCTGGAGTCAGAGGGAACTATAAAAGCACAGACTCAAGAAAATTCTCATTGTTTAGTGGGAGCTGAGCATGGAGTTTACTTGTTCAGGATATAGATATTTTATTAATCGCAATTTCTTCACTTACAAAAGCACTTCTTATAAAGTGAAGTAAAGCAAATCGCTGACCCCCCGCCCCCTATCAAGACATCTGTCCCCTTAACACTGAATTGTTTACAAGGAAGGAGACAAGACAAGACAAACCAAACCATCACATAAACTCTGCTGAAGCTTTCTGCTGGTTAAGGATTCCACAGTAGGGACCAAGTGTCTTCTTCTTCTTCTTCTTCTTCTTCTTCCACTTTACCCTCAAAACGAGGTTGGTTGTGTTGTGTTGTTTTGCGTCGTGCAGTCCGATACAACAGACTGTGACCCTGCACACTTTTAATGATCATGCTCGCCTACTACTCTGTCCCTGTTCGTCTCTGTCTGTTGCCCCGGGGGGAGGGGGTGTGGTGCGGACACTACTGGGAGGTATTACATGGTCTTGGCCGGCAGCTGTTCGCCGGGGTAAGCCACAACTGATCACTATCTCATTACTGAGTCTCTGGACTCCAGTATGCTACAAGGGGACCAGAAGGAACTCTTGCCACACACGATTTTAGTACTACTTGTGGCCCTTTCGTATCTTGCTACTCCCTGAAAGTTTGCCTGCAGGTCAAGTGGCAAGGGTTAACAATAACAGTAGTTAGCGTTGATTTGTAACTGATCACACCAAATAAAATCAGTTACAGAAACAGCAGAGTTATACTAGACTAGACCTAGAAAGTATCCGTCTTCTCTGTCGATTTTCGTTTGATAGCTTATGGCGGTATCGTCAACAAATTTCGACATCTAATGTTAGTCGAGAAACTAACGGCGTAGGAGTGAACTAGGCTCAAAGAATCCACATTCTTCTACTCGTCTGCATCAAAATCCACAGAGTATAAATTCAGACATACACAAATCCCGGTTAAACAGACCTAAAATGCCTTTTTCAAAATTTATTTCTTATACAAAAGTAGCGGACGTTTTTTTTTTTCCTCTTTCTAAATTCATGGCAGAAATTCAGAGTCTTTCACGGATGTCGGTATTTCACGGTTATCGAACCTGAAAACTTTCGTTTTATTATGGAAAATATAACGTCCGCCTAATTATCTTTGTGTTTTGGAAGGCGTGTCCATGTTTTCTTACATATTCTCTGTGTAGATGTTTCCCACTGTCAATCATTGCTGCTCCCTTTGATTTTTTTTCGTCTGTGAAAGACAGGCAGTTGTCTGTGAAAAATTCAGAACATAACGCCAGCTCGTTTAAATTCCTCTCATTTCTCTGAACCCATGAAAGCGACCCCGAAATCCGGATAAAACCTCAGTTCTCAGTTCTTACTGCGTCAGCTGCTTGCTCATTCCTTCCACGAAAAAAAGACTGAACAGAATAATCCTGTATAGCCGAAAACCCGGATGTAATGTACTTTGGGGGGGGGGGGGCTAGGAATGATTTACAAGAGTTACGTTAAAAAAAAATGATTGTCTAATCTCATCTCATTCTGAGTTATGAACGGTTTAGGTGGTGGTGACCGGGTGAGGAAAGAGAACGCTGTCAGGTCTGTGAGAAAATGAGTAGCCTGGGTCATTTAGCAAGCACCAAGCACGCGCGTTGAGAACGACTATCTGGCGCGCCCACGGCAAGTCATGTGACTGATAGGGCATATCACACTTTCACACATGCAGAGAGTGACACACAAACCTAGTGACACACAAACGTTTTAAACTCCTGCATGGCATTTTAGGAAAAGGGAAAATCCCCCTCTGAAAAAAAAACAAAATTGAACGAGCTAAAGGGAATGTGAATAAATGGCACGATTAGTATCTTTGGATACTGCTCAGATTTTTCGTTTCGCGTTTTAAACAAAAATAACTGCGCAGTTGGCTTCTGGCAACAGCACTGAAAGATTTATAAGACATGTTTTAGTATAAGTGTGTGTATGTATGACTGTCTTCAACATTAAAAACAAAAACAAAACTAAAAAACCAACTCTTTACTGTATTTTTGTAGATATTCACCAAGAGGTCCTTGATATACGTCGCTCTCATTATACATTGTTTCACATTTACGTCGTTGATTAATTAGGACTGGTAAACCTATTATAAGTCCAATAAATTCACACCATTATTTGGTGAATAGGAACGCACATTTATACTTCCCTCGAATCATCAGTTTCTCGCTGTGTCTTTAAATTCGTGATTATTATGTTCTCAGTTTAAGAGATTAAAAACAACGACTCGACATCTGAGTCAATGGTATAAGGGTAAGAGTGACTATGCCAGTGACCAGTGAGTGACTATGTTAGTGACCAGTGAGTGACTATGTTAGTGACCAGTGAGTGACTATGTTAGTGACCAGTGAGTGACTATGTTAGTGACTAGTGAGTGACTATGTCAGTGACTAGTGAGTGACTTTGTCAGTGATTAGTGAGTGACTATGCCAGTGACCAGTGAGTGACTATGTTAGTGACCACTGAGTGACTATGTTAGTGACCAGTGAGTGACTATGTTAGTGACTAGTGAGTGACTATGTCAGTGACTAGTGAGTGACTTTGTCAGTGATTAGTGAGTGACTATGCCAGTGACCAGTGAGTGACTATGTTAGTGACCAGTGAGTGACTATGTTAGTGACCAGTGAGTGACTATGTTAGTGACTAGTGAGTGACTATGTTAGTGACTAGTGAGTGACTATGTCAGTGACTAGTGAGTGACTTTGTCAGTGATTAGTGAGTGACTATGCCAGTGACCAGTGAGTGACTATGTTAGTGACCAGTGAGTGACTATGTTAGTGACTATGTCAATCACTAGTGAGTGACACTGTCAGTGACTAGTGAGTGACACTGTCAGTGACTAGTGAGTGACTATGTCAGTGACTAGTGAGTGACTTTGTCAGTGATTAGTGAGTGACTATGTCAGTGACTAGTGAGTAATTACGCCAGTGACTAGTGAGTGACTATGCCAGTTAATGGTGAGTAACTATACGAGTGAATACATTAAAGTTCTCGCCAGATGAACTTCTATTTTAGTTTTTCTTATTTCATTTGCCTTGTATTTTCCGCAGTTATTCCATAAAAGGCCCTAAAACATATCACATTTCATCATATATGTTTAGATTTACATTCGATATATCAATATTTAACGCAAGGTTGAATGGACAAATGGGTGAATGGATAGATTCACATATGGATGGATGGATGGATGGATGGATGGATGGATGGATGGATGGATGGATGGACAGATGCACAGACAGACAGACGGACAGACAGACACTTAGATTGCCCGGCCAGCGCCGAGTATTCAGGCTAGTAATAAATACTATAAAATAAAATAAAAATACAATGCGAATAAAAAGTAGAGAGTACGAACCATTGTGTGGCAGAGTTCAACAACCAGTCAGGATTTGAGAGAACTGCCTGCTTCAGCTGTGTACATAAATGTATCTGCCATTTTGTCCAGAGCGAAAGAAAAAAAAGAGGAAGAGGGAGAAGAAGAAGGACAAAGGAACACGTGAAAATAAAGGAGAAGTGGGAGAAATAATAATTAATTAACCGTTGCTTTTATTTTATTTATTCAGTGATTTATTTATTTTTAATTATAGTGCATAAAATGGGAAGTCGTCGCAGCTTATGTGCATTATTGTATGCCTGTAACAGGGAAGGCTAATTTATTGATGTAGGGGAGGAAGTATTTGTCATCCCAAGCCAAGTGCAGATGTGTTGCTGCACGCATGTTCATGCCTGGGCATCAGTCAGTTCTGTCGCTTGAACATAGGGTATATTTCACAAGTCTCGGCTTAGCCTGGATCAGACCATGCCTAGCTCGTTATTTTTTTCACAGAAAACATTGCAGTTATATAACGTTATTTTTAACAGAGAAAAACATTGCAGTTATATAACGTTATTTTTAACAGAGAAAAACATTGCAGTTATATAACGTTATTTTTAACAGAGAAAAACATTGCAGTTATATAATCTATGTATCTAAAGGATGCGATGACGCTGTCAGTTTTCTCAATCGGCGACCCACAGCTGACACGCCGAGTCTTGGGCTAGCGAATCATAGCTGCTAGAGAAGTCTGTTCAAGAAGTCTTGTACACCCGTCGCTGTTTAGCTAGCGAATCATAGCTGCTAGAGAAGTCTGTTCAAGAAGTCTTGTACACCCGTCGCTGTTTAGCTAGCGAATCATAGCTGCTAGAGAAGTCTGTTCAAGAAGTCTTGTACACCTGTCGCTGTTTAGCTAGCGAATCATAGCTGCTAGAGAAGTCTGTTCAAGAAGTCTTGTACACCCGTCGCTGTTTAGCTAAACCCCGAGAATGAAAAAAATAGCCACCATAACACGCTCCCAAGCCGACAAGATGCTGTGCCTACAAAGAACACCAGATCGCAATTCCAGGGAAAAGAAGAAGAAGAAGAAGCAGAAGAAGAAGAAGAAGATATATTTAAAATGAAGACTTATTGGCAGATAATGAATTTATACAAAACGAGATAAGTGGGAAAAAAAAGCTAAATATGAATTTAAATCAAAGACTACAGAGAAGGTCACCATGGCCTTTCCGTAACTCATTCTCCAAAGCAAGAATTTGTCTGTCCTATTTGAACTTAGATGTGAAGATGATAAACTCATACACTTGTCATACCAATTATAACACGATATATGTATGTATGTATATATATATATATATATATATATATATATATATATATATATATAACTGAATCCGTATCTCATTAAGTTTTAAAAGATTACATCTTATTTGAAGAAAAGCGTTATTTTATTCTGGTTAATCAGATTACAAAGCATTCAGGCATTCAGGCTGCATGTACTATCAAATCAGAATCATGTCTTCTTGGTCAAAGAATAGTGAAATTTTAACGGAAATATTTAAGCAACAGAAAGAAAAAAAAACACGTTTCAGTCTTAAATGTTTCTTAATAACACTTAGCCAAGGTGCTAAACAATCAGTACATCATTCATGGGTTTATGGGGTTTAGTAGGTTATGTCCGACAGACTGTCTAATTTGTTCTCAGATATCCCCACCAGCACCTTAGCCTCAATGGAGTGTTTATTTAGAGCCTGGACAACGCGATGTAGGCATTTCAAGCTTTTTTTTTCAAACATTAAAGTAGGTCTCCTCACAATAAACCTAAATAACGAAGCAAACAAATATTGAAAATCACATTTAAACGCACCAAACTCAAATCTGTGGAGTAACAAGTGCCGTAAGAATCTCTCTCTCTCTCTCTCTCTCTCTCTCTCTCTCTCTCTCTCTCTCTCTCTCTCTGAATCTTAAGTGCCCAGGGCACATGGTGCTTCCACAAGGGTTTTCCACAAATGCCTGTTCTTTGCCTTTTTTTCTGCTCTTGCCCAGATAGCCCTCTATTGCTCAACATCTTCTCTGTTGTTCTTCTCCATGTCTTTTTTTTGGTCTACCCTTACTTCTGCTCCCCTGTGGTGTCCATCTTAGTGCTATTTTTGGTAGTGAGTTGTCAGTCATTCGGAGCACTTGTCCCAACCATCGCCAGCGTCTTTCGTCAATAATTGCTGTCAGTGGCTTCATCTGCATTTCTGCCAACAAGATGTTATTTCTTATGGCCGTAAGAATAGTTCATCGTTAATTTCAATGGAAATTCTGCCCTCAAGACTACACATACTCCTAAATGTATTATTCATGGTCTGCGAAATACAAAGTAATGCTCTAAATCTCGTTGTATTGGAAAGTCATAGTCAAACGCCTTGCGGCAATTATTACAAAGTTTATAAGACCGCTGTGTAATGAACTATCTTCAGATTTTATACATTCTAATATCACAGCTTTACTGCAGTGTTTAGTGTATAGTTGTATACTTATACACCAATTATTGTGTTATCTTCAGATTTTAAAAGCTATACAGAGTTATACCATCCCCCGAGGAGGAAAGCTTTTATTTTAAAAATAAAATGTTAAAGTTGACATTATCATCTCGTGCCGTCTCCCCGCGGAAGGTTTGCTCCAGTGATCTCCACTCAGTTCTGTTTCTTGTCTACGTAGTGCACTCGGCCCAGCTGGTTTCGGTCCGTCGATCTGTGTCGCTCTCGTACACTTATTCTCTTACTTTCGACTCTGCCATCAAGAAGGGCCGGCTAGCGTAGTGGTTAGAGCACTCGTCTAGCAACCAAATGGTCGAGGGTTCGAATCCCCAGCTGAGCGGGATTTTTTTTCCGACCAATACGGCCCTGAGGTCGACCCAGCCTCGTAAAATGGGTACCAGAGAAAATCTGGGAAGTAAAGGCAGCGAGGAAAGGAACTGGTCACCCTACCTCACACGCTGATGACCCAGCATAATGAGGTCTCTAACGCTTCACCCCCTACGGCATTTGAAATGCTATGGGACTATCTTTACTTTACTTTTACATCAAGAAGGATCTTCAGTACAGTATTATGCCTCTTGACATGCACAAAGTGTCTTAGTTGTCTCATTTCTACGATTTTCAGTATGTCTCATTTCACTTCTAGCTGGTTTAGCACTTATTTCTTTGTTAATAATAACATCAATAATACATTGAAAAAATGAATACAGCAGTACCACTAGTTGTGAGGCTTTTCTTTTCAGTGTACTTTCTCTGGTTCGTTGCCTTTAATACGAAATAATACAAATCTCACGTTTCAATTTTGATTAGCTTATTGCACCTAGTTTCTTTCTTTCTTTCTTTCTTTCTTTCTTTCTTAGGGTACAGTGCATTTATTCTTCCTGTATTTTCTATGAGCGGTAAAGAGATCCACCGCGGGCTTTCGGAGACCAAATGACGCTGAAGAGAACAAATAAGAAATGTTATCTTTAGGGCAAAGGTTGGAGAACATCAGTATTACTCTACTTCCAGAAACAACAAGTCAAATAGTTTGGCCACATTACATGACTACCGCTAGACAAAACATTCATACTAAGATTTGTAGGTAACAGAGGAAGAGGCCTCCTACACAAGAGAAAAAGTAAGGAATTTACAGAAACCCATATTTAATCTCCCATTATGTGAAGCAAATTGGCTTATTTGTCCCATCAACACTAAAAGGTATATGAAATAAGGAGGCGAGACAAAAGGCAAGGTAAGACAAGAGAAACTATAGCTCTAACTACTGCGCTTTCTCCATTTCCAACGAGACACTTTTCTGAAGTATTGGTTTCTTTAACACAAAGAATTACCGTGTTTTCAGAAATAAGATAGAATCTTTAGCAAATAAAACAGATGATCCTGAAATTATGACGCGGTTCCGTTCCAACTGTCCAGTCGTAAAACAGATTCCGCGTAAGTCGAATACCTGCTCTAGTGACACTGTTTTCTATTAATTTCACTATTGTAGTTATTTATCATCAGTGTCTTAAAAATCAGTTCTTTGTTTGTTTCAGAAAATTAGACAGCATTAAATATGAAACATTTAAATTGTTATCTAAAACATCATACGGCATTTCTCTTACAAAAGGAGTAAGATAAGCGAACGGTCGTAACTGCAGATAGTCGTAGCTCAAGTATGTCGTAAGTCGGGGACATCTTTACTGGAATAATGCACAGATTGATAGACTGGTTTTAAACAGGCGATAGGCAGTTGCTCTCTCCTCTCTCCTCTGTTATATCGGGTTGGGATTTTTGCAAATGTTTCTTTGACTCGTATTTATGTCCTGCACTTTGACTTTCGAGTGCTTTTTCGAACCTCTTTGCATTCATTAAAAAGAAATTCCTAAAGTCAGAGAATGAATGTAAAAACCATATACAACAAACGGATTCAGAGGGTTAACCACATACTATATACGTATAACGTCAACATGTTCCGATTTTTAGTCAGTGCAGTTCGAAGACCGAAGATAAATCCTAGGATAATTTTACCATTCTTGTAGGTGGCACAGAAACGGCAGCCAGTTTAATTAGAGAAGGCATTAGTTCTTTGTTAAGCTGGCATTAGCCTGTTTTATCTCCGGCCATGTAGGCACGTGTCTTAAGGTTTGGCAGATTTATTTTGCTATTGTGAATGTGGTTTTTAACCCCCCACCCCCACCCCTCCCTCCCTCTTTCTTTGTGTGTGTGTATGTGTGTGACATTTCATATTTGATATAGAGATTTACTACATCAAATTTATTTTTAGCCTCTCTCTCTCTCTCTCTCTCTCTCTCTCTGTTACTCTCTTGTAGCTGTTTCCCTTGTGTCATCTATTTTCACTGAATAAGATTTGTAATGGGCTCCATTAAACACGTGCTGGTGCTGATTATCTACTTTTTAATATGTAGGTAGAATTAGATATGCACTATTCTATTCAGTTCTGCTGATTATTTCATGTCTGACTTCTCAGCCATACATTTCACTAGTATTATACCTTAGTGGCTTCTACTGTAATTTGACTCCATAGTATTAACCAGTGTATTAACGACAGACAGTCAAGAGTTCACTCTTTCAAACAGTCGAGGTCCATCTCCTTCGTCGTTGCTACGTTGTCGGCTTTAGTGCCTGCTTGGGAGCCTAGTAGGGGTTTGTTGTTGGCGTCTGTTTGGTGTCTGCTTACAGACCAACTTTCCTAGGAACTGACAATCACTCAGTGGCAACGCAAGTAGCAGTGGTGTAGATTATACTGGCTTTATGTGGTCCAAGTGGTGACATAATGGCGATGACGATGGGTGGAAAACAGTGGCTGTGACAATTCTAAATAACACGACATGACTTTACTCCAGCAAGACAACATATATGATTCCAGGCGTCTACTGAGGTCAAGAAGACGTCGACGCCAACAGAATCCTACCACATACTAGATTCACTATTTTATAGTACAAAACCACTGCCGACAACTAAGACAAAGTTCCTACACTACAAAACTACGTCATACTCTAACAAACACAATCTAAGACTGCTGACCCGAAGCCTAACTTTCCTCTCTTGATCGTCTGATCAGTCTCTACTTCCACAAGCTCCATGGTCAAGCCCGTGATATGCAAACACTAAATTAAGAGGACTGAAATAAACAAATCTGCGGGACATAACTTTGTTTTACCCAACTTCTAGATTCTAAAATGACTTACCTAACTTTCTATGTTAAAAAAAATCCCATGTACTATTATACCATGTCAGTGCTAAAGAAATTAGTACGATTTTTTGGGTTACAATTACAACTTTTAACCTTTTTTTTTAAAGCCTGGATGCTACGTTTCTTCACATAATTAAAAAACGCATTATCTAAATTATGTAGGGTTTTGGGTGGGCGGAACCCACTCTGAACCAGATAAATTTTGATTGGTCGCAAGTTGGAAGGTGACATCCGGAACATCAAAACCTAAACTCCAGGTTATATAGGTTAAAGGACGTAGGTTATTGCCGGTTGAATTTGATAAATTATGACCTCCACATATTCAAGAGGGGCGATAACGAAACATCACGTTTGTGGCTGCGCAATATTACATCACTTACAACATGAATTCATGTGGTTATGTAATAGTAACAGTTATTGATCTCAGTTTCGAAACTTCTCTCATGCAAACAGTGCGCAGTTATCGTTGACCTCGTCACGTATGACTATCAAGAGTGACCACTTAACGTCATGATATGCTGATCTACCTGTTCTGTTTCTTTCTTTAATGCAAAGTTCGGCACTAGTTTTCTTGTTTTCTGCAATGTTAGCTACTTATTATAAGATATTTATCTCACTAATCAGAAGTAATCAGGAGTGATCTCCAGTAATCTCATTTTTTGCAGCGAAAAAAAGAACAAAACAAAAACAGACTATCAGCATGTGCCGTCGGCATAGTAGTTGTAGTCGACTTCCAGCCATCTATTCCTTTGCGCACAATACACAGCTCAACACAAGCTTTCTGCTGTCCGTATATTGATGTTATGAATCCATTTATGTCGTGATCATCCAGTGCTCTTTAGATGAGCACTCATCCCCATTCCCCCAGATTTTCTGTCTTTAATTTATTTTACCTTTAATTTGTTCTTAGAGCTGTTTAGTATCTCATTTTCAAGGCTTGTTAACTAAGTGCCCGTAGTCTCTTTTTTTTTGGAGCATAAGCCACAAAGGCTTTCCAGTCATTTCCTTCTTTGACTTTGTTGTTCAGGTCACTCTAATTACTCCCTGTACTTTTAGAATCTTGTATCCTTTCTTCGTGTAGTCTTCGGTCTTCGATGATTTCTCTTTCCTTGATTGTTCCATGTCAAAGCCTGCCTCTCTGTGCTGTCTCTAATGGTTTCTAACTGTGTGTTCAATCCACTTCCGTCTACTAACCCTTGTAACAGGACTGAAAAGTTAACCAGCGACAACCACGTTAACACTTCATATTTCCCTTCGAGCAGATAAATCCACGTCTGTAAACTTACAATTTTCTGAAAATCATCTCGAAGGAAATGGTGTGCAAATGTAACTGGAATGTTTAAAAAAAAAAGAAATGATATTTTCTCTTGACTTTGATATCTATAGCTTTCAGGTAAGTAATCAAATACTTTGCACATGGGCAAGCAGAGGTTATGTTGTGATATATTGAATAAATCGATACATTCCAAGCATTAAAACTTTAGACTCAAGAGATGTTTTTCCTCCTTTCTTTTCAACAGAAATCGATATTGCAGAAACGTTTTGGACAAGTATCAGGTATGAGAAATCACGACTATTAGCAATTATAAATTCATTTAACGAAAGCATCAGTGGTAATGAAAAAAATAGTAACTTTATAATTATTTCAGTATGAAAATATATCTTTCCTGGCATTAAACAGCGCATATCAGTACACGCAAACCTTTACACAAAAGTCTGACAAAACAAAGCAGGTATGTCTTTGGAATTAATTAGCTTTTGTTTATGTCTTCATCTCTTTGAAAACAATTAGTTTGGTTTCTTTTCTTTTTTACATACTGATCATAAATTTTCCGGCAATTTCAGGCACTCAGGAAGATAATGCATTTGAAAACGGCTCTCTCTTCTTCAAAGGCGAAGATTTCAAACCAGAAACCATAGCAACCAGACAAGGAAATGTTGTTTTGGAGTGTGAAGTCGCGGGAACTCCCACGCCCACTATACACTGGCTGAAGAATGGCGTCAGATTGATACAGGTGCGCAAAGTACTCCTGTATTTTTGTCAAGAACGAGTATTACCCCTAGTAATTTATCAACAGCCTCTCTTTCCTGTTAAAGACAGGTAAAGGAAAAAAAAAAGATAATTTTCTAGAACTGATTTTGAAAGCTATGCTTGATTTTAACTGCAGCATCGAGAAAGGAAAATGTGTTAAACCGTTGGATATATTAGAACAAGGGGGAAAAGATGTAAGTTCCATTAGATAAGAGCAATCAGTCGGTAACTGCTGTTTTTTTTTCTTTCGCACATCAGTTCAAGAGAATTAGAAGACCATGAGCCATGTTTGCTTATAAAAGTCTACAAGACAGCATGTGTTTGTAACTCGAAGCAATTTAAAACTTTTAACACATTGGACACAAGACGGACACATTCCTTTGTAGACTGATTTGCTTTTCTTTAATTAAACTTATGTTGTCGCCAGCTGTATTTGTTAGTTTTCAGTCTGTCCGAACTCTCGTATTATTTTCACATTTATACAGAAAACCAGAAGTACCCACTTCTTTTTCTGTCGTCTTCTGTTGATCTACAGTTGCCTACCTTCGATGGATCGCTAACATTAATTTTCTGTCGCTGTCTGAGTACTAGCATTAATTGCCTAGGGAGCCATGGTGTAGTCAAGTAGACACTCGCTTATCCACCAGACGACCGTTTCGATTTCCACTCATCACAGTGGCGGTCAGACTGTGGCGATCAGTGGCGGTCAGACTCCATGGCTCGCAAGAAACTCTCAGAGTTTACCCGGCCCCGAGAAAAAAATGGGTACCAGAGTTAACGCTCCGGGAAATAAAAAGGAATGTCACCTTTAACTACGGAGTTCGTGCCGACGGCGATAGGCATTTGGCAGTTTCTGGTCTACTGCTGACTAGGCAGCACAGCACTTATGGTTTCACCGCCCGCGATGATGTTGATTCACAGCAACTACCTTTAAATTGCCGTGAGTGGCTGTTATAACCTTTTTAGATCATATTATATGTATGCAAAATTGGCGAACTACTTTGCGAGCCCTTTGTGACGTTTAACGGCACAGGAAGGATATAAGATTTAAGATAAGATATATCTATGCAGAGCCCCCTAGAGGAATTTTGTTAGTTCTCCTCTTCCCTCCTCATCCTTTTCCTCCTCATCCTTTTCCTCCTCCTCCTCATCCTCCTCCTCATCCTTTTCCTCCTCATCCTCCTCCTCATCCTTTTCCTCCTCATCCTCCTCCTCATCTTTTTCCTCCTCATCCTCCTCATCCTCCTCCTCATCCTCCTCCTCATCTCTTCCTCATCCTCCTCCTCCTCATCCTCCTCCTCATCCTTTTCCTCCTCATCCTCCTCCACACACACACCTATTGATTAGCCATTCTCTTTTCTTCTACTACAGACTTTTCACAAGCCTCCGGACTCTCCCTTAAAAAAAAAAGAACCCCTTCGGGGCCCCTTATATATAAACCGACTTGACTTCCCCGTCATTGATCCTGTCTCTGTGCTACTAATTCCTAATGTTATCTGTTTTCCACAGGGCTCTTCCTACTCAATCAGCGACGATGAAGCTTCATACGAGGACTCTAGCGTAGTCGGAGGACAACAATTTCTAAGAATATCGTCCACGCAATCTAGACTCTTTCTTGACTGTCTGACGGAAGAGGATGAGGCGCAGTACACATGTGTAGCTGAGAATGCCCTATTGAGAACATCCCAGACAACAGTTCTTAGAGTCGGTGAGCATTCTTTACTTCTTTTCTGTTGAGGTTTCACCTCCATTATTGTTAGAAAAAGGTAAGAGAAACCCTGATGTTCCTTCAAAAGAGCATGAGCAAATCATCAAGTAGACTTCAGAGAAAGAAAATTTCATCCATAGTAAGTATGAAATACAGCTGGACAAAACATTAAGTATAAACAATGAACCACATCAAACTATTATGTACAAAGGACCATCATGTTTTTTCCCAAAATCTGATCAATCAAGACTGCTTGGATTTTCGTACTGATATAAATATCAAGCATAAATGAAAGTTCTTCTGGGAATGAATTTCAGATTGAAGCGTATACTGTTAACTAACATATGCTATACTATACTAAGAAAGAATGCTTTGCACAATGTTAACACCTGGTGAAGAAATGTGAAATGAGTTACAGGACACAGACAGCCTATAAAACCTGGATAGAGATAGTCATAGGCCTATGGTGCAGTTTTACAACAAATATAGGCGGAAATAATAATGAGAAGGAATGGCAAAAAAAATGTCATGAGATAAGCAAGTAAAAAATAAAGCAAACAGTAAAAAACTAAATATTTCGATGATGTCTTTAACAAGGAAGATGAAAACAACGAAACAACAAATAAACGCAAAAATAGCACTTAGTTGGCAAAGAAGTATGGCAACAAAACCACAACCATTTCTGCTGTTCTGAGCCACTCAGCCATTTGTATATATTACCGTGTCGGAAGACCCACGGTGATGTTGGATGAGATCTTGAAACCAAAGTTCACATGCTTCCTGTGCTCAATCTCGACATTCACGTTACCTTTGTTAGCTGAGGTCGGACATGAACCCGTAGCCTTTAGACGCTTCATCTAGCTTGCAAACTGATCTTATTGTATCCGCCTCAGCCATACAAGATCTGTCTTGTTTGATGTGTCTTCCCATTGTCAACCCCAACTCATTATGGAGAGGATAATCCATCATGCCAGCAACTGATGTATGCCTTTGCTTGAGCATACCTGTGTTTAGACCTTACTCTCAGCAAATCAGGTAGAAAGGGCATGGCTGCTACAGGAGTATCCCTGGTGCAACTCAAAACCGCTCTCATTGCCTCTTTCTGTACATGCTCTAGTCTGGTGAGCAGGCCAAGACCATAGTCCAATGGTGACAGTACCAGGGCATGCATCAGAAGAGAGTGCGCTGTGGAAAGCTCGCTGCGGCCATTAACCTACCCGCTCCCAACGCTTTCCTAGCTTTTGTTTTTTAATTGCATGGTCCACATGGTGTGCAAAGGACAATGAACGATCAAATGTGATCCCTAGATACCTTATGAAATGTGCTCTCTTAATATCTTGGCCTTGACACTTCACAATAGGAAATTCAGACCATACAATTCTGTTATTTAATGAGCACCACGGGATACAGGCTTTTTCTGGGTTTATCATTGCATTGTTATCCTCACACCAGCTTGTTATCTGGTCCACTATGCTCAGCACTCTTGAGGCTAGTTCTTCTCTACACCTCCCATGCTTATATGTTAGTACATTATATCATCAGCGTAGATCAGTGTTCGCCCCACGACTTCTCAAATAAGAGCTCGCAATGCCAGTAGAATATACATTGAACAGTACAGGAGATAGTTAGAACGCAAGCAAGTAATAAGGATCCAGCCACAAGTCATTATGTACTTCACTGTCCGCTGTTCTTTCTTTCTTTCTTTCTTTCTTGAACTCTACGTATGATTCACTTCATGGATGATGTTACAGTTCTTTTTTTATGAAGATTTCAGAAGCTGCTGCATTAGCCCAAGATTTTACTTTTATCCAGTTTTATTTCTTATTTCACTTCTCCTTCTGCTTTGGATCTGCAGTTTTTTTTTCTTCAGTTTCTAGAAGTACCGTCTGTTGTGCTTGTTGTATCGTTCAATATGCTGTATATATATATATATATATGTAAACAATCATAATTTTGCCTTTTTCGTGTAATGTCGTTTCCTCAACACCCCCCCCCCAACCACATACATATACACACAGCCACACCTACATCAAAACACACAGTGCACCGCTGAATTTTAGCACACTTCACACAGTGCAGTCACCGACAATTAGATCAACTATGATGACTGAGCAGTTCTTTTTTTAACCCTTCTTTCAGTGAGACCAGACGACATCTTGTACCCGGAAGTTCACGAATGCAGTGCAAAGAGATCAAATAGAGGTAAGAGACGTGTGCCATCGTCGTTCGCCTCATCATCTTCTAATCTTGCAGTTAAAAGCGATTGTTCATGACGCCTGACCCAAATACCTTCAGCTGCATTTAGGCAAGTTCGGCTTAGACGCCATAAACCTGAGATTAATGAGGTCCACCCACGTAGCATTAATCTGACGGCTAATTCCTGTTTTATGTTTAAATAGCACAGCAAAGCCGCCCTCAGATACATGTCACGATGACTTTCATGATCTTTTGTTTGTTTGTTTTTTTTTTTTTCTAAAAATCAGTTCAAGAGTTTCAGAATTAAATGTTAGCGCGTTTTAGTGACCGGACAAGTTAACAAATGACATTTTTACTGAAAATACAAATACACAACAAATGAAACAAAAAGAGCGCTGTACAACACAGTTTGCTACAAATACACTACACATGAAACAAAAAAAGAGCGCTGTATAACACAGTTTGCTACAAATACACTACACATGAAACAAAAAAGGAGTACTGTACAACACAGTTTGCTACAAATACACGACACATGAAACAAAAAAAGAGCGCTGTACAACACAGTTTGCCACCCAAATCTGCGCTTTCAATGTCAAAAATGGACACAAACAGATACAAACAACAAGAGACCAGATCAGAGGTGACACCACCAGGGTCACGACTGGAGCAACACCAGAAACAACCAAAGTTAAATAGTTAGGCCACATTACATGACTACCACCAGACAGTTTACCACAGGAAACATTCGCACTAAGAACTGAAGGAAACAGGGAGCGTTCTCTCACGCAAGGAATAGAGGGAGCAAGTGACAGAACCCTTAAATATCCTGTCATATGAAGTAAAGCGCCGTTGAGTTTTATCTGTCTCCTCTCAGCACTGAAAAGTACACGAGGATAGAGACACAATAAGTATTTTAGTCTGTGGAGTAATCTAGGAGAGAGATAAGAGCGAAACATCTACCTTATTTCTTCATAATCACGAAACCCCCCCCCCCCCAAACGTAAAGATTATTGTAACAAACGTATTTATAAACTGTGAAGAAAAACAAACGTTCATTTGCGTGGCATATAAATTCGTGACTGAGTACTTTTAGAAATAGATCACGGAATCTGTAGAAGTTCCACTACATAACGATGTGTAAAAGTGGTATCTGCTTGATTAGATGATTGTAATTTATTGCCAAAATAAGACACAATTCGTGGGAAATGTCCAAGAATGAATTTCTTTTGAGATATAATCAGTGCGTAGATCACTAAAAGCAAGATGGCTGCAGCTATTCAGGCGAAAGCTAACTCCAATTTTCGCTTAAGAAGAAAGATGACAATGTAATAAAAGAAGTTGTAGAAATATATTTATAAAACATTCAGAAGAGGCGTGTAACTTTATAAGAAGAGACTTTATAAAAAGATACTTTATAAGAAAAGACTTTATATGAAGAGAAACAGCAGAAGACTTAGCGAAGTCATTTCGTAATTATTAGAGGACCACGAGAGAGCATAAATGTGTGGGAAAGGAGAAAGAATAATGGTTTGAATGGCTTAGTGATTAAGTCCTTTTTGAAATGAACGAATTTCTTCAGATTTCGGAATCCACAAAATGACTTTACTTTAACATTCTGTCGTTACCAAGCCCTCCACTGACCTCCATGGGCAGTAAGAATAAAAACTGGCTAGCTTCTGAAACAGTAGAATACAGGCGTACCCTGCTTATTCTACTGGTTTGGGAAAATCGACTCGGTCGAAAACCAGAACTGGTTGAAAAGTGAAATATAGGCCTTCTTTACCTTGCAAATTCATCTTGGCGGTCTAAACACATAAACTTATTACGTGTCACTTGGAATCCATGCGAAAGATAAACAAAAGCCTAAAGATAAATTAACAAAACTTACTTTTAAATACCATTATCATGGGAAAATTCATTGACTCTCTCTCTCTTTTTAGTCATGCGAGTAAAATTCTGTTAAAAATCATAATGGGTAGACTTCGTAAGAAAATAGAAGTCAATATGGTCCAAGCTGATTTCAGGCAAGGAAGAGGATCAAGAGATCATATATTCAATATAAGATTAATAATAGAGAAATGCAGAGAGTTTAATGTGAATCTGAGAAGCACATAAACGCCTTTGAATGTAAATGCTACAGAAGAGTTCTTCAAATATCATGGACATAAAAAAGAACAAATATATCCATACTCTCTCTCTCTCTCTCTGAACCTTAAGTGCACAGGGCACATGGGGCTTCCGCAAGGGTTTTCCACAAATGCCTGTCCTTCGCCTTTTTTCTGCTCTTGCCCAGGTGAGCCCTCTATTGCTCAACATCCTTTCTGTTGTTCTTCTCCATGTCTCTTTTGGTCTACCCTTACTTCTGTTCCCCTGTGGTGTCCATCTTAGTGCTATTTTTGGTAGTGAGTTGTCAGTCATTCGGAGCACATGTCCCAACCATCGCCAGCGTCTTTCCTCAATAATTGTTGTCAGTGGTTTCATCTGCATTTCTGCTAATAAGATGTTATTTCTTATGGTGTTTGGCCAAAATATTTTTCTAATTCTTCGTAAACATACTACAAATACTTAATATTGAAGAAGGTTGGCTAGTGAAGAGGATTAAAGAGAGAAAACTTAAATATTTTATTAGTACAAGATTTTTTTTTTTTGTTGCAAAGTGAGAACATTATGAGTTATTTCAGCTTTGTTATCACATTTATGAGACATTGAGCGTATTATTAATTCAAACGCATTTTAAACTCAAATATAAAAATATTACGCACACAAGATCCACTCTGAGAGCAAACTGATGGCGTCATGTAAACTCGGTCAGAGTAGAAGCCAGGGTTGCCAGATTAATTTGTCATGTTATGTGAGTGTAAAAATATTTTTTAACTTGCTTGCCCCTTTTCTCCCGCTGGATTTAACTAGTTTTAATTGGATTTAAATCAAAATGTAATCTGGCAGGCCCGACAGAACCGCGTGGGAAATGCTCGAAGTCGGTCAAGATATCGAACGGCATGATCAGATGCGTGGGCTCTGGTTATAAATGTCAACGGTCGAAAAGAGTTAGCCGTTGAAAAGCGAGGGAAAAGCCGTTGAAAAGCGAGGGAAAAGCCGTTGAAAAGCGAGGGAAAAGCCGTTGAAAACGAGGGAAAAGCCGTTGAAAAGCGAGGGAAAAGCCGTTGAAAAGCGAGGGACATCTGTACTTATATGCAAGTCAACGGACTTCACATAATGCCATGCACGGGCTTAGATTTTGTGAGAGAAAATGTTCATGTAAATATAAAGACTAAACAGATGAAACCGCGACTGAGTTCACAGTTGGCAAAAGTTGAAATAAATATCGGACAGCACAATATTTAATATTTTATAAGGTACATAAAGGCTGTAGAGGGATATAAGAACATGGATATGTGAATGAACAACAAGATACTGTAGCTGACTGAACATTTTATATTATTATATTTAAGAGCTGTAATCAAGACTCGAAAGAATCAGTTGTTAACAACGATTGTTTCTTTCCGTCACACTTATAACAAGACATATAAACACATTAAGTAAAAACCGCCAAAGTAGTTTTAGCAAAAGTGGCTGATATGGAATGACAAATCGTTTATAATGAAAATTTTATTAATAAAACTGTTGTTTTTAGTGAGGCTTGTGTAATGTGCTTCTAATATGTATATGTCACCAGTGTTCACTCTATGTTAGTAACAACTCAAATTTTTTTACTAGTAATTAACTGCGGCGAAAATCACCTTCACGTTAATTTTTTGTTTTTCAGTAGATTTCTCCTTCATTTCTCTTTCAGGAGAAATCTATTGATAATAATAACATGAAGGTTGTTACTTATATGCTACATATACAATTCTTGCTTACTTTCCTATCAGCTTTTTGACTGCTGTTTTTTTCTAGTGGTGTTCTCTTTACTTTTCTATCGGCTTTTTGACTGCTGTTTTTCTCTAGTGGTGATCTCTTTACTTTCCTATCGGCTTTTTGACTGCTGTTTTTCTCTAGTGGTGATCTCTTTACTTTCATATCGGCTTTTTGACTGCTGTTTTTATGTAGTGGCGCTCTCTTTACTTTCCTATCCGCTTTTTTACTGCTGTTTTTCTCTAGTGGTGTTCTCTTTACTTTCCTATCGGCTTTTTGACTGCTATTTTTCTCTTGTAGTGATCTCTTTACTTTCCTATCCGCTTTTTGACTGCTGTTTTTCCCTCTAGTGGCGCTCTCTTTAATTTCCTATCGGCTTTTTGACTGCTGGTTTTCTCTAGTGTCGCTCTCTTTACTTTCCTATCGGCTTTTTGACTGCTGTTTTTCTGTAGTGGCGCTCTCTTTACTTTCATATCGACCTTTTGACTGCTGTTTTTCTCTAGTGATGGTCTCTTGTCACACTGTTCATTGTTGTTATAACTTCTCTTGTCTCCTTAACCTACATTACCCTTCTGCTATAATATACATCATTTATCTTTCCACCATAATATACATCATTTATCTTTCCACCATAATATACATCATTTGTTTGTAATAACGTGATAACATGTTATTTGTATACATTACTGTCTTGTAAAGGCGAGCCAGCGCGTATTTACATGTGGACTGTGTCCAGGCTGGAGTTTGAGAACAGCAAAGTCCAGCTCTTCTGCCGTGCTGAAGGAAACCCAACGCCAGCCATTGTCTGGTACGACAGGGATAATAAGCCAATAGAAAATGACGAAATATACAGAGTAAGTGATAACAGTGTCATCTTTCACTGCTGTATATAGAAGTTCACATCCGATGTATTTTGTTTTTTTTCCTGGGAGTCCAGTACTCTTGTTTCCTTCATAATAAGCAATTATTGACATTTTGTCGTCACAGAGTATATTGAACAAGGACTCTTTCAACCAGAAAACCTCAATATTTTACATTAAGCGGAATTTTTTAAAAAAGTGTTGCTTTACCACTAAGGGACTAGGTCACAGCCGCTGGCCATCGAAGTAGGCACTGAGGAATACGAGGCAAAAAATGAATGTTTATCGCGTAATGTAAGTCCGTGGAGTAAAACGACAAGAATTTTTTTTTAAAATCAACTAAAAGAAAAAAAAAAGGACAGTTTCCTCAAGCAGAATACACGCTGGAAACCGCAGAAGAAGCATAATGTATGATGAGTCAGTCACAAGGAATGAAAATATTGGCAGAGAAATCTGACTGTTTTAAAAATCCTGTCTTCAAGACGTAAACGGTTAAGTCAATGTAAAGACAAGTAACCGCTTCCTGCGACTGCCGACCTCAAAACAAAATATCTCTGCAGAAAAAATCATAACCAGAATTTCCTATTTAGCTACTTTATTTCTGTCTGTACCACATGGAATATAAGATTTAAAATACAGTAAACTAAGCTTTCAGTTTTATGTTCTAATTTTACAAGCAAAAAAAAAAAAAAACATTTGAAATTTCTCATTTAACCAAGGACCTGTTGTGAAAACCTACTACATTTGGAAAGTGGTACATTTAATTCTTCTGTTGGGAAAAAACCCCAAAAGAAAAAAAAAACTGAGTTCTAATTTCATTTCTCCCCCAGGTTGCAGAGAATGGTGACCTAATTATCAGTGGCATTTCATGGCTGGATAACATGGGCGCCTACTCTTGTTCGGCGGATAATGGGGTCGGCTCTGATGTGAAGCAAGCATTTCTGTATCCGGTAAGTCAAGCAGAAGTGACAATAGTCTGAAAACTGACAGAAAATGCTGAAAGAAATTTGACAAAAAATTATACAGGTACAGCAGTTTAAATAGCAAATATTGGAAACTATATTAATAATGCATATGTAGCTTTTCTCAGTGAGGGAAAAAAAAGGCAGAATGAAATTGTATTCTGATATTTTCATTGCTAACTTTAAAAAAAATACAAATTGGATCCACTTTATTACAGTAAAAACAGGCAAGCAACTCTAATACATAAGCACAACAGACAATACAAACAACAAATGAAAACTCTAACCAGATTTGGAAGAGATGGGAAAATATACTTGGGGGTACTGAAAAGTTATCAGCCTGACCAAGAAAGGAATAACCTACACCCATGAAACTTGCATGTTATTTCATATTTTCAGCCAGAATTTCAACACACTTGGCACATCGCTTCTCAAGTTTCTTTAATTCTTCCAAAAAAACCAAAATCTGATATCTAGTCACTGAAATACTGCTCTCTTGCTGCGATTACCTTCGAGTCAGTGGAAATTTTCCGGTTTTTTTTTTTTCAAACACTTTCTAAGGTTGAGAAGCTGGAAATAAGAGCAAGGTCTAGTGGGTGGAGTGGCTGATATATGCATTAATACCCCCAAATTCTTCAAAATATCCAACCTTTTGTGAGCAGGCACATTTTCTATCAAAGAGAGTATCTGCAGCTTTCCTCTATAAATTCACATTAAATTCTCATCATTTCTCTATATTAATCTTATGTTGAAAACATGATCTCTTGTTCCTCTTCCTTGTCTAAAATCAGCTTGGACTATACTGATTTCTCCTTCTATTTTCTTTCCAAGTCTACCCATTATGATTTCTCAGAATGGTCCAAGCTGGTATTGTCCCCCGCATGCATTTAATGTTAATTAGCGAATCTGTTTTCACCCACTACGGACCCCGTGGAAGTACTCCACCCGGACTCTCCCTTACAACAGGAGAAGCCCCTGGAGCCTGAGGCATGCATTGGCTAGACCCCTCCCCACCCCACCCCTCACTGTACCCAACACGCATGTATGCATGATCACGAAGCTCACTCTTTCATATAAACTTACATATGCATACATTACTTCTTTCAACTATAGTTTCCAATTAAACTTAGAGAAAACTTTGTGGCTCACAGGGTAATAAAGCGCACATTTTTTACTTGTGTTTTCAGACGCCAAGAGAGCACATGTCTGCTCTTTAAGTTCTCGTTCTTCACCGGAAGCCAGATCGCCTGACGTCATAGTCGCCCACAATTCTGAATTCTAGTTCCGGACACGAAGTGTTTTTTTTTTTTTTCAGTTGTCAGTTAGAGCTGCTTTTGCAGGGTTGTGAATGATTGAACAGTTTAAAAAAAACACAGTGGCATGTGCTAGCCTGCTTAAATGTCTCTGTTAATAGTCGTCAACGCTGTGTTACTTGTAAAACATCAGCCTATTTTTACTGAAACTGCGTTCGGGAACATTGACTAACATCAGGAACCCAAAAACGCAGAAGAAGTAAAGATCTGAACAAAGGAAAGGAAAATAAAGCTTACAGAGCCCGGGCGGACCATATCGTACGCCCATGGCCGCCCGGAGTATTCACAATAATAATAACCGTTTAGGAAAAGATCGCGAAAGAAACAAAAATACTAAAGGTGATAAAACGCGCAGTAACGCTTTCACTATAAAAAAAATTGATACGAATGTTCTTTAAAACAGTGTCATTTGTCACTTTTCTTTTTCTGTGCAGAATTGTTTCTGTGCTATATACTTGTAATAAAAAGAAATATCTACTGGTAAAATTCCACAAGCTAACCCTTAGTTTACAGAACAATTAGAAAGAGAGAGCTGCATATGGAAACTGCGTTTAAGTGCAATTGATATGTTGGTTTTGTTCTAATACAATGTTGATTTAACCTCTCAGTCTTTGTATCTTATTTTAAGCCTTTTAACTATTTTTTTCTTCTCTATTTATTCCTTGTAGCAATGTTGATAAAACTATTCTGGCAGCGTATAATTTAGACTAAACAATATGATAAAGGGCGACAATCAAGGGAACTAATTTTTAAGAAACGTTTAGAGAACGAAAGTGAAGGGAACAAGGGTGGGGTGTGGAAGGGAAAGGTATAAGTGGAAGAGACGGTATCATAGAAAGTATCAGTGTTATACCAAGTGTCAGAGTTAGTCTATAAAAGCTGGTAATGGATATTAACAACAACAAAAAAACTGGTTTTTTAAAAAAATATTTCAATCAATGTTGCATGTATGCTTCATAACAAGATATGTATATATTTAATTTATTTATTTAATAATGTGAATTGGTTTTCATCTTTGAAATGCTCTCCCTTTTTTCCATTTTTACATTGCTGTAGACAACTGTTTACATCCAGCAAATACATCATAAAAACCTGCCATATCTTGCTCTACTACCTACTTGAGTTATTGTTTGAACTTATTCAGTCCTTGAAACAGATACACTGCATCAGTCCATCATTTCATATTTCTTGTACAATTTACACTGACAAACTAAAAGTCTGCCTATTATCTGTTTTCTATACGTGGACATCCACGTACTGGATTTTGTTGATGTTTTAAATTTTCGATTTAAATATGTTCATGGTATTTTAGGTTTATTTTATTAAATTATCTTTAACAACATACCCTGAATTCATCATATTTACATAAAAGTGTATCTCGTATGGTGCTGTAGGCATATATGAAATAATTGTTAGAAAAAAGAATTATTTTATTACGTAAATGTTAATTTAATTTATATTTTTATGATTACATATATTAATATTAGTCTGATTTAGTTTACGCTTGTCTGTATGCAGCAATTACGCATAATGCTATAAATGTTACTGATAAATTACACTTCAGCATGAGTGAGTAGTACATTGACAATATACATTAATAGTCCTGTGATAGATATTCTGCAAAACACAAAGTATATGATTACTTTATAGCTGGACGTCAGAAAACAGGAAAAAAAAATAAAACCCTGGCAAAAGTATCACGAGGACAAGACTTTCAAAGTTTTTGGCTCTGTATGTGGAAGGTTGTGTTTTGGTTTAGATGTGTGTGTGTGGTTTTTTTTTTTTTAGTTCTGCTAGTCTTGATACGACAAAAATATCTCACATACAAAAATCTGTCGACTTGTGAGAGTCAAGGTTGTGCATCTGTCAGTTTCTAGTAACCACTTTTCATGCATAATGAGCAGTGCTTCCTCTAAGCTGCGCTAACGTGCATTGGCGCACACATTTTTAACCCTTAGTGCACAGATTTTTCGATCGGCGCAGAAGCATGTTTTATAACGATGAGATTTGTTATTGATTCACGCACAACTTTAATCTAGTAGTTCTTCTGGCTCACGAAGTAGAAATTTCGCTCACAACACTCCATCAACCTTAGAGGGTACATTGATTATAATCTGTCAAAGGTAGCCATGTACACGGTCAGTTTCTGAGGTTACTGTCAGTTGTATATTCTATACCTGCAATAAATTAGTTTTTTGTTTGGTTCTTTTCATCTGAACTAACTTTACAAGATTTTGCGATTTATTTTATATGTACAAGTAATGTGCGTAATAAAAAATCAGTCACAAGGCAAACTGAACTATACAATGAGCCTAGTAGTGCGCATACAAGCACTTATAGAAAAAAACACGTACAAACTCGGGAGGAAATTAGATAGCCCGTGCGTATTTGGTGTTAATTTCCATGCTATGGCATTTTCCACCCCATCATTCTGAATTTTATGTTTTTCCCCCGTTTTAATGTAATTCCACCAGATTTATTCTGTGCCCTTCCCTCTGTATATCATGTAAGAATTAATTTATTGTAAGTGAAGCTTGATGTTTACGCCACAAATACTTTCCCCCAAAGTTTTTTATTTGTTTGTTTGTTTGTAAATCTTGACCGTAGTGAAAGCTTCGAACTGAAAATAAAAATGTATGCAATATTAATGTACAATCGATTTAATTAAAAAAGAAAATAAAATTCATCATTTGCAAGCTTTAGCATCAAGTCTTGTTTCCTGTCTTGATAGGTGTGTACTACTATGGAACTGTCTGTTCTATGAAATCATTTAGGTGAAAAGCTATCTAGCTTTTGTAGTCTTCAAATTAGGATTGGTTAAGTAGTTCTCTCGGGATTAGTGCTCTTTGTGTGAGAGATAATGTAGCTACTTAAAATATTGGGACGAAAATGGGACCCTGTGGTGTGGATATAGATACTTCACTATAATGAATCAATTAAGTTTCATATAGAATAAGAAAGGTTGGAGAAACCTGACTTAGCAAAATCTCATGTGGGGAGGTCGCATACCTGTCAGAGATAGTATTAATGTCAAAGTCATCTACCTACAATTTGTCAAACTAATCTCCCACTTGAACGTCGTGCTTATTGTAACATGGTCAATGAGGTAGGGATCGATCTGGTCTTCCCTTGATAGCTGAGCTTTCAGTAAAGTCTAATTGTTAAGTTAGCTCTGGAAAATGAGATAAGCCATCTCAGCCTGCTCTTCACGGGATTTCTTGTATCTGTTCAGGTTGTATACCACGGCATCAGCTGCCAAGAGTTCCAAATTCAAGGTTATAGGAAAATAGTACAATAATGATAGAAAGTTATGTGGGAAGTTGTGTGTGAATTTTCTCTGTGTCTGTATGTATGAGTGAGACAGTAAGCGAGAAAGTGTGCGTGTGTGTTAGAGAGAGAGAGAGAGAGAGAGAGAGAGATATCAATTATTTAGAAAGAAGCCATATAGCACGGTATGCTTTGTCACATTGCAAGTTGTTTTATCCGTGGGAAAAAAAATGAAACAAATTAGCTCGGGTTCATTACAGAGCACATAGTTATGACACTGTTGTTTCCCAGCCCTGCTTCTCCATCAGGATAATGGACTCATGTTTAGGTTAATTAATCCGAGATGTTTAGATTTGAAAGCCATCTATTTTCATGTGCCCAAACAATGAAGCCGAAATTCTAGTAATTCAAAGCAAAGCGAAAAACCACCCCTTACAATCTGAGGGAAACTTTATTCTGTTTATCAGCTTCGCTTTCTGAATACTCTGCCTCAGTCAGATAAGTGTTGCGATAACTACACCGGCTTCATTAACCCTTGAATTGAACTCGAGAAGTACCATTAATAAGCGGTAGGTCCTGCTGGGCATAATATTTTCAGTGTCAGCTATGTATAGAAAACTCGGAACTTGATCAATGCTCTCATTCATTGTGTTGTTCCCTGCTGATCTCTAGGTAGCGATGCCAGTAAGTAACAAGAGGGCATACTCGTACTGTATTTTTCATAAATATGTTGCAGATCACAAAGAGAAATGTGCATTAGAGAGAACGAATGGTACAGTAACAGTGGGATGTTAGAGAATGGAAAGCATATTTTCTGATACTGAATTACCTTATTTTTTTTTAGCTTCTGTTATTTATATTTATCTAATCTTTCATTACTTGCTTGATAAGTTTGCGTGTGTGTTTAATAAATCCTGTAATACCTTTCATATATATATATATATATATATATATATATATATATGTACGTACAACTCCAGCTATACTGTAAAATCAAGTACAAGAAGTACAAGAACAGGCACCTTTTCGTAATGTCACGGAAGTAGTTTCTCCGTCGGTTCGCAAATTCAAATGAGCAGACAAGACTGTGATTCACTGCTTTAACTTTGGCCACTCACGAGCAACTCGTATACTACTGTACATTCAAACGCGAAGCTTCACCACCTCCCACCCTCCATCTGGATGATACGTTAAGGAAGCTGGACCGGGCAGGGAGGCTCTAGAACGGATGACTATCTTTACATCAGTCGTCACACGTGTTGTAAATAACTTCACTTCATGGATGTCTTATTCATCGAGCTTTGCAAGATTCGGAATAGGAACCACGAAAGCCCGATGACGTCATCCAGTTTATTAAACGAATTTTTAAAAAAATCTTGCAGAAATCCTATGAGCGGGGGGGGGGGGGGGGGGTCCTCGGACCACATTTTGAGAAACCCTGGCTTATCTGTGTAGAAACAACGGTTTTTAAAAATGCTTTTATCCAAAATGTGTTTTATTTCCTCTCAGCCGGGTCCAGCTTCCTTTCCAGAGAAAACTGAAAATATTTTGGACACATTAAACGTCATCATAGTCTGGAGAAGACCGTCTTGGAAGGGTACATAGTGGGAAAAAGAAAGAGACGAAGACCAAGGCGAAGATGGCTGCAAGACATCGTTGATGATCTGCAAATGGATCCATCAGCAGCAGGCCATCCTGCTCACAACCGAGAGGCCTACAGGAGAGCTGTTAGGGAGGCGAAGTTCCGCAAGGGACATGCAAATGAATGAATGAAAAAAAGCACTGGACAACTGACTTACGACATATACGTCACGGGGCAGTTGGAGAGGACGGAGCCTGAAGACGGAGGAACAAGGACGGTCAGTGAATAGAGACCGGCCCAGACGTCAAAGTAAGGAGCACGAGAAAGAAAGAGCCCACAAGAACAGGAAGTCCAGAGGCTAGCGGACAAGTGGGGGGGGGGGGGGATCGTCAGAAGTAGACAGAGAAGCAGAGAGGAACACCAGGCGGAAGAACAGACGATCAGGAGAATCAGACAGATAAGAGGAGAATCAGATAAGAACAGCAGAAGGGGAACACAGATCAGAAAAAGAACAGAAGAACAGTAGAGCGGAGTGGACAAGAAACACAGAAGAACGAGAAGGAGAACGAGACGTTAATCAAAAGCATCTATAAGCTTCAATACTATAGAAGCATTCAGAACCCCTTCTTTAGTCAGAAATATATAATTCACAATTGAAAATATTATATCCAAAGTTAAAGCAGTGAATCACAGTCTTATCTGCTCATTTGAAGTTGCGAACCGATGGAGAAGCTACTCCGTGGCTTTACAAGAAGGTGCCTGTCCTTGTGATTGATTTGACAGTACAGCTGGTGTTGTACATACAGTCACAGTGTGTCCTATAATTTTGCATCTTCTTCTTCCTCGTCGTCTTTTTCTTTCCTTTCTCATTCTATTAGCGTCTTATCCTATGATGAAAGATGAGTCCGCCGTGCTAGCTTTCACTAAAAAGGGCTCCACGGCCCAAAAAGTTTTAGAACCGCTGGCATAAGGTGAATCTCAAATTTTCGATAACCTGGCTCACTAGGTTATCATGTTTTATAATCTAAATATCTTAAATCTTAACTGTACATGGGAAAAAAACCCACAGAGACGTAAGAGAGAAGTTTTGCATTGTTTTAGACTTGAAAATTCTCCAATTTCTGCTGCAATGAGGTTACTAGATCTACATGCGCGATAAAACAGGTTTATGTTGGTCATGAGAGTGGAAATTCACACTGGCTGCCTCAGCTAAACCGACTTTTTTTAGATGAAGCCCCAAATCTTAAAATAAATGTAAAAATTATCGTCTATGTAATGCAGCCAAAGTACTGCGTTATAGCTGCTGTAGAAACAGCTGTGCTGGAAGCAAGTGTTATATCAATAACACAGAAACTGCTCTAAAGACAACGACTTCAGGAAATGGACTTGTAAGACAGAGATGTTTCTCTGCATGGAGATTTATGTTAGGTAGAGCTCAGAGTCTTCTAGACAGGGGAAAACCCAGAAACACAAAACTTTCAAGCAGACCTCTGATCTGACACATCAAAACGGACAGACTGTTCTCCCAGAGTAGCCTAGTATGTTTTAAGAAACGGCATGATCTGCTCATTTCGTAAAGATTTGACAGTTTTATGTGCCTGAGATGTGTAAGGGCTCGTTGTGTGCCTTTGGAAAAGAAATCTTCAACAATCCTACATTTAAAGTCAAAGAAAATGATTCGAGATTCTGAATTTTATGTTACGTAAATAACATTTAAGAACAGATCATTTTCGGTTATCAGCTGATCAAAAATGTCTGTGTTTATTATGTCTAATATCGTTTTAAAAAAGAATAAAAATCCATGCTGTGACTCACTCATATGGCTTCGCGTTTAGAAGGATTAGTGATAAGAGTATGAATACAGTAGTAGGATCAAGCCAGTTGAACTTCAAGAACAGCCATGTATATGGGGCTCCTTGCACTCAGGACACTCCCATATGTGCTTGGCCTTTAACCCCAGTGTTCGTAGTGTGTTGGGTAATGGTGCCAATGATTGAACACCGCTCTATCTTTTCCGCAAAGTTCTCAATGCCTACCACTGCCCTTCGTTACTCCCCTTTCGCATAGTCTTTGGTGATGTGTGCTGCATTCAACTTTTGTTTCCTAATCTCCCTGTAATTTTGTTAGGGTGACTATTATAATGTCTGCTTTTGTCCATTTGTAGATTTCCCAGGATTGTTGCTTTGTTTGCCAGCTGATCTGCCATTTCATGATACCGGCATGTCCTGGACAATAAATCCATGTTAGGGAGGAGATTTGTGACTCCTTTAGTTTGGCAGCCACTCTCGACGCATCACCTGCTTTTCGATGTTTATTGGTTTTCGTTTCTTACCATTCATTGTGAGTCTGATAATATTATGGTTCCTGATAGTTGCTGGTTTGCTAGCCAGTGCATGGCTCGAGTGGTTGCTTCAATCTCCATCCTCATGCTGGATGTGCTTATGGCGAAGGCTCCAGACTTAGTGACGATAGACCACGAATAGAAATCCGCTCCTTTGTCAGGGCGTGACCGATCTATCTGTGACCAATCAAGTTACTGTACATGAAGACTTGCGTTCATCCCTGGTTAGGAACTATTCTGTGGAGTTCTACCAGGATTCGTAGTTACTGGCTCCACCGTCCCAAAATCTGAGCGTAAATTTGTCACTGAAGTAGGAAAGAGTGTTATTTTATAATATAAAGTGCCATATTACAGTATCATAGCACTAATTTTTTTTTTTTTTTACTTTTTTTCAGGTCAATAACAGAACCATATTGACGAAAGGTGGAATTTTTTAAGTGTAAAACTCCGGACTGATATGAAATTCTTGCTCCTGCAGATTAAAACTCGAAAGGAAATCCGTTAGTGCGTGCTGCAAACAATGAATGACAAATGCTCACGATCATCAAACTCATCTGTGAAGAAGTGGTATACTATCAGAGTGAAGGTTTCGAGACCGAAGATGTAACAAGATCTGGAAGGTTTTCAAAAGTGTCAACTCAAGAAACTGTTGATCATGATGATGATGATGATGAAAGATCATCTTTCGTCATCATCATCATCATCATCATCATCATATGCCGTGCCGACTGGCGTTGGCTATTATGCTTCTCCAGAGTACACGATCCTTCATGCAGGCCATCAGCTCACTTGGTGATCTCCTCTCACACCATCCCGTCAGACTGTCCAGTATCATTTCTCTTGGACTTCCTCTTGATCTTCTTCCTTCTATTTTTCCTGTTGTTATAATATTTTCAATGCCCCCTCTTCTCATTGCATGTCCTATGAAAGTATATTGTCTCTCTCTTATCTTTTTGACAAGGTTTTTTGTCTCTCCAGCTCTTCTCATACATTCTTCATTAGTTATTTTTGCTGTCCAGGGGATTCGCAACATTCTTCTAATAAACCACATTTCTGCTGCTTCCAATGATTTTTGTGCAGACTTGCATATTGTCCATGATTCACTTCCATATAACAAGATAGGTTCAATATAGCATTTTAGGACTCGTTTTCTAACATTCATTGATAAGAATGTGTTGGTTAATATGTTTCTCATTCTCTGAAATGCAGTTTTTGCTTGGCCTATTCTGTTCCTAATTTCTTTTCTGGATTTCCCATCTGAAGTTATTACTGCTCCAAGGTATTTGAATTTCTGCACCTGCTTTAGAATAGTTCCATTTAATTTAATACTGCATGCTGGTGGATTCTGTTTCTTAGACATAACAATAGTCTCTGTTTTTTTATATTCAAAGTAAGGCTTTTCTGTTCACTTTCTTTGGCTACTTTATCCAAGAGATTTTGCAGGTCTTGTTGGTTCTCAGCTATCAGTACTGTGTACTTACTATAAGGAACATTGGATAAGAAGACAGCAAGAACCGTGAACGGTCTCTGATGCATATCGGACAGAGTGTTAATGGATAAATTACAGGGCCACCCGATAGACACAAATCTCATCCAAGTATACGCACCAACTTCAGAAAGCTCTGATGATGAGATAAAAGAATTTTATAACAATCTGGACATAGCAATGAAACAGTGCAAACCATGAGAAGTAAACTTTGTACTGGGTGATTTAAACGCGAAAGTAGGGACTGAACAAGACAATGAAGCTAGGGCAAGTATGGACTAGGTATCAGAAATACAAGAGGAGAGATGTGGATCGAGTGGGCAGAAAAGAATAAAACGATAATAGGAAATACTTGGTTTCAATGACACCCAAGGTGGTTATGGACATGGAAATGCCCAAATAATAACATACGTAACAAGACAGATTACATTCAGGAACTCACTAATATCAGTGAAAACAAGACCAAGTGCAGACTGCAACAGTGACCACATCCCAGTTGTAGAAAAAGTGAGAATCAGGCTAAAGAGTATAAAGATAGCAGCTAAAAACGAAGAACTAGATAGAGAGCTGTTACAGAAAGATAAGGCAATACAAGAACAATATAGGACCATAGTACTTAATAGGTATAATGCAATAGAGAAGATTGAAACCGATTAATGAGCAATGGAATATGCTTAAAGAGTCTATTCAGCAAACACCTATCGAAATCCTATCTCTAAATAAACGACACGCTAAACAGGGATGGATGATGTAAGAAATTTTGTAACTAATGGATCAGAGAAGAAGTCTTAAGGAAGATAAAGATGAATATGATAAAATAAATAAAGAAATAAGACACAGATGCAATAAAGCTAAAGAAGAGTGGCTAAATAAGAAACGTAATGAAATAGAGACACACCATCATGGAAACGCAAGAAATATGTACAAACAAATAAAGGAGTTAACAAACAAAAGGGGATATCACAAGACTGGTTGCCTGAAGTCAAAGGAGGGGCATACAGTAATGGACAGAGATGAAATAATGGCACGATGGTGCGAATACATTAGAGAACTCTATGAAGACAATAGAAGCGAAATAGATATAAATAATGAAGGGCCTCCCATATTAAAAGCAGAAGTGGAAGAAGCCATCAAACACATGAAGAACAACAAAGCACCAGGACCAGATAAAATCACCAAGGAAGAATGGAAGCATTAGGACAGCTTAGCATAGAAGTTATTACCAGATTGCTGAATGACATCTATGACAGTAACTATGTCCCATCAGACCTTTTGCAATCAGTTTTCATTGCCCTACCAAAGAAACAAGGTACAGTTGAATGTGAAGACCATAGAACCATTAGTCTTATGAGCCATGTTACCAAAATCCTGCTTCGTATTGTCATGAGAAGAGCCAGGAGCAAAATAAAACCAGAAATCGCTGAAGAACAGTGTGGCTTCGTCGAAGGAAAAGGTACAAGTAATGATATATATATATATATATATATATATATATATATAGAACACTGATTGCTAAAAGTGAAGGGGAGCTAAAGGCTCTTCTAGATATCGTCGTTCGTGAAAGTAAAAGTAAAGGTCTCAGCCTAAATAAAAATAAGACTGAAGTGATGGTCATATCACAGAAAAGAATACCACCAAAATGTAGCATTACCATCGATGGCACAGAACTGAAACAAGTTGATAGATTCAAGTACTTAGGAACAATTATAACAGCTGATGGGAAATGTCACAATGAAATAAAAAGCAGACGTGCTCAGGTCAAGTCAGTATTCCAGAAAATGAGAAACATCTTGTGCAACAGATCCATATCAATGGAGACAAGATTCTGAGTACTTAAATGTTACATCAAGCCAATTTTGTTTTATGGACGTGAAGTATGGTCCATGAATAAGTGAGTACAGCGAGAAATGTAGACCATGGAAATGTGGTTCATAAGAAGGATGTTGAAGGTACCATGGACAGCTAAGAAAACCAAAGAAGAAGTCTTAAGAGAAGCTGGAGTTAAAAGGCAAATTACAGCAAAGATCAGAGGCAGACAAGCGAGATTTGTAGGACATTTTCCGAGAAGAGGAAAATTGGAATACATTGTGGCAACTGGAAAAAATTGAGGGAAGAAGAGACAGAGGAAGACAGAGAGAGAAGTTACTGGATGGGCTGTCAGCGTGGCTAGGAAGAAAATCACCGGCGGATCTCATAATCAAGTCTAAAGACAGGGAATTGTGAAGAGAATGACTGTGAAAGCTGTATGATGAAGGGCAGAATGTCAGACGGACCTGCGTGTCTTTGAAAATAAAGTATGTTCGTTCGTTCGTTCGTTCTTGTTGTGTGTCTGGAAGAGTTTTCATGTTTTATACCTAAAAAAGTTTCCTTGAACTGACTTTCACTTGAAATAAAACGGTAGTTTTATCAAGAATAAGAAATAATAAAGAGGAAAAACAAAAGTTGAAACAGACTAGCGCACCAGTCGACGAGGAAGATTATTCTGTTTCGTAACAGTGTCACGGTGACTCCAGAGCAAAGGCTCTGTCTTTCAGAGTTTTGCCTTCTGTAGAGCCGATGGCGTACTTGGAGAGTCGGTCATCGCCTCAGCTTTGTAAAAATTGCTCTGACCTCTGACGCGAATGTACAGACTTCTTGTGCACTGGAAAGACGCGTTGTATCTTTCTAGAATTAAAAAAAAATCACATTTTATAATGTCAGTTAAAATTAGAAAGTTGACTTCACTAACTTACGGGGGGTTAGGGGGGGGGGGGTGTTTGGAGAACCTGATAAACCAGATAAATGTGATGATTTAAAAAAAAACAAAACAAACTTAGATTGCCCTGGTCTTCACAACCCACATTAAATGCTTAGAATGATATCGTTTCTTTCCTTTTACAGAAAAATCATTTCAACGACGCTTCCTTTCTCCTGGTGGAAAATTATTTCGGTGTCTTCGTGTCCTTCCTCTTGGTGGAAAATTGTTTCAGTGACGTTTCCTTCCTTTTACCGGAAAATCATTTCAGTGGCATGCTTCCTTCTTTTTGGTGGAAAATAGTTGCAATGACAACGTTTCCTATCTTCTGGTCGATGTATAACAAGGTCAATGCATTTGGCAAGCGCCTTAAGAAAAAAAGAAGGACTAATACTGGGCTCTAACTCGCGAGCCAGTCTATCCTCAGTCAGTTTCTCGTAGTACAAATGTATTCCAATAACCTTCATATGGAACATCTCTTAGTGGTAGAACAGGGGATCATGAACAGTTAAAAGGAAATAATCCTTTATGACGCTGTCATCCAACGGGTGGTCTTAGCTACTGTAAGTTTGAGTCATAAACTGAACACAGATGCAAACTTCTCAGACAGGATATTGTTCACGGACGGAAGTCCACTTCCACTTCGTTGAGGCGTATAGTGGACACAGTGCCTAAATTTTCTTTAATAGGTGGGCGCAGAAGAGGATGATGTGTGATCCAGTACAGTCGCCTTCGTTCTGCATGCAGTGCTCAGTTCGGAGAAGGTTAAATGCTATTGCGACTGCGGTAAAATTAATTCAGAATTTTTTTTTTTTTAAAGGAACAGAAACGGTAGAATTTGATAATAATCTCTTTCTCTCTCTTGTTCCTTCAGTACCAAAGACACACGGGCCTGCTGGTAGCAAGATGTTTCCACTTTTGTCGGTCCTTTTTCGCTATCTTCATGATTGTCTCCATGTCAGTCCTTTGCTTACCAGCATTGTAGATAATAATAACAGCACGCAGAAATAGGGAAAAACATGCAGTAACAATTCAATATTTCGAAAACATGTCTTTGCCACGGACTATAGAAATGACAAGAAAACAGACAGATACCCGCAAGAGATCTTCCTGGTCTGAAAATCGAGCACAAAATATTCAGAGTATCTAATAAGACAAATTTAGGCCACCGAGTCCATTTTATTATGTTCAAGAGAGACGATTAAAGATGGTCTTCACCTCAGAGCTGAAAGAATCTCGAAGGTGTACACGCTAAGGCCGGAACAAACCAAGATTCAGGGTCAGATGGTGTTGAAGTTCTGTACCTCAACTGGGCAACCTCCAGAAACATTTTTTTAAAAAGTTCTAATTCTGTGAACAAAACATCAGATTTATAAATAAAACAAAGTTTCAACTTGATATTTGCTGCAAAAGAGAATACGCCCGAAAATCCGTATTAAAAACAAAACCCTGCATACATCTGCCTGTCAGTTGCTGAGGGCAGAGTGATATAAAAGCTGATATTCTGTATTCTGGCCGTGCTGGAATCTCAACCTTATAATCTCTCTCTCCTTTCTCTATTTTATCTAATTTAATCTCAAGACAAAAACTTATATGTCAGTTCGCCATGACATGACATGACATATAAAATTTCAGCTGAGAATTGCTAAGTTTTACCCTTATTTCACTTAGTTATATGTATGAGCTAAATTAAATCTAAGCAGAATTGTTTCTTTTTCTTAGGGTAATAAAAATTCATTAATATCACATTTTTATTTTTGGCGGCAAACTAGTTGGGGTTTAGAAAAAAAGCACTAATAAATTTCTTATTTACTGTAGAGACTGAGCTATTTTGAGTGATCAGGAAACAGCATTTCTATACTGTTAAAAAAAAAAAAAAACAGAGAAACGCACAAAAAAAAAAAAAAAATACGATGTTACGATTTAAACTGAAGTTTCCTGTTCAGACAAGGGCAAACTGCCTGAAACGTTCATTTGGACATCAACTTCACGTGCTGACCTGAATTGTACTCAGCAGACGTTTCATGAGTACGGAAAAGCGACACTTGAAAATGACAATAACTCATGACAGGTTCACGAGAATCCCGTGAAACCTCTCTCTCTCTCTCTCTGAACCTTAAGTGCCCAGGGCATATGGGGCTTCTGCAAGGGTTTTCCACAAATGCCTGCCCTTTGCTTTTTTTCTGCTCTTGCCCATGTGAGCTCTCTTGCTCAATATCCTCTCTGTTGTTCTTCTCCATGTCTATTTTGGTCTACCCTTACTTCCGTTCCCCTGTGGTGTCCATCTTAGTGCTATTTTTGGTAGTGAGTTGGTTCTGAGGACTGTTATTGCCGGAGGTGGGGTGGAGAATTCGCTCTCCGCTCCAACGGCGTGCGTCTCAAATAGCCTCTGGCAGTCAAGTCCATCTCCTGGCCTTCTCGTGGCAGAACTGCGCAAAAGAAGTAAGGGTTGCTGTGCGGCGCCGATGTGAAAAGGTGAAGGAAAGGACAAAGTGAAGTTTAATCGGTATGTCCAGTAGTAACGCTGCGAGAGCTACACACACCTCGGCGCCTCTGCTCTAGAGGCCGGCCACGTCCGAAATACACCTACACTGGTGAAATATGCCTAAACAGGCATACATCATGGGTGAAACTTGATGGCTATGCATGTCACGCCACCTCCGCTCTAGAGGTCGGTCGCGCCCGATATACATCCATACTGGTGAAATATGCCTAAACCGGCTCACATCAGGGGTGACACTTGAAGGCTATGCATGTCACGGTACCTCTGCTCTAGAGGTCGGTCACGCCCCAAACACGCCCATACTGCTATAATATGCCTAAACCGGCTCAAACCAGGGGTGAAAGTCACTAGTGGCGAGGATTCGTCCTCTTGGCCAAAAGCTCCATCCTGGTCACAACTAGGAAGGGTAGCGGCCACGACCACAAAATGCTGAAGTCGGAGACACTGGACCAGGGCAGTCTAGATAGGCAACCACCTCTCACCCGGCGGGGATGTATGCGTATCCTAATCACGCTGAGGTTTTCCGGTGAGAAAGTCCAACTCTGGCCTGGGTGGGCTACCACCTCTCGCCCAGCGGGGACACACTGATATCCAAAATACGTCGAGGCCTTCCGGTGAGAAAGTCCAACTCTAGACTAAATTGGTGCAACGAAAACCACGGTGTCACGCAATCCCACTTCTGAGACACACCAAGAATACAAGCTCAAGCCCTGCGATACTCTGAACCTCTTGTGATCCTCTCGGGGATCTCGTGTGGTCTTTTCGGGGACTACACGGGGGATCACGGGACTTAACGAGGACCACAAGCGTAAATTCAGTAAGATCACAGGGCGGTCTTGGTGGTAGAAGCGAACGAAGAAGAAGAAGAGGTAGTGAGTTGTCAGTCATTCGGAGCACATGTCCCAATCATCGCCAGCGACTTTCCACAATAATTGCTGTCAGTGGCTTCATCTGCATTTCTGCCAACAAGATGTTATTTCTTATGGTATTTGGCCAAAATATTTTTCTAATTCTTCGTAAACATTTAGTCTGGAAAGAATTCAACTTGTTTTCTTTGGTTTTGGTGATTTTCCAGCATTCACTCCCATAGAGAACATTACTTTGAACATTACTCTTAAATATCCTGATTTTCGTATTCATGCTTAGTTTTTTAGATTTTCATATAGTCTGCAGCATTGCAAAAGCTTGGTTTGCTCTAGTAAGTCTGCTGTTGATGTCCTCTGTGCTGTCTCCATTTTTTACTACTCTACTGCCAAGATATACAAATTAGTTAACCTCTTTCACTAACTTGCTATCTACTCTGAGTACATTTCTGTTGTTCACATTTTGCTTCATTAACTTTGTATTTCTACGTTTATCTTTACTCCTATATTGTTTGCATTCTGAGTTAGCTTTTTTATTTTATCTTGCATATCTTTGTGGCTGCTTGATAGTAGACAAATGTCGTCCGCAAAGTCAAGGTCCTCCAGCACTGTGTTAAGGGTTCAATGTAATCCTCTGCGTTTGTCTGATGTTGCCTCCTTCATTAACCAGTCTACTGCCAAGATAAATAATGTTGGTGATAGTACACATCCCTGCTTCACTCCTGTCTGTATCCTAAAGCTGCTGGAGGTATGTTCTCCACAGATCACTTTGCACTGAAAATCCTCATATAGGACCTTGATTACATTCATTATCTTATGGGGGAGGCCATGCCATCTTAGGATTGTCCACAGTGCATCTCTGTTGACACTGTCAAAGGTTTTCTCAAAATCTATAAACAATGCATATGTTGTGCTATGCCACTCATTTGCCTGTTCTAATATTTGTCTAAGTACAAATATGTGATCTAGGTATCCTTTCCTAAATCCTGCTTGCTCTTTCCGAAGTTTCCCCTCAAGTGCTGGTACAATTCTGTTGATGATTATTCTGCAAAATACTTTATTGGTGAGCGGCAGTAGGGCAATGTCTCTCCAGTTCTGCAATCTCAGAGGTCACCCTTCTTTGGTAGTTTTACTATAAGGCCAGTTCTCCACTCCTCTGGAGCTTTTTCTAGATCCCAAATTTGTTGTAGTATCCGGCAGAGTAGTTTTGGTGTTTCTTCTGCTTTCAACAATTCAGCAGTCACTTCATCTTCACCTGGTGCTCTGTCTAATTTTACCTTCTTTATCGCCTTTTTTACTTCAGTTATTGTTATTGGTCCTGTATTGATGTTTAGTTCCGTTTTTGTTTCAGGTATGTCTATTGTTTGAGCTGCTTTTGTTCTGTTTAGTAGGGTGTTAAAGTGTTCCCTCCATCTTTCAATTTTTTTCTCTTTCTCCACTGATCAGTTGTCCTTTATGTGTCTTGTGCTGAAGTTACCTGCTTTGTGATTTTGTATATGGTTTTCATGTCATTTGCATATGCTGCTTTTTCTGCTGCTTCTGCTAAGTTGTCATAATATTGACGTTTATCTTGACGGCATGATTCCTTCACTTCTTTGTCTTTTTGTGCATAATTACTTAAAACTTGTTCTTTTAGCCTTTGTGATTTGGTGTTCAGTATTTTTTTCTTGATTTCCTTTCTTTGCTCTATCTTTTCCCATGTGCTTGCTTATCCATTCCTCTTTTCTCCTTTTCCAATATCCCAGCACTCTTTTGCTGTTTCCTGTAGTGTTTTATTTAACTCTAGTATGGACATTTCTGTTTCGTCTTGTAGGATACTGTAGCGCTTCTTAAGTACTATTGAGAATTCATTTCTTGTTTGCTGGTCTTTCAGTTTTCTTGTATCAAAACGTATCTTTCTGTGCTCTCCGATTTTGGCTTTCCTTAATTGTAGTTTTATTTTTGCTACCAGAAGGTTGTGATCACTTCCTACATCTGCTCCTTTCCTTGCTCGCACATCTTGTAGTGACCGTTTCCACTTGTTGTTTATTAGTATGTGATCGATTTGGTTTTCTGTGGTTTTATCTGGTGACCTCCAAGTCACTTTATGGATGTTTTTATGTTGGAAACTGGTCATCATGTTTTCTTCACAGAAACTGCAGTCTTTCTCCATTTTCATTTATTTCTCCGATTCCTTCTCTTCCCATGGTTCTTCTTCTATCTTCATTTCCCTAACCTACTTTTGCATTGAAGTCGCCCTAGATGAGTAGCATATCATGCTTGGGTATTGTTTCTACTGTTGCTTGGAGGCTGTTGTAAAAATCTTCTTTTAATTCCTCTTCAGCTGCTTCTGTTGGTGCATAACAAACTATAATAGACATCTTCGTGAATCTTGAGTTGAAGAGTGCATATAATAATCTCTCATTTATAGGGGTCCATTTCAGCAATGCTCTTGATGCTTCTTTTGTTATAATCAATGCTATTCCTCCTTCATAATGATCTTCTTTACCTGACCATATTATTGTATCTTCTGTGTGCTGTCTTGTTAATTTCCTTCTGCCTTGTCCTGTCCATCTTGCTTCTTGTATTTCTAGTATGTCTAGTTTGTATCTGTGCATTTCCTTGATGGTTTATGCTAGTTTTCCAGTCTGATTAAGTGTTCTTACATCCCAGCTGCCTATTTGCATCTTGTGTTTAGGTTCAAGGAGGTCTGCAGTCGGGCTGGGGACTTTCAGTGGTTGCCCTTCATCCACAACCTTCATGGGCTCTATTTCCTGATAAACATTTCTCTTTCCACCTGCATTTGTTTTCCCCCATGCTTCTGTTTCTGTAGCAGTCTGATAGTTTGTTTTTTTTACCAGATAGGGTTGCTGGCCCTATGCTGAACCCTCCTTAGTCGCCTTTTACGATCATGCGTGGTAGGGTACAGTGGTCCTATTCTTTGCAGATCCCGGGTACCACACGGGGGCCCGTGAAACTTACTGAACACAAAACTCACTGACCATGTTATTGAATGCCTATAAAAGACTGACACTCCTCGAATCAATTCATTTCAAAATTCAATGCCCAAGAACAACGGCTCATCATCATTGGACGTTTACAGACCAGACAGCCACAAAGTGTAGTGGCCAGACAAAGTAATGTGGTTAGAAGCACCATTAGTCGCCTTTAGAGACGATTTCAAGAAACTGGCTCAGATGCAGACCGGCCGCGCAGTGCTATGATATGTGACCCATAGTCACAACTCCTGCCGAAGATCGCTTCATACGGCTGCTTCACCTCAGGAATCGATTTGCATCTGCGTTCTCAACAGTCCAGTCAACGGCAGCAGCTCATCGAATTTAAGATCAAACGGTCAGGAACCGGCTGCACAACGCTGGTCTTTGGGTTAGAAGACCCTATAGAGGGCCTGTTCTTACCGACCGGCACCATCAGAATCGACTGCAGTGGGCGAACCAGCATCGTCAGTGTGTCACGATAGACAGAGAAGAGTTTACCGCAGAGTCCATGAGCGCTACACCCAGAACTGCGTGGATGAGGCTTCTCCACATGGTGATGAAGGTGTACTGGTATGGGGGACGATCAACTTCAAAGGAAGAAGTGACCTGGTGCAAACTGAAGGACGCCTGAATGCCCAATGATACGTCGCTGAAATTCTTCGTCCTTACGTCCTTCCACTTCTGGCTGCACCAGGGTCGATTTTTCAGCAGGATAACTCTCGACCTCGTGTGACACAACCCACCACCCAGTTCCTCGCTGACAACAACGTCCAGACCATTCTTTTGTCATTCATGTCATCAGACATGAACCCAATATAACACTTATGGGATGAACTCAACAGGCAAGTCCGCCAGCGAGACGTGGCGCCAACCTATCTCCGACAGTTGTCTCTTGCACTGCGGGAAGAGTGTGCAGCCATCCCACAACAACAGATCCAACGGCTAATCGGATCCATATCAAGGAGATGTCGTTCTCTGATACAGGCCAGAGGTCATACAGCTTACTGAAACAGAAGTATCAGTCACAAAGAGTAAAAGTCCAAAACAGATTTAATGAACATCATTTCATCGTTAAAATGTTAAAGTTTCCTCAATGCCAAGATTGAAACATTAATTCCGTAAAATAAAATTGTGATACAAGTTTGAAATTTGGTGTCCATTATGACTACAGTAGTGTTGCGTTTCTTTTTTTGAACGGTATATTTATAAAAAAATCTCTATACATTTCTACATCTCTCTTTATATATATATATATATATATATATATATATATATATATATATATATATATATATATATATATATATATTTAAACCACTTTATTTTAATTATTTTTAAGTACTGAAGACAACTGATTTCAAATTTAAAATGTAAGTTTTATTCAAATGTAAGTTTCCTTCAAAAGTTAAATACACTAACAGCTAAAATTTGAAATCTTCGTACATTTTTAGCATTCTACATAATCTAGACTTATTTTGTGAACTCTACCTGACCTTTTGCTGAACCTGAGGTTCCAAAGATCCCATTCTGGGAGCCAATATTCTATAAAAATTAGAGCAGTGCTTTTAAAAAGAAACTAATACAGTATGTAATTATAAAAATAATTATAATAAAGTTTATTTTGAAAACTGCTGGTCTAATTTATATACAGTATTAGCTCCCACACTGGGATCTGTTGACCAGTGGGGTTATGCAGTGTTCACAAAGTAAGTCTAGATTATATAGAATACTAAAAAAACGTGTGAAGATTTCAAATAAATACTAGATGGAGCAGCGTAGTATCATTGGTTTCAGAGGTCCCTGACCTAAAACAATTTGGGAACCACTGAAGTACCAAAAAGAATATACTGGAAAGTGCTTGTACATAAACTCTGATAAACATCCACGAACAAGAGTGCTGGTACACATAAATATAAGCATATAAAACGACATGATCTAGCAGTTTTCTTTTTTGTTCTTTTATATAGTTTCCAGCAGTAGTTCCTAACCTTTTTTTTTTTAGGTGCCATCTTAATGACACATGACCAGTGACCATAAATCAGCAATGATACGTAAATAGCGACCACAAACCAGAAACTGTACATGAACAGTGACCATAAACCAGCAATGATACGTGAAAAGCGACTATAAACCAGCAATGATACATGAACAGCGACATTAAACCAGCAATGATACATGAACACCGACCATAAACCAGCAATGATAAGTGTCTGTGACCTTAACCAGTGATGATACATGAACTGTGACCATAAACCAGCAATGATACGTGTCTGCGATCCTAGATCAGAAATGATACATGACCCTAGATCAGCAATGATGCACGAACAGTGACCTTAAACCAGCAAATGATACATGAACCATGACAATATACCAGCAATGATACATGTCTGCAATCCTATATCAGCAATGATACATGAACTACAACCCTATATCAGCAATGATATGTGAACAGTGACCTTAAACCAGCAATGATAGGTGAACCGCGACAATAAACCAGCATCGATATATATCTGCGATCCTAGATCAACAATGATACATGAACAGCAATCTTAAACCAGCAATGATTCATGAACTGCGACCATAAACCAGCAATGATTCATGAACCGCGACCATAAACCAGCAATGATTCATGAACTGCGACCATAAACCAGCAATGATACATGAACCGCAACCATAAACCAGCAATGATTCATGAACTGCGACCATAAACCAGCAATAATACATGAACCATGACCATAAACCAGCAACAATACATGAACCGCAACCATAAACCAGCAATGATACATGAACCGCGACCATAAACCAGTAATAATACATGAACCGTGACCATAAACCAGCAATGATTCATGAACCGCGATCATAAACCAGCAATGATACATGAAACACGACCATAGATCGACCAACAATGAAACCCACGACCCATGAAAAAGATGTTTAAAAATGCTGAAATTCAACAAAAATGAACTATTTCAGTGCCTTTAACAGGACGCAAAATTTGCTGTTAAACACACAGACATACAATTATGTATAAATGTGGAGTCCAACATTTACCATAATATCTTTCTGCAATCTTACTCCCAGACTCTCCCATGATCCAACCCCAGACTCCTTAACGACATGAGGATTGGAACCACTGACTTAGAGAATCATGGTTATCAACAAGTCTTGTCTTTATGAGAGTGCTCTTTGTGGAGGTGTGATATGAGAGAGAGAGAGAGAAGGAGGGAGGGAGGGAGGGAGACAGTGAGGGCGATAGGGGATGAACACAGTAAAAACTTGGACACTGTTAACATTTTTAGTTTTAAATTTTGATATTTAGGATGAATTTCTTATCTGGCAAATGACAGTGACACCAGATATTACTGAATTCTGATGAACATTATAAAATTTCATCCACATAAAGTAATGGCAAAAAAATGACACTAGCTTTTATTTTGTTAATAGTTTTAGAGTAATAAATTTTATTAACTCTTTTAAAGCCAGTTGCAATGTGGCTGCTATCACAGTGTGATACTATTACTTCCAAAATACTGCAACTACAGCATAACAAGGCAAGCACTGACATGGAACCCCCAGGGAAATAGAAATTATGGAAGTGCTCAGAGACAAGGGATATACATGGAGGGAATTAGAGAACAAATCCAAGAACAGGGACAACTGGAGAAACTTTAGTCATGGCCTATACTGTACTCCCAAGGGAGATGATGATGAATACTGCTAATAAAGAGCATCACAAAATACTCAGTACACTCGGATTAACTTCTGCATGGTTGTACTGTTACACATTTTTAGGTAAAAAAAGGTCATTTTATACTATTTCCTTCAAATTTACAAGAGTTTAAATTCCACTATCTGGTGTACTGATCTTCAAAGCAAATATCACTTTCAGGCAGCAATTTAAATTCCCACTATGACTAGGGCTACCAAGGTAATCTTAATTTATTACTGAACCAGAGCACTAAGGAAAGAAAAATTAATATATAACATGTTAAAATACTTATAAATATAAATGAAAGATGCAGTGACTCCAATGACAGCTGGAGACAGGCGTCTCTGATATTTGGCCTGTGAGGAAGCAAACACGGCTGCCCTCGTTAGAACACTTACAGAATGTGTGCTGCAAGCTGCGTGCTCACTGCATTAAACATTCAAACATACGAAGAGCAGCAAACACTTCAGATATAGAAAATTAATGAAGATCTTTCAATGAATTCTGGATCAGGAAGACCACGGATACATTTAATGAAGCTCTTTCAATGAATTCTGGATCAGGAAGACCATGGATACATTTAATGAAGCTCTTTCAATGAATTCTGGATCAGGAAGACCACGGATACATTTAATGAAGCTCTTTCAATGAATTCTGGGTACTTTTTTTTTCTTTTTAACAAAGAAGAGCATCCATCCACATCACTCTGCAGACATCTTTTATGTCAAGGTCATCTATTTATAAGTATAGATGCTGTTGGGAAAGGATAAGGTCTTTTAGCCAAACAGCCAAAAATGGAAGAGGAGACTTGAGCCAGATAAATGTACACACTAGCCTAGCTGCATCCACAGGATACACATCCGGCTGAAGCTAGCAGGTCTCAGAACTGACATTTGGTAATAGTTTTATACTGATCAAAAAACATACAATAGTATATAAAGTCAAAAGTATTGTCAAATAATACTCATATAGTTCTTTTTACACATGTACAGTTTACTGGTCATGTGACATCTCAAGTACCCATATATAGACAGAGTGAGTACAGATTTCAAAATAACATATACAGCAGACATGTTTTAAGGAAAAAGACTGTGACTAAGTTGTAAAGTCACTGCACACAAAGTGGACCCAGAGTGGATTGAAAATATAAAATATAAGACATATAAAAAAGATGAATCACGAACACAGATGTCAGGTCATAAAACAGTTTATTACATTGGGCCTTCTGATCTTGCAGAGCTGAATAATTTTATCCTCAATAACTTCTTGAAGGAGAAAAGAAAGACTGAAGGCTATCACAACACTAAAGGATTTATTATTATGTTAGAAAAAAAATGTTTATAATCACCACCCCACCAGTGGCACTGGATCAAACACTTAATACATAGATCCTAAGTAATGGACAAGCACAATAAGAAAGAATGAATTCCAGAACACAAAACTCTACCCCCTCCCTGGTCATCCCTTCTGTGTATCCAGAATGTAGCATTAGTGTGAAAATTAGTGGTAATTTTTCAATACACCTTTGTCTTCCTGTCATTAAGACGGTGTGAATCCTCAGTGACCCTGCCAGTTGTATAATTAATGTGAGACTTAATGATTCAGTAGCATAATCCATGCAGTCTTGGAGTAGCATCATGACTGGTAATCAACACATGACACTACACCCAGGCCAGGGGAGCAACATCCATTTCAGCCAGTACAATTAATGACCACAGATTTACAACATCTTGCCTAAATAAACAGTGCTATCATCATGAAATGCTAATGCCCAACATAAATTTTTTAAAAATCAATCATCAATAGCTCACTGCATTGTGCACTGACTCAACAAACACGCACAACAAACATAAATGCAACTAAATGTTAACCACCAACATATATTTTTCATGTCTCCTCTTACTGTCATTCCAAGCAGCATTTATTACATACCAGATACGGAAGCACACAACTTCATGATTCTCTCAATCTGATTATGCATTCAAACGACAATCTCATTTCATAATTGTAATAAAATCATGAATCTGACAAGTTGTGAAGAGCAAACTGAATCTTACAGTTTAGCTCAGTCATTCTTTCTTTTCTTCACACACTCCCCAACAGAATAATTCAGCTCCTGCGTCAAGTCCCTGACAAAATGAGAAATGAAGACAAAGGAAGATAAGTCAATGCAGCAAGGGATGCCACTGGAAGTATACTTTTAGTGAATACTTCACAATGTTACCTCCCCATAAAATGGGAATTACTTTGCCTCTGAATGTGAAGCACATTTCCAATAACCACTTTTTTTCACTAAAGTGATATGTTATAGCCTGTTCAACTTGGCATTTTAGCTACTTGAAGGTAAAACACGTCAAGCTGCGTCACACAGATGTCAATACAGGAAGTTAGTACCTCAGTGAGGATTTTTCTCGGTTATCTTTATTGTCACAAAGTCATTTCATTTATTCTAGAATAAACAATAAATTATGTAAATCTTTTCATCAGTTCACAGCATACATGCGTTTTTTCCTACACAAATAAAGCTGAATTTAGAAAAGCTGAATGGATTTCACTTAAGAGACAATACTAAAAAAAAAAAAAAAAGATTATCACTGTAGTTGAAATGAGTCCATTGCTCAGATAAATAATGAAGATGTCTAAAAAACTTCCAAAACTCTAAAATGGTTCTCAATACTGCCAGGCTCAGTGTCAAAGTGTACCTTCTCTACCACATGGGCATGAAAACTTTTCAGCTTTTTGCAAAACTTGGCTTCTTGCTGTCCTATCCACTTTCTCATGGTGTCTCTGATTTGATATGGGGTGACATGGACATAGATCTCACTGCCCAAGGATGCGAGGTGTTTCAAAGGATCATCATCAGTCACCCAAGTGTTCTCCTTGCCGCCGCTATGACCACCATCTAACCAGTAGAAAGCTTTCACTTTCCCCACGAAGTTTTTCAAATCCTGGTTCTCATCGAGAAGATGCAGCTCAAAAACAAACTGGTTCAACACCGTGCAGCCTTTGCTGAAGCCAATCATTCGGATCGGACAGGATTCTGACAGTTTCACAGCAGTTGCACTGCTCACATCTCTAACGGCTGATGAGTAGAGGCTAGACAAGTGTTTGAGCGCACCATAGTCACTACAGTGGACTGGACTACCAAAGTCATTGGTTTCATTGAAGTTTGAATACACAGCAAATGTCATTAAGTGCATCTTGGACGGTTTTATGACAAAGACCAGAGATGATGGAAATTTTTTGTGTATTAATTCTGCTGTGTTCTCCAAATTCCACTTGACATAACGTATGTTGTCCCGGTGACGCTCCATATTTTCTGGGTAATCCTTCAAAATGTTAATGAAAGAAATATTAAGAACAGGAAATAGTCATAGCTATTAAAAACAAACAAAATAATTTAAAAATAATCTTCTCAAATGTACAACCAAAATGATTTTACAAGTCAGGGCCAGCAATAATTTATTCTTTGTAAATTTTTGTTACAAGTTTTCAAATCATAACTCCATACTCTTGGTATAGAGAGAGACAGTGGGTGAGTCTTCAGCACAAGCATGGATAAACATAGGTGTTGTTGCAGCAAATAAATTCACTCAAGGTCTTTACAGACATGCTGAACATCATTAATGTGTGCTGCCAGTACTTCTCTTCTAGCTGTTTTACTGCTCAAGTTTTGATTGTCAAACACCTTTCTTTCAGCATTTCTCTTGTTCCATTAGCTTTTTCAATGCCCAGCTGTGCTGGATAACGTCTTATTTTCTGCACCACTGATGGTAAAAGCAACAGACCTTAGAATTGCTCTGTTCTCACAATGTTCAACAAAATTTCTGAAAATAGAATATGATTTGTGTTTTTAGCCAAGTTCTACTCTGTGATTTGCACTTGTTTATATCTGGTCTCAACACTTGTGAATTTTCAAAAATACCTTTCATATATTTACACAGGAAGGCATTTAGAAAGCTATAGTAAGTCCTATCAAATGGCTACCACAAAGCTTGTATTCTGCCTTTTGTGTTAAGCTTTTTTTCATAATTATTATCTTCAGCAAATTCAGGTTATTCATTGGCTGAGGTAAAGTACAAATGTTAGGACCATAAGAAACAATTTTATTTTGCAGTCAGTCAACAGGAAGTATACACAAAGCTGATGTTATAGGATACATTCTTATTACACCCTGCTTTGCACTTCACAAAATATCTGAAACTATTTGAGAGATCATCCTCACATAACCTTAAAGTGTATTAGTGTTGACATACAGAACTTGACCCGGCCTGGCCACATGGTCTGGAGGAATGGCAGAAGCTCTAGGACCACCACCAGATCTCAGCAAACTGATGGTGACAGGGTTTCATAGTTAGCATGACCTAGTACTATAAAGCTGAAGTTTATTCATAACAACCACATATATCATTATATTATAATATCAATGATGTAATATATATTTTTGATGTTAAAAACAAAATATGCAGACAAGCATAATTCACTATTTACAAAATTACCTGCACATCTCCGCCAAAATAAATAATATGCTCTGAGCAACCTTCAACTTTGCCATGGACGAATACATCATTGACTTTTATTCCATCCCCTTTGACCCCTGCTAGGCGTAATCTGAGAAGGTTATCTTTTTTACCATCACTAGATTTCATAGAAGTCATAGTGCAGGATGCCAGTGTGAATAATCTGCCAGGGATTAAGCAAACTTGTAACAAAAATCCTGAGACAACTAGTTATTATTTATGTGAATAACCTAATGGGCATGAAAATTCTGGGACAATTGTGTATATTATTCCTTATGTCAGTTTCATCCCAAGCATTTTTTACCTCAGGAATATCTGAGTTTCATGTGACATGTCCTATTCAGAACGGTGTCCCTTTCGTTGCCTCCTTGAATGCAATGTGGTCTTGATCAAACTGATCAGCGTCTCACAATGACTTATTCAGACTTTCTGTGATGTCCTTAGTCTACCTGCACTGAGTTTGTCCCTTTTTTTCCTTTTGCAGGGCACTATGCTTTCTGCTATCAACTCTCCAAACCATTATGTCTCTTGATGTGGCCAAAGTATTTCATCTTTCTAACTCTGATGCTGTTTACCAGCCAGTTTTCTACCACACATTTTCTAACTACTGCATCCAAAATACTTGTGTCTGAATGTATGTGCAACACCTTATCACTACAGACATGAATATATTACATAAACATGGTGGATCCGTTATGTATATACATTTTAATAATCCATAGTTTGTGAATTTAAAAAGTAAAAAAAAAATTTATTCAGAAACAAATTTTAACTTTTTAAAAAATCAATAACAAGATCTGATTCTGAATTATATGACTGGTAGATAACCAGACTACCTAGACCACTCACTATGGTGATTCTCATTTGACTGTTTTTAGCCCCTGAATGCTTTTCAGAATCAGCAGACCCTATATCATCATTGTTCCAGACAATGTGCTGAGATTCAGTCTCAATATATGCCGTTACATTTTACATGACTCTTTCAAACTCATTATTGCTTTAGTGTACACTAAAGATCCACAAAGCCACCTGAACAAAACATGTTCTGAAAAGAAAAATGGCAGATACAAATGAGCAATTTCTTTCTTTTTTTAAAAAAATTCCATCTGACACTACAGGCCTCAGCTTGGCCAATCTGGCAGAAAAACACGCATTGTTTAAAAATAGCAACTTATGGAAGAAAACGGCTTAAATTTAGAGTTGTGGTGCTGCCTCAGTTCAAAGATGAAAAAAATTTGTAATTTTCAGGAACAATGGGTGTGGTTAAATAAAACACTGTTATAAAGCAGATTCTTAGACTTAAAAACATGGTTCAAAACCAAAAAAGTGAGCCTCATCTTCTAAACATTCCTCTCTTTAGTTTCTCATGATTTTATATTAACTTATTATACTGCTCTGTGTCGGACAGCAGAGGTGATCATGTTTCACTATCTTGTGTTTCCCATCAATTCAAATACGTTTCTTTTTCCACACTACCTGATCGGTCCATTGAGATATTTTTTCTATTGGGCCTCCTCTTCTCTTTCTTTCTTTGAATTTTCTAGTCATTACCTAATTCTCTAATTTATGTTTTCTCGTGACTTGCCCATGAAAGTTTACTGTCTTTTTCTTATAATTTTAAAAACTAGTTTGCATTGTTCTGAAATTCCTTTGTCTGAAATGAAATTAACTACGACCTACCTGAACTGTTATACATAGCTTTCATGTAGAAATAAAATACTTTTTATGAATATGAAGGGGCAAAGATGATGTCTGATTCAGCAATCAGGGACTCATAACTGAAATAGTTAAAATCAGGGCTGCAAATCACAATTAACCATCTCTTTAGCAAATGAAGCCCACTTTCTTGGTTTAGAACCACGTTTTAAATCTAAGAATCTGCTTTGTAACAATATTTTATTTCACCACACTAATTGTTCCTGGAAATTATTTTCATCTTTGAACTGAGGCAGCCCCAAAACTCTAAATTTCAAAGGTTTTCTTCCATGAATTCCCATTTTTAAACAATGCATGCTTTTCAGCAAGATTGGTCAAACTAATATCTGTAGTGTCTGGATGGAATAACAAAGAAAGAAAGAAATTACTCATTTGTATCTGGCATTTTTTTTTCAGAACATATTTTATTGAGATGGCTTTGTGGATCTGTACACTAAAGCAGTAATAAGTCTGAATGAATCATGTAATGGTCTGAGTATTAAAAAAAATCAAAAAAACTTAGCATCATTCAGTGATGGTGCTAGAATTTTTTAAAACTGGTTCAATTTTACTTGTCTTTCACCTTGCATGAAGAAGTTTCTGAAATACTAGTTTTCTCAATACAACATTTGATACTTTATACTTTTTTTTTTTTTTACATGTAAAATCAAACATACATTACAAGCAGTACTGGAAAGTAAATGTTCATGTGAACGTTTTTCTTATCTTATTTACAAAATGTTCACATGCTGAACCAAAGTCAAAACTGGCTGATTCTCCTTCATACAAGTTGAGCATCATTAACTGACTCGGTTATCCTCCAACCGATTTTGCTGGTTGTTTTTAAGTGGGCTTTTTTATAATATAAACCAGTTAGGTTAACTGGCAACCTCTAAAACTTTCAGTTTTTCTTGTTCTCAAGTGGCAATTTATTGGTAATTGGCAGTTAACATGATCAGTTTTTCTTGTTCTCAAGTGGCAATTTATTGGTAATTGGCAGTTAACATGATCACTGGCATCATCTGGCCTCTACTTTTTGCTTCATTTTTATGGAGTGGTCCACAGCTATTCTCAGGCTGCCATGGGAGTCCACAGCCAAGAAAAGATTAAGAACAACTATTCCAGGTCATCAAGTATGTTGAAATGATCAACAAAATATAGTTTTATTTAACAGATCTCAAGACTCAGTTTTCATCCACATAAGTAATGCATTTGTTAGCGAAACTGATGGCCTAACTCAGTTTTTTTAAAATGTGCTTCTACAACAGTTTGATGCCTGAGAAAAAAAGTGTGACCAATATCTCAGGTCTGATGCATGTCTTCTTCTTCTTCTGTGGTCAGCTTGAATGCTCGGTCACCTAGACATGGAGATGAATTACCTTTCGATAGCCTCATTATCAGTATAAGTTATTCATAGTTCTCCAATGTTGCCCACCCATGCTCTCTTCCTGGGGATAAGTTCGGAATATATACAAGTTCAGGATAAGACTATACAGAAACTGCACGTTTGTAGGATGTGTTCGAAAGTCTCTGGTGACTGTTTTTTGGCGTCTGTTGATGGGATATGCCCAGTCTCCAGTTCATCGTTGATTTCACTGACAGAATGAAAATAGTCAAACGCTGAATTCACGGTTGGAAGTTTTACAGACATTTAAAGCATATACGAACCTGATTGTATAAAGAAGAGGCTGTATCAGTTGTGAATATAACAGGGTAAGTTTTGTTCTTTGTACGGTAAGCAATTTAAGGAGTAGAACCATCTGACTGATATTCTATAGCTCTATATTTGGCAAACAACTATGCGAGCTCTATGTGGCGTTTAACGGCACGGGCAGGATGTAAAATGTAAGATTGTAACTGCTTTGACTGATTAAATTAATAGAATGATCTCCCTTATTATTTAAATTAACGAAGGATGTGCAGTTAGTTATATACGAACCAGGAACATCATTCCACTTTGCTATTCACACAACGATTGTTCACACGTTATCAGTTCTGTAAATAGTAATAATTATTTATTTAAATAGTGCTTACCAGAAGACTGTTAAAAGAGGTATCAGGTAGTCGATAACATCAACGCAAGAAGACCTAGACTTCGTGGACGACACAATATTATTGCCAAACAGCCACAAGGACAGTCTGATAACAAAAGCAGGCAGTACTGGATTATGAGTGAACACAAAGACATCGAACTACTGAAACAAAATGCAGAACTCGCTAGGCCGATCACGGTGAACCATCTGCCAGTCGAAGAGTTCACGTACCTCGGTACTGCGGTAGCAGAAGATGGAGACAGCAGCAAAGAAGTCGAACTTCCTTCCTTCCTCGCCTTCTTTACTCCTTTCTGGGGCATAGGCCATCAATAGGGGCTGTCCATTTATTTCTGTCCTGGGCTGTTTCTTCTATCCGTCTCTATGTGTAGTCCATCATTTTGATTTCTGCTTCAAGACTCTTTCTTCCTTGCTTCTTCTTACTCTGGGGATTCCAGGTGACAGCCTGTCTGGTTGTCTAAGTGGTAGGCTTTCGAAGAGTATGTCCTATCCATCTCCAGCATCTTTTCATTATCGGTTGTTTCACTGTAAATAAGTCAAACTAAGAATAATAAACGGCCGACATGATTGGGCCGCACTCAGCCATATCTGGAGATCCGAAACTACAAACCGGAAAATCAAATGTAGAATATTCAAAATCAAAGTTTTAAGTTACTTACTATGTGAGAGCTGTGCAAAGTTTTAAGTTACTTACTATGTGAGAGCTGTGCAAAGTTTTAAGTTACTTACTATGTGAGAGCTGTGCAAAGTTTTAAGTTACTTACTATATGAGAGCTGTGCAAAGTTTTAAGTTACTTACTATATGAGAGCTGTGCAAAGTTTTAAGTTACTTACTATATGAGAGCTGGGCAGTGTTTTAAGTTACTTACTATATGAGAGCTGTGCAAAGTTTTAAGTAACTTACTATATGAGAGCTGTGCAAAGTTTTAAGTTACTTACTATATGAGAGCTGTGCAAAGTTTTAAGTAACTTACTATGTGAGAGCTGTGCAAAGTTTTAAGTTACTTACTATAGAGAGCTGGGCAGTGTTTTAAGTATCTTACTATATGAGAGATGGGGAATGATACAGACAATTGCAAGTACACGTGACTCCTCCTAACATACGCAATTACGTAAATAAAATGATAGTTCTGGCCAAATATCACAAGAGAAAACGCTGATAAACAAAGGACTGACATGGCAGACAGCCGAGAAAATAGTCAAGGACAGAAAAAAAATTGGAAACTTCTTGCTAGCAGCAGCCGCATGTGTCTTGGACACTAAGAGAATGAGAGAGAGAGTCAGACCATTCTGGTAGGGACATAAAACTGCAATACTTTTTTTTCTTATTTTTTTTAAACAAACATTTCGTTCACACACTAGAATATACCTAACAAACATCCGGTCTGAAAATCTCTCTCTCTCTCTCTCTCTCTCTCTCTCTCTCTCTCTCTCTCTGAACCTTAAGTGCCCAGGGCACATGGGGTTTCCGCAAGGGTTTTCCACAAATGCCTGTCCTTTGCCTTTTTTTCTGCTCTTGCCCAGGTGAGCCCTTTATTGCTCAACATCATTTTTGTTGTTCTTCTCCATGTCTCTTTTGGTCTACCCTTACTTCTGTTCCCCTGTGGTGTCATCTTAGTGCTGTTTTTGATAGTGAGTTGTCAGTCATTCTGAGCACATGTCCCAACCATCGCCAGCGTCTTTCTTCAATAATTGCTGTCAGTGGCTTCATCTGCATCTCTGCCAACAAGATGTTATTTCTTATGGTGTTTGGCCAAAATATTTTTCTAATTCTTCGTAAACATTTAGTCTGGAAAGAATTCAACTTGTTTTCTATGGTTTTGGTGATTTTCCAGCATTCACTTCCATAGAGTAGTACACTTAGAACATTGCTCTTAAATATCCTGATTTTCGTAAGTCTGAAAATACTGGACATAAATTCAACTTTTATCATATTTTGTGGACACCCTGAAAGCTTTTGTCAAAGACTGGCACAGGTCATTAGGATGTTATTAGAAAGTTTTATATTGGCTAATCTACGCTGCTGAAGAGCTATACCACATGTGGGCAACTCTTGGCCCTCGGCAACATTTTTTTTATGGCCTGCAGCCAATCTAGCTAGTTCCTTTTTTTTAATGTATAATTTGCTGGAAACGTTAGCAATATTGATTTTACTTTGCAGTTACAAAAGCCTGGCTTGATAACTTAATAATATGATCTCTCTCTCTCTCTCATCTCCATATTTCCTCTTTTCTGCTATATAGCGCATTTTAAAATGTCTTCTACTAATACGTAGTTGTGATGCGATGTTTATATCAAACGTCTCTTTATACTTATGAAGAAAGCCAAGCTAGTCACCAAAAACTACCGTCCTATACTGGTTTCTCTGTGTCCACTGGGAGGATACTTCAAGACTGAAGGATTCCAATGGCTGCCTAGCAAGAACAGTCACGTGATAGTGACTTCATTCATCATTGATTTACATGCCCCTTGCGGAACTTTGCCTCCCTAACAGCACTCCTGTAGGCCTCTCGGTTGTGAGCAAGATGGCCTGCTGCTGATGCATCCATTTGCAGATCATCAAAGATGTCTTGTAGCTATCTTCGCCTTGGTCTTCCTCTCTTTCTTTTTCCCACTATGTACCCTTCCAATACGGTCTTCTCTAAATTCTCATGACGTTTAATGTGTCCAAAATATTTAAGTTTTCTCTCTTTAATCCTATATATTAGCCAGCCTTCTTCAATATGAAGTTCTTGTAGTATGGATATATTTGTTCTTTTTTGTGTCCATGATATTTGAAGAACTCTTCTGTAGCATTTACATTCAAAGATAGTGACTTATTATCGTTATTTTCCGCTGCTGGCTAGAAGGATAAATCGTTCGGTTGCATGGCATTCATAACAGCAGCAGCACCAGCAACAACACCACCACCACCACCAACAATAACACCACCACCACCAACAACAACAACAGCAAAGGATTTCGTTCAACTAAGCTGATTCCAGGCATACCATTTCTCTTCTTTTTTTTTTTTTTTGAAACAACAACAAATTTCGCCTCTGACTGCTTTAGCTCCATTCCCATATTAAGTCTTGAAGATCTCCTATCGTGACACGAATTGTGCCACTGCTAGGAAACGAAAGTTATCGGTGGTTTTATTGATTGATTGATCTTTATTTCCAAAGCATTAGGAATTGGGCACGCAGGCCCGTCTGACATTCTGCCCTTTATCATACAATTTTCACTCTGTTTCAGAGATTGAATATGCTGCTCATACAACCAACGTAACTAACATTGGAAAACTGAGAGACATAAAATAAAATAAAGCATTTACGTTTCGCTCCTATCCATGCACCCAGTACAGGAAATAGCTAAATAATATATAAATGACTATCCTCCAAAGCTTCGGTATTATTCAGAATAAACAATTAACTAAATTCAGTGTCTGTAAGAGCAGTCTAAAATAACGTTTAAACTTTATGAATCATTGAGGCATGTAGTCGACATCAACTCGTAGATACTGGAAAAGTTTGTAGTTGTAGGAAGGAGTATAGTTTATATATATATATCTTATCTTATATCTTATATCCTTCCCGTGCCGTTAAACGTCACATAGGGCTCGCAAAGTAGTTCGCCAATTTTTCCTGTCTTCGGCGAGTCTTTCAACCTCAACAAAGGATTTTTGCCTGTTAACTTGGCCTCTCTTAATAATGTCCTCTTCAGAGTTTCACGCGGTCTGCCCCTTTTTCTTCGGCCTTATATATATATATATATATATGATAGGTTTTTTATACAGGTAGTTTCCAAAGTGAGCTGTATTTCTCCTCGCGTCCGCCCTCTCTCACACTTCCTTCACCTTCTCGAATGATGAAAAGATGCTGCATCAAAGGCCATCAGAACCACTAGGGAGAGAGAGAGAGAGAGAGAGAGAGAGAGAGAGAGAGAGAGGCGCTAGGAAAAGACCTGAGAAATAAATAAGTGGCACCCCTGGAAACGTTTCAGAACCACTGATCTAAATTCGTCATGCAGCAATTCTAGCGCCCAACACGAACACATGAAAACACCAGACAACAACACTACTCTATTCCCATCATTGCTTACGTGTCCATGCATGAGCTTGTCTAATAATTATGACCTTCTGTTTACAATGAATATTGGCACTGACATACTTTCTGTCAAAGTTTATCTAATGGGAAGTCTTTAGTTTATCATGTGGTGTTTGTAATAGTTTTCGAATAACATGTAGTACCAGAGTAATATTTTTTTAAAAAAATTTTTATGTACGGAAATGTTCGTGTCTCTTTATTTCATCAAAATGTTCTCGATATGTGCTGTTGCTGATTATGTGTGAATTTACGTTGTCATAATGTTCTCAAGTTTTGATCACTGAGGGAACGTTATAAATTTTACGTTACATGCATATTGTTATCCTCCTTGCTATTCTTTACTGATAGATCTAATACCCAACAGTGTCTATTCCCAGACGAGATTCATTAAAAATCGGCTAATAACAAGTTTAGCGCACAGTAGGACACAGTTGTTCTCTTTGCTGACGCATATTTTGTTTGCAGCAGACTGGAGACATTTATGCTTGTGAGGTTTGGCAATCTAAACATGTGGCATGAACAATGAATAGATAAAACCATTTCTGAGCAGAAAATGATAATGTTCTACAATAATTATTCAGTAGCAATGCGATGTCATGAAAGAATTAAAACAAAGTGGCAACAAACCCGTTTAGTTTCAAATGTGCTATATACATTCATTGTATTTTCCCGCGAAAATGAAGCAGTACCTGGATTTAGCTTTTACAGTATTGCAAAATTACAAATTCACAAATAGAGAAAATTATATGGACTGGCGATATCCCCCCCCCCCCCCACTCCTTAAATAATGCCATAAGAACGGACAGAGGTAAACAAAAATCTATAAAATCTATAAAATCTTTTTTTTAAATGTTAAGATGGTCAAAGGTTATCATCACTGCATGTCGGTATGTCAATATGTCAGTCTTTGAGGGAAAGGGCGAGGGGGGGAGAGAATCTCAGCAAAATGCAAGCGGTCTCTATCACTGACAAGAACCCTGACAAGATGGAGGTGACGCAAGGGATTGACTCCCTTAGTCCGAGATGTGTCTGAAAGAACGGTTCGCTTGTCGATTCAGTCAAACCTACCTCATATACATGCGTGTAAGGATTTAACTTCAGAACAACATCACAGAATCCTGTGATGTAGTGGATGAAACAGTATCGGTGTGAACAAACTGATCTGCAAAACAAGTGAAAGACATGTGTAAAGGAATGGGGTCAGGTTTATTCCGTCTGTTAAATAACTATCTCAGATTTTAAAAAGTCAAAAGAAATAGGCCGTTTAAGAAAAATAGCAGCTTGTACAACACCAGCAAAGCTATGAAATTAATAAATGTTACAATTCTTTCCATCCATTCAAAATTTTCTATCTTGCATCATGTTCTAACTTTCATCCATAGGGCCTTTATTGTCCAGTACAACCGCGTCATCTCCTTGTACAAATCAATTCTACTTTCTAAGTTCTTAAGAAAAAAAAAAGCGTACATAACGTTTCCGAATAGAAAAAAAGAATTCAATTTCCTCGGTCCAGACAAAAGATCAGTCTCCTCACGACCAGAGACCCAGTTCTCCTCACTGTAATATCCAGTGTCAACCTTCCGCTGTACGCACCGCTTCCTACCCAAGTAAATACAATTTCCCCGGCAAATCAAGGTCCACGCCTCCGTCTCTATTCTAGCCCCGCAGATTACTACCGAAACGAAAGCCTACTCTGCTCGTAGGCAAGATATTTGACCAGCTTTTCCTGGTTCCTCTTAAGGATTATATATAAATATATATATACATATATATATATATATATATATATATATATATATATATATATATATTCATTCCTTTGCATGTCCCTTGCGGAACTTCGCCTCCCAAACAGCACTCCTGTAGGCCTCTCGGTTGTGAGCAAGATGGCCTGCTGCTGCTGCATCCATTTCCAGATCATCAACGATGTCTTGCAACCATCTTCGTTTCGGTCTTCCTCTTTTTCTTTTTCCCATTATGTATCCTTCCAATACGGTCTTCTCTAAATTATCATGACGTTTAATGTGGCCAAAATATTTAAGTTTTCTCTCTTTAATCCTCTTTACTAGCCAGCCTTCTTCAATATTAAGCTCTTGTAGTATAGATATATTTGTTCTTTTTTGTGTCCACGATATTTGGAGAACTCTTCTATAGCATTTACATTCAAAGGCATTTATGTGCTTCTCAGCTGTTTTGTTAAGTGTCCAGGTCTCACAGGCATATGTTGCGATAGGAAAGATGCATGCTCTTAAAAATCTTATTTTTGTAGTTCTGTCTGCTCCTCTCCACAGATTCTTTATTTGTTTTACTTTCTGAAGAGCATAGATGTCCTCCTTTTAATTTCCCTCATTGTATCTCCATTATTAGTTAGTAGTGATCCAAGATATTCAAAACTCTCCACTTCTTCCAGTTTTTCCTCATTGATACATATTTCAGTTGCCTTGTTTGTTTTGTCAGTTGTCATCACTTTAGTTTTCTTTGCATTAAGATAGAGGTTCTGCTCTTCGCTGTTCTTGCGGACTGACATAATTAGTTTTTCCATTCCTTCTTGTGTTGTGGACAGCAATACTGTGTCATCAGCATATCTAATCTCTGGTATTTCATAACCTCCAACTGTTATGGCATCGTAATATTCTTTGTCTACATCTTCTCTAACATTCCTCATTATATTTTCAGTATACAAGTTAAATAAGTAGGGTGACAATATGCACCCCTGACGGACCCCTTGTTTTATGTCAAACCAACTTGTTGTGTCACCATTTATTCTTACTGCTGCTTGTTGGTCTAAATACAGCAGTGATGTTAATTGTATCAAATGTGTTGGAAATCCCATTTTTTCCATTATTTCCCAAAGTTTCTGGTGTTGTACACAATCAAATGCCTTTGAGTAGTCTATAAAGGATAAATATAGATTCACATTAAACTCCCTGCATTTCTCTATTATCAATCTTAGATTGAATATATGATCTCTTGATCCTCTTCCTTGCCTGAAGCCAGCTTGGACCATATTGACTTCTTCTTCTATTTTCTTTCGAAGTCTACCCATTATGATTTTTAACAGAATTTTACTGGCATGACTAATCAGGGCAACAGTTCTGTAGTTGGTGCATAATTTCAGGTTACCCTTTTTTGGCAGTGGTATGAATACAGTTCTTTTCCATTCTTTTGGCCAAATACCTGAATGCCATATCTTTTTACATAGTGCATGATAGATTGTTGCACACTCCTTTCCTCCTGCTTTAATAAATTCAGCGGTTATCTCATCACATCCTGGTGATTTACCATTTTTCAGATTCTTTATTGCCCATAAAACTTCTTCCATTGTCGGCTCGGGTTCTTTCTCCTCCAATAATAATTCACACTGTTGATTTCTGCTTCCACAGTCGGTTGTTTCATACATTCTTTTGCAATATTCCTTCCATCTTTCCAGAATTTCCTCTGTCTCTGTCAGGGTATTCCCCATCTCATCACAATTACAGTTAGCTTAGGTGTGACATTTCTCGTCAATGTCTTCATTTCTTTAAACATTTCACTATCTCTTCCACACCTCTGATGTTCTTCTATTCTTTCACAACAATCTTGTATGTATTGTTTTTTGGCTTTTCTTATGTTTCTTCGTACTTCTTTTGTTAAAGTTTTATATTTATCTTTGTTGTTGTTTGTCACTCTCCATTGCGTCTTCATTTCTCTACATTGTTTTATCAGTTCTAGTGTACCTGCTGTGATCCATCTATTCCTTTGTGTTTTCTTTACTGGAACCATGTCTTTAGCTGTTGTTACTAAGATATCTTTGGCCTGCATAGCCAATTCATCTGGTGTCATCTCTTCCTGTACAGCCATCAGGATTTCGAAACGGTTCTTCACTTCTATACCGTATTGTTCTGGTATATTTGTAAGGTCAAAGCGGAGTGGTCTTGATCCCATAACTATCTTTTTTATCTTTATCTTCATGTCTGCTATTAATAACTCATGGTCCGTGTCACAATAAGCACCTGGTAAAGTTTTTGCTGATGTTATGCTTGACCTCCACCTTCTCTGCACTAAAATGTAATCTATTTGATTCCTGGTTTTCCCATCAGGATGTCCATGTGTAAAGTCTTCTTGGATGTTGTTTAAAAAGTGTGTTAGCGATCATTAGCTCATTTTCCATACAAAACGCCATTATTGTCACCTGCTTCATTTCTGTGTCCTATGCTAAATTTCCCTACAACATGTCCTTCATCTTCTGCTCTTTCTGTACCAATTTTTGCATTAAAATCACCCATTATAAATACAATATCATTTTTCCGTACCTGGTCCATTGTCGTCTGCAGTGTGTTATAAAAATGTTCTACTTCATCTTCTTCTGCTGCTGATGTAGGTGCATATACCTGGATGACTGTTATATATATATATATATATATATATATATATATATATATATAATATATATATATATAATGAATAACTCATATCATGTACTAAAGTTTTGTTTAAATTATATATATCTATATAATTTAAATAAAATTGTAGTACATGATATGAGTTATTCATTATGGTCTGTGGTAAGCTAAATTTATAATCGAACGGGGGGGGGGGGGTGCTCGTCGGGGTGGGGAAGGAAGAAGAAGAGAATAGATCGTAACAGTTTCCATCTTCAGTCCATCCTTCTCCTAACCACCATATTCGATCAAAGCAATCATTCGAGCGAGGAGAATACACTCACAAGGAGAGTTCAACAACGCAAGTTTCTTCACTCACGGCGGAGAACATTCTGACACATACAGATGATCGATCACAACTGCACAACGGGCAATGAATGGGTAGAAATGTTTCATCCATTGTAGCCTTATTGTTCTATCCACTGCAGCGTTATTATTCTGTCTTGTACTACAATGTACTCCCGCTATGAACAATGGCTGAAAAAAACTTTTAAAAAAAATTCTAACATAAGCGTATAAATTATCTATTTATTACAATTATGGAAAGAGGCAAATATGTATAGAACTTGCAGAAAAAAAAGAGATTGATCCAACTGTGGAAAAAAAACTTATTGTATACTGTGAAAAGTACTGCAAGTACTGGCAAATGTGATCACAGAATGCTTCCAAACAGTTATGTTATTGTTATTGCTCCGAATTTTACCGGAAAAAAATGTTCTTCTGCTAAATGATTATTACCCTGTTATAGCAGGCTGTAGCGATAACAGGCTGTCATGGGGCCTCCTCATGTCTCATAGCGTACACAAGAAATATGGAACGATACCCATCCAACGGCTGCGGTACCAAACTTCTCACTAAGTTTGACATGGTCGTCGTCGACTGAGGACTGCTGCAAAGTAAGGGCACAGGGCCTTGCAATCGGCTCGGATGTTTAACTAGGGTTTAATAAGTTGTCCAGGGTTAAAAAAAATGCCAGGACATTAAAGTTTTTATAAAAAGTGGCGTTCCTTGAAAAATATGAAGTGCAAAACCATTACTGCTTCTAAATAAAGTAAACGTGAAATGTTTTCACTTTTAACAATAAAATTCGCGTCATCCCACCACCCCCCCTCCCCCGGTCAGAAGGCACCAAAGACTTTGAGTGTGCCCTAGGTACGCCGCTAGATGGGACTCATATTGTTAAAGTGGGATGCCCCTTTTTTTTAGTCAAATCTGTACCTCTCTTTTAAAATGACCAACTGTCCCGTATTAAAAGAGACAGTTCTGTATTGTAAGAAAATCATTTGTGCCGGAGGGATCGTATTACTTCGCACGGGGCGCTTAAATGTCCCTTATTTTAAAACACGTGTCCCACATTACCCCCATATTCTCATCTCTCATTGTGGCACGTATCTTAGCGGGACAAGTTTTGAAGAAAATTCACTGGCATAGACGTACATATAGGCCTTACTGGCACAGTTGTAAGTAAAGATGTAAACTCTAGCCTACCGGTTACAATTCTTGGTTAATATTAAGCTTTTGCTCCATTCTCTCCCATCCACCCACCCACACACATCCATTCTTCACCCCATTCCCCCCACCCCCACACAAAATCCATTCTTCCCCCTACCCCCACCCCACATACATCTATTCTTACCCACACCGCCACACACACATCGAGTCTTCCCCCACACCTAATCTTCCCCCCACCTCCACCTACATACACACATCCATCCTTCCCTCTCCCCCTTACACTCACACATAAACATTCATTCTTCCCCCCACCCCACCTCCCACACATATACCCATCCCCCCAAGTCCCACCCAAGCCCCCTGCTCGATTGAGTGCCCCGTATTCCTGTATTTAAACTTAGAAAAGATGATCAGATTATCTCTCTCCAACAAAAGTACTTTCCTAGTTTTTGGTTGGGAACAGGACGTTGGTTCGATAAACTGTGAAAAGAAAACGAGGAGATCGAATGCTGATTATAATTCTGAATCAGCACCTGTCGATATTTTTCACTTTTGAAAGTGGTGGGTCACCCTGACTCTTCTGACGTCACTTGGCGTATTAAAGTAATGAATTGGGAACATTCCACTAGCTGTACTGAACGGCTGCTGAGTCTGGAACATTCCACTAGCTGTACTGAACGGCTGCTGAGTCTGGAGCATTCCACTAGCTGTACTGAACGGCTGCTGAGTCTGGAACATTCCACTAGCTGTACTGAACGGCTGCTGAGTCTGGAACATTCCACTAGCTGTACTGAACGGCTGCTGAGTCTGGAACATTCCACTAGCTGTACTGAACGGCTGCTGAGTCTGGAACATTCCACTAGCTGTACTGCCCGGCTGCTGAGTCTGGAACATTCCACTAGCTGTACTGAACGGCTGCTGAGTCTGGAACATTCCACTAGCTGTACTGAACGGCTGCTGAGTCTGGAGCATTCCACTAGCTGTACTGCCCGGCTGCTGAGTCTGGAGCATTCCACTAGCTGTACTGCCCGGCTGCTGAGTCTGGAACATTCCACTAGCTGTACTGAACGGCTGCTGAGTCTGCAGTATGAATGCTGGGTACAGCAGTATCAATACTGGAAGTAGCACTACCAGTACCGGAAGCAGCACTACCAATGCTGGAAGCAGCACTACAAAGATAGAAGCAATATAAACGCAAGAAGCAGCACTACCAATACTGGACGCAGTACCACCAATGAGGTAAACAGCACTACTAAAAGATCAAGCCAGAGGTATCAATACTGGAAACACAATCCTTCCGTTTTTGAAACACTTCCCCCATTTCCCCTAGCATCTAGATTGCAGGAATAAAAAAGAGCAATCACTGAGAATGAAGTACAGATAGCCCTCGGTTTATGATCTGTTTGATTTATGTCAATTTATAAACACACCAGTTATGGAATCAAGAAACAAGGGATGAGTCACCTTAACAATCCCCAGTCCTTGATTATTACCAGCCACAGAATCGTAATCTGAAATTACTATCCGAAATATTCCGTTCGTGCCTGCATCATATAGTCCCTGATTTTACAGGGTAATGGTTACATAGTATCTCTCTCTCTCTCTCTCTCTCTCTCTCTCTCTCTCTCTCAACCTTAAGTGCCCAGGGCACATGGGGTTTCCGCAAGGGTTTTCCACAAATGCCTGTCCTTTGCCTTTTTTTTTCTGCTCTTGCCCAGGTGAGCCCTCTATTGCTCAACATTCTCTCTGTTGTTCTTCTCTATGTCTCTTTTGGTCTACCCTTACTTCTGTTCCCTTGTTGTGTCCATCTTAGTGCTATTTTTGGTAGTGAGTTGTCATTCATTCGGAGCACATGTCCCAACCATCGCCAGCGTCTTTCCTCAATAATTGTTGTCAGTGGTTTCATCTGCATTTCTGCCAACAAGATGTTATTTCTTATGGTGTTTGGCCAAAATATTTTTCTAATTTTTCGTAAACATTTAGTCTGGAAAGAATTCAAAACTTGTTTTCTATGGTTTTAGTGATTTTTTAGCATTCACTTCCATAGAGTAGTACACTTAGAACATTGCTCTTAAATATCCTGATTTTCGTATTCATGCTTAGTTTTTTTTAGATTTCCATATAGTCTGCATCACTGCAAAAGCCTGGTTTGCTCTAGTAAGTCTGCTGTTGATGTCCTCTGTGCTGTCTCCATTTTCTACTACTCCACTGCCAAGATACAAAAATACGTTGACCTCCTCCACTAACTTGCTATCTACTCTGAGTACATTTCTGTTGTTCATATTTTGCTTCATTAACTTTGTATTTCTACGTTTATCTTTAATCCTATATTGTTTGCATTCTGAGTTAGCTTGTTTATTTTATCTTGCATATCTTTGTGGCTGCTTGATAGTAGACAAATGTCGTCCGCAAAGTCAAGGTCCTCCAGCACTGTGTTAAGGATCCATTGTAATTCTCTGCGTTTGTCTGATGTTGCCTCCTTCATTAACCAGTCTACTGCCATAAATAATGTTGATGATAGTACACATCCCTGCTTCACTCCTGTTTGTACCCTAAAGCTGCTGGAGGTATGTTCTCCACAGATCACTTTGCATTGAAAACCCTCGTATAGGGCTTTGATTACATTCACTATCTTATGAGGGAGGCCATGCCATCTTAGGATTTTCCACAGTGCATCTCTGTTGACACTGTCAAAGGGTCTCTAAAAATCTATAAACAATGCATATGTTGTGCTATGCCACTCACTTGCATGTTCTAATATTTGTCTAAGTACAAATATGTGGTCTATGCATGATCTTCCTTTCCTAAATCCTGCTTGCTCTTTCCGAAGTTTTCCCTCAAGTGCTGGTACAATTCCTTTGATGATTATTCTGCAAAATACTTTACTGTTGAGTGGCAGTAGAGTAATGCCTCTCAAGTTCCTGCAATCTCTGAGGTCACCCTTCTTTGGTAGTTTTACTATAAGGCCAGTTTTCCACTCCTCTGGAGCTTTTTCTAGATCCCAAATTTGTTGTAGTATCCGGCAGAGTTGTTTTGGTGTTTCTGTTTCTTCTGCTTTCAATATCTCAGCAGTCACTTCATCTTCACCTGGTGCCCTGTCTGATTTTAGCTTCTTTATTGCATCCTTTACTTCACTTATTGTTATTGGTCCTGTATTGATGTTTGGTTCCGTTTTTGCTTCAGGTATGTCTATTGTTTGTGCTGCTTGTGTTCTAGGGTGTTAAAGTGTTCCCTCCATCTTTCATTTTTTTTATCTTTCTCCACTGACCAGTTGTCACTTATGTGTCCTTATGTGAGAGTGCAGTAAGGATACGTATGTATATATATATATATATATATATATATATATATACTGTCCAAAAAAAAACTCATAACTACTGATGCCATAACTTTGATATTCTTTTATTTTTGATTGGCCTTTTAAATTGAATGAATAACATTTTCAAATTGCACACAATAATACCTAAGGGTTTAATCACTCACTTGACAGTTTCTTGATTTGTGTGACAGAATTTTTCAGTCCCAGGGGTTCTCAAGTTAGTATGGTGTGTGGCTTCCGCTTGCATCGATCAGCGACTGGCATATCTTGGGCATAGATGCGATGAGATGTCTGATGTGCGCCTGCGGGATGGCTGCCCACTCTGCCTGCCACAGATTACGACGATTGACTGGAGAAACATTTCGGGGACAAACATGTCTTTGCAGCTCATCCCATAAGTGCTCCATCGGATTCATGTCTGGAGACAGGGATGGCCAGGGAACGGTGAGAATGTTGTTGGCAGTCAGGAACTGTGTGGTGAACCGTGCAGAATGGGATCTTGCGTTGTCCTGTTAAAACACAGACCTTTGCGCAGGCAAAAAATGGAAGGATATGGGTTCGAAGAATTTCATTGACGTATCATTGTGCATTCAAGCTTCCTTCAGTCTGCACCAATGGATTCCTTCCGTTATACTAACAACTTCAGCTATCTAATCAATTTATTTAACAGTATGAAGGAATGCATTTATAACACACCTGCTGCACAATTTTCTCAATTCTCTGGTGGATGAGTTTCAAGTAGGGGTACACGTTTCTTAATATCAGGTTGAAAAGTGCCATAAAAGGAAGGTATTACTCCCCCGTCTGCTGCTTTATTTTTCCCTCAACACCCCTCTCTGCCCTCTTTTCCCCCACTCCCCTTTTTTCACCGCCCCCTCCCCCCGGTCCTCTCCAACAGAGGGGGGCCATTGTCGCCCGTTTGAGAAACGCTGATCTAAATTAGTTTGTGGATTAAATCCATCATAATTTACTGACACCTAATTATCATGACCTTTTTCATGAACCTACAGTAATTTGTTGCATGGAACTCACTTAAATAACTAGCATAAAATTGCTTCAGCTTCTTCCTCACGAATCTGTTGTGACAAGTTATTTTCGGTCACAAAAATCTTGTAACGTGAATTCTAGTAAAACAAAGATTCAGCTGCGAATGTATGGAATGTGGTTAGATTTGTTTATAATAAGCCCCAACCGTTTGAACATGTTCGAGGATTTCAACAGCCGTCGAACAAAGTCGAGATGTTTGAGGCTCAGGGGTTGCTCACGCTGTGGTGCTTGCAGTGCAAGTTATCGTTCCTGCTGGATGCGCGCATTCTGTCCTTGAACATGTTTTCCTCGCTTCAGTTAAAAAAAAAAAACACACGCCTGACCCAATTCCAGCAGTTTAAGCCATCTACCAGCCAAGCCCTGGCGTTTGCTAATTCCAGTTGTGTACATAAATTCTTCGGTAATTTCACGCATGTGATTTGAATTAAAGATTAAGGCTTCAGTTTTTCCTCACAACTGTTTGCAGCCTTTCCTAAAGCAAACACTGCGTCAGTTTTCTACGAAACATTCTAACGGCGCTATGTTATTGTGTACTCTCTCTAGGCTTGCCAAGAACTATAATAGATACTGAATGTGAATATTAACAGAGCACTTAGTCAGCTGTTCTTGTGCGAAGATATTGTGTACTCTCTCTAGGCTTGCCAAGAACTATAATAGATACTGAATGTGAATATTAACAGAGCACTTAGTCAGCTGTTCTTGTGCGAAGATATTGTGTACTCTCTCTAGGCTTGCCAAGAACTATAATAGATACTGAATGTGAATATTAACAGAGCACTTAGTCAGCTGTTCTTGTGCGAAGATATTGTGTACTCTCTCTAGGCTTGCCAAGAACTATAATAGATACTGAATGTGAATATTAACAGAGCACTTAGTCAGCTGTTCTTGTGCGAAGATATTGTGTACTCTCTCTAGGCTTGCCAAGAACTATAATAGATACTGAATGTGAATATTAACAGAGCACTTAGTCAGCTGTTCTTGTGCGAAGATATTGTGTACTCTCTCTAGGCTTGCCAAGAACTATAATAGATACTGAATGTGAATATTAACAGAGCACTTAGTCAGCTGTTCTTGCGCGAAGATATTGTGTACTCTCTCTAGGCTTGCCAAGAACTATAATAGATACTGAATGTGAATATTAACAGAGCACTTAGTCAGCTGTTCTTGTGCGAAGATATTGTGTACTCTCTCTAGGCTTGCCAAGAACTATAATAGATACTGAATGTGAATATTAACAGAGCACTTAGTCAGCTGTTCTTGTGCGAAGATATTGTGTACTCTCTCTAGGCTTGCCAAGAACTATAATAGATACTGAATGTGAATATTAACAGAGCACTTAGTCAGCTGTTCTTGTGCGAAGATATTGTGTACTCTCTCTAGGCTTGCCAAGAACTATAATAGATACTGAATGTGAATATTAACAGAGCACTTAGTCAGCTGTTCTTGTGCGAAGATATTGTGTACTCTCTCTAGGCTTGCCAAGAACTATAATAGATACTGAATGTGAATATTAACAGAGCACTTAGTCAGCTGTTCTTGTGCGAAGATATTGTGTACTCTCTCTAGGCTTGCCAAGAACTATAATAGATACTGAATGTGAATATTAACAGAGCACTTAGTCAGCTGTTCTTGTGCGAAGATATTGTGTACTCTCTCTAGGCTTGCCAAGAACTATAATAGATACTGAATGTGAATATTAACAGAGCACTTAGTCAGCTGTTCTTGTGCGAAGATATTGTGTACTCTCTCTAGGCTTGCCAAGAACTATAATAGATACTGAATGTGAATATTAACAGAGCACTTAGTCAGCTGTTCTTGTGCGAAGATATTGTGTACTCTCTCTAGGCTTGCCAAGAACTATAATAGATACTGAATGTGAATATTAACAGAGCACTTAGTCAGCTGTTCTTGTGCGAAGATATTGTGTACTGTAAAAGCATCGGGGGAAAAAAAACCCCCCCATCATTATCTTGAAATTATATAGGAAATGACTACTGCGTTAACTATACACTATACGTACTTCAAAGGAATTACAAATATATACTAAAGCTGTGAATTATTTTGTTAGTGTAAAACTTCTGTGCTCTGTTTCGGTATTAAGCCGAGACGCTGTCGTCGTGTTTTTTGTCGAATCGACTACAGACATGAGTTTGTAACACACGTGTATTATTCTATTCACTGTGTGGTTTGATGTAGCAGACTGTGAACTGTGATTACTGATTTTAACCTACTGCTTTTATTCGATATTAACTTCAAGTAGTGACTTAGTCTCACATTATCTCTAATTTAGCTTTCCATTGGTGTGATTTGGTATTCTGGTATGACGTGACTTTACAGGGTAACAGAAACGTGGTCAATCCTGCTCCAGATGTTGCACAGAAGGATTACGAACGAAAAGGATTATAAACACCAGGATAACTCTTTTCCCTCTTCTCTGTCAAGGATCTCAGATTCAGATCTTATCCTTCCAGTCCTTGGTCGAAGTTTTCGTAGACAACTGAGCCACTTACAAAACTAGGCTTTTATTATTAATTATATATAGGACCTGCACCCCGGCAGCGAAGTGGTTAGTGCACTCGTTTCTCATTGAAAATCGGGGGCGGGGGATGTCTAATCCCGTCAGAGGTGCCTCAGTTACAAACACTGTAGAAATGGATGCCAGCCTACGTTTGGAGCAGGAGAACGATAGAAGACCACCCTTGACGCTCACCACATCACTCTCTAGTCCGCTGATTGATGAAGTATAGTTTTGGCACCTAATATCCTATTCCCTAAGTGCCTATATGGCATTATAGGGCTATCTTCACGGCATTAGAGGGCTAATTCTATAACATCATAGATCTATCTCTATAACATTGTAGGGCTATCTATAACATTATATGACTATCTGTATAGCATTATAGGGCTATCCATATAACATTATAGGGCTACCTCTATAAAATTATAGAGCTATCTCCGTAATATTATAGGGCTATCTCTATAACATTGTAAGACTATCTGTGTAACATTATAGGGATGATTCTATGACATTATATACCTATCTCTATAACATCTAAGGCTATCTCTTTTTTATATACAGAACCACAAAAAATGAATGGAGGTTAGTTATGAGTTCATTTATTAAATTATCGCTTATTAACTTCATACTGGAAACCAAGTACAATGGATGTGAGACAAATAACATGTAAGCGAAACAATATTAGGAAAAGAAGCTTCCATACAATTGTGATTCCACGACAGGTTTCTCTCTATGTCTCTCTGTCTCTCTCTCTACATATCACATATACAAAGACTTAGATTACTTCTTCACAATTTTGGATGGGTGCTCAGTCTCAAACACAAAAAAGGTTCCTCTCACTTCACAAACGAGTATTAAATCTGATTTGTGGCAAACACCCAGTACAGACTTCAGATCAGCACAAACAACTCAAAATTCTACCCCTCAACTATAACTATAGAGTAATTTTTAGCAAAGTTCTGTTCATAGACTTTTGTTACACAATGCTCCGCCTTACGTATGGCCACTTTATACGTCTAACACAAAACATAGCCAACTTAAAAAAACTGTCTTCTTCCTAAACACAGGCTTGATCTGTACGAGAAAAGCTTTGCATACTCTGCAGTACAGCTGTGGAACACACACCTCTACCATTTAAAATCAATTAGTAATATTTCATCCTTCAACTAAAACCTTTTTCAATATTTACTTGCTTGTTACTATATGCCTTCATAGAATAACCGGTAGCTTCTCAACCCATGGCTCGCCAGTCATCAAATTAAAAAAGAACATAGTTCTAAACGTAACTTGTTAGATCTTAATGAATGTTAACGAATATATGTTAGAAGAACTATACTGAAAATCTATTTTTGTTTATGCATCTGCCTGCGTGTGCTTGCGCGCTATCTTGTAGATTAATTACCTCTTTTCTTATATTTGTGGTACCGGCTTCAGTCCCAGTATGGGATTTTTTTGTTTTTCTGGTTTTTTTTTGTTTTGGTACACATAAAAAAGGCCCCTGGGTTCGACCCAACCTCTAAAAATGGGTACCAGAGAAATCTGAGAAGGTAACACAATAATTAGTGTATAAGTATACAACTATACACGAAGCACTGCAGTAAAGCTGTGATACCAGAATGTATAAAATAGAAAAAAGTAGGAGCAGCTTTATTACTTAACGATTACAAAGTTGTGACGTTTCGGCGTGAGCCTTAATCATACAAAAACATACAGGACGAAGAAATAGAGAGAGGAGATAAAGTATAGATTCACATGAATACTATTAAAAAAATATATATAAATAAAAAAAAATTTTTTTTAAAGAGTACTTAGCTGTAAATTGCAAGATGTGGCTTGTCCGGCGGTGTGTGTCAGGAATGGATCTAGTGGGACGTGGAGTCTGTTTAAATAGAGACCTGTGACATGTGGTCAGTGGGTTGTAACTGGGGGTGGTGGATGGGGAACCGGGGAGGGGAGAGAGAGTGACGCAATACCGACCTAGCTAGGAGAAAGTGAAACAGATGATTGGGGAAGAGGGGTTGCAGAGAAGAGGGGTTGCAGAGAAAATAGCGGGGTTGCAGAGTGATGCTGTGAGGAAGTTTGAAAAGTAAGCGGGGATGCAGAGTGATACTGTGAGGAAGTTTGAAAAGTAAGAAGGGGTGGACTTAGTGGAGAGGTACTATAGTGATTGAAGAAGATGATGTTACGTGTAACTAAACAGCGAGTTTAACCCATGTGGTTCCAGCGTCCCATAATTCTGAATGCAGCGGTTCTCAAGTGCCAGGCGGCTTGTGTCATCTGCGTGACATTGTTTAATGGCTGTTACCAGAAAATCAGATTTGCCTCTGTGGTTGGGGCCATTGAAATGATTTGGGACTGGTTTCGAAGCATGCTGGGCGATGTCGTACAGATGTTTTTGCATGCGGTCCCCTATTCTGAGGCCAGTCTCACCGATAGATGTTATCCTGCATCTTTTGCAAACGATGACATATATCACATTTCGGGACTCGCATGTGAATCCCTCATGAAGAGTGAGGATAGTTTTGGGAAAGGTGATTGTTTTTGTTTCCCAAACTACAGGGCAGGTAACGCAGCGGGGGCGGTTACATTTTCTGGTGCCAACATATGTAAGGCTCTGCTTCAAGTGGCTGTGGACGAGGATATCCTTAAGGTTTGGCTCACGTGTGTATGCCAATAGGGGTGGATCAGAGAAAATGTCACGAGTGTCGGACTCGGGTTCGATTATCGGCAGATGACGATAAAGAATTTTCTTAACCATCTGACAGTGCGGGTGGAAAGGCAGTACTAACTTAACTCTGTCAGATGTAGTAACAGGCTTTTTCCTGAATACTTCTTTGCGGCTCACTAGTTGGCTTTACGAAGGACCTTTTCTGGGTAGTGGCGATGACGGAAAAATTCTAATAACTTGTTGGAAGTCCAAATTATCCTGACATATGCGGCGAAGACGGAGGAGTTGGGAATATGGGATGGAGTTCTTATAGGCTTCAGGATGGGAAGAGGTGTAATGCAAATAGGTGTGACTATCAGTGGGCTTGTAAAATACAGAGGTGACAAGCCTGTTTGTGCCAATGGAAATTTTAATGTCTAAAAAATTTAACAGACTTGTCAGAGATTTCATAAGTGAATTTTATGTTGTTATTGAGTGTATTAGCGAATTCAATAAATTTTTTAAGGTCTTCATGTGGCATACTTGTAATTCCAATGCCATCATCGATGTACCTTTTATAGAATTCTGGAAATCTGCCAGTGTAGGTTTCCCATAATTTGACTTCCAGAAAGCCCATAAATAGACATGCATAACTGGGGCCCATTTTCGTTCCCATGGCAACACCACTGATGTGCTCGAAGTATTCGCCGTTGAATTCGAAAGAATTTAGGTTTAGTACTAGCTCTGTAAGTCTGATTATACACACCGCCGGACAAGTCACACCTTGCAATTTACAGCTAAGTACTCTTTTAAAAAAAAGTATATATATATATATATTTAATAGTATTCATGTGAATCTATACTTTATCTCCTCTCTCTATTTCTTCGTCCTGTATGTTTTTTGTATGATTAAGGCTCACGCCGAAACGTCACAACTTTGTAATCGTTAAGTAATAAAGCTGCTCCTACTTTTTTCCTATTTTATACATTCTGAGAAGGTAAATGCGGCCAGGCGTGATAGTGACCACGCCTCACTTTCAAGTGTCTAAGATCGTGGAAATACGGTCCTAACACCGTATCTCCAATATAGAAACGGGAAATTTACCTTTACCTTCCACCTGTGAATGCAATAGTTTAATTTTTCACTCTTTTTTGATACTTTTTTTCCTCATGTAATATATATACTTGTATTAAATCGAGTGTGTGGGAAGAATGAAAGATGGAGTGATGATGGGCAGAATGTAAGATGGGCCTGCATGCCCAATTCTTTACCATTTAAAAATAAAAATCATTCGTTCATTATCTCTCTGTCTCTGTCTCTGTCTGTTTCTGTCTCTGTCTGTCTGTCTGTCTGTCTCTCTTCAAGGGATGAGAAAACGATAAAGAAAGTCGGACTGTGTACGTATATCTTAAATACAGAGACAGACTGACAGGTAGCGTAACTCAACAAACATAATCTAAACGGCTGAGGCATGCCTATAGAGAAATAGTTGGAAAGTATATTAAGATAGTAAATTCAAGTTTACAAGTGTAGTTTACAGTAAGAGTGTAGAAGCAGTACATTCGTAACGCACCGAGTTCTCAAAGAAAGCTGTGGATATTTTCCGGGTGTAGACTTTCAGACAGACAGACAGGTAGGTAGGTAGACAGGTAGACAGAAAGGCAGGTAGACAGACAGACACGTAGACAGACAGGCAGATAGACAGGTAGACAGGCAGGCAGGCATTTTTCCACGGAAAAGCAGTGGATTCGCAGATTTTTATTTTTTTCACGAAAAAGCTGTGGACCAGAAGACGTTTAGCTGTCACGAGAAAGCAGTGGATAGAGAAACGTTATTGACCACTCCCCAACTTACCTAATTGAGAAAACAAGTTCTAAAATAAGCTTCCATGTAAGATAGAGGCGAGGCGCGTCACCGCGGTCTGTACTTTCAGCTGTCAGTTCACTTAGGAGTAAACAATGTTCAGGAAAAAAGGAAAAAAATCAGTTCCGTGTAACCAGAACTACGTCTAAATCATAATCAGATTAACGAAAAAAAATATTGGCAGTAAAACTTGGATAGTTAAAGTAGGCGTTTCAAGATTCTTACGAATTAATTGTGAAAAGCAAGATCAGATGTAGCGTGGCATGAGAATAAGACTGCATTCTTCATTTCTGTTAAATGCTCTTTCTTTCTTTCTTTCTTTCTTTCTTTCTTTCTTTTTCTTTCTTTCTTTCTTTTAACAAAACTGCTCCTCAAATCACCACCATCAGAGCATCGTGAACAACTGAATACTGAAAAGTAAAAAGAATTTACACTACTAGAAGCATACACAAAAGAGAAACACAGTAAGATTGTAAAACACTGCCTTTGATAATATGAAATAACTCTGCTGTTTATGAAATGTTAATTTTATTCAGAATAAGACTGAATGTTTGAGAGCTACAAGTAGGCGGTTAATTTTAATAAGATTAACGGTGTGCGTAAACGGGCGAAATTTAGTCTTAAAATCATGATAATTAATCAAGAGCATTAACAAGCTGGATATTATTATATGCAGTACTTTATTCAACGATAATATAAAGAAACTTTGATAAAAAAGGATCATTGCTGAATAGTTTATATTAAAATTCACTAGTCTTGAACAGACTTGCCACTAAGAACAAAATAGCAGCTGCCACACGGTATGGAAATAATGAACTTTATATGGAAAAAGAGTGTACATAATGTTAATATTCGAGACTCAGTGTCACACGGGAGACAACTGTTTAAGTCTGTAAAGATAAGCGAAGAATGAATACAAACGTCTAACAGTTTACAGACTTCTGGGAGTCATAACCAGAGAGACCCATCCCTCTATTGTCAGGCGCTTAAAGGGTTGAAACACTTGGTCACATTTCTTTTTTTCGGGGGCGGGGGGAGGGGGTTTACTCCCTCTGATGATCTAGGGCAGTGGTTCCAAACCTTCTTCCGCTAGCGTACCCCTTGGCAGCCTATTTCCATAAAATGTACCCCGTCATATTAGCACCAAAAAAAAAAAAAAACTCTTATTCACTTCGTCTATGTCCCTGGGCACGTAGGCATCCAGGGAAATGAGAGAGCTGATAGGCTGACTGGCTCTGCCATCATCGCAGATGGACAACCACTGGATCGAGCTGATATTGTTAACTCGCTCAGAGAGATAGGCAGAGTAGAGGACTTCAAGGCAGCGAATCAACATCGCTGTTTAGACTGAAAAAGCTGGGAATACAGACTGGTACAGCCAGGAACGAGAGGCATACAGGGCAAGCGACAGGACTCTTCAACCAACACAGGTCAGGCACTAGTAGCCGCAGAACGCTGATGGATATGTTGGGGCGAGGCAGCGACAGGATCTGAGCGCCCATGGACATGTCCGGAGTGCAATGATGATAACCCAGACCATAAACCATAAACTATAAATCATTTGTGGTTCCAAATTAATAGGCATAAAATCCAATGATGATGTTGAAAAGCTCGCAGAAAACAGGAAACATTGCCAAACTACCTTGCGAGCCTATGTGACGTTTAACGGCACGGGAAGGATATAAGATATAAGATAAACCATTCACAAAATTGTTTGTTACTATCATAGCTGCTTTTTAAAAATGTTTCCGTCATTATCCAACTTCTCGTAGACCCCAAAACGTTTCATACGCGTACAACAGGTTGGGAACCACTGATCTATAACGCTCTCTATAATGCAGTTTCCTGCAGTTTCCGATGCTGAATAAGCATACACATCCACCGTCGAAATCAACGACATCTACCGAGGTCAAAACGGACAAGATTTAAGATTTTCTCACCAGAGCTAGTTTCCTTATCTGACTCTCAAGCCAGCGTTCATAGACCTCGTGACGTTACAGAGCGACTGCGCGTGGTTATTTTCATTTTCGTTGTTGTCATGTGATGGGAAATCCAACAGGCGGTTGGCATATTTCTTTATAAGTTACAGCTTTCATCTCTTACCAAACTGTCGTTTGTGCTAACAATACAGACACATTACTAGTTTTATGAATTTTATTAAAAATTTCCTAGGAGTTTGATATACAGAACGAAGGTATCATCGCTGTGCGTTTCTTAATTTTTTAATTAATCATCACTTATAGGCTTCCGTTCTATACATGGCAGCTGCAGACATGCTCTGTAACAGGAAAACTTCTTTCCTTCCAAGAGGACCGAGCACTTAATGCAGTGTGACGCGTATCTGGTCGAGATCTCATTAACTGCTGTTGGTTCTCTTCCACGTTGTCAAAGTTATTCATAGCATCAAACGGGATCTTACATGTTGCTTACTAAGCCGTGCGATGTTTTTTTTCTTATGTTGTTGTTGGTGCTTTTTTTTCTAAGAGAGATACTGGGCAATTTAAGTACGCTATCTTTTAAGTCAGTCTGTTAAAAATAACTGAACACAGCTGGCAAGCTTCTCTAAACATAGACAGCGTTGTGAAGCCAAGGTGGATCATTTATTTGTGGTTTTAAAGCCTGAATATTTTTAATCTGCTGGAATTTAGGCCTTTCCTGGCGCTCGAGTAACTACTGTCTTTCTAATGTATTTTATTTGTTATTATTATTATTTGCCTTGCCTGACGGCCTTATCGATCATGCTTCTCCATCTTATTCGGCGCCCTTTGTTTCTCGTCAGCACAGTTACTTTTCTTTGTCCACGCCACTTTTTATTAGTCATCTGAGATATTTTTCTCTTGGCCTTCCTCTCTTCCATTTTCCCTTGAATCATCCAGTCATAACTAGGTCCTCCATCTTGTCTTCTCGTGGCATGTTCAAGAAATGTTGACAAATAAGAAGCTCATGACGTGCTGCATAAAAGCTTTTATTACTTTTCCAGTATCGCGGCATTCATTATTAATATGGGTTTAGCACATTTGCTTTAAATTTGTAGCAAGTGTATGTCTTTCTTCCATTCCATTCTCCGAAACTGTAGTGGATTTTTAAAAAGAAATCGTTTTTTTTCCTCCTCACATTTTTTCCCTCATTTTCACTTTCTCTCTATCCGCCGAAATGCTTGCCTTATTTTTTGTTCTAGAATTTCACCTCCTATGATTTAAGCTTTGTTTCTTCTTCTGATGAATATCCGCGAAAAAAAAAACCCAGCTCAAAGAAATGTAATTTCGATACTGCATTACCTCTAAAACGTAAAGTTATTTAGAACAATGATATGTGGTTATCGTATCTTATATCTTATATCCTTTCCGTGCCGTTAAACGTCACATAGGGCTCGCAAGGTAGTTCGCCAATTTTTCCTGTCTTCGGCGAGTCTTTCAACCTCATCAAAGGATTTTATGCCTATTAATATGGCCTCTCTTAACAATGTCCTCTTCAGAGTTTCACACGGTCTGGCTCTTTTTCTTCGGCCTGTTGTGTTCCACTTGATAGCTTGTTTTGGGATTTTCTGATCATTTCTTCTCATCAAGTGACCAACATATGTCCATCTGGTTGTTGTTCAGTCATCTGTCTTATCTCTGCATTGTTCTTGAATTCGTTCCACTTGATGGCGAGTATTTTCATATGTGGTTAGCATTGGAAAAATAGTAGACAAAGAGTTTTAATTTGAAAGAAGGAAAACAACAAGGGATTTAAGTTTTTTTTTCCTTTCTGTCATGTCTAAAGTGCATTATCTCTTATTTTTCAAATGCTAACCATACAACCATACATCGAGTCAATTCTGTTTTGTGGGTGTGAAGCATTGGTCTATGAATAAGAGAGTACAGCGAGAAATAGAGGCCATGGAAATGTGGTTTATAAGAAGGATGTTGTATGGACAGCCAAGAAAACCAACGAAGAAGAGGCTGGAGTTAAAAAGCAAATTATAGCAAAGATCAGAGGCAGACAAGCGAGATTTATAGGACATTTCCTGAGAAGAGGAAAATTGGAACACACTGTGGCAACAGGAAAAATTGAGAGAAGAAGAGACAGAGGAAGATAGACAGAGAAGTTACTGGATGGGCTGTCAATATGGCTAGGAAGAAAGTCACCGGCGGGTCTCATAATCAACGCAAAAGACATGGAATTGTGGAGAGAAATGATCGCCTACACCAGGCGGCATGACACTTGGAACTAGAACCATACAACACTGTGCTCAGTCACTTCACTGTGCGAAAGCTTCGTTGTTTCTCATTTGAAAAATGTGTCTCTTTAAACTCTTTCTCTGAATGCTTAGCCAAGACACATGGGGCTTCCGTAAGGGTTTTCCTCAAACGCCCGTCCTTCGCCTTTTTTTTTTTTTGTACCCGCTTTTGTCCAGGTGAGCACTCTATTATTTAGCATCCTCTCTGTTGCTCATTTCCATGCCTTCTTTGGTCTACCCTTACTCCTGTTTTTCTGGTGTGTCCATTTCAGTGCTAGTTTTAGTAATGAGTCATCCGGGGTACGTGCCCCAGCCATCTCCAGTATCTTTCCTCAATAATAGAGGTTAATGGCTTCCTCTGTATTTCTGTCAGCAAGGAGTTGTTTCTTATGGTATTTGGCCAAAATATTCATCTTTTCCTACGTAAGCGTTTAATCTGGAAGGAATTAGTTTTTTTTCTCTCTATAGTGTCCATAATGCAGTCTCGATTTTGCATTACCCCTTTTAACACTACATATTGAAGTCATGAGGAGACAACTCCATTACGTAAAGGAAGTTTCCTTGTACCAAATTGTTTCTGATTTTGTCAATATAATATTCATTTGTAGGGTAAAAAAACAGAAAGGGTCAGAATCCACAGCTAAAATATTCGTTACAATATTTTAGATGTGACGTGTTGACGTCAAGTAATTTATGTAAATATTTAACATATTTAAGCCTTTTAAAAATATGGTGTATTTTGAACCCTCGTCACGCGGGAAAAGGCAGCTGTTAGATTGTTCTCTGATAAATTTGGCAAGGTTGTGCCGTGAATAAACTTTGATAGCTGATTTAAATTTGAAGTGTCAACAAAAAAAAAAACCCACCAAAACCACATGGGCTATGTGGCATTGTGACTTTGTGACATAAAATCGTGCATATTTATATTACATTTATAATGACAGACGGTAGAAATATAAGGAAATGTGAAGACATTGCCCACGAAAGGCAAGACGACTTCTAGCATTCGCTTGTAAGTTTCTAGCTCAACACTGCTAGAAAATCCAGACTTCTCGTCAAGACTAGTGACATGAACGAACAACCCAGGCAGAGAAAGGAAACAGACATGAACAAAAAGAAAAGAAAAATAGATTCCTTGTTAGTAGCAGACCAGAGCAAAAAAAAAAAAGAGAGAGAGAGGAAAAAAAAACTAGAATCCGTTTTAGTCACAGACTAGAGAAAAAAAGTAAACAAACTGTCCGCAGATGTAAGGATTGTTAGTGAGAATTCGGAGCGCGTAAATTTAACGCAAGTTGGACACGCGATAACAGACAGTTGGGGAAAATTTGAAATGAAAATCAATAAGAGAACAAGGATAGCTCAAGGCACTCTCAGCAGAATGAGAAAAGTCCATATCTCCAATCTAAGCTGTACGGTTATATACAGGAAATAATAATTTAAAAATCCAATTTATCCAAGGGACATAACTGCAGAAAAAGAAAATAAAGGCGTATGAAGATGAAGAAGAGGTGGAGACTAGATATAAGGAAGCTGTCATGTGTTATGTACACTGACTACTTACTAAGCCCCAAAACATGGATGCTAATGAAGAACATAAAGAAGTCAAAGGGAGTAGATGTGTAGAATAATTGCGCGTATTTCAAAGACAGAAAATAAAATGGATAATTAAATGATGAAACAAACGTAATTTAACAGAGAAATAATGGAACACATTAAGACAGTTAAAGGAATTTTGACATAATCGTATACTAAGAAACCATATTGGATGGGAAGTCTAGAACAAAAGGTAAAAGGAAAGCAACAATAGTACGAACAGTCTTAAGAGGCAAATAGTGGACAGCATGTCCAGTGGTGTACCATTTATGTCAAGAGGATAAAGCGATTTGAAAATCCACTGCAGTCAGACCGCACTGACTAGGTAACACAGGGTGATGATGATGAACCCAGATAATGTTGCTATGAAACATGGATTGGCTATGTCTCTTTCTGTGTCTGACCCGTGTCCTCATCCAAAAATGTGGTCTCCATAAAGAGAGTTCAAAATGGTTCTGTAAGGCTTCAGATTTGCTTTCTTTAATTGCTGGAACCTGCTAGAAGTTTCAGTGGCGGTAGTGGTAAGTCAAAGTTAGCATACTCTGCGAACATTCATATAAAGCTACATCACATGATGAAATAATGTCTCAAGCGTGGCCTGACGACTGAAGTGTGTCCCCGAGCTTGATTTTAAAGACGACACATCGCGCGAGTTATTGTTGGGAAAGCGTGGCCTGGTGTAAATTGTTAGAGAGATTCCTTGAGCCCAATTCGCGAGCGAACAACCAACCCACTGGTCCTCCATAGCACAAGGCCTGGTCGATAAAAATGTGCTCTCAACACATCGCTAGCGCAGTCGCTGGTCAGAGTCGAGGCAAGCGGCCGGAAAGAACAAAACACTTCGGCAAAAGTGAGTAGTGAAGAAAAGTAACCCACGTGCGAACTTTTGTCATCATGGATGTGATCTGTCTACTCTTCAGGTGTATAGGGGCCACTCTGATGTGACTGCTGTTAGTATTAATATCAAACAAGCTGTGCTACCTACGGTGACATTGTGTTAGAAACTTGTGTACAATATTTGAAGGCTGTGAGAGACCAGACTTTAAAATGTTGTCTAGCAGGCAGTTTAGGAAAGGCATTTTGCTACTATGGCTTTGGGCGCTAATTCTTGGTTTGAAGGGCGCAGGACAAATAGTGAACATATTTGGCGGTTTTGGTGGGCAAAATGAGCAGGCTGAAGCTGTTCCCGAGGCTTTGGATGTAGGAGTTGACAAGTTTTCTATCAACCCCACCTACTACAACTCACCGGTTCACGGTAAGTAAAAAGTTATTATTTCTTGTATGTTGGTGTCCATGTTAGGTAAGTGATATTTGTTATTTCTTGTATGTGGGCGTCCATGTTGGGTAACTGACAGTTGCCATTTCTTGTATGTTGATGTCCATGTTAGGTTATAGTTGCTATTTCTTGTATGTTGATGATCATGTTAGGTAAATGATACTTGCTAGTTCTTGTATGTTGCTGTCAATATTAGGCGATGATTGCTATTTCTTATATGTTGGTGTTCATGTTAGGTGATAGTTGCTATTTCTTGTATGTTGGTGTCCATGTTAAGTGGTAATAATTACTAGTTCGGTGTATGTTAGATCAATGTCAGCGTGTCCTTCTTTCATGTGTCTTTTAAGTTGTCGTCTGTCAGTCTAGATACTCCATGACATAATTTATTGTGACTGATAAATATTCTCACCTGTAATTTTCGCTATTTAAAATATGTTCTTAAATATGATACTTTCTACTCGTTTTAATAACATTAAATTACCTTCATTTAAATAGAGCGACCAGATAAGTTCCGCGACGTGTGCAGCAATATTGATGAATGAAGTTCGTTTCGTGCTCTGAGAGATTTTTACTTAAGTTCACTAGAGCATGGAGAACCAAGATTAGGCCTTATTTAGTCAGAAGGATCAAATCATGACCACCTTGGCCTTATGTATGTGTCTTAAGAATCTTACCTATGGTTATCAAACACCATCACCACTCTCCCACCCCCATAATTCTTCAGCCCCCACCCCGCCACAAAAATGTCCATTTCAGTTATTATTTCAGTTTATTTTTGTTGGTTTTCCTCGATGATTTTTTTTCTTGGTTAATACCCTTTCTTAGTTTGTCTCCTATTTTCATTCTTATAGAAACCTTCTTCTTGGTTCCTCTGGTTCGGATATTATGGCCTACGTCCTCGCTGTCCCAGCTTTCGCTTACTCCTTGCTACAAATACCTCTTCTGAAGTAATAAGCCGGTCGCTTTCATGTCAGTCATCCTCACCCTCAGTTACTGTATGTTATTCCCCACCCTCAGTTACTGTATGCTATTCCCAACCCTCAGTTACTGTATGTCATCCCCACCCTCCGTTACTGTATGTCATCCACACCTTCCGTTACTGTATGTCATCCCTACCCTCCGTTACCGTATGTCATCCCCACCCTCCGTTACTGTATGTCATCACCACCCTCCGTTACTGTATGTCATCCCCACCCTCAGTTACTGTATGTCATCCCCACTCTCCGTACTGTATGTCATCCCCACCCTCAGTTCCTGTATGTCATTCCCACCATCAGTTCCTGTATGTCATTCCCACCCTCAGTTTCTGTATGTCATCCCCACCCTCAGTTACTGTATGTCATCACCGCCCTCTGTTACTGTATGTCATTCCCACCCTCAGTTACTGTATGTCATTCCCACCCTCAGTTTCTGTATGTCATCCCCACTCTCCGTTACTGTATGTCATCACCACCCTCCGTTACTGTATGTCATCCCCACCCTCCGTTGCTGTATGTCATTCCCACCCTCAGTTACTGTATGTCATTCCCACCCTCAGTTACTGTATGTCATTCCCACTCTCAGTTACTGTATGTCATCCCCACCCTCCGTTACTGTATGTCATCCCCACATTCCGTTACTGTATGTCATCCCCACCCTCAGTTACTGTACGTCACCCCACCCTCAATTACTGTATGCCATACCCACCCTCAGTTACTGTATGTCATTCCCACCCTCTGTTACTGTATGTCATTCTCACCCTCCGTTACTCTATGTCATTCCCACCCTCCGTTAATATATGTCATTCCCACTTTCAGTTACTGTATGCCATCCCCACCCTCAGTTACTGTATGTCATTCCCACCCTCCGTTAATATATGTCATTCCCACCCTCAGTTACTGTATGTCATCCCCACCCTCAGTTACTGTATGTCATTCCCACCCTCCGTTAATATATGTCATTCCCACCCTCCATTACTGCCACGTTCTAGTACATCCATGTCCTGACACACACCGCCGGACAAGCCACACCTTACAATTTACAGCTTAGTACTCCCTTTTTTTAAAAATTATTATTTTTAATAGTATTCATGTGAATCTATACTTTATCTTTTCTCTCTATTTCTTCGTCCTGTATGTTTTTGTATGATTAAGGCTGACGCCGGAACTTCACAACTTTGTAGTCGTTAAGTAATACAACTGTTACTGCATGTTCCCCTAGTTTATACACCCTCCGTTACTGTATGTTATTTTCCTTCCTCCCTCCCATTCAGATCATGTTTTCCTCTATTCTCATCTTTATTTCTCTATTCTCATCTTTATTTCCTCTATTCACATCTTTATTTCCTCTATTCTCATCTTTATTTCCTCTGTTTACATCCTTATTTCCTCTATTCTCATCTTTCTTTCCTCTATTCACATCTTTCTTTCCTCTATTCTCATCTTTATTTCCTCTATTCACATCTTTATTTCCTCCATTCAAATCCTTATTTCCTCTATTCTCATCTTTATTTCCTCCGTTCACATCCTTATTTCCTCTATTCTCATCTTTCTGTCGATACTTCACATCTTCATGTCCCTTATTCGCATTTTCTTTTCCCCAGAACTCACCTCCCTCATTCTTTACTTCAAGATTTTCCTTGTCCTTAAAGGGGCCAGTAATTACTAACCCCGGGGACTGACTTTGGCTGTTCACGGCCCTGTCGCTCTCTACACAGATGAGTGTTTGTGTCATCAACCAGACTTACTTCAAAGCGTGTATTTGGCCCCTTTATAAAACATTTCAAATAAGTTCAGCATTAGTACTGTTAGCAGTACAACACCTCAACTTAGCACAGTAATCTCGCATTAACTACACAGGAAAGCTCATAAACTAAACATAACAAGGGAAAAAATAGCCCCCCCCCCACGTAAATACTTTTCTATCTCCGTGTGGGCAGACAGCAGGGGACATCTGCAAAAATAAGTCTGCTCGTAGTTCGTAGGCCTTTAGATGGTTTAAATTTTTTAACATCTAAAATTCGGGCCCTAGAAAACGCAGCCCTTTAGCGGACGTTCGATTATGTCCTGTTAAACGGTCAAGGGGATGACCCATGTTTTTTTATTTCATCCCATTTGGAGTGTCTGGAATCAGGCTCGATGTTGCTCGCTTTACATGCCTGGGAGGCGTGGTGAGGGAGGAGGAGAAAAAAAGGAGGCGAGAAAGAGAGAGAGAGAGAGAGAGAGAGAGAGAGGTTATATTTTGTCTCTCAATGTGGCAGTATTTTTTGTTTTATCCAGTTATTTTTTTGTTTTATCCAGTTATATTTTTGTTCTTTCCTTTCTCTTTGTGGTAAAACCTAAGGTTCTTTTTCTAATTCTTGTGTTTTTCTGCAGATTTTAAAACAATTCCCTCTTTCTTTCTTTCTTTCTTTTCTTTTCTTTGTTCTTCTTTCTCGCAGTATATCGTCACAAAGTATGCTGTATCATATATGCCTCCTCGCAGTGCTCGAAATCCCAGGAAGGGAAGTACAGTACCCTGCAGCTAGGGCGTAGTTCAGCGTAGTCTGGCATGTCTCCTTCTGCGGCGTACTAGTCACGTCCCTCTCTAGCTTTGTCGTTCCGTAATCTCGTGTTCCTTTCATTTTGTTACATCTTTTTTGATGTATCGATTGTAGCATGGCCTTGTAAGTAACTAATATTGTTATTATTATTGTTAATGAATATGATTATGAAAATATACTGTAAAGAAAATAGTAACATCGAATAGCGACAGAGAAAAATGGAGAGGAAAGGAAGAGAAAAGTATAGAACTTCCATGACACTAGAACAAGACGCGGACAAAAGTAAACAGTGGAGACAGTGAATAGAAAAAGACGAGACTCAGTGACGCTGACATATAGGTAAGACAAAGGAAGGACGCCAGAAAGTAGGATGGTCCAGTGATAACAAAGCGGTGACCTGGACGTTGACACGTGTAAACAAAATATAAAAGACGAATAGAAAAGGCAGACACAATGCAAAGCGAGGACACAATAAAACCTCCGACATGAAATAGCAAGATAATGTCTTATGTGAATGACAGTTGTATAGACGGAGTTGACATTTTGACACGCGTTAGGACGCGATTGCACACAGTTTTTAAATAAAGGAGTGACCAACTCGGCCAGCTGACCAATTAAATATTTAGAGCCGTGGCCTGTTGGACAATTGACTTACGACATATAAGTCACGGAGCAGTTTGAATGACGGACAATCAGAACGTTCATGGGAACCAGCGGACATCTGAAGGGTGGAGCCAAAATACTTATTGGTTAATCCATCAAGCTGCACTTGAAGATAAAAAGGAGAGAGGAGAGACAGGAAGGAGGAACGAAGAAGGGGAACGAGGAAGAAGAAGAGACAGAGGAGGGAGCCCCGAAGACGGAAGAACAGACAGTAAGAACAAGGAAGAAGAACCAAGAAGGAAGAAGAAGTAGAGGAGAGAGGCGACAGAGGACGGAGCCCGAAGACGGAGGAACAAGGACGGTCAGTGAACTGAGTCCGGTCCAGACAAGAGAAGAAAAGAAGGACAGACAATCAGAGAAAAACAGCAGAAGGAGAACACATACCAGAGAAGACACGAGAGAGAAAGAAGACATAGGTAACGACATTTGGAATAGATGGACAATTAGAGCAGTAGATACTATGGAAAAGCAGTCTTGCAGAAGTAGTTCTAGGACAGATTGAAGATGTGTTTCAAGTGATTCAAGTGATATGAATATTTGTTACTTTTGAAACTTCGAGTACAGTGATTTTAGACGAGGAACTAGTTGACCACGTATTGCACACCTGATATAATAGGTAACCCTGTCATGACTTAGAGGCACATAGGGATATGGTGTTAGTGCCCATATTTTCCTTGACCTGTCAGCACACTAGAGGGTGATATGGTCAGTATCACGCCTGGCTGCCTTTCCTTCCCCAACTCCAGAAGAAGTCGGGTACCCATTTCTACAGCTGGGTGACTGGGGTGCCGCCGGCCGGATTCGAACCCCCGACCTTCGCCATGAGAGACCAGTGCACTAACCACTTCGCCACTCAGACACCCCTGATATAATAAGGAGTTAGGAAATGTTCTCGTATCAAGTGTAGAGTAATGTGAAGTTGAGAACATTGAGAAATGCTGCATGTAGAATATGATAGTTTGATACTGATGTGTTTCAATGACGAAACTAACAAAGATTATGTCATACTGCATCTTAGTACAAGTGATGTTGTGAATTCTAAGTCGAATATCTTATTTGTCAGAATTAAATGAATTCTGTAGAGAACATTTCATCGGACTTGCTCCGCTGTGATTTAGTGAAATGGTAATATTTGTGAAACCTCCATGTGTGGTGTGTTGATTAAAGAGCACCTTCTCCAGTAATATGATAGTAAAGAACACTAATGTCATCAGTCATCAAGAATAATAGTTCAAAAACTGACAATATTATACGATGAAACACTAGGCCTATTACTAATTTTGTTATTGTAGGCGTTATATTAGATTATCGCATAATAAAGGTTTGATTGCTTTTATTTGACGTCAGTATGTTTGTACTTTATTGTGAATGCACGTTTTATGTATGTAGCCGTTGTTTAATCTATAATACATCGCAGCTGCCGCCACGCTCATCCGTGTTAATTAAAAGTAGTATTTCATAGAATTTATATTCTTTCAGATGTTAACATCAGGGCAAGCGGGATAACCAGATGGCACAGCTGGGCGTATTATAGCTGCGAAGAGTTGTACCTAAACTGGATACTTGCTTCTGTCGTTTTACTTCTCATCATCATCATCATCATCAGGTGCCGTGCTGACTGGCGTTGGCTATTATGCTTCCCCAGAGTACACGATCCTTCATGCAGGCCATCAGCTTAGTTGGTGATCTCCTCTCACACCATCCCGTCAGATTGTCCAGTATCATTTCTCTTGATCTTCTTCCTTCTATTTTTCCTGTTGTTATAATATTTTCAATGCCCCCTCTTCTCATTGCATGTCCTATGAAAGTACACTGTCTCTCTCTTATCTTTTTGACAAGGTTTTTTTGTCTCTCCAGCTCTTCTTATACATTCTTCATTAGTTATTTTTGCTGTCCAAGGGATTCGCAATATTCTTCTAATAAACCACATTTCTGCTGCTTCCAATGATTTTTGTGCAGACTTGCCTATTGTCCTTGATTCACTTCCACATAACAAGATAGGTTCAATATAGCATTTTAGGACTCGTTTTCTAACATTCATTGATAAGTATGTGTTGGTTAATATGCTGTGTCTTCAACATACCGAAGGCTGTTAATATTGTATCCTCCAATTTTTGTACCTGGTTCTGTGATGATCATTCTTAGAATACTCTCGCTGTACAGAGAAAAAAGGTCTGGAGATAGTACACATCCTTGTCGCACCCCTTGTTTTATAGCTTGATATTTTCCAGTTCTATTTTCAACTCGAATTGCTGCTTCTTGCTGCCAGTATAGATGTTTTACAATCCTCAGGTCTTTGCCGTCTATATTGATCTCTTCAAGCATTTTAATAATTTCATTATGTTTCACCTTGTTGAATGCCTTGGTGTAATCAATGAAGCATAAGCAGAGATCTTTCTGTACTTCTAAAACTCTTTCTGTTAGTGTTCGTAAAGCATAAATGGCATTGTGTGTTCCCTTTCCTTCAACAAATCCAAACTGTTCATCTGCTATTTCCATTTTTATCTTTTTCCTTGTTCTTCTCATAATGATTCTCAGAAGTAGCTTCGTTATTTGACATGATAGGCTGATAGTCGTGTGGTCATCACATTCCTTTGCACCTGGTTTCTTTGGTAGTGCTACAAACGTGGATTTAATCAGGTCATTAGGAATATAACCACTGTTGTAAATGTCATTCAGTAACTTGGTTATTATTTTATTCCCATATCCTCTAGTGCCTCTAGTTCTTCTATTGTTATATTATCAGGCCAAGTCGCTTTTCCTTTCTTCATGTGTTTGATGGCATCTATGATTTAATCTTCAAGTATTGGTGGTCCATCACAATTTTCAGTATCTGGTGTTAATTCTGGTTTTCCTCCTCCATATAGCTCACCGATGTACTCTGTCCACTGTCCACAATGTCTTCTTTTCCCATTAACATTTTACCTTCTTTCAATTTCAGACATTCTGTTGTATATTTTGTTTTTCTGCCTGTGAGTTCACTAATTCGTTTGTGCATGTTTTTGCTGTCTTTATTATGAGAGTCCTCTATCGTCTGCACTGTTCATTTAACCACACTTCTTTTGCTTCTCTGCATTTGCGTCTTATTTCTTTATTTATCTTGCTATACTTCTCATGCACGAATATATTTTCTTTCCCTTGTTGTGAATCTTGCCAGTTTTCCATGTGGTGCTTCTGTAAAGTCTCGACTGCTGTCCGGACGAGATAAACCTTCACCATCATTTTTTATGCCTCACTCGAGGTGTTGTTGCAGCGGTATTTCTAGGTCTTTAACTTCCCAAATAGTCTGTATTCATCTTACAGCTGCCGTATATTCAGGTAATAGCAGAAGAAAAAAAATCACTCTGAGAGAAAAATTCTTCAGAGGTTCACAGTCCGTCACACAAGACACTGAAACACAATCGTCGCCGTTGCCGTCATCATGTGCTTTCTTCAAAACTAAGGCTGACGGTAATGAATCTCCAGTTTCCTCGCTCCCTCGCCTTGATGGTACACTCAGCCAGGCTGTGTCCTTTCCACTCTCGTATGTTATCCACCCATCTACATCTCTGTTTACCTCTTCCTCTTTTACCTTCCAACTTTTCTTCTAATATGATCTTCATTCTGTTGTTGTGTTGTGCCTTTTGACATGGCCAGAGTATTTTGTTTTCTTGATCCTTATTTCTTTGAGAAGTTCACATTGCACTTGAGTTGTTCTAAAACTTTTTTATTTGTTCTTTTCATTCTCCACGTTATATGAGCTAAATTTCTGTAGAACCACATTTCTGCTGCATTATCCTTCTCTCTCACTTGTTACTTCGACTCCTGGTTTCTGATTACATTAAAACAGAATAGATATATCGTTTTACAAATCTCAGTTTTGTTTTTATGGGGAGATTTCTGGATAGCATCACTGTCTTCATAGTGTTGAATGTATCTTTTTAAAGGCATTCCTGTTCTTTTCTCTATCTCCATCTCACATCCTGAATAATTAAAATTTATTTATAGCTTTTATACTTATTACTATATAGTTGCTTGTAAAACTTATCATTTGTTTACATCAAGGTTAAAGTTATGACGAAAATGTACAGATGAACACTTATCAAATGTTGGAGATTTGCCTAACAAACCTTTGATAAAGAATAGGAAACGGTTAATAGCCTGGATAGCCTGATACAAACCTTATGACTAGCCAGCACGTTATTAAAAAAAGCAGTCATACAGTGGATCCTCGCCCACAAGCAATAACATCCAAGGAAATGAGGAGCCAACAGACTGGCAAAAATGAGAGGAAGGATGCAACAGACCAACAGAAACTCAACTTAGGAAGAAGCAAAGAACAGATAAAACAACATCAAAAAAGCAAAAACAGATGTCGAATACCATAAACTTTCAAGACAGGACCAAGTTATAATCTTCAGAATAAAAACAGGACACCGCAGGCTGAGGCACCATCCATACCACAAGCTGAAAACAGGCCCAGCAGACCTATTTGCCTGGAGCAAGGAACAACAGACACCACATCACGGCCTCCAGAGTTGCCAGGGCAAAGAACCTGGCCAGACCCCAGCCCTCTACAAGAGAAGCTCTACGGCGATCCTGAAAACCTGAAACGAACCTCCGCATTTGTGAGAGATATTGGAGTCGATGTCTGTGCGAACAACGAAGAAGAATAATTCAAGTAAAAGGACAGTCCTCTCATGTCATAGAGGCGCCTACTGGATGTTATTCTGATACCTATATTGTCTTGACCTGTCGGTACACATGTGAGTGACATGCTTCGAACCAGGCCTGAACGTATATACTTTTCTAGATCAAGAATATACCGGACATGAACTTCTACAGCTGGTTTATGCTGGTCTGGTCAGACTGGAGCCACCGAAATCGCTATGAAAAGCTAGTGCATTAACCACTTCGCTGCTCAACCGCCTGAGGCGCTATAGGATACATCTTATTCATGAAGTGTTGTTTTTATTTACTTCCTTGGTTACTATCCAGGTCTGACATTTTCTCTGCATGTTGTACCGTATACTTGTAAAAGCAGTTAAGTGTCCAAATTAATCTGCTGTTACGACGTTGTTTGTTGCGTCGTAATCAAATTTAACTTTTTTTCTGCAGATAAATGTAAATTTTATCTATTACAAACGGTCAAACTAAAAAGGGCGTGAAATTATGCCGCACATGAATCTAATGTGACACTCAGCTAACATACTGTCCATTATCCACTCACACATAAACAGACAGGGGTGTATGGTTCAGTTTTACACACAAAAAAAATAGAAAAAAGTGAGGAAAGTAAGCAAGACCGAGAGTGACCGAAGGTAAAATGGGCATGTATAAATGAAGATCATAAATTTTAAGATGTAAAATTCGGGCCTCAGGTAGCATAGTCCTTTACAGGACGTTCGACTGTTTCCTATTAAATGGTCAAGGTGATGACCCATGTTTTAAAAAAATTCATTCGATTCTATGAGCATGTAACAATCCAGTATTTCGCCAAAGGCCTTTTTTTCAACATACAAAAACAAAACAACTGATAAAAACAAGAAAAATAGATGAAAAAATGAACACTTAGCTTTTTGGATATCTTCCTTGAAAGGAAGGCGGGCAGAAAATATGCAGAAAAAATGGCCAGAATTCTGAAGAAACAGTTAGAAGAAGAAGCAATCTGTTTTTAAGCGTGTTCAGTTACAGATGCATACCCCATCGTCAATTTGTTCATCACATTTTTCATCACTGCAGTCGTTATCAACACCATACGATGCGTTATTTTCTCTTCCTTCGAATATGTAACAGTTATCAGCGAAACATATACCTAAGGATTTTCCTTTGTAACTTCTGATTCATGTAATAATTAGCTATTAAGTTAAGTACATTCTGCAGTTTAAACAAAGTTCAAAAAAATTATCAACAGATTTTTCAAATAGGGAACAACCAAGCTTGCTTATGATAAGGCATAGTGTATGGTTACCATAGAAAAAAGAAAAGAAAATAGTAAAAGAATGCCCAATAAAGTCGAATATATATACGTCCAGCATCACCTGCATGTCGTAAGAGGTGCGAAGTGTTAGTGCCTTCATATTTCTAGACCATTACAGCATTTGAGGTAGGGATGACTTGTTCTGCAATATTAAGAAACACAGAATGCTGCTAAGTGAGGGGACACAATGTGTGAAAGTTCGGAATCAATAGATGTACTGTATATATATATATATATATATATATATATATATATATATATATATATATATATATATATATATATATAAGTAGATAGGTAATCCTCTCATGCCTTAGAGGCACATAGGGATATGGTGTTAGTTCCCATATTTTCCTTGACCTGTCAGCACACTAGAGGGTTATATGGTCAGTATCACGCCTGGCCGCCTTTCCTTCCCCAACTCCAGAAGAAGTCGGGTACCCATTTCTACAGCTGGGTGACTGGGGCGCCTCAGGCCGGATTCGAACCCCCGACCTTCGCCATGAGAGACTAGTGCACTAACCACTTCGCCACTCAGACGCCCCATATATATTATATATATTATCCTTCCCGTGCCATTAAACGTCACATAGTGCTCGCAAGGTAGTTCGCCAAATTTTCCTGTTTTCGGCGAGCTTTTCAACCTTATCAAGAGATTTTATGCCTACTAATTTGGCGTATCTTAACAATGTCCTCTTTAGAGTTTCATGTGGTCTGCCTCTTTTTCTTTGGCCTGTTGTGTTCCACTTGATAGCTTGTTTTGGGATTCTCTGATCGTTTCTTCTCATCACGTGACCAACATATGTCCATCTCCTTTTCGTCATCACCCATGAGACTGGTTGTTGTTCAGTCATCTGTCTTATCGCTGCATTTTTCTTGAATTCGTTCCACTTGATGCAGAGTATTTTCCTTAGGCATTTGTTTTCAAATGAGTCCAAAATTTTTGTCTGTTTCTTTAGTTGTTTTCCAGCTTTCACATGCATAAATTAGGGTGGATATTACATTTGAATTGAATAGTCTGAACTTGATTTTTGTGCTTATAACTTTTGAATGTCATATATTCTCAGGTTTCTTGAAAATCGATGCTGCTTTTACAATTTTAATTATAACTTCCTTTTTGGTGTCACCATCCTGGTTTATGTAACTGCCAGGGTATGAAAATTGATTAACTTCTTCAACATCTGTCCATTCTACGTGTATTTTTACATTTTGATTAATGGGAAGTTTCATTATTTTTGTTTTGTCCTTGTTAATCTCAAGTCCTATTTTGCTAGCCAGTGAAGACAGGATATCTGTTTTTTTCTTGCATGGAATTAATATTGTTACTGATAAGAGTTATGTCATCTGCAAAATCAAGATCTTCTAGTTGAGTCCCATGTACCCAGTAAGTACCTGTGTTACCTGTGCAGCATTTTTTCATTATGAAGTCTATTGCAATTCCAAAAAGCAAAGGAGATAGTATGCATCCTTGTTTCACGCCTGTTTCAATTTGGAACCATTCGCTCATCCCTTCTTCTGTTTTGATTGCACAAATATATCTGTTGTAGCGATCCTTAATGATGCTGACAGTTTTAAATGGTATTCCACACAGACTTAAAATTCTCCACAATGAATCTCTGTGTGTGCTATCAAATGCCTTTTTAAAATCTATGAAGTTCAGTATTAGTGGTTTCTGCTTTTCAATATGTTCTTCAAGTATTATTCTTAGAGTAAAGCTCTGGCCGAGACAGCTTCTCCCTTTTCGAAATCATGCTTGTTCTTCTCTCATTACAGTATCCACTATATCTTTAAATATATTCAAAATGATCTTGCAAAATACTTTTGACAAAACTGATACTAAGGTTACTCCTCTCCAATTGTTACAGTCACTAAGGTTGCCTTTTTAAAGATGTTAACAATGATTCCTTTTTCGATTTAGAAGGGAGCTTTTCTTCTTTCCAAATCTTATTAAACATCCTCTGTACTTGTCTTATGTTGTTACTATTGATAGCTTTTAACATTTCGGCTGTTATTTCATCTTCACCTGCAGCTTTGTTGTTAGCCATTAAAGTCACTGCTGTTGAATTTCATGCAACGTAATTTCATCTAGGTTGACATTTAATTGTGGGGTTGATAAATCGATTTCAGGGTTTATCAGTTCTTTTGGATATGGTCGATTAAGTATTTCTTGGAAGTGTTCAGCCCTTCTTTGCTTTTGGTCTTTACTTGATGTTAATAGGGTTCCAGTTTTGCTAAGGATTAGTCTTTCTTCAGATGTAATAGTACACTATAGCCTCTTATGTATGTTATATAAAGTTTAGCTGTCTCCTGTTTTTGCTGCTTTCTCTGCCTCTTTCGCCATATTGTCTATGTATTCTCTTTTTTCCCTTCTAGCTGAACTTTTTACTTTATTGTCTATTTCTTTGCATGTTGCTTTCACCAGATCCTTTTCAAGATCTGTCTTTACATTCAACATGGCTAATTTGACTGCTCGTCTTTTTTGTATGTACTTCCATGTGTTTTCTGATATCCATGCTTTTCTGTTTGTTTTTTTCAGTCCAGTGCTTGCTTTTGCTGCTGTGATTATGGCTGTGCTGTAAGAATTCCATAATTCATCTATACCTATCTCCTCTACTTCACTGAGTGTTGTGGAATGATTGACAAGTTCCTGATTGAAATTACTGTTAGCATTCTCTTCTTGTAGGCTGTGGCTGTTTATCTTTCGGTGTATTGATTTCTTGTGTTGGCATTTCAGTTTTAGTTTTATTTTCCCTTTATACAGATTGTGATCACTGTTGCATCTGCACCCCTATATGCCTTTACATCTATCAGAGATGTTCTGCATTGCTTTCTAATGCAAAATGATCTATCTGGTTTCTAGTTCTATCATCTGGAAATATCCACGTTGTTTTATGTATCTCTTTGTGTAGAAATATTGTGCCTCCAATGACCATGCCCTCTGTTAGACATATTTCAATTAATCTTTCTCCGTTCTGATTTACCGTGTCAATTCCTTCTTTCCCCATTACTTTTTCGACATCGGTGTTATCTTTCCCTACCTTAGTGTTGAAGTCCCACATAGCAATTAGGATGTCGTGTTTAGGGACTTTGTTAATGATTTGTTGTAAGTGGTGATAGAAGTCGTCTTTCACTTCATCATCTGCATAGTTCGTGAGTGCATAAGAATGTATTATTGTCATTCTTCAGTGTCTTAGGTTGTATCGGGCACTTATTATACGAATGTTCACTGGTTCCCATTCTACAAGGCTCTTTGCTGCTACATTTGACATAATTTTACCTACCGCCTCTTGGTGTTTCCCGTCGTCTCTGCCTTACCGTTTTCCGCCGATCTTTTTCCCTGCTTCTGGGCATCGCATTATGCCCAGTACTCTAGGTGGTATCTCTCCATTTCTCTGATGACCTGAGTAGTTTTTGTTGGTGGTGCCATTGTTTTTACGTTCCAGAATCCAATTTTTGTGACATGTTCAGGGCCGATGAATGTATTCTTTGAGCTCTTCGGAATTGGCATCCCTGATGCTCGGTTGGTTTCTTTGCGAGTTTCCGTAACACGTTCTTTTATCCACATCTAGAGTCACCTCTAGATATTTCTCAGGATAAGGTTGTTAACCTTATGTCCAACTCCTGATTCAGGATATGTGACAGATCAAGCGGAATTCCGCTGATTTTGCATGCCGGCAAGAGCGTTAAAATGAAAAAAAAAACTCTGCCATTTTGCACGTCACACCGGAAGCCTTATATATATATATATATATATATATTTGTATATTGATTTATGTATACAGCTACACAAATACTTTATGATTTGAAAAACGGGACATAAGTGCAGAAAGTAATATAATATTAATATAGTAGAACAAATCTGAGTTTTTGGGTTGTTTTTATTTTTTTAGAAATTGAATGTAGTACAACACGAAGTTTATAATAATAGCTTTATCAGTAATGCTGTACTACATTTTATAAGAAAAGATAATGATCTGAAATTTAAAACGACGATTTATACTAAAAGATAAATGTGGCTCTAAAATTATAGTTTCTGTACCAATTAAACGTAATATGTGCAACCAATTCCCCCCCACCCTCCGAAGAAAACTTAATTAAAGACTTTGTGCAAAACAGAGCTTATATGAACAAGCATGTATGCCTTTATTAAAAAAAGAGTTCAAAATTCTTGAGAAAAAGGCATATTTTTGTGCAAAGTTTCATATGAACAAGCAAACTTTTCAATTAGACTTTCGAGGTCCATTTCTTTGCCCGTGTTTAGCAGAAGTCACTTGTAAATACAGAAGTGTAAGATAGGATTGTCTTCCGAAAACTGTAGGCAAAACACAAAGACTGGAAATAATGAAAATAATCGCGAGAAAGGGTTTAAGAATGGAACTTCGGACTCCTCCATGATGTACAACAGTCAAGGCACGGCAGGTCATCGCTTCAACCATTTGACGTCGAAGTATTCATTATTATCAATCATCATCATCATCATTATCATCATCATCATCATCATCATCATCATCATCACAGGAAGTTACTCTGATCCAAATTCCCACATCTTTTTACCTGTTTCCATAGCAATATTTTTAAGACCCAATAAAAATAGTTTTTAAACTAAGACGTACAGGAAAGGGTTAATCACTATTAATGCAAGTTAGTATGCTAATGAGAGTATGCTCCATAAAAATGAGAAGAATTTGCTTCTCAAAGAATGGGTTCAGTTGTTAAGGCAGTCAGTTGTGACAAGCCCAACGTGGCTTTACTGTCCAGGGCATGCGGGAGTACATGTATTGTAACTTATTTTGTCATGTTTTGTCAAGGTTTTACGTGTCCTCAGCTGTGAAACAAATGTCATCCAACAGCTCATCGAATGTTTGGACAGAATGAAACAAAAGTCATCCAACAGCTTATCGAATGTTTGGACAGAGTGAAACAAAAGTCACCCAACAGCTCATCGAATGTTAGGACAGAATGAAACAAAGTCATCCAACAGCTCATAGAATGTTTGGACAGAGTGAAACAAAAATCATTCAACAGCTCATCGAATGTTTGGACAGAGTGAAACAAAAATCATTCAACAGCTCATCGAATGTTTGGGCAGAGTGAAACAAAAATCATTCAACAGCTCATCGAATGTTTGGACAGATTGAAACATAAATAATTCAACAGCTCATCGAATGTTTGGACAGAGTGAAACAAAAATCATTCAACAGCTCATCGAATGTTTGGACAGAGTGAAACAAAAATATGGAAATAAGCAATAAAAAAAGGAAAAAAATTACATTTAAAAATCTGTAAAATGAACGAATTTTCTTGGTTCAGGCAAGAGACCACTGATTCATTTTGTGGTATACCGGATACTATATGACAGTAGATATGTTCGCTCGATCAATAGATATGGTGTAGTTGTGACTGATGGTCAGTTGTGAAATGAATCCATTTTTAACTGTAATTTGAGAAGCCCCAAAAGCTGGAGGAACAAACCCCGACAACAGCTCCGAAAATAACACCATGGCAACGAATCTGACAAAGAAGACAGCGGCACCTTAGTCCAGTTGGCGCTATATTCTTTCCTACCAGTCTTCTAGTTCACGTGGCTTGACTGTTTTTCCCTTAGTAAAGTAAATGGGTCCGGAGTAGTTTCGTGTATATCCGTCAAGCACTTACCACATTTCGCAAACCCATTCGAAGCTATAATGATATATACTTGACATGCTTTTAGACCGCCTGAATAGATCTAGAAAGTGAAATGTCGCTTTCTTTGTCAGCTACATTTTGTGTTTTCATAAAGTAATAGTCAGTGGCCCGTTGGTGGTGTGGGGGGGGGGGGGAGAGAAAGGGGACCCACATTTTATAACGCTTACAGTAGGCTGAGACACCCAAACGAGTTAGTTATCATGACAGTAAAGTTAATTTTTATGCTGGGAATACCTACTATTTCCATTTCAAATGTATTTTTTAAAAATAATTGTTTCAGCATTTTAGTTCACTCTTAGGTTAGTCATGCAAGATGTTTCATAGTTTCATAGTTTATTGTACATCTGGTTTTATAGTCGTTTTTTTTTTAGTTATTTTAAATAAACATTTGGTATTCAGAAGCATGAGTAGATAAGTCAGTCATAAAAAGTTTTATTAAAAACTGTCAAGCCTTGGCTGACTGCCAATAGCTCACAATGACTTTAAATATATTCCCTGGACAAAGTTATTGTACGTGGGCATATATGTGTGTGTGTCATAGAGCAGAAGTTTCTCAAGATAACGCCACACTACTGGCGCTTACAAATGAAGATTAAGTTGTAGAAACCTCCTGTGTAGATGTCATAGAGCAGAAGTTTCTCAAGATAACGCCACACTACTGGCGCTTACAAATGAAGATTAAGTTGTGGAAACCTCCTGTGTAGATGTCATAGAGCAGAAGTTTCTCAAGATAACGCCACACTACTGGCGCTTACAAATGAAGATTAAGTTGTGGAAACCTCCTGTGTAGATGTCATAGAGCAGAAGTTTCTCAAGATAACGCCACACTACTGGCGCTTACAAATGAAGATTAAGTTGTGGAAACCTCCTGCGTAGATGTCATAGAGCAGAAGTTTCTCAAGATAACGCCACACTACTGGCGCTTACAAATGAAGATTAAGTTGTGGAAACCTCCTGCGTAGATGTCATAGAGCAGAAGTTTCTCAAGATAACGCCACACTACTGGCGCTTACAAATGAAGATTAAGTTGTGGAAACCTCCTGCGTAGATGGGGTCCTCAAAAATTGGACTACCGTGTTTCATTCTTTATATAAAAATCAGCATAAATATCTCCCATACATTTACATGTCATATATGTTTGTTATAAGCTTTATCGCTCGCTACAACTTTTACTTGTTTATGTTAACAAAAGCATCCTTTAATTTCACTGCATGCACTGTACCTGTTTTCCTGTCGTTGTCTTAGAAGAAGCTTCTTAACCTTGTGACGATTACAGGCTTCCTCTGTACTGACAGTATATCCCTATGTCTTCTTCTGTAGACTGCCGAAAATTATCATCATCACCAGTTCTATTTAGCACCAACTTGATGCCGAAAGATGCCAAGAGCTTGATTTTCTTCGTAGGAGAGCTAGAAACAGAACAACTGAAAGAAAATTCTGATTCAACAACAGTTTTGTTTTCTACAGCTGTTCAGTGTTCTAGTTGATTGTATATGTGAATGTGTGCTTTAAAAAAGAGTATAATCTATGCTGATAAACAAATGTCCATAACCTTCTTCTTTTGCATTTTCCTAGGGGCATCTCGACACCTTCTCTTCCTGCCCAACTGCACACCCCGAGCTGTGGAGCAGTTTCCGAGGGATATTTTCTCTCAGGAGCAACGTACAAAGGGGGCTGTGATACTACACGTTTTGCTGGTGATATACATGTTCCTGGCGCTTTCTATCGTGTGTGACAGCTACTTCGTGCCATCGCTTGAGGTGCTGTGTGATCGTAAGTAGACAACCAGATTTTGGTTTCAGAAAAGGTTATTACTGGTTTCAGGTTGTTTAAAAAATTCCTCAACCGTAAAAAAAAAAACACGCACGCACGCACGCACGCACGCACGCATATTAATGGAACATTTTATTGTTACAAAAATTATTCGAGTTTAAATGGTTAACAATGTCCAGGTCTTGGCGGTTTGAAATAAATGATCAACATTTGATATCATGAAAGCAATAAACGTGTAGCGATAAGCGATGGCACATTGGTGACTACAGCTTAGCCGATTTTTAAAGTCCTGGGATGTAGTGCTATTTCACAGCCATATGTCCCAGGGATAGTATTTAGTTGTCGCGAGTAATTGTTTCATCACGTGTTGCGATTAATGTTTTCATTGACACCATTTTACTCAGCTTTCTCACCTGAGTCAACATACAGTACCTTGAAAACCGAGTCTCAGCTTCTAGAAACAGGTGAAACTCTGAAAATAAAAGGTGCCATAAGCATTTTTTCATTAGCCTTCTCATGCTTTCTGCAGGTGTTATGTCATACGTGTTTCGGTATGTCAGTTTCATTAACATTCCAATGTTCTAAAACGACAATATAAAATATTTTCCAGTCAATGGAAGAGAGCCAGAGTTCTAGCAATGCTGAGAAATCAGAGCCGTGAAGTCTTAAGTCCGGGTCGGTAGATATGTAAGCTGTGGTATCAGAGCGGTGAAGTCTAGAGTCTTTGTCGGTAGATATGTAAGCTGTGGTATCAGAGCGGTGAAGTCTAGAGTCTTTGTCGGTAGATATGTAAGCTGTGGTATCAGAGCCGTGAAGTCAGTTGTCCGGGTCGGTAGATATGTAAGCTGTGGTATCAGAGCGGTGAAGTCTAGAGTCTTTGTCGGTAGATATGTAAGCTGTGGTATCAGAGCCGTGAAGTCAGTTGTCCAGGTCGGTAGATATGTAAGCTGTGGTATCAGAGCGGTGAAGTCTAGAGTCTTTGTCGGTAGATATGTAAGCTGTGGTATCAGAGTTGTGAAGTCTTAAGTCCGGGTCGGTAGATATGTAAGCTGTGGTATCAAAGTCGTGAAGTCTAGAGTCTTTGTTGATAGATATGTAAGCTGTGGTATCAAAGTCGTGAAGTCTAGAGTCTTTGTCGATAGATATGTAAGCTGTGGCACCAGAGCCGTGAAGTCTAAAGTCTGGGTCGGTAGATATGTAAGCTGTGGTATCAGAGCCGTGAAGTCAGAGTTTGGGTCAGTAGATACGTAACATTTAAGGAATCGATGTTGGGAGTCGAAGTCGTATAAAAAACAGAATGAGGTACTAGCTATCCAACAAGATCAAAATTGCCCGACCAACAAGTAGGACTTCATTATGCTGTCGGAAGAGCTATTCTTCAAGAATGCCCAACATACGAGGAACATAGAAAATAGATATGGCCAGCGCTTATGTCACTCCAAAGAAAAAAACTGCTTGAGGATGTACACAAATTCCAGATGACCACACATTACGTTATATACAAGTCGGCGTCTAAAAACAATCTGAAAAACAGGAATGTCATTAAAACGACTTGGGAAGAACTCATGAACAGCGATGATTTGAGGCACCATTTGCTGAGAAACTGCTAATCTACGCCTGTGTTATGATAGACTTTATACAGCAATAACTAATTTATAAAAACATAAAACGTAGTAGACGGTGATTGCTTCTAAATTTAAAGTTTTTCTTCTTGTCTTCATTATAAGGATATAAATCCATTTATCTGCCAATAAAATACAACTTAAGTGTAAACTTAAAAATATTTGCGAGTTCCTTTTGCCCGTTATTCTAAATCTCTTCAATATGTGTGAATTTTTATATCGTATTAATCACGGCTGTGACTTATTTTTTCATTAATCACGGCTGTGGCTTATTTTTTATATACGGAGAAAAGATAACGGCTAAGTACTTTTCTTACCGAATAAAACATTGTGATATATATATATATATATATATATATATATATTTTAATGAACGTATTGTAAAAATATTATTTATATATAATTATCGTGCTATTTGTATTACATATTTTCGTGGGACATATTCATGATTCATATCCAGATATCAAATTGTTTCTCTCTACAGTTGTTCTCCTTTCATACTTCAGTCTACACTGAAATATTGATCGACATACGTCTACGTTGACACAGTAATCAATGATTTATTTTATCATAACCAGACACAGTAGTACGCAGCATAGGAACATAACACACAAGAACACACAACATGCCAGAATGTACTGAAAGTATAATAAATATGGATCAGTCCCATTAGACAATGCTTTGACATTCACGTGGTTCTTTAAGTAACAAGAAATCTGCTTGTTTGTATTTCAACAGTCATCAAATAACCTAACATGGATAAATGGCCTAATTAAATGAAAATCTTGTATATATATATATATATATATATATATATATATATAATATATATATAGAGAGAGAGAGAGGGAGAGAGAGAGAGTTTTGTATACGTGTATACCTGTTGCACAGATAATAACAACACCAGGTCTTGAAGTCCTCTGAATCATATCTTTACAGTAGACACTTTCTGGTTCGTCTACTCAATGATCTGTATCGAAACTATACCACCTAGATAGCTGTTGCGGAGAGCGGACTTTCTGTGACTGATATCAACATCTTTCCCATGGCTAAACCAAACCAACTTCATCATGGCGACCAGAATCAAGCAAAGAAGTCCCCTCCTTTTCTGTCGACAGCTGAGTCGGGTCTGTCCTTTAACCTTTCAAAACTTATCCATCTCACGCGATCACTAAATCCGAAAATACTCACAATTTAGACCGTGTTATTTTGTCTAACATACTACCATCGAAGATTAATGTTTGAATATGTTCTATTGAGATACCTTATGCTTTCTGAATCGTGATGGAAGTTTTGTCTTTTCGTATGTGCTTTAAAGTGTAGTCTTTCCCGTCGCATTGAAGATCAGTCTTAGACGTGGGTGTTGCTTTTTTAAAAAACTTTTTGACTCCTTAACTGCAGGTTTTGTTAAAATCTCCTTAACTACCGGTTTTCTTAAAATCTTCTTAACTACCGGTTTTGTTAAAATCTTCTTAACTACCGGTTTTGTTAAAATCTTCTTAACTACCGGTTTTGTTAAAATCTTCTTAACTACCGGTTTTGTTAAAATCTCCTTAACTACCGGTTTTCTTAAAATCTCCTTAACTACCGGTTTTCTTAAAATCTCCTTAACTACCGGTTTTCTTAAAATCTTCTTAACTACCGGTTTTGTTAAAATCTTCTTAACTACCGGTTTTGTTAAAATCTCATTAACTACCGGTTTTGTTAAAATCTCATTAACTACCGGTTTTGTTAAAATCTCATTAACTACCGGTTTTCTTAAAATCTCCTTAACTACAGGTTTTGTTAAAATATCCTTAACTACAGGTTTTGTTAAAATCTCCTTAACTCCTGGTTTTGTTAAAATCTTCACTGTTGCTAATATACATTTTATGTTCGTCACACTATTCGTAAGATCGCTAAAAAAAAAAACAAAAACAAAACCCGTTAAGCTCTTTCATTTCTGGCCATTCTTTAGAGTATCTTGAAAGTCTGTGTAGCTGTAGTAAAAAACGTGTGCTAAAATACAATAGCTAATATTATAAATTCAACTATTTCTGTTTCAAAGTAAAATTAATTTATTTTTATACAGTTAATTCAAATTGTTACTTAAGTACTTGCTTTCACAATTAAACTATCAATGATTCTTTTTCCTCATTAACAAGAAGTTGAATGAACAGAATAGATTACTGAACTGTATGATGGAGCAATTCCAGATCTGATGTCAAATATGAATATCTGTGATGGACCAGCACTGTTTGTAGACTTGTCTTAGATGCCATTAAAAATACGAAGAGAGGGAAAAACGACATGACCTGAAAAAATATGTGTAGAAGAATTAGAAGTTCCTAGTAAGTTTCGTATTAAAAAAATAACACAATTGTTGAATAACATCTATAACACGGCATATATACGTAATAAACTATTAAATCCAGTCTCTTAGCTTTAGCCACAGAAGCAAGAGTGTGAAGACTTGAGAACATTAAGCCTTTAATGTCATATTACAAAACTACAGTTGATTACTGTGAGAAGAACTAGACACAGAATAAAGAGGGAAATAGGAGATGAGCAGTCTGGATTTGTAGAAGGAAAGGAATACTTAGTGCCATATTTGCACTAAGAGCTCTGATAGAGAGAAATGTAGAAGTACAGAAAGACTTATTTATGTGCTTCATTGACTATACCAAAGCGTCTAATAAAGTTAAACATGATGAAATCATGAGAATGTTAGAGGAATAAATATTGACGACAAAGAACAGATGATAATAAAAAGGATGTTTTCGAATCAAGAAACAGCCGTCGGTGTAGAAAATGTGATAGACAAATATCAACCAGTAAAGCAAGGAGTTAGACAAAGTTGTGCCCTCTTACTGTACGGTGAAAATTTGAGAGAAATAAAAAAAATAAACCAAGAATTCGAGTTGGAGGTTGTAACGTGAATAATCTACGATATGCAGATGATATATTACTAATAGTAAGAAAAAAAACAAAAAGTCTACATAAATTATTTGACATAGTTGTGACAGAAACCGAGAAGAAGTGACTCGACCCAAATAGGAAAAAAGCAGAAATGGTGATCATGTCTCGAAAGAAAAACCCATGTAAATGTAATGTTAAGGAACAACTTTTAGACAAGTGCCTGCATTTAGATATCTGGGCACTCGAGTAACATCAGATGGGAATTGCACCTCTGAAATCAAGAATACATTATGTCAAGCCAAAAGTAGTTTTCCAACAAATAAGAAACATGTTGTACAATGCATCTCTATCAATGAACATTATAAAGAGATTTATAAAATGCTACATTGAGCTTATCCCACTCTACGGAAGTGAGTCATGGAACAATCAACAGATCAATAGAAAGATCACTAGAGGGGACAGAGCTGTGGATCCTTAGAAGAATGTTAAGAATACCATGGGCAGAGACTGTGAAATGACAACTAGTGAATGTGTAGGAAAAGAAATGTAGATAGGAACCTAACTAAATCCATAAGAAAACGACAGCCATCATTCGTTGGTCATATAATGAGAAGAGAGGACTTGAAAACATCATAACAGCAGGGAAGATAAATGGAAAGAGACGGAGAGGGGGACCAATAGAAATAATTATGGACAGTCTAACTCGATAGCACCAAAAAAAAAAATCACTGGTAGAAAATATCAAGGAACGAGATCTGTAGAGAAGCATGATCTGCCGACATGGCACCTGATGATGATGATGATGTTTTCTTTACTACGCATTATCTTGCTTCTAATTTTTTTTAAACATTCATAACGAAAAAGAAGTTAAATCTTTTATCCAGAATTAGAAATTTATTGTTGCTTGAAATTAATATTCCACTTTCAAGGTTGCTAGGCAACTTTTACTTTCCTTCAGACAGGGGAGATTTAAAGTATATAAATTCCATTATTATATTTTGTTTTTTAAGCAAAAATCCTATCATTTTTATTGTTCGCGCTGACTCTAAAATTCCTTAGGTGGTCTCTTTGTATTCATTATATGCTGAAACTATTCAGACAGCGTTGCGCAAGTCGTTCCCTCGATAGTTTCCTGCTGACGTCGTAAATGATAATGGATTCAAAGAAATCTTTTTCTAAGGGACAGCAGTTCCTGCCTCTTTTAAACCGCTACTTACTTCATTACTCTTAAAGCGCGTTTTTTTTTTAAACTAACAGTACGAACGAGGCTTTCTCTCAGCATTTCCCAACCTTATTATGGACCATGCCTCACCTCAAAGTCTGAAAGATTTTGACCCCCCCACCCCCCGCCCCCACATAATTATTCATAGATTCTAGACTTTTCTTCCTATCTTCCTGTACTAAAAGTGGATGACACTATAGTTGTTTTTTTTTAAAGGAAGGCTGAGGAAAATCTGAAAATAATAACTACACAGGTCCCTCCCATTTACCCCCTCCCCCAACTCATTTTTTTTCTATACCTGCTGGTACTGATTTATTATTGCCTTTTTAAATATACTACTGTCACTTTCTCCGAGACTACCACTATTTGCAGAGCTAGTACAATGTTGTTGTTGTTGTTGTTGCTGCTAGTATAGGCCTACTACAGCTGGTACTGTCACTTTCTCCGAGACTACCACTATTTGCAGAGCTGGTACAATGTTGTTGTTGTTGCTGCTAGTATAGGCCTACTACAGCTGGTACTGTCACTTTCTCCGAGACTACCACTATTTGCAGAACTGGTACAATGTTGTTGTTGTTGTTGCTGCTAGTATAGGCCTACTACAGCTGGTACTGTCACTTTCTCCGAGACTACCACTATTTGCAGAGCTGGTACAATGTTGTTGTTGTTGTTGCTGCTAGTATAGGCCTACTACAGCTGGTACTGTCACTTTCTCCGAGACTACCACTATTTGCAGAGCTGGTACAATGTTGTTGTTGTTGTTGCTGCTAGTATAGGCCTACTACAGCTGGTACTGTCACTTTCTCCGAGACTATTACCACTCGTACAGCTGGCACGGTGCTGTTGTTGCTGCGAGTCTTGTAGGCCTACAACAAGTAGTACTACGCTAAAACGCCCCCTAATCAGATTCTAATCAATCCTAATGCCAATATTCATGCTGTTATTACAGTTAGTATGATTTATTGTTGGCAATAATTACACTGCTTCTGTTAATAGAAACACAGGGGGCACGATCGATAGTGTCCTGGCCTTTCACCTGGAAGGTTGCGACTCGAGACATAAAGGACTAGTGGCTCTCCAGTAGATCAGACTGTACTAACTGGTATCCAGTAACTCTAGTTCCTAAGGATAACAAGTGCTCCTTGGTAAATCAGACTGTATAAACTGGTGTCCGATAACACTAGTTCCTAAGGATAATAACAAGTGCACCCTGTTAGATCAAAATGTAGAAACCGGTATCAGATAGCACTGGTTCCTCGAGAGAGAGGAAACAAGTGCTCCCTGTTACATCAGAACTGTAGAAACTGGTATCCGACAACACTAGTTCCTAGAAATAAAGAAAGCAAGTGCTCCCTAGTAAGTCAAAATATAGAAACAGGTATACAATAGAACTAGTTCCTAGGAATAAAAAAAAAAACTTCCAAAGACAGATAACGCCTGTGTGCAGAGCGTGACACGCCTGAATGCAGTGAACACACCAATAGCAGTGAATGAAGCGATAACAGGTTATCATGCTCATGTCAGTCCAATAAATAAGGGACAACACGAGAGAGAGAGAGAGAGAGAGAGAGAGAGAGAAAGAGAGAGAACGAAAAATTAATTGGAACCATCGCTACTTAGAGCTCTGAAGTAACACTACTGCTAATGTACCATTCCGGTTGATAGTAATGCCGAAACCACCGATACTGCAGGAAATGAACTGTCACAAACAGTAGTTGCGGATTCTCCATTCATGACAGTATTATTGTAAACTGCTGTTTCTACAACTACTTCTGCATCTTCTTTTGACTATATATACGTTTGCTACAGAAGCAACTTCTGAACACCAATGAAATTTTATCTACCTTTACCGCTGCGACTTCTCTTTATGCTTCTGTTACTGTTTGCTGTTAACAAAAACCACTGCTACAACACTATCGTCCTGTTTAATGAGATGGTTAGGGTTAGGTACTGCTAATGTTTTCTGTTTTAAGTGATGCTACTGTGGAGATTATGATCAACATCTTTGCTTACATCTACCAGGTATGAAGTTTCTGAAAATTATGAAATCTCTCTCTCTCTCTCTCTCTCTAATATTTTCGTCTTGCATTCTTAGATATTTTTTCATGTAGGCTGTATACTTATATTTCATATATTTTCATCTTGCATTCTTATATATATATATACATATATATATATATATATATATATATATATATACATATATATATATATATGCAATAGCAAAGATAAGTAGTATAGGTGAACAATGGGCAATGTTAAGATATGAACAATGGGCAATGTTAAGATATTCTATCCACCAAACTGTTAAGGAGATAATACCACCGAAAAAAGAATCTCCTAAGAATAAATGGATGACACATGACATCTTGGGACTGATCAATAAGAGAGAGTAGTAAAAATAACCAAGAAAAATATAGCAGGATAAATAAAGAAATAAGACACAAATGCAGAGAAGCAAAGGAAGTATGGTTAAATGAACAGTGCAGACAAATAGAGGACTCCCATAATAAAGACAGCAGAAACATGCAAAAACGAATTAGTGAACTCACAGGCAGGAAGACAAAATAGACCACAGGATGCCTGAAATCAAAATAAGGTAAAATGTTAATGGGAAAAGAAGAAGACATTGTGAACAGGTGGACAGAGTACATAGGTGAGCTATATGGAGGAGAAAGACCAGAATTAACACCAGATACTGAAAATTGTGATGGGCCACCAATACTTGAAGATTAAATCATAGATGCCATCAAATACATGAAGAAAGTAAAAGCGACTTGGCCTGATAATATAACAATAGAAGAAATAAAGGCCCTAGAGGAGATGGGAATAAAAATAATAACCAAGTTACTGAATGACATTTACAACAGTGGTTATATCCACGTTTATAGCACTATCAAAGAAACCAGGTGCAAAAGAATGTGATGACCACCGGACTATAAGCCTCTCATATCACATAACAAAGTTACTTCTGAGAATTATAATGAGAAGAACAAGGAAAACAATAAAACTGGAAATAGCAGATGTTCGGATTTGTTGACGGAAAGGGAACACACAGTGCCATTTATGCTTTACGAACACTAACAGAAAGAGGTTTAGAAGTACAGAAAGATCTCTACTTATGCCTCATTGATTACACCAAGGCAATCGACAAGGTGAAATATGATGAAATTATTGAAATGCTTGAAGACATCAATATAGACGGCAAAGACCTGAGGAATGTAAAATATCTATACTGGCAGCAGGAAACAGTGATTCAAGTTGAAAATAAAACTGGAAAATATCAACCTATAAAACAAGGGGTGCGACAAGGATGTGTACTATCTCGAGATCTTTTTTCTCTGTACAGCGAGAATATTCTAAGAACCATCACTGGAGAACACAGTACAAAAGTAAAAGGATACAATATTAACAACCTTCGGTATGCTGACGACACAGTACTGATAGCTGAGAACCAACAAGACCTCCAAAATCTCTTGGATAAAGTCCCCAAAGAAAGTGAACAGAAAAGCCTTACTTTGAACATCAAAAAGACAGAGACTATGGTTATATCTAAGAAACAGAATCCACCAAAATGTAGTATAAAATTAAACGGAACTATTCTAAAGCAGGTGCAGAAATTCAAATACCTTGGAGCAGTAATAACGTCAGATGAGAAATGCAGAACAGAAATTAGGAACATAATAGGCCAAGCAAAGACTGCATTTCAGAGAATGAGAAACATATTAGCTAACACATCCTTATCAATGAATGTTAGAAAACAAGTCCTAAAATATTGAACCTATCTTGTTATATGGAAGTGAATCATGGAAAATAGGCAAGTCCGCACAAAAGTCATTGGAAGCAGCAGAAATGTGGTTTATTAGAAGAATATTGCGAATCCCCTGGATAGCAAAAATAACTAATGGAAAATGTTTGAGAAAAGCTGGAGATAGAAAAAATCTTGTAAAAAAATAAGAGAGAGACAGTGTACTTTCATAGGACATGCAATGAGAAGAGGGGGCATTGAAAATATTATAACAAAAGGAAAAATAAAGGGAAGAAGATACAGAGGAAGACTAAGAGAAATGATACTGGACAGTCTGACGAGATGGTGTGAGAGGAGATCACCAACTAAGCTGATGGCCTGCATGAAGGATCGTGTACTCTGGAGAAGCATAATAACCACCGCCAGTCGGCACGGCACATGATGATGATGATTGATATATATATATATATATATATATATATAATATATATATATATATATATATTCATGTAATTTTGTATTCCTTATTAAATCGAGTTTGTGGGAAGAATGAAAGATAAAGTGATAAAGGGCAGAATGTAAGCCCAATTCTTCACCCTTTTAAAATAAAGATCATTCATTCATTCTCTCTCACACACACATACACGCTCGTGCTCACGCTATGTATAACAAAACAAAACAAAACATCTACATCTAGTAGTGTACTTTCTCTCTTTCTTATACCCTGAGTTTTCCAGAGATTATCAGGTTCTCTATTTTATCATGAATTAATTACCTGAAGATTTTTCACGATTTTTTTTTTTTACCTATGATTTTAGTCATTAAAAAGAATGTTCTTCAGAACTTCATCTATTGCTCTATTTTCCATGACAAAGCCATTTTAAGTTCAAGCATATCAGTGAAGTTTGAATTGCTAATATGGTGTACACCTGAACACTTCTGAGCTGTCGCCCTTTGTTTTATTTTTTGTTCATTCCTGGTTATTTATTCATATTTAAAGTTTTTTATGCTATCGTCAGAATGTTAATTTCGCATACCGTCAGCGAGTGTACCAAGTGTTAAACAAATATTAACTGACTGTTATTTTACTTATCATTTTTTTTATTGTTATAGAGTAAACAAACGTACTTTTTAAAAAATCTGATATACGGAGCTAAGATAACCGCTATAGAGTGACAGTACAGTTGTCAGGTCCAGCGAATGACGGCTGCTCAAGATCCCGTCCCGCCACTCCGTTGGTCCTCTAATTAACAGGCTCAGACCGGTCAGTAGAGCAGGTATCACTTTGGTCCCACTGACAGTGAGGTCTACAGAGTAGCTTTGCTTCCACCATGTTCCGACAGTTTAGATTCAATCTTGATCTGAAAGGTGCCTGTTTGCAGTTTCACAGAGATTGATTAAGGATAGGATAATCTCATATCGCTCATCTGAACATAGTTTTGTTATCCGTTTTCTGTTTTGTTCTTTTCTGCAGGAGGTACAAGTTACTCTCAGCAGTTTTATTCAGCTAGCGGTACAAGTTACCTTCAACAATTTTCTTTAGCTAGCACTACAAGTTACTCTCCACAGTTTTCTTCAGCTAGCACTACAAGTTACTCTCAACAGTTTTCATCAGCTAGCACTACAAGTTACTCTCAACGGTTTTCTTCAGCTAGCACAAGTTACTCTCCACAGTTTTCTTCATCTAGCACTACAAGTTACTCTCAACAGTTTTCTTCAGCTAGCACTACAAGTTACTCTCAACAGTTTTCTTTAGCTAGCACTACAAGTTACTCTCAACAGTTTTTTTCAGCTAGCACTACAAGTTACTCTCAACAGTTTTCTTCAGCTAGCACTACAAGTTATTCTCAACAGTTTTCTTCAGCTAGCACTACAAGTTACTCTCAACAGTTTTCTTCAGCTAGCACTACAAGTTACTCTCAACAGCTTTCTTCAGCTGGCACTACAAGTTACTCTCAACAGCTTTCTTCAGCTGGCACTGTTACTCTCAACAGCTTTCTTCAGCTGGCACTACAAGTTACTCTCAACAGTTTTCTTCAGCTAGCACTACAAGTTACTCTCAACAGCTTTCTTCAGCTGGCACTACAAGTTACTCTCAACAGCTTTCTTCAGCTGGCACTACAAGTTACTCTTAACAGCTTTCTTCAGCTAGCAGTATAGTCTTCTCACAGCAGGTGTCTTCTGGTAGCGTTACAAGTTTCATCGGTTTTCTTGAGCAGTAGTAGCCTTTTTTATATCTATGCTTTATAGTGGGAGTATTCTCTTCATCGGGGGCGTTTATGTCCTGTAGCAACAGCATGTCGTAGGGGTGTGAAGTGTTAATGCCTTACATTTCTAAGCTACTACAGAATTGGAGGTAGGGATGCAAGCACCTGTCCTCGTTAATTGTTCTAGGGGAAACTCCAGCTACCCAATTTTGTTTCTGGCTGGGTTGACCCGGTGTAGGTCGATCAAAAAAAAAAAATGTCCGCCCTAGTGCTAAATCGAAGCAGGGACCTTCTGGTCGACAGGTGAGTGCGTTAACCTCTACACACCGCGGCAGCCGCTCTTGGGAGCATAGGAACCAAACTTAAGGAGACACAGTACTCAATCTTTGACCTCGAGCTGAAAAATATTGTTGTTAGATTAGAATTTTCTACAGCTGGTCTTTTCCTAGCTAATCTTACATGCAGTTCGACCAAGCTGTTGATACCTTTTGCCGCCATACTGGTGCCTTAATGGATGTGGTGAAAATGACCATTTCGACAGTCTATTGAAAAGGGCTATGGGGACATGGCGAGAATCCTTGGAATTCTGTAACTATGAAAACGCTAAGACACCCCCCCCCACCCCCCACCCGGGCATAGGACTGATCCATTCTATTATGAAGTTGATTTCCTGCAATGTTTTCGTCTAATTTTCTTAACTGTCCCAACAAAGTCTGTTGTGGGTGTCTTGGTGCGGATGAGCGAGTTTGCCTTGTTCTTTCCACTGACAAAAATCGAACCAAGAGGGAATAGTAGACTTTGATTAATCGTATTTAATGTTCAAATTCTCTTTTCCTTTTCGCAGCTGTAAATAGAGTTTAAGATGAATGCAATGTAAGCACGTTATTTACATTTTCCCTTTCTTCTTCTTCTCTCTTAACCTGTTTTTAAGTTTCAGGTAAGAATCTTTGCACATAATTAATGTCTGTTATGACAAAGAGATTGTTCTAAGAAATCGGCTTAAGCTTGGACAAGGAGGCTCGAACAAGGCTCTTTCGTATTCGTATTGACCCAGCGCTAGGCCAGGAAGTGAGCGAATGTAGTGAAAGGAGTGAGGGAACTCCAGGGACTTGGTGAGTCTGTGAGAACCGTTACTGGGCTTGAAATATCCATATGTCAGTCAAATAGTGAATTTTATATTCACATTACGTCTATCTTTTTTTTTTAAAAAAATTCAGTCACTAATATTTTGCTTTCATATTTTGGAATATGTGATCGTGAAGCACAGGAATTAGCTACTCAAAGTAGAAAAGGTTGGCCATTATCATTTTTCCCGTTTTTGGGATTAATTCTCAATATATTATGTGGTAAACAAGGCCATTCGCTATATCTGTACACACGCACGGAACTGTTGTACGTTATTAACAGTTTTATCTTAATACACCGACAACATATACTCTGGTGCAAAGTTCCCTCTAATCTGCACAGCAGCACGACTGCGCGAACACACACACGCACACGCACACGCACGCACGCACGCACGCACGCACGCACGCACGCACACACACACAAATCATGCCGCACAGGAAATCTTATACGCTGCACATAGAATAAAATAGAATAAAAATGTCCGTTTTTTGATTTCCTGATGTTATTCTCAGCTACAATAGCGCAGAAAAATATGATAGCGTTATATGAGGGGAGCAGAAGTAAGGGTAGACCAAAAGAGACATGGAGAAGAACAACAGAAAGGATGTTGAGCAACAGAGGGCTCACCTGGGCAAGAGCAGAAAAAAAGGCGAAAGACAGGCATTTGTGGAAAACCCTTGCGGAAGCCCCATGTGCCCTGGGCACTTAAGGTGCAGAGAGAGAGATATGAGTTCATTTTCTTCATTTCTTTGGACTTCAGTATTTCTTCCGTGAGAACTTTAGATTATATTCTGTAATGTTGATTTTTCGACGCATATTTGCACATATTTTTTGCAGAATATATCTGCACATGGACTGAAAATTTTGCGCACAAACCGTGAAACCTTAGAAGGCACGATGCCATGGAGTGGCACGCACTAACAGAAACTAAGCTTTTAATTCAGTACTCACCAGATCAAGAGACAATGTGACACATCAAAGAGAATGGTCTCGCGTAGAGCATTAGTAAGAAAAAACAACTTTAAAGTGTTCATCAGAAGACAACGGGCGCGGGAGAGAGAGAGAGAGAGAGAGAGAGAGTGAATATTTGTAACATGTTGGTCAGCACTTGTCTCAGACAATAATATGTAGAATAACCGAACCATTTAGTGTCACCGTCAGTTGTTGAAGTTCTCACATTACAACCGACAGTATGGGCAAAGAAGTTTAACGAAGTTGAAACGAGCACAGACGAGTGCGCCACTAGTCTATCGATTCTCTTTGAAGCACGTTGTTGGAGGTATTTCCTGGACTAACACGGCGGGTTGCTATCATTTTTTATGACATTTTTCTTGCCTGATATCAAAGAACGGGGGTGGGGAGGGGTAAACTGGTATTAGTAGACTTCAGGTATCCCTTCTGAAGATTTGTTTCTCTTCCATTTATTTATCAATTCCATCTTCCTCTTTACTTTATTCATTCATTCTCTTATCTTTATACGGTTTTTATTTCTCTAGTTTCATCATCATCATCTTCTTTCATCTAGGGTATTCGATGTAGAGGTTGTCAAACATATCCATATCATTGAAATGAACAGAAGTAGCCCTGGCTATTTCTTTTATGCGGTCGATTTCCCCTGCTATAAACTTGTAGGCTGGCCAAGTGCGTCATGTGTTTTCCCTTTTCTCTTCTCTTTCTGGCTCTCTTGCGGTCAGAATAGGAGGTTCACCGCCAGTCCAATTCTATCAACAAATCTTTATTGCAACATGAAATGGATTTAATCTAATGTAACAAGCAAGAATAGTGCGTTAGTTCGTTTCGTGAATCCTGTTAACTAAAACTAACAGTACCTATGAGTTCCTGTATGCTGTTACAAACTTTTGAAAGCCATCCTTACGACAGAGAGTAATAAATTAAACTGGGCGTTTTAAATTTTCCGAGCTCATCAATGTTGCAGTACTTTGCTGGTGGTGTCATTTCCTTCCTACCACTATTATTATTATTATTATTACTACTACTACTACTATTACTATTACTACTATTATAGCTAGTGTTATCACAATTAGTAACTTCTGTTTCTATTACTACAACTATTACTACTTCTGCTGATACTACTACATTACACTTTCATATGCCGAATGTCTTGGAAATACGGGCCTAACACTGTATCCCCAGTATGCCTTAATAGCGTGGACATTGGGATTTTATCTTTACTACCGACGAATGCCCAAGGAAAATACTCTGCATCAAGTGGAGCGTATTTAAGAATAATGCAGAGATAAGACAGATGACTGAACAATAACCAGTCTCATGGGTGATCAGGAAAAGGAGATGGACATATGTTGGTCACTTGATGAGAAGAAATGATCAGAGAATCCCAAAACAAGCTATCAAGTGGAACACAACAGGCCACAGAAAAAGAAGCAGACCACGTGAAACTCTGAAGAGGTCATTGTTAAGAGAGGCCAAATTAACAGGCATAAAATCCCTTGATGAGGTTGAAAGACTCGCCGAAGACAGGAAAAATTGGCGAACTACTTTGCGAGCCCTATGTGACGTTTAACGGCACGGGTAGGATATAAGATATAAGAAGAATACTACTGCCATAACCAACTGAAGATTTTACTCTTTGCAGTCACTGAAGTTCAGTCTAAAACATTCTCTGGTAAATACAGTTTATTTATTTTGTATTTTGACTAGAACACACATCAGTTTTTGATCAAACTCGTACATGGTTGTTTGTTTTATTAAACGTGTTCATACGAAGAATACTCTTCCACACACACACACACACGCACACACGCGCGCGCGCACGCACACACGCACACACACACACACAGAGTTTGTTTTGGAAAACGGTTCCAAACTTTCTCTTTCCCTTTTCACATTTTTTTTTAATCTTGGTTTTCTTTCTTGCTGTTTTCTTCTTGCCTGAGGGGAATAAAGCACAGACATTCAGTCTAAGCCGCCATACTGATCAAATTCCTGGATTTTTCACGGTACACACTCATCAGCTGAATAAGGTTTCAAGCCAGTCTCAAGTCCCAATAGGAAAATAAATGTTTAAATCTGGCCTAAGCGAACTGTGTTTCAGTAATAATTCTTGTAACTTGAGGAAACGCTGTCATTGGTCAATGAACTGAGAGAGAAAGACGTTCTAACCGGTGCTGGGAAGATGTCGTCATACAAGTATGTTATAGCAAAAGGAGCAGCGGTACAGTGCTCAGCCTGAATGCCTAGGAGCTGGCCTCAGAAGCAAACTTCTCTACAAATTCAGTCACCACAGTGGCAACGACGAACCCTGGCCAGTTAGCCAGGTCGAGTCTGCTGTGGGGAGCATCAACAGAGAGATAGGAAGTGATGCTGACCAGCCCTGTTTCGCTGTGTCAGATTAGCACAGTGTTAATCACTTCCAATATTTTACAGTGAAAGACTCAAAAAGCATAAAATATAAGGAATAAATGTTGAAAACTTTGACATAAACTATGTGTGATGGATTTCGGCAGCAGAGGAATGAGTCAGAACGTCACCGGCATAAGACTGTTCAAAATACTTGTATGATCACCTGCACCTCAGATACCAACTTTTTGTGCAAAGTGTGATCACCTGCAGCATAAGTACATACGTTCTGTGCAGAATGTGATCAATTGTACTCGAGATATCAATCTCTTTTAGCGCAATTAAACACTCGTTATTCAATGCCTCGGTTATTCGTAGACTGATCTGTATGGGTAATGTGTAATCGGAGATTGGCATCTACGCTTTCCGGGCCTTCCCATATGTGCTCAGCGTACTGTTCCAGCACCCATTAAAGTGTGCTCCTGCTGATGAAGTCAGTTACACACTAGTTATGGGTAACGCGCGCTAAACCACTTCGTTCAGAAAAAAAACCGTCCACTTATTCTCTCATACTCCAACTCGATCATCCTCCTAATGTGATTCCTGTCATTCAATTCGATGTCGAACTCCGTTCGCAGTCTGTCCAAAGTGGCTCTTGCAATATCATCTTTGTCCATTGTTAGGGACCCTGAACTGATGTGCTAGCTTGTACGCTTTCTCGTTGGTTTTGATTCCCGCATGACCTGGGCAGGTAAATGTACGTCAGACTGGATAACCAAGAGCCCTCTAGAAGCTGTATCAACTCCATGCGGAATAAATTCCTCTCAGTTCCCCGAAACATGCTTTTGGGTTTCTATTACAGTGACCCCATGGGAGTCGTCTTGTTCCACCAACCAGGAAATTGTTTTTGATGCTGCCTGCACCTCCATTCTCATGCTGGAGGTGGTGGTTGCATAGGCTCTTGATTTACTGTCAGCCAGTTTGCTGCTGCGGTACATGGCTTAGACTGTGGTATCTGCGAACTGCTATTAGTTTAAAAAGAGTTGGTGCAAAGAAAAACATCAGAAGGGGGCAAACGCTAGAATATCATTGCAACGTCAGGGTGATCAAATTATGTCTCTTTAATCCAGCATGTATGTCTTTTTACAGGCCGTTGGTCGTTTTAACTAAAACAAAACAAAACAAAACAAAACAGAACGAAAGTTATTTTTTTAAAAACATTTTATTTTTTTAACCCGTTTTATTGGGGGGAAAATTGATATTGCCGCACTTGAAGGAGGTTTCGAGCTTGGGATGTTACATGAAACAACACTCCAGATGAATGTCAACTATCTGTGAACTCGTTTCTTGTTCCAGAGGTTTTGGCTTTATACGTTTATTGTTAAGTTGGATACACATTTGGCAAATGAGAAACAACGAGACTTTCGCACAGTAAAGTGATTTAGCACAGTAAAGTGATTTAGCACAGTAGAGTTATTTAGCACAGTAGAGTTATTTAGCACAGTGTTGCATATGTAGTCTTTGAAAAAATAGCACACAAAGCACTTTAGACGCGAGAGAGAGAAATAAAAATGACAAGAGAACTACCTAGGACTCGAACAACGGTCTCCGACAGACTCGGGAGATCTTAGTAGCCAACGCTACGATTAAGAATAAAGAACAAAAGCATCATCTTAGATGTGGAGTATGTCGGTGTGACCTTTTTTTTCAAACTCGCTTTCTTGCCTCAATGAGACCAGGCTTTTTAGACTAGAGTTCATCATCTACATGACATATTGAGTCTTGCTACTGAGTCTTGCTGCAGTGGCCAGACTGTAGCTTCCTGCAAAATGTTGTGTAGATCATCGTAAGGAGGTGAGAGGTGCTCTTGATCGCATTTGATTGATTTGATGATGATGCCATCCTTGCTCCAAGACCATGCGAGTAACGGCAAAGAGATATCGAAAATCATAAGAAGTAATATCACCAGTATTTAATCACAGGTACTGTCCCATGTACTTAATAATTCATTAACTTTGACGGCTATTTTGCCTTGAGACATATATCTTCTTATCTTATCTTATCTTATCTTATATCTTATATCCTTCCCGTGCCGTTAAACGTCACATAGGGCTCGCAAAGTAGTTCGCCAATTTTTCCTGTCTTCGGCGAGTCTTTCAACCTCATCAAAGGATTTTATGCCTGTTAATTTGGCCTCTCTTAACAATGTCCTCTTCAGAGTTTCACGCGGTCTGCCTCTTTTTCTTCGGCCTGTTGTGTTCCACTTGATAGCTTGTTTTGGGATTCTCTGATCATTTCTTCTCATCAAGTGACCAACATATGTTGAGACATATATATATATATATATATATATATATATATATATATATATATATATATATGGGTGTAGTATTCTGCTTGTTCCTATTAAACATTTTTTTATTGTTAAACTCACTGAGACGTTCCTTCGCCACATAAGAGTACAGAACTCTGTTATGAGATTTCCACTCTCATCAGAATCGAGTATGCAGCGTAGACATTTCTCATCAAGCTTTGAAGAAACCCACAAAGCAGCTAGAGTTAAGCGAAAACAGAAACCTGAAACCTTTATATGCAGAATGCTGTTGCCCGCATATGAAAATAATGTGAAAAAGTTCAGCTTTCAAGCAGGAGGAGATAACTACGATTTTTTTTTGTGGTCCATGAACTAAAGCTGACGAGCTTTCTCGCTGAGCTTTGCTGTTACTGACAGGCTGTTGTGAAATGGTGTTTTGTTACTGCAGCCCGTGCAACAGATTACAGAGAGACTTGTATCACACACAGAGTAGTAGAGCCTTCATTTTATTTCACAGATTAGTAGAGCCTTCATACTTCATGAATGTGGAAAAGTGGCACAAATTGTCGTTCCACAAAACAAGAAAGTACGAGTGTTTTTTTTTCGGATATAAGTATTGATAAAACTAAATATATAAATATAGACAAGGCCACCACAGTATCAGAATAAAGAAAAGCATCATCATCATCATCATCATCGTCGTCGTCGTCGTCGTCATCATCATCATCATCATCATCATCATCATCGTCGTCATCATCATCATCATCATCATCATCATCATCATCGTCATCATCATCATCGTCATCATCATCATCATCATCCGATGCCAGTAACCACAATAAAAAATGGAGTCTCAGCAACCGACGTTTTGATGAAATAAAAGTATTCAGTGCACATAGTAGCATATATGTATGTCATTTCTGCGTTGTTGGATAACCTACATCTAACTAGCAGTGCATACAGAGAGCAGCTGTTAGGTAGATGATGGATTTAAGAGACGGGTGCTTTAAAAATATGTCATGCTTACCATGGGGAGCAAAACCCCTGGTAATACTCCTGATTTTTCCATAAGTTTTGCGTTATTGTAACTTAGGACTGCATAGCTAGATCTTGCCCTGCTGCAGCTGAGGTGATTCTTGAAATTACCCACACGTAGATCTAGTTTTAGTTTACTCGCGATTCAGATTCTTGTAAGGTGTCTCTATCTTTGGAACTTTCGAGCTGAGATCACAGGTTTCAGTGGCGTTCTGACCGAGGCTAGATCGATTTTCCCGGTTTAGGGTGGTAGAATTGCTATATACAGAGGTAAAAAATTTTTCGTTTGTCGCCAAATAACTAGAAAGAATCCACATCTAAATCTTTATTCCCAAAGGAAGGAATTCTAAACTATAGGAGCTATCGGTAGAACACGCCGTCATCTTTCTGTCCTGAACTGTTACAAGACATAATTTCGACTGAAAAGAAACCGTACATAACACATCGAAGCTGGGGACTCAGTGCTGTATCACCGCCATATACATAATTTCCATGCATCATAATGAGCCTCTAACTGAATGTTCACATATGTGTGTCGTAGAGAAATATACAATCCCAGGACGTGCAACAGATTTCATCTATCAGTTAGGTTTATACCAGTGAGTTAAGTTTTATGGCCTCGATTTATCTTACCGTTCAACAACACGTGACTGCAGCTATTAATGTAACAGATTGTATGGATATACAGCTACGTGGTAGGTGCCCATAAACCTGATGAACCATATGCAGATGCCACATCGTTGGTTTGTTTCGCTTTCGTCTGATAATTAGAATGAGAATGCAAAAATATGTTATTACCAGTCAAGCACACATTTACGAAATGTATGTTGCGAGGAAGACCGAAACGAAGATGGCTGCAAGACATCGTTGATGATCTGGAAATGGATGCAGCAGCAGCAGGCCATCTTGCTCACAACCGAGAGGCCTACAGGAGTGCTGTTTGAGAGGCAAAGTTCCGCAAGGGACATGCAAAGGAATGAATGAATGAATGTTGCGATTTCAAAGATTAATACAACTTCATAAATCTAGTGTTTTTTTTGCATGCATTATCCTTAACAATTTATATGAGAAGGTTGAGATAAATGAATTGATAGCAGAGACAGTTTCCCTAACTGAATGCGGCGAGTTTTAGTTCTCTTATGCCTTCCACCCATGATATGTTTAAAGATGGCTACTTCCACCCATGATATGTTTAAAGATGGCTACTTCCACCCATGATATGTTTAAAGATGGCTACTTCCACCCATGATATGTTTAAAGATGGCTACTTCCACCCATGATATGTTTAAAGATGGCTACTTCCACCCATGATATGTTTAAAGATGGCTACTTCCACCCATGATATGTTTAAAGATGGCTACTTCTACCCATGATATGTTTAAAGATGGCTACTTCCACCCATGATATGTTTAAAGATGGCTACTTCCACCCATGATATGTTTAAAGATGGCTACTTCCACCCATGATATGTTTAAAGATGGCTACTTCCACCCATGATATGTTTAAAGATGGCTACTTCCACCCATGATATGTTTAAAGATGGCTACTCGACATTCTGTTTTTTTTTTTTTTAGGGGGGGGGGGGGAACTGCCTCCGAAAACAGAAAATGTCTAGACGCTGAGGAAAACTAGATTACACCGTACACACGACTGTTAACTGATGGAGGATATATACACTATATAATATCATATGCAGCTCAGTTCTTGAAAATAGGACATATCCTGACTCACTGCGAGTGAACAGGAAACGAAAGATTAAAAAAAATATTCCAGCACAAGAGCGGCAGTTTTCCAACAAATTGTCTCTCCATGGAGTCGTTCATATTTCAACAAGTTAATCGAATTTACAAACTGTTCGCCACTCGTATCAATAAATTAAACGAGTGCGCGTACATACTGAAAATCGAAACAAATATGGAGAGGTTCAGAAAATGTGTCTACAGACAGAGACAGAAAGTGAAATGGAGAGGAGGAGAGTGGAATAATAATATAATAATAGCTTAGAAAGACAATTATATGTAATATGAATGTAACATGCAGTGACAAGGTTATCTGGGATTTCCAAAAATGCCACTGAGTCTATTTATCGCAGTATTTGCTTTCCCAAATATCTGTTTTCATTCATGTGATAATTTTTCACAAAGTGAAGTGTTTCTCGTCTGTTACTCCAGACTTTTTCGCTAGTTTATGTTTTCGACTGCGACTAGATGTTTCTGATACTGTTATTTTATCTTTTTAAAAAAATATTATATAGGTCTCTGATATTTGTCGCAAGTGATGATTTTGTTCTGCAGGTTTCGTCTTGTATAAGATTATAAGTGTGGAACTCACCTATCCAGATTTGTTGAAGGAGGCATTGATTACGACCTCAGTCCAAATTATTTGCTTTGGTCAAAGTGGAGTATGACATGATCTTAGTCCAAATTTGTTTTATTCAGAGAGGAATAAGGTAATGATTTCAGTGTTTGTAAGGTTGTTTGTAAGGAGCCATAAGTAGCGATCTCAATCCAGATTTATTTTGTTCTAAGAAGAATTGGTCATGATCTCAGGCCATATTTTTTTTTAAGGCGGCATAAGTCATTATCTCAGTCCAAATTTGTTTTGTCCTAAGAGGCATAGGTCATGACCTCAGTCCAGATTTGGTTGTGTTTAAGGAAGTGTATGTACTGATTTCAGTCCAAATTAGTTTTATTTCAGTGAAGCATGTATACTGATCTCAGTCCAATTTTGTTTCAGAAGCATGCCACTATCTCAAATGCTGTTTGCTTTGTGTAATGAGACACAAACGCAGTCCTGAATTATTTTGGTTACAGGGTTATATGACAGTATCATGAAAGGAAATTTATAGTCATTAAAATGTCAGTAATCAGTGTCGTTATCACTTCTGAAGCACAACCTAGCTTTGTTTGTTCCAACTCTCGTAGTCTTTTGTAACTTTCTTACTGCAGTCGTAACTCCTCCGTTACACAGAGTTATATGAATATTCTCACTGCATGTTCGCAAGACATCTAGACTTGATGTCAGGAAAGAAAATAAAGGGGGTTTTGGAATCATTTTTCATTTGATGCCTCTTGTCTGTGGTTGTCTTTTCGTACTTCTTCATGTGTTCATTTGGTGCGTTAGTTTCACATTGAATCAAAACAGTTTCATGAACAGTATATCAGGTGTGTTTTCAGACTGACCGATTTTGTTTGGAAAATCAGTGTAAATTTCTGAAACTTAACTGTGCATGTGTGCCATGAAAAGTCTGCATTTCTTATATGTGTGTGATAACTACTGTAAATTCTTGTTGAGCTTATCTGAGTGTTTCGCATCAAAGTTGGCTGTGACAGCTAGGGTACACGAATCTAAGAAGGATACTTCGGGCACCATGGACAGCCGGAAAGAGAAATTTTAAAAAAGTAATACAACAAGCAAAGGAATATCTAAGATTTATGCTGTACATAAGAAAACGATAATCAAAGTTTCTTGGACACACTAGCAGACCTGAAGGTCGTGAAAACTTGGTCGTGGCTGGAAAGATAAATGGCAAAAGACAGAGAGGGCGAAGAAGGCAGACACACCTGGATGGCCTGACTGCACGGTCTGGCGACTTGATTCGAGACACATGGAGGATCAAGCGTGATGGAGAGAGATGACCACATACACCTGTCACTATCAGCATGGCACTATCTGATCTAATACATGAAGCTTTTTTTTTATTATTAAATTGTATCCGCGTCACTCTTATCTCTGGAAATTTTAATTCCTTTCGTCTTTAATCTGCTGCACAATCAAATACTGCCGCTTGCTAAATAAATAAATACACACACACACAATATATATATATATATATATATCGAGCCCTATGTGACGTTTAACGGCACGGGAAGGATATAAGATATAAGATAAGATATATATACTATTTCTCCAGTACGTACAATGACCTGAACGTACGTGAATATAATTTTTGACTCGTAAAAACACTGGCATTCTTGTAGTGAGGATGATTTAGGCTGGAGGCCTGTAAATTATACCCCGAGTGGCTTAGAAAATAATCAGTTAGTAAATGTCAAAGGTCACAGACTGCGATGTCACAACAGATGAACTGACAGTGTATGGAAATGTAACCTTAACGTTAACGTGGCGTCTCTTGAATCATCGGAGGAATAAAAACTGAAGGCGAGTGGGGTGAGGTGGGGGGTGGGGGTTGAGCAAACAGATGATATAACCGTGAAACATTTACTGGCCGTAGCAATCTGCTTGTTGTTGGAGTCATCTTTAATTTGCTGAAATATCAATGTAAACAATGCCGACAGAATCGAATCATACAGAGCCACAGTGTCTAGTGGCATGGAGACGGGAAACAAGAATTCGTTACGTAATAATGCTCAAAAGTGTTTTGAGATGGAGTGTACACTAGTAATAGAAGCAGGAAAAAAAAACACCACCAGCCCACACGAAATGTATATCTTTTGTAGTTTTTTTTCCCCACAACAAGGCAAAACACATACACATAGAGAGAGAGAGGAAGAGGGGAAGGAGTGAGAGAAAGAAGGACCGAGAGAGAGAGAGAGAGAGAAAGAGGGACCGAGTGATGGAGAGAGAGAGAGAAAGAGGGACCGAGAGACACAGAGAGAGAGAGAGAGCAAGAGGGACCGAGTGACAGAGAGAGAGGGACCGAGTGACAGAGAGAGAGAGAGAGAAAGATGGACCGAGTGACAGAGAGAGAGAGAGAAAGAGGGACCGAGTGACAGAGAGAGAGAGAAAGAGGGACCGAGAGACAGAGAGAGAGAAAGAGGGACTGAGATATATATATATATATATATATAGAGAGAGAGAGAGAGAAAGAGGGACCGAGAGACAGAGACAGAGAAGGACCGAGAGACACAGAGAGAGAGAAAGAGGGACTGAGAGAGAAGGACCGAGAGACAGAGAGAGAGAAAGAAAGAGGGACCGAGAGACAGAGACAGAGAGAGAAAGAGGGACCGAGAGACAAAGAGGCGCCGAAAGACAGAGAGAGAGAAAAAGAGACCGAGAGAGAGAGAGAAAAGAGGGTCCGAGAGAGAAAAAGAGAGATCGAGAGACAGAGAGAGAGAGAGAAAGAGGACCGAGAGACAGAGACAGAGAGAGAAAGGGACCGAGAGACAAAGAGGCGCCGAAAGACAGAGAGAGAGAAAAAAGAGACCGAGAGAGAGAGAGAAAAAGAGGGTCCGAGAGAGAAAAAGAGAGATCGAGAGACAGAGAGAGAGAAAGAAGGACCGAGAGACAGAGACAAAGAGAGAGAAAGAGGGACCGAGAGACAGAGAAAGAGGGACAGAGAGAGAGAAAGAGCCAGAGAAAGAGGGACCGAGAGACAGAGAAAGGGACCGAGAGACAGAGAGAGAGAGAGGGACCGAGAGACAGAGAAAGGGACCGAGAGACAGAGAGAGAGAGGGACCGAGTGACAGAGAGAGAAAATGGGACCGATTGACAGAGAGAGAGAGAGAGAGAGAAAGAGGACCGAGAGACAGAGAGAGATGGACCGAGAGAGAGAAAGAGAAAGAGGACCGAGAAACAGAGAGAGAAAGAGGGACCGAGAGACAGAGACAGAGAGAGAGAGAGAAAGAGGGACTGCGAAACAGAGAGAGAAAGAGAAAGAGGGACCGAGAAAGAGAGAGAGATGTTGATTTTATTCTCTGAGAAAAAAAAGACGTCTCAAAATAAATTGTTTTGTATCTGAACATTTATTTAGAAAACAGTTTATGACTCTTGAGGTAAGTGTCCCATGGGCTTTCCGTTAGTTTTAATGAGGACTTTTTGAAAAGTAACAGTGCTTATAAGAAAGTAACTGAAGTTTTACGAAGAGATTTCCACTTTTATAAAACCTGTTATCAAGGAAAGAAAGCTTATAACAAAACAATATAATAATGTCATGCACTTAATCTAAATTCTACCATCAAGCACAGAAACACATAAAACTTATTATGCAAATCCAACTGGCTTCTACAATTTGTTGCATGCAACATCATCTTAAAATAATAGTTACAGTTTTGTAGAGAGTAAGGTGAGGTAAAAATCCACCTTTTTTAAATATGCCATTAAGGTATGTTGGGGAATACGGTGTTAGGGCCATACTTCCAAGACCTTCGGCACACGAAGGTGTAAGGTGGTCAGTATCAGGCATGGCCGCATTTACCTTCCCAGGTTTCTCTGGTGCCCGTTTTTTAGAGGCTGGGTGGAAAGAGACCGAGAGAGTGACAGGGAGAGAAAGAGAGACCGGGGCCATACGAAGATAAGATTTTCACGGAAAATGTTAATACTTAAGATTTTCACGGAAAATGTTAATACTTAAGAAGATTAAGGTTTTCACGGAAAATGTTAATATTTAAGAAGATAAGATCTTCATGGAAAATGTTAATATTTAAGAAGATAAGATTTTCACGGAAAATGTTAATACACAACAGGCCACTGAAAATGTTTATACAATAGTTTTACCCGTTTTGTTGTGCTGTTACGAGAAAACTCTGTACTGTTTTTATTTATACGGTTTACTCAAATCAATTTGAACGTTTCGGACAACAACAAGATGCTTTGTTCTTGTACTAAAAAAACGTGCATTCGTATACTTTCCTCTGATGTAGAGTTATGTTCAGAATCAGTCCTTCAAACAAAGTTCTTTTTTAAAATTATTCACCGTGATCTTTTAGTGTAAACAACTTTCTCAGACTTCTGAAACAAATTATATTATGTGATTGTAGGAAAGACTGGGCGAAAGCCTCATCAGGGAAAGATACTGACAGAGTAATCCTTAACAGCTTAATTGAAATAAATTTAATATAATCTCTGGGGAGAAACAGCAACCAAAAAGGAAGAAGTCATTCTTCATTAGTTCTATCTGCAGGTGCTTGTGATACACTGTTCTTCAGTCCTAAATCATCCGTTTTTCGCGCTTCCTGTTATATTTCATCTTATTTTCCATCTCTGTGTATTGTTTTTATCGTAATATTTCTTTCTTTCTTTCTTTGTCACTCTTTATGTCTCTCTTTTTCTGTCTCTATCTGTCTCTCTTACGTCCTGATCTCTCTCTCTCTCTCTCTATATATATATATATATGTCTCTCTTTCATCCCGATCTCTCTCTCTCTCTCTCTCTCTCTCTCTCTCTCTCCCCCCGTCTTTCTAATAACATTAGGGCACATTGAATTAACCAGCCAGACAAGAGTGGATCGAATGCTAATTCATGCTTGGAGATTTCATTGACGTGCCCTGGAAGTAAAATTCACTTGCAATAAATTTTCTTTCCGTGGGAAATTGCGTCGCTGGAAATGTCTTTCTTCGTTCTGTGCATAGAAACTTGAAATCGGAAATTACCTCATCATTCTATATCATAGCTCACAATTCATAGAATTTTCTCCTGGGCAACAGAGTTATACCGCACAGGTTCTTGTGTATGTGTAAGTGCTGTCATGTATAAAATATATCCAGTGGAGCTATGTTACATCATCGCTGTTTCTTAAATATGTTACATATTTGAAATACATTTACTGTCCACTGTAAGCAAACTCGAGTCTGCGATAATCTACTCTATTCATTTTTATTTTCGTCTTCTTTCATGGGGGTGTCTTTTCCTCATATTATTTGCACTTCTGTGGCAGTTTGTAATGCATGCAAAATATTTATTTTTGACATTTAAAAACGACATTTTAATACTGAATTTGAATAAATACCTAACCTGAGTGAATTCCTTTTCGTGCAGATAATAAATTACAGGTTTTAAAATGATCCACTTGTGAAAGAAAACTTTGTCTACTACCAGCTAAACAGAGTCATCTTCCAGAGGTTATGTACTGGGCACAACAGGGTAAGCTACCATCTGTACAGCACATTCAAGATGAATATGTATATGGGACCAATAAGATGACAGCTTACCACATATTGTAGGAGTACCCAACATATGAACAACAGAAAAGAAAAATATAGCCAACTACTACACCAGTTCAAAACAAATTGTCTACGGATGCCCACGTCTAGTACAAAATACTTCAAAAGTATACAAGTCGACGTCTGAAAATGTTCGTATTAGAAGAAGCTATCTGGCTTTATGTATCTTACATCTTACATCTTTCCTGTGCAATTAAAAGTCTCTTAGGGTTCGCATTGTAGTTCGCCGTGTTTTTATGTTCTCGGCGAGTTTATCAACCTCGTCAAGGGATCTTATCCCCACAAATTTAGCCTCTTTCAACAATGGTGATAGAGTTTCATGTGTCGACCTCTTTTTCTTCGCCCTGCTGTGTCACATGTGAATGCTTTTTGGGATTTCTCTGATTGTTTCTTCTCATCACGCGGCCGGTATATGTCCGTCTCCTTTTTGTGATCCCTGATGAAACAGGTTGTGTCCTCATCTTCCTCATCTCTGCGTTGGTCTTGAATTTGTTTCATTGCACGCAGAATATTTTCCTTAGACATTTGTATTCAAATTCGTCTAATATGTTGTCTATTTCTTTAGTCGTTTTCCAGCTTTTGCACGCATAAATAAGAGTGGATATTACATTTGAGATGAATAATCTTAATTTTGTTTTCTTTGCTTGTAACTTTTGATTGCCATGTTTTTTCAAGATTTTTAAAGAATATACATACAGGGGTTATATCAGTGTCCACATTTTCTGTAACATGTGAATACGCTAGAATAGGTTTTCTTTTTTAAATGGCTTTACGCAAAAGAGCCAGAGGTGTGTCGCCAAATTCTGAAAGCAAAAAAACTATTTCCCTTCAGATAACAACACGCTCCGTAAAGTGTAAGTTCTGAAAAACATTGAACCCTCCAGGGAAGCGAAAACAGGGAAGAATAAAGAACGTGTGGAGAAATGATACGTTGAAGCTCCTAAAAGCAGAGGGACTCACGTGGCGTGACTTGGAGAACGAGACCAAAGATAGAAATGCTTAGAAAGTCTCAGTCTGTAGCTTATGCTCCGGCGTAGGAGCTATGGACATTGATTGTCTGATTGGTCTCCCAAAGGCCAAACTCTTTTTTGTTTTTTCACTTACCCCGTTCTTCTCCTTTTCAATATCCAAAAGTGACATCTGTATTATTGGCACTGAACTAACCTTTTTCTGATTAAGTTTACTATAGACATCTTGTGATTCTGTTAGATTTAAGCGTTTATAGATTTGAATGTTTACGGATTACTGCAGCCAAAACATTTGCCTTTTGTGTTAGTTGCCATCGTTTCTGAAATAATTTAGCTGTAGGCTACAAAATTCTGTTCAACTCAACTGACTTTTATAGATGCAAAGGATTAGTCATAACCAAATGGTTAGTACATTGGCCGGTTTGTTCGGTTGTTTGTTCGTCCTAGCGGGCATTGCTTCTAGTCATCTTCTTAATATTTTTTATCCTCTCATGTTTTAAGAGCTTTCTCTCACGCCTGAAAAGTTTCTGTCACATCTACGGAGCTTGCTCTTTACATTTTAAGCCAGTTTTTAAAAAAATCTACTCTCTCACTTCGCTGATTGTCATTATCATCATCAGGTGCCATGTCGGTCAGCGCTGACGGTCATGCTTGTCTGCAGATCTCCTTCCTTGATATTTTCTGTCAGTTCAGTTGGTGATTTTTTTTAATGCTATCGCTTTAGACGGTCCATAATTATTTCTCTTAGTCTTCTCCTACATCTCTTCCCATTTATCTTCCTAGTTGTTACGATGTTTTCAAGCCCTCCTCTTCTCATTATATGTTAAATGAATGATGACCGTCGCATTCTTATGGATTTAATTAGATTCCTATCTACATTTACTTTAGTTACACATTCAGTCATTTTAACTGTACACGATATTCTTAACATTCTTCTAAGGAACCACATCTCTGTCCCCTCTTGTGATCTTTCCATCGATCTGTTGATTATCCGTTACTCACTTCCACAGAGTAGGATAGGCTCAGTGTACCATTTTAGAATCCTCTTTCTGATGTTCATTGATAAAGATGCAGTGCACAAGATGTTTCTCGTTTGTTGGAAAACTGTTTTGGCTTGACACATTGTATTTTTTATTCTAGAGGTGCATTTCCCATGTGATGTTACTCGAGGCCCAGATATTTAAATGTATGAACTTGTCTAAAGTATGTTACTTGTACCTTAACACTACATTTAGGTGGTTTTTTTTCTTTCGAGACATGATCATTGTTTCTGTTTTCTTGGTATATAAGGCGAGTCCTTTCTTCTCATCTTCTGTCACAACTATGTCTAATAATTCCTGTAGGATCTTTTTGTTTTTGACTATTAGTACTCTGTACATCGCAGATTATTCACGTTGTAATTTCTGGTTCATTATGTGATTTCTCTCGTGATATTTTCACTGTGCAGTGAGAACAAATCTAGTGAGAGGACACAATCTGTCCTAACTCCTTGCTTTATTAGTTGATTTTTGCGTATCATATTTTCTACCCTGATGGCTGCTTCTTGGTTCCGGTACATATTATTTTAGTATTCTCAGATCTTTGCCATCAGTATTTATATCCTCTAACATTTTTATGATTTCGTCATGTTATACTTTATCAAATGCTGTGGTGTACAATGAAGCACACTTCTAAAATTCTCTGTCAGAGTTCTTAGTACATGTATCGCATTATGTGTTCTTTTTCCTTATAAATATCCAAGCGGCTCATCTTATATTTCCATTTTTAACTTATGTCCAGTTCTTTTCATGTCTCTCAATAATAGTTCTGTGATATGACATGAAAGGCTTATTGTTCTCAAGTGTAAAATATATGTTGTTATTGAATTATTTAAGGTTGTTATGTTGCTTCATTGAGATACGGGAGAATAACGAACCAAACCACTGTTTGCGTGAGAATCCCAATTCTCAGTCCACTTTCATCTTCCATCTATCCCATCTACTACTATACGTCGGGAACACAGCTCATCTTAGCCTGCGTATAGAGTGGGACCCACGCTACAGAGTCTCGTTGCCCCTGCTTCCTTACTGCCGGCCCCCCGACCAACATTTAACCCTGGGTTCTTTACCCTCATGGCCAGTTCTTTGGTCGGCTACCCCCTTGCATATTAAACAACTTCTAGATTAGTCCTCTTCTACCATTCATGCCTTTCTCCTCCAACAATAAAATACAAGCTCCTAACAAATGTTCTATCCAGCAAACCAAAACAAGAAAACGTTATTCTTTAAGTAGCACAGCAAAACCAAGTAACTATCAGCCCAACCAAAATCCACATAAAAGATAAACCATTACACATTCCTCAGAGCATCCCCTTTACACCACTATTTTACAGATGAAATTTACAATTGATTGCCTGACAGTCTGTTCAGGCATTCTTCTCTTCTATATAACTGTTCAGGCATTCTTCTCTTCTATATAACTGCCACCACGGCTACCAACCCACACATACACAACATCCACCAATAACATTAAATCCACACTTAATATTAAATATCTTAAAAGAACAATCATTTCATCTTGTGGCTCAAACTAAACGAAAACACAATCACACAGATCCATAACATTTCTATAAACAAGGAACAATGTGAGCCACAAAATAAAGTCCCCATTACGCTGCAGATAACACTTAAATCACTTGCGCTTAGTACACCACATAACAGCACATCGGTGTCATGTCTCACACAACACATCCTTGACAAGAACAGTAACCTCAATGAAAAAAAAAAGTAATATTTATCCAACTTATCCTTCAATGAAACTTAGCAATTTATAACTCATTAGCTCTTTCTTCCTCAACAAGTTAGTTCACAAAAGAAAAAGTAACACTTACGACTTCAGACACCATATTCTCTGACTGGACATTACCGAACACTTACATCCACGGACATAGCATGACTTACACAAACAAGGCGGCTCGAACAGCACCCTGAGATCATTGCTGACAAGACAGTCATACTTACAACGACTTAACCTTTATCACAACATTTATCACTTCAAGGTAAGACAGAACAATAGCTCCCCAAGTATACAAACGTGCTGCCGGCCATACGGGTGGACAAGACTAAAAACTGACTCATACAATTCCTAACATGTTATTACCCGTTACCTGTACACCTGTCACGTGCTTACAACCACACTTTTATCCACCCGAGAACTGCGAACAGACGGTGAGTTTGACCTTCATAACCGGCCGCCTTACGAAAACCAATCCCTGCACGTTCACACAAGTCTTCACACTCTTTGGTTACTCGCTTCGGTGTTAAAGCTATGACATTTGATTTAATAGTTCATTAGGTATATATCCAGTGTTATAGGTGTTATTCAATAATTTTGTTAATACTTTTACACCGAAGTCATCAGGGGGTTCTAATTCTCCTACAAATATTTTGTCAGGTCTTGTCGCTTTCCCCTCTCTGCTTATGGTTAATGACATCTAAGACGTCCTCCTCAAGTATTGCTGGTCTATCACAACTGTTGATCAAACTACTACTACAAAATATTTTGACATCAGGGAAAATGGGAGGATATTAGTTCTGGTCTTGCTCCACCTTACAATTCATTAATGTACTCTGTCTACCTCTCTACAGTGTTCTCCTTCATCATAACACAATTCTGCCCTCCTTTGACTTTAAACAGTCCGTGTTGTATTTTGTTTTTCTGCCTGTCAGTTCACTTTTTCGTTTGTGTATAGTTTTAGAATGTTTTTGATGATGGTCTTCACTTTATCTGCACTGTTCATTGAACCAGTCTTCTTTAGCTTGTTTGCATTTGCTTCTTATCTCTTTGTCAGACATGTCATATTTTTCTTTGGGGAATAAGTGCATCATAGGCAAGGCACTTTCTCGATGCCAACTGCTCAAGCAAAGCAGGATATGTAATCAATGGAGACGTCAAAACTCCACCCTTGGGTTCAGGTTGAACGCTAGCGTATAACGTAAGAGTATCTCTTCAGCAAAATAATGCTCCCACAAATCATCATCATCATCAGATGCCGTGCCGACTGGCATTGGCTATTATGCTTCTCCAGAGTACACGATCCTTCATGCAGGCCATCAGCTCAGTTGGTGATCTCCTCTCACACCATCCCGTCAGACTGTCCATTATTATTTCTCTTGGTCTTTCTCTTGATCTTCTTCCTTCTATTTTTCCTGTTGTTATAATATTTTCAATGCCCCCTCTTCTCATTGCATGTCCTATGAAAGTACATTGTCTCTCTTTTATCTTTATGACAAGGTTTGTTGTCTCTCCAGCTCTTCTCATACATTCTTCATTAGTTATTTTTGCTGTCCAGGGGATTCGCAACATTCTTCTAATAAACCACATTTCTGCTGCTTCCAATGATTTTTGTTCAGACTTGCCTATTGTCCATGATTCACTTCCATATAACAAGATAGGTTCAATATAGCATTTTAGGACTTGTTTTCTAACATTCATTGATAAGGATGTGTTGGATAATATGTTTCTCATTCTCTGAAATGCAGTCTTTGCTTGGCATATTCTGTTCCTAATTTCCGTTCTGCATTTCCCATTTGAAGTTATTACTGCTCTAAGGTATTTGAATTTCTGCAGCTGCTTTAGAATAGTTCCGTTTAATTTTATACTGCATTTTGGTGGATTCTGTTTCTTAGATATAACCATAGTCTCTGTCTTTTGATGTTCAAAGTAAGGCCTTTCTGTTCACTTTCTTTGGCGACTTTATCCAAGAGATTTTGCAGGTCTTGTTGGTTCTCAGCTATCAGTACTGTGTCGTCAGCATACCGAAGGTTGTTAATATTGTATCCTCCAATTTTTATGCCTGGTTCTGTGATGATCGTTCTTAGAATATTCTCACTGTACAGAGAAAAAAAAGGTCTGGAGACAGTACACAAAACTAGATAATACACAAGCTCCCACAAAACCCACTGCTAAAATCTTCATACTTCAAAATCGTCTTCTGAGATATGACAAAGTATGTACCGCGTAGCAATACCTACATACAGCTTTACAGAACTCTGCGGAAACATAAAAGTGCTGAACTGAGCCAATGACAGCGTTTCCTCAAGTTATAAGAATTATTACTGAAACACAGTACGCTTAGGCCAGATTTAAACATTTAATTTCCTATTGGAACTTGAGACTGGCTTGAAACCTTATTCAGCTGATTAGCGTTTACCATGAAAAATCCAGGAATTTGATTAGTATGGCCGCTTAGACTGAATGTCTGTGCTTTATTCCCCTCAGGCAAGAAGAAAACAGTAAGAAAGAAAACCAAGATAAAAAAAAAATTTGGATAAGGGAAGATAACGTTTGGAAGCAATTTCCAAAAAAGACTGACTCTCTCTCTCACTCTCTCTCTCTCTCTCTCACTCCCCTCCCTTCCTCGCTCCCTCTCCAGAACTAATTATTTGTGTCCTTTTATTGTGGAAGAGTATAGAATATGCTTCGTATGAACACGTTTAATAAAACAAACAACCATGTACGAGTTTGATCAAAAATTGATGTGTGTTCTAGTCAAATTTTAAAAAAATGAAACTGTCTTTACTAGAGAATGTTTTAGGTTGAATGACAGTGACTGCAAAGAGTAAAACCTTCAGTTGGTTAAGGCAGTAGTATTAGTAAAGATAAAATCCCAATGTCCACGCCATTAAGGCATACTGGGGATACAGTGTTAGGCCCGTATTTCCAAGACATTCGGCATATGAAAATGTAATGTAGTAGTATTAGCAGAAGTAGTATATTTGTAGTAATAGAAATAGACATTATTAACTGTGATAACAGCAGCTATAATAGTCATCATCATCATCTAATAATCTAGTAATAATAATAGTAGCAGTGGTAGTAGAGTAAGATAGCGGTAGATGTAGTAGTAGTAGTAGTAGTAGTAGTAGTAGTAGTAGTAGTAGTAGTAGTAGTAGTAGTAGCAGTAGTAGTAGTAATAGTAGAAGTAGTTATAGTAGTAGTAATAGTTGCAGTAGTAGTTGTTTTAGTATTAGTTGTTGTAATAGTAATAAAAGTTGTCCTACTAATACGGGTAGAAGACAGAAGTAGTAGTAATATTAAAAGATAGTAGATATCAGTAGCTAATAAGACCAGCGGTAAATTGTAGTATTAGAAGCAGTAGCTGTAATAATATAGTAGTAGAAGAAAGTAAGAATGGTAGGCTTAGATAATAATAATAATAATAGCATCAGTATTAGTGGTAATAGTAGTAATATTTGTAATGGCAGTTGTAGTAAAAATAGATAGCAGAGTCAGTCAGTCAGTCGTTTGCATGTTCCTTGCAGAACGTTTCCTCCCTAACAGCTCTCCTGTAGGCCTCTCGGTTGTAAGCAAGATGCCCTGCTGCTGATGCTGCGTCCATTCGCAGATCATCAACGATGTCTTGCAGCCATCTTCGCCTTGATCTTCTCTTTCGTTTCCCCATTATGTAATAGTAGAAGTATAAGTAAATGGTAACAGTAGAAGTAAAAGTAGATAATTACACTAGAGCTAGACAGTAAAAGTAGAAGTAGATGGGTGTAGTAGCAGCGATGGTAGTGGTACAGCCAGTTGAATCCTCTGAAAACCCGAACCATCGAAGTAAAACTAAACTCTTTTGTATATCAAGAAGGCATAAATAGCCAATGGGAATCGAGCATTAATGAACACACTACAGGGGAGGCGATCTAGGTTCACTGGCCATATAATGAGAAGACCAGAAATCGAAAATATTGTGACAACAGGGAAAATGGGAGGCAGGAAAGGGAAGGGCAGACCAATAGAGAAAATCTTAGAATGGTTGACAGAATGGCATGTGAGAAGCATAACAACAGAACTGACCGAAAACATGAAGGATCAGAAACTATGGAGAGTGGCTGTAGCCACCGACGCCTCTACGCATGGCACATAATGATGATACATGTATTCTGTGTTTTTCTTTAATAGCAGTAGGAAATGTAAATACTTTCACACTAAACATAACGTGAAAGATAAGTATTTTTTCTGTTTGTTCATTTGTGAAAGATATGTATTTGTTTCTCTTTGTTCACTTAAGCTTTTCAGTACTGCTTTAAGAGTCCATAGAGATGACATCAAATGAACTGTCGTACAGTTTGATTTTTGTATTGCTCTACACCACTGTTATTGCTATAATCTGCTACTGCTACTGCTTCTACTACGACTTTACTACTATTACCACCACTACCACTATCACTACCACTACTACTACTATTACTACCACTACTACTACTACTAATACTACTACTACTACTACTAGCACTACTACTACCACCACCACCACCACTACTACTACTACTACTACTGCTGCTGCTACTGCTGCTGCTGCTGCTGTTACTGCATCTGCTACTACTACTGCTATTACGGCTGCTTCTGCTTATACTACTACTAACATAGTACTGCTATTACATATATAATGTGCCACTATTAGCATTATTATTGCTGCTGCAATTAATTATTGCAAGAGAGTAAAAAAAGAGAGGAAGACCAAAACGAAGATGGCTGCAAGACATCGTTGACGATCTGCAAATGGATGCAGCAGCGGCAGGCCATCTTGCTCACAACCGAGAGGCCTACAGGAGTGCTGTTTGGGAGGCAAAGTTCTGCAAGGGATATGCAAATGAATGAATGAAAGCGCCAACTATTTCTATCACTATTTCTGTCACTCTGTGCTATTATTACTGTTACTGCTAACATTGCTATTGCTCCTACAATTGCTACAACTTCTACTTACACAGAATTACTCCTGTGCCCACCGTCCTGTCGTACTACTTATTATTTCACTGACGAGTCTTATATAATGATCTTATTTGTTTCTAAAGTGCATTAAAATGTTCAGAATTGAACATTCAGTCATCCCGTATATCTTCATAAATTTTCACTGAATTCATTTCGCGTCTTTCCTTTGTTGACCCGTTTCCCTATTTCCTGTCTTGTAATGTAATTTCCTGACTTGTTCTGATCCATTTTCTTCTAGGGCTGTACCATGCTTGTAATCTGTCGCCGTCTTTGAGAGTGAGAGACCTACGGTTTTCAACTTATTCCAACAACGACGCAGATGCTACAGCATAAACCGCACATCATACTACCTTTTCATTTTTTTACCCTCATCGTTGATAACCAAATCAATCGTGCCTGCCTAGATTGTGTTATACCAGGCGCTGGTCAATGTCTCTGTCCCTCTCTCTTCCCAGTGAGCCCTTTTCTCTCGCCGTGTTACTGTTGACTTTGTCGAAGCCATCTCATTAGTCAGAGTGGGAACTTTCTATAACGTGTTAAATCGACGCTTTTCAAATTTTTTTTTTGTGTTGCTCGGTTGCCACCTCTGTTCTGATATAGCAGTCACTTCCATTTCCATTCCTTTTTATGTGTAACTTTTTGCATATCTTCGCTCCTAGACACACACAATTTTGGTCGACTTTCAGTCAATAGCATTTGCTTATATTTAACTACAAAGTTTTGCTGCTGTCTTAATGTTCGACACCTGCACTTAATATAAAATCCATTGATTTAGTCTTTGGTGGTGAAGGTACTAACAGCAGCAGCAGCAGTAGTAGTAGTATTAGTATTAGTAGTAGTAGTAGTAGTAATAGTAGTAGTAGTTAGTAGTAGTAATAATAATAGTAAAAGTAGTAGTAGTAACAGTATAGCGACAACGGAAGTAATGTGTATACCACTTGTGTTTCGGAGCGTATGTTCAGAAAAGATAAATGGTAGTTGGAGTTTTTAAATAGTAAAGACTGTTCAAGTAAACATTTCAGACTTATTGTGGCAAATATTAGGAAGGTTATTAAATCATTGCCTTTTACTAAATTACCTGCCTTTTCATCAAGTTGTGGAAAAAAATGAACGATGTGTCATTGACTGTTCTACTTCCACTGGCAAGTAAGAATACGCTCCTTGATGCATATATCTCCATTACATAATACAATATGTTTGCTGTTGTTTGTTGTTGTTGTTATTGTCTGTATTGGTATAAAACATTTGGCAACCGAACATTTTCGGAAACCAGTATCTCACACATATTTACCACAATTTCCGTCACAATCACAGAATACAATAATAACATTTTGAAATGTTACTTTCCAGTTTAAATATTTCTCTATTCATGTGTGAAAGCTTTGTCTGACAGCTAAAAATCAGAATTTCACTAATTATTCAAATGTATCATTACTGTCCTACTGACAGAAATCTATCAAACGTCAATAAAAAGCATCTGTTAGGAATTTTATTATGTTTCAACGGTACATTTTACGTACATCAGGTTTGTATATTTAACATATGAAAAAAACAAACAGTCATTCACAAGTTATTAAAATGTATTTCTGCTTACAGACTGACTGAATGGCTTACAAAACTGTTTTACAATAAGCAAGAACGTACTTGCAGATCCACTCTCTAAATCTCTTTTGTCTAAAATGGTTGGAGGTACTGCAAGTCTGAAAAAAAGCCATTTTAGTATTTGAACAAAGTATATCATCACTTTCCATTTAGGAGTAAACAAAGAATATGAGAGCATTAGCGACAGCAGCAGTGAAGAATTTGAAAACCACTGTATTTGAGGCATTCCCTATTTGACGAAGAACCAATATTTGTTTTGAAAGGGTCTGAAATTGGGATCGATAATTTTCAGTTCTGTTTTCATCATTTTAAAATTCTCTTCACGAGAGGTAGTAAACATGTTGTTGGCAGGTCTGGTGAATGCAAGTTAGTCTTTCCATATTAGGAGTTGTGTGAAATGATTGAACAAACGAAAGCAAATAGTGCTAGGCCTATCTGGCAATAGCATGTAACGCTGAACTGTCCATGTTGTTGAAGCAAATGCAGAGGTGGGTACTCTAACTTGTTTTGCTCCAAAGAAGTATTAGTTTTAAGGAATTTAAAAAAAGACCTTTATTTTCTCTCTCTCTCTCTCTCTCTCTCTCTCACACACACACAACAGTAGCTATAGTAACTTGTTACTGAACTTCCAAAATAATGGCACAGTTAATAGAGTCAACGAAAGATATATGACTCACGAGTCATCTCAGCGATCCCAGAAACAGGCTGTTCTTCTGCTTGAGCCTGACCAACGAAGAAGATGTCCACGTTTTTCTCGTAATATCCTGGCTTGTTGAGAAACAGGATCTTTTGTTGTTAAGATCTTCATTGTAGGTATCCACATCAGAGACCTCAAGTTCGCAGTTACAGCAACCTCGCGAAGCAGCAATCAAAAATAGTGGTTCTCACGCTGAAATCCCTGGACCTCCAGGGGGTCCACCGATAAACAAATAGATTGGCTCGATTAGAAACAAATTTTAGCATCATCTGGGTTCGATTTATTGCTTTAATGAGGAGTCCACTGTTGTTCTCAGGCTGGAAAAGGTGTCCAGGGCCAACGAAAGGTCAAGAACCACTGATGTAAAACATTCACAAACAGAAGTAAATATAAACACACGCATATAATCATCCACGGAACAAATTAGAAACTATGACTTCTGTGTCGAAGGTCATAAGATCATTACCGTTGTCCTGACATACCGACTGTTTGAGATAATTTTTGCTTTTTAAGCTGATAAATAGTTGTTCGTGCGAACGACAATTAGAACAGTCTCACTTTTGTTTCAGTGCTACATCTCCAGACTGATGTAGCAGGTGCTACATTCATGGCAGCAGGCAGCTCCGCACCTGAGCTAGCAACAGCAGTTATTGGAGTGTTCGTCGCGAAGGTATGTTGGAGAATCTGTCCTCAGTTGTACCACTTTCTAGGGAGATTTCGCTGTTGAAATGAGTAATATTACTTATAATGCACTTTTAATTATCTAAAGTAATTGTACATTTAATGTTATAATGTGACACAATATTGGCAGTTCGTTAATATGTTTGTCTCCTATTTCTTCATTTAACTCTTTTGCTCCAAACCAGCACTGGCAGGGTTGATAGATCTTTCACGTTTATGCAAATAAATGCTCAGAGTAGTAAAGCCTAAACAAAATGAAAAATAAAATAGTTCTTATCTAACCCATGTTTCTAAATTATTGAATAGCTTTCTTCTAGCTTCTTTCTGTGGATATTTCTCATTAATATTTATTCTGGAAAAGTACGGAAAATAATTCAGGAGTAGAAGAGTTAACGCGATATTGTAATTTTGTTTATAGCGAAACTTCTGTATAAAGCACGGTTAAGGCGATTCTTCATTAAGCTAATTTTACACTGCACTTTTAACCGGAATGTATAGGGCAGCTCGTTTTAGTTAATATCATGTCTGGATTTGATAAAAGATAGTCTGATTTCACTTACCATGACAGTAATATGCAGTATCAGTATGAAATATAACACAGCGTAGTTGCCTCTTGTCTCACGTGTGCGTAGAAACGCTGCTGCTGAAAGAGATGGTGACATGGATGAAGGTAAAATCCTCGTTTCTGTGCCATTAAGGCAAATACAGGATACGGTGTATCCAAGTATTTCCAAGACCATGGGCACATGAAAGAATGATGTGCTCAGTATCACTCCTGGCCTCATTTACCTTTCCAGATTTCCCTGGTACCCTTTGTTAGGGTCAGGGTGGACCTGGGGCCTTTTTGGTGTGGTGGTACCAGAAAGAATCCCCACTGCTTGGACTTGAACCCGGTAATACCGATTAGTATACCGAATGCCTAATCATTCAGCCTGCCAGGCCGCCTATTTTATAATAACAAAAATAACGATGTAATGAGACGATAAAAAAAGACACCAAGCACAGTCGACGCTGTAATCGCTACGGCAGTGTCTCTTTTATATAACACTAGAATGCTGCATACCACCTCTTAAGCTAAGAAGAGCGAATGCAATCCCAAGCCACGGACAGAAAGACTGGACTCTGATAAAAGATGCATGAAGCAGCTCAGAAAGGAAGATCTGATAGTTAAAAGATGAAAACAGAGTGGCAGACTAGGAAATTTTATTCTAGAATATGAAATTAGATACAGCAGAAGTGGTAAAATTAGACTAGGGGAGAGTTTCAGACAGGAGAGAGGGATGTACCATAAAGACGTGTCAATCAGCAGATCTAAGCAACAGATTCTATCACTCAGCCTTGCCAAGTTGTCTTTATATGCTTAGGGGTAAAATGTTTTCCATGTAAATATCTTTGTATGCTCACCGTTAAAATAGTTTATTTGTATAGTTGTTCATTTTTTCCATATACAGTGATGTAAGAATAGAAGAATAAAGTGCTAGGGGAAAGAGTAACACATATAATTTATCCTCCATCGGTCAGAAGTAAGTGAGAATTGATGACTGAGAAAATGATAAACATTTCAGTGAAACGATTGAAACATTTCACCTTCAGATCGCAACGAAAGCAGTGGAATAGACGGACGAAAAAAAAAGATCTTTAAATAAAAAATGATGATATCTATTGAAAAAAACCAGACTCTTAAGTGAGTTTTCGGAAAAGAAAGCTTAGTCTGTTATTTCGTATTAAGATTGGACGAAACATGTAAGGACATTGAAAAGATAGAATATCCAAGAAGTGCCATAAATAGGGATTTAAAACAGGCACATTCGAAAGATGGACCCGAAAACACCATTTTGGTGCTAAAGCCTCTTGCCAGATTTCCGCAACACTTTTCTTTTCAAGACAGAATCATGTATGTTACGTGTTCTTGCATTCACTTAAAAGATTTTGGTTATTGTTTCAAAATGCAAATTTTGTTAGTCTTGAGGACTGTCGCATCTTTTAGAAGTTTTTTCCCGCCTCATGTTGAAGAATCTGTGATCTGAATGTGCTGTATTTTTGTTTGTATACCTTTAGCAGCGTTCGACTGCTTTTCTTTTTCCCAACGTGAAGTATGTCCGATTCTTAGTTTTATGAATGAAAATGAACTTTAACTTACAATATCCAGATTACTACCCCCCCCCTTCCTCCCCTACCCTCAGGTTTGCTACTTGTTGCTGTCATTCTTAAAGTTGTGCGAGGACAGAACCGCAGAGAATGATATATTCCCTTGGTGATGTGTTCTTCTTGACAAGTTTTACCCCTTTTCTTAGTGTGAGCCACGCAGATCGCTTTATTAAGAAAAGTAACTGATTCTATATAGTTGTATTTTGAATTTTAGGAGATTCAAATTTCAAACTACAATATAAACAAAATATCGCCATTTCACTATAAACTTAATAGATAAAGTTTATTATGAAATTTTTGTACGGAATTTTAATGTTTTTTGAGGGGACGGGGTAATTTGGTAATAGGAGGGTTCGTATAGAAATGCACTCTGTGAAGATGAAAAACATCGTAGTATATTCTCCCATTGTTCTCATGCTTCTAGCGAGGCTTCAGTAGCTTTGGCCATTAGAATCTTAGGTATAGTAGTGTTAACACCTATCGTAGCTATAGAAGTGTTAACACCTTTCGTAGGTATAGTAGTGTTAAAAACCTATCGTAGTTTTAGTAGTGTTAACACCTTTCGTGGTTTTAGTAGTGTTAACACCTATCGTAGGTATAGTAGTGTTAACATCTATCGTAGTTATAGTAGTGTTAACACCTATAGTAGTTATAGTAGTGTTAACACTTATCGTAGTTATAGTAGTGTTAACACCTATCGTAGGTATAGTAGTGTTAACAGCTATCGTAGTTATAGTAGTGTTAACACCTATAGTAGTTATAGTAATGTTAACGCCTATCGTGGGTTTAGTAGTGTTAACACCTATCGTAGTTATAGTATTGTTAACACCTATCATGGGTTTAGTAGTGTTAACACCTATCGTAGTTATAGTAGTGTTAACACCTATCATAGTTATAGTAGTGTTAACACCTATAGTAGTTATAGTAATGTTAACACCTATCGTGGGTTTAGTAGTGTTAACACCTATCGTAGTTATAGTAGTGTTAACACCTATCATAGTTATAGTAGTGTTAACACCTATAGTAGTTATAGTAGTGTTAACACCTATCATAGTTATAGTAGTGTTAACACCTATCGTAGTTATAGTAGTGTTAACACCTATCGTAGTTATAGTAGTGTTAACACTTATCGTAGTTATAGTAGTGTTAACACCTATCGTAGTTATAGTAGTGTTAACACTTATCGTAGTTATAGTAGTGTTAACACTTATCGTAGTTATAGTAGTGTTAACACCTATCGTAGTTATAGTAGTGTTAACACCTATCGTAGTTATAGTAGTGTTAACACTTATCGTGGGTTTAGTAGCACACACCTTTCATGCTCACATGACAAGGTTTAGAGTTTCACAGATTTACAAGAAGGATCAAGCTGGTGTGAAATCAATACAGACTCGTAGGCACAGATGCTTCATGCATTATTCAGATGCTTACTATGTATTAGGAGGAAATGATGAATATGAAATATAAATTTAAAATGCTGAGAATGAATGTTTAACATAGAGTATTGACAGAAACAGACGATGAGGAATGCAGAAAGAATAAAAGATTAAAATTATTTTAGAATAAAGTGAGTTAACACAATCATCATCATCATCATCGTTATCATCATCATCATTTTGTGATAAACCAGATAGATAGACAGTCAGTCACACCATGATCTAGATCTTAGATATTTTGCTTCAGTGTCAACAGATTTAGTATTCTCCACCGTGCCACTGTGGTATAATTTCCATTACCTTCTCCAGTGGTATTTTTCTGTTTTCCCATTGCTGTGTGTAGCTAAAGTTGATTATTAATATTTTTTAAAACATCTAATTAATTAAAAAAAGAACCACATTCTACATAAATCATCACAGTTGTCAAAACAGTTCCAGCAGTGTGCTGTATCTTCTTCTTCTTCCTCAAATTTCTGAGCCTTTAAGGCCTATTGCTGCATATAAAGTTAACCCCCATTCCTCCCTGTTCTTAATCTTCTCTGTCCAGTTGCTGACACCAATTTCCTGTATATCCTCTTCTATGTTGTCTTTCCACCTCTGTCTTTGTCTACCTCTTGGTTCTCTTCATCTCTTGTACATACATTATTTTCATTTATATGTTCTCTTTCATTCTTTCTACATGACCCATCCAGCACAATTTGTTCATTTTAAAGATGTTTATAAATCTACTGTGATTTAAATAAGCTGTTAAGTTCAGTGTTTTTTTGTGGCTGTCCATTCCCTACTACTGGTATCTTTTATGGACCCAAAGATTCTTCTTAGGATTTTGTTCTCAAAGACCTGTAATTAGTGTGCTTTATACTTAATTCTAATTTTTTGTTGTATCTTATGTGCCACTACACTATGTAAGTGTGATAATTCATAAATTACTAGATATTTCTTGAACTACACGTTTTCTAATTTAAGAAACAAAATCCATCTTAAAATTTGTATATTACTGTAGTGATTTTAAGACAAAAACAATTTTTTTCTCTTTATTATATCATAAAGCTAATACATAAATCTCCTTTCAAAAGTGCACATGATTAATATATTATTATTTCAACCATGTTTTAGAGTTTAGAGATTTATTATACATCTTATAATTTAGATGTATCATTTTCATTCTAATGCATTGGCTGTAGAAAATGGTTATCTAAGTAAATACTGTCTGAGTCATCATGAAGAAGTCATTTAAAAAAAAAAACAAATGTTAACTGTAGAACTTGATAATTTGCCCTTTAAACTCTGAACTTTAACATTGTCATGTTTATTCATCTTAATTTTAGTGTACTTGTCCTATACACATTCACATTATGAGCATGAGAAAATGAGAGAGAGAGAGAGAGAGAGAGAGGAGAAAAGAGAGAAAGAGAGAGAGAGAGAAAGAGAGAAAAGACAGAGAAAGAGACAGAAGGACTCTGAAATAATCAAATTTTCTTACTGGAAGTTTTATTCCCATTTCCTATTTGTGAAAACGACTCACATCTTTCATTTTTATGCATTTTTTGAAGCCCTTAAATCTTTTTTTCTTTTAACTGAACCTTCCAGCACCATGCATTAATTTGCATTAATCTGCAACTTTAATTGAATTAGATTTACAAAACATTCTTCTGTTATGTCAATCAGATTTCTTTAACTCCTTCCCAGAATTATCAGCATCATCATGTGAAGGATGGCACTAATTAATCTCTACTTTCCTCTCTCTCTCTCTCTCTCTCTCTCTCTCTCTCTCTCCCAGAATAGAAACATATTTTTTCAGAAGAACCTGAAAAAAAAAAACAAAAAAAAACTATAAATATATTCATACATCTGAGAGATATTGAAAGATCTGAAAGATCTCACTCTTGCCATTACCAGTAACTGATATTTTATAATTATTCAGTTTTTGGAAAAACAAAGGAGCAAAGCAAGTATTTATTTGGTTCTGTGTATAACATGTTACAGTCAGATTCTCACTAATCAGATCATACTCTTTCACATTACTGAAACCGCCACTAATTTTCAAGCAGAGAATATGGCAACCTGTGTGGTCAATGAGATCGTTGTCATTTATCTTGCCATTTATCTTAAGTGAGTGGTTATATGTTTTAGTTTACAACATGGACAGGATTCAGAAAACTAAATTAGCTTTCATCTATATGTAAGCAGCCATTAGACTTTTGTGTTCTGTTCGTGCTGGACTGATTAAATAATTTTTTTTTCCATTTTGCTGAAAATATGCAAAGATTGCAAAAATGGAAAGGCTTATACTATCATCAACAAAGTTCACTGTTTGGGCCTGTTTCTCATTGTTATAGAACAGTGGTTCCCATTTGATGATTCATGGACCCCTGTGGGTGCAAGGAACCTGCCGTAGGGGTCCGTGACAAAATCTGATGGTCCTTTTATTTTCACTGTGAAATGTTTTGTAGGGAGGATCTCAACAGGGCACACACAGGTAGGGAGGTTCTCAACGCGCACACACGTGTAGGGAGGTTCTCAACAGGGCACACACGTGTAGGGAGGTTCTCAACAGTGCACATATGTGTAGGGAGGTTCTCAACAGTGCACATACGTGTAGGGAGGTTCTCAACAGTGCACGTACGTGTAGGGAGGTTCTCAACAGTGCACATACGTGTAGGGAGGTTCTCAACAGTGCACATACGTGTAGGGAGGATCTCAACAGGGCACACACGTGTAGGGATGTTCTCAACAGGGCACGCACGTGTAGGGATGTTCTCAACAGGGCACACACGTGTAGGGTGATTCTCAACAGGGCACCACACGTGTAGGGAGGTTCTCATCAGAGCACACACACGTAGGGAGGTTCTCAGCAGGGCACACACGTGTAGCTGTCACAAAAAATTAGATTCCACAAATCAGTATCAGATCAGTTTATTCTCTCGTCAGCTACCGAACACATCATCACTTGCTTACTTCAAATGTCACTTTATTTAATGTATATGATTCAGGCGTATGAGTTTTTTTTTAACCCAATACTCACGATTAGCAACAGCTTGTACAACTGACACGCATTTATAGTGACCGCCTTGCATCTGTATCCCTGTGACGTCACCTTCCCGCCATTCCCTCGCAGAAACTCGACGCCTTCATTCGTTCCCCTCACAGTTTAACAGCCGATGTTTCGGCAGATTTTATGTGGAGGAAATGACTTTTTTTCACGGTGACAAACTAAAATGATGGTGTCCTAAAGTTGAGCAATTGCAAGAACAAAGAGGACGCTAGAAAGAGGCAAATCTGCGATGTTACTAGAGCCTGGATGAAATTTCGACAATGTGTTCGTGATCATGCATAGTAGGCCAGCATAGAAGGAGGGTGACTTTCACTACCAGTTATCCACATTTTCTGAAAAAAAAAATCTTTTGCATTTAAAGTACATAGCTACCATACAGATATGAAACTTTTCCAAAAATATGGGGCTCCATGACCTGGATTTTGAAACAGTAAGGGGGTCCGTGGACTTTTATTAATTGGTAACCACTGTTATATGAGATCTCCTAAATTGTAGAACATCTCATTTAGATTAAATTAAAAACAAATTAAACTCCGATAAACCTAGAAAAAGCCAGCATCCTATGGTGCTCATTAAATAACAGAAGTATAGGATCTGAAGTTCCAATTGTGAAGTGTCAAGGCCAAGATATTAAAAGAACGAATTTCATGAGGTATATAGGGATCGCATTTGATAGTTCATTGTCCTTTTGAATTTCGAACGTTTGAAATTAAACGTTTCATGTTAGCAGCGGTAAGCTCTGCGGCTGCCAGAGTTCACCGTAAACTTCCAATAATATTGTTCTCAGCCGTAATCATACAAAAACATACAGGACGAAGAAATAGAGAGAGGAGATAAAGTATAGATTCACATGAATACTGTTTAAAAAAAAATTTTTTTTTAAAGGAGTACTTAGCTGTAAATTGCAAGGTGTGGCTTGTCCGGCGGTGTGTGTCAGGAATGGATCTGGTAGGAAGTGGAAATTGTTTAAATAGAGACCTGTGACATGTGGTCGGTGGGTTGTAACTGGGGGTGGTGGATGGGGAACCGGGGAAGGGAGAGAGAGTGACGCACTACTGGCCTAGCTAGGAGAAATTGAAACAGGTGATTGGGGAAGAGGGGTTGCAGAGAAGAGGGGTTGCAGAGTGATGCTGTGAGGAAGTTTGAAAAGTAAGAAGGGGTTGATTTAGTGGAGAGGTACTATAATGATTGAAGAAGATGACGTTACGTGTAACTAAACAGCGAGTTTAACCCATGTGGTTCCAGCGTCCCATAATTTTGAATGCAGCGGTTCTCAAGTGCCAGGCGGCTTGTGTCATCTGCGTGACATTGTTTAATGGCTGTTGGGCAACCACAGAGGCAAATCTGATTTTCTGGTAACAGCCATTAAACAATGTCACGCAGATGACACAATCCGCCTTGCACTTGAGAACCGCTGCATTCAAAATTATGGGACGCTGGAACCACATGGGTTAAACTCGCTGTTTAGTTACACGTAACATCATCTTCTTCAATCATTATAGTACCTCTCCACTAAATCAACCCCTTCTTACTTTTCAAACTTCCTCACAGCATCACTCTGCAACCCCTCTTCTCTGCAACCCCTCTTCCCCAATCACCTGTTTCAATTTCTCCTAGCTAGGCCAGTAGTGCGTCACTCTCTCTCCCCTCCCCGGTTCCCCATCCACCACCCCCAGTTACAACCCACCGACCACATGTCACAGGTCTCTATTTAAACAATTTCCACTTCCTACCAGATCCATTCCTGACACACACCGCCGGACAAGCCACACCTTGCAATTTACAGCTAAGTACTCCTTAAAAAAAATTTTTTTTTAAACAGTATTCATGTGAATCTATACTTTATCTCCTCTCTCTATTTCTTCGTCCTGTATGTTTTTGTATGATTAAGGCTCACGCCGAAACGTCACAACTTTGTAATCGTTAAGTAATAAAGCTGCTCCTACTTTTTTTCAGATTTTATACATTCTGATATCACAGCTTTACTGCAGTGCTTAGTGTATAGTTGTATACTTATACACCAATTATTGTGTTCTCAGCCATGATCTGGAATGTTTCATTTCTTAGTATGCTTCTTTTATATTTCTCTCACATATTCTTGACATAATCATGATTTATTATTTATTGTTCTCAGTCCTAAGATTTAATCATAATGTTGATAATAATAGACGAGGTGAACTCATTTGGAATGGACAGTGATAGCTGATGGTAATTGCTTCTCATCTTCCAGTGACAATCATGCCAATATCCTGTTTTCCTTTCAACCAAATGAAATCCTGTGAAGATAAAAGAATTCTTCCTGCACTGAAAATAGAAGTTTCAGTTGTCTTGAATGTGTCTTTATTTGAAAATGTGCATGTTCCTGTAATGTGATGCACTTTGCCAAATATGCAATGGATCAGAAACATAGCAGGGAAAAGTTGTAATAAGAAAATCGATCTGCATTTACATCAGCACATGCATTGACAAATAATTGTTAACACTTGTCATATCTCAGAACTCTTACATCCTCTACATTTCCACTTCAAGGTCTTTATTCACATGTTTTTTTATGGTCTCCTCAAAGTCATGACTTCCTTGTGATACAGAAATCAGTAACTACTAGCATTTGTTCTTTCCACCTGTGGACTATTATTTTGCCTCCCAAGTGTAAAATTCCACCTTCTGTTAAAAAAATATAACCCATCTAACTTGATTAGTTATTAATTAATTCTTTTCTATGAAATCTGAGAACTTTTGTTTTTCAATTTTTGTTAGTGGACTTGACTATCCATATTGAACCTCTTTAAAGTAAAATATGGATATAAAAAATCTCATGGAGAAAAGTTTAGAACAAGATGGCTGTAGTATAAATTAATGGTTTAAATACAGAAAAAAATATAGAAAATAAGTGTGTATAAGAAGATCAGGCAAGAATTAGACTAAACATTCATTATAAAGTCATGCTGGTCACATGCCAATTGGTGCAAGTAGAGATTTGATATCTTCTAGTGTAGCAGTGGAGAAATTTTCTGCTCTGCTATTGGTAATGTGAAATTAAATGAGTAACAAATGTGAGTTAAACATGATCAAATATCAAGTAACAGAACATCTGTATGTTTGGGCATCATTTTTTTGTTTGTGATTGTTTTGCATACTCTTTATCATATTGTTATTTATTAAATGAGTATGTGTGTTTCTGGATTAATTAACCCCCAAAAAGAGTAACTTTTTTGTGGCATTTAACATGCTGGTGGAATAATTAAAGCTTATCAGCTTATCACATCTGAACATCTACTGTAAGTTAAAATGATATATACAATGTTTATGAATCATTTGTTCTTGTTTAATTTGGCAATTTCTTGCAGTTTGGGCTCATTATGACATTGTGTTATTTAAAAACAAACTTATTATTAATTATTATTATTATCTTTTATTCATGTAGGATGATGTTGGACTCAGCACTGTTGTTGGTTCTGCTATTTATAATGTCATGTTTGTCATCAGTGTATGTGGATTTGCTGCAGGAGCAGTAAGTTTTGTCATTAAAATAATCTTTACTTAATTTTTCTGCCTGAGGGAGCTAACTTTATTTGTTAGTTAAATAAATTATTACTTTCTAATAGAAAAGTAATGTTTAGTAGATGGCTGTTGATCAGGTGTTTCAGATTCCTAGTTGCATTTGAAAGATGTCTTATTGATTTACTTTAAATACTAACCTTGTCAAAACTTTGTTTTAAAACATAGTATAATATATGTGAGAATAATCTCTTAATGTATTGATTCATGGAAATGAGTGTTAAAAAATCATTGAAAGTTGTGTGACAAAATTCAGCCCTTTCTGCACCAAGTGCCTAATGAGAATTAACAGAAACTTTTGGTTAAACACTTTATTAATGACATGATAGTGGCATATTTGTAGATTATCCTTACTGGACTGTAAATATCGAGAAGAGAACTTGACAGCTTTTTATGTCTTGTCTCCTTCATCATATACCTTTCAGTGTTGAGAGGGCAAATAGACTTCTTGATAGGACTCAGCAGTTTGCTCCATATAATGGAATATTTAAGCTGTTTGTAATTTTCTCATCTACCTCTTAATAGGCTGCCTCATCTGTTTCCGGCTAGTCTTAGCATGAATATTTTTTGTGTTATACTATCTGGCAAAATAGTGTAACATGATCAAACCATTTGACCAGTTGTTTCTGGTTGCAGTGTAATACTGGTATTACTCCAATCCTTACCTCTTATTTTGGCAAATATTTATAACAAAAAGGAAAATAACAGGATTTGTACTGAGAAACATCATAAGAAAGTTTGTTGACTTATTGATTTCAGTTTCTCATGAGACTAAAACCAAAGGTAGATCTTACATCATTCCTCTGCTGTTAAACATCACATAGGGCTCGAATGGTAGTTTGCAAAGTTTTACAATTTTCATTGAACTTTTTCAACCTCATAAAGAAGTGTTATGTCCACTGAACTGGCCTCTCTTAACCTCTTTTTCTTTAGTCAGCTCTGTTCCACTTGATAGCTTGTCTTTGGGATCCTCCAATTGTTTCTTCTTATCATGTGACCGACATATGTCCATCTTTTTTTCTGATCACCCATGAGACAGGTTGTTGTTTGCTCATCTGTTTTATCTCTGCATTGTTCCTGAATTTGTTCCACTTTATACAGAGAATTTTCCTTGGGCATTTCTTTTCAAAAGAGTCTAATTTCTTGTCTATGTCTTTAAATGTTTTCCAGCTTTCGCATGCATAAATGAGGGTTGATATTTGAATTGAATAATCTTAACTTGGTTTTTGTGATTATAACTTTTGAATGCCATATGTTCTCAAGATTCTTTAAAGGCCAATGCTGCTTTTGCAATTCTAATTCTAACTTCCTTTCTGGTGTCACTATCCTGGTGTATGTAGCTGCCAAGATATGCAAATTCGTTTACTTCTTCAACAGCTTTTCCTTCTACATACATTTTTTTTTCCTTGTTAATTTCAAATCCTATTTTACTAGCCAGTGAAGACAGGGCATCTGTTTTTTCTTGCATTGATTTCACATTGTTACTAATAAGAGTTATGTCATCTGCAAAATCAAGATCTTCTAGTTGGGTCCCATGTACCCAATCAGTGCCCACTTTACCTGTGCAGCATTTTTTTGCCATGAAGTTTATGGCAATTCCAAAAAAGCAAGTCTCCCTTTTTGAAATCCTACCTGTTCTTCCATCATTGCAGTATCTACTATATCTTTAATTCTATTCAGAATAACTTTGCAAAATACTTCTGACACAACTGTAGATAAAGGTAGATAAAGTACACAAAAACTAAAAGAAATGAAAATGGCTCTTCTGCCTAGTCAGCATTCCAAGTTTTATATGCATGAATTTTCTACTGGTATTAACTTTTATTCATTTCCCTGTAAAAGTCATGATGATTTATGCCCTTTTGTCATCATTTAGCACAAACTTCTATTTCTGCATACTTGTAATTTATCCACTTGATCTTTGTGTGGCATCTTTCCCCATCATTTATGACAATTGGTTTTCTTACTTTTATTCATATTCATTCTTCTTTCACTTCGGATTGAAATATAAAAGTTTTGAAGTCACACAGAAACTAGGTGTGTACATTTCATCATTACTTACATATATAAACAAATTATTAAGAAGTACAGCTAAATGCATGCAGTGTACAACACTTATGTGATGTACATTGTTTGTTTTCGTGAATAAAATGCTGAACAGATGCATAAGGATTTTGGTAGTTTTATATTGATCTATGGACATTTATTGAACATACAGAATAATATTGCTTATATGCATATAATATGCATATAACATGTGTCCATACTGAATGTGTATGAATGTGTGAGAATTATGTTCATAACTAAATATAACAAATCAAAGTAATCAGGGATAAAGAAAATGCTAATGATAACTACAAAATATCTTCCATCACATATTTTCATAAAGACCCTTCCACACTTTTGTATCACACCTCCTTCCTCGAATGTAAACAAAAAAAATAGGCATCAGTATTACACTTCTCCCTATGCCCCTGTTCACATGTATACACTCAAAAGACACCATCAGTATTATCCAAACTGAAACAAATAACCCTTTTCATTACCCCCTCCTTCTGTATTATAAAAAAAAAAATGAAAAACAAAACATCGGCTCTGATAAGTCAGCCTCTAAGCCATGTAAATGGAAATAGTAGTATGATAGAATTTTAATTTGATTATATTCATATTTTCTTTTTCTTTTTTTTAAAAATAGTTTTTGTGTGTGTGTATGTCACAATAACTAGGTTGTTCAGCTGAACTGGTGGCCTCTGGTCAGAGACTGCATAGCATACCTTGTGAGCATAACAGCATTGATCTGGGTCATCGTTGATGAAGTCATTACTTGGTCAGTGCTGGTTTTAGCGTTTCTTGCTTTTTTTGTATGTATTTTTAACTAGTATATAGTCTGAATAATGAACAAAGATAAAAACAAATCTAATGAAAAGAAAGACAAACATTTCTTTGCTCTGTTGGTTATTGTAAGTATTGTATTTGTTGTATATTTCTGTTTTTTCTTGCTTAAAGAACAAAAGCAAAAATTACATGCAAAAAAAGCTTTTTTTTTATAAAATGTGAAAATGATCCTGTTGTAATATGATTAATACATAAGGATTGCAGAGTGAAAAAGTACAAGATCTGAGAATCTTATACAATTGGTATGTGGCTTATTATTCATACTGATTTTTAAAAAATCCTTCACAGTTTTCTCAGAATAATAAAATATTTCCTCACTTTATTCTATCCTTGTGTTCTTCTTTCTTTATCTTTTTTTTTGTGATGACTGCCCAGATAATTAATGTGCAAATGTATGATTTTCAAATTTTCTTTTACAGGTACGAATCTTTAACCTTCCTGGCTCTGTATGCCCTGTACATCATATTTATGTTCTTCAACCAGAGGCTAGAGAAGAAATTAGTGCCCAAGTTCTGGTGCTGCCCAAAAGAAGCTTCCTCTGTGCCAGACCAAGTGGTTGTTCATTATGAAAAAATGCCTAATGGTGACACTCCAGATGGTTAGTGGTTGTTCATTATGAGAAAATGCCTAATGGTGACACTTCAGATGGTTAGTGGTTGTTCATTATGAGAAAATGCCTAATGGTGACACTCCAGATGGTTAGTGGTTGCTCATGAACGTTAATACTTTTCTTTTTCCTCTGCCAAAAGATTTATGTCAAATATGAATAGTCTCGACTTTTGACTTTAATATGACAGCCATTAAGTTTGATATTTCTATGTTAGTTTTACAGTAACACAGAGTACTGTTGGACCAATTAATTTATTCTTTTGGCAGTTTATTTTTACTGTGTGTATAGGTTGCATTTTTTAAAGCCTTTCTTACCTGTTTAGAGCCTTTTGAACAGAATTATTAATTTGCTATGGCAGTTCAGATAAAAACAGAATAGATGAAAAATGTATAAATTAATGGTAGATTGATATCAAGAAAACAGGGAACATTTTTACTAATTTAAGAAAAAGCAAATTTTATTTGTGCATTCATTTTATACACCAATAAAAATGTCACGCATTATAAGGTTTTAAAGAGGCATTTTAAAGAGGAAAAATTAAAGCAAATTTTATTGGTGTATTCATTTTATTAATCAGTGCAGGAAAAAACAGATTCCCTGTCTTCCTTGGCTAGTAAAATAGGTCTTGAAATTAACAAAGACAAAACAAAAATAATGAAACTTTTCATTAATCAAGAAGAAAAAAATATACGTAGAAGGAACAGTTGTTGATAAAGTAAACCAATTTGCATAGCTTGGCAGCTGCATAGACCAGGATGGTGACACCAGGAAGGAAGTTAGAATTAAAATTGCAAAAGCAGCATTGTCCTTAAAAAATCTTGAGAATATATGGAATTCATAAGTTATAAGCACAAAAACCAAGTTAAGATTATTCAATTCTTCATCTTCTTCTTCTTACACATTGTCTATATCTGCAGTCCTGTCTCTTGGATAAAATTTGCTGTTTTTTGTAATTCATGTTTGGAATCGTAGAGCTTATCTTCTTTGGTGGTTTCACTATTATTCAATTCAAATGTGATATCCACCATCATTTATGCATGTGAAAGCTGGAAATCAACTAAAGACAAGAAATTAGACTATTGAAAACAAATGTCTAAGGAAAATACTTGGTATAAAGTGGAACGAATTCAAGAACAATGCAGAGATAAGACAGATGAGCAAACAACAGCCTGTCTCATGGGTGATCAGAAAAAGAAGATGGACATATGTAGGCCATGTGATGAGAAGAAACAATCAGAGAATACCAAAACAAGCTATCAAGTGGAGCACAACAGGCCGAAGAAAAAGAGGTTGACCACATGAAACTCTAAAGAGGACATTGTTAAGAGAAGCCATTTTAGTGGGCATAACATCCCTTGTTGAAGTTGACAGACTCACCGAAGACAGGAAAATTTGGCAAACAACTATGCAAGCCCTGTGTGATGCTTAATGGCATGGGAAGGATGTAAGATTCATTTTTATTTACTGTGTTACTTTTGTAAAAAAAAAAACCAGGGAAACCACATATAACTAAATTCTCCTTTCTGTGACTAACCTGACCATCTTTTCATGTGAAGTTAAATTCAAATTTTACAAAAAATTTGTATCAGTAAGCCAGGTCTTCAGTTTCGCATACAAAAGTGGCATTCATGCTTCTTGTACTTCCCTACAGAGTGAACTTTCATCAAAATTTCCACTATAAGATAATTTTTAAAATTATCGGTATTTTTGAACATACAGCAAGCAAAGATGAGAATATAGGACATGTGTTTTAAGATAAGAAACATTTAGGACCCCCAACTAATGTAATATAATTCCCAAGACAAAATACGGGACTGTTCCTTATAATACAGGACACATGGTCACTTTACTTTCACCCCTCCTTTCTACTTTCACTCTGTAATGTAGTGGAGATTGCAGTTTGACAGACTTGGAGAAAAAATTTATTGCCTGCAGACTGTTAGACAGTAAAATATTACATTATAATTTATTTGTTACATTTGCCTAAACAAACAATATTTTAGTATTACAAGATCAGTTGTTGTTTGATGAAGTTAAAGTATATTTTTCAGCTAGAACATTTATACTCATATATTGAAAGAAACTTTGAAATAGAGTATAGCAATATGCAGATTCCATGTTTCATTCTGAATGATTTACAACCAGTTGGTTTGCTTTTCTGCCTGGTTATGGTGATGATAGATGATGATTAAAAATGGCTCATGGTTTTCCTCACATTCATAAGAATGTGGACTAATGCCTCTCACAGTTAGCTGCAATGCCAGGCTTCTATGTAAGTTCCACTATATGTGGACTACATCAATCCCTGCAATGTTTACAAGGTTATTGCGATACACTCTGTTATCAGGGAGCAAGGAAAGAGGTAAATTAATTGATTGTGGCTGACTGGCCTTGACATCAGAGTGGATATCTCAGCTTCCTACAGAATTTATGTAAAACTTGCACATAATAATAAAATAGCACAAAGAATTTCTTGACATTATTACAGTGATATATATTACAAACTATATGTTTCAAAATGCACATTTAAGTAGTCCATACCAAGATCCACCTGGTGAAGCACATTTAGAAAACCACAGAGAACCTGCATATTTCTCACAAGAACTGCAGAGAGAGCAGAATCTTCAGAATTCATCTTGTCTGTTGACTATTTATTCTTGGACTAGAATTTAGTTTGTAGAAGTTTTATTTTGTTTTGTAAATATGAGGGTCATACTGAAAGTCGTGAGCAAAAATTTTTTAAAAATCAGAATTTATAGATTGAGAAAAATATAAATGTATCACCTTAGCTGCATCTTTGCATTTCATGTTGAAGTCACATGAAGATTATGTATCACATGACTACGCGGAGCAGAAACAAAATGGTGGGTACTGAAGTTTCGTTTCGTCAACGTGGTGTTATTGAGTTCCTCATTAAAGAGGAAATCCTCGCTGCTGAAATTCACCAAAGACTTCAACTTGCTTATGGAGATGTGTGTATGGATGTTAGCAGTGTTAGGAGGTGGGTGAAACATTTCAAAGATGGAAACACGAGCATCCAAGATATGCCTTGCAGTGGTCGCCCTCGAACTGCCTCCACTGAATGCAACCAAGAAAAAGTTGACGACATCATTAAACAAGGCAGACATGTCACAATATCTGAAATCGCTGTAAATCTTGGAATAGGACACAACTCAGTACAAGAAATGATTGAAACCCTAGGCTATAGAAAAGTTTGTGCCCGCTGGTCCCACGTTTGTTGACTGAAGATCATAAAGCTCTGAGAGAAACTGTCACTCAATACTGTCTAGGAAATTCTTCCACACTCTGCCTATAACCCTGATCAGGCACCCAGTGATTACTGTTTTTTCGGTTTTGTGAATGAACAAATGCGAGGCCATCACTACAACACAGGAGAGAATGTCCAGAAAGCAGTACATCTGTGCCTTCAGCTGGAATGGAATTCTACCAGGAGGGTATTTTCAAACGTGCAGAGCAATGGGAAAAATGTGTGCAGGGAAATGTAGATTATGTTGAAAAGTGAAGAAAAGGATGTAGATTAAGTGATACATTTATATTTTCTCTATCTATAAATTCTGATTTTTAAAAAAAATTTTGCTCACGACTTTCGGTATGTCATTCATATGATACAGATATTGATGAAACAGTGTTCTCAGTATTTATTTGTTCTTTCCTTAATTGTCATTTCTAACAGAGACCACTTTAGTTTTGCCAAAGAACAGAAACACAGGAAGTACAGTATCAATTGATTCAAATGAGTCTACTACAGGCAAGTCTGATCTTTCATCATACCATCTATCATATATTTTTACATAAAAACACCATTGTCCATAATAACTTCTTTTTTTAGCATTCCTAGTGCTCAGGGAATCCCACAATCCCTGTAGAATGGAGACTGTTTAAATAGAGACCTGTGATATGTGGTCAGTGGGTTGTAACTGGGGGGTGGTGGATGGGGAACCGGGGAAGGGAGAGAGAGTGATACAATGTTGACCTAGCTAGGAGAAGTTGAAACAGATGATTGAGGAAGAGGGGTTGCAAAGTGATGCTGTGAGGAGGTTTGACAAGTAAGAAGGGGTGGACTTAGTGGAGAGGTACTATAATGATTGAAGAGAATGTTAAGTGTAGCTAAACAGTGAGTTTAACCCATGTGGCTCCAGCGTCCCACAGTCTCCACGTTCTACTAAATCCATTCATGACACACACTGCCGGACAAGTCACACCTTACAATTTACAGCTAAGTAGTCTTTTTTAAAAATTAATTTTTTAAAAAATTATTCTGTAAATCTATACTTTATCTCTTATCTCTATTTCTTCATCCTGTATGTTTTTGTGTGATTAAGGCTCATGCCGAAACGTTACAACTTTGTAATTGTTAAGTAATAAAGCTTCTCCTACTTTTTCCTATTTTATACATCCTCATGTTTCAGTTCACTTTCTCTCTTTCTCTTCCTTCCTTCCTCCCTCCCTCCCTCCTTCCTTCCTTCCTCCCTCCTTCCCTTCCTTCCTTCCTTCCGTCCTTCTTCTTCTCAGTCTCTTCAACATTTCACAGCTTTAAGGATTATTTCTAGAAATGCAGTTTGTCTTGATTCATCTCTCTGGCTCCTCTGTAGTTCTTTGTTCCAAATTCTTGTCAACACTAGCTTTCCATCTTTGCCCTCTTCTACCTATTGGCCTTGTTCTGTCCATTTCTTGCATATATATGAGTGTGGTCTGACATCTATTTTCCATTAGTTTTTAACCTATTACCATACAATCAATACATTTTTTTGTAGTTACAGGCTTCATTACCCACAGGAAGATAAAAGTGGGAAGCAAAAGAGAACAGACTTGGCTGGTTTTTTTTTGGTTTTTTTGTTTTAGCTGTGGCTGATTATGCCAGGCAGATACTTGTTAGAATTATACATGAAAATGAAATATATAAAAAAGAAGTTGTTAGCAAAAACAATCTTTGCAGCTTCCATGGTAATATCTTGCATATGTGCAGTAACTTGCTGATGGTCTGATGTCTTTTAATGCTGATATTTTCCCTGCCAGGTGAAGCTGCTTTCTCTAGAAAATCTATGCTATTTCTCTGTTTATATGACATGCTAAAGCCAGATTTGACAATAGACTGCAATGCAAGTAGAGCAATGGTTTCTATTACCTTATGTCAGTTTGTGTGAGGTTATATGTTTTTCTTATTATATCTTTATGTAAAGTGACTAACATATAAGGAACTAGGGTGTACTCTTTGGTCTGCTGCAGTTTATTCAGATATTTACAAGTGACTTCTGTAACTAAGAGATCATTTCATTACTGCCACCACATGAATACATCAACAGAAAAACAAGCTTCTTCCAGTAAGAGATAACATGAACAGCAATAAAAACTAGTTAAACAGTATAATGAAAAGGCAGTCAAAATTCTTTGGACGTGTCATGAAGATTCAAGTTACAGATCTTGACAATCATTGAAAAACTCTAAAGAAAAAGGAAGAGCTCTCTGAAGTGCCCAGGGCACATGGGGCTTCTTCAAGGGTTTTCCACAAATGCCTGTCCTTTTGCCTTTTTTTCCGCTCTTGCCCAGGTGAGCCCTGTATTGCTCAGCATCCTCTTTGTTGTTCTTCTCCATGTCTCCTTTAAAAAGAGAGACAATGAACAAAAAATATCTTTAACAGACTGAACAGATGGCATGGGAAAGAAATACCAAAGACCAACAAAACACAGAATTATGATCATCAGTGCCTATGGCACAACACATAGTCAGTGAAAAACGTACTTAAACAGATGTCAACTGTGATTTACTGCTATCTTCTGAGACTAGAAGAGCCATATTAAGTCAGCCATGAAGTCAAATGACAGTCACCTTTTTCACTCAGCATAACTCTTCATATCCACATCAGTTAGGGTGACAGTAGCTCCATTGGTTTGAATAACAATTGTCTTCCTACTCCAAGTACAATGCCACTACTTAAAAACATGATCTTTAATGCTCAGTGCATGACATTCTTGAGTCAACAACTCAAGAAGGTTGCAAAGAAGCTCCTGCATTAAGCAGAGAAAAGAAGGACAAAGGGATCACCCTGAAAAAATGTACAGGAAAGATCAGCCTTACATCAAGAGGACATCATAAGTGACCACCACTACCATTTGTACCATGACTGCAACCATTGTCACCAACACCATCATTACCTCAACCATCATTACCACTACCACTGCCACTATTACTACACCACTACTGCTGTTGTTACTACAACTGCTATTACTACCATTACTATGACTACTGCAACTACTACTACTACTTCTTTACTCTTCTTTCATTACAGTGAGGAATGTGTACACTGGTATCAGTAAGCTTAAGTATTTTAAAATTTGCAAGTCCCTATTTCACTGTATTTTGATCTACTGGAAAGCAGTTTGTCAGTGTTGTTATTTGAGGTACATCCTGTCATGCCTACTTTTGGCTGATCTAGTACATCATTCACATGAATTAAATATTTGAGGACAGAAGAAAATCAGCAGTAATAAGCAGGTAACACTCTTTTATGTTTATCTATCTTTTAGAAATTCACAAAACAGTTCCTGAAGAGTCCATATGGCACAGACCTTCTGGAAAATGGGCTTGTGTACTGTGGGGAGCATCATTACCCATTTCTGTCCTGCTGTACTTCAGTGTGCCTGATTGTAGAAGGGACAAGTTCCGAAAGTGGTTTTGGGTCACTTTTACTATGTCCTTGGTATGGTTGTCAGTCTTTTCATTTCTGATGGTTTGGATGATAACCATAATTGGTAAGTGAATTTCTACCAAAAATATTTGAACTGTAGTTGATTAAAGATAAATGCAGGACCACTACACATTTTTGCTATGAAAAATTAAAAAAAAACTTTTTTTCTGAAAGATTTTGCAAGCTCTGCAAAATCAAGATGCAAGATCAAGGAAGGGATACAGTTGTAAAAATCCAGATTTAGATTAACTTTTTCTGTGTTTGTTTTTTTTGTTGTTGCTATTATTGTCTTATAACATATAAGTACATATTTAGTTCATTCTTTTATCTTGTTGTAAAAATCCATATTTAGATTAACTTTTTCTGTGTTCATTTTTTTGGGTATTATTGTCTTATAACATATAAATTCATATTTAGTTCATTTTTAATATCATTCAATATTTTCACTTGTGCAGGATTCACCTTAAACATCCCAGACAGTGTAATGAGCCTTACATTTGTTGCTTTTGGAGTCAGTCTCCCTGATGTGGTTGCAAGTGTCTTGGTTATAAAAGACGGTTAGTTAACACATTTAATATCAGTGAGAAACCCTGTTACAAGTGTCTTGTTTATAAAGAATGATTAGTTACCACATTTATTATCTGTTACAAAATTTCATGTCCTCACTTTCATCTGATCTCATTCTTCTTATTTATATACATCTCTAAACCTCTTTTTTTTTTTTTACCGATTTTCTTCATGATTATTAACTATATCAGTCATAAACACTTCTTCAGAGATATCATATCATTTATGAACATTTAATGTTCTTTTGTTATAAGGCTAAATTTTCTGCTTCATGTGCAAAATCTATGATGTTTATAAAAAAAATATTCACAAGTATCAGTCCATTCTTTTAAGTATAAAATTCATCATTAGATTATCTATGTGCAGTTGTTCTTTAGCACGAACCTGAGAGATGAGTAGTACTAAAACTCAAAAACATAAAAGTTGAATAGTTAGATATGATAGAGGGCACACTGGTTCATCTTTGTTTTTCAGGTCTTGCTGATATGGCTGTGTCAAATGCAATAGGAAGTAATGTGTTTGACATTCTTGTTTGCCTGGGTATCCCTTGGTTCCTGCAGACCTGTATCATGAACCCAGGCAGTCAAGTACAGGTTTACAGTGAAGGTAAGTAACAGTACCTTTTACTGTTATTTTTATTATATTTTGTTGCTTTGCATTTGTCATGAGATACTTAAGTTGCATTGCATGTTCACCATAACAGACAAGTGATCAGTCAAGCCTGGTGTTTGATGTGGGAAAGAAACAAAGAGGGGACAAGGGCATATTCAGAAAAAACTGAAAATGAGTTTTACTCAGGAAAGATCTTGAGGAGATTTGGAGTCTTTTGTAGATTTATACATTTCCTGTCACATGGATTCTATTATGCAGGAGAAAGCAGTTGATTGGTTCTGATCCTGTGATATGATTAATAATTTTAAAAATATATAAGCTAGCAATTTTTGGTAACAAAACAAATTTTTTTTTATTTTGCTGACATCAGACAATAACAATTAAAAATGAAGAGAGAGAGAGAGAGAGAGAGAGAGAGAGAGAGAGAAAGAAAAGAGTATGAATAAGAATTCTAAAGTCCTTGTAGAAAATTTTAAACAAGTTCAGTTTTGCAATCAACATGTTTTTTTTTTTTGTCTGTAAGATCATGAGTGTGGTGAGAGCTTATGATGAACTTCCTAATAATGACAATAAAGAAAATGTGAAATGAATTGAGAACAGAAGTATTGTTTGAAGCCTCACAGAAAAAAAAGGTGTAGAAGAGTTTGATTTCTAATTGCAGTGTTGACATATGACACGGAAAGCATAAAAAAAATTACAAAGGATCAATTTAAGATTGATTCATTTGAACAAAATAGACAGTTGAAGATTACTACCAGTATAAACAAACTTATGGAAGAATGATATGAACAAAGAATGTTAAAAAAATTGAGATAGTTCATTTTAACTCTTTGTCTGCTGGGGGTGTTCCCCTCAAAAGACCAAGGGGGGTAAATTTCACAATGTGGAATGGGATGGTTGTCACATTTAAAAGAATGACAAAGGCATACTCTGATTTATAGTATCATATATTATATGTTAATTTGAAGAAGAAAAAATGTATTTTGTTTTTCAAATAAAATTTTTTACATTTTGTTAGTATACAACCAAAAAAAGAGCTAAGAACTGAGAAGAAAGAATGGAAAATGAAGGAATAAAATACATTTTTTGTCACTTACCCATCAAGTTAATCCACTGTAGTTGGTCATATAATTCCATAATGAATAAAAATGTACACAAACACCTTTTCTTCACATATCTTCCAAAATTTACATGAAAATATACACTAGTTATGCATTCACAGCAAACTAAAAAAAGTGGGTAGGTAATATTTACATGAAAACAAGTGGGCGATCGTTGACTAATATTTACCAGAAAACAGACCATTGTGTTTTGGTTTTTTTTTAATTTGAAGCATTCCACAACATTTAATTTTTTAAATTACACAATCTCCAGCATTACTTATTGTGATATTACAGCTAGTACTAGCAAAAAGCTGAGAAGTAGTATTACCAGCTACCCTTCTAACACATTTTGCTGCTGGACCAAAAAAAAAATCCTAATCCTTTGAATCAGCGCCACGTGGGTCCGAAAATTCACAATCTCTACTCTGTATTCTCTACACCACAGTCTAGACATTTTTAAATTTAATTCTGAGCTTGTAATAGCTTGTAATGGAGAAATACGCTGCTCTGGACGAAAGAAACTAGCACTGGAAGCCATATTTGTTGATAAACAAAAGCCTAGCGACAATAAACTTTGAAAAACTTGCTTTAAATAACACAGAATCGCTCTGTTTTCACTTTTCAAACATGCGCTTCGTGTGGACAAATGAAGGCCGGAAGGAAGTCAACTGCTGGTTTTAAGATACTTTGATTATTTTCAAAATTAGAGAGCTACAAACCATCATCGCGCTGCGCGACTAGTGGTAGAACGTAACAGGGATACAACCACGCAGGACGCATGCCAAAATAGAGAAAGAGTTAAGCAGTGGGTAAATTCAATTATCAGTTGATACTACAACACATTGAATGGCATGAGAAGCAAAGAAAAAAAAAGAAAATATGAAGGAATTACCAGCTAAAGCAGTTTGATCCTTGGAAAGAGTGTGGAAAATATTCAGAACATAGAGATCATAGGAAACTAAACTTTACATCTCTAATGTTTCTTATTATACTAGTGTGTTTTAAGGCATGAAAGATGAACACAGATTTGACACATTAATAAAATGTTTTGGAATACAGCTCATAAACAGAATAACTTCAGATCTAATAGGAGCAGAAAACAACTAATTCACAGCCAGTTTTTTGTGTTCAAAGATTCAAATGTTCAAAATTGGACTCTGGTGTCACTGCATTCAGGACAGTCCTGAATGTATAAAATAGGAAGAAAGTAGGATCAGCTTTATTACTTAACGATTACAAAGTTGTGACGTTTCGGCGTGAGCCTTAATCATACAAAAACATACAGGACGAAGAAATAGAGAGAGGAGATAAAGTATAGATTCACATAAATACTATTAAAAAAAATAGTTTAAAAAAAAATGTTTTTAAAAGAGTACTTAGCTGTAAATTGTAAGGTGTGGCTTGTCCAGCAGTGTGTGTCAGGAATGGATTTAGTAGAACGTGGAGACTGTTTAAATAGAGACCTGTGACATGTGGTCGGTGGGTTGTAACTGGGGGTGGTGGATGGGGAACTGGGGAGGGGAGAGAGTGTGTGATGCAATACTGACCTAGCTAGGAGAAATTGAAACAGATGATTGGGGAAGAGGGGTTGCAGAGTGATACTGTGAGGAAGTTTGAAAAGTAAGAAAGGGTGGACTTAGTGGAGAGGTACTATAATGATTGAAGAAGATGATGTTATGTGTAACTAAACAGCGAGTTTAACCCATGTGGTTCCAGCGTTCCATAATTTTGAATGCAGCGGTTCTCAAGTGCCAGGCGGCTTGTGTCATCTGCATGACATTGTTTAATGGCTGTTACCAGAAAATCAGATTTGCCTCTGTGGTTGGGGCCATTGAAATGATTTGGGACTGGTTTCGAAGCATGCTGGGCAATGTCGTACAGATGTTTTTCATGCGGTCCCCTAATCTGAGGCCAGTCTCACCAATATATGTTATCCTGCATCTTTTGCACACGATGACATATATCACATTACGGGACTCGCATGTGAATCCCTCATGAAGAGTGAGGATAGTTTTGGGAAAGGTGATTGTTTTCGTTTCCCAAACTACAGGGCAGGTAATGCAGCGGGGGCGGTTACATTTTCTGGTGCCAACATATGTAAGGCTCTGCTTCAAGTGGCTGTGGACAAAGATGTCCTTAAGGTTTGGCTCACGTTCGTATGCCAATAGGGGTGGATCAGAGAAAATGTCACGAGTGTCCTTCGTAAAGCCTTCAACCGTATCCAACTAGTGAGCCGCAAAGAAGTATTCAGGAAAAAGCCTGTTACACCGTCTGACAGAGTTAAGTTAGTACTGCCTTTCCACTCGCATGGTCAGATGGTTAAAAAAATTCTTTATCGTCATCTGCCGATAATCCAACTCGACTCCGACACTCGTGACATATTCTCTGATCCACCCCTACTGGCATACGAACGTGAGCCAAACCTTAAGGACATCTTCGTCCACAGCCACTTGAAACAGAGCCTTACATATGTTGGCACCAGAAAATGTAACCGCCCCCGCTGCGTTACCTGCCCTGTAGTTTGGGAAACGAAAACAATCACCTTTCCCAAAACTATCTTCACTCTTCATGAGGGATTCACATGCGAGTCCCGTAATGTGATATATGTCATCGTGTGCAAAAGATGCAGGATAACATATACTGGTGAGACTGGCCTCAGATTAGGGGACCGCATGCAAAAACATCTGTACGACATTGCCCAGCATGCTTCGAAACCAGTCCCAAATCATTTCAATGGCCCCAACCACAGAGGCAAATCTGATATTCTGGTAACAGCCATTAAACAATGTCACGCAGATGACACAAGCCGCCTGGCACTTGAGAACTGCTGCATTCAAAATTATGGAACGCTGGAACCACATGGGTTAAACTCGCTGTTTAGTTACACGTAACATCATCTTCTTCAATCATTATAGTACCTCTCCACTAAGTCCACCCCTTCTTACTTTTCAAACTTCCTCACAGCATCACTCTGCAACCCCTCTTCCCCAACCATCTGTTTCAATTTCTCCTAGCTAGGTCAATATTGCATCACTCTCTCTCCCCTCCCTGGTTCCCCATCCACCACCCCCAGTTACAACCCACTGACCACATGTCACAGGTCTCTATTTAAACAGTCTCCACATCCTACTAAATCCATTCCTGACACACACCGCTGGACAAGCCACACCTTACAATTTACAGCTAAGTACGTGTATAGTTGTATACTTACACACTAATTATTCAGGACAGTCCAATACATGCTCTGCTGCATGGTGAAGAATCCATCCAGGAGTATGTTTGCTAATAGTTCCTGTAAACTCTTGGTTGTTTATGATGCATTTTCTGCCACAAAATTCAGATTTCCTGCCAGCACATTTAATTTGTCCTAGCTCCAGCAATCTCTCCACAACTACATTGTTCTTCCATTCCCACTCTTCATTTTCCAACAGTCTTTCCATTATGGCTTTAGCAATGTCACCTTTGTCCATTCTTAGCCTGCCATTTATTTTAGACTGTCCAGCAAGCCTATCTGCACTTCATTGTCATGTACTCCAGCATACACTGGCCAATAAAGCCATATTAAGCATATCACAGCTAACTGGCTTAACAGATGAACCCATTCTTTTAAAAGCAATTTTTTCTCAATCTTAAGGAGCATACTCTGTGAATCCATCACAATGACAGCATGAACAACATCATGGGCAACTGACCATTCCATTGCTGCTGACACATCCTTAATTTCTATTTGCATGCCTGATATGGTGACTTCAGAGGCCCCCAAACCCTGTTACACTACTCTTCCATTGTGGTAGACAACAAAACCCTACCCATTTCTGCTATTCTGAGTCAATGACTCATCTGTATATATTGCCCACTTTGATGCTGGATGAGATCTTGAACCCAAAGTTCAACTGTCCTCTGTGCCTAATCTCAACATTTGCAGCCCTTCTGTATAATAATCATTGCCTGGCTGAGGTTGGTCCTGTACCTGTAACCAATCATCGCCTTTAGGCACCTCATCTAGATCGCAAACTGACATTATTGTATCCTCAGCCTAAACCATCAAAGATCTGTCTCATTTGATGTGTCTTCCCTTTATCAACCCCAGCTTCTTATGTAGAGGGTGGTCCTTAATGCCGGCAACCCTGATGTATGCCTTTACCTGGGCATACTTGTATTCGGACCTCATACATAACATATCAAGCAGAAAACTTATGGCTATCACTGGAGCATCCTTGGTGCAACTCAGGACCACTCTTGTTGCCTTGTTCTGTACATGCTCTAGTCTGTTCAGCTGTGCATTTGACAAGGTAGGCCAAGACCATACTTCTGTGGTGACATCACTAGTGCCTGCATCAGCAAGAATAGAGTGGTTGTAAAAAGTTTGTTGTAGCTATTAACCTAACTGCTCTCAACACTTCCTGGCTTTTTGTACTACATTGTCCACATGTTATGCAAAGGACAAGGACTGATCAAATGTGATCCCTAGATACCTCATGAAATGTGTTCTCTTAATATCTTGTCCCTGACACTTCAAAATTGGAACTTCAGATATTACAATTCTGTTATTTAATGAGCACCACAGGATGCTGGCCTTTTCTGAGTTTATCACCGCATTATTATTCTCTCACCAACCTGTTATCTGATCCACCCTGTTCTGTACCCTTGTGGCTAGTTCTTCTCCCATGCTCATATGTTATTATATCATCAGCGTATCATTCCTAAATAACAGAGCAGTGCCAGTGGAATATACATTGAATAGCACAGGAGACAAGTGAGACTTCTGAGTGCCAGTAGAATATACATTGAATAGCACAGGAGACAAGTGAGACTTCTGAGTGCCAGTAGAATATACATTGAATAGCACAGGAGACAAGTGAGACTTCTGAGTGCCAGTAGAATATACATTGAATAGCACAGGAGACAAGTGAGACTTCTGAGTGCCAGTAGAATATACATTGAATAGCACAGGAGACAAGTGAGACTTCTGAGTGCCAGTAGAATATACATTGAATAGCACAGGAGACAAGTGAGACTTCTGAGTGCCAGTAGAATATACATTGAATAGCACAGGAGACAAGTGAGACTTCTGAGTGCCAGTAGAATATACATTGAATAGCACAGGAGACAAGTGAGACTTCTGAGTGCCAGTAGAATATACATTGAATAGCACAGAAGACAAGTGAGACTTCTGAGTCGGCCATGTAACAGTAATTTGTGTCCATTCTCTACAATTCAGATGATGCAACATGAAGTGGAAGATTGTAGCATTGTGGAAAGAGGGAGAGAGAAATAAAATAGTGACCTATCTCTCAGTAGACTAAGCAGAGAATTTGTTGACCAAATGCAAAAAAAAACAAAAAAAAACAGAGAAAACAAAAGTTGTAGAAGAACATAACATCAGGAAAGCATCAGATAATACAGGTAGCTAAAATTTTACAAAAAAAACAGTTGTCATCTCATATCATTCACTCTGTCTACTGATTCTATTATGCCACCTGGGAAAGTATCAAAACAGTGTATTGTTTTGTTTTTTTTTTAACAGCCTCAGTAACTTTTTCTTTACAGTTAAAATGTGTCATCAGATATTTAAATATTTGTTACAAATTCCAAAACTCATGTATAAATTTGGAATTACATCAGTAACAAGTGAAATTAGCATGTCATATCACTAGTTAAATATTATCCTGATAATATTACAATGGTGGGAATAAACTTTGTTAACAAGGCAGTAATGAGATATTTACAATGTTTACTATTCTATTAGTTTCCTTCCTGCTATATTACAATGTATTTCAATGGTAATATGGGAAGCTGATAGGTTTTATCCCTCCTCCCCTACTCCACACCTCATCTTTCTCATATATGTGTATATACGTGATATGAAGTTTTTAATGATCATAAATCTCTCTTATCTTGCTCTCAAGGCTTGGTGTATTCCTCCATCATGTTGCTGTCAACTGTTGCACTGCTGCTTGTTGGTATACACATTAACAAGTGGACTCTGGACAAGCGCATCAGTGTGGCCTTTTTGGTGATTTACATCGCATACACAGTTTTAGCATCACTTTATGAATTGAATGTGTTTGGTTACTTTCATCCTGATGAATGTCCTAGTGACTATTAAGTTTGGTATCATGAAACGGTGTTCATGTTTAAGGCACAGTAAGGAGGCGACTGTCCGAGTTAACAGGAACTGTACTTTGATATTTTAAAATGAGTAACATAACAACATTATTAAAAAAAAATACTCCACTTTAAACCTCACAGTTTTGCCCTGTCTGCACTAGTGGAGTTTTTTTGTATGAAAGCTCACATAAAATGATGAGTTAAGGCTCATTATCACACATGAACAAGTGGAAAATAAAAAAGATTAGAATGTTGATTAGAGCACAATGCAGCGTGTTTAGTTTTCTTTTTGTGTTTAAGCAAAGGTTATCTTGACAATGCAACAATACATCTTACTTACATCTTACATCTTTCCCATGCCATTAAATGTCGCATGGTAGATCACCAAATTTCCTGTTTTCAGTGAGCCTTTCAACCTCATTAAGGGATTTTATGCCTACTAATTTGGCCTCTCCTAACAGTGTCCTCTTTAGAGTTTCATGTAGTTGACTTCTTTCTCTTTGGCTTGTTGTGATAGCTTGTTTTGGGATTTTCTGATTGTTTTTTCTCATCACGTGATGGTATATGTGCATTTCCTTTTTCTGATCATCCATGAGACAGGTTGTTGTTCACTCATCTGCCTCATCTCTGCATTGTTCTTGAGTTCATTCCATTTTATACCAAGTATTTTCATTAGGCATTTGTTTTCAAAAGAGTCTAATTATTTGTTTATTTCTTTAGTTGTTCTTCAGTTTTCGTATGAATAAATGAGGGTGGATATTACATTTGAAATAAATAATCTTAACTTGGTTTTTGTGCTTATAACTTTTGAATGCCATATATATTCTCAAGATTCTTGAAGGTCAATGCTGCTTTTGCAATTCTAATTCTAACTTCATTTCTGGTGTCACCATCCTGGTGTATGTAGCTGCTGAGGTATGCAAACTGGTTTACTTATTCAACAGCTGCTCCTTCTACATATAGTTTTCATTCTTGATTAATGGGAAGTTTCATTATTTTTGTTTTTTCCTTGTTAGTTTCAAGTCCTATTTTCCTGGCTAGTGAAGACAGAGTATCAAATTCACATTGTCCTGATAAGAGTTATGTCATCTGCAAAACAAGATTTTCTAGTTGGGTCCCATCTACCCATTCAATGCCTGTTTTACCTGTGCAACATTTTTTTCACCAGAAGTCTATTGCAATTCCAAAAATCAAGGGAGATAGTATACATCCTTGTTTCATGCCTGTTTTGAAACAAAACATTTCCTCATTCCTTCTTTCATGTTGACTGAACATTGTAGAGACCATTAATGATGTTGACAGTTTTAGATGGTATCCCATATATCCTTAAAATTTTTCACAGTGAATCTCTGTGTATGCTATCAAATGCCTTTTTGAAGTCTATGAAGTTCAGGATTAATGGTTTTTGCTTTTCAATATGTTCTTCAAGTATTATTCTTAGAGTAAAGATCTGGTCGAGACAGTTTTCCTTTTTTTGAAATACTGCTTGTTCTTTTCTCATTGCAGTATCCACTATATCTTTAATTTAATTCAGAATGACTTTGAAAAATACATTTGACACAGCTGATAGTAAGGTTACTCCTCTCCAATTATTGCAGTCCCTGGTTGCCTTTTTTTGTACTTTAGCAGTGATTCCTTTTTTCTGTTTAGAAGGGACCTTTTCTTTTTCCAATCTTTATTATTCTCTGTTGTTGGTTCATGTTGTCAATGTTAATTTCGGCTGTTATTTTATCTTCACCTGCAGCTTTGTTGTTAGCCATTAGATTCACTGCTGTTTCAATTTCATTCAATGTAGTTTCATCTAGGCTGAAATTTAGTTGTGGGATTGGTAAGTCAATTTCAAGGTCTATCAATTCTTTTGGGTGTGGTCAATTAAGTATTTCTTGGAAGTGTTTGGCCCATCTTTGCTTTTAGTCTTTACTTGATGTTAATAAGCTGCCAGTTTTGCTAAAGACTGGTCTTTCTTTGGATGTAATAGTACCTGTTAACCTCTTTTGTATGTTGTGCAGAGTTTCGCTGTTCCCATTTTTGCTGTTTTCTTTGCTTCTTTCACCATAGTGTCTATGTATTCTCTCATATCTCTTCTAGCTGTACATTTTACTTTATTATCTAGTTCTTTGTATGTTGCTTTTTGCCAAATCTTTTCCAAGATCTGTCTTTATGTTCAACATGGCTAATTTAGCTGCTTGTCTTTCATATATTTATTTCCATGTGTTTTCTGACATACGTTCTTTTCTGTTTGTTTTTTTGTGGTCCAGTGCTTGGTTTTGCTGCTGTGATTGTGGCTGTGCTGTAAGAATTTCATAATTCATCTATATCTATCTCCTCTACCTCATTGAGTGCTGTGAAATGATTGGCAAGTTCCTGACTGAAATTACTGTTAGTATTCTCTTCTTGTAGGCTGTGGTTGTTTATCTTCCTGGGTATTGATTTCTTGTGTTGGCTTTTCAGTTTTAGTCTTATTTTCCCTACACACAGGTTGTGGTCACTTTTGACACTTGCACCTTTATATGCTGTTACATCTATCACAGATGTTCTGAATTGTTTTCTAATACAGAAATGGTCTTTCTGGTTTCTGGTTCTATCATCTGGGGGTATCCATGTTGTTTTATGTATTTCTCTGTGTGGAAATATTGTTCCTCCAGTGACCATGCCCTCTATTAGACATAGTTCAAATAATCTTTCTCCATTCTGATTTATCATATGAGTTCCTTCTTTCCCCATTACTTTTTCAACATCAGTGTTATCTTTTCCTATCTTGGCATTGAAGTCTGTCATGACAGTTAGGATGTTGTGTTTAGGGATTTTGTGTTGTTGTAGTTGGTGATAGAAATTGTCTTTTATTTCAACATCTGCATCATTCATGGGTGCATAACATTGTATGATTGTCATTCTTCTGTGTCTTAGTTTGTATCATGGCCTTATTTTTTGACTTTTCAGTGGTTCCCATTCTGTAAGGCTCTTTGCTGCTGCACTTGACATAATTATACCAATTCTTTCTTGGTATTTCCCATCATCTCTGCCTGAATGCATTATTAACTTATGGTTTTCCCACCGTTATTTTCCCTGCTTCTGGCCATCACATTTCACCATTTTGTACATATAGGTGATATCTATCCATTTCTCATATTACTTAAGCAGTTTTTGATGGTGCTGCCTGAGTTCTTACATTCCAGAATCCAATCTTTATCACGTATTTGGGGTTGATGAATGCATTCTTTCAGTCTTTGTCTGAGTTCTATGAAGTTGGTATCCCTTATGTGTCACCCTTGATTTGGTTGGTTTTGTTGTGATTTTCCATAACAGTTCTTTGTTTTTTCGCTGTCTAGAGTCACCTCCAGGTGGGTCTCAGGTGCAACAATAACATATGAAATATTTATTATAACTGAGTAGTTAATGTTGAAAAATGTCTGTTTTTGAAGTAAACAAGCTTTTGTTTAATTTTTTTTTTATCCATATATAGTGAAAAGAAAGAAAGAACTAGTTATGAACTTTAGCATCTGTAAAATTAGCATTATGGCACTTGAAGAGAAATAAATTGAAGAGAAACAAAAAAAAATTGTATTATTTTAGTTTTGACCCATCCTGAAGATAAAGGTACTGGGGGTTTCTCTGTGAAAGTAAAGATAGTGAGGACAGGTGTTGGTCTCCCAACTCATGATCCTGTGACTTAGGAGTGTGAAGACTCTAACACTTCACACCCTCATGTCATGCAGTGGGATATATTTTGACCTATCTTAAGGACAGGTTCTGCAAAGTTAGTGAAATATTTTGTATTTTATGTTCTCATCAAGTGTAGAAAGAACAAAGAACATTACTGATTAGAGAAGTGTAAATGTTTATTTCTGTTGAACATCAGTAACAATGTATCTTTCACCTTTCTTTGACTTTACATGCATGGGAGGTACACACATGACAAATACATATATACTATATCTCATAATATCTGATGAAACTATTACTTTGCAAATATCATTGCCTAGGCAAGACAGCCATATGAAAGAACAATGGTAACAATAATGTGATGCCAAAGTAGTTCCTTACCATTTGTTTGTGATTTTTTAAATTCTGTTATTCATGCTGTAATAAGAAATTAAACCAATAATTTTTGATAATCTTAGGCAATGCTGTCAGTATAAGATCATAAACCATCAGTGGCAGTGTTATGTGAAAGTTTTATAAATTATTTTGGCTTAACTATTTCCTATCCTTTGTCAAATATTTCATGTTATTAAACTAACAAAATCAGCTCTCTACCATGACATGCAGCATATAGAAAATATGGCATTGGCACTCATTTTATCTTTGACCCAATATGACCAGTATTATATTTAACTATTGGCACAATAGAGACTGATATGCCCAGTATTACACTTAACTGACTATGATGCTATAATCTCAAACCAGTTGGTAGACTCATTTTTATGTTAATAATCTCAAACCAAAGTTTTCTTGGACAAGAGGCTCAGTCAAAGGCAGATTTTATTATTAATTGTATGGAGGCAAAAATGTTCACTCCAAAAGAAACAAAACTGGCACAAGAAGCTGCAAATAAGTTACCAGAATTTCTGTAGCAGGTTTCACATTTTCTTTCTTTTTTTTTTTTTTTTACAAATGATTAGTAAAGATTAATATTGCTATGACTTCACGTATTCATTGCCACTATACTTGCACTAAACAGGCCTCATAATGACAGTAGTGCATGTAAGTTACTACTGAAATGTGTAAAATTTTTCGAAGCCACTTTAAGTTAATGCTGTCAGTATAAGATCATAAATCATCAATGGCAGTGCTATGTGAAAGTTTTATGAAGCAGTTAAATCACTGAAACAGATCACTAAGAGATCATTTAAGTGATCATTATTTTGGGAAATCATTAGAGCCCTATAGTTTCGATTCAAATAGTATAAGTTTGAAACTGTATTGTTGTGTTATCTTCTTCTTTTTATTTCCCTGGGATTGTGAGCTGATGTTCTTTGCAGCTGATATGGCAAAGATGTTAAGGCACAGCATTGTGTTGGAGTGGGAGCAGGTTATAGTGGCTTTTTTCAGAACCTTAGTGGAGCTACAAATTAAGGAATGTGCAATACTTTTTTTTTTTAGCAGACTCCATCTCCATAGAGACCATGGCAATCCCTGTCCCATTAGCCTGGCTAGATCTGCTACTGGGAACACCAGTGGAGAGGTGGGACTGGGTCGTGGTTGGCTGTGGTTTGCCTATTCTGACACTAGCATATAAGCTGATATGGTTTTGCTGACTGCCAAATTGGACAGCATCTGTGTACCCTACTGTTATGTCAAGTAATGAGAAATATCATTAAAAATCTCTGTCTTCTGATCTTGAAGTCTCAGGTACTGTTAGTTCTTTAAAATATCATATCCCAGAATCATACAATTTCAGTAAATTAACCATGAATGTGTTTTATTTAGTTAGTTTTAGGAATTCAGGAGATATTTTTGTGATCACTTAAGAACACATTTGTTATGCGAATATAGAAATACAAAACAGCTCACTCCCTCTCTCTCTGTCTGCTGTTTCACAGAAAAAGTTAATTCTTATTTGTTGAGACACAAATACAGTTATTTTTGTTTTGTCTTTGTGATCTCATATCATACCACCTGTTTGTACATTCAGGTTAGAATGGGATGGTTTTGCATGCATATAGAAGAAGACAAATATTGGTATGCTAATTCAGCAAGAAATAAAAATGAAAAAGAACAAAACTGAACTAGATAGGATAGCCTGGCCTTATTAGGAGGTATAATAATGTATGAATACCACACTGGAGGTTTGTCTCTCTCTTTATTTATCCCTTTCTGTGTGGGTTTTTTTTGTGTGTATGTTAAATTAGAGAAAATGATAATGGATACAAAGTGAGGTGCTGTGATTTTGAAAAAAAAGATTGAAAAGGATATGAAAATCAGAAGAATGACCAGGAACAATTAAGATGCACTTCATAATGCAGTGCCAATTGGAAAATCTCTGGTTTAATTCCAGGATGGGAAAAAAAAAAAGCAACAACTCACAAGACCTCTGGGAGTCATGACTCAGAGGGACCCCCCCCCCCCCCCCCCTTTAGAGTGTCAGGAGTTTAATAGGGCCGAAACACTTGTCTGGGGGGGGGGGTTACTTCCTCTGATGATCTGAAGGAGTTGTGTTGTTGTTTGCTCTCTGTAGTTGAGAGTTTCCTGCATAGGAAAGAATTGTGATGATATGAAAATAAACTCATAAAAGGAGAGCAATTTTGGTATAATGAAATGCCAGTCTCACAGTAATATGAAGAAAATGTACTAAAAGAGATGAATATTTCATAAACGGTATTTTTCAAAAGTTGCACATTTAAAATTTCCTGTGTATGAACATTTGTTCACTTATTAAGGGCTTGTCTAAGTGTTAATGTTAAATTTCAGAATCATTATTGCACATCCAAACGTAGGTCTACATCTGTTTAAGTGTCACAGACTGATTTTTCAGTTCATTGAACACTTGAATCTATTACTTTATCAAGTGTTATCATCTGTGATTTGTTTTCAGTCATGGAAGTTCAGTTAATTTTCTTTATTGCTATTGTAAAATTATTTTGTTTAATACTAGAATTTTCATGTATATTTTTACTGTTGTGAAGATATAACTGTTAGAAAACTGACAGCTGTTTTTTTTAAAAATTAACCTTTAGTACAATATAACTTCGGTGTTAGTAAATTTTATTCTACATTTCTTCAGCAGTATTTTGTTATGGTGATAGTATAGTCATTTAGCATTATATTTATTATTTATTCTATGTAATGTGGTCAGTCATACACATGGAGTTACTGGTTGAAAGAGTGTGCTTGAGAGGAATAACTGTTCAGTGATGACAGCTACTGAAACCTGAGAATTTAACTGGATTCTGTTGTGGAATTCATAGAGTGGTAATTTGGCTTGATAATTCTGAATCCTGTACTGTTATTGCTTTTGCAAAACTATGTATGATACCAAGACTGCAGAGAAATAATTAAATGAACATTTCCATACTTTATCAAGTGTCAAGCTATAAAAATATAGGAGAAATTTTGTTACCATTTCACAGTTTATAACGCAATTAAAAACTAGACAAATTAAGACGAAGTTTGACAGAGCCTGTTATGTCAGTGGTGAGAGCTCATGAGATCCTTTAATGAAGTACTTTTCCATTCAAATGTGACTATTTCACACTCTTCAATTTTTAGTCCTGAAATTATTGTAAATCCATTTGTAAAATGAGATTCTGATTTATTCATAATTTCATATCTCACTTAAATTTCTCTTTGGAGTTTCTGAGTCTTTTAACCCTCACAGTCATAACTGACCTCATTCATTAATCTTGCCGAGCCATTTAATACGTTTTTCAGGGGCGTGAGGAGTATTTCACTCAATGATCATTACCTTATGGGTGATTGGTTGACTCCTGTTGTTAGAAATAAAGTTGCATGTCTATGGAGCCTTCATCATGTTGCTTTTCTTGTATACAGAATGATACATGGTAGTGTCCATATAAGGAAACATACTCTTTTAGAAAATTCTTTTGCAAATAAATTAATTTATTGTACTTCACGTGAATGATACGAGTTCAGGCAGTTAAGTCTTAATGCCCGGCCTCATTAATCTGTGCTTAGTGTAAGTTTTGCTTATAATCCCAGCTTGCATTTGGCAAATGTGAATTGAAAATGTTCTGGGACCAATAAGGATTTAGAACTAGGCTGTACCTAAACAAGGCTCATGTCTGGTTTCTGTTTGGGCTCTGCCATATTGGATACTAAATAAATTAATAAAATGAAAAATAAGAATGATTTATTTGCTTAACTCTTTGTATACTGGGTGTGTTTCCCTCAAAAGACCAAGGGGGGTAAATTTCACAATGTGAAATGGGATGGTTGTCACATTTAAAAGAATGACAAAGGCATAATCTGATCTGTAGTATGAAGTATTCTACCTTATTTTGAAGAAGAAAAAATGTATTTTGTTTTTCAAATAAAATTTTTAACATTTTGTTAGTATACAACATAAAAAAAGAGCTAAGAACTGAGAAGAAAGAATGGAAAATGAAGTAATAAAATAAATTTTTTGTCACTTACCCATCAAGTTAATCCACTGTAGTTGTTTATATAATTCCATAATGAATAAAAATGTACACAAACATCTGTTCTTTAACATATCTTACAAAATTTACATGAAAATATGCACTAGTTATGCATTCACAGCAAACTAAAAACACCAAGTGGGTAGGTAATATTTACATGAAAACAAGTGGGCGGTCGTTGACTAATATTTACCAGAAAACAGGCCAATGTGTTTTGGTTTTTGTTTTTTTTTAAAATTTGAAGCATTCTACAACATTTAATTGTTTAAATCACACAATCACCAGCATTAATTGTTGTGATATTACAGCTAGTACTAGCAAAAAGCTGAGAAGTAGTATCACCAGCTACCCTTCTAACACATTTTGCTGCTGGACCAAAAAAAACACGAACAATTCTTTCAATCACTGCCACGTGTGCCGAAAATTTACAATTTCTACTACTACATTCTCTACACCACAGTCTAGACAATTTTAAATTAAATTATGAGCTTGTAATGCAGAAATATGCTGCTCTGGACGAAAGAAACTAGCACTGGAAGCCATATTTATTGATAAACAAAGGCCTAGCGACGATAAACTTTGAAAAACTGGCTTTAAATGAACAAAGAATCGCTCTGTTTTCTGCTCAAACCACGCGCTTAATGTGGACAATTGAATTCCGGAAGGAAGTCAACTGCTGGTTTTAAGATACTTTGATTATTTTCAAAATTAGAGAGCTACAAACCATCATCGCGCCTCGCGTCTATAAGTAGTTCGTAATAGGGATACAACCACGCAGGACGCGTGTCCAAATACCCAAAGAGTTAAAATACTCTCCTACTTAAGAGACATAAATCTGGTGGTATCTTCAGGGAAGTAGGGTAAAATGGGACAAATAATCAAACAGAAATCATTGAAAATATTGTTACTCTGTTTTTTTTTTTCCTTTTGACAGATGTCATTGTTGGTTCATACATTCTTTCCATGAGTGCTTTCATAATGCCACACTACAGTTCTGGTGCACTATAAGCAAGCACATATGACAAGGAACATTTTATTTATTGATGCTGCTACTGTTTAATACAAAAGAATGTCAACGAGATGTTGGGTTTCACATTCCATTTACAAACTTTGGTCTTGTTACTAATGCTGAACACTGATATGAAAATCTTACAATTTTTTTTCCTGCATTATCAAATCCTGTTTCTGTAATTTTTCTTTATTAGTGACCACTTTTCTTACTCCCTGGAACTCACCAAAAAAAGAAGCCTCTACATCATCATGAAAAAGATGTTGATCCATGTTCATTTGACCATGAACTGTAAATTAGTGCATGGCATGGAAGTTAGACTGTGTGTTGATTGTTTAACTGGTCTTGATAAAAGTGATAACATTAAGACTAGCCAACTCTTTGATGGTTATACATTTTGAGAAGAGTTCCAACTTTTGTGACAGTTCTCAACTCTGAGATGGTTCCCAGTTCTGTTAGTTGTTTTTAACTCTTAATTCCCAAATAAATATTTAAAGAAAGTAGGTTCCCAACACTGACATGGTGCCAACTCTGATAATTGTTTTTAATTCTCATATAGGTCAGAAATTAGCGCTTAAAGAAAGTACCAGCTCTCAGAACAACTTTGTGAGGATAAGAAGCAAGCTGAAAGAATTGTTTCTGACTGTTTATTCCAAGGACAAAATTTAAAATTTATAATGCACATCAGTAAACAATTTTAAGTGCATCAGTTCATTTTTTTCTGTTTAAAATCCAGCTACTTTAGTCATCATCATCATCATCATCAGGTGCTGTGCCGACTGGTGTTGGCTATTATGCTTCCCCAGAGTACTCGATCCTTCATGCAGGCCATCAGGTCAGTTAGTGATCTCCTTTCACACGATCTCGTCAGACTATCCAGTATCATTTCTCTTGGTCTTTCTCAGCTACTTTATTATGGTACAGAAGTATATAAAGTGTATTCTTATAACCTCTTTGTCATCTTGGAAAGTAACCAAATGAATAATCTGCATGAATGTCCTTTCATTATTCATTTTGTATATACATACATTCTAGATGAAATACTGAGATTGCTAAATAAAGTGTTGGTGTAAAATTAAATTGTAACTGGGCTAAAATAAAACTCTGTACATATGGTTTTCACTGTTTTGTTCATAAATAATCTAGATCAGTATAATACTTATAGACTTAATAATTGTGGTTTTTGTTACATTCATTTTTAAAATTTAGGTTTAAAGCATCAAGTTGTTGTTCATGATGTATGATGATGTTGGAAAAAATATTGTGACAAGCAGACTAAACTAATATTTATTAAATATTAAAGATTCTTTGTTTATGAATCCTGAACCATATCACATTTATCCAGTTATGTAAAAACTATAAAAAAATATGTTGAGAAAAATTTCTTGCCTTGAATTCTGAATTATCAAGAACTTCTGAAACCTTTTGATGAATATCACAAAGCAAAACTGCCTTGAATTCTGCTTAGTCTGTATTTTTCTGCTAATATGTCTAAATGCATTGTGTGTTTACTTATCTATCTTTTGTTGTTCTAACCAGCCTAACCAATCATATTTGCATTTCTGTCTGCTTTCTCTTGCTTTCCTTTTTATCTTTTACTTCATAAATGTGACAACAAAGCTCAAGTTCATGTCAGTCAGACTGACATATTCACAAAGTTCTTTGGAAATATATGAGGGGTGATTGATAAGTTTGCGGCCTAAGGTATAAATACTTTAAACACACACTTGATATTAGGTGCATTTGTAGATCAGGTTAATGTAAGATTAAACACCAAGTTTCAAGTAATTAACTGCAACCAGTTACAGGCTTCTGAAGTGGTAAGGGGTGGCAGAAATTGAGAAAATGGATACAATTTCTCATCGAGCTACCTATGCATCAAGGGCCTATCATCGAAGAAGATCTGAGGATATGGTAGAGACTCTAGGGGAGAGTGCCCCTTCCTACAGCACAGTGAAGAAATGGGCAGCTCAATTCAAACATGGAAGAGAGAGTCTGGAAGATGATCCCCGTCTAGGAAGACCAAGAGCAGTAATCACTGATGAAACCACCAGCAGAATCCATGACATGGTAATGAAGGATTGACGACTAACTGAGCGGTACATTGCTACTGAGTTGGGCATCTCCCAGGAACGTGTTCATGCCATTATTCACAATGATCTTCAAATGACAAAGGTCTCTGCTCAATGGGTCACGAAACTTCTTGGAGCTGATCACAAACAACAACATTTCAACATATCAAAAGACAGTCTTGGCCATTTTTCCACAGATCCTGAAAAGTTTCTTAAGTAATTTGTGACTATGGATGAGACTGGGTTCATCATTTTCAACCAGAAATCAAAGAACAGTCAAAGCAGTGGAAACATGGATCCCCACCTCCAAAGAAATTAAGGGTGATTCTGTCAGCAGGCAAAGTGATGGCTTCCATCTTTTGGCATTCAGAAGATATGCTATTGGTAGACTATCTTCAAAAGGGCAGAATGGTCACTGGGTCCTATTACACTAATCTTGTGAAGCAACTACGGGTCAAATTGAAGGAAAAGCATAGAGGGAAATTGACAAGAGGAGTCATCTTTCATCAAGACAATGCTCCAGTTCACAAGTCGGCGGTGGCAATGGCAGCTTCTTGAACATCCTTCTTATTCCCCAGATTTGGCCTCTTCGGACTATTACCTGTTTACCAAACTCAAAAAGGAGCTCAGTGGTCACAAATCTGGTACAAATGATGATGTCATTCATGCTGTAGAGCACTTTCTACTGGCACAAGATGCTGACTTTTACAACAAAGGGATCCGTATGCTCCAGGATCATTGGACTAAGTGCATAAACGTGCAAGGGGACTATGTTGAGAAATAACCCCAAAAAGTTGTCCACAAAAAATCTGTTGTACCTTAGGCCGAGAACTTATCAATCGCCCCTTGTATTCTGAGGATTTTTAAGACTAAATGGCTTGCTATCTCAAGAATTGTATAAATTATTAGCAGTTTAACATACTTCATTTACCAAACATGTATTTGTATGCTTTATAGGTATTAAAGATTTAATAATGTTCTTTAAAAAAAAACGTGATGGTTTATCCACCACTGATGTATTAGGCTTCAGTCCATAAGGTCATTTATTGAAAAGTTGTGTGGAGAATATCCAAGTGCACATTTCACAGTAATAAAAAGTCTATAAAAAGTCTGCTTGTTAAATAATATTTCTAAATTCCAAATTTTATGATTACATGTGATTATAGGAAGTGAGGTCTTAAACTGTTAGATGTGGCAACAACAAAAAAGAGTAGAGAACTTGATTAGCAGAGATTACAATATAAACAGAATATATTGGTAAAAATCAAAAGAATTTAATAAGAATTAAACAATAATTAATTATTAAAATTAAAATACTGAAGTTAGAGAGTATTTTACCTTCAGCAAGTTAACACTGATTTACTACTGTGATTAATTTTAGAATGCACAATTTCTGCAAGAAAAAAATATTTTCAGACATCTAATGAAACAAAGAATAAAAGTATGTTACTAACTAAACAAAGAAGTATAACACTATATAGCAGAAACATTCTGTTTTTTAAATACTTTGTGCTGACAAACGCTTGCCTGCCAATTTATGATTCATGGTTAAAATGGCCTTCAGTATCCAATGGTCTTTTTTGTTTCAAAAAGAAATGTTGATAGAAACTAGTAGTATATTTTACACAGCACGTTCTAAACCATAAGCAGTGATTTTAGCAACAGAGAATTTTAGTATACTATAATGGTAAAAACAAATGTAAAATTCATACACCCTGTTATTGATGACATGATGCACTAGATTTTAGCATTAAGAATGAGTGTCTGAAAAAAATAGAATTTGTTGAAATAAACAGAAAAATAAACATGTTATGAGATTCTATCCACCAAACTGTTAAGGAGATAATACCACCAAAAGCACAAGCCCCCAAGAATAAATGGATGACAGATGACATCTTAGGACTGATGGACAAGAGAAGGAGTAGTAAAAATAACCAAGAAAAATATAACAGGATAAATAAAAAAATAAAACACAAATGCAGAGAAGCAAAGGAAGTTTAAATGAACAGTGCAGACAAATAGAGGACTCCCGTAATAAAGACAACAGAAACATGCAAAAACGAATTAATGAGCTCAAAAGCAGGAAGACAAAATATACCACAGGATGCCTGAAATCAAAAGAAGGTAAAATGTTAATGGGAAAAGAAGACATTGTGGATAGAGTACATCGGTGAGCTATATGGTGGAGGAAGACCAGAAATAACACCAGATACCGAAAACTGTGATGGACCACAAATACTTGAAGGTGAAATTATAGATGCCATCAAACACATGAAGGAAGGAAAAGCGATTGGGCCTGATAATATAACAATAGAAAAAATAGAGGCACTAGAGGAAATGGGAATAAAAATAATAACCAAGTTACTGAATGACATTTACAACAGTAGTTACATGCCCAGTGACTTGCTTAAATTCACATTTTTAGCACTACCAAAGAAACCAGTTGCAAAGGAATGTGATGACCACAGGACTATCAGCCTCTCATGTCACATAACAAAGCTACTTCTGAGAATTATTATGAGAAGAACAAGGAAAAAGATAAAAATGGAAATAGCAAATGATCAGTTTGGATTTGTTGAAGGAAAGGGAACACACAATGCCATTTATGCTTTACGAATACTAACAGAAAGAGCTTTAGAAGTACAGAAAGATCTCTACTTATGCTTCATTGATTACACCAAGGCATTCGATAAGGTGAAATATGATGAGATTATTAAAATGCTTGAAGACATCAATATAGACGGCAAAGACCTGAGGATTGTAAAACATTTATACTGGCAGCAGGAAGCAGCGATTCAAGCTGAAAATAAAACTGGAAAATATCAAGCTATAAAACAAGGGGTGCGACAAGGATGTGTGCTATCTCCAGATCTTTTTTCTCTGTACAGCGAGAATATTCTAAGAACGATCATCACAGAACCAGTTATAAAAGTAGGAGGATACGATATCAACAACCTTCAGTATGCTGATGACACAGTACTGATAGCTGAGAACCAACAAGACCTGCAAAATCTCTTGGATAAAGTGGCCAAAGAAAGTGAACAGAAAGGCCTTACTTTGAACATCAAAAAGACAGAGACTATGGTTATATCTAAGAAACAGATTCAACTAAAATGCAGTATAAAATTAAACAGAACTATTCTAAAGCAGGTGCAGAAATTTAAATACCTTGGAGCAATAATAACTTCAGATGGGAAATGCAAAACGGAAATTAAGAACAGAATAGGCTAATCAAAGACTGCATTTCAGAGAATGAGGAACTTATTATGCAACACATCCTTATCAATGAATGTTAGAAAACGAGTCCTAAAATGCTATATAGAACCTATCATATTATATGGAAATGACAATAGGCAGGTCTACACAAAAGTCATTGAAAGCAGCAGAAATGTGGTTTATTAGAAGAATGTTGTGAATTCCCTGGACAGCAAAAATAACTAATGGAGAATGTTTGAGAACAGTTGGAGATAGAAAAAAAATCTTGTCAAAAAAATAAGAAAGAGACAATATACTTTTATGGGACATGCAGTGAGAAGAGGGGGCATTGAAAATATTATAACAACATGAAAAATAGAGGGAAGAAGAGCAAGGGGAAGACCAAGAGAAATGATACTGGACAGTCTGATGGGATGGTGTGAGAGGAGATCACCAACTGAGCTGATGGTCTGCATGAAGGATCATGTACTCTGGAGAAGCATAATAACCAATGCCAGTCAGCACGACACCTAATGATGATGAAATAGAAAAAAAAAAAACCCATGTTATTAGGGAACAATATTCTGATAAAAAAATTTTACACTTTTTTTTCATTAACATAAAATATCTAAATAAGATGTACTTCAATGTCTATTTAATGACCAAAAATTGTGAAAATAAGCCCTGAAAAAAAATTAGGGCTTACGAAACTTAAAAAAATTAAGTCTCCATCATGATGGCACAGTATGTACTTCCATTCACTGTTTTTATAAATATTACTTTAATCACTTTGACACAAGCAAAGAACATTTCAGAAAGTGATTTTAACATTTTGATCATTTGTAAGCACGTGAAACCACCATTAGTTTTTTCTTTACAAGTTAGTTTTTATTCACATTTATACATTGTTTTACATAACCATTTCACTCCAAGGACCCCCAAGGAACAACTATGTTAAGAACACACTTATCTTAACATAGTCTTTGTGAAGCAGAGAACATCAGATCTGATTGCTTAAAAAAACTCTGACCTGCTCCTGTAGCCAAGAAACCTGTAGCAATCAACAATATTTGTTATTGTTATAAGGTATAGTGTCACTCTCTTATAAGCAGAATTTTAGGGAACATAACTTTTTGTAAAAGGGAAAATAGAACTGAGAAATCTGCTGATAGCCTCTTGTCTATTCTAACTGAGGCAAAATGCTCTGTACGCAAAGAAAACCCACTCAGCTTTTGGCATTGCACACCTGTGAATAGGACGTGACGAGCTATGGGTCTCTACAACAATAGCTATCAGAATGAGGCAAACAAAGCAGTCAGCAGACTATAGGTGGCAGGGAATGGACATCGTTAAAGCACTCAATGGATCCCTCAAAGTCGTTGTGTCTCTGTGAAAATCTCAAAGCTGTCGGGCAGGCTGGTGTTGTGCATAAGGCCTGATCTCATCTTCTCACTAGAAAGGCCTCCTGAGTATGAAAGAAAGAATTAGGACAAAAACCCCAATATGAAAATGTCAGAAACAAAAATAAAACCATACGAGCCCAGATGTCACCTCGTAAAAGGTCTGTGCCAGGTGGTTCCCCCATCTGGCTAACCTGAATGAGAAATTAGCTGGGGTGGGGGGAAGGGGGGGGGGCTCACTAAACATTCTTCAAATCAACATTTCTGGACTTAGGCCAAAGGCCTCAGAATAAAGCAGACAGCTGAAAAAAGTCAACATCCATATTGCAATCATACAAGAAACCCTTCTATATGGAAAAGATCACTCAGTGCCTGGATATACCATGTACAAATGTGATTGTGGTAAATGCAGGGGTATTGCCACACTCTTGAGAAGTGACATCCAAGGAGAAATTAAAAACAGAAAATGCAATAAGAATGATATCCAAGAAGTAACGGTATGGCATGATGGAATGGTACACTCTGCATATTATTTATTGTGCCCCAGATTCTAAAAGCCAGATCAACATACACAGCACAGACATGCAGAAAACTATCATTGAGGAGATTTTAACTCTTTGTATACTGGGGGTGTTTCCCTCAAAAGACCAAGGGGGGTAAATTTCACAATGTGAAATGGGATGGTTGTCACATTTAAAAGAATGACAAAGGCATAATCTGATCTGTAGTATGAAGTATTCTACCTTATTTTGAAGAAGAAAAAATGTATTTTGTTTTTCAAATAAAATTTTTAACATTTTGTTAGTATACAACAAAAAAAAAGAGCTAAGAACTGAGAAGAAAGAATGGAAAATGAAGTAATAAAATAAATTTTTTGTCACTTACCCATCAAGTTAATCCACTGTAGTTGTTTATATAATTCCATAATGAATAAAAATGTACACAAACATCTGTTCTTTAACATATCTTACAAAATTTACATGAAAATATGCACTAGTTATGCATTCACAGCAAACTAAAAACACCAAGTGGGTAGGTAATATTTACATGAAAACAAGTGGGCGGTCGTTGACTAATATTTACCAGAAAACAGGCCATTGTGTTTTGGTTTTTGTTTTTTTTTTAAATTTGAAGCATTCTACAACATTTAATTGTTTAAATCACACAATCTCCAGCATTAATTGTTGTGATATTACAGCTAGTACTAGCAAAAAGCTGAGAAGTAGTATCACCAGCTACCCTTCTAACACATTTTGCTGCTGGACCAAAAAAAACACGAACAATTCTTTCAATCACTGCCACGTGTGCCGAAAATTTACAATTTCTACTACTACATTTTCTACACCACAGTCTAGACAATTTTAAATTAAATTATGAGCTTGTAATGCAGAAATATGTTGCTCTGGACGAAAGAAACTAGCACTGGAAGCCATATTTGTTGATAAACAAAGGCCTAGCGACGATAAACTTTGAAAAACTGGCTTTAAATGAACAAAGAATCGCTCTGTTTTCTGCTCAAACCACGCGCTTAATGTGGACAACTGAATTCCGGAAGGAAGTCAACTGCTGGTTTTAAGATACTTTGATTATTTTCAAAATTAGAGAGCTACAAACCATCATCGCGCCTCGTGTCTATAAGTATATCGTAATAGGGATACAACCACGCAGGACGCGTGTCCAAATACCCAAAGAGTTAATGCACACATACCATCACTAGGATACAAAGACTGAAACCTTATGGGGAACAATATTGAAGAACTATGCAACGCCAGCAACATGATAATATTGCAAGACTTCTCCCAGCCAACACTCCTCCATAGAGCCACTGGATATACATACAGAACTGACCTCACCAATGTCTCAGCAGACATCCACAATAATTGTACACTCAGAGTGTTTGGTGACATAGGAAATGACATTTGCCCCATCCTACTACTAATCTCTCACACAAGAAACCAAAGACCATGAAAACCACCTCACTGGAATTATAGAAAAGCAGATTGGGAAAAATTCAGAACACAAACAGATGAAAGCCTATAAAAAAATAAATGACATCTCTAAATACTGACACATTCTACAACAACATAATCTAAGCCATACTTGGAGTAGCCTACAAAACAATCCCCCGATGATGCAGAAAGAAATATAGCCCCTTCTGGACAAAGTGTCTGGAAGACTTAGTCAAAAAAAAGAAGAGCAGCCAGGAAGAACACAAAGAAAAACCTTAAACAGAATAGAGTACAATAAACTAACAGCTAAAGTAAGAATTGAAACTAAAAAAAGCAAAGAAAGGGAAGTGGTTAAGAACATGCAGCAATCTCAACCTCAGAACTGAAGGAAAGAAAGCTTGGAAAATCTTAGATAACATGTCAGGAAAAAACAAACAAACCAACTTTAAACCAATGCGAATCTTTGGTTGAGTCCTCTCATGTGATTCAGACAAAGCCAGTACCTTTAACAAATTCTTCACTGCCATCAACAAATACTCCAACAGGAAAGTACTTGACAAGGCACTTGGAAAATTTCTGAAAAGTAAAGAGAAATCCAGCTCAGTAAACATTTTACTTTTTGAGGAAAACTTTACCATCAATGACCTTCATAGTGCTATGGGTAAGCTACAGCTAAGAAAAGCACCAGGACCAGACAAAATATTAAATAAAATGATCCTTCATCTGGGGCCTGTAAGAAAGGCCACATTGCTCAACTTCACTAATATAACTTGGCAAAGTGGAGTACTACCAAAATCTTGGAAGTCAGTCACAGTTATACCTATCCTGAATAAAGGAAAGCCAGAAGATTACCTCAAAAGCTTTAGACCAAGTTCACTGACTTTCAACATTGGGAAGTTATCAAAACAAAATGCTTAACAATAGGCTATACTGATGGTTGGAATCTTTGGGGTTCCACACAGAAACTTCCAGGCAGGGTTTGCAAAGGATCAAGATCTGAAGACAAGTTATTTCTCCTCACTCAGAGTGTGAAAGACAGTTTTTCTACACAAGAGAAACTCTATAACTGTCATTGTAGACTTCTAGCAAAAAGGCCTACTGTTAAAGATGCAAAACATGGGGAAACATGGAGAAATGTATCAATGGGTTAAAAACTACCTGAGTAACAGGACCATACAAATTTAGGTCAGTAGCAGACTATCAAACAAATACACCCTGGAGGAAGGATTGTTAGAAGGTTCTGCTCTTAGCTGTATCTTGTTTCTAATCTTTATAAATGACCTTCCTGACCTATTGAACACTCACAAAGCCACGTTTGCCAATGACCTTGATTTATGGCTGTTGAGAAATTTAATAGAGCCATCCTCAGACTACTGCAATTTCAAGAAGTTGAAGATATGACAGTTAGTATAACTACATATACAGTCTTCATTCTTAGTAACAAATTAGCAAAGACTGAACTGAAAATAACTCTTGATGGTGCTAAAATCATGAGAGAAAAAAAAACCCAGCAGAAAAAGCATTCAAAAGACTAAACTTACTGAAGCAACTTGCAAGAACATTCTGTGGAGCTGACAAAGCAACACTCAGACAACTGTACACAGGATATGTTAGATTTATAATAGGTTACAACCTCCCCCTACAGGTCACAGCACCAAAGAGCTCTCATACGCAAGTAGACAAAATCCAGAATTCACTTGTGGGGTAATGAGATCAACACCCACAGCTGCATGTGAAATTGATGCAGACATAGAAACATTAGATATAAGATGGGAGAAGTCAACCACTGAGGCAGTAGAAAGATATAAAAGCATGCCCCCAGACCATCCTAACAGAATAGTGGTTGATAAATGAAAGCATAGTAATAGACTGAAACTGAAAACTCCAGTGCACATAGCAGAACAGTTAAACACAAGTGACAAACTCTCTGAAGACAGAGAAGAACTTACAAAGTACCAGACATCCCACCAAACACAAATTACACATTTCCTAAACTAACACCAGACTCAAGAACAAATTAGTGAACAAATCATCAGGTCCCAACACCCTAAAGCTGTGTGCACTGGAGACCATAGAATCCTACCCCAAGGACTGGATCCATGCATACACTGATAGGTCAGTGATCAAGGAAACAGACAATGCAGGATTTGGTGTACTCATAATGTTTCCAGACAAGACAATAAGCCATATTTCTGCTCCTAGTGGATCTCACTGCTCTAATATGATGCCGAGATGCAGGCAATATTAGCAGCCCTTACAGCCACCACTACCAAATATAAAAACAGTGCCTCCCATCTAAAAAACCTTGTTATCTCTTCAGACTCCTAGTCTGCTCTCCAGGGCCTTGAAAATTGCATACCAACAGTTGATCACATTGCAACTGATATCTTACATTTTACTTCCTTCCCGTGCCATTAAACGTCACATAGGGCTTACAAAGTTGTTTGCCAAGTTTTCCTGTTTTTGGCGAGTTTTTCAACTTCATCAAGGGATGTTATGCCCACTAAACTGGCTTCTCTTAGTAATGTCCTCTTTAGAGTTTCACGTGGTCGACCTCTTTTTCTTTGACCAGATGTGGTCCACTTGATAGCTTATTTTGGTATTCACTGATTGTTTCTTCTCATCACATGGCCTACATATGTCCATCTTCTTTTTCTGATCACTGATGAGACAGGTTGTTTTGTTTGCTCATCTGTCTTATCTCTGTGTTATTCTTAAATTCGCTCCACTTTATTTCAAGTATTTTCCTGAGGCATTTGTTTTCAAAAGAGTCTAATTTCTTGTCTGTTTCTTTAGTTGATTTCCAGCTTTTGCATGCATAAATGAGGGTGAATATCACATTTGAATTGAATAATCATAACTTGGCTTTTGTGCTTATAACTTTTTAATTCCGTATGTTCTCAAGATTTTTTAAGGACAATGCTGATTTTCCAATTCTAATTCTAACTTCCTTCTCGCTGTCACCATCCTGATCTATGTAGCTGCCAATGTATGCAAATTGATTTACTTCTTCAATATCTGTCCCTTCTACGTGTATTTTTCCTTCTTGATTAATGAGAAATTCCATCATTTTTGTTTCGTCTTTGTTAATTTCAAGACCTATTTTGCTAGCCAAGGAAGACAGGGAATCTGTTTTTTCTTGCATCAATTTCACACTGTCGCTGATAAGAATTATATATATATATATGCGTGTGCAATAGACCTACTCACCTCCTATGACATCAAGACCACCCTAGAGTAGATACCAGGGCACACAGATATGAAAGGAAATGAACGTGCTAACAGACTGGCAAAGAGTGGAGCCACCATGCCTCAGCCTCTGATTCTCACTAACATGAGAACAGGTAGACACATTATACACAAATGCAAGCAACAGTGGATGGACGGCTGGGCCAGTAATCCACCTGGAAGATCCCTATATACACACCTATCAAAGCTTAATACCAGAGACCACATCAACAGCTTGTCGTAGAGACCAATTCACAATCTTCAGGTTGGTTCTAAGGATTGTTATTGCCGGAGGTGGGGTGGAGGATACTCTCTCCACTCCAATGCCGTGCGTCTCAAATAGCCTCTGACAGTCAAGTCCAGCTCCTGACATTCTCGTGGCAAAACTGTTTAAATTGACAGGAGAAGGGGTGAAGGCGAATATCTGGCGCATGAAAACCAGGCTTCGGGTGGATGAGAGTCATGTTGGTAGCTCATCTATCGCTGCTGGCGAGATTCTTCAGCTGCCGTGCGTGGAGTGGGGCTCCTCTCAGGCAGTGAAGAAAGGTGCGAATGGGGTTGCCGCGCGGCACCACTGTGGAAAAGCTGAAAGGAAGGATTAAGCGAATTAAACAGCAGTCACGTCACAGCACCCCTCTGGTCTGGAGGTCGGCCACGTCCTAAGTGCACTTATATCAGGCGAAATGCGTGAACCGGCTTAACCCAGAGGTTAAGACACTGCTGGTAAGATTCTTCGGTGCCGCGCATGGAGTGAAGCTCCTCCCGGCCAAAGAAGAAATGCAGAAAAGTAATTAGGGTTGCTGTGTGGCGCCGATGTGAAAAGGTGATGGAAAGGATAAAGTGAAGCTTAATCGGTATGTCCAGAAGTATCGCTGCGAGAGCTATTCATACCACGTCGCCTCTGCTCTAGAGGCCGGCCATGTCCGAAACACACCCGTACTGGTGAAAAATGCCCTAACCGGCTTACACCAGGGGTGAAACTTGATGGCTACGCATGTCACGGTAGCTCTGTTCTAGAGGTCGGTCACGTCCTAAACACGCCCATACTGGGATAATATGCCTAAACCGGCTCAACCCAGGGGTGAAGTCACTAGTAGCGAGGATTCGTCCTCCTAGACAAAAGCTCCGTCCTGGTCACAACTAGGAAGGGTTGCGGCCACGACCACAAAATGCTGAAGTCGGAGACATTGGACCAGGGCAGTCTAGATAGGCAACCACCTCTCACCCGAAGGGAATGTATGCTTATCCTAATCACGCTGAGGTTTTCCGGTGAGAAAGTCCAACTATAGCCTGGATGGGCTGCCACTTCTCACCCAGCGTGGATATACTGATATCCAAAACACGCCGAGGTTTTCCAGTGAGAAAGTCTAACTCTAGATTATACTGGTGCAACGAAAACCACGGCGCAATCCCGCTTCTGAGACCCACCAAGAATACAGGCTCATGCCCTGCGATACTCTGAACCTCTCTCGGGGATCCTGTGTGGTCCTTTCGGGGACCACGGGACCTATCGAGGACCACAGGAGTAAATTCAGTAGGATCACAGGGCGGTCTTGGTGGTAGAAGAGAACGAAGAAAAAGAAGAATCTTCAGGTTGAAAACAGGACACATCACCTTCAACAAACACTTACACAGAGTGACCACCATACTGCATGCACTGCAACAGATAAGAAGAAGAAGCTGTTAAGCACCACCTGCCGAACTGCAGTGTACTGAAGGATCTTCAAAAGAACTTGATACCACCAAACTCCTTAATCACCGATATTCTATATAGCTGAAGAGGACTTGTAAGTTTCATTGTCTGGCACAAGGGAAAAAGAGTGAAAACTCTTAAACCCGGGGATTGGAAAAGTCAAAGTGAAGTTCACTCCAAGGAAGAGCCTTTTTGCTTATTTACACCCATATCAGCAACCCATTACCACCACATGCCTCTCTCGCAAAATTTAAATAAAAGAGCATAACTCTGTATTTGTATTTATTTGTATTTCAACTCTCATGGAGGGAGAGTCTCATCCTTGAACACCAGGCCTCTTCTGCCCTCACTGCTTTCCCTCTTACAATTTAACATGAGTAAGACTGATACTTTAAAGCAGAGTTCCGGTCACTACAAAATTAGTGACACGGTACTACTAAAATAGAATCTCTTCTAAACAGGGAGTCATTTTTTCTGTGTGATGTGACACGATTATATTACATGAGCAATAAACTTGTTTGTACATGTAGTGTTATGTACCGTGACTATTACATTCAGACAATGAGCATTAGGCTCAGAGACTCAACATACATTAAATTGATATACACTCTGTAACAGGACAACCCAGGAACACTGACTCCACTACTCATCAATACACGACATGACCAGTTACATGTAAATCACTAACTCAACACCACAGTTAACACTTAACATGAATCCAACAATCACAGGATTCAGCAGACACACTTTATATGTTTAATGATGAGATCCCATTTGTACGATGAGTGTTGTAATGATGTAGAGTGTAAAACTTGATGGATACAATTACAAATGATCATCCAAAAAAAAAAAACATAAGTCCGGGCGACTAACATCGCCATGGGACCAGGTCAGACATTCAACCTTTGTCCAAAAAAAAAAAGTGGACAAATCGACACACAATTCTCCATGACTACTACAACAATTTGTCCTAAGAAAAACAATCCATCAACTACAACAGTTTAACTACAGAATCTCTATCCCTTCCTAGAATCAAACACACAACCTCTCGCTACAACATTCTGACCAAAACTCTCCCTCTCAACTCATTCACACCTCCCGCCTAACCTAAACCACGTGACTCAGAATTCTCTCGAAACACGAGATATTTTCTCCGTGCTTGGCATACAGTGATGAGTTGTGGTCTACCAGACCACAACCACAGGGTTACACACAAAACAATCTGTACAGAATGTTATTCTGTTACAACTTTACCTTCTTCTGGTTTTATAATTTTCATTGATAGTGAACAGTCTTTAATAAGGCTGCTGCAATAATTAAGCCAAACAATAAAATTGCATAGCGTTTCCTCATAGAAATTATTCAAATTCTTATGTACATGTGTTCTCAACAAAGTTTTCTTAAGGAGTTTTCTTGTTTTCCATTGTCTTTAGCTGGTTTTTTGTTTGTTTGTTCAGATAAGTAAACACATTTACCAGGAATCTACTGCAGTACACAGTAAATTAAGACACTTGTTTGGAGAGAAATATCTTTTCCAGTTTAGCTAAAGGTGATTCAAAGCACAGCGCTAGAACAAAGGCCACAAGTCCAGCTGCCATGTTAATTCCCATGTAAAGTACTGCCTGGAATGTAAAGAAATCTTTGTGGCAGAAATTTATCTCAGTACAGATATTTGCTTCACTGAGATGAAACATACACTGGACAATGTCATTGTTTTTGTAGAAATAGCAAATTCAGGTGTGCTTAAACTATGATGCGTAGAGATTTAACGCATTTTATAACAACATTTGACAAGAAAAAAAAAAGCTACCAAAGTACAGAGACAAAAACACTTACACAAAGGTACCTGATTTCATTTCTTTGTGTTCATACGATGTTAAGTGAACCATTTTAACATCATAATAGGGGAAAACATGCTAATATAAGAATGGAAGTTAAACTATTAAAAAGAAACTTTATTTTTTAACAAAAGGAAAGAAAACAAAACAGAAAAAAGAGCATATTTCGACTGAAATTTTCAACAGGAAAAACAACAGAAGAGCGTGAAAGTGAAAACAGAAGCTACAGGTGAAGAAAGTACGAGTTTAAACAAAAAAATATTCTCAGTTTTGCGTGGTTATTTGTGTGAACTTTGTTCATTATGAATAGTAAATTGTGTTTTACTAAATGAAGGATAACACAGGGTAATAAAATTAGGTAATATGTGTCTGAAAACTACCAAATAATGCAGAACATCCAACATCAGAAAGCATTTTTGTAAATGTACATGCAGAATTCTCTCTCTCTCTGAACCTTAAGTGCCCAGGGCACATGGGGCTTCCGCAAGGGTTTTCCACAAATGCCTGTCCTTCGCCTTTTTTTCTGCTCTTGCCCAGGTGAGCCCTCTATTGCTCAACATCCTTTCTGTTGTTCTTCTCCATGTCTCTTTTGGTCTATCCTTACTTCTGTTCCCCTGTGATGTCCATCTTAGTGCTATTTTTGGTAGTGAGTTGTCAGTCATTCGGAGCACATGTCCCAACCATCGCCAGCGTCTTTCCTCAATAATTGTTGTCATTGGTTTCATCTGCATTTCTGCTAATAAGATGTTATTTCTTATGGTGTTTGGCCAAAATATTTTTCTAATTCTTCGTAAACATTTAGTCTGGAAAGAATTGAACTTGTTTTCTATGGTTTTGGTGATTTTCCAGCATTCACTTCCATAGAGTAGTACACTTAGAACATTACTCTTAAGTATCCTGATTTTCATATTTATGTTTAGTTTTTTTTATTTCCATAGAGTCTGCAGCATTGCAAAAGCCTGGTTTGCTCTAGTAAGTCTGCTGTTGATGTCCTCTGTGCTGTCTCCATTTTCTACTACTCTGCTTCCAAGGTATACAAATTCGTTGACCTCCTCTATTAACTTGTTATCTACTCTGAGTACATTTCTGTTGTTCACATTTTGCTTCATTAACTTTGTCTTTCCTACGTTGATCTTTAGTCCTATGTTGTTTGCATTCTGAATTAGTTTGTTTATTTTCTCTTGCATATCTTTGTGACTGCTTGATAATAGACAGATGTCGTCCGCAAAGTCAAGGTCCTCCAGCACTGTGTCAAGGGTCCATTGTAATCCTCTGCGTTTGTCTGATGTTGCCTCCTTCATTAACCAGTCTACTGCCAAGATAAATAATGTTGGTAATAGTACACATCCCTGTTTCACTCCTGTTTGTACCCTAAAGCTGCTGGAGGTATGTTCTCCACAGATAACTTTGCACTGAAAACCCTCGTATAGGGCTTTGATTACATTAACTATTTTATGGGGGAGGCCATGCCATCTTAGGATTTTCCACAGTGCATCTCTGTTGACACTGTCAAAGGCTTTCTCAAAATCTATGAATAATGCATATGTTGTGCTATGCCACTCATTTGCCTGTTCTAATATTTGTCTAAGTACAAATATGTGGTCTATGCATGATCTTCCTTTCCTAAATCCTGCCTGCTCCATCCGAAGTTTTTCCTCAAGTGTTGGTACAATTCTGTTGATGATTATTCTGCAAAATACTTTACTGGTGAGTGGCAGTAGGGTAATGCCTCTCCAGTTCCCGCAATCTCTGAGGTCACCCTTCTTTGGTAGTTTTACTATAAGCCCAGTTTTCCACTCCTCTGGGGCTTTTTCTAGATCCCAAATTTGTTGTAATATCCGGCAAAGTTGTTTTGGTGTTTCTGTTTCTTCTGCTTTCAACATCTCAGCAGTCACTTCATCTTCACCTGGTGCCCTGTCTGATTTTAGCTTCTTTATCGCCTCCTTTACTTCATTTATTGTTATTGGTCCTGTATTGTTGTTTAGTTCTGTTTTTGCTTCAGGTATGTCTATTGTTTGTGCTGCTTATGTTCTGTTTAGTAGGGTGTTAAAGTGTTCCCTCCATCTTTCAATTTTTTTCTTTCTCCACTGACCAGTTGTCCATTTTGTGTTCTTACTGCACTATCACATCTTGTGTTGAAGTTACCTGTCATCTGCTTTGTGATTTTATATATGGTTTTCATGTCATTTGTATATGCTGCTTTCTCTGCTGTTTCTGCTAAGTTGTCATAATATTGACGTTTATCTTGACGGCATGATTCCTTCACTTCTTTGTCTTTTTGTGCATAACTACTTAAAACTCGTTCTTTAAGCCGTTGTGATTTGGTGTTCAGTAATTTTTTCTTGATTTCTTTTCTTTGCTCTATCTTTTCCCATGTGGTCTTGCTTATCCATTCCTCTTTTCTCCTTTTCCGATATCCCAGCACCTCTTTTGCTGTTTCCTGTAGTGTTTTATTGAACTCTAATATGGACATTTCTGCTTCGTCTTGTAGGACACTGAAGCGGTTCTTAAGTACTATTGAGAATTCATTTCGTGTTTGTTTGTATCAAAATGTATCTTTCTGTGTTCTCCGATTTTAGCTTTCCTTAATTTTAGTTTTATTTTTGATACCAGAAGGTTGTGATCACTTCCTACATCTGCTCCTTTCCTTGCTCTCACATCTTGTAGTGACCGTTTGCACTTGTTGTTTATTAGTATGTGATCGATTTGGTTTTCTGTGGTTTTATCTGGTGACCTCCAAGTCACCTTAAGGATGTTTTTGTGTTGGAAAATGTCCCTCCGATGGTCATCATGTTTTATTCACAGAAACTGCGCAGTCTTTCTCCATTTTCATTTATTTCTCCGATTCCTTCTTTTCCCATGATTCTTCTTCTATCTTCATTTCCTTCACCTACTTTTGCATTGAAGTCGCCCAAGATGAGTAGCATATCATGCTTGGGTATTGTTTCTACTGTTGCTTGGAGGCTGTTGTAAAAATCTTCTTTTAATTCCTTTTCAGCTGCTTCTGTTGGTACATAATAAACTATAATAGACAGCTTCGTGAATCTTGAGTTGAACCGTGCATATAATAATCTCTCATTTATTGGGGTCCATTTCAGCAATGCTCTTGATGCTTCTTTTGTTATAATCAATGCTACTCTTCCTTCATGAAGATCTTCTTTACCTGACCATATTATTGTATCTTCTGTGTGCTGTGTTGTTAATTTCCTTCTGCCTTGTCCTGTCCATCTTGCTTCTTGTATTCCTAGTATGTCTAGTTTGTATCTGTGCATTTCCTTGATGGTTTGTGCTAGTTTTCCAGTCTGGTTTAGTGTTCGTACATTCCAGCTGCCTATTTGCATCTTGTGTTTAGGTTCCAGGAGGTCTACAGTAGGGCTGGGGACTTCCAGTGGCTGGCTTTCATCCACAACCTTCATGGGCTCAGTTTCCTGATAAGCATTTCTCCTTCCACCTGCATTTGTTTTTTCCCTTGCTTCCGTTTCTGTAGCAGTCTGATAGTTTTTTTTTACCAGATAGGGTTGCTGGCCCTATGCTGAACCCTCCTTAGTCGCCTTTTACGATCATGCGTGATAGGGTACAGTGGTCCTATTCTTTGCAGATCCCGGGTACCACACGGGGGACATGCAGAATTCACAATGTATTAAATAAAAATATTACACTGAAAAGCTGGCTTGAAAATCATTGGAAAAACGTAACACACAATAATTAGTGTATAAGTATACAAACACGAAGCCACTGCAGTAAAGCTGTGATACCAAAATGTATAAACTAGGAAAAAAGTAGGGACAACTTTATTACTTAACGAGTACACATTTGTGACATTTCGGCGTGAGCCCTAATCATACAAAAACACACAGGACGAAGAACTGGAGAGAGCAGATAAAGTATACATGTACATGAATGCTTTGTTTAAAAAAAGAAATGAAATAAAATGAATAGAGCACTTAGCTGTAACTTGTAAGAAGCGCTTCTTACAAGTTACAGCTAAGTGCTCTATTCATTTTATTTCATTAAAAAAAATTCTTAAGTTTCCTAGTTTCTATTTTATTCTCATTCTGTATTTCTGGTATGTGCCTGCCATTAAAACCTAATTTGTATGATATACTTACAACAGTTGTATTTGTTAAAGTACTTTCTCCATCCATGTTCCTTAAGCTAATGTCAATTACAGTGACATGAACAAGGTATACCATGTAGGTAAGGCGACCCAAAACAACAAATGGTGACCATGACAGAAGAGCATTGATCGGACCTAAAAAACAGAATTTTCAACAAATGACATAAAATAATCAACGTAGTTAAAAAAATTATATATATATAACATGTTTTACCTTTTGGGTGGATATTTTAAAATGTATTAATTGGTAGTTCTCTTATCATTTGTTCTTTCTCTCACGTCTACAAGTGCTTTGTCAATGATTATTTTAAAGTCCTAATCATACAATACTGTATTCTGTTACTATTTTACCGTGTAAAAGCCTCCTTGTTTCCTACTTGTAGAAATATATTTAATGTAGCATTTCTGATCACTTAGCCTGTCTTCACTGGCTAGCAGAATAGCGCTTGGAATTAACAAGGACAAAACAAAAAAAAATGAAACTTCCCATTAATCAAAATGGAAAAATACTCGTAGAATGGACAAATATTGAAGAAGTCAATCAATTTGCATACCTTGACAGATACATAGACCAGGATGGTGACACCAGAAAGGAAGCTAGAATTAGAATTGCAAAAGCAGCATCGATCTTCAAGAATCTTGAGAACATATGACATTCAAAGATTATAAGCACAAAAGCCAAGTTAAAGCTATTCAATTCCAGTGGAATATCCACCCTATTTATGAATGCGAAAGCTAGAAAACAACTAAAGAAATAGAAAAGAAATTAGGCTTTTTTGAAAACAAATGCTGAAGGAAAATACTCGGCATCAAACGGAACAAATTCAAGAACAATGCAGAGATAAGACAGATGACTGAACAACAACCAGTCTCATAGGTGATCAGGAAAAGGAAATGGTCATATGGTGGTCACATGATGAGAAGAAACAGTCAGAGAATCTCAAAACAAGTTATAAAGTGGAACACAACAGGCCAAAGAAAAAGAGGCAGATCGCATGAAACCGTGAAGAGGACAATGTTAAGAGAGGCCAAATTAATAGGCATAAAATCCCTTGATGAGGTTGAAAGACTCGCCGAAGACAGGAAAAATTGGCGAACTACCTTGCGAGCCCTATGTGACGTTTAACAGCACGGGAAGGATATAAGATACGATTTCTGATCACTACTTTAGTAGTATACTTTAATTTTAATATTAACGTTGCTATTACTAGTCTGTGATCAGTAAGACTGTTCCAGGGTATGGAGCTTTAGCTACTCGCAGAGCATTTCTGAAATTTCTGTTAATAAGAATAAAATCCATCTGGTTTAGGGTCTTACCATCTGAGGTTTTCCAGGTGTATGAGTATAGTTTATGTGAGAGTTGCTGGTACCAGGTATTGCCACTGACTGTATTGTGCATTTTTGCCTACCCGATCAGTCTGTCTCCTCTGTCATTACACTTCCTAAGATCACACCCTCTTACTACCTATCTCTGGCTGGTTTCCTACTTTGGTATTAAAATCCCCCATTTTTGCAGTTAGTTCAGACTGTTTGCGCTGTTCCATTGCACTGTCCATCTGATCATAAAATCTCCCCACCTGCTCTTCTGAACTATCTGGTGTTGTGGCAATACCCTGGGCCCGTATGATGCTAATATCGACAGGCTCTCCACATAGTTTGACTATATTCACACCAGAATATTGGTATATCCCGTCTGATATTTCGAAGAATTTGAAGTTTTCTTATTTATGATTTTGCCGCATCTTTTTCACCAGATTCTCTCAATGAGCAGAAAATTTTATGACCTAACAACTCCTTTTCTCCAGAACAAAGTCTCACACAGTCCTACTAGGCTGATGTTTAATCTCTGCATTTCCTGCATAATGTTTTCGTCTTTCCCGTCAGTATTAATTTACAGATATTCCATGTCCCCCCAGATTTATGATGTTTTTCTTTAACGCACGATCTCTTGCTAACGTTCTGGTGTCACCTGGCGCGCATGACGAACCTTACCGGGCAAGACTACTTCACTGGGACACCCTTTTACCCAGTAACTCTTACTCGTATATTTCTGAAGCAAGATTTGACAGGGGGACGCTGGTGCGCCGGTGGTTTAATTAAAGAAAATACATTTAACTCCTTTGGATCAACAGTAGCAATCCACGAACACATGAAATAAGATCACGAATAGGTGAGGCAAAGACAGCGTTTTGTGACATGAAGAAGATACTACCAAATAAGAAGATGCCCATAAAAGTGAAAAAAGAGTATTATAGTGCTATATAAAACCAGTTTTTCTGTATGACTGTGAAATTTGGAGGGTCAACAAAAAGATAATAAAGAAAATGGAAACAAAAGAGATGTGGTTTTGGTGAAAGATGCTACGTTTCAGAACCACAAACTAGATAAAATGATAAGAAAAAAAGACAAAATTTCCTGGACATGTCATGAGAAGACAGAAGTTGGAGAACTTAGTAATGACTGGAACATTTAAGAAAAAGAAGAAGAGAGGAAGGCCAAGGGTAAATATCTCTAAGGGCCGACCAAATGGCATGGAAAAAGAAAAGGTGCTGAATTAATCGGAAACACCAACTGTCGCACAAGACAGAGAAGCACGATCACCAGTGTTGCTCAGAACATAATAATAATAATGGACGTGAATGGAATTTTCTGAAAAGTTTCCTGTAACGTCTGGAAAAAGCGAACGTGGATTAATGTTGCTACAGTGTCGATAGCTTTGTTGATAAACATGACAACGTATATGACCATTCATTAACTGCTTTTGTGTTCTCGATAGTGGCACAATAAAAATAATCTGAAATGTTTTTCGTAGCCGGCAACAAAGAGAACAATGGAAAAAAAAACCTCACTGGAATATATAGTGCGCAATCTAATTTCTAGACAGGTATATTTTTTTTCTCCGTTACTATCTGAACTAGTGTAGCCTAAGTTCAGTTAAAAGGTCAATTAAAAACTAAATCGCATTTTAAAAGAATGAAATAAAATGCAAGATTTACTTTCATTCATAGTCGCTTTTCAGTAGCCGAAAAAAAGGACAACTAGACACAAAAGTAAATATTCTTAAAAAAGGACTTGACAATAAAAAAAAAAACAGACACACCTCCGTATCCTAAGGCACAAGCAACAACGACCCAGCAGACAGAAACACCCCAAGCCGTCCTTGAAACTGCATTGTAAAGTGCAGCCATGCTCCTGCCTTCTGAATTGCCGTGCGTTCCGTAAACAACTGCCAGGCCAGTTGTAAGAGCAATTATCCAGCACAAGATGACTACATACTGGATAAAAGTAATTGACACTGCACTGTTTATAGCTGCGCAAATGCACCTTTATCAATAATGACTAAAAGATGAATTACATACAAGAAAAAAAAGAAGAAACAGGAGTCGATTAAATGAAAGAAGTACAGTAATTGTCTTTTTCTTTTTAATGTTGTAAATTTTCACGTGTTGAAAAAAAAGTAAAGTTATGGTTAAGCATGTACACCAGAACAAGAAAAGTTGCGGGGACAAAAATATATAGCCTAATCATCATTAACAGATGCCATGTCAGTAGGCGCTGGGATTATGCTTATCCACAAATCTCGATCTTTGATATTTTCCATCAGCTCAGTTGGTGACTTTTAGCTGTGTCATTTCGTTAGACTGTCCATTTTTTTTTCTCTTGCCCTTCTCCTGTCTCTCTTCCCATTTATATTTCTTGTTGTTATGATGTTCTTAAGTCCTCCTCTTTTTCAATTATATGTTCAGTAAATGACGACTGTCGTTTTCTTTGGGATTTAATTAGGTTCCTTTCTACATTGTCATATTCAGGTGTCCGTGGCATCTTTAACATTTTTCTAAAAAACCACATATCTGTTGCTTCTTTCCACCGGTCTGTTGACTGTCCACGACTCACTTCCATAGAGTAGGATAGGCTCAATGTAGCATTTTAGAATTCTCTTTCTGCTATTTGATAAAGATAAGGTAAAAGTAAAATTCCCGTTTCCATGCCGTTAAGGCGTATTGGGGAATATAGTGTCAGGCTCGTATTTTCCATGACCTTCGACACATGAAAGTGTAATGTGGTCAGTATCATGTCTGGCCGCATTTACCTTCCCAGATTTCTCTGGTACCCATTTTTAGAGGTTGGGTGAGCCCCAGGGCATTTTTCGGTGTGTAGCAGAAAAAAATCCTACTGCTGGGACTTGAACCCGGTACAACCGGATCAGTAAACCGAGCGCCTAACCACTCAGCCAACCAGGCCGCCATTTGATAGAGATGGATTGCACAGATATTTATCATTTGAAAGCTGTTTTTGATTAGCATATTATTTCTTGATTTCAAATGTGCATTTCCCGTCTGATGTTTCTTGAGTGCTCAGATATTTAAATGTATGCACTTGTCTTAGGGTATTCCTTGTACTTTATCACTGCATCTAAGCGAGTCCTTATGTCTTACTTTCCTTCAGTACTATATCTAATGATTTCTGTACACTCTTTTCGTTTGTGGCCGTTACTACTTTATCATCTGCATATCCTAGACTGTTTAGTGTAAACTCCAGCTCGATTTCTTGGTTCTTCTTCTTCGTACGCACACTGGCAATGATGCGTGGTACCCTGATTTTTGCGATACGCCTTTTGGCTGGGTGTTGTTGTTGTTGTTGTTCGTCCATCGTCTTCGATGATGACCACAACCTCTCTCTCTCTCTCTCTCTCTCTCTCTCTCTCTCTGAACCTTAAGTGCCCAGGGCACATGGGGCTTCCGCAAGGGTTTTCCACAAATGCCTGTCCTTCGCCTTTTTTTCTGCTCTTGCCCAGGTGAGCCCTCTATTGCTCAACATCCTTTCTGTTGTTCTTCTCCATGTCTCTTTTGGTCTACCCTTACTTCTGCTCCCCTGTGGTGTCCATCTTAGTGCTATTTTTGGTAGTGAGTTGTCAGTCATTCGGAGCACATGTCCCAACCATTGCCAGCGTCTTTCCTCAATAATTGTTGTCAGTGGTTTCATCTGCATTTCTGCTAATAAGATGTTATTTCTTATAGTGTTTGGCCAAAATATTTTTCTAATTCTTCGTAAACATTTAGTCTGGAAAGAATTCAACTTGTTTTCTATGGTTTTGGTGATTTTCCAGCATTCGCTTCCATAGAGTAGTACACTTAGAACATTACTCTTAAATATCCTGATTTTCATATTTATGCTTAGTTTTTTTGATTTCCATATATTCTGCAGCATTGCAAAAGCCTGGTTTGCTCTAGTAAGTCTGCTGTTGATGTCCTCTGTGCTGTCTCTATTTTCTACTACTCTGCTTCCAAGGTATACAAATTCGTTGACCTCCTCCACTAACTTGTTATCTACTCTGAGTACATTTCTGTTGTTCACATTTTGCTTCATTAACTTTGTCTTTCCTACGTTGATCTTTAGTCCTATGTTGTTTGCATTCTGAGTTAGCTTGTTTATTTTATCTTGCATATCTTTGTGACTGCTTGATAATAGACAAATGTCGTCCACAAAGTCAAGGTCCTCCAGCACTGTGTCAAGGGTCCATTGTAATCCTCTGCGTTTGTCTGATGTTGCCTCCTTCATTAACCAGTCTACTGCCAAGATAAATAATGTTGGTGATAGTACACATCCCTGTTTCACTCCTGTTTGTACCCTAAAGCTGCTGGAGGTATGTTCTCCACAGATAACTTTGCACTGAAAACCCTCGTATAGGGCTTTGATTACATTAATTATTTTATGGGGGAGGCCATGCCATCTTAGGATTTTCCACAGTGCATCTCTGTTGACACTGTCAAAGGCTTTCTCAAAATCTATGAATAATGCATATGTTGTGCTATGCCACTCATTTGCCTGTTCTAATATTTGTCTAAGTACAAATATGTGGTCTATGCATGATCTTCCTTTCCTAAATCCTGCCTGCTCTTTCCGAAGTTTTTCCTCAAGTGGACCACAACCTCATCTAGGTCTAAATAGGGTGAAGTGTGATGTGTGTCCGTGTGTGACCAACTAGCCCTATACGAGCTTTGAAAGTTTTGCCACACACGTAACATGCAAGTCCAGATTCAGTTTTGGGTGATTGTGCAGCCCTGGCATTGCGCGTTTGTGCTGGGCACTTTCAATTCTTGAGCGCCTAGCCCTCTGGGCACCCAGATTGGTTATAGTCCTCCATGATGGGCGGACTTGTGCTTTGGACTAAGAGTTTGTGTCTATCCCGAAGGCCTTGAGTGAGGTTTTGAGCGTATCCTTGTATCGCTTTTTTTGGCCCTCCTGCTTTCCTTTTTCCGTTTAGAAGTTCCCTATATAGGAGTTGTTTTGGCAGTCGAGTGTTACTCATTCTGACCACATGCCATGTCCAACGGATTTGTGTCTTCTGAAGCATTGTGTAGATGCTTGGAATTTTAGCTCTGGTGAGGACTTCAGTATCAGGAATCAACTGCTGCCATTTGATGTTTAGTATTTTCTGAGACAGCCTGGATGGAAATGATTTAGTTGTCTTGCATGCCTACTGTAGACTGTCCATGTTTCGGCTGCATACATTAGTGCGATCCGAACGACAGCTTTATAGACCTTTAACTTGGTGGCTGCATACATTAGTGCGGTCAGAACGACAGCTTTATAGACCTTTAACTTGGTGGCTGCATACATTAGTGCGGTCAGAACGACAGCTTTATAGACCTTTAACTTGGTGGCTGCATACATTAGTGCGGTCAGAACGGCAGCTTTATAGACCTTTAACTTGGTGGCTGCATACATTAGTGCGGTCAGAACGACAGCTTTATAGACCTTTAACTTGGTGGCTGCATACATTAGTGCGGTCAGAACGACAGCTTTATAGACCTTTAACTTGCTGGTAACGCCGAGTCCTCTTCTTTCCCATACATTTTTTCCCAGCCTCCCATGTGTTGCGCTGGCTTTATCTATTCTGTTGCTGATTTCAGCATCAAGACTGACTGCACTAGAAAGGGTACTGCCAAGATAAGTGAATTTTTCAACGGATTTTAGCTGTTTTTTTTTTTTTTTTGGCTAGGTACCTCCGACTTCAGCACCTTTCCTTGCTAGGGCAGGCTGTGGTCTTGCTCGGATTGCCATGAATACAGTGGTGTAGGCCGGCCTGGCCAAAACTTTGTTTTACAGCTTCTGGTGGCTGTACTTAACCCCTTTCTCCACATCAGATCCAGCATGCAGTGCTGGCTGGCCAAATGGCTTTGAGACAGTTCCACAGAGGTGGTCCAGTTTTGGAATGAGGAATCTGATAAGTGCCTCAACGATATCCAATCCCCGCCACATAAGTCTGCTAGCTCTGTTTTGTTTACATCATTCTGATAGTCATTGTTGTAAAGACCCATAGGCTTGTCACGTCCTGGATTCATTGGTTTCATACCAGATTTTCCTCATCCCTGCCGACAATCTCCATGTCACCATCCGTCCACCAACCTGACATTACATTTTACAAAAATAACAGTTACAATTAGTGCGAACTGCTACAGGTTTCTGGACTACAGAAGTAGGTCAGAGTATATAAGCAAACAGATCTGTATTCCCTGTCTCACAAAGGCTAGATAAGTTGTGTTCTTAACGCGGTTGTTCCAAGGGGATTTCCTGGTTTATTTTTGTTTTATCTGATGTCACTCTACAGTGAGGACAAACCTGGTAAGAGGACACAACTTTGCCTAAGTTCTTGCTTTATTGGTTGGAACTTGCCTATCATATTTTCTACCCTGACAGCTGCTTCTTGATTGACATGTGTTTTTTTAAAAATTATTATTCTCAGATCTTTGCTGTCAATATGTATATACTCTTGTATGATTTTCGCCATGTTTTACTTCATCAAGTGCTTTGCTATAGTCAATGAAGCATACAAATAAATGTTTCTGTACATCTTAAAATCTCCCTATCAGAGTTTTTAGTTCAAGTATAGCGTTATGTGTTCCTTTTCCTTCTACAGATCCAAACTGCTCATCTCCTATTTCTAATTTTAAAATACGTGTAGTTCTTTTCATAATGATTCTCAATAGTACAATAGTAGTTTTACGATATGCCATGAAAGGCTTATTGTTCTGAAGTCTTCACACTCTTTGGTCCCTGGCTTTTTTTGGCGAAGCTATGAAGGTGAATTTTACTTAGGTAAGTAACATGTGTTACACATGTCATTTAAAAATGTTGCTATTACTTTTCCACCAAATTCACTAATAGCTTCTAATTCTTCTCCAGATCTTTTATTAGGTCCTGTCGCTTTCTCTCTTTTCATATGTTTAATGGCATCTGAGACTTTCTCTTAAAGTACTGCCGGTCAGTGATAGCCTAAAACGTCTGCATATTAATACTGTAAATTCTTCTGTCAGTTTTATGGCACCTTCTTTATGTGAATCTTAGATCCAGGTCCAGATTTCATATCCAGTTCTTGTAGATTTGTATGAAATTTCTGTTGTATCTTTTTTTTTCTTTTAAACAAGTCTAGGTATTACTTTTCTTGTGTAATCCTGCACATTAGAGATTTTAATACGAAATGATATCATATTCCATTAAAAATGTTACTATGCATCATGTTTATAAGAAAAAAAACCAGTGTGTGTGTATGGGTTGCTGAATTAACAGTGAAACCCTCTCAAACACAAGGCAGTGGATTATAACCTGGTTGTTGTCGTTTGTTAAGTGGGACCAGTTATAAAAACCGATACTCGACAGGCTGTTGTGAGGACAGCTGTATCTGAAAACGGAAAATATTTCCCTGTATGGCAAGGCGTACTTCACTACCTTGCGCCCACGGAGTGATTTGCATAGTGGATTAAGAGAAAATTCCGGACCATTAACATGGGAATACACCAGAATTACATCGGAAGAACTTGCAGAAAACAGCAGCAATACCACAGCAGCCTCTAATGTGCCATCAGTTCTGTTATAATGGCTATTCTTCTCTTTAAGAATGTTGCGTAATCATGCATCCTTGCTAAGTTTTAACCAGGATTAAGTGTAACATGTTTCCATACCCACTGAATTTTGAATTGCCTGTTTGTCACAGCTAAAAATTTGCCAGCCAAGACGCCCACTACGTAAGGTCCGATTCTTGTGAAGGGGAACATGTAATAGTAACGTGTGTAAAATTCTAGATCTCTCCTGAAAATAAAATATATGACACATTAACTCATCATTTTCAAGCATTTTCCTTTTCAACAAAATATGCTCAAACACATTGTCTACTCATTAATTTTAAATGTTGCAGGAAAAATACTACTCGTAAAAAAGAAATGAGAAGTAAGAATCGTTGAATCAATCTTGAAGGATAATGCTTCAGATTAATACCCCAATCCCAGATTAATAAAATGGTAGTAACATACTTTGAAATCATTCATTGACAGCAAGCTGTATATATATATATATATATATATATATATATATATATATATATATATATATATATATACTCGGCATCAAGTGGAATGAATTCAAGAACAATGCAGAGATAAGACAGATGACTGAACAACAACCAGTCTCACGGGTGATCAGGAAAAGGAGATGGACATATGTTGGTCACTTGATGAGAAGAAATGATCAGAGAATCCCAAAACAAGCTATCAAGTGGAACACAACAGGCCGAAGAAAAAGGGGCAGACCGCGTGAAACTCTAAAGAGGACATTATTAAGAGAGGCCAAGTTAACAGGCATAACATCCTTTGATGAGGTTGAAAGACTCGCCGAAGACAGGAAAAATTGGCGAACTACTTTGCGAGCCCTATGTGACGTCTAACGGCACGGGAAGGATATAAGATATAAGATATAAGATATATATATATATATATATATATATATATATATATATATATAAGAGATAGAAGCAGTGTATGGGAGCAAGTTATAGTAATTATTAAACTGCAAAAGTGCATCTTACACACGGTGATAGGTTTCTATACTTGGATTAGCGAAGGGCTCTTCTGGTGGGCGAAGCATATTTGCCGTCCAGTTCTTCTCCGCTGACAAAACTCCCGCTGTTATCCAGTCGACCAAAAGGAAAATGAGGCAACTTCCGAATCCAGCATACAAGTTTCTGAAGTATATTACAGTTAAGTTTTGGTTGCTGTAGACTGTTAGGTGTTTATAGAAGTTACTGACCATTCATCGTTTGTTAAACAGATTCTCTCATGATTAGCTGTACCACTTTTTGTCTGTTATAGTAACGAAACACAATTTTTGTACCTCTAGGTCTAGTCTCTTTGTGCTTAGTGTGTCTTTCGTCTTCTCGCAGACATAGTTTTCTTAACACATGATGCAACATACCGAGGCAAAGTCATTTTTTAAAGTGACATTTTTTTCGACAGTTCTTTCCAGTCTTGGAAGCTAGAAGAAAAATCTCTCATAGATGATTTACACATGCTCTCTCTCATTGGTTAAATTTTCCCATTTTATGTTTCTCGTATAATATTTTACTTTCTCAGGTATGTGAATGTGCAGAATCAACAAACAAATGTCTTCGTGTAACTCTATAAATTTCTCTCTCTCTCTGTTTTTTTAAAAAGAGTGCTACAGATGTACCCTTGCAGTAGATTACTGAGGTTAAAATGTGTTATTCTTTGAGAGATGTAGTGTTTTCTGTGAGTCTTGAAGGTAAGCAGGATATAGTGTTTTCTGTGAGTCTTAAAGGTAAGCAGAGATGTAGTGTTTTCTGTGAGTCTTAAAGGTAAGCAGAGATGTAGTGTTTTCTGTGAGTCTTAAAGGTAAGCAGAGATGTAGTGTTTTCTGTGAGTCTTAAAGGTAAGCAGAGATGTAATGTTTAGTGTTACAGGTATTTAGAAACAGTAAGGAAAGTGGGGAGGAACGAGAGTGGCAGAAAAAAATGAGTACATACAACAACACATTCTTTCGGCAGAATGCCTTCTTCAAGGACCACACTAAAAAAAAAAAACACGAAAAAACAGATGAAAAATTAAGCACTTAGGTCTTTTAGAATGCTCCTCATAAGAAAGACGGACACAAAATGCGTGGTGCGTTTTCACAGAAAAAAAATGTATAAACGAAGAAGGAAATAAGGAAAAAAAAACTAAGGTACGTGAGCACTTATTAAATACACGACTAGAACACTTTTCTTAGCCTTTTTTTTTAACAGGAACAGAATAAATAACCACCCGGGTGGCACTGGAAGAATTCTTTTGCTCTCTGCTGGTTATAAAATACTCACATGCAGAACGGAATAAGCATTAGAGGTGAGAGAAGGAAAAACTGCATCTCCACGGCCAGGAACCAGTACTGCTTCCCGCACTGAAAAGAAGAAATGTACTTTAAACGACCAGTAACATGCATAAATGTTTGTTGATTTTTCATCATCACGGATTGTAATCTTACTCATAAAACAGGCAAAGCAAACTGAGGAGAAAAAAAAAGCAATCTGTGCAACAAAATATTTCGTAAAGACCGTCCATTATAGTTTCGTTCCCCCACCCCATTGTACATCTAGGCATCGCCGATGGTAAATATTGTACATCTAGGCATCGTCGATGGTAAACATTGTACATCTAGGCATCGTCGATGGTAAACATTGTACATCTAGGCATCGCCGATGGTACACAATTATCAGCTAAAATCATCGCACTACTTTTTTTTCCTAAAAAACTCTTCATTTATGAAATCTTCTTAAATTTACAATTATTTTCATGCATAATATGTATACTTTTAAAGTGGAAATATTTTGTACATTCACTTTTACAACTATACCCCCCCCCCCCATACATATCTAGAACCGCGCTTTTTGTATGGCACGGTCGGGAACGTCGTGTTTTTTCTGCGGCACAGGAAAAGCTAAAAAAAAAAGCATCAGTATATTAACAGGACATTCCACTACTACATTTAGAAAGTGATGAAAATGACATTTAACAGAAGATAAAAGTTCTAATATATCTGACCTGCGTGCATGTTTAGTATTTTCATATGTGGATCTGAAATATTCATAGCATATTTGATACATTAAACATGTAAAATACCCGTTTTAATGGCATTATTGCATACTGGGGATGCGGTGATAGGCCCTTATTTTCGAGGCCATGGACACATGAAAGTGTGATGTAGTCAGTGTCATTCCTGGCCGAATTTACTGTCCAAGATTTCTCTGGTTCCTATTTTTAGAGGACAGGTGGACCTCGGGGCCTTTTTGATGTGATGGTGCTAGAAAAATCCCCACTGCTGGGACTTGAACCCGTTACCACCGAAATAGTAAGCCGTGTGCTTAACCAGACTGTAATTTAATACATTAGTGGTTGGGGCGGGGAGGGGGGCCGATGAGGGGTAGAAACGTAACAGTTTCTTTTTCTGTTTTCACGGCAAAGTAACGAACATCAAGCCTCAGGACAATGTATAAAAATTCTGGAACCTGGTTGCTGTACATTAAAGGCGCGACAGGGTCAGTCAGCATCCCCATTTTACGTTGGTTACTGGATCGCGGAATGGAGCGAATATAAGAATGTCCTGACTGCAGTGACCTTATCTCTTGAGATCAGTCATTCATTCGCGTGGACTACTTGAAGTATCTGCTTTACCTAATGCGGTCTGCAGGAACACAAGACCCGTATGTACCTATTATATACTCTTTCGTATTTTGGAATTTAAAACGCAAAATAACGTGAAAGTCATAAGGTGAAAGTAGCGTGTACTTAAAAATAGATACAAGCATGCTTACCATACTATGAGTCCAAATGGTAAATCTCTCTCTCTCTCTGAACCTTAAGTGCCCAGGGCACATGGACGTCCACAAGGGTTTTCCACAAATGCCTGTCCTTTGCCTTTTTTTTCTGCTCTTGCCCAAGTGAGCCCTCTATTGCTCAACATCCTTTCTGTTGTTCTTCTCCATGTCTCTTTTGGTCTACCCTTACTTCTGTTCCCCTGTGGTGTCCATCTTAGTGCTATTTTTGGTAGTGAGTTTCCTTCTACCTGCATTTGTTTTTTCCCTTGCTTCCGTTTCTGTAGCAGTCTGATAGTTTTTTACCAGATAGGGTTGCTGGCCCTATGCCGAACCCTCCTTAGTCGCCTTTTACGATCATGCGTGGTAGGGTACAGTGGTCTTATTCTTTGCAGATCCCGGGTACAACACGTAAATAGTGCTTCTTATTTCCCTTGACTTGGATTCGCGCTATAAGAAGATGTGGCTAGGATCATCAGCTCCCCCCCCCCTCCTCTCTCTTTATCTCCCGAAAACAAACAGCCAAATACTGTATTTCTGCTCGTTGACCCATTGACCTGTGCCCTGAGAGACGAGTGCCTTGATCACATGACTACATATTTCTATTTCATTATTTAATTAGTATGTAATGAAAATTCACAGTGCAAATAAACCTGTTTGACAGGATGGACTAAGTTGTTGATGTACAGCAGGTTAGTCCACCAGTACTTATCACAGTGGCGTATATACTCTGACTGAGAGCTGGCCCACATCGGTCCTGATCCCATAAATTTTCCTAGCCCCACAACGGTCACCAGCACAAGCAGATAAGGCGGCGTGAGTCTGTGTGTAAATCAGAATGTTACTTTAGCGTATTTTCTAATTTAACGATATTTTTAAAAAAATAGAACTAACTCACTATAAAAAACTTTTCTTAAAAAATATCACTAATAATATCACTGATAATTTGAAAAATACCAGAGCCATCTTTTTATATTATATTACATTTTAGATAATATTTTCATCCGATTTGAAAACATTAACAGTGGAAATAGAGATTACTTCAATGCTATTCAGTTTACTTATTATTTAGTATTGTAATTATGTTTTTACAACGAATGGGATATATTATCCCAAAGGGTATGGAGCAAATACCTCCCACTGGTTATTCTAGTGCACTCGTCTGCATTTTCCCCCTGCTTTATTATAGGATGAGCAGAAGACTAATGATCTCCAACTTATGACTATGATAGTCAGACATGCTGTTTTCAGGTGCTTGTTTATGATGATGAGGACCGCTTTGGTCAGCCATTCTTTTACTACTCGCCCATCGGGACACATGATCCGCTTTAAATATCAGTGGGACATAAAAACTCAATATATTCTCACGTCTAAAGTAGTATCTAATTAGCCTGAAAACTTAAAACTATATTTTTATGATCCATTTCTTCTATACTAAATAATGATGCAGAAATTTGATAAAATTTTTAGAAGAAAAAACTCCCGAAAGTGAAAAGGTTAAAAGACTTTAGCCATCTCTAGTTTGTACCTTACTCTATTCACCTACCGTGTCCCCATCTGTGTCACACTTACCTCCAGTATCGGTGGAAGAAAACTTGATGCCACTTTATTTTCCAGCCTGTCTTCTCCATTTTTTTACTGAGTAAATACGATGTCAATATTCCGCTGAAATAGAGCCGCACCTGTGTTACCTATGTTTGTTGTTCGCACTTGTAAAACAATCACACATATGTTAAACGAACAAAACTAAGTAACTTGAAGAAGATATTCCAATCCTATAATATTAAATATTTATGGACACGATGACAGAAATATTATCAGTTCAAGGGTAATTTCTGTAGTCAACGAACTAAACTAAGAAGTTACTCCATCGCCATGAGGATCTACAAAGAAATGGCGAAAGACTGAGCCCTATGGATGGCTGCACTGTGTAACGGTACAGCTTCATTTTAGAAGAAAATGGGAGCCAAAAGCTGAAGACAATAGAAACAAGCGCAAATGATACTGGACCTTGCATCACCTGGCTGCTTTTTTTGTTGTTGTTGTTGCTGCCAACGACGCAAATCCAGTACATGTAAAATTAGTCGAGAGGATCAATAGCTCAATAGCTTCAGTAACCATCCAACTTCAGACTGGTTCAAAACGTTTTTCTAAACCAAAATTTGCCGCAAATATAAAATGAGTAAAAATTGGATTCTATGATTCTGAGAAATGCTTATAGCTTCAGTATTAAGTTGCAAGAAAAAAAATGTGACAGCGAACTGGATGCTCTTGGATAGAGTTAAAAAACACTTCTAGAAATTGCACCTGTAATTTAGGACCATCACCATGGGAAAATAAGTCTTCAAATCATCATCATCATCATCATCATCATCATCATGATGCATCTCGAATATTTATCAGTGACAGGCTACGTTCTTCTGTATGACTTTTATTTCCTGTAATTCTAATTTATTTCCAAAAATAATTTTATAATGTACTTCAAAGTCTTATTTACTTTAGCAGCGTGTAAACAAGATCTCAGGGGTCAGAGAAGCGAAGTGATTAGTGCATTAGCTTCTCATGACTAGCCTGGTGGTTCAGGATGTACAGGAGAAGTTCCAAAATATATAAACTAGGAAAAAAGTAGGAACGAGAGATCCCAAGATCTTTCAAGGGAAGTGCTCCATTCATTTTTTTCCTAGTTTATATATTTTGTTATCGAAGCTTTACTGTGGTGCTTCGTGTATACACTAATTAAAGTAAAGTAAAGATAGTCCCATAGCATTTCAAATGCCGTAGGGGGTGAAGCGTTAGAGACCTCATTATGCTGGGTCATCAGCGTGTGAGGTAGGGTGACCAGTTCCTTTCCTCGCTGCCTTTACTTCCCAGATTTTCTCTGGTACCCATTTTACGAGGCTGGGTCGACCTCAGGGCCGTATTGGTCGGAAAAAAATCCCGCTCAGCTGGGGATTCGAACCCTCGACCATTTGGTTGCTAGACGAGTGCTCTAACCACTACGCTAGCCGGCCCACATACACTAATTACTGGGAGAAATTCGTCACCCAGCTGTAGAATGGGTACCTGACTCCTCCTTACGCTGTAAAGGATGCCAGGCGTGATGCTGACCTCATCAATTCTTTAGTGTTCTGACAGGTCAAGGAAAACGTGGACACTGACACAATATTCTCTAGGTGCCTTCATAGTAAGTTAAGACCTCTACATTTTAAAAGTCATGAACAGATATGATAAAAGATACGGGTAGTTACAACCTGAACAATTTATTACTGATATTAATGAGTCACATTCATATTTAGCATTTTATTAATGTAATGAGGGCATTAGTAATTAATTTACCCAGACGCTACGTCGAATATGAGGTTTCAAAATATAAATACCTTATAGAAAAAAACGTGTCCACAGAAACTGTACTATTCAGAAAGACATCGTAGCTTCTCCTCCGAAGTATTCTTCCGTAATATCTTAGTTCAAAATCTCAATATAGACAAGATAAATAACAGTATATGTCTATTTGCCTGTCCGTTTCTCCCAATCCTAACCATACCTGTCTGTCTGCCTGCCTACTTGCCTACTTATCTATCTATCTATCTATCTATCTATCTATCTATCTATCTATCTATCTATCTATCTATCTATCTATCTATCTATCTATCTATCTATCTATCTATCTATCTATCTATCTATCTATCTATCTACCTACCTATCTATCTATCTATCTATCTATCTATCTATCTATCTATCTATCTATCTATCTATCTATCTATCTATCTATCTATCTATCTATCTATCTATCTGTCTGTCTGTCTGTCTGTCTGTCTGTCTGTTATCTTAAGCTGCTCTTACAGACACCGAATACAATTAATTGTTTTCTGAATAGTCCCGAAAATTTTGTTTAGTAGATAGTCATTTATAATGTATGTAGTTACTTCTGTACTGAGTGAATGTTTAAGAGCGAAACGTAAATGTTATATTTTATTTTATGTCTCTCAGCTTCAATGTTAGTTATGTTTGTTATATGAACAGCATATTTGTAGAATGTCTGGAATAGAGTGAAAGATGTATGATAAAGGGCAGAATGTCAGACGGGCCTGCGTGCCCAATTCTTAACCCTTTTGAAATAAAGATCAATCAATCAATCAATCAATCTGTCTGTCTATCAGTACGTCCGTTCGCCTGTCCTTCTGTCTATCTATCAGTCTGTCGTCTATTACTCTCTGTCAGTTTGTCTGTCATCTGTTACTCAGTCAGTCTGTCTTCTATTACTCTTTCTAATTTCTAATTGATAATTTTATCGTTTATAATCAGAAATATGAGAAAAAAATACAAGAACAAAATTAGAAAATGGAGAACACGAAATGTACTAGTAAATTTCAAAATTATTCTGCTGAAAATGAGGGTAGAAATATAGTATGATAGAAATTGGAATACGAGAAACTAAATAGCCCAACTAAACAGAGACAGTCATCGTGATGTTACATCTCACTGTCTTTTGTGTTTTTGAGGCGAAGGGAAGAATAGACACAGGATGTTCAGAAAGAGCCATGTGATTAAGAACGAGTCAGGAGATTAAAAAAAAAGATCCAGGAATTTTGAGAAAGAGCCAATAGGTTTAGAAAGAGCTAGGCGATTGAGAAAGAACCCGGATATAAAGTATCTTGTAAAAAATACTTACTATAACTTGTTAACCCAAAGAATAGTACGTGAGAAAACACTATCCACCACATGGTGATCACACGAATGCCGTTAATTGCTGTTAGAGTTTCTGGACTCTGGTTGGTGTTGATAAGATTCTTACCGTTGGAGTAGATGGAGAAGGACAGCAGAATTTTACCAACGTTACCTGTTCATGAATTAGAGCTACGTCATTGAAATAAAATTTCTATGGAGAACAATGCTAGCTTAAAGCCATCTTAAATGTAACTAAATAGAGCAGAGCGGAGTTTTCACTGAAAATTTCTGGAGAAACTGTTAATGAAATTTATTATATAGTTTACTGGGCAATATACGTGCATACATATTAGAAAAATGTGGCTAGAACGCTATGTGCCCCTTGCACACTAATCGTGCACAGTATTTTTGGGTTAAAAGTACCTCTACATATAAACTATAGAGAATTGTACGGGAACTGATTTCATCTGGGGGAAAAATCGAATGTTCATATGTCCAGCACTCTCATAATAAACAACTTAATAGTTCCACACACACTTACGACTGAGAATTAAAAGTAGTACATATTTAATAGCTTTGTATTCTGAAAACGTAATCTGGAGATCAATGTTGATGGTGATATTTGCAGAAGTTAACATGGAGGAATGAGGAACACCTTACTGTGGCTTCTTGTTGCTTTCGCACGTAAATACCTAGACATTTCAGAAAATATTCTGTACTCATCAGAGAAAAGGCATGTGATGGTGGTGGGTTTAATCTGATGACTGTGGGTTTGATCTGCTCGCTGTAGGTTTAATCTGATGGCTGTGGGTTTAATTTGCTCGCTGTGAGTTTAATCTGATGGATGTGGGTTTAATCTCACTTAAAACAATCCCATCTAAAAAATCAAAATGTTACTTTTAGTCTCAGTCCTTATAAATGACCCAGCTATAAAATTGGAACTAGACAAATTGTTTTCAGGAAAATTGCACTGAAAGCGGAAAATGTGTCCTTCCGCGGCGAGGCACACTACTTTGTTCTGTTTGGAACTATATCAGGGAAAATAAGATATGATATGTCATTAATATGCGACTTCGAATCGGTCCAGGTGCGGAAAAACGCTCTCTTATGGACTAATTATTGCTAATGAAGTCATAACAACATTCCTAGGTTTGATTTTTCTTGTGAAACTGCGAAGACCTTGCAGGAATCAAACAAACATCTACGCAGACAGTACAAATAACTTGTTCCATAAACAATGCAAATATCTAGCTCCACAAACAAGGCAGATATCTTGTTACACAAGCACACAGAAAACCTTGTTGCACGAAAGACATAAACACTTTGTTTCACAAGCAGTACAAACACCATTTATACAAATGACACAAATATTTTGTTCCACTAACAATATATAAAATCATATAAACTGTAAAGAGTTACGTGTTATTGCACATACAATTTATATCTATTATCTCTTTAAGAAGTCGAAAATTGTATTAAATGAATGCAACAAATTATACCTTGAGCACAGTTTTCAGAACTTTTCTTTCCAGTCAGAGAATCTTTCTCCCCTTCTGGGTATTTCAGAACGTGACCATTGACTGAAAGACCAGAGGTCTTCCATTGATTTTTTTGTTTGTTGTTTAAGTCCTTTTCGCCTGTTTCTGACCTATGATAGTATGGATTCATATCCTGGTTTTTTGATAGCATCGGTGTTTGGTTAAACCATTCGGGTCTATGGACAAACGCAATATCAAGAACTGTGCCAGTCAGCATCAGGAATCCGATAATACATAACAGGACTCTGAGGATATTAAAATTTAGTGCTGCTAAACAAGGGCAATAAAATGGCTTAAGCTATATGTACAGTATAAAAAAACTCTGAAATACTCAGAGAAGCAGAAACACAATTAACTTTAAATCAACTATGAGCCACATTCTATGTTTTGTCTCACTCACTCACTCACTCACTCACTCACTCACTCACTTCAGCCTGTAGAATTAAAACAGTCCAACCTTCCGTGGACGAAAACGCTGTCAGATTTCACAGTCAGCGACCCATAGCTGACATACGAAGTTCAGGGTTGGGGATTCATAGTCGACCAAGACCGTATCCCGTGGTACCCGCTGTAACAGGCCTAGCCTGTCTAACGGGGCAGGGGTCGCCGTAGTCCACGTGGCAGTGGAGTCTGCTAAAGAAGTTTTGCACATTCCCTGCTGGTTTCCTCCACTCAAGGACTGAAAACACAGCTGGTCTCTAATCCGACATGATGATGCTTCTCAACACCTTCACTGTACCGGCCGAAAAGAACATCAAGATGACATTTCCAGGGAGAAAGAAGAAGAAGTCCATCCATCCAGGCAAAAGTCTGTCCAACTGTCCTTCCGTCTGTCTTCCTCTATGTGTGTTTTAAATATTTAATCTCTTACACGGCGATGACTGTAGCGGCGGTAGACTCCCTGTATTCATTTCTACAGTCTGTTTCCAAAACTTCACAGACGTCAGATATGTTGAACATTCTCAAACCTGCAAGCATGAGGGTCGGATCATTAGCGTAATTCTGTAAATCAAGAGCTGAATTTTATTAGATACTAGCTGATTACCCGGCGTTGCCCTGGTATTTATTTACCCCAATCTTCTATTAGACAGGAAAATGAATGAATTCTATATGTAGTGTAAAATCGAAGTAAATTTATCTACAGGTATTTAAAAGTACAAGTATAGTATACAAATTATAGAGTAAATCTTTTACAAATTCACTATAATATTAATTTAACTAAAAACTTGATTATAAACAACATTTTTAGTTTCACCTCCAGGAGCAAGAATAAATAAATTCTTGAGTGAACCCACCATAAAGTGATCCGTGGGAGAAACATGGCGATCTCAATTCCACTCCGCAGTACTTATTAAACTGCCCCTGTGACACGCTGATCGTGATCGAGAACGCAAGTCTCACTGGAAATTGCAATCCCTTAAATACGACCATCTAAGATTCGAGTGGGTACTGGAACTTTCTCGAACATCATGAGTCCAAGACTGAGGCATAATGATTTCTAAAAATTTCCAGAAAGGACCACAGCAAAAGTTCATTTCATTTCTACAACCTTCTAGAAGGTTCTACAGAGATCTATTCGTTTCCACAATCTTCTAGAAGGCTCTACAGAGTTCTCCTCGTTTCCACAACCTTTTAGAAGGTTCTACAGAGCTCTGTTCATTTACACAACCTTCTAGAAGGCTCTACAGAATTATAAATACGTCTCTACAATCTTCTAGAAGGTTCTACAGAGTTATATTCGTTCTATTCGACTACATTTGGGCTTAAATGTAACAGGGACTGTGACCAATCAGCTTAACGACCCCGAAAACTATGGATTCGACATTAATCTCGGTCACTTTGACACTTTATTTTTCAACACTTCTCATGCCCCTCCCCCATGCCGAAGGGGGCTGAACATTGACTTAAACGGCACCGGGAGTGCCACTATTCATCTTAGCGAAACCGAAAACTACGGATTCGACACTAATATTGGTCGTTTTCGATTATTTTTACATGCCACCCCCTTGCAACCCTACTCCTAAGGGTGCTAGGGGTGTCATATCCAACGATATTTTTCTCCAGATTGTAAGTCATATGTGTACCAAGTTTGGTTGAAATTGCTCCAGGAGTTCCAGAGTTATGCTGGAACATACATACATACATATACATCCATTTATATATATATATCCATATATATATATATATCCATATATATATATATATATATATATATATATGGATATACCAACTACCCTCAGTGTGGCTCCATCTTTCCTTTTTAGGATTTTCCAGAAAAAAAACTGAATTCTGGATAATGGAAATTATAATAATTTACCTTTTTGATGGACGCCATCGGTAATTGACTGGTCGTTCCCTAATTTATTTGTGTTTGCTGGCATATTTCTTCTAATTCTACTTTATACTTCTTAAGCTGTTTTTTCTTTATGTATATGCACTGTGTACACATTATTTAATCATGGTTACTGTGGATGCCACGCGGTTAAATGTTTCGTTAAATATTCATTCGAAAAATTTTACTCCTTGATCTTCAGGACAAACTTACTCTTCTATTTCCTTGCCATATACATATGAGACATATCACAATTTCATGTGGCGTAGGTCGTGGAAGGTTCAAAATTCAAACTCTGGTTTCACTGCATTCGGGACAACCCCATATATGCCCCGCAGCATGCCGCAGCCTCCATCCAAGAGTATGTTTGTTAATAGTTCCCACTAAGTGATGGTTGCTTACGATGCGCTTTCTGCAGCACAGTTCGGATTTTCTGCCAGCATCTTTAATTTGTCCTAGTTCCAGCAATCTTTTCAGATCTACATTTTTCTTACATTCCCGCTCTTCATTTTCCCGCAGCCTGTCCAATACAGCTTTAGCAATGTCCCCCTTGTTCATTGTTAGTCTGCCATTTAATTTAGCCTGGACAGCCTGTCTATCTGGCACATCTTTGCTGTGTACTCCCGCATGGCTTGGACAGTAAAGACACGTTAGACCTGCCACAGTTAACTGGCTTAACAGATGAATCCACTCTTTTCGAAGCAATTTCTCTCAGTCTTACGATCCATACGCTGTAAATCCGTCACAATGACACCATTAACCATATGATGAGCAACTAGCCATTCCACTTCCGTCCACACAGCCGATACAATGAAATTAATTTAATGTAACTGTCTTTGAAATACGGGACTAACACCGTGCCCGCAATATGCCTTAATGACATGAAAACGGGAATTTTATCTTTTTACATTTATACACATGAGACAGGGTCTTTAAATATGTAAAATTTCGAATGTCGTATTTTTGTGCAAAACACTAGCTACGAGCAAGCTGAAAAAGGAAACTCTACGCGATTGGTCGACGGGTTTATAGGAGCGTGACTTCAAGTTTCCTGTACCGCCGTGCGTTTCTACGGAGCCATTTTTCTCCCTCTCACCAGGACACACGCTGAAGATGTAGTCTTGCTGCTTGTGCAAGCCATGAGTCCATGCAGGTAAGTATATAGTTTTAACAAAGAATATCCATGAAATATAAGGTGGAATTTTCAACATTATCTTTTTTTTTCCAATTTATGATATTTATAGAGTTGTTATTTTCGTTAATATGTGCAATTTTAGTGTAAAATTAAGATTTGTTCCCCCTTAGACAAGATTTCAAGTGTTAGATTGTATACTGAGTTAAGATGTGCCGTGTTGGTCTAGTTTTCCTAAGGTTTCATAATACTAAATTTATATTTACTTCGGTAGTAAACAAATCTATAGTGATTTATAGGATATTATAGAATCCAGTGCCGTGATATTTGTCAAATATGATAACATAGGTCCTACCACGTGGAGGTCATGGACCCAAGCTGAAGAACAGCTGTCCTAGACCGAACAAGACTCGGCCAATGTAAGTAACGTGTTAGAGCAATGACAGCGATCATTTCTGACTATTATATAATTGATAAAACCTTTTACATGTACTTCTTAAATGATGTTCATTTAAAAGGATGTTTCGTGACAAGAAATAACCACATCGTAAACTGGACGTTAACATTTTACCAGTATTGATTAGGCTTGTAACTTCCTCTTCAGAACATGTGTCGGGCATGCACAGACCTAATTCCACCCCCGCTATAAAATTTCGTTTAAGCATCTTTACCTGTTGAGAAGATTAAACATTCAAATGTCACATGCACATAGGAAACTGTTCTTTGCTCTGGTTTATATTATTTTAGGCATAGTTTCTTTCCTTGGCTCGTTCGGAGGGGTGGGGGGGGGGGGGGGGGGAGAGGGGGAGGGGAGGGAGAGGGTTAATCTTTGAATTTTGAAATAAATATACGTGCGTGAGGAAGTTTGTAAACAGTTGTTTGAAAGTCATTCAGAACGAAACTTAGATTCCAAAATTCAGTAATCCACAATGTTTCGTCATATATATATTTTTTCATACATACATTTATACATACATACATACATACATACATAATACATACACATAGTCCATACTAAGTTAAATGCAAGTCTATCTCCTTTGCAAGAATGCCTGGATTTCTGGAGAGAAGAAAAATCTCACGGACCCTGTAACCAAATGTGCAACACGATCTCTTTAATCTCTTCGTCCTTACTGAATGTATTCCAACCAAACGCCACCTTGAGGGGTCCAAAGACATGACAATCACAGGTTACAACATTGGCTATATGTGAGGGATGTGAAAGACCCTACAAACGCAGATTCGTAACTTAGTGTACAGCTGCACGTGCCGTGTGAGTCCACGACTTAAGCTGCTACAACACACCAGAACTGTGCAAACTTGACTGACCTGATTGTAGGTTTCAGGTAGTTCTCAAGCACATCATAACATGCTTCGCTGATAACAGTGGTTCTTCTGGGTATATAATGTTTCAGAATTAGGCCCTTGCAATCCCAGAACATCGTAAACATCAGTTATCCTGCCGACCGAACTGCATCGAATTTCTTAGGTTTCTGCGATAAAGAATGTCACTATTCCTTGCTGGTTCGCTTTGTCTCTGGCTGGAAATAATGTCGGCTTCAGTGACTATACGTCGTAGAAAGCAGAGTCCTTCAGTTTCAAAACGTTGTAAAAGTTTCACATACATCCTCACGATGTTACCCGAGGTCGCTTGTTTTTGTATCCACCTGGCGGAGATTTCGGTACTGCAGCACTTCGTGAATATTGCGGTGTGCCGAGCTATGACTAATCTTCAGATCTCCAGTCACCCCATCGATTGTTACCCGCCGATTTTCCCATATCATCTGCTTCATTTGAGCGTTAGCTTCAGTCATATTGGCAGTGTGAAGCCCACCGGAGCGAGCTTCATCCGCCAGATTTGACACTCAGATTTCATATTTCCCGTGCCATTCTTATATCTGCTGAAGTGACACACATGTGTCTGTAGGGAAGGGACGATAGACTGTCTCGTAGACAGTTTCAATGACTGATCTTGTTATGGTAGGCCAAGCCTGGGATCACTTCACACGATGACCAGTCGACCTTGTCTAAGTTGGGAAGGTCTTAATGTCGAGGAAACAACAGATGTAGATTCGTTTTAGGAATGGAAAATTCCAGGGGGGTGCGTAGTATATCAGGCTCAACAGAATTAAATCCTTGAGTCATGGGTCCACGCTGGAGTTGAGATGGCGGCTGTCCAGTGTTGAGGAACTCTTTGGTAAGATAGAATGTTTTCGTGCGTGGAGCAATCCTCAGTCTAGTAAGTAACTTGTGAACTATTGTAAGAAAGAAGTATGGTTACAAAAAGCTGTGATCTCAGCTGACCCATTGACTCACGTGAGTAGACGTTTGTAGTGTTTGTATGTGCTGTATTTTATAATTGTTACCATAAGATTAATGAGTATATCTTATTTTTGTTGTACATGTAATTTGTAGCCGAGTGAGGCTAGAGTACAAATAAATGAAGAAGACGTGAATTCGAGAGAAAAGAGTAATGTAATATAAATGAATAAATAAATAAATAAATAGAAGAGACGTAAAGTCGAGAAGACATGTACAAATAATACAGAAGAAGACGTAAAGTTTAGAAAATAGTTAAAGAAGTACAAAATAGATAAGTGTGTAATTATATATGTATGTGAATGGTGTTTTAATGTGAACCTAGTTTGTGTAGTACAGACATCCTATGTGAGATATATGTATGTATGTATATATATATATATATATATATATATATATATATATATATATATATATATATAATTCCTGGACATGACAAAAGACTACAGAACGGAATTATGACAAAAGAGCGACCATACAAAACAGGGTGTGAGACATAAATAAATATATATTACTGAATAAGACTTGGACAAATAAGCTATACTAACCAGGGTGTGGAAATTAGTATACCGAGCACTGACCCACTAACACGAGACACAAATATATTTATTGAAACTAGTGTCCTTACTGAAGCATTGAGTGGAAACCACAAATATAGAAAAGAGTGTAGGAAAGTTAGATGGAGATATATCGCTGCCACGTCTAACATGTGTAAATATCTTAGGAACTTGGATTCATATTTTGCACTGACAGATATGTTGTTACTATTATGAACTTTTTATTATAATAGCATGTTTATTATAATATGACTGATACAAATCATTTGATTTGATTTCATTGTGGTAAGATTATTGCATATTAAAATGCCTGCATTAATGTGTGTAAACCGCACAGGGGATTTGCTTATTTACCAAGGGGAGAATGAGAGTGGGACCTGGACTCTTTCCGTGCCAGGCGTCAATTTTTTGACGCTTGGTTTGTTTCAATAAAACAACCGGTGTAACATTTAGATTGTACATATTTCGTCCGCGTTTCCGGTGACACTTTTCAAAATGGTGAAAGAGTCCTTAGATACGATCGATAAAAAGGAAGAGAAACATGGACATTTTTCAATTTTTGACGACGTAGATAGGAGTATGGACATGGCCTGTGACCACCCCGCTGCTCTTGAATTTATCCCAAGTAGATCTAGACATATTTAGATGACTGGAGAAGTAGTTAGGAGGTTATTTCAGACATTAATTTAGCGAGAATGAAACACAGAATCACAGTACGAGATCGACAAGTAGATCTAGACATCTCAGATGGTAAGTAGTGCATATCTAGACCTAGCCGATGGTGAGCTGGGCACAATCATTGTCTAAAAACATCACATTGCTTCTTTTTTCCTAAAAAAAACTCTGCATTTATGAAATTTTCATTCATTTAGTTATACTTTGAAACATAATAAGTATACGGAAGTACATGGAAATACTGTTTTCCATTCCATTTTACAACTATACCCCCTAAAATATGAGAGAAGAGGAGAAGTAATAATTATGAGACGTTTTAAAAAAAGGAGACAGCTTCAGAAGAATAAGTATTACAATAGTAGACGACATTTTAAAAGCATTTAAGAAATACATTAAAAAACACAAACAACCCATTAAAATGTAAAGTTAAGATAAATGTAATAAATAGCATAATTAGGAAAATTCCCTTTTTATTTACTTATTACATACTCTTATACTGCGTCTTCCTTCAGCGATGAATATCTACAAGCTTGTCACCTTCGCTACCCAATAAACGAATAACTTTGCCTTGTTCTTCTCTCGTGCATGCTTTTAAGAGAACAGCCATCTTTGATTTAGTCTGCTGATATCATCTCTCTCTCCCTATATATATATATATATATATATATATATATATATATAAATATATATATATATAAATGAACGGAATAAGTGTTAGTGTTTCTAAAGACCTTACCAGAGAAGCAGGTACGGCATTTACCACACAGTAATTTCCTCTATAGCGAATTGATCCTGTTGCTTCCTTGGAAGGCGCTGTTGTGTTTCTGCACTGGTAGTAGTCGCCTGCTATACGGAGGGCTGTAATCCCCAGAAAACTACGTGGCTTTGCCCAAGAATCCAACACTAAAAGAGATTAGAACCAATAATTACGAACATCAATATTTTTGAATAAAATGTCAGGAAATGAAGCAGAATGCGCCGAATATTATTGTAACATAGTGGAATAAAAATGAAGCTTCTTGTAGTAATGTTTTCGTCTTCCACTTTTAGATTTTGTACAACTGTTGGTCATTATGCCTTGTAGAAAAAAACCCTAGAGGTTGTCTTCAGAAAAGCTTAAAATCTTTGTATGTGCCACATAATATATATTAAATAGGTAGTTTTATATAGTTTTATGAGGTTATGAAAAGGTCTTGCAGAAACTATCCTCATTACATTCTATCAGTATGAGTCCAAAAGTGTTCTTATTAACCCTCTTTCATGCTCTGTTAAAATAAATTTTGATGAGGAATTTTATAAGAAAGTAACTGAAAGAAAGTTATTTTGTAATTTTATAAAATATGAGTTAGGTTAGAAATTAATTACTTTTCATTTTATTTAGACATTGCCTAAATATCGCTGTGAGCATTGATTTGCATAGACTTACAAGATCTATAAATACTGCCAGTGTAGTGTGGAGTGAAAAAGTTAATGCACAATAGTTCTCTTCATGACTGTGTTTTGAATATTTAGTTTTTTTTATTACAAGTATTCGAAGCTACATACTATAAAAGAAAAACTAATACGAACTTAATCGTAAATTGCACTGACTAATATGAACGTGACAGCGCTGACATAAGACAGCACCATATAAGGAAATGCTCACTACCAGTTTTCCAAGTCATTTTAATTTGAAGTCACTGTGTCACATTCGTTTAAAAGATACTGTGTCTTTTGCAGACACTTCATTAATACAACGTGGACATGAGAGAGAGCTGATGACTGCTAACAGAATAGAATATTCACAAGGAACGACGTTTTTCTTCTCATTTTTTTATTTTACGTGCAGTAAATCGTAGACTAGATTTAATTCAGTTATTCCAAATGTCAAAACAAACATACAAGCGTGAAAAAAAGGAAATCCTGAGAAATCATAACCTGTAAAATCTTTATGCCATTTCTTGCATTTACTTAGTCAAACTGTTGGCAAATGCTGTATCCAAGGCTTGTCATAGACTAAGGAGTGTTTAATCATAAGTAATCATATGGTGCTAGTTAGATTCACTAATGTTGGAAACCATAACCGATGTAAGAATTACTCCCCGTTGTTTACAAGTACTTAAAATAGTCCTTCTAATTTGAAATTTGTTATCTGTTATTGACAGACGTCTGTCAATCTTTTAAACCTGAATATTTTCTCTGTGAAAGTCTTTTCCCAAATATTCATCTTTCACTTACTCTTTAGTGCCCACTCCTCAGCAGACACTGCTGCTCGTACAGCTTGCAGAAAATCAGACTGACATTTCGTTTTGGGGATAAGCTCCAGCTGTGGTAAATAAACAATCAAACTTGCTGGTTTCGAAAATGCATCCATAAGAAAACTTTCATTGAAGAATTCATGATATCGACCAGGTTTCAGTGATGAACCAACGGCACGGCTGAAGGAAATCCCGGTGACAGTTGAAGTCGCGAGTGATGAGTTGTACGTAGTGCTTCTGGAAGATGTACTGGCATTTTCGTTTGCCATAGAACTAGGAGAAGAGAATTCTTGTGCAGTATTGACGTCATTACCACAGCAACCTGTCACGAATTTGATAAAGATATACACATGAACAAACTCATAGATCGTCTAGATTCCAGTTAAATACGTCCCATGAGAGAATGTGTTTACTCTTATGTGCATTTTAAAAAAATCTAAACTGTAAGGTCACTCTTTTCAAGAAACCAGTACATTGTTCAAAAATTGAAAACATTACTGGGAAATTTATTTCCGAACTATATACTTAAAATAGCATTTTCATTAACTGTATCCATATAGATGTCCCATTTTCATTGGTAACAGGTTGACACTTCTGCCTTCAGAGATGGAAGTTGTGTAGGACTGACTATATTACCTTGCTTGTTATAGCAGCAAGGAAAAGCTAAGATAAGCTGAATAATCGGATACAAGACATAGTCGCCCTTAGATCTGTAGCTGAAGTCATGCAGACATTGTTATACAGAGTACCCAGAACAGAAGGGATTCGATGTTGCTTCTAAATGACAGGAGCGAAGTAACGAAAGTGTTCTTAACATTCTAGCATGGACAGTGTACATAGTTGGAGGCTGTATATTTGTTTTTCCTTTTCATTATGGGCGGTGCATCTACGCATTGACATGTTGTTTTCTTTTCTGTGGAAGGATAGTGAAACAGAATGTTTAATGAGTATGAAATATTGAGGTATGCGTTTGTAAATGTTAAGTTTATGATGATGTAATGGGTTGTTAAAGCAAGATCTTCAGCTGTAATTTTTGTTTTGGTCACTTGATTAATAATACGTAGCGTTCGTCTGGGCGTCACGACTCAGAGGTGAGAGTTTTTTTTCTTTGAGGTTTTCTTCTTTTCCATATAATAATGACTTTGGTATGTGTGCAACTATGCCTTGCCAGTCATGACTGTAGGCAACACGCTGAATTATATATCCATATGTGTGTGTAATATGTGATTTAGTTGTGCGATGGAGCGTGTGCACGAAATGCGTTGTTTACTGGGGGTTAAATACGGTTGTGAATGGTGGTTTTTATAAGAGATCGCTGCTAAATGAACGGCAAGAGAAAAGTCATGATGTCTTCCTCTCTTTCTTTTTCCCATGATGTTGTATAATGTGAAAAAAAAAGATTCATGGCCATCTGATAATGAACAGATGTTCGTGAAAGAAAATGTGCTCAGATGTGTAACTGTGATATTTGTTGCTTTATTGTTGAGATTGCCTTGCTGGAATGAGAGAGATATTTTTATCCTTTTCGCATTCGTGGATGTTGTTGTGTGGTAAGTTGGTTACCTGAAGGCATTAGGCAGCGTGCCTCAGTTAAACGTTTTTTAATGTTCCCAAAATCAGGTTTTGTCACTTGGACAGGACAGTTGGTACGGGCTAATGGTGAATTTTAGATTTGCTGATCAAATGTTCGCAGATTACAAAAGGACTTGCAGAAGGAGAGTCATTGGCAATGTAGTGGAGGTAAAAGTGGAACTAGCTCGAATTACTAGCAAACAACAGTAAGGATCACGTGAAGGCCACTTCAGATTCGTATACTGTCGCTAAGGTGTGTCCCTACTTGGCGAAATACAATTAAAAGTTAAAGATGCATGTAGCGGTAACTGTGTCTCCATACCATGATGTAAAACGTTATTTTATATTATGTTAAGTGTTTATTTATTTATTATTTATCTCTCTATGTGAAGCTTCGCTTCTTTTTTTTTGGGGGGGGGGGTGGACTATTATTTACTGATTAGTTAAGTGCCGTCTATTTATTTGACTTAATCTTGACTAAACAACTGAGGGTAAAATAGTTTATCAGGCAATGGCATCAGACTCCCTGTTCTTTAGCGCAGCATAACAAATAGGACCTGAAAACCTCTCCCTTGATGTTCCTCCCAGGTTCTGCCCCGGTATATCTGACTTCTTACCCGGGCTACCCAGGTTCTGCCCTCATTATATCTGACTTCTTACCTGAGCTACCCAGGTTCTGCTCAGTATATCTGACTTCTTACCCGGGCTACCCAGGTTCTGCCCTCAGTATATCTGACTTCTTACCTGAGCTACCCAGGTTCTGCTCAGTATATCTGACTTCTTACCCGGGCTACCCAGGTTCTGCCCTCAGTATATCTGACTTCTTACCTGAGCTACCCAGGTTCTGCTCAGTATATCTGACTTCTTACCCGGGCTACCCAGGTTCTGCCCTCGGTATATCTGACTTCTTACCCGGGCTACCCAGGTTCTGCCCTCATTATATCTGACTTCTTACCTGAGCTACCCAGGTTCTGCTCAGTATATCTGACTTCTTACCCGGGCTACCCAGGTTCTGCCCTCAGTATATCTGACTTCTTACCTGAGCTACCCAGGTTCTGCTCAGTATATCTGACTTCTTACCCGGGCTACCCAGGTTCTGCCCTCAGTATATCTGACTTCTTACCTGAGCTACCCAGGTTCTGCTCAGTATATCTGACTTCTTACCCGGGCTACCCAGGTTCTGCCCTCAGTATATCTGACTTCTTACCCGGGCTACCCAGGTTCTGCCCTCAGTATATCTGACTTCTTACCCGGGCTACCCAGGTTCTGCTCAGTATATCTGACTTCTTACCCAGGCTACCCAGGTTCTGCTCAGTATATCTGACTTCTTACCCGGGATACCCAGGTTCTGCCCCAGTATATCTGACTTCTTACCCGGGATACCCAGGTTCTGCTCAGTATATCTGACTTCTTACCCAGGCTACCCAGGTTCTGCTCAGTATATCTGACTTCTTACCCGGGATACCCAGGTTCTGCTCAGTATATCTGACTTCTTACCCGGGATACCCAGGTTCTGCTCAGTATATCTGACTTCTTACCCGGGATACCCAGGTTCTGCCCCAGTATATCTGACTTCTTACCCGGGATACCCAGGTTCTGCCCCAGTATATCTGACTTCTTACCCAGGCTACCCAGGTTCTGCCCCAGTATATCTGACTTCTTACCCGGGATACCCAGGTTCTGCCCCAGTATATCTGACTTCTTACCCAGGCTACCCAGGTTCTGCCCCAGTATATCTGACTTCTTACCCGGGATACCCAGGTTCTGCCCCAGTATATCTGACTTCTTACCGGGGCTACCCTGGTTCTGCTCAGTATATCTGACTTCTTACCCGGGATACCCAGGTTCTGCCCCAGTATATCTGACTTCTTACCGGGGCTACCCTGGTTCTGCTCAGTATATCTGACTTCTTACCCGGGCTACCCTGGTTCTGCCCCGGTATATCTGATATTCATATTATATTAATACATTATCTCAAATCCCAATAATAATAAATAAGCCTTCACAGCGGCTCGGTGTAAACAATCAATATCACGCTCATATTTTCTCATCAATTATTGTCTAGAAAAAAAAAACATAACACAGAGAACATGTGGTTCTCGTGGCGCATTCATTACATAGTTTTAACTTGCCAAGGTTTGGACAAAACATACATAGATGTAATATGTTACAAAAGTGAATCATGAAAATCATGGTAATGAATGCAGATTAAAATATCAAATATGATTCAATAGGACACAGACAGTTTTGTACACAGTGAACACATAACACAAGCACTGCAAAAATCTCATAAGCCCCGTGACGCGTTTCATGTCACATATGAAACACTAAGCTCCACACATAACATATAAATGACTGTGTTACAAAACAAGAATCATTAGTTCAACATTAACCCTCAACAAATTAGTAATTCATGCAAATATATATGATATATCACGGTTTATATGTTACTTTTACATTTACACGTTTAATCGCGAGGAGTACAGTTCATGTTACAAGTAAGAAGGACACTTTAAAAGAGAACTGTAACATTTTCCACATTTATCACATCCACAGACTTCACAATTGTCGTACTAGGACACTCCACGTAAGATGACACTTGACGATACTGGACATCACTAATGACTGGCACGGGGTAGACTTACATCAAAAAAAACCCTCACCAACAACGTCCACGAATACGTTGCAAGACAGGGCATCTTTTTTTAAACGACGAAAACAACAGGAGTGACCCGGCGGTACTGCAACACCGGGTCTGCCTGTGGACCGTGCCCCAGTAGAGTAGGGGAAGCCTCGTATCTACGTCTAGGTACAAAAATGTATGCATTGGTCTTAGCCAAAAGCTGAGAAGCGATACTGCACATAGACATCACCCCCCCCCCCCCCCCCCCGTAATCCTGCTATACACACAATCTGCCCGCCGTATGACACACATTCGCCCTTATATACCCGATACACCCGTGTGACGTGAAGCGGTCAGTCTAATTCTGGATCGGTCGAGACCAAAACGAAACTCAGCGCTTCACAATAAGAAGAACATGATTCATGTGGGGGATCTTTATTTCATGCCGTTTTTAAGCTTCTTCTTCTTCTTCTTCTTCTACTACTACTACTAATACTACTACTACTACTACTACTACTACTACTACTTCTTCTTCTTCTTCTTCCTCCAGGAAACTGCAAGCTAGTGTTTTCTCCTTTTTCCTTTGATTTTTTCTGACTTTATCAATATGAATTATAGCTATATACTGTATCTGGTATAAGAAATAACATAACAATTACAAAATTAAAAAGAGTTAAAAGAAAGTTACCTAAGACAAAACTTGTAGCCAGTAGCAGAAGTGGTCGCATGTCAGCCGAACACATCACTCTGTTACACACCTGTTACACTGTCTTATGAAGATGATATCTGTTTTTTTTTCTAATATATTTTAGTAAATGAATGGCTGAAAAAAAAATCTTACAGGGTCATGTAATGTTCTTACCAAGATACCACCAATGGATCATGGAAACAAATCTCTTAATTTGTTTAACATGCAGTAGAAATACGAATTCCTTTAACATCACCCCGAAGAGATTGGTCTCGGAGAGCTGGAGGCACAGCATGTTTTCTTTCTATTAGAACGGTGTCATCTGCATATCTCAGATTATTGATATTATTGCCTCATATTTTTAGTTCTTTTCACATTTTTAGTGCCTCTCATGATGTTTTCACTGTATAATATAATCCTCATTTTACAACATGATGCACACCTCTCTCATTGTTCACTCTTATTGCTTCTTCGTGTTCCAGTACATATTCTTAATAGTTTTTATATCTACATTAAGTTTTTCTAGCATTTGTATTATTTCTTCATGTCTAACTCTGTCAGAAGCTTTGGTGTAATCAATAAAGCACAAGTTGTTTACCCAAAAAGATTGTTCTGTTACAGCTCTGGTATAAAAATGCGTTACATGTGCTTTTTACTTTCAGCAAAACCGTATTGTTCTTCTGCGACTTCAGTTTTATCTTATTTCGTTTTCTCAGGTGAATGATTCTTAATAGTATTTTTTGTGACGTTGCTCATTAAACTGATTGTACGATTTTGATCACATTTTGTTGTTCCAGCTTTCTCTTTGGACTTGCGATGAAAACTGATTCGGACAGATCTGGTGGTAAATGCCCTGTGTCATAAATCATATTAACGAGGCTTGTTACTTTTTCTATGCCCAAATCTCCTAAAGCCATGATCGTTTCTCTTGTGATGTTTTCAGCTCCTGGTGTCTTACCTTCCTGCGTTTGACTGCATTTCTTACTTCCATTTCCAGTATTGGTGGTCCTTCAGTATTCATTTCATTGCTAATTTCTTTGGTCATTATACAGGTCTCTCCGTGTATTTTATTATTAAAAACACTAAATATATACATATATACACAAAGCTATTACAATAAAGATAAGGTAACAAGTAAAACTGGAAGATAGGAGCAAAACGAAGCACTCTGTTGTAATGCATGAGTTTTCCTGTTCTTCACACAAAAACATAAATGAGTACGAAAAATGGAAATGAGTACAAAGTCTACAATTACGCTCATGAGGTGTTCCGTTAAAGAGTAAAGCAACTTATATCCTTTTTTTAAAATAAGTCGAAATATTTGTTGCACTGCGAAATATTTTGGTGAACGACGTGCACGTTTCACGGACTTACTAGTGCCTGGAAATGATAAATAACTAAGATATAATAATCACGTTTTACAACGATTCTCAGGTAGAATGAGAAAAAAAAGTTGTCTGTTTTACTCGACACATTCAAGTTGATCATTGACACACCATAAGTGGCAGTAAGCTTTCGATATTTATATGCGTGCTGGAGATAAGTACTTAATATAAAGTATGTAGCAATGAACATCATCAAAATAATCAATTATTAGTTACTTCTAATTTATATACTCATTTGTATTTATACACTCATTATAGATATAAATAAATAATTAATTCTGTACATTGGAGTAAAGGAGTAAACTAGAGAGTTTCTTTCATATGCTAGAGGGAGATGGATGTAGGGTTGTGGTAATTTTATCTGGATATTCTTTCTTCCCTGTGGCATGTTCAGACCTTCACATCTACCCTTTGGCAGTTTTGAGAAAAATAAATACTTAATTCTGATATTTTTAGAAGTGTCCGATGTTTATTTTGGGAATCTGCAAACATCGATGGAAAGGATCAGGACACTTCAAGAGCGAGAATATCTTTATATACTCTGGTGGAGAATTAGGAGGAAAGAATAAAGTGGCTTTTTACTTTGACAGATTAACATCTAAAGCATTACTAGGTTACACTCCAGTAAGTGATAGAATCTTGACTATAAGACTCAAGGACACTCCTAGAAATGCAATACTTATCAAGATATATACACCTTAATCAGCAGCAGAAGAAGAGGAAGTAGAAGACTTATAACACACTGCAGACGACGATAGACCAGGTACGAAAAAATGATATTGTATTATTGTATTAATATAATGGGCGATTTTAATGCAAAGATTGGTCAAGAAAGATTAGAAGACAAAGGATAAGTTTTGGGGAAATTTAGTATAGGGCATAGAAATGAGGCAGGTGACAATCTAGCGGCGTTTCGCACAGAAAATGACTAATGGTCGCCAACGCACTTTTTACACAACATCCAAGAAGACTTTACACATGGACATCACCTGATGGGAAAACCAAGAATCAAATAGATTACATTTTAGTTCAAAGAAGGTGGGGGATAACTTCAGCAAAAACTCTACCAGGTGCCAATTGTGACACGAACCATGAGTTATTAATAGCAGACATGAAGATAAAGATAAAAAAAGACAGTTGCAGGATCAAGATCACTCCGCTTTGATCTTACAAAAATACCAGAACAATACGGTATAGAAGTGAAGAACCGTTTCGAGATAATGATGGCTGTACAGGAGGATATGACACCAGATGAGTGGCTAAGCAGGCCAGACATATCTTAATAATAGCAGCTAAAGAAGGTTAGCGGGGTAGGGGTATCCCCTATCAAAGGAGAAGTAAGACGCCTCCTTACCTCCGTCAGTCTACGGGAACCCTTGGGCAAGGTGGAGTACCCGTATAGCCCCCCGATCAGGGTGACGTAAAGCCATGGGAGCAGGTGGTGGATGGAATGAGAGAGCAGCTGACAGATAATGTTGGCTATGGTCACCATTCTATGATGGTAGGCAGATGATCTCAATGTAGGGAAAATGGCTACGATCACTGACTAGTACAATCACTGCCCGGAAGGAAAACAATGGTAAACTATCTTCTGAAAATATACAAGGAAACCCAAACAGCAATCATGGAAAGTCAAATAGGAAAAAGATCTGGTGGTGAGTCCCTCAGGCCAGATAGATCTAATTTTAACACTGGGGAAGTGTGTGAGGCAGAGGTCAGTACTAGTAATTGTGATGACGGACAAAATCCTGACGGTGTTACCAAGGAAAACCCCTGCATCAAACTAACAAGAAAAATAAGAGTAGGAACATGGAATGTAAGAAGTATGTATGAGGGGAAGTATCAAATAATAAGCGATGAGATGAAAAGAACGAGGATTCACATTTTGGGAATCTGTGAACATCAATGGAAAGGATCAGGACACTTCAAGAGCGAGACGGATAATATCTTTATATACTCTGGTGGAGAATTAGGAAGGAAGAAAGAATGGAGTGGCTATTTACTTGGACAAATCAACACCAAAAGCATTACTAGGTTACAATCCAGTAAGTGATAGAATCCTCACAATCAGACTTAATGGCACTCTTAGAAATGTAACAATCATCCAGATATATGCACCTACATCAGCAGTAGAAGAATAGGAAGTAGAAAACTTTTATAACACACTGCAAACGACGATAGACCAGGTGCGGAAAAATTATATTGTAATAATAATGGGCGATTTTAATGTAAAGATTGGTACAGAAAGAGCAGAAGATGAAGGACATGTAGGGAAATTCAGCATAGGACATAGAAATGAAGCAGGTGACAATCTAATGGCTTTTTGCATGGAAAATGAGCTAACGATTGCTAACACACTTTTTAAACAACATCCAAGAAGACTTTACACATGGACATCACCTAATGGGAAAACCAAGAATCAAGTAGATTACATTTTAGAGCAAAGAAGGTGGAGATCAAGTTAACATCAGCAAAAACTTTACCAGGTGCTGATTGTGACACGGAACATGAGTTGTTAATACATGAAGATAAAGTTAAAAAAGACAGTTGCAGGGTCAAGACCACTCTGCATTGATCTTACAAAAATACCAGAACAAAATGGTATAGAAATGAAGAACCGTTTCGAAATCATGATGACTGTACAGGAGGAGATGACACCAGATGATTTGGGTACACAGGCCAGAAATATCTTAATAACAACAGCTAAAGACATGGTTCCAGTAAAGAAAACACAAAAGAATGGATGGATTACAGCGGCACACTAGAACTGATAAAACAACGTAGAAAAGTGAAGACGAAATGGAAAGTCACAAACAACAACAAAGAGACATAAACCTTTAACAAAATAAGTACGAAGAAACATAAGAACAGACAAAAAAAAACAATATATACAAGATTGTTGTGAAAGAATAGAAGGACATCAGAAGTGTGGAAGAGATAGTGAAATATTTAAAGAAATGAAGATATTGTCGAGAAATGTCACACCTAAGCTAAATGTAATTTGTGACAAGATGAGGAATACCTTGACAGAGGCAGAGGAAATTCTAGAAAGATGGAAGGAATATTGCAGAGAAATGTATGAAACAACTGACTGTGAAAGCAGAACTCAACAGTGTGAATTATTATTGGAGGAATAAGAACTAGAACCGACAATAGAAGAAGTTTTATGGGCAATAAAGAATCTGAAATTTGGTAAATCACCAGAAACTATTGCCCTGATTAGTCATGTCAGTAAAATTCTGTTAAAAATCATAAAGCGACTTCGTAAGAAAATGGAAGAAGAAGTCAATATATATAACTTTTCAGGCAAGGAAGAGTATCAAGAGATCATATATTCAATATAAGATTAATAATAATAGAGAAATGCAGAGAGTTTAATGTGAATCTATATTTAGCATTTTATAGACTACTCAAAGGCATTTGATTGTGTACAACGCCAGAAACTGTGGGAAATAATGGAAAAAATGGGATTTCCAACACATTTGATACATTTAACATCGCCGCTGTATCTAGACCAACAAGCACTAGTAAAAATAAATGTTGAACCAACTTGGTTTGACATAAAACAAGGGGTCCGTCAGGGGTGCATATTGTCGCCTTACTTATTTAACTTGTGTACTGAAAATATAATGAGGAATGTCAGAGAAGATGTAGACAAATAATATTACGATGCCATAACAATTGGAGGTTATGAAATACCAGAGATTAGATATGCTGATGACACAGTATTACTGTGCACAACACAAAAAGGGATGGAAAAACTAATTATGTCAGTCCGTAAGAACAGTGATGAGCAAAACCACTATCTTAATGTGAAGAAAACTAAATTGATGACAACTGACAAAACAAATAAGGCAGCTGAAATGTGTATCAATGAGGAAAAACTGGAAGAAGTGGAGGGTTTTGAATATCTTGGATCACTGCTACCTAATAATGGAGATACAATGAGGTAAATTAAAAGGAGGACATCTATCGCTCTTCAGAAAGTAAAGCAACTAAAGAATCTGTGGAGAGGAACAGACAGAACTACAAAAATAAGATTTTGAAGGGCATGCATTTTTCCCATCGCAACATATTCCTGTGAGACCTGGACACTTAACAAAACAGCTGAGAAACACATAAATGCCTTTGAATGTAAATGTTACAGAAGAGGTATTCAAATATCATGGACACAAAAAAAGAACAAATGTATCCATACTACAAGAACTTAATATTGAAGAAGGCTGGCTTGTAAAGAGTATAAACAGATAAAACTTAAATACTTTGGACACATTAAACGTCATAATAATCTAGAGAAAACCGTCTTGGATGGGTACATAATGGGAAAAAAAGAGAGGAAGACCAAGGCGAAGATGGCTGCAAGACATCGTTGATGATCTGCAAATGGATGCATCAGCAGCAGGCCATCTTGCTCACAACCGAGAGGCCTACAATAGTGCTGTTAGGGAGGCAAAGTTCAGCAAGGGACATGCAAATGAATGAATGAATGAATGAATGAGTACCGGACACCGCTGTTGATTATACTTCTTCGTCGTGTGCCATCCTTGGTGTTTTCAATTCTTTCATTTGCTTTTATTTGGTCAGTCCGCTGAGGTGTTTTTCTCTTGGCTTTCACTCCGTCTTATTCTCTTGAGTTTTTCAGGATTAACCAAGTTCTCTAGCATCCGTATTGTTATGAAATGTCCAAGAAATTCTTTCTTTTTCGTATAATTTTAACTAGTTCTAATTGTTCTGAAAGTTCTCTGATCATTTGCTTTTCTGGCTGTCCAGCGTATTTTTGCATCTTTCTCCAAAACCATAATCGTAAATATCAAAGGAATATATATTCTTAGCAAGTATAAGAATCATGTAAACGTAAGTATTTCGGCAGAGGTTATCAAACCGCTGACTCAGTGACCTACCTAGATCAGGGGTTGTCAGTCTGTGGTCTCGGGTCGTTGGTTACCGACCCCCTGAGTACGTGAAACAAATATTATTATAGTTTTATTACGCTTATTATTATTATCCTCATATATTAGCTTTAACTGTAAATAGCATACATCAACCACTCATACATATAGTATTCGGGCCGTGAGTGAAAGTAGGCTACATCACGTGACACCAATATATTTCTCAAATCAAATCGGGCAATTGAAATGCAGTAAAAATAATTAACGCTGTAGTTTTAAGTGGAGATATACATGCATAAACGCGCTGCGGACAGTGTACGGACACTTTAATTACGCGATACTTAATCACTGACACGTAATTACACTCACTGAGGGTAAGGTCAAGGGTTGGGAGGTTTAGTTAGGGTTACTTTTAGGGTTAGGGTTACATTTTGGGTTAGGGTTACTTTTAGGGTAGGGTTACTTTTAGGGTTAGGGTTTCTTTTAGGGTTATGGTTTCTTTTAGGGTTATGGTTTCTTTTAGGGTTATGGTTACTTTTAGGGTTAGGTTTACTTTTAGGGATTAGGTTTACTTTTAGGGTTAAGGTTACTTTTAGGGTTAGTGTGTGCTTTAAGTGTCCGAGTGATTAAATGTCATCAAACCGCTTCGGAAACAGCTAGAAATATTTAAAGCTTAGTTAAATGCCATCGAAAAATCGCAAAAAAGTTAAATTCAGAACCAATAATTACTGAAACCAGTGAACAAGTCTGTTAGAGATATGAATGAGAAGACAGAAGAGAAAATGCTGTAATATCAAAGAGAGTAAATAAACCAAAGTGAACTATCCATGGAAAATGAGAAGGCATCGATAGATTCCGTTACCTCGAAACAGCAATAACAGCCTGTGGCAAAGTACACAGCAGAAATCAAATCAGGAATAAGAAAAGCAAAAACAGCTTTAATATCATAAATATGATATTAGCATATGAAAAAAAAGTTCTAAAAAGTGGGAAATAGAGTTTTACACTGCTGTACAGTGCAAATATTTTGTGATATGCTTGTGAAATCTGAATAATTAAGAAACATTTAAAAACAAGTAGGAGACACCTGAGACATGGTTTTAGAGAAACATACAAAAAATAATTTTATCAGTCATTAATAACCTTCGGTGCCGCGCTGCCCTAAACAGCTGCTTGCTATTTATACATTGCAAACCAGGCCGCCCTATAAGGCTTTTGATTTGTTTCGTTGAAAACTCGATGTAACTTTTCATTTAGCCAACCAGAACTCTTCTAATCCAAAGTTAAGCTAGTTTAGCATCCTGTCATGCCGGATGACGAAGGAAATATTGAAATGGATGGACTGGAGTGTAATTTTCAAGTTAATTTTTTCGAGGTTGGTTGGTAGAATGTTCATACTGATAGACTAGATCTATCTTACTAAATGTGTTTCTCACATCTGTAGACCTGTTAGATTTATTGGATATCAAAATCATCCCCAAATATCGATGCTTCTGTATCGATATACATATTTTGCATCGGATTCTGGCACATTTTAGGTATGTACAACTGTGATTTTAGTGCTCAGCCCTAAAAAAAATATTTTTAGCGCCCAAAAATCGTTCCATCTTTTCATAACAGTTGTTTTTTTCCTATTCTTTGTCTTTTAAAATGATAAATAACTTTATTTATGGAATCTTCTTTCATTTCCACTTATTTTAATATGAGGTACACACGTGTTGATGAAGGAGTTTTTTTGTTACAATGAATTTTATAAAGGGACCCCCTAATATGAAGATACCCGCTCGGCCATGTAACATCCGCATCGGTACCAGTGTAACGTCCTCGTTTTTTTAAGCAGTAGCGAAAGGGACAAATGAGGAGATCCTCGGGGAGGTTGCAGAACAACAGTAACTAGATAGAACAATAAAAACAGACAGCAATTTTTTTTTCGCGTGAATTATGAAAATAATGAAGATAGACATCGGAGAACCTGATAAGCATAGGGAGTCGCAAGGGGAGGGAGGGATGGAAATCAGGACCAAGCTAAAAATGTCTTAAAATGCTGACCAAATGGTACGAGAAAAGAGCAGCATTTTAACTGATTAGAAAAGCCAAGGGGATCTCATTGTGGGGAGTCATAATCGCCAACGCTGTTCAGAGTGGCACATAATAAATGGATTAACTATTGAACATTTAATTCGGCACAACAAAGGATGAATTTCACAGCCTGCCACTATTTTATTAGAAAAAAAAAGTTCAATAACTGAGCTTGTGGTTAAAACGATTATAAAATCTAATCCCCGATGTTGAGATCTGAACATCAATATACCGAAAGGATTAATAATCTTACTTGGGGGAAACGGGGGGGGGGGGGTGCTACTGAAGAGAATACTTACTTCTGAGACGTCATAGAATAATGAAGACTGAAGATGATGCGGATACATCTTGACTAACATGCTGCTTCATGCTGCACTCTGCCCTGTCAAAGATTCACTCGTTTAGTTTTCATACAGTTTGGGTTATTCACCTACCCATTTAGCTTCAGTCTTTGGTTTAAAGTGAAAGTCTTCGAAGAACTGGGTAGTTATTATGTGCTCACTGCACTACTGGCAAAGTGGAGAAAAGGAAGACGGTTAAAGTTATCACTGCAGTATTTTTATATTACTGTAGTGTTTCAGTTAAGGATACTTCATTTTAACAGTTCCATCTTTGTTCAGTAAGGTTTCATATATACATGTTGCACATAAAATCTGTGACACTTTAAAAAAGTTGTTAATGTTGTATTGTGGAATAAATATGGATATGTGGAAATAATATGGAATAAATGATATCTCATTTTGAAGAGAAATTTTGACAGTTTCTAATCCAAATTTTCGACCACGTTCATTTCAATATTTTGCTAGCAGGTGGGACTGAGTCGAATGAGGCGGCACTGGGAAATGAGAAAGACTTCTGTGTCCTTCAATCCTTCAATCTCTCTCTCTCTCTCTCTCTCTCTCTATATATATATATATATATATATATATATATATATATATATATATATATATATATATATATATGGTGTTTCTAAAGTGTCTCACTACACTTTCTATGTAAAAATGAAGAAAATTATGTCATAAAAAATGTGCTGCACAGTCAATCGTGAAGAAAAATGCAGTGAATGGTTGCCATCTGCTGGAGTAATTTCTTGCACTCAAAACAAATGGTGTTATCAACGGAAGAAATAATTTTTTTGGTTGAACAAGTGCTTCGAAATGGCGGTCGATACACACGGATGGTTGTTCAAAGATTTATAACAAAATTTCCTGATAAACAACCTCCTCATCGCACTACGGTTAGAAATTTGTTGAATAAGTTTCGTGATACGGGAACTGTGGAAGATGCTCCGCGATCTGGTAGGCCTGCTGTGTCTGAAGAAAAATGTCTAGATATCCAAGACAGAGTCCTGAAAAGTCCATGCAAGTCCTCAAGGAAAATGTCGCAAGAAGTGAACGTATCACTGAGCACAGTGCACAAAATTCTTAAACATCGGTTAAATTTTCATCCATACAAGATTTCTGTTGTGTCTGAACTAAAAGAGTGTGACAATCAGTTCAGAGTCAACTACTCCACATGGTTTAAAGCAATTTTAGCTGAAGAAAACGAGTCAATTCTCGATTTAACATTCTTCTCTGATGAGGCATGGTTTCATCTATCTGGAAACGTTAAAAAGTCAAAATAATCGTATTTGGAGCAGTGTTAATCCCAATGCATTTCATGAAGCGCCGCTACACGATGTGAAAATTGGGGTATGGTGTGCCGTCAGTAGAAATTGGACAAATTTTTCTCAACAACACTATAAATGCCAATCGGTACCGTACTGACATTCTGGAACTTTTTTCTCAGAACAGTTGAATGAACGTGAAAATTGAAGAAGCATGGTTCCAGCAAGATGGTGCAACTGCACACACAGCTAGAGCAGCACACGGTTTTTAAAAGACATTTTCGCAAAGTGCAGAATGTCTCGTGGAATTTAGCCTACTCGTTCTCCAGATCTAAATCCATTAGATTATTATCTACGGGGTTTCTTGAAAGAAAATGTTTACAAAAATAATGTACAAACAACTGAGGACCTGAAAGATGCAATTAGAATTACCATTCAAGAAATAACAGACAATAGGAAGAGACGTGTACCGTCATGCCTTGAAGCCCGTGGTGGACATTTCCAACACATGTTATAATGAATATTTCAGTGGTACATTTATAGCAGTATTCTCTTAACTATGGGATATAAGCAGTATTGGTACTCTGGAAACAATAGAGTGATTACCCTTGTTTGAAAGGTATTTTGGTTGAGAGCATAAACGGGGGTCTTGAGATGAGCGTGCAGCATGGAAAAAAACTGAGTGTGTAGGGATAGTATAAATACCACTCACGATTAGAAAGAAAAAAGCCTTACTTGTTTTGATGTGAATGGAGTTTTACCATGCGTTAGTGAGAGAAGTTTCGGTAGGGTAAAGTTTTCAGTAGTAGCAGTTTTCAGTAGAGGCGAGTTAAGTTTTAGTTTTTGAGATAGTTGAAGTTGTTCGGTTGGAAACGCTGGTTTTTATTGTATAAGTGCATTTTAAGGTTTTCTCCCATATGGCGTAGAGATTTCTCACGCTGGGAACTGTTATTGTAAACGTCTTTCCAGCCTGATGGGCTACGTTTTCATCCTCATAATTTCATCCCTCATTTTCCCCATCAATAAACTTGTGTAGTCTGAATATAAAAACTACACCATTGGCTTTGTTGAAACTCTCACTGTTTGACGAGTTTTGTTATGTTGGGAGGCTGTCAGGTTCAGTTAAGTTGTTGTATCAGTATTATTCTGTGGAGTTGAAACCCTTGGAGTCTTGTTGGATTTTCTTAGTGTGTTACAGAGAAAATTAGGTTGTCTTATAGCACCAACAAGAAGAAGTAATTTCTAAGATGAAAGGAAAATTGTACTCCACAAGAAGAATACGGGTTCAGTTAAGTTACAGCAAATAATATGCCTCAGCAATTATATAATACTATTTTACATTCCAGCAAACCCAAAACAGCGTTGTATCATTGCAGTCACTATTGTAACTAATTAAATGACTTTTTTAGCACATTTTGTGATGACGTCATTTACTTCATTTTTCATTTTTTTTAAAAAAGAAAGTGTAGTGAGGCTTTAAAAACATCCTGTGTATATATATATATATATAAATGAACGTGTGTGTATATGTATGTTAAAGCATCACGCTGGAACGCCTGGTGCAGTTTCAACGAAACTTGGCACATATGCAGGAAACTCTTTACTGTAGAGAGCGGAACAACAACACAACTCCTTCAGATCATCAGGGGAAGTACCCCCCTCAAACAGGTAACTCCCGTGATATTTGTGCCTGCTGTGGATTGTCGGCCGTGAGGGACATAGGTCAGGTCACACAAATCGATGACGTTGTATCTGCTGAGATGCCGAACCGTTGGCACTGATAACGAGAAACATGATACGCAAAGCAGATATCTGATTCACTAAAGACACCCTACTGTTGTTCACGTCAGCGTCCTTTTAGAAAATGATCAGTGTTTATTTCATAACAGAGAGCGCCCATACAGTGGTTGATCAGTTACCAACCGCGCGGGGTTGGGGCCTAGGGGTGGGAGTGGGATCTTCTAGGAGGTTGTGGATATGACTGCGGTCTTGAACTCATGATGTTCGAGAAACTTCCAGCATCCACCCGAATCTTAGATGGTCGTATATAAGGTAAGCTAATTCGGCAAGTCTTCCAGTTTATCATCAGTCAGGGAATGTGACAGTGTCATGTCGCTCTTTTAGTTAATGGAATCTTTTTTTTTTAAAAATTTAGTTATATTTGTAAAAATAAATTGCAACTTTGTTTTCTCCTAATGTTTATATTAGCTTTTAATTGTATTCTGTAGTGGATTGCATTGCTCTGTGACAGTGTGCCTTTTTCTTATTTTTTCAAATTAGCTTTTCAAATTGGTTGAGAACCAAATAGGAGCATTCCAAGACATAAAATTGGGAGTGAAATAATGATGTGTTTTATCTCCTGACCTCTTCTTCTTGTACAGCGATAACATAATGAGAAATATAGAGAGTGTGCCAGGAATATCAATTGGCGGGTACAACCGTAACAACTTAAGATATGCAGACGACACAGTTTTGATTGCTAAAAATGAAGGGGAGCTACAGGCTGTTCTGGACATCGTTGTTCATGAAAGTAAAAGTAAAGGTCTCAGTCTGAATAAAAGTAATGTATAAAGTAGGAAAAAAGTAGCAGCTTTATTACTTAACGACTACAAAGTTGTGACCTTTCGCCGCGAGCCTTAATCATACAAAAACATACAGGACGAAGAAACTAACAACAAACTACTCTCCTTTTTGAAAGATACCAACCACGCCTTAACAACTTGTGATACGATCATATTCTCTCAACATCACACCTATCACATCTTTCTCCCTGATGTCTGCTCCTTATATACTTCTATCCCCAATGAGGATGGACTCTTAGCACTCTCCTGTTTTCTCGACAAAGACCCTCACCCCACCACTAACACTGACACCATAATCAGACTTACACAGCTAGTACTAAACCTAAATTCTTTCTAATTCAACGGCGAATACTTCGAGCAAATCAGTGGTGTTGCCATGGGATCGAAACTGGGTCCCAGTTATGCATGTCTATTTATGGGCTTTCTAGAAGTCAAATTATGGGAAATCTACACTGGCGGACCTCCAGAATTCTATAAAAGGTACATCGATGATGGCATTGGAGTCACAAGTATGCCACAAGAAGAGCTAAAACAATGTATTGAATTCGCCAAGTCACTAACATAAAATTCACTTATGAAATTTCTGACAAGCCTTCAACGTTTTAGATATTAAAATTTCTGTTGGCATAAACAGGCATGTCATCTCTGTATTTTACAAGCCCACCGACAGTCACACCTATTCGCTTTACACCTTCTCCCATTCTGAAGCACGTAAGAACTCCATCCCATACTCCCAACTCCTCCGTCTTCGCCGCATATGTCAGGTTAATTTGGACTTTATAGATCAGTCCAACAAGTTATTAGAATTTTTCCGTCATCGCCACTACCCAGAAAAGGTCCTTCGTGAAGCCTTCAACTGTATCCAACTAGTGAGCCGCAAAGAAGTATTCAGGGAAAAGCCTGTTACTCCATCTGATTGAGTTATGTTAGTACTGCCTTTCCACCCGCATGGTCAGATGGTTAAGAAGATTCTTTATCGTCATCTGCCGCTAATCCAACTCGACCCCGACACTCGTGACATTTTCTCTGATCCACCCCTGTTGGCATATAAACGTGAGCCAAACATTAAGGGCATCTTTGTCAACAGCCACTGAAGCAGAGCCGTACATATTTTCGCACTAGAAAATTTAACTGCCCCCCGCTGAGTTACCTGCCCGGTAGTCTGGGAAACGAAAACAATCATCTTTCCCAAAACTATCCTCTCTCTTCATGAGGGATTCACGTGCGAGTCCCGTAATGTGATATATGTCATCGTTTGCAAAAGATGCAGGATAACGTATATTGGTGAGATTAGCCTCAGATTAGGGGACCGCATGCAAAAACATATGTACGACACTGCCCGTTCATGCTTCAAAACCAGTCCCAAATCATTTCAATGGCCCCAACAACAGAGACACATCTTATTTTCTGGTAATAGCCATCAAACAATGTCACGCAGATGACACAAGCCGCCTGGCGCTTGAGAACCGCTGCTTTCAAAATTATGGGACGCTGGGGCCACACGGGTTAAACTCGCTGTTCAGCTACACTTAACATTCTCTTCAATCATCATAGTACCTCTCCACTAAGCTCCACTCCCTTCTTACTTGTCACACATAGTGCAAAACCTCCTCACGGCATCGCTTTGCAACCCCTCTTCCCTAATCATCTATTTCAACTTCTCCTGGCTAGGTCAGCATTGTATCACTCTCTCTCCCCTCCACGTTTCCCCCTCCACCTTCCCCAGTTACAACCCACCGACCACATGTCACAGGTCTCCATTTAAACAGTCTCCACGTTCTACTAAATCCATTCCTGACACACACCGCCGGACAAGCCGCATCTTACAATTTACTGCAGTGCTTCATGTATAGTTGTATATTTATACACTAATTTTTGTGTGTTACTGAATAAAAAGAAAACTGAAGTGATGGTCGTCTCAAAGAAGAGAATACCACCAAAATGTAGCATTACCATCGATGCCACAGAACTGAAACAAAATGATAGAATCAAGTACTTAGGAACAATTATAACAATTGATGGGAAATGTCACAACGAAATAAAAAGTAGATGTGCTCAGGCAAAGTCAGCATTCCAGACAATGAGACATATCTTGTGCAATAGATCCATATCAATGTACTAAAGAAGCTTCATAAACTCCTACGAACAGCATGGACCAAAGGAGTCATATGTAAGGAATGGAAAAAGGCTAACGGAGTATACATCCCCAAGGAACAGAATTCCACTGAAATCAACCAGTTCAGGCCGATCTCACTTCTGAATGTGGAAGGAAAGATATTCTTCTCTGTGATGGCAAAAAGACTAACAACATACCTCCTAGACAATGGTTACGTTGATACATCCCTACAGAAGGGAAGAATTCCAGGTTTCCCAGGATGTCTCGAGCATGCGTCAATGATTTGGGAAGCTATTCAGCAGGCAAAATCTGGAAAGCAAGATCTACATGTAATATGGTTTGACCTAGCCAATGCTTATGGCTCAGTACCGCACCAGATGATATGGCTAGCACTAGACATGTATCATGTGCCAAAAGAAATCACAAATATGCTGAAAATGTACTTCACAGGGTTCCTCATGAGGTTTGGAACATCAGGATATACTACAAGATGGATCGAGCTCCAGGTATGAATTGCAATGGGTTGTACAATATCTCCCATACTGTTCGTACTAGCCATGCAAGTAATCCTGAGAGCAGCAGAAGGAGCAGCAGAAGGCCCAAGATTCAGAAATGGATGTCAAATGCCACCACTAAAAGCATTCATGGATGACACAACAGTAATAACAACCAGTGAAGCACAGGCACGAAAGATGTTAGAGCGTTTGGACAGCCTCATCATATGGTGCCGCATGAGCTTCAAGCCAAAGAAGTCAAGAAGCCTGTCACTCATGAAAGGGAAAGTGATAGAAAGATCGTACACAGTGGCAAATCAAATAATCCCGACTGTAGGGGAAGAGCCAGTGAAGAGCCTTGGCAGAGTATATGATGCATCATGAAGGACTCAAGCGCTGTGAAGCAGGTTATAGAAATGGCGCAGAATGGACTGAGCATCATAGACAAAAGCAGGCTACTGGGTAAGTTCAAAATATGGTGCCTCCAGTTCATGCTGATTCCAAAACTGATGTGGCCACTACTCATTTACGAAGTAAGTACCAGCACAGTAGAGGCAGTCGAAAGAAAGATAAATAAAGCCATAAGAAAGTGGTTTGGCGTGCCACCAGGATTAACTGATGTAGCGCTGTACTGCAAGAAGAGCAAACTGCACCTGCCATTCAAATCTGTGGTTGAAGAATACAAGGTAGGAAAAACAAGACTTGCATTGATGCTACAAGAATCTACAGGTCCGGTGGTACGAGAAGTGCAGCCAACACTTAAAACTGGACGAAAATGGAAAGTAGGTGAGGAAGTGACCACAGCCAGGGAAACGCAGGAGCTGAAAGAAGTAATAGGGTACACTCAGACCAACAGAAGGGGATTTGGTCATGGCGAAATCAAATGGTGGTCAAAGGCCTCCTGCAAGGAAAGAAGGGATATGATCATCAGTGAAGTAAGGAATTCAGAGGATGACAAGTGGGTCCAGAAGGCAGTCCAACAATCACAACAAGGGCAGTGGACAACATGGGAGGAAGTCCTGCAGAGATCACTAACATGGAATGACATCTGGAAAATGGCACCCTTGAGGCTCATCTTCATCATCAGAGCTACTTATGACCTTCTGCCTACAGGCTCCAACCTATACAAATGGGGTGTATCAGAAGATGCAAAGTGCCCTCTCTACAACGAAAGGCAAACATTGGAACATGTGCTGTCAGCATGTAGAGTGTCTTTGGGGCAAGGACGGTACACCTGGCGGCACAACAGAGTGTTGCAGGAACTGGTAGCCATCGTAGACAGGGCAAACGATAAAGCAAATAACAGCAAAAGAGTTGAGGTCCCACCTAAATACTTCATAGGTGCTGGTACGACATCAAATATTGAAATCAGGGACATTCCCTTACCATCACTGCTAGATGGTACAAATGACTGGGAAGTGACAGCGGACCTTCCAGAAAAAAAAGAGAATACCCGACTGCCATCAAGAACACAGGAATGCGACCGGACATTTTAGTGTACTCCATAGAAAAACAGGAATTAATAATGATCGAGCTTACGGTCCCATACGAAACTAGAATAGAGGAACAGCATTTATTCAAATTGGAGAAGTACAATGATCTGGTCAAGCAACTGAGGCAGGGGGCAGGAATCAGGAAAAAGTGATAGCTGTAGAAGTGGGAGCAAGGGGATTCGTAGCAACATCAGCATATGACCTATGTAAGCAACTGGGCATAAAGGGACAAGCAAGAGCAAGGGCATTGAGAAGCCTTTCAGAAACAACAGAAAAGGCCTCATGCTGGCTGTGGAGTATGCGAAACAAGCATTGGGAACATAAGTAATTTCATTTGCCACAACCAATACCAGTCCTCCGTAGCTAAATCGCTAAAGACGCACTTCAAAAGTGCAGTGGCAACTGGAAGATCATGGGTTCAATCCCGGGACCGGGGAAAAAAAGCAACAACTCACAAGACCTCTGGGAGTCGTGACCCAGAGGCGCCCACCCCCCTTAGAGTGTCAGGAGTTTAAAGGGCCGAAACACTTGTCTGGGGGGGGGGGTACTTCTTCTGATGATCTGAAGGAGTTGTGTTGTTATTCCGCTCTCTACGGTAGAGAGTTTCCTGCATACACAATGGAAACAAGATTTCGAGTACTTAAATGTTACGTCGAGCCAATTTTATTTTATGGGTGTGAAGCATGGTCTATGAATAAGAGAGTACAGCGAGAAATGGAAACTATGAAAATGTGGTTCATGAGAAGGATGTTGAAGGTACCATGGATAGCTAAGAAAACCAACGAAGAAGAGAAGCTGGAGTTAAAAGGCAAATTGCAGCAAAGATCAGAGGCAGACAAGCGAGATTTGTAGGACATTTTATGAGAGGAGGAAAATTGTAACACATTTTGGCAACTGGAAAAACTGAGGGAAGAAGAGACAGAGGAAGATAGAGAGAAGTTATTGGATGGGCTGTCAGTGTGGCTAGGAAAAAAGTCACCGGCGAATCTCATAATCAAGTCTAAAGACAGGGAATTGTGGAGAGAAATGATCACCTACGCCACACGGCACGGCACTTGATTGGTTGATTTTCAAATTAGGGAGAGGGGGAGAGAGGGAAAGAGAGAGAGAGAGAGAGAGAGAGAAGGAGAGAGAGAGGGACAGAGAGGGAGAGATATAGATTGGAGATCGCCATGTTTCTCCCACGGACAACTATATGTTGCTTGCTCAAGGGAGAGAGAGAGAGATAGAGAGAAGTGGAGATAGATAGGGAGAGCGAGGGACAGAGAGAGAGGGAGAGAGATATATTTGAAATCACCATGTTTCTCTCACGGACAATTTTAAGTTACCTGCTCAAGGGAGAGAGAGAGGGTGAGAGGGTGAGAGAGAGAATGAAAGAAGAGGGAGAGAGATAGGTACAGAGTGAGAGAGAGATTTGAGATCGCCATGTTTCTCCAACGGACAACTTTATGTTGCTTGCTCAAAGGTGGATTCACCCAAGAATTTATTTATTCTTGCTCCTGGAGGTGAAACTAAAAATGTGTTGTTTATAATCAAACCGTCTAGACTCTGTAGAACCATCACAGGTTGTGGAAGTGAATAGAACATTGTAGAACCTTCTAGAAGATAAGATTGTATAACTGAATAGACCTCTGTAGAACCTTCTAGAAGGCTGTGGAAAGGAAAAGAAAGTTGTAGAACCATCTAGAAGGTTGTCGAAATGAATAAAACTTACGTGATTGGGATAAATAAATACCCGGACAACGTCGGGTACTCAGCTAGTTAGTTAAAACAAACAAACAAACAAACAAACAAAAAACACAAATTGTGCTACACCTGGTGGAAAAATGTTAAAATGAACTCGGCGCGAAAGTTTAGTTACAATTTTTCAGTCTTTCTCTTCAAAATGAGTTATCAATTATTACGACAGGTGTTGTATTACGCATGTAATGTAACACATTTTTATTAAGCGTTCAGGTACTTTAAGTACACTCTGTATGTATAGCGTAATAAAAAGTTGCAGCTTTACAGTTAGTGTCCAAGTACGAACTTGTTTCGGTTTCACCAACACTAGCCTAGACTGACACTAGCAAGTACAAGAAAATGTGAATTTATAAAGCCGACACATCTAAATGTTCTTAATGAACAAAATCTATCGCCGACCACAATCATTGAAGAATATTTTAACGCGTCACATATGATTATATATTATCATATACCGGGAGTCTGGTAGGTAAATGGCAGAACAGTTCATTTCAGTCTGATGGAGATTTGACAAGAAAGATCAGAAACAATAATCAGCGGGATAATGTCTTTCTTTTTTTAGCTGGATGAGATGAAGACGCCAGTTGAGGCAGTCAGCGTCCTATAGCTGATATGCCAGCGTCAAAGGTTAACGACCCATAGCTGACCAAGACTCTGTCCCACCTCTCCGTGGTACCCCCAGTAACAGGCCTAGCCTGGCTAACGGGGTAGGGTCGCCATAGTCCCCATGGTTGTGGATTCTGCTAAAGAAGCATTGCACACCCCCCTGCCTTTTAGCTGAACCCCGGGACTGAAAAAGTAGCCGCCATAACCCGCTCCTACGCCGATACGATGCTGTGCCTCAACATCTCTACAGCATCGGCTGCAAAGGACGACAGTTCGATGTTACAGGGAGTTCTTACAAGTACAAGTTCTTTAGCTGGAATCCTATGGTAAGTTCTCGATTTTCTTTCAAGTTCTTGTGTCAAGCCTGCAATTTCTTCTTTAAATATAAACCCATCTTGGTAACAGTCGCAACATCAGCATGGGGTAGATTTTACTGCAGCCAGTGTTTGTGAATTTGATTTCCATTATAAAATATAGAGGTCTATAATATCAGGCAGGCTCAAAACTAAAAATATTGATGATGTAAGGCTGATATAAATACCTGTGAGTGCGGGGATTTTGTAAATATACGTGGCATTAGTTGATCTGTGTTGACAATTGCTTTCCTTGCCCCTCTTATAGTGTGATGTTATTTAGACACTAGTCAGTCAGTCATTTGCATGTCCCCTGCGGAACTTTGCCTCCATAACACCTCTCCTGTAAGCCTCTCGGTTTTAGGCAAGATGCCCTGCTGCTAATGCATTCATTTGCAGATTATCAACGATGTCTTGCACCCACCTTCGCCTTTGTCTTCCTCGCTTTCTTTTTCCCATTGTGTACCCTTCCAAGACGGTCTTCTTTAGAGTATCATGACGTTTAATGTGTCCAAAATATTTAAGCTTTCTCTGTTTAATCCTCTTTACTAGCCAGCCTTCTTCAATATTAAGTTCTTGTAGTATGGACATATTTGTTCTTTATTGTGCCCATGATATTCGAATAACTCTTCTGTAGCATTTACATTCAAAGGCATTTATCTGTTTCTCGGCTGTTTTGTTAAGTGTCCAGGTCTCACAGGCATATGTTGCGATGGGAAAAATGCATGCCCTTCAAAATCTGATTTTTGTAGTTCTGTCTATTCCTCTCCACAGCTTCTTTAGTTGTTTTACTTTCTGAATGGCGATAGATGAGCTCCTTTTAATTTTAGACACTAAAATTAATTTATTCATTATGTGTTTTGTGGATAGTTTCGGAAACTATATTTTCCTGTACATGCGACCCTCGAAGTTTGTGACCTACGTATTGATTTTTTTTCCTGTGCCACTTGTTCAGATATTTTTCTCTTGGTCTTCCTCTCTTTTTTTCCAGTGGATTTTTCAGTTGTTATTATTTTAACTATAATTATGTTCTATAACTGTGGTACAAAATGGCATAAAACAATTATAAATTGAATAGAGTTATATATATAAAACACAACTTGTAGTCATTAGCCAGAGAGGTCGCATGCTATCTGAACACATCATTCGTTTACACCAGCTGTTACACTGTTTTGTAGATATATGGGGATGGTATCAGTTTTCCATTATATTTTAATTAATTAATTGCTGCAACGAAAAAAAATTGCAGGATCATGTTTGTTCTTATCAACAACAGAGGATGGAACAACAGCCTGTATATTCAACATGCAGAGCAAATCTGAACAATAAAAGTGCAGTGTGATTTTCTCAAAGAAATAAGGATAAAGAGAACAAAATACTTTTATCATATTAGAAGACGTAACAACATACTAAAGACCATATTGTAAGGAATACTGCTCATGGTTAAAGGGATGCGACTCATGTGAACCTTCTGAGTGAGATGAAATAATTGTTAATCCCCCTGAATGCTAATGATTATACCACCGAGAAAAGTCTGCCCCGACCATGCGTACAGCTCATGTTTTTCAAGAAGGTCCAGTCTTTGGGAATGTTAGACAGATGATTAGATTTTTTATCAGTTGACAGTTAGATTTTCTCGTGTTAGGACGTATTGTTTTAAATAGTAATGTAACTGTAGAACTAGTGATTGTCAGTAAAGTAAGAGAACAAATACTGTAGGATTAAACCTCGAAAAAATCGTAGACAAAGCACTTTAGTGAGACACTTTAGTGAGACACCTTTTTTAGGGTGCTAGTTGGCTAAGTCGATAGTACGCTGTTCTCTCGTGGCTAGACGGCTGCTCGTCCTACCGGAGTCCGTGTTCGAATCCCAGGTAATTCTCCTGTGATTTTTCTTTCTCTCACGTCTCACTAAAGTGCTTTGTCTACGATTTTTTCGAGGTTTAATCCTATAATATTTGTTCTCTTACTTTACCGTACCAAAACCTCGTAGTTTCCTATTTATAAAAAATAGTGATTGTCAGGATCGGTTAGAATGTTTGTGATCAAGAGTTTCTCATGTCATTTTTCATTTAGTGTATATTCACCAACATGAATTCATCGGCTAAAATCATCATCACGTGTCGTTAATTAAATATCTGTGTGATCGGCATTTTATGCACGTAGTTGATTGATTCATCGTTATTGCTGGGTGAATTTCTGGGTTGACAGTTGAGCTTCAGTTAAAAGTGTTATGTACGAACGGCCACACAAGTCAGAAGTGCCATAGAGTAGTGAAGATTGAATATCACCTTCTACCGAAGTACAGTAGTACAAGGGAGGTAGAGCAGCAGAACGATAAGTGACATTAGTGTCATTCAGTGCATTCATAATTAAATTGACTTAATTATGAATGCACTTGAATGAGACTTGAAGATTGATCTTCATAAGTTTCAGTCAACAGCATCTGTATCCATGTCGCGTGCGATAAATACAAATTTAAAAAAATATGTCTAAATATTTTTCCACTATCAGAAGAAAAGGTGAAAGGAAAAAGAGCAAGAGGTAGACAGAGATGTAGATGGGACAATAATGAACGAGAATGAATAGGACACAGCCTGGCTGAATATGAGCTAGGAAACAGTAGACTGATTACCGCCAACCTTCATTCTGATGAAGGCATGTGATAATGATGATGGTAGTGGTGATGAAAGTTTTCTTTCCCATTTCATTCAGCACATTACTGAAAGATTACACAATGGTTTTACTCAGCAGTGTATCCTATAGAACTCCTAACTGAAATACGAAATGATAATTTAGATTTTTTTATGTTTAAAATTTTCTTTTAACGTAGCATCATTACCGCATACTGAGTATCATTACTCTTTCTTCTTAACTGCGTGAATGAGAACATATAATTAACTGTTCTGTAGAAAGTGAATTTCCTAGCACTGGAAATAGAAAAATGTAAAATAAGTATCGCTTTCTCTGAAGATTTCATTGCTTCATTCTGTAATAAATCTTCTATAATGGTTAATTACTCAACAAATAAGCTATAATGAGGAAAATGTGAATTGATACTCTGTTACCTTCAGATTAAACAAAAGGAAACAAATTTAAAATAGAGGAAACAGCGTCTTGTTTATATATTTTAGAGTTACAAAAAAATACACTCGCATTTACAATCCAAGTCATATAAAAGATCAGCTACACTACTTCATTACATACAGTTTTTTTTTTATATAAGAACACAAAACTAAATACACAAATACTCTTTAAGGCTGTAATAACAAATAAATCTCACTTATTAAAAAACGAAAGAACAGCTTTATTCATTGAATGATCACAGTTATAACGTTTCGTAAGAAGGTAAAGATAAAATCCCCGTTTCCTTGCCATTAAGCCATATTGGGATTACGGTATTAGGCCTCCATTTCCATTACCTTCAGCACGTGAAAATGTGATGTGGTCAGTATCACACCTGGCCGCATGTACCTCCCCAGTATTCTCTGGTACCCAGTTTTAGTGGCTTTTTTTGGTGTGGTAGATCCAGAAATAAAAATCCCACTGCTGGAACTTGAACTCAGTAGCACCGAATTAGTAAGCTGAGCGCCTAACCACTGAGCCAGACAGACTTACAGTGTTTCGGTTGTTACTTTATTCAGGTATGAACACGTAGAGAGAGAATGCCAAGGAAATGAAGAGAACGTCTAAATTTAAACGTGCTCTTTTAATGAATTAAACTAGTTCTATCTTTTAAAACTTGGACAAAACTATTTACCATACTACAGAAGTTGGTGAATGTTGTACATATGTTTCGCTCTCTTTTGTAAACACTGCTGCTGTTTTTCTTATGTAAACACTGCTGTTTTTCTTATGTAAACACTGCTGTTTTTCTTATGTAAACACTGCTGTTTTTCTTATGTAAACACTTCTGTTTTTCTTATGTAAACACTGCTGTTTTTATTATGTAAACAACGCTGTTTTTCTTATGTAAACACTGCTGTTTTTATTTTGTAAACACTGCTGTTTCTTTATTTTGTAAACACTGCTTTCTTTCTTTTTAAACACTGCTGTCTTTCGTTCGTAAACACTGCTGTCTCTCGTTTATAAACAACGCTGTTTTTCTTTTGTAAACAAAGTTGTCTCTCTTTTGTAAACACTGCTGTCTTTCTTTTGTAAACACTGCTTTCTCTCTTTTGTAAACGCTGCTGTTTTTATTTTGTAAGCATTGCTGTTGCTGTCTCTCTTTGTAAACACTGCTGTCTCTCTTTTGTAAACACTGCTATTTTTCTTTTGTAAACATTGCTGTCTGTTGATGTATGTAGACATGCTGCATACATTTCGCATAAAGTCTATATGTAATGTATAGGTAGCCTAGCCTATTAATATCATTTTTGCTATTTTCGTTTTGTTTCAGTTTACACTTACCATGTTATTGTTGTTGTTATTATTCTGCTAGAGTTTACATTTATTATTGTAAGAGAAACGAATTAGTGCTGTAAAAGACATATAAACAAGTTAAAGAAGTATGTGCCGGCTAAAGAACATCTGCCTGTATGGCTGTGACAGACAATGAATAGTATGTACTGCTAATTCCTGTGGAAGAGCTACTAATTAACTGACTTGTCTAAGGCAATCTTTTTTTTATGAATCTGTCATAAGACTCCTCAACATTATCTCTCTATCTGGTTTCTTCTAATATAGTCCAAAGAAACAAATACAACCCAGGCATTCGACGCTCTCCTCTGAGTAATTCATAGTATGACAGACAAAAACTGGCTGCTATCATACAACATGACAATAGTAAAAGGTGAGGAGAACCGACACTAGTATAAATCATACGCTAGACAGTTTATGAATGGCCAAAATGGAAAGTGATGCATGTCGATGAGAAAAATAAAGAAGTGGCGCATGTCAGAAGTTATAATTACAAAAAAGACACTCATCTCCCCAGCAAGAACTGGTCTGCTATATGAGGAAAGAGAGAGCCCATACCTAGCAAGACACAAAGACAAGTGGTGATTAACTCTACATCTATGACAAGAACTGAAACCCAACAACTTCAACAATACTAAACTACCACTTTCATTTTAACTCAGACCTTATCTCATAAACTCAGTCATTATAATAATCATAATCCTTATTAACCTTTCTCTCTCTCATATATATATATATATATATATATATATATATATATATATATATATATGCATTTCCCCCAAATTCTTCCCGAAGATTCTGCTTTTTACCTTCGGTTTCCACAAAACATCATAATCTCCGTGCGAATTCGCATGTCTCCTACAATGTACTCTGTCACCCAAAGTTCGACACTTAATTCTCATTATTAAATTGTCCACTAATACTAAAATCATTTATCCAGTAAATTTGCCATGTTCCCAGTCAAAACACTGAATAACCCCAACTTTGACACTTCTAATTTTAGATTTTTCTCTGAGTTTTGAACAAACAACTCGCGTCAAAAGTTCATCAACGAGGGGAAGTCACTCTTGCTTTACTGCATTTATCAGGGTTTAGTTTCATTTGGCAAACAAATCTAGCTTTCTATTAAATCTAATACAAGATTCTGCTATAACATTTAGAAAATATTAACGGAAAATATCGTAATTACAAAACAAGGTAAAGTGAATCCTTATAGGTCGAAAATGAAATGAAAAGGAAAAAGATGGAAACATTGTCCAAAAGGTAACGTGGATCTGATCCAGCAAACTTTACTGCACTTTTTTTCATATAATTCTGGACAAGTTAAAGTACTGACTTTTACACTAACTGATATCCGTGTTCATTGTATAATTAATCTGCACTGAGTTTATTTTGAAAAAAAGGCCAGAGAAAGCAGAAGTGTCCGAATCGATGTCAAAGCGGTTTTTCAGATTGAATGTCATGTGTTCTGCGTGTTCTGTCCCCGCTGCAGTCGTTTTCCATTCACTCTACATAAACTAAGCACTCGACACGATGTGCAGAAAAATAATTGAAAAAAAATCAGCTTAAAATTTCCCTCTAAAAATTCTAAATCGACCAGTAGACAGCCGTAGTACAGATACTGGATAAGACCAACCTCTTTTGCTGGTCCCTAGAGGCTGCTTCATCACATTCGGGACATGCACGTAAGTGTTCTGCACGCCACATTAAGATGTTTCTTAGTGTGTTTGGTGACGTGTTCCCAACAATGTGTTGGTTACAAATTGCTGAGTTCTGCCGCAGGACAGGGATTTACTTCCCCTGCCTCTAATCACATGTCAGGCTGTAAGGCGTGCGTGGTAGGAACTTTACAGTTCCCAGAATTTACGAGGCATCGGTGGCTTACCGTCAGCCTGATGACAGTTCATGTATTCGTATTTTCTTTTGTGAGGGTTTTTCTGGTGTGTGGGCCCGCGTGTGTGTTGATCATTGTTAAACTGATCAGAGCTCTTGCCAAATATTGTTTCTTTTGTTCTTTCGGGAGCACTTAAGAAATATTTGGAACGCGAATCCAGCGCATTCACAATTATCAACTAGGATAGGTTGAAGTTCAGTTTGCGTTGTTTCAAGCGGCAAAACTGCATCTTTGAAACGTTCGATGCTGGCAGATAGGGTCATCAGATACTACTATTCCGACTTAAAATTGTACAGAGCGTTGGAAGGATAAATGAGTTGGAAACATTGCTTGTCACTCATAGCGACACAAAACCATTTATCTATGTGAACAAGAAGGCATTGACGTACATAAACAGATCCGGTTAGCTCGAAACAACAGTAACATCTAATGGCAAGTGCACAATCAGTATCATGTCCGGAATAGGAAAAGCAAAAGCAGCTATTTCTGGGACGAAGAAGATCCTAAAAGATAACAGAAAGTCTTTGAAAGTGAAAAAAAGTAGTTATGTGCTATACAGGGAAAATATTGTATATGATATTGAAACGTAATTAACCAACAACCACGTGAACAGTAATTGTGAGAAATGGTTTTGGAGAAATATGTAAATAAATATCTAATCACTCATGTAAACAATTGAAGATGTCATTAGAGAGGTTACAGAAAAATGCTTCTAGAAAAAAAAAGGTAAGAAAAAGAGAGTAAAAATTTCGTTGAACATTGAAGAATGTCTGTTTTCTATTCCTTCTTTACTTTCTCTGTGTCTATATCTTATGTTCATGCTCAGTTTTCCTGTCTTAGCCCCACCAGTTTCTCTTCATTTTCTCATCTTTGGTGCGGGGAAAGTGTTGGTGATATTGTAGCCCTATTTTAGCATTTCTTTCTAGTCGCTAGAGGGTTTCGATAGCTTCTTCATTAATAGTCCTAAGAATCAGCTTTGTCATTTCAGTGATCTAAATTTATTGTAAGCTTTCTTTCTTTCTCACCCTCCTCATATTATTTTCTCACTCGTATTATCTGCGCCATCTGGCTGGCTTTTGTTTGGACCATAATTAACAGACTTTCTGCAATCTGCGCATGACATCATATTATTTATCAGCCAGTCTATTTGTCACGGTTTATTTCTCTCATTTCTCATCCAATCGCCTGCTTCTACCTCTGTACTAACCGACATCAATCCGAGTTCATTTTGTGCCAGTCTTTACTACAAAAAGGAATGCAAAAGAACTGACTGTTGATTATTTAATTATTTTTCATGCTTTCATCTGATCTGGTGTGTTGTTTTTTGTATTTGGTCCTTGGTAAAGACATGTGCCTAAATATTGGATTGTTTACATACTCATCTTATTTGCTCACATTCCTCACTCTTTCTTTCTTCTTTGTAAAACTGAACCATACACTTCTGTCTACATTTTTTGCTAAACCAGCGTTACGGCCTTCGTTGTTTCTTTTATTTCTGTTTATTTGAATAAGAAATAGTTAGACTTAATATAGAAGATGCAAGCGCAAGGAAATTGAATCTTGTAAGATAAATGTTGCTAGCTGTTTATGCGGCCGACCATGTAAATCCAATATTGGCAGAATCAGCGAAGAAAAAGAGCTGGCTAGCAAGACCATGCTCGTCAAAACCAATAAAAGCTGATATTAGCCCGCTTCATAAATTCTTCTTGGATGTAAAGTGCCAGAAAATAATTAATATATATATAACTTTATCGGGTTTTGAAATATAGTTTTTACTTGTCTTTTAGCCTTATCGTTTTCAAAGTATATATTTTGAAGTTTTTTTTTTACAAAATAGGGTAACATATATCAGCAGATAAGTATATGAATCTGTTAAAAAATTCAACTGTTAATGGTGTTAAAAAATACCTGGAAAAGGACTTTTTCTAGTGATATAATAATTAGTCGAGTACACAATAATGAGTAGGATCCATGAACATGCGCAGTGGTTATTGTATTAATCTCTCACGGAAAGGTTGCGGATTAAGTCCGGCTGGAAGTGCCCCAGGTACGCAGGTATAAAATAGGTACCCGACTGCTCTAGTAACTGGTATAGTAAATACGGTAAGCCCTGATACTAACAATATAACACTTTAGTGGGCGAACTGGTCACTCTGTTAGCATCCACAACATATACATGTTCTCTAGGTGCCTGCAAGTCTTGGTAGTAGGACTGTTATTACTTTACCTCTTTTATATGGTGGATCTTAACATGATTCAGATTCTAGCTGGGCATGCTCGATACTCCGTTTCTTAAGTTGTGTTATGCCATTATCATATAACAAATCATGTCTAGGAAATGAAGGCGGATTCACCACAGACTGCGGAAACCCGACATCAACATAACAAAGACAGGCATTTACGTGGAATCCTCAGGGAATTAGACATCGAGGAAGACCTAGAAATTATGACAGTGCTCAGAGACAAGGGAATACACATAGAAAGAAACAGAGAAAGGATCCAAGAACAGGGACTACTGGTGAGTCTTTATTCGTGGCCTATGTTTCCACGAGACTGAAAGGCGATGATGCTGACGTGCTATGCCACGGAGGACCTAGGGACTATCTTGTTAGCGTCTGTCTTTTCATTGACATGTCGGCACATTAGTTGGTGATGTGGACAATATCACACCTGGCCGTCACTCTTTTTCAAGTTCCAGAAGAAGTCGAGCACCTAGTTCTAAAGTTGAGTAACTAGGGCGCCTCTGGTCGGATTCGAACCACGGATGTCCACCATGAAAGATTAGTACACTAACCATTTAACCACTCAGACTTCCCTTTGATATTCTAATTTGCGGATTTTTTTAAAGACATACACTTCTTGTCAAAGGTATAACGGAAACGTTCTATTAATATCGGAAATATACCATTAACCCTTTCGTGGCTATGAATGTGTTTAGACTCCTTAGTATTATTGTCTCCTGTGATGCGGGGCGGGGGGGGGGGTTTAACTTTAATATATTTTTATTTAGCTTTGTAGGATGATATCAAAGATCAAAGTGTTCCACTGCAAGTGATAAAACAGATTAAGTAAAAAAATATTTCATTGTAGTGAACGAGTTAATATTCTGAGTAGTTTATCATGAAAAACTAATATTATTTGTTTATTAATAAATCCGTTTGTTATAAATTTATTTATTTACTTTTTTGCAGATTAGTGTTTACCAGTTTTGGTAGCTAACCTGGTATAACAAAGTATTTCACGCTAAAGCTGAATCCTTCCTGCTTCCCTAATCCTCTTTTTAGCTCCTATTCCCGTTCTCCTCTCTCCAACACACACACACCACACACATGGAAGTTAAGTAACTTCACTGTTGAAACTTATCTTTGTATTTCAGTTCTCAAATATGTCCGTCAGAGTTATACCTTCGTAGATCTGCTCCTGTAACGCCCGTACACATGTACGACTTTCAGTCGCAGTAAACAGTTTTTACATGGGACAGTTTGTAAGGCTGTACCTGTATTCATTTATTATTTTTTGGTTGGATTATTTTTAATTTATCTGTTCTTTCCCAGTGTTTTGTTTCTTCCTCTCAACGGCTGACCAGGAGGTTAACGTCGGAGAAATACTACTGGTCACTCTGAAGGTCCACTACTCCCATATAACAGTGACTGACATAACAATCTCTCATGTTAAGTTGCATAATGACTAAATTTTATGGACTGACGACTCACTATCACAACTATAGTCACCATATCAGTGCATACGTTTACGAAGGTATGACACATCATAAGAAAATCAGTCTAAGGAAAGAAAAACAGTCAGTTCAGCCTACTAACTCTTACGGCTGCTGCATTATCACAACAAATGTTCAAAATACATATTTTCCTGAATGGTAGACAGACAAAACGGTGTTCTCATTACAGTGGCAGTGATCTATGTGTGGCCGCAGCACCAACATACCAGAGACTTAGAGCAATTTCCAAGACTCCAAACAAAGCACACAAAAGCTAACCTAAACTGTAATAACAGTAAATGTCTTTTCTTCTGACTATCATTCGACAGTTACTTCAGTGATCACACCGGCCACGTTGTACACAATCTGGTTTCATCAGACAGGCGGTGGCCAAGTCTTTGCCTATCCTTTAGGATTCTTTGTGGTTCAATACTTTGCATATTATTATATTTAAAAGAAAGAAATGATTATTTAAATGAGTGAAGATACTAGGGTGATTCTAAACGAATGGAACAACTTTAGGTTCGTATTACAAAGAATATATCTATTATAGAAAAACTTGCGAGACATCAGCTGAGAGGAAAAGGCTCAAAGTTTACTTACATTACAAGAATTCACAAATATTCAATGTAGGAATCATGTGTCACACGATAAATGACGGAGTACGGTCGGGGTGACCTGGGTTGTCAAGTGCGAAATGGCCAGTCATTGGCAGTAGCGCGACCAATTCAGCCAGGAGGCAGATGTCCACTGAAGAAACGTCACAGTTCATTGTGGTAATGGGGTGATGCATTATCTTACTACAACAGGTAGTAATTGGATTCCTCCTGTAATTGCGGGATTAGGAATTGCTGTAACTTCTGCAGATATGTTAGACCTCTTACGGTGCGGTCAAGAAAGCAAAATGGGCCGTACATTTTCCTTTGTGACAAGGCAAAAAACACTCTGATCTTCGGTGATTTCCTGACATACTCAATGGTTCTACGATGGTTCCGTGTCATCCATATTCGCACGTTCTGGCGATTCATTTTCCCGATTAAATGTAATATAGATTCGTCGGGGAAAACTAGATAACCTACAAAATCTTCATTCTCCTTGTCCGCTTGCATTTCCTCACAGAACTGATGACGTTTGATCTTGTCATTTGGTTTCAGTGTTCGTGTCACGTGCAATTTGCATGGTTTCAGTGTTCGTGTCAAGTGCAATTTGCATGGTTTCAGTGTTCTTGTCAAGTGTAATTTCTATCCTTTCAGTGTTCGTGTCAAGTGCAATTTGCATGGTTTCAGTGTTCGTGTCAAGTGCAGTTTCTATCCTTTCAGTGTTCGTGTCAAGTGTAATTTCTATCCTTTCAGTGTTCGTGTCAAGTGCAATTTGCATGGTTTCAGTGTTCGTGTCAAGTGTAATTTCTATCCTTTCAGTGTTCGTGTCAAGTGCAATTTGCATGGTTTCAGTGTTAGCTTTATCGAAGAACCTTCCATGCTGTTGTCTGGCCAGCTGCAGCTCACGACTGGTTTAATGCATGAACTTCTGTGGACTTCGAGCGAAGTCTTCTCTGATTCTGTCGACATTCTCATCCGATACACGTGGAAGTCTAGTGCATTTTCATTTAGCCACAGAGCCAGCATCTTGGAACTGATGGAACCAACGGTAGATGTTGGTCCGGGTTGGTGGATCTTTACCAAAACTTTTGCGGAAATGCCGTTGTACCATCGTAATAGAACTTGTCTTTGCTAGTTTCAACACAGCGTACGCTTTTTTCTGGTTGTTCGCCAAACAGTAGATCTTCTGACCGAGTATATGAATGAACGCGCATGCGCAATAAGTACTGATGTAAACTTTGAGAGTTTTCCTCTCCACTGATGCCTCACACGTTTTTCTGTAATAGATAGTTTATTTGTAATAAGTAAACATATATATATATATATATATACGTACGCACACACGCATGGACGCACACACATATACATACAAACGATCTGTAGTTTCCCAGACGTGCATTACTTATATCCACATTAACAATGTTCCATTCCCTTGTGCCATTGTGATCTTAAAACTCACAATTTGTCAGCTGCTTGTTACAATTCTCTTGTGACTCACATTTTGTCATCTGCTTGTTACAATTCTCTTGTGACTCACATTTTGTCATCTGCTTGTTACAATTCTCTTGTGACTCACATTTTGTCAGCTGCTTGTTACAATTCTCTTGTGACTCACATTTTGTCAGCTGCTTGTTACAATTCTCTTGTGACTCACATTTTGTCATCTGCTTGTTACAATTCTCTTGTGACTCACATTTTGTCAGCTGCTTGTTACAATTCTCTTGTGACTCACATTTTGTCAGCTGCTTGTTACAATTCTCTTGTGACTCACATTTTGTCAGCTGCTTGTTACAATTCTCTTGTGACTCACAATTTGTCAGCTGCTTGTTACAATTCATTGTGACTCACATTTTGTCATCTGCTTGTTACAATTCTCTTGTGACTCACATTTTGTCAGCTGCTTGTTACAATTCTCTTGTGACTCACATTTTGTCAGCTGCTTGTTACAATTCTCTTGTGACTCACATTTTGTCAGCTGCTTGTTACAATTCTCTTGTGACTCACAATTTGTCAGCTGCTTGTTACAATTCATTGTGACTCACATTCTGTCAGCTGCTTGTTACAATTCTCTTGTGACTCACACTTTGTCATCTGCTTGTTACAATTCTCTTGTGACTCACATTTTGTCAGCTGCTTGTTACAATTCTCTTGTGACTCACATTTTGTCAGCTGCTTGTTACAATTCTCTTGTGACTCACAATTTGTCAGCTGCTTGTTACAATTCATTGTGACTCACATTTTGTCAGCTGCTTGTTACAATTCTCTTGTGACTCACACTTTGTCAGCTGCTTGTTACAATTCTCTTGTGACTCACACTTTGTCAGCTGCTTGTTACAATTCTCTTGTGACTCACATTTTGTCAGCTGCTTGTTACAATTCTCTTGTGACTCACATTTTGTCAGCTGCTTGTTACAATTCTCTTGTGACTCACATTTTGTCAGCTGCTTGTTACAATTCTCTTGTGACTCACATTTTGTCAGCTGCTTGTTACAATTCTCTTGTGACTCACAATTTGTCAGCTGCTTGTTACAATTCATTGTGACTCACATTTTGTCAGCTGCTTGTTACAATTCTCTTGTGACTCACACTTTGTCAGCTGCTTGTTACAATTCTCTTGTGACTCACACTTTGTCAGCTGCTTGTTACAATTCTCTTGTGACTCACATTTTGTCAGCTGCTTGTTACAATTCTCTTGTGACTCACATTTTGTCAGCTGCTTGTTACAATTCTCTTGTGACTCACACTTTGTCAGCTGCTTGTTACAATTCTCTTGTGACTCACACTTTGTCAGCTGCTTGTTATAATTCTCTTGTGACTCACACTTTGTCAGCTGCTTGTTATAGTTTTCTTATGATTCACATTTTGTCAGTTGCTGGTTATAGTTCTCTTGGGACACATCGATTGATCTTCTCCTTCCGTTACTCCTTTAATTAATAATCACAGAGACTCTTACTAAATACTTAAACCAATGCATTTCTTAAATGAATAACAATATCCGATCAGACAAACCTAATCTGTGATCTGTGCGACCAGGTCCAGCTTCTCGTCATTATGGATGTGAGTAGACTATTTGCATGTTTTTTTTTACGTGAGTACTAGTTTTTTTTTTACTATTTCTTCTTTCGTCATGTTCACATGCTACCTCGTTTATTTGCCTGTTTGTTCTGTATTGGCCAAACTAACAATCCTACAAACGAACAACTTTCCGTCACTATAAAATGCCGTCACATTTTCTCAAACCATTCATCAGAAAGTTACAAACGATCACGAATGAAGGGCTTTCTTGTTTTCCAATGAATATATGCTTTTTAAAAAATCCAGGTAATTATAGAAACTTCCTAGTAATATACTGCAGTGCATGGAAAATAAAGTCCATTATTTGGGGAGAATAATCTTTTCCAGCTTCAAAAATGGCATCTCGAAACAAAGCACCAGAACAAAAGACACCAGATGAAGTGCCGTGTTAAGTCCAATGTATAGTTCAATCTGGAATATAAAGAAATGAGCACTAGTAACATATATATATATATATATATATATATATATATATATATATATATATATATGTGTGTGTGTGTGTGTGTGTGTGTCTGTGTGTGTGTATATAATATTTGACTGATGGAGAGGAAACACATACTGAACGATATCGCGGACTGTGGTCATAGCACAATCAGAACTTTCAAATAATGCTTTGTACAAACTGGGCGTATATTAGAGCAAAATTTTCCCAAAGAAATACGAAATATCTGACATGACGTTATATGATTTTATCTATGTATACTACACACAACGTGCTAGGAATCACTTGGAAAAGTACACAGTATAACTTAAAAAATTAATGTAGTCAAAGTCAAATGACATAACTTAATTACTAAGACTCACTGAAAATGATACAAAACCAATAAATACACAGAAGCATGTCAAATAATGGTGTCGGAGTCTAAACTTAGCCATCCCTAAAATTTCACATTATTTTCAATGTAAACCAATCCAACAAAGGTCGAAAAATCATGTCCAAGACTGATGAAAATAAAACAGATCGGGTGTTAATAGCCTGTATGACCCCTTTTACTCTGATCATATTCTGACAACGCCTCCTCATGCTGCAGATGATGTTTCTGATATGCCCACTCCTGTTGAAGGGCGTCTGCCAGCTCTTGAAGGGTCCTAGACTGATATGTTCTGCCTCGCACAGTGTGATCGTGCATGTCCCAGATGTGCTCGACTGGATTTAAGTCCGCCGACTGAGCTGGCCAGTCCAGGCGCTCGACGGCTTCGGCTTCTAGGTACTGGTCTACTAGCCTGGTACGATGAAGTCTTGCATTACCATCCATAAGACTAACTTCTAGAACCATGGTGCCAGCGTAAGGTTTTCATCACGGTACCGAACTCCAGTCACTGGGCTATTTTGAAAGTCATTTAGGTCTGTTTTACTCTGTATGGTGATTCCACAGTAAGACTGAGCCACCTCCAAAACTGTCCACATTACTGTTGTCAAAACGCTCCACATCTCTCCTCCTGCGATTAACCACATGTAAACCAGAGTATGCACACGTCTGTAAACAAGATAGAGGCCCAGTCTGCAACAGTCAAGTATGCATGTTCTCTTGTCCATGCTAGCCTGCCTTGCTTGTGGTTTCGTGACAAAATGGTGGGAACTCCAGCTGCTCAGCACCAAAGGTCAATCTTATGAAGCCTAATTCTTACAGTCTGAATACAAATTCGATTGGCTGTTGCATCTTGTAGAGGAATTCTGAGTGGCGTGACATTCACGAACGGATTACGTCGTGCCAAAAGAGCGAGAAAGCAGCCACGTCTGCGTGTTCTTCACCTCCCGAATGCATTCGGTGAACAGAACCCGCTGTCTGGTGCTTGTTTCACATCCTACAAATCACTCTTTGACTGACGTTTAGGGCTGTAGAAACTTGCCATTGTGAGCTCCCATTCCAGCATTGCTACGCCTCTGGTCATCTCAGGTTCGACCAAATGCCTTCCTATCTCTTGACGATGCATCATCATGTAGTGTGAACACTTCAAATGACCACCTTGCACACACATCTCAAAACATAAGATTGTGCCACGTGCGTTGTTAAGTCGAACCCTGGGGGTTTGTACACGTGTTTCATGCGCGCAAACATGCACTGCTGTGACCCGGATATTTATGACTACATGACGAAAGGTTACGTGCAGTGAAGGCACAAAGCAATTTACAATGACAGCAACTCACGATTTGTGACAACACCAGCAAGAAAACGTGATCCTTACCCCGTTGCGAGTGTATCCATTTGAATTTTTAAACAAAGTGCAGAAAATATAGTTCACGTCATATATGGTAGAGGGGGTGAGGACATGATAACGAGAAGAATAGTAAATCTAATAGACATCATCTTCATATTTTAACAAGATTTGGGTGTGATGTTTCTGCTAGTGCCTTGAACAAGCAACAAATTAAGAGGACAAATACAACAATGGAAATAAGTACATGAAAATATATAAATCGAAACAATAAAAATTTCTGTTTCTTGAATACTACACGTCAGTTAATTTATTATCTGCTATTGAAAATAAAATAATATAGAATATTAATAAGCCAAGATTGTGTAATAACAAGATCAGGACGTTTACGAATACTAGACAATGAAGCAGAAATAATCCCAAAGCATAATGCAGAATGCACTCACAAATACACGCACACAGAAACTCATAATCTTTGAAAATTGAAAAAAAAAATAGACAGAAGAGAAAGCGTGTGGACAAATGAATTTATTTTCATTCTCTGATTCTGCCTTTACCACATCTGTCTCTGTGACTGTTACTAAAACTCCGACTTTCTGAAATACTTACAAGGCTTGTCTGTGATAAATAGACCCCTCGGTCCATGTTGCCGAAGCTAACATCAATGACCGTCAATTGAATAAGGTATATCATGAAGGTAAGGCGACCCAGAACAACAAATGGTGACCAAGAGAGTAGATCAGTGACTGGACCTTCAAAATAAAAAAAAAGTTTTTTTTTCATTTTATGGCACAAACTTACCAGACTGTAAAACCTGCATTGCTACACAGGTTGCATAGCAATTAGTTTCACTTAAGGATCTGGGAAGATATATATATATATATTACTGTGCTTAAAATTCATACGACACTGCGCTGAAAAGATATACACCAAAGACTGATAGAGTTTTTATTTTGTAGCCTTTGTTTTTGTTGCTGCATGCAAATATTACATTATTTTTCTTTCTTTTATTACATTGCTACATTATTACATCCTACCTAGAAATTAATTACACGCTAAACATGGGTAGATATCAGAAGAAATTTTCCAACTAATTGATCGGATAAGAAGTCTTGAGGAAGATAAAGATGAATATGACAAAATAAATAAAGAAATAAGACACAAATGCGATAAAGCTAAAGAAGTGTGGCTAAATAAGAAATGTAATGAAATGTTTCCATTATGGAAACACAAGCGATATGTACAAACAAATAAAGGAGTTAACAAACAAAAGCACATACCACAAAACTGGTTGTCTGAAGTCAAAGGAGTGGCATACAATAATGGACAGAGAAGAAATAATGGCAAGATGTAGCGAATACATTAGAGAACTCTGTGAGAACAATAGAAGCGAAATAGATATATGAAACAATAATGAAGAGCCTCCCATATTAAAAGAAGAAATGGAAGAAGCCATTAAACACATGAAGAACAACAAAGCACCAGGACCAGATAAAATCACCAAGGAAGAATTGGAAGCATGAGGAGAGCCTGGCATAGAAATAATCACCAGATGCTGAATGACATCTATAACAGTAACTATGTCGCATCAGACCTTTTGCAATCAATTTTCATTCCCCTACCAAAGAAACAAAGTGCAGTTGAATGTGAAGACCATCGAACCATTAGTCTTATGAACCATGTTACCAAAATCCTGCTTCGTATTGTCATGAGAAGAGTCAGGGGCAAAATAAAACCAGAAATCACTAAAGAACAGTGTGGCTTCCTCGAAGGGAAATGTATAAATAATGCCACATATATAATGAGAACATTGATGGAGAGATCAATAGAATTAAAGACGGATCTATGCTTCATAGACTAAAGCATTTGATAAAGTTAGACACACAGAAATTATAAGAATGCTGGAAGACATCAATATAGATGGGAAAGATCTGAAACTTATCAAAAACATATATTGGCAGCAATCAGCAGCAATGAGGGTTGAGAACCAAATAGGAGCATTCCAAGACATAAAATTGGGAGTGAGACAAGGATGTATTCTATCTCCTGACCTCTTCTCCTTATACATAATGAGAAATATAGAGAACATTGCATGCATATCAAATGGCGGGTACAACCATAACAAATTAAGATATGCAGACGACATAATTCTAATTGCTAAAAGTGAAGGGGAACTACAGGCTTTTCGGGATATTGTGATTCGTGAAAGTAAAAATAAAGGTCTCAGCCTGAACAAAAAGAAGACTGAAGTGATAGTCATCTCAAAGAAAAGAATACCACCAACATTTAGCATTACCATCGATGACACAAATCTGAAACAAGCTGATAGATTCAAGCACTTAGGAACGATTATAACAACTGATGGGAAGTGCCACAATGAAATAAAAAGCGGACGTACTCAGGCCAAGTCAGCATTTCAGACAATGAGACATATCTTGTACAACAGATCCATATCAATGGAAACAAGATTCCGAGTACTTAAATGTTACACCGAGCCAATTTTGTTTTATGGATGTGAAGCATGGTCTATGAATAAGAGAATACAGCGAGAAATGGAAGTCATGGAAATGTGGTTTATAAGAAGGATGTTAAAGACACCATCGACAGCCAAGAAAACCAATGAAGAAGTTTTAAGAGAGCCTGGAGTTAAAACGCAAATTTTAGCAAAGATCAGAGGCAGACAAGCGAGATTTATAGGACATTTCCCGAGAAGAGGAAAATTGAAACACATTATGGAACTAGAAAAATTAAGGGAAGAGGAGACAGAGGAAGACGGAGAGGGCAGTTATTGTATGAGCTGTCAGTGTGGCTAGGAAGAAAGTCACCGGCGGATCTGACAATCAATGCAAAAGACAGGGAATTGTGGAGAGAAATGATCGCCTACGTCTCGCGGCATGGCATTTAGATTAGATTAGATTTATTACATTTATTATCTGTGTCTTTGCAACGTTCATAGACAGTATAGCCTGGAAAGGCTGGATGCCATGAAAAAAAGTGGCTGTGCTTAAGAATGGGGCGTATTCTGTGCTAAGGACTGGAGAAGAAGAGTTTGAAGATTTGAAGCTATAGTTTAATCGACTGGCATACAATCTAGATCGAATTTTATAGTCAATAACCTTTTGATACGAAGCTGTTCTGCTGCTATACGGGCCACTGAATGGCGGATTGTGGAATGAGCACCAGGCATAGAGGTTAGCTGCGAATATTTGAATATACAGGATCACAGAATTTTTCAGAATTTCGTGAATGTGTCATGAGAATGCTGAAGTTGGAGAAGGTGTTACTGGAAAATTCAGTAGAAAAAGAAGTTGGACCAAGATGGAGAGTAACGAATGACATACCCTATAAACCTCGTATGACAGTATTCTCCTAATAGATGGGATATAATCAGTATCGGTACTCAGACAACAATTAATAGAGTGAACACCCTTATTTGAAAGATCACTTAGTTAAGGGCGTAGGCAAGTGTCTTGAGATAAGCATGCGGCATTAAAACTGAGTGGATAAAGTTATAGTATAAATACCACGCAAGATTAGGTTAGAGAAAAAGGCTTACTATGTTTTGGAACAGAAAGCCTTACTTGCTTTAGAGAGCCTTACCTATTGTGAAGAGTATGACTTAGTTTTGTTTAGGAGAATGTCTTGTTTTGGGTAGAGCTGTCGGTAATAACCGTTTTTTGCTAGAGGCAGTTTAGTTTAAGATGGAGTGGTTAGTTTTGAGACAGTTTGAAGAGTTATGTTGCTAGATGAGCTTTTTCTGTTGGAATCTTTGTAATTTTGTCTTTTTTGTTGTAAGTAAATTGTAAGGTTTTTGTCTACATGGCGTTGAATATTTCACCCCGGGGAAGTGTCATTGTATTTGTCTTTCCAACTTGAAGGGCTACGTTTCCATCCTCATAATATCATCTATCATTTTACCCATTACTAAATGTGGTATTCAGTATTTTTAAAGCAGTAACTTTGTTTAGTTTCTCGTGGAATGTTATATGTTGTGAAGTTGATTCACTGCAAGATTCATTGTAGTACAGTTATTACTTGGTGTTCTACTGTAGTCTTGTGGAGAGACCGGTGTTCTTGTTGTGTTGCAGTATGAGTAGTTAAGCAACAGATTTTGCAAATTTGGCTCAATATCGAAGCATCTGTAAAATAGCAACAAAAGGAGAAAGTAACAAGAAAATAATAGTTTAAGCAGAGACACACCCTGTAAAAGATTCAGTTTTCATTCCAGTCTTTTATTCAAGTCTGACAGTATGTCAGATTACAGATATTCTTTTTCAGTTATTAGATTACAGATACATTGGTGTACTCATACACATACATAAAAAACAGGTAAAATATTCCTGTTCCCATACTTTTAAGCCATATTGAGGAATACGATGTTAGGCCCGTATTTTCCATGACCTTCGGCACATAAACGTGTGATGTGGTCAGTATCACGCCTGGCCGCTTTACCTTCCCAGATTTCTTTGATATCCATTTTTAGAGGCTGGGTCAACGCTGGGGCTTTTCTGGAGTGTACCAGAAAAAATCTCATTGATGGCACCTGAACCCAGTTCCACCGGATTAGCAAACCGAGCGCCCAACCACTCAGCTAACTAGGCCATACACATAAATACAAGAGAAATAATGGGTTTTACGTTTTCAGACGGAGGGATACATGGACATTTGGAACGATGGTGCGGAAATGAGGCAGTAAATAACAAAACACACACATACATACTCACACATACACAAAGAGAGAGAGGAGAGAGAGAGAGAGAGAGAAAGAGAGAGAGAGAAACACACCTCCATATCCCGACGCACAAGCAACAACGACCCAGCAGATGCAGGCACCCCAGGCCGTCCTTGTAACTGCATTGTAAAGTGTAGTTACGATCCTGCCTTCAGAATTGTCGTGCGATCCGTAAATGACTGCCAGACCAGTTGCAAAGGCAATTATCCAGCATAAGGTTGCCACATACTGTATAATGTAATTGACAACGTACCACCCAATATTACATTTACTGCATTTGTCTTGTAATTGCTACACCTTAAACCACATCTAATTCATTCATTCATTTGCATGCCCCTTGCGGAACTTTGCCTCCCTAACAGCACTCCTGTAGGCCTCTCGGTTGTGAGCAAGATGGCCTCCTGATGATGCATCCATATGCAGATCCTCAACGATGTCTTGCAACCATCTTCGCCTTGATCTTCCTCTCTTTCTTTTTCCCATTATGTACCCTTCCAAGACGGTATTCTCTAGATTATCATGGCGTTTAACTGACTTAAAATATGATTCAGTAGAATGACCATAAAAATTTCAAGATTAATTTGTACACATATATTTTGAAACAATGAACCTGGTGTTACACCTGAGAGGACTGTTACACCTGAGAGGACTGTTACACCTGAAAAGAGTGTTACACCTGAGAGGACTGTTACACCTGAGAGGAGTGCTCGCATAAAAACCTTCTAGCAAATAGGAAACAACTACAAATGTCCGCGATAAATATATAGAGCACAGTCTGGTAGAGTTAGCCTTGGAAATCACAAAGCACTTTCTGTTACTAGTTTTATTTCTCTCGCATCTAAAGTGCTCTGCATTTTTCGTTGCAATAACTGAATCTTTCATAATCTAAATGTATCATACAACACCATATAAAATAATATCAGATATTTTAATTTAAATCATTGAATGGATAGTAATAAACAGCTATAAATATCTAACAATAATTAGAAAATATTAACAGAAATACTGCAATAACGAAACAAGATAAAGTGGATCCTTGTAGGTGAAAACTGAAAAAAAGTAAAACAATGGACATTAAAAAATATAACAAATGTTTAGCAGACTTTATAAACTCTTTTTAAAAATATTCTAGAAAAGTTAAGGAAATTACTGATTTTTGTACTAACGGATATCCCTATTCATTGCATAATTAATTTACATTACGTTTATTAAAATGAAAGCAAGCGAAAGCGGGAGTGTCCGAATCGATGTCGAAGAAGCATTTTATGGGATTGAATGTCATGTGTTCTGTCCCCACTGTAGTGGTTTTCCACTCGTCCTACCTATAAATGAAAGGACAATTCGATACGATGTGAGATAAATAGGCTGTGAAAATGGAAAATAATTGCCTGCATGGCGAAGCATACAGAATAAGACTGTCCACTCTCTGTGGATGCAAAAAACTCCAGTTCTATGAACATAGGACTTTGCTAGAATCACATCCGGAGGACAAGAGACGAAAATAAAACTGTGAGACTACTGTCAGCTTCTAGTGTGACAGAAGTTTTACTGTGTTAGCTATTCTTCTAAAACAAATCTTGGGAAATCATGCATTACTACTACATTACTTTTTTCTTAAAAACCAAAAACGAAATATACTATATCATTTCTATATTCCCATACCCATTGCATTTTGAATTGCCTGTTTGTCACAGCTAAAAATTTGCCAGCCAAGACGCCCATTACGTAAGGTCCGATTCTTGTGAAAGGTAACACGTAATAGTAATTCCAGTATGTGTGTTCAATTTGTCTGAAAATGAAATATATGAGACAATGGAATTTATCTTCATCAACATGTTTTTAAACAACATCTGTACAGTTTTAATTTCTGTGTGCATAGCTGACTATGGCGATAATGATACCGTTATGAGAATCACTTAAAGATGGTTGGTTAAAATCTTTTTATATTCTTCAAACTTGGTGATATGTAAACAGGTTAACGGGACAAGTGATTTTTCTTATATGGTTGCGGTGATTCTTACAAAGTTTTACTGTGGTCCTATGGCGGGAGAAGGGGATCTACACATCTAACCAGGACTTGCAAGCTGAGACATAATTATGTGTATTAACGTAGGATCAAAATATGGTAGCTTATGCTCTTGTAACAACTCAGTCTATGGCTGTTGAAGAGATGTTACGAGAGTGTTACTGCATGTTACAGTCAGAAGTCGGTCGCCGTTCACGCTCAGATATCTTCTTGAACAGAGGTTTAGTAATCCGACAGCTCTTGGGAGAGTTCAGAATAAAGAAGTATTTCGCTGAGCCCGAGTACTGCCGTGCCAACATGGCACCAGCTAAACCCGCATTCTACTGGGTGATTAGTCTTCTCGTGGAGTACAATGTCTCTTTCTTTTTAGAAATTACTTCTTGTTGTTGGTGCTAAAAGACAATCTTATTTTCTCTGTTTCACACAAAGAAAATCCAACAAGTCTCTGAGGCGTTCAACTCCACAGAAGAATATTGATACAACAACTTAACTGAACTTGGCAGTCTCCGAACATAAACAAAACTTGTCAAACAGTGAGAGCTTCAACAAAGCCAGTGGTGTCATTTTTATATTCAGACAACACACGTTTAATGAGGGGTAAAATGAGGGACGAACTTATGAGGATGAAAACGTAGCCTATCAGGCTGATAAGAAGTTTACAATGACAGTTACAATACTAGTTCCCGGCGTGAAGTATTCTACGCCATATGGGAGAAAAAAAAACTTTACCAAAAGAGATCCTACAAGAATCCCCACAGAAAAAACTCTTCAGCTGTCTCAACCAAATCACTTCATCTTATCTAGAAACTACATCTGCCAAAAACTATAACTACTGAAAAAAAACTATGTCTTCAACAAGACACTCAAAACACGTAAGGCTTCTTCTTCCAGCACATCGTAAGGCTTCTTCTTCCAGCACATCGTAAGGCTTCTGTTTTTCACCTGCTAATCGTGAGTGATATTTATACTATTCCTACCCACTCAGTTTTCCCTGCACGCTTATCTCAAGACCTCGCCTACGCCTTCGACTAAAATACCTTTCATCTAAGGGTACTCACTCTATTAATTGTTTCTTGAATACCAACGCTGCTTATATCCTATGGTTAAGAGAATATTGCCATAAAAAATAGCATGAAGAAAAAGATGAACAAGACGTGTCAGTGTTACAAGATATTCGCTGCATTTCTGTCAGTGTCATAAGATATTCGTTAAAGTGTCAGTATTATAAGTATCACTGCATTATCATACTTTACGACATTCATTATGGTGTCATAATTATAACATTTTCCTTATAGTGTCAATGGTAAGGGAAGCCGGAAAGACATAGTTTGAGTTATCTCCACTTGCTCAAGACAGGATTGACCTTTGTTGATGCCGTATGCTCCATTGAGAGTACAGAGTACTGATGATGACGATGTCAGCGGTATAAGACATTCATCACAGTGTCGGTTTTATAAGAAGGGCCCATGAAGCATAAAAATCCAGTGGAAGTGAAGAACAAATATGAATACCATCTAGAAAAGATCATAGAGCAATACACACGAGAAAACCCAAGAGAGAAAATAGACAACAAATGAGAATATTTAAAATCAAGAATGGAGATGAATAATATTCTACTGGAAAAAGAAAGGAAAGGCTAAGCAAAAGTGGATGACCAGTGAAATACTAACAAAAATGGAAGAAAGAAAACGAGCATAAACCCTCAAGATCATGATAATATTGACAAAGAAATACACAGAATGTGCAGCAAGGAAAAGGAAAGACAGCTAGACAACAGCTACAGAGAAGTAGAAAAGACAGAGAAACAACGGAAGACAAAAAGAGATGTAAGAAGAGATCAAGAAACTCACAGGCAAGAATCAGAAAGTGAATCAGGGCAGGTGCATTGAAAGCAAAGCGGGGAGGACAACTCTTGATGGAAGCCTCAGACTTGTATAAAATGTGGAAAAAATACATCAACGATCTTTAATCACATAACAGAAAAAAAGCCCAGACACAGACAATGAGAAAGGTCCAACAATACTAAAATCAGAAGTAGAAAAGGCCATGAAAACAATGAAACACGGTAATGCTACTGGCTTGGATAATATCACCATAGACATCTTAGAAGCCCTAGAAGAATTAGCAGTGGAGAAGATGACAGATTTGTGCAATGATACACGAGTATATAAAAGAAGATACCGAAAACTTCAGTATTTATAGCACTACCAAAACACACACACACAAACTCAGTAGATGCACCCACTTTAAAACTATCAGTTTAATGAGCCATGTTACAAAGATATTATATAAAATATATATGGATGTAGAAGAAATAGCGGAAGAAGAGAAGCGATATTCAGCATTAGGTTGATAACCGAGAAATATGTGGAAGTTAAAATGGACATCTATTCTTGCTTTATAGATTACACAAAGATCTTTGACAGAATCAGACACGTACAGCTCATGGGATGTCTGAAAGATGCAAAGACATCAGATGATCTGTTGATGCAAACACATCAGAATAATACTAAGCAATACTGGGAGCAGACAGCAGTTGTGCTGTCCAACACAAACTACTCAGCACCAATAGATATAAAGAGAGGGGTTGAACAAAGATATGTCCTTTTTCTGTTTAATATTTATACAGAGAAGGTATTCAAAGAAATTAGTGAGATGCTGGAATAAACATTAATGGAACAGCAATCAGTAACCTAAGATATGCAGATAACTGCGTGCTGATGGCAGAGGACCAGAAAGACCTACAGAATCTAATGACGCGAATAAACGATGAAAGTCAAAAGTACGGACTGAAAATAAATATCAGAAAGACAAATGTCATGGTAATCAGCAGTGAAGAAAGAAAGCCAGCTGTAAATATAAAAATAAATGGAGAATTTTTGAAGAGGTGAAAAGCTTCAGCTATTTGTGACACATGATGACAGAGGAGGGAAATTTCATGTGAAATGGAAATTAAGACACTTTGGGCATGTCAAGAGGCACGATACTATACTGAAGACCCTTCTTGGGGCAAGATCGAAGGGAAAAGAACAAGAAGACGACAGCGACATAAATGAGTGGATAATATCAAGGAATGAACAGGGACAACACTGACTGAGTGCTATACGAAGACAAGAAACAGAGCAGAGTGGAGATTCATTGCAGCCAACCTTCTGTGGGGAGGCGGAATGAAATGATAATGTTCTTATAAGAAGGCATTTGTGACATTCACTGCTATAAGACATTCATTACAGTGTGAGTAATATATGAGTTTTATTGTAGTGTCAGCGTCATCCCGTCGCAGGAGAGAATTGGAACAGTGGGATATATGTATGCGTTCCTCATCTGCAGTCCACTAGCTGTGATGTCTTGTCCAGTTCAGATGAAAGAGATAATGACTGCGGTAAAACTGGTTCTAGTAATACAGATAGATAGAGGTGTATGGTACAGTTTTACAAAGCGATAGAGGGAATGAGAAAAGTGAGAAAAAAAAACACACACACACACACAAAGAAAAACATACAACATCCAATATTTCGGCGTGAACATTTTTCAAGAATTACATACAAAAACAAACACAACATAAAAGAATAAAAGCGAAAATGAAGAACATAGCTTTATGGCATCCCTCCTTGTATACAATACAACAGAATGCGCCCTAAAGACAAGTCTGGGAGACCACACGGGAAAGCAAATTGATCCAATCGGATGTTAACGGCGGTGAAAGGTAGAGAATGATGCGGGTGTGTGTGTGGGGGGGGGGAAGGCTTGGGAAAGAGTTAAGGAGGCAATAAATACCTCTAGGCCGCTAGAGAAGAAGATGAGTGGGGGTAAAGAAAGGAAGCTGGGATATAACGTGAAACTGATGAATGAAGAAATTTAGCGAAATGCGTGAAGGGAGGGGCGCAAGAAAGTAGAGTATAAATAGCAGAATACAGGTGGAAGTCTAAAGAGTTTTAAAGGAAGCTAAATATATTGTTCATTCCCGCTGGGTGGAGATAGCCGCCATGGAAAATAAGGCGCTGTTCTAGAGCTTTCCGAGATCGCACATTAGAAGAATAGGAGCGGATTGCACTAACAGAGATGTCACGTTTTCCCCTGTGGTTTCTTTGGCAAATGTGATTTGCCATAGGAGTCCATGCCCTCTTGGAAATATCGTTAAGATGTTGACGAAAACGGTCTCCCAAGCGTAAAACGGTATCCCCTATATACTTCATATGCCAATGTTTGCACATAATGGCATAAATGACATTGCACGAAGTGCAAGTGAAGCTTTCCTAAAGTTGATATCGTGGAGTTAGGGAAGGAGATCTGGCTAGTCTCATTAACAAACGGGTAAGTGTTGCATCTACGACGTCTGCAACGTCTGGTACCATAAAAAGAGTCCTCCGTCTTAAGGCAACTTCTAATTGGTCCCTAGGCTTTTTTGTCCCTTCTGTAGGCCACCAATGGAGGTTTCCCCAAAGAGTTAACGTGTGTCAGGCTCGGTCTGGAGGAGATGGAGATGGCGAAACAATATGTTCTTTACTGCCAAACTATGGGGGTGGTGCGTGAGTACCAGTTTAACTGTGTCCGAGCTACAGGGCAGTTTAGGAGTGAGGGCCTGATTCTGGGATATATGGCTGATGCGGTAACAAGACGACGTGAGAACATATTCTGGATAACCGCGTTGGCGGAAGAAATCTAACATCCTGTGAGCTTGATCTTGGAAATCGCCATCCTCAGTACACAAACGTCGCAACCTAAGAAGCTGGAAGAAGGGAGTAGAGTCCTTACACGTTCTGGGGTTGGAAGAAGAGTAGAAGAGATAGCTGTGAGAGTCCGTAGGTTTATAGTGGGCAGAAGTGGTAAATTCAAATGTAATATCCACCTTCATTTATGCATTTGAAAACTGGAAAACAACTAAAGAAATAGACAAGAAACTAGTGCCTAAGGAAAATACTCGGTATAAAGTGAAACGAATTCAAGAACAACACAGAGATGAGACAGATGAGCTAACCTGTCTCATGGTTGATCAGAAAAAGAAGATGGACACATGTCGGTCATGTGATGAGAAGAAACAATCAGAGATACTACAAACAAGTTATCAAGTGGAACACAACAGGCCGAAGAAAAAGAGACTGACCACGTGAAACTCTAAAGAGGCCAATTCAATGGGGATAACATCCCTTGATAAGGTTGAAAAACTATCCGAGGGCAGGAAATCTTGGCGAACTACCATGCGGGGCCTATGTGACATTTAGCGGCACTGGAAGGATATAAGATGTTATAAAGATGTATAGGAAATATAGTGATAGTATCTGTATTTTCCTTGACAAATCGGCTGGCTATAAGGTGATGTAGTTTGCATCATGTCTTACCGTCTTTGCTTTCCCGGATAAGAGAGGAATAAGATACTCATTAATACGCCTGGGTGATTGATGACCTTCCGGTGGGATATGAACCACGAACATTGCCGTTAGAAGCATGTACACAAACCTTTCTGAGAAACTTACATATGTTACAAAAAATGTGAAGTGCAACTTACACTAATTTAAAGATCTCTTTACTTGAAGCAGTTAAGAAAATCATGGGTATAAGTTCTATATCTACTGGCCAGTTTTTCTCTGCAGACAAAACACCGGCTGTGATCCAGTTGATCAAAAGGAAAACAAGACAGCTTCCAAGTCCAGCATACATGTTTCTGAAATGTAAATGTAATATAATTAGTGATGTAATATTAAGGCAGTGTTTTCCGAAATGGGCGATAATTAATACCTTCCTTCTTAGAACTTTTCAATGTGATATTGAGGAAATTGTGTCCCTACATGAAACTCATCCATCACAAAGTTGAGAAAATAATGCAGTAGCTGAGTAATAAATGTACTGCTTCATATTGTTAAATGCATTGATTTGCTAGCTTAAGTTTATAATTGGGAAATGCATATCCTAGTTTAACAGGTCATGGTGCGAGTAGTACAGGTCATGGTGCGAGTAGTAACAGGTCATGGTGCGAGTAGTAACAGGTCATGGTGCGAGTAGTAACAGGTCTTGGTGCGAGTAGTAACAGGTCATAGTGCGAGTAGTAACAGGTCATGGTGCGAGTAGTAACAGGTCATGGTGCGAGTAGTCTATTAAAAAATGGTGGGGGGGGGGGGAAGGGGGTTGAGGATGTGGCCTGGGAGAAAATAGGAAGGCAGCCAGAACAGGCCTTGAAAACACTGTATTAAAGGCTCTTTATTTCTTGGAAGATGCATTTAGCCTAAAAGACGAATCTTTCATTGGCACCTAATAGGTATCCTCTGTTATTTTAAAATGTGTTATTTTATGTTGCACTATTACGTATTCACCTTTTCATAAGTGTTCAATGCATACTGATTTTTATCTTATAACTTTAATTGAAATCGTTTATCTTCACTGGCAACAGATTATGACTGTAGATACTTAGCATTATTCTGAGAATTCTCATCTCAGTTATTTTCAATTTTTTTTTGAGTCAGTTTGTTATGTATGATTATTTTTTTTTAGTCAAAATGACTATTTTTTGTGTCTGTTTGTCATAGATGACTATTTTTGTCCTCGATGTTCATTTCATCACAAGCGTATCACTGTCACTGAGTGTAAGGAAAAGGGTGCTCCAATGTCATAATGCCAGGTCTGATCTTTGGATGTGGAGCATGGAAGTTACTAAAGAGATACAGCAACGTCTGGAAGCCACCGAAATGTGGTTTCTTAGAAGAATACTAATGGAGGGCAAGAAAATGAAATGAGGAAGTTTGAAAGAGACCGACTCGAGAAGACAAATAATTACAACAGTTAGGAAGAGAGTCCAAATTTATAGTACATGTCATGAAAAAAAGGCTAACTTAAGCACATCTTGACATCAGGAAAGTTAGAGGGGAAAAGAGGCAGGGGCAGACCAAGCGATTAAATCTGGATGGATAGGCAAGATGGCATGAAAAGAGGACACTAAAACAATTCATGAAGGCAGAACAAAACAGTTGTTTAGAGGTGACTGCCAACGCCAGTAGGTGCGACATTTGATACACAAACGAAAAGTGTGATGCTGGATTTGAGTAGTAGGTTTTTTTTTTAAATAGAGAGATACAGATTGCGTAGAAGGTTTTTTTTTTAAAAATTATTAAACATTGTATTTAATACATTTTGTCACCATAACATAATGCACATCTCCAGCTTGCTCAGCAGAGAAAAGCGGACAGTTTTAAAGGTTAAATAAGGTTCGAATGTTCTGTGCAAGTATATTGCTATGAACATCTCTATGAGTACATGATATATTTTAAAAGTATTGCATTCATTCAATGTTCGATTCATTTGAACACTTCTGAAACTTACTGTTTTGTCTCTTGGGTACTTTTGTAATTCGATATTGCAATCAATTTTCCTTTTTTTCAGACTATATCTTGCGTTGTTAATATTATATTTTAGTTTCTGTGTCTTGCTTTCTTAATATTATAAATTTATCTTCTGATTATTTATTCAGCAAATTTTCAAGCATTTACTCTATGTCACAAAAGTGACTCCCTTACTATCCCCCCTCATAGATTTCAGTTTAATCTGTGCTGGAGGAATAAGTAAGTGTCCAAGATGGTTTATTCTGAGCCTCCAAACAAAGCTCCCATGCAGTCTTCAAGGAAGTTCTTGTATAAATAATTCCATCGGGTTTTGTGCAGCATCCTAAATTTTTTTTTTTTACGTGCTTAAACAATAAGTTTCTATTTTCCACAATTCGTTTTATCTTGACAGTCCACTCCACCATCACCGTGGCCTGAACGCTTTTTTTTTTTTAAATTAAGAAATCTATCAGCACAGGAAAAGTGCATTTCAATGTAAGTTATATGAGGCATCCTGATTTCAACTAGATTTATTCTATTCCCTTCGCATATATCCGTACAACTTTCTTTCTTTATCTTCCCTACATCCTACAAAATCTACTGTGCATTCATTTTATTCTTATTGCCAATGAAATAGTCGTATCAGCTTATTTCATTATTCTATGCTCCGTGGCAGGATAAAGAACCTCAGAGGTCAGCTGATGATTAATGGAGGTGGAGGTGTGGGTGTGATATAAAAACTCATCTTATTAATATATAACTATTGTTAGAATTCAAGCAATGATTGTTTTTAAAAGTTTTATAGTATTCACGAACATTTTGTAACGCAGCTAATTTTGTTTTGCATGCACAGAATTTATTTAGAGCGATTGTGTAATAATTGTGTGCAGTATTTTACTTCCTTGATGAGTTCTATTTGGCTTCTCTCATTTTCAGATGTGGTCTTACTTCCATAAAATTATACTATAATTATTATATTATGAACTTATACTTTTGCTCTAGAATATTTTGGGATTAAATGTAACTGTTGTTTTATTATACAAACAATATGGCTTTGGCATTTGCAACACATTTTCCTTAAAAAAAACACGTAGAAAGAAGTAGATTAAGACAAAAGTACCCTGCCTGCGCCCTCGGTTTACTAATGCCGGGTTCAGTCCCAGCACTGGGACTTTTTTTCTGGTACACATCGAAAAAGGCCCCAGAGTTCACCCAGTCTCTAAAAATGGGTACCAGAAAAATCTGTGAAGGTACTAAAACTGCCAGGCAACATAATACTGACCACATAATACTTTCATGTGCCGAAAGTCATGGAAAATATGGGCTTAACACCGTATTCCCCAATATGCCTTAATGACATGAAACACCGTATTCCCCAATATGTCTTAATGACATGGAAACAGGAGTTTTACCATTTTTTTCCCAACCCTAGCTTGAAAATTCTATAATTCTGTGTAAACACATTCCCCTTGTCCCCAAAAAACACATTACTCGTGTCTTAATTATAGGGGTTCATATTTTCTTTAATGGATAGTTTTGACGTAATTTGTTTTCCAATTAGTGAAAATTGAACTATGCTTATGAACCCATTTTAAAATGTAGATATTGAACAAAAATACAATAAAACAAGTTCATGTAATGGCATCTCAGAATTTCTCCTTGTTAGATTCATCATGTAAAAATCACCAACATTGGAAGAGAGTTCACCAAGAAGGCGGTTATCTCCTTCAAAGAAATCAATCACCTATTGGAGCTAGCAACAAAATAGGAAAAGATCTTATTAATGGTACTTCTTCTTCTTCTGCTGCAACCGAGGTTTTTGGTCACATCAGATCCATGTCGACATGACAAAGCCCGCAGTCTTCTCCAGATTCTGATAGAAACCCCAAAGTTTTTGGCCCAAGCTTGTGTCCTCTGGCGATGTCTCTCGTCTCAGTTCCGCATGGTTTGGGCACTCTTGAAGGATATGTTCTGGAGTCTGGACTCCACTGCCAGTTGGACACATCATAAGTTTTTACAAAGTTAAAGAATTGATAGTGATATTTAAAGAATTTGATGTTCTCTGCTGATTATAAAATACTCACATGCAGAACGGAATAAGCATTAGAGGAATCAGAAGGAAAAATTGCATGTCCACGGCCAGGTACCAAAAATGAGCCCCACACTGAAAACAAAGTAATATAACAGTATTTCTATTCAATACCATTTAATATTATTGTTATTATTATTATGTGCCGACTAGACAGCGTTGACGAACCTGCTTCTCTATCTTTTGCAGTCATTTGTGTTTCCGATTAGATCTGATGTTTTTCTTTCCCCATGCCACTGGGTCAGTCCACTGAGATATTTTTCTCTTGGTTATCCTCTCTTTCTTTTCGCCTTTAATTTTCAGTTATTACTAGGTTTTCCAACTTCTGTCTTCTCATGAGACATCCAAGAAATTTTCACTGTCTTTTTCATGTCATTTTTAGTTGTTTTCGTTGGCACAAAAATTCTTTGAGGATTTCTTGTTATTCTGTCTGTCAAGAGTATTTGTTGCATCCTTCTCCAAAACCACATACCTTTTGCCACCAGTATCTTTGTTCTATTTTTGTTGAATGTCCAAGTTTTACAACCCATGCAGCAATATTGGGTCTATACAGCACTGTAATACGCTATTCCGCACTTGAAGGGACATTTTCTTATTTGTTAGTATCTTCTTCATGTCATCTCTCTCTCTCTCTCTGAACCTTAAGTGCCCAGGGCACATGGGGCTTCCGCAAGGGTTTTTCACAAATGCCTGTCCTTCGCCTTTTTTTCTGCTCTTGCCCAGGTGAGCCCTCTATTGCTCAACATCCTTTCTGTTGTTCTTCTCCATGTCTTTTTTGGTCTACCCTTATTCATGTCATAGAAAGCTGCATTTGCCTTTCCTATCTGTGATTTTATTTCATTTGTACATTTGCCATCAGTTAGAGATAAATTGATGTTTCAAGGGAAATGAATTTATTTACTTGGGTCAGTGTTATTTCGGTCTGAAATGCTTCTTTGTAAATTTTTTTTTTTTTTGAAAATGAAAATGAAGTGACAAGAAAAGCAATCAACTGTGAAGTGCTTCAGAGCGCTAAACTTCCATTCAAGATGACAATATTCAATGGTAGATAAAGATAGAGTATATATATATATATATATATATATATATATATATATCTATAAAAAGAAAAATAACAATTATCTGGAAGTAACAAAGTAACATCATCATCAGTTCTCAGTATTCCCAGTGGAGAATAAGGCATCGACAAAGTTTCTCCAGCCAATCCTCTCCTGAGCAAGTCGGGATACCTCAAACCATGTCTTTCCCTTTTCCTTTAGTTCTTCCTTTATTCGCACCTCCATGTCCGCAATGTCATACCCCTCGGTCTTTTCCCCTGATTTGTTCGAGGTCAAGGCCGTATAGGTATGTCTTGTTCTTGACCATTCATAGTATGTGGCCCAGACATTTCCATCTTCATCTTCTGACCTCTTTAGGAATGTTCTCAGTGCCTGTTCATTTGGTTATTTCCTCGTTTGTTACACGTTCTTCACAGTATATTCTTAAAATTTTCCTGATGCATCTTCTTTCATATCCACTCTTATCTGCTTTCAGTTCCCTGACCAGTTCTCTATGTTTCGTCTGCATATAACAGAATGGAGAGTACATTAGATTTATAGATTCTGATCTTGAGGTTTGTATGGGGGATTTCTGTATGTATGCTAATTTGTTAGAGGCCTGAGATGCCTGTCCAAATATTGTGGGGTTTTTTCCTGCTCAGTGTTGCTGTCTGCTGAAATGAGGCTTTCCAGGTATCGGAAGTGTTCTAGTTCTTCAACTTTTCTTGTCCCGACTGAGACTCTCTCCCTTTTGATTCTATTGGTCTTAGTCTTGTCTGGATATATATTCAGACCTACAGATCTCGATATTTCGTAAATCCTAGTTGTCTTCTCCTGTATGTCTCTTTGAGCGTGTGAGAGTAGACCAATATAATCTGAGAATTCACAATCTTCTAGAGATTTGTGAGTCCCCTGGTTAAGTTTCTAGGTCTGTATTTGGTGGAAGTCTTCACTATTCTGTCCATGATGATCAGAAAAAGAAGTGAGGAGAGTATGCATCATTGAACAAAATAACAGCTGAGTGGCAAAATTCTCGATTGAAAAAGAAAAAAAAACAAATGAGACACAAGGAATTTTTTGATTTGATACTAGAACTGAGCAGAACTGAAAAGACTGAACTACATAGAGAGTGATTCTGTCTAAGAAGACTGTCCATCTTAACTGTTAATTATTATATGAGGAGGAAACAACCGCCAAAGCCAAAAACAAAACAACAGATTTATGGCAAAAACATTATTGTTATTTTTATTATTATTATTACTATTATTATTATAACTATTAGACGCAGAAAAGAACAAATATATCCATACTACAAGAATTTTATTGAAGAAGGGTGGTTATTAAAGCGGGTTAAACAGAGAAAACTTAAATATTTTGGAACCATTAAACGTCATGAGAATTTAGAGAAGACCGTCATGGAAAGATACACAATAGGAAAAAGAAAGAGATGAAGACCAAGGCGAAGATGGCTGCAAGACATCGTTGATAATCTGCAAAAAATGGATGCATTAGCAGCAGTGTATCTTGCTTACAGCCGAGAGGCCTACAGGAGAGCTGTTAGGGAGGGAAAGTTCCGCAGGGGACATGCAAATGACTGGCTGATTATAATATTATTATTATTATTATGTGCCGAGCCATGCAGGTGAGCGTTGGGGATCATGTTTCTCCACCTTGTGCCAACCTTGATGTGTACAACCAATTTTAATGTTTTTATTTTCCCATGAAGCAATCTCGCATGGTGGCTTTCGTCATGAACTCAAGTAACACCAGACCGTCAGCAAGACACGTTAAAAGAAGAAGCTATTTGTTATTACAGTGATTCACTACGGAAATTCCAAATGAATAAAATGAGAACTTCAACCTGCGTCACAACATTCTTTTAAACTTTAGAATATTATGATACACTGCCAGCGTAGTTTTCGGTATCTTTAATCTTCAGTAAAAGTACACAGTATGTTTAGACTCTATTCCATCATAAAAATTGGTAGCAAGAACATGCAGCTCACCTGAGGTACTGTTATGCATAATATGGCTCTCTGTAAATCTGGACTCTAAACAATCTAATCTTTCGAGTTTGAAAGACATACAATACAGAAAAAAAAACTATTTGATCATTACTCGAGTAAGTAAAATTTCCTTTGTCACATCATTGAAGTGTTTGCGGAACAATGTGGCCTCTACGATTTTACGGTTCGTGGGCAAACTTTTCAAACCGTGAGAAAATATGTTCTCAAAGCAAGTTCTTCTTCTTGTCAGTCTCCTTAAACCGTCCTCTTGGAGTTTCAGTGAGAGGCCTAGGTTGCTGACATGATATGTTTTCTCAGAATGTCTTTCATGTCATCTATCCACCTTCTTCTTGCTCGTCCTCGCGCCATATATACAGATATTTTCGAGGTGTTTGCGCGTGTCTTTAGTTGTTCTGGAAATATGCGCACCAAATGATCGAACCACTTAACTCTCTGATTTTCAGTATAGTCATTGCTACGTGTTGTTTCTACCATTTTCCGGATCATTTTATTTCGCACTTGATCCCATCTTGTCTTGTTTGCCTTTTTTTCTTAAGCATTTCATCTCGCATGCTGTTATCTTTTTTTGCCATTGCATTTGGTTAGTGTCCATGTTTTGGCAATGATAACACAGAATCGGGGTGAATATTGTTTTAAATAGTTTTTTTCTGTGCACGGGAAGCTGGCTGTGGATTTTTTAATGCTCAAGAGAAATAAAAGAGAAATAATCAGACCGATCTAACGAATAAACGATCTGGAAACGAGCAAGGACAACGAGCAAGGATAACGAGCTAGGACAACGAGCTAGAACAACAAGCAAGGACAACGAGCTAGAACAACGGATAAAATAGCTACTTGGAACGTCTGCAGACCCAGTCTCGACAACAGTGTGTGAAAATACGTTTAGTAACGTAAAATTTCAAAAAGAAGTAAACTTCTAACAGAATAAAATATAGAAATTTTAAAAAATCAGAAAACATATAACTCATATAACGCTATCATGCTTTTCGTCAGTGCTTCTATAGCACAGATTAGCACCAGGAAATTGAACAATATAAGCAAGCAATGTAATTTTTCTTTGCATGGTGCAAGATCCAACAATTAAATAATGAGACTGATTTTATTATGGCCAAAATAAAAATACCATCTATGAAGCAAAGCATGGAATCCAAAGAGGCAACCTTCATCTATGTCTGGCAAATTTTCATCGCAGCCCGAAAAGCAGACGATAAACAATCCGCCATTTTGTTGACCTACTCAAAGGTGCATTGTTACATAATCACCATGTAGCAAAAAGCTAACATTAAAATCTGTTTAAAACTCAGAAGAAGTGCCATTGAGACAGTTGAATTGATGCGACAAGCTTATGGAGATAGTTGTTTATCTCGTGCACAGATATTCAGATGGTATTCACGATTCAAAATTGGTGTGGAAACGATTATAAATGCAATTAGACATGGAGGCTAAATTTCTGTTCGTAATGAGGAACTTATTGCAAAAGTCAGAGAACGGATACAAGAGGATCGTTGTTTGATTGTGTGGATGACGGCAGACGAATTTGGTGTTAACCAAGAGACCATTCGAAAAATTTTAGTGGAAGATTTGGGGAAGAAAAAAAATTACTTGCGGATTTATATCACATTCGTTGACTGATGACCAAAAACATTAGCGTGTTGAGTACGCAAAAGACACCATCAAAACGTGTTGCAGAAATAAACATTTCTTAAATTTGATTGTTGCAGAGGATGAAATATAGCTTTTCCGCTATAATCCACAACTAAACGCCAAAGTGCTCAGTGGAAGTCATCATCACCAAAAGGAAAAAAAATTCGTATTCAAAAGTCGAAAGTGAAGACAATGTTAGTGTGCTTCTACGACAGCAAAGGAGTTATTCACAAATGATTTATTCCAGAAGGACAGACTGTCACTGCCAAAGTTTATTTAAGTATTTTGAAATGCCTAGGATTCTCCGAGTCCGACTCGTGTATTCAACATGTGGCATTTTTTTCTTTCTTTATGACAATGCACCGGCTCACCGGGCGGTAGCTGCACAGGAATTTTTGGCCAAAAAACAAGTTTGTGTTCTCAACCATCCACCCTATTCCCAAGATTTGTCTCCCTGCGATTATTTTCTTTTCCCAAAATTAAAGTTACCATTGAAAGGACTCTTCTTTTACGATACTGATGACATCCAGAGGGCCATAACATTGAATTTAAGGGCTATACCAACAGAAGAACTGCAGAGGTCGTTCTAGTGTTTGTTAGATCTTGCCATTCGCTGTATCAATACACAAGGGGCTAACTTTGAATAAAATACAGGTTATATCTTCAATTGTTTATTTTTTATGTAATTAGTCCTACTACATAATTGCCGGACCTTGTATATAAAACTGTGTGATGCATGACTTTCTTTGCTTGGAGCGGAAATTGCTTTTGAACGCGCCATGAGTGTGTCCAGTTTTTTTCTTCACCGTTTTACACACTCGATAGTTTGTTGCAAATATCACAAATACCGCCATTTTTCTGTCACTGACTCCAGTTTGTGCAATTCCTAATGGGAGAGGGGGCTGTCCTGCACCCAGTCTTCTCTCTCCCTGCTCTTGCGAGACCAGTAAACTAACTACCCATTTCATACTTAAAATCATCTCATTATGGTGTATTGAAAACATAAAATGCATATACAAACCGTATCTATAGGACTTATTAAGTTGTTGATATACAGCAGATTTGTCCACCAGTACTTCTCACAAGAGCGTAAATATTCTGGCTGGGAGTTGGGCCACATTGCTCCTGATCCCATAAACTTGCCCAGTCCCAGTGCAGTCACTAGTACAAGTAGGTATGGCACTGTTATTCTGTTTAAAACATACGAGTGCTATTGCATACGTTGTAATATAACCATATGTGTTATGACACACGGGTTAATATAAAAATGTGTTCTTTAATATTAAAAATAATACATTATATCTTTGTTTAAAAAGAAAAAAAAACATTTAATACCATGCAGAGCAATCCTGGAGAAGCTGTAGAAATCACAAATCAGACAAACTTTGGGTGCGTAATTTCTTATGACTGACTGGGAAAACCTTACAGTGATATTGACGAATGGACATCATCAAAAGACGGACTGGAATCAATTTAGCCATGCGAAGTGTTAAAGCAATGAGCAGAGCATCTGGGAGGTTCGTTGCTACCAACTTTCCCTGGAGAAATGGCACAAGATGGCTCTGAATTATTGTGCCTGTTCTGAAAGCCTATGAAGCCAGAAAACTTTTAATAGCATCGCTCCTCAAACCCAGTCTGATCCCCTTTATAAATTTGTACTTGCAACTGTCGAGAATCATTGTTTGTTTTCCGTCTGTTTGGACAGAAGCATAGATAAAAACAGCACTTGTTGTTACAGTTGACTGTAACATATCATTATTTTATTTTTAATGAGGCTAATTTTATTATTTTTAATGAATGATTAAAGTGTCATTGTCTCCTATGTATTGGTAGTACAAGAAGGGAGCAAATTAAACTCTGAAAAGGGGGTTAACCTTGCTTGGAACTACGTCTGGCCTGATATATATATATATATATATATATACATACATACTAGCTGATTACCCGGCTTTGCCGGTGATTTATTTATCTCAGTCTTCTATTAGACAGTAAGAGGAATGAATTATATCTATAGTGTAATATGAAAGTAATTTTATTTACAGGTATTTAAAATTCTAAGTATAATATACAAATTATAGAGCAAAGTCTTTTACAGATTCAATATAATACTACTTTAACTCAAAACTTGATTATAAACAGCATTTTTAGTTTCACTTCCAGGAGCAAGATTAAATAAATTCTTGGGTGAACCGCACTCTTGGGCAAGCAATATAAATTTGTCCGCGACAGAAACATGGCGATTTCAAATCCACTTAATAGACTGTCCCTGTGACTTTTTTTATTGTGATCGAGAACGCAAGTCTCATTGAAAATTAAATTCTCTTAAAGTTAAAATGGAGATCTGTTGGAATGAATGGATAAAAACTGCTTCTCCATTTTCCTTTCCTGTTAAGAGAGTCGCTTCAATTACATTGTCCAGCATCTTCTTAACACACAACCTTGTGCCGTTGCAAAGTTTTGGCAGGTCGAGGTTCCGTAGTAAAATAATTGGAGATCTTACTTTAAGTAAAAGAAGATGTTGTGGCAATCCAGCCGGGTCAAGTGATTTTAGAAACTCTGGTGGGAAACTGATGACCTCATCGGCATCTACTACAGTATCGATAGACTTGTATTCAGTGACTACGGCTGGTAACATGGCAAGTATGTGATTTTGTTATTTCGTGGACATCTTCATTTTTAGCAGCAAGAATGGTCCTCTCTCGAACCAGTTATAATAGTGACAGTTTTGGAAAACAGTCGGATAGACTGCGTCTATTAGCTCTGCGACGGGCGACATCAGATTAGAACATTCGAATGGCAATTTTATCGTGCCAGAAAGCTCGACTGCTAATCTACCTTATCCGAGTTGTAGTAATGTTTTATCTATCATGGCCACACATTTGTCCTCAAGAATAATCAAACCCTTGTTGAAAATGCCTGGACCAAACATAATTTCTAATGTCGGATTTTCCCTCCGGACCTTACGGAGTATATCCTCACTTAGGGCCTCCTTATATTTTTCCCATAGAATGTTTGGATTCAATGGATAGTCAATATTATAGCAAACAGGTTTCTGATTTGCACTGGAGAGGGTGGGGGGAGAGATCAATTCGACTTCTCGCAATGTGTCATCCCAGTTCTGGTCTCCTTCCAGTAAACCCAACTTCTAACAAGCCTCTCTAAGTGTCTGGCATACTTCGCCGTTTACCGTTCTTAGCTCCGCGAAAGATCTTAGCCTTCAAAGTGAGTGAAGAAGCATTTTAAGGAAATAACATTCGGCGTTACTGGAGTGAACTGTGTACACTCGACCCAAGGCGTCATTCACGACTGCATCATATCCAGGGACGGGCTGGCCAGCTTTTGTTCTACAGAAAACTTTCCTCGATGCATTTCTTGTGTAATATCGAAGTATCTCAGGATACAACAAAGTCATTGCTAAAGGATCCTGCTGACACAGTTGAAAGAATGCTGTTAAGGTCGTGTTTGGTGGCTGATCAACCACTGTAGGGGCGCTCTCTGTTGTGAAATAAACTCTCTGACCATTTTCTAAATGGACGCTGAGGTGAATAACAGTAGGATGTCTTTCGTGAATCAGAAATCCTAGGATTCTCCAAATTGCCTCGTTGCTGCTAATGCACCTTCCCAACTGATACTGCATCACTTCATCGTTTGTTCTGTCGTTGGTTATGCCGAAAACAGCCATATGACTACTTTATTAACATACTTATATACATATTTAATCGATTTCACACTGTTACAGTACTCCACTTTGATGTGTGACTGAAACATTTTTGACAGCAGCGGCGAAAATGGCACAACCCACATATTGTCAATTTCTGTTTCTGTGTTGCTTCGTATCTTTAGTTTCGCCGTGAACCCTCCATCTTCTGAAGCTCGCCGTCTATATAGAGGATAGCCGATCTGTGTCTCAGTAATCAACTTGCTTGGGCATTTCTTGGTACACTTTCCGTCCTTCATACACGGAGAATTGGGACTGAGATCTCCACATGATCCACTGATTTCGTTTCCATTGCAAAAAGTTCAGGATCTTGTGTTTGGTCAGGCAACTCACCAGATATAACGCCATCGATTTGTGTGGGCTGAATTTTGTCCGCCAGCCAGATTAAATTATGTGAGTGTGGCAGTCCTCGCTTTTTCCATTCAATCGTGTACATCCAGCATCTTGACACTCCAAAGACATGGCCCTTTGTTATAAAATCAATTAGTTTCAACTGATTCTGTTTAAATACTCTCGCATTCAAGTCGTGGTGCTCACTGGGTAATTGGCCATTGGTAAAGATTTCCTTGATCTCTGTCCATGCCGGATTGCAGGTTAAGGTGATATATAAGTCTGGTCTCCCATACATTCTCACATACGTGTATAGCATCTTGTGTCTATTCGTGCATGTGTCTGTGACTGCTTGTAAATGTAGCTGGTAGTATGAATAAGGCACCTGAGGTTTTCAATTTCCCGTCATTTGCCATAGCACCTATCATGTGAATATATTCTTCAACTCTCAGTTTACGTTGATTTAGACGAATGTAAAGAAGACGCTCGCTCTCGATTTTTACATACATATCAAGGATGAATTGACGAAACAATTGTCTGCAGTTTATTATGTGGTTCTGTTCAGTATCTCGAACCATTAGTCTGTATGTATAGAAATCCATGGCTGAAACTTTCTTGCTGGTTGTTTTAACTGGTGTTAGGTTGACCTGGCTCAGATTAAAATGATATCCATCTTCATCATGGGGGAATATCACTGGGTACTATAGACCATCATAAGATCGATGTGTTTCTGAAATGCGCTGCAATGATTCGCCTCGTCCTTGAAGTACGATATCCCGTTAATCAACCTCACCACGACTTCATCTACATGAGGTGGCGCCCGTGTTGGCCTGCTGGTCTTCGGTTTGCTCGTATGATTACTTTATATTCATCCGGTGCTGCTTTAAACGTTTTAATATTGTGCTCTTGAAACATCACTTGTAAGTTTAACACAATCTGACGTCTTGTTCCTGAGATGAAGGCTCACCTCTGGTCAGTTTCCATTTGTTCGTTTCCAACAGTTGTAGAAAGTCTGATGGTTGATCCGGCAACGGAAGCAACGATTCCGCCCTATGATAAATCTGCCATTGCACCGTGAATGTTGATGGAAATCCGGCCTGTTCAACAACGGATGTGGCTGCGAACGATGTCATTAGTAAACGTGAGTTGTATTTTTTGATGTTATTCAGAAAATGCTTTGACTCTGTCGTGTCTCCTGATGTGTAAGTCAAAAGTTCTTGTGGTGGTGGTTTCAGTTGGCAGAGTTTTACTTTCCCATTTTTGCAGCAAATACCAAGCGACTCTGATGTAAACCTTTTGGCTTGATAGTAGCAGCTCTATCTCTCTTGTTCTGTAGTAGGGTCTCACGCAGCTGTACTGTCTCTGATGCTCTAGATGTAGCAGCTCTCTCGCGCAGCATCACAAGTCTTCTATTGCTCTCCTCGGGAGTTTCTTGTCTATGCTGTTGTTCCATTTTTGTAGCCTTTGATCGGACTTAGTAATTGTCTTACGTTTCATTGGAGCCATTGTTAGGGCAATGAAATCTGAACTGAACGTGTACCTCTTTTTGTACTAGGGGGTTTTACCTCAAATGACCAAGGGGGGTAAATTTCATAAAGTGGAATGGGATGGTTGTCTTATTTATAAAGGATCACACAAGCAAAGTCTGATTTGCAGTATGACATATATATATATATATATATATATATATATATATATATATTAGTTTAAACAGGAAAAGGTGTTCTCAATACAACATGCGGGAATGCATGCATAGTTGTATATTGTTTTTCTAATAAAAGTGTTAGTATAGAATAAAAAAGAACTAAGGAGGCTACAAATGCTGCTCTTAGACCAACACCGCTCTATTTCACAATTATCTCCCTTAGACCATTCTTTTGTTCCTCCATGAATTTAGTAGGTAGTTTATCACCCCCTTCCAACCCTATCCCTAGGGAGATAGGGGTGTCTTACCCCACAGTAAATTCTCCTGATTGTAAGTCGCATGTTTAACCCAAGTTTGGTTGAAATTTCTCCAGGCGTTCTAGAGTTATGCTGGAACATACACACATATATACATTTATACACACACACACATATATATATATATATATATATATATAAATTTACACACATATTGTGTCGATTATATTTGAAGGACTTTCTATAGCATTTACATTGAAGGTTGTATAGAATGAGGGCAGTTTAGGCATTTACTTTTAGGAGGAATAAAAATAAAAATGAAAACCAAGGCTTTCCAACACCAAACAATAACATGAAAAGATACGACGATAGAAAAATTAAAGATTCAATAATATATAAAGCATGTGTAACATAACGAAAATAAAATTTTCGTAGAAGTCATTTGGAAGAAAGTAAAAGAACTATGACTGTAGGCCAGAGGTGTACACTATGGCAACAATAAACAAGAAAAGCTATGAAACCTTTCCAAGTTTTATGTGGAAAAAGATGCAGCACTGGATGAGACTATAAACTGTGAAAACCATATAATTAACAAAACACATTAAAGTGGAAAATGAAGGCCACCATAAGAAAGCTAAAGAACACATATACCGAATGTCGCCATAAAGTTAAAAAAACAAGTAACCAAGAAAATCTTTAAATAATGACGATTTTAAAGTCAATGTATATATATATATATATATATATATATATATATATATATATATATGGTGTTATGTATATATATATATTGATATGTATGTTGAACTGAACAGCATTCGTCTGTTTTTTCTTTCCCACATAGTACACTTACCTCAAGTAACGATGGAAGAAAACCTTATGCCACTTTATTTTCCAGCCTTTCTTCTGCATTTCTTTGCTGATCAAATATGATGCTAATAACCCACTGTAACAGAGAAGTATGTTGTTCAGTGTTTACTCTAAATTTTAATTTCACGCGCTTTCATGTTGATTTATATTTCTTATCTTATATCTTATATCCTTCCCGTGCCGTTAGACGTCACATAGGGCTCGCAAAGTAGTTCGCCAATTTTTCCTGATTTCGGCGAGTCTTTCAACCTCATCAAAGGATTTTATGCCTGTTAACTTGGCCTCTCTTAATAATGTTCTCTTCAGAGTTTCACGCGGTCTGCCCCTTTTTCTTCGGCCTGTTGTGTTCCACTTGATAGCTTGTTTTGGGATTCTCTGCTCATTTCTTCTCATCAAGTAGCCAACATATGTCCATCTCCTTTTCCTGATCACCCGTGAGACTGGTTGTTGTTCAGTCATCTGTCTTATCTCTGCATTGTTCTTGAATTCATTCCACTTGATGCCGAGTATTTTCCTTAGGCATTTGTTTTCAAAAGAGTCTAATTTCTTTTCTATTTCTTTAGTTGTTTTCCAGCTTTCGCATGCATAAATGAGGGTGGATATTACATTTGAATTGAATAGTCTTAACTTGGTTTTTGTGCTTATAACTTTTGAATTCCATATGTTCTCAAGATTTTGAAGATTGATGCTGCTTTTGCAATTCTGATCCTAACTTCCTTTCTAGTGTCACCATCCTGGTCTATGTAGCTGCCAAGGTATGCAAATTGATTGACTTCTTCAATATCTGTCCCTTCTATGTGTATTTTTCCATTTTGATTGATGGGAATTTTCATTATTTTTGTTTTGTCCTTGTTAATTTCAAGTCCTATTTTGCTAGCCAGTGAAGATAGGCTATCTGTTTTTTCTTGCATGGAATTCACATTATTACTGATAAGAGTTATGTCATCAGCAAAATCAAGATCTTCTAGTTGGGTCCCATGTACCTAGTCAATACCTGTGTTACCTGTGCAGCATTTTTTCATTATGAAGTCTATTGTAATCCCAAAAAGTAAAGGAGACAGTATACATCCTTGTTTCACGCCTGTTTCAATCTGGAACCATTCACTCATCCCTTCTTCTGTCTTGACTGCACAACCATATCCATTGTATAAGTCCTTAATGATGTTGACAATTTTAGATGGTATTCCATATAGACATAAAATTCTCCATAATGAATCTCTGTGTATGCTATCAAATGCCTTCTTAAAATCTATGAAATTCAGTATTAATGGTTTCTGCTTTTCAATATGTTCTTCAAGTATTATTCTGAGAGTAAAGATCTGGTCGAGACAGCTTCTCCCTTTTCGAAATCCTGCTTGTTCTTCTCTCATTGCAGTATCCACTATATCTTTGAGTCTATTCAAAATGACCTTGCAAAATACTTTTGACACAACTGATATTAAGGTTACTCCTCTCCAGTTGTTACAGTCACTAAGGTTGCCCTTTTTTGGTATTTTCACAATGATTCCCTTCTTCCAATTAGAAGGGACCTTTTCTTCTTTCCAAATCTTGTTAAACATTCTCTGTAGTTGTCTCATGTCACTATTGATAGCTTTTAGCATCTCGGCTGTTATTTCATCTTCACCTGCAGCTTTGTTGTTAGCCATTAAATTCACTGCTGTTTCAATTTCATGCAATTCAATTTCATCTAGATTGACATTTAGTTGTGGGGCTGGTAAGTCAGTTTCAAGGTTTAACAATTCTTTTGGGTGTGGTCGATTGAGTATTTCTTGGAAGTGTTTAGCCCATCTTTGCTTTTGGTCTTTATTTGATGTTAATAGTGTTCCAGTTTTGCTAAGGATTGGTCTTTCTTTAGATGTAATAGTACCTGTTAGCCTCTTTTGTATGTTATATAAAGTTTTGCTGTCTCCTGTTTTTGTTGCTTTTTCTGCCTCTTTCGCCATATTGTCTATGTATTCTCTTTTATCCCTTCTAGCTGAACTTTTTACTTTCTTGTCTATGTCTTTGTATTTTGCTTTTGCCGAATCTCTTTCATGATCTGCTTTTGCATTCAACATGTTTAATTTGGCTGCTCGTCTTTCATGTATATACTTCCATGTTTTATCTGATATCCATGCTTTTCTATTTGGTTTTTCCAATCCAGCGCTTACTTTTGCTGCTGTGATTATGGCTGTGCTGTAAGAATTCCATAACTCATCTATACCTATCTCCTCAACTTCACTGGGTGCTTTGGAATGATTGGCAAGTTCCTGATTGAAATTAATGTTAGTATTTTCTTCTTGTAGGCTGTGGATGTTTATCTTTCTGTGTACTGATTTCTTGTGTTGACTTTTCAATTTTAGTTTTATTTTCCCTATGCACAGGTTGTGATCACTGTTGACATCTGCGCCCCTATAAGCCCTTACATCCATGAGAGATGTTCTGTATTGCTTTCTAATACAAAAATGGTCTATCTGGTTTCTAGTTCTATCATCTGGAGATATCCATGTTGTTTTATGTATCTCTTTGTGTGGGAATATTGTGCCTCCAATGACCATGCCCTCTGTTAAACATATTTCAATTAATCTTTCTCCATTCTGATTAACCATGTCAATTCCTTCTTTCCCCATCACTTTTTCAACGTCGGTATTATCCTTCCCTACCTTAGCATTGAAGTCCCCCATAGCAATTAGGATGTCGTGTTTAGGGACTTTGTTGATGATTTGTTGTAGTTGGTGATAAAAGTCGTCTTTCACATCATCATCTGCATCATTTGTGGGTGCATAACACTGTATTATTGTCATTCTTCCGTGTCGTAGGTTGTATCGTGCTCTTATTATACGACTGTTCACTGGTTCCCATTCTACAAGGCTCTTTGCAGCTACATTTGACATAATAATGCCCACTCCGTCTCGGAATTTATTGTCATTTCTACCTGAATGTATAATTAACTTACCGTTTTCCGCCGATCTTTTACCTGCTTCTGGCCATCGCATTTCGCTGATGCCCAGTATGTCTAGATGGTATCTCTCCATTTCTTTGATGACCTGGTTAGTTCTTGTTGGTGCTGCCATCGTTCTCACATTCCAGAATCCAACCCTTGTCACATGTTTGGGGCCGACGAATGAGCTCTTCGGAGTTGGCATCCCTGATGCTCGGTTGGTTTCTCTGCGAGTTTCCATAACGATATCTTTTTTTCCTATCTGGAGTTGCCTCTAGATAGGTCTCAGGATAAGGTTGTTAGCCTTATGCCCAACTCCCGGTACATGATATGTAACAGATCATTTATATTTCAAACATACAATAAGTCTGAGTTTGCAACACGAAAATGGAACCCCAAAACTGTGTATTTAAAATTGTTTATGTATATAGTAATACCTGGTGCAGGAACAAATAAAGACACAAAGAGTAAAATAAATAACGCAAGAACAGCTTTCATTAACATTAAAAAAATATCTGGAAATCATCCTAGTACAGTACTACGGTAGAATCAACTTAAAGCTGTACCAAATTTCTGTGTTATCCATACTCTCTGTGAAGCAGAATGCTGAAGAATACTGAAAAGGAAATGAGCAAATTATCTTCATTCGACACAACCTGCCTCAGGAAGATTTTCAACAATTACTGGTCACGAACAGAAAACAATAGAGGCCTACTTGCTCAATGTGAGGAAGAAGATATCATTGTCATAATAGCCCAAAAAGAAAAAAAATGCTAGAAATGGACATGACCAATGTGCACCGATGAGACCCCAGCTACATCTCTAATCAGTCATGAGATGGACACCCAAGAGAAAAAAAAAGAGAGCTCGATCAAAGGCTACCTGGAGGAGAAATGAGGAGGCAGAAATGGGTAGTATGCAGTACAGTTGGGGCAGAATACAAGAGGTGAAGAGAATTTGTTGCTGTCCTACAAGATGCCACAGGGATTACTGGGCGGTGACTGCTTATCCAAGTGGTTCTCTATTTTTGGTCCGTGGAAAATGTTTAACAACCGATGTTTCGACGAATCCTGTCTGGAGGAAGGAACTTTTTCCACGTATTTCTGGTGCTCACGATTTTGCAGCCTCGGTGACAAAGTAATATGACGGCGCTCTATAGTCGGACAAGTGCGTAAAAGAACAAAAAGGATGCTAGAAAGTTGCTGATCTCTGGCGTTGCTGCAACCTGGATGACGTTTCGACAAGGTCGTCGCCATTCGCGACCGTGCAAACTAGACCATCATAGCAAGACGGTGACCTTCGCCGCCATTTTTTTCTGGAAAAAAATTCGATTGCAATTATAGCACATGGCTACCACACAGATATGAAGCTTTTCCGAAGTATGGGGATCCGTGGCCTTGTTTTAAAACTATAAGGGATCCGTGGCCTTGATTGTGAAACTATGAGGGATCCGTGGCCTTGATTGTGAAACTATGAGGGATTCGTGACCTTGATTGTGAAACTATGAGGGATCCGTGGCCTTGATTTGGAAACTATAAGGGATACGTGGCCTTCATTTTGAAACTATAAAGGATACGTGGCCTTGATTTTGAAACTATAAGGGATCCGTGGTCTTGATTTGGAAACTATAAAGAATTCGCTGATTTTTGTTAACTGGGAACTACTGGGTTAGCCGATCGCGACCAAGGACATGGATGGATGCATGGATGGATGGATGAATGCATGGATGGATGCATGGATGGATGGATGGATGAATGGATGGATGAATGGATGGATGGATGCATGGATGGATGGATGGATGAATGGATGGATGGATGCATGGATGGATGGATGGATGGATGGATGGATGGATGGATGGATGAATGGATGCATGGATGGATGGACGGATGGATGCATGGATGGATGCAGATGATATATATATATATATATATGTAACAAAATTATTTTAAATTTTATTAATCCACAAAGTAAAGCCAAGTATAAAAGATCATTCCATCAATCACGAGGACTGATAAAAACGGAGAAGAGCTCTCAAAAAAGTCAACTCTGGGTGTGCCTGCAGTGTATCATTTTAGGAGAACGTAAGAGCCAAAACTAAAGACAAAAGATCCAAGCTAAAACAAACTAAAACTTCCAGTGCAGACATCTTTTATTGTCAAATGGTCGGGTATGAAATTATATAAAAATTATAATCATTTTTGAGATAGGATGGGCACCAAGCTAATTCTTTTCAGTTTTTACAGAGAGCAAACAATTACCTTTTCAAGTCGTTTTCTAAATCGAAAAGCAAAAATATACTAAAATAAGAAATGAATTTGTTTAAAAAGTAATTTATCGTTCATTTACTACGTTAACTTTTTTGGACATCATGAACATAAATTGTCGAAAAAAGATATGGATTGAGGCGAATGCTTTGTTATTAACGTACAAGTGGTACATTAACTGCAGTGTTTATCGGTGCAATGAACAGTTGTCAGATAATGTTCTACGAAACTACATTCACTGGAACAATATTTACCTTATTGAAAAATACGTGTCCACGGGAAATGTACCACGTGAAGCGAAATCAAAGACTCTCTTCTGAAGGTATACTTTGTAAATCTTTATTTCAATATCTGCATTTCAGAAAATACAAATAAATCTATCTATCTATCTATCTATCTATCTATCTATCTATCTATCTATCTATCTATCTATCTATCTATCTATCTATCTATCTATCTATCTATCTATCTATCTATCTATCTATCTATCCGTCCGTCCCTCTGTCTGTCTGTCTGTTCTTATGAAAGCTAAGTAAGTCCAGTGTCCAAATGATTTCCCTCTAATGAATAAGATTCGGGACCTCAAAGCACTTTACAAGATTAATCTTAGAGTCGACCTGTCTATACAATGATTTATTTCAGTGTTTATGTTCTGGTCATCTATGTCACCATTTCATTTCTCATATTTATTTGAGTGTTGCTAAGTATAAAGTGGAATGAATTCAAGAACAATGCAGAGATAAGACAGGTGACTGAACAACAACCAGTCTCACGGGTGATCAGGAAAAGGAGATGGACATATGTTGGCCACTTGATGAGAAGAAATGAGCAGAGAATCCCAAAACAAGCTATCAAGTGGAACACAACAGGCCGAAGAAAAAGGGGCAGACCGCGTGAAACTCTGAAGAGAACATTATTAAGAGAGGCCAAGTTAACAGGCATAAAATCCTTTGATGAGGTTGAAAGACTCGCCGAAGACAGGAAAAATTGGCGAACTACTTTGCGAGCCCTATGTGACGTCTAACGGCACGGGAAGGATATAAGATATATAAGATAAGTATAAAAGTCGTTTACAATAGGATAAAACTGCAAGAACAGAAATACAGAATACAGAAATATATTAGCAAGTTTCAGAATGAATCTTATTATGTTCCTCATATAATCAGATCCTAATGTTTAACACATGAAGGTAGAAAATATTGTTTGGGACTGGAATAAGAGGTAATACATAGTTACGTGCATCAGCAGCAGGCCATCTTGCTCACAAACGAGAAGCCTACAGGAGTGCTGTTTGGGAGGCAAAGTTCCACAAGGGACATACAAATGAATGAATGAATGAACATAGTTACGGTAAACAGAGACTCACTTTATTTTGCAACTTTTCCTAAGAGAGTCAATTTTCACTGTATTTTCAGGAGGTAAAGAATGAAAGGGGAGGTCATGATAGAGCATGCGGATAATATAATAAAGTAGAATACAACCATTTAATCAGCATGACAAAGAGAGGGATAATATAATAAAGTAGAATACAACCATTTAATCAGCATAACAAAGAGAGGGATAATATAATAAAGTAGAATACAACTATTTAATCAGCATGACAAAGAGAGGGATAATATAATAAAGTAGAATACAACCACTTAATCAGCATAACAAAGAGAGGGATAATATAATAAAGTAGAATACAACTATTTAATCAGCATAACAAAGAGAGGGATAATATAATAAAGTAGAATACAACCATTTAATCAGCATGACAAAGAGAGGGATAATATAATAAAGTAGAATACAACTATTTAATCAGCATAACAAAGAGAGGGATAATATAATAAAGTAGAATACAACTATTTAATCAGCATGGCAAAGAGAGGGATAATATATAATAAAGTAGAATACAATTATTTAATCAGCATGACAAAGAGAGGGATAATATAATAAAGTAGAATACAACTATTTGATCAGCATAACGAAGAGAGGGATAATGTAAAAATTAATTAGTTAGTTAGGAAGAACCGTTATCCATGCATTCTGGACACATCCGTGAGTGTTTCGATCTACTCTTCAGTATCTCCTTCAACGTAGAGTAACTGATGACATCTGTTCTTTATTGGTCGACCATTCATCCGGAGCTCTTACTGAATCGTTCATTTTTTTCTATCCAAAGTTTTCTAATGAAAATCTTCATTCTAAACAACTACGTTGATTCACAGTTGTCAGTGAAGATCTATGTTTGACCATCTACTCTTACAGCTGCCTGCTCTCCCACCATGACACCTGAGTTGGCCAACTGATCTACTCTTTCACTTCCTCTAACACCTGCAAGGCCTGTTACAAAAGTGAAAGTCAGTGACAAAAGTATCTGTGACATCTGCAGGGACTCGAACAACTTTTGCATTAGATGGGCAGCCTAAATTTTATTTATTATGCTCATCGCATCGGTCAAGATGCATGCTTACTCAGTGTTGTTGTTTGCAGTCATGGTTTCAGTTGTGTGGCTGAATGTTTTTGCAACAAAAGCACTGCTGACTTCTTCTCATTGTTCTGCATTTGAGTTGACTGTAAAGGATCAGGCACGGCGTCACCATGTGTTTTAATAATTAATGCTTTGGCTTCGGAATCTGTTGCAGTAGAAATATGTTCTATGCATCTTATGTCGAGTGTAACATAGTGTAGGTATCTAATCCTGTCCAGAATCTTAGGAGGGCACAACTCACTGATTAAATCTTCTGTCATCCATCTACGGCGACAGGTTTTGAGCCTTTATTATTTTGCTCTTACCAGTTCACTGTGGAGTGGGTGTGCCTTGTTCACGCTTATTCAGAGATAGGTTTGTGGACTGAATAATTTTACTTTGCTGTGAATGGTGAGAAAGACTAGAAGGTACCGCATGGTCTTGTAGGACGCGTCTCTGGTGCATGTATGGATTTTGCGCGTTGATTCATTCTGTTTTTTTTTTTCAAGCCTTCAAACAGAAAGCTTTATAAAACGAATTTAACTATTGAATCAGCTTTGATAAACAAAGAATAAAGTAGAATTCAAAGATATAATTAATATGACCTAGGAAGGATAACACGCTGAAACAGAATCCAGTTACTTACTTTTACCAGCGTTCACGAACCCTACGAACGTAAGATGACAAAACACAATCCACCAGGCGGAGATCACGCGGATGCCATCAATTGCTGGCAGAGATTCTGGGTTTTGGTTTGTGTTGAGAAAACTTTTAGTATTAGAGAAGATGGAGAAGGCCAGCAGAATTTTACCGACATCACCTGTTCATAAATTAACAGTTTCGTGATCGAAAATAAAATGTCAGCAAAGATCAGCGTTAAGCTTCTAAATGTAAAATATGTAGATAGAATTTTGTTTGAAAACTATTGTGCAAAACTTTAATTTATTACCAAAGCACGTAGAAGTAGACTTTATTATATATTCATTTGACATTTCACATATATGTAGCCACAATAAGATTCGTTTATTTTTCTATTTCATTCTACATAAAGACTGAGCATCAAAAAAGAGGAATAGTCTCAGGAAGATGAATATATTCTGCTACCGCAAGAGATATTACACCTGCAGCTGCGATGTTATATTTAATGAAAGATGAAGAGAAAAAAAAATTCCATAGGATCCCTAGCATGTTAGTTCCATGTTAGAATAAGAATGAAAGTGAATAATAAAAATTCAAAGAGGTGTAGACACTATACTAGGATCTGATAATGATAAAGTACATTTCTGGTTAATATATAACAGAAAAAAATAGTTTACAAATTCCGTTGAAAGTTTTTTTTCTCATCCATTCTCCACTACAGAATCTTAAATGGGATGGTAGGGTATGCTTCTGTTTCTGAAGAACTAATAAGTACAGGGAGTCCCGAACATGATATTAATATATTCCAGAATTCTCTTCCGTCTACTAATCCGATGTATTGAGTTCATGTCCTAACAGTGGATTTTTTTTTCTGGTACCACCACACCAAAACTGCACCGGGATCCACCCAGCCTCTAAAACTTGGTATCAGAGGAACCTGTGAAGGTACATGCGGCCAGGTGTGATACTGACCACATCACACTTTCATGTGCTGGTAGTTTTGGCAATACGGGCTTAACACGTTATTCGCAACATGCCTTAATGGCATGGAAATTGGAATTGTACATTTTACCCTTCACAAATCTTTACGGGGGTGATCTTTTACTTATGTCTTGATGGCCTCTTCCTGCCCACCCCCTCCTCAGGTTTACCTTCACCACCCATCAACATACCCTAGTTTACGAACACATACATGATAAATAGGCCAGGAATAAAATAGAGAGTAGGGTAAATAGTTTTGTTTTTTTTTAAATTTACACGTACTGCACTTTTATGTTTCATTATTATTATTATCGTAGAGACTCTGTGCTTGCCATTAACTTTCCCAGCATCTTTTATGCGAGTAGAATCATTGACAGTAGTGCTTACAGTTTATAGCACGAAATCTTCCTTATGTGCGTGTGGGGAGAACATTTGTTCGCTCTATAATTCCATATCATTCTCAATTTCACCTCCAGGTCGAAGCTTGCGAGAACTGGCTTGTATTATTAATCACTAAACCTGACATTTAGCATTCTATAGCTCACTGTAAAGTTCCTAATTTCTACTTCTAGGAACTTGTCAGATCTTGACAGATAACTATAAATGTGTAGATGTGATTCCTGTATAAAGTTTCACATTTGTGGAACGTTCTAATGTTCGAGAGATTTCCTTTCTACTACACTGACCAGAGTTTCCAGCTGCAGCTGAAGTACTTGGAACACCTTTCAGCTTTCCCAGGTGCGCTGACTTCTAGTTGCTTTGACATGAAATTCTCGAGTGTTTATATTTTGTGTAGTCGCTTTCCGAAAACTTTAAGCCGAACAGAGACATCTTACAAAGTGCATATTTATGTGTGTCGCTTTGTGTATGTCGAGAGCCTGCGAAATTTAATTTTCACTCTCTGTTCAGGAGGTAGCATTTGTCTCAGTTCTAAAACTGGCACTCAAACTGTTATGTAAGGAATATTGTTCTCGAAAACGGAGAATATCAGCCTGCAAAGCGAGACACACTGGGCTTTACTGCACATAAGACTATCGGTGGATAACAGGAAATAAGACATGCAGTTCAGTTCATGGATATTCAATCTCATCCAAGTCACACACTGGTTGAAAAGAAATTTGTTTTCTGTCGGCAGTTTCTTGCAAGGGATTAATCAGATATTGTTACATCTAGTGTTCTTGTGGAAGTACATTGACATCGTATAAACAGGTAAACAGTAACAAAATGTTTTAGATAAAACCCTTCATTCATAGCAATTACAGAGAGAGAGAGAGAAAGAGAGAGAGAGAGAGACTTTATGAACAGAGTTTGCCATAAAGAGAGGCTATTAAACCGGTTGTGATGCATTTCAAACACGAGCTCTGAAACAAAATTAATCTTATATAAATTTAACGAAGGTGTATGGCGGGCTGATTGGTTGAGAGATTAGGCGCTCGGTCTACTAATCCAACTGTATCGGGTTCAAGTCCCAGGAGTGGGATCTATTCTTCTGATACCACCACACCAAAAACAAAAAAGCCCCGAGTCCACTCAGCCTCTAAAAATGGGTACCAGAGGAATCTGGGAAGGTTAATGCTGCCAGGCGTGATACTGACCACATCACACTTTCATATGCTGATGATCTTGTAAATACGGACCCAGTAATGTACCCCCAATATGCCTTAGTGACATGTAAACGGGAACTTTACCTTTTGTTTTAGTGTATCCAGTTAGACACACGAAAAGTTTACTTAAAACGTGAAAGTTTACCTTGCAAAAAATTATTGTAACTTTTTCTTCCAGTCAGTGAATCTTTACTTCTTTCTGGGTCTCCCAGAGTATCGCAACTTGCTGAGGGATCAGAGCACTTCCACTGATTTGTTTGTTTAAGCTCATTAACATCGTTAAGGCCTATGTCTGTCTGATGACAGTTTAGTCCCACTTCCTGCATTTCTGAATCTACTGGCCTGTGTGTTGATGTACTTAATAATCCACACCATCTAGGTCTGTTGACAAAGACAATGTCAACAACTGTACCACTTAGCGAACCAATTACGAAATGGTAATATCTTACATAGCAATAACTGTAGGCGCAGTAATTTCTGTCCGTTCGGTTCTACAATCCGTTTCCAAAGAATAGATGACAGCAGAAAGGTTCAGTATCCTTAGACCTATAGACGTGAATGACCGATTGTTAGCATAACAATTTATTCAAGTGAATTAGTTTATTTGTATATAGCAAACAAATAAAATCACAATTCATGTGAGATAAAGAATTTATTTCTGTTTTTAGACCTAATTACAAAACTACTATGTGAAGAACCTACGAAAAGCAAATTATACTGTTATAATATACCAGTGAGGAATGTAAATCTCTAAGAAATTATTAGATATGCTATGAAAAAATGAGCAGAAACAGTCCCGTTTGATTAGAACAGAAAGTGGATATCAGCAGCTTCCCGTAGAAGGAAAGTAATTCTTAGATCTGGCAGCAGACCATCAGAAGTGACAACAATCGGTCCTAGCCTACCACAAGCCTCATCATTATGGTCGGTCCTCTTAATTGCTTACACATTTCGGATAACAGCTTGATGAGAGGAGACGAACGCTGTCTTACGCGAACGACACTCGTGTATGCAGGCAGGGAAAAGACAAAGTCTGAATTGTTCAGGGGCTGCAGGAAGAATTAGACCACTTACCGCCTTTTTGCAGCACCTCCAGGGAAATGGCTAACCTTGTAAAGGCAACTGTGACGTGGTTCTCCCTAAATAACCATCTTGTCAACAAACTATTGCCTGTAGTGAGCTTCTGTGGGGATCTCATTGTAAGAACTAACGCAATGCAGCATATGAACGTAAGGTTCGATCGCAGCGTATTGTTCAAAGATCAGGTAGACAATATCACAACTAAAGTCAGGAAAATATTAGCTGGAATAAAAATCTTGGCAAAAGCACATATTCAAAAGCTGTTACTATTTCTTTTACATCCGGTGGGGGGAGGTGGTTTGTCTTCTCGGTGATTAATTATGCATTCGCAATTTTTATATTCAACATCACACACACAGGAAGGCTTGAGATATTACAGAACAAAGCAGTGCATATTATCCGTGGATGCACCAGCGACACATGCTCTAAGGTCATGAGGTATCTTCTAGATTTTCCAACCACAGATAGCAGAATAAAATTAGTTCACTCATATCTTAAAATAAGCGCACACAAATCACACAGCTCTAAAAGTGAACAGGTAAGAGCAAAAAGAAACAGGTTGAAGAGTTGAAAACCGTGGAATGCGGAAGATGTAATCCTGTTAGTTTTGCCCTCTTGAGAATATAGATCCTTAACAGGAATTGGTACCTTCACCACCAAACACTAAAGTGGCTCTGTCTCTTTTTTACACTCGTCATAAGATGCAGAGGACATATTTCTGCTGCAGCAAATGTTGAAGTCAAAGACTAATTAATGAAAACACCAGAGATGGCGACGCCGTTATTTATACAAACGAATCGGTTGTTTGGGGGTTAGGGTATGCCCGAGACTTTACAGTCAGCTAAATGCAGAACAGTGAAAGAAGTCAGCGGTGCCTTTGCTGCAAAAACAAGCGACCAGACCGTGAAAACCATGACTGCAACAAAAAGCCTGAGCTGACTCAAGTCACAATACTACACATAAACATGCGTATTGAGCGACACGATGAACATAGTAACGAAAATAAATTCATTCTCGCCATCTAAGACAAAAGTGGCTCGAATCCCTGAAAATATCACAGATATTTATGTCACTGACCTGGTTCTAAGGACTGTTATTGCGGGGGTGGAGTGGAGGATATGCTCTCCACTCCAGTGGCATGCGTCTCAAATAGCTTCTGACAGTCAAGTCCAGCTCCTGGCCTTCTCGTGGCAGAACTGTTTAAACTGTCAGAAAAAGGGCCGAAGGCGAATATCTGGCGCCTGAAAACCAGACGCTTCGGGTAGATGAGAGTCATGTTTGGTAGCTCATCTACCGCTGCTGACGAGATTCTTCAGCTGCCGTGCGTGGAGTGGGCTCCTCCCGGCCAATGAAGAAAGGAGCAAAAGGGGTTGCCGTGTGGAACCACGGTGGAAAAGGTGAAAAAAAGGAATAAGTAAAGTAAACAGCAGTCAAATCACGGCACCTGTGGTCTGAGGGTCGGCCACGTCCTAAGTGCACTCATATCGGGCGAAATGCCTGAACTGTCTAAGACATAGTTCGTGAGATGCTTCAGAAGCCGTGCGTGGAGTGAAACTTCTCCCGGCCAAGGAACAAAATGCGGAAAAGCAATCAGGGTTGCTGCGTGGCGCCGATGTAAAAAGGCGCTGGAAAGGATAAAGTGAAGCTTAATCGGTATGTCCAGTAGTATCGCGGCGAGAGCTACCCATACCATGGAGCGTCTGTTCTAGAGGTCGGCCACGTCCGAAACACACCCATACCTGTAAAATATGCCTAAACTGGCTTACACCAGGGGTGAAACTTCATGGCTACGCATGTCACGGTACCTCTGCTCTAGAGGTCGGTCATGTCCTAAACACACCCATACTGGAATAATATGCCTAAACCGGCTCAACCCAGGGGTGAAAGTCACTAGTGGCGAGGATTCGTCCTCCTGGACAAAAGCTCCGTCCTGGTCACAACTAGGGAGGGTAGCGGCAACGACAACAAAATGCTGAAGTCGGAGATACTGGACCAGGGCAGTCTAGATAGGCAGCCACCTCTCACCCGGCTGGGATAGGCAACCACCTCTCACCCGGCGGGGATGTGTACGTATCCTAATCACGCTGAGGTTTTCCGGTGAGAAACTCCAACGCCGGAATGGAGGGGCAACCACCTCTAACCCGGCGGTGATACACGGGTATCTCAAAACACGTCGAGGTTTTCCGGTGAGAAAGTCCAGCTCTAGATCAAACTGGTGCAAGGAAAACCATGGTGTCAGGCAATCCCGCTTCTGAGACCCACCAAAAAATACAAGCTAAAGCCGTGCGATACTCTGAACCTTTTGTGGTCCAGTCAGGGACCTCGCGTGGACCACACGGGGGACCATGGGACCTATAGAGGACCACAGGAGTAAATTCAGTAGGATCACAGGGCGGTCCTGGTGGTAGAAGCGAGCGAAGAAGAAGATGTCACTGACCTTTATTTTTGTAGGAGCCCATGCAAGTGTCAGGAGAAATGAAAGAGTAGATCCGTTGGCCAACTCAGCTGTCATGGAGGGAGGGCAGGCAATGGATCGAGCAGACCTGCTGTAAGAGAAGATGGGTGGATAAAAGACTGCACTGAAACTTTGAAACTTTTCGTCATTGTTAAGAATGAAGAATTTGGCTTGGAAACTTTGGATGGCGAAAAACTGAACGACTCATCAAGAGCTCCAACAGATGGTCAGCCAACAAAGAACAGGTGTCATCAGTTACTTTGCGCTGAAGGAGATACTGAAGACTAGACCGGAACAACTTTGGAAGTTTCCAGAGTGCATGGATGATGGGCCTTCCTGTCTCACCAATTATCTAAGATGAGAAACAATGTATACACGATGAACAAAGAATTTATTTAAAGGCAATGTTAAAACCAAAGTGAACAACTTTTAGACAAGTACATGTGGTCATTCAGACTAATTACAAGGACTTCTGAATTCAAGAGTAGAAAATGATAAGCCAGAGCCGTTTAAGAAATTTAGAGTCAATTTGTTCATTATATATCTCTCTCACTGAACATCAGAGCAGAAATTCTAAGATACTATACTTCCTCTGTAGAAGTACAGCGTGGCCAGTAATAGTGTACCAGTATTTGCAGCAAGATATTGCACATGAAATCTTAACGCGCACGGGCATTATGGAACCATCACTAAATATTTTATTAAGTGAAAGAGAGTAGTAACTGAATAAAGAAAAGTGATGAAAGAGAACATTCCTTGGAGATCTTGACGTAGCCTACTGACACGAAAAGTATAAGAAGGAAGGAGGAGGACAGTCAAGAGGAAAAAAAAACACACGCACACAAAGGAAACACAGAAAGAACAGATAGAAGGGAGACACACAGACAAACAGAGACACGGACAGACACGCAGAGAGGCTCTTTAGCAGTCACTGTATAGATACTTTTTAGTCGATGTATAGATACTTGTTTTAGTCAGTGTATAGATACTTGCTTTAGTCAGTGTATAGATACTTTTTAGTCAGTGTATAGACACTTGTTTTCGGAGATGTGTCCTTGTAAAGATAAAGAAATAAACATCGACAAAGATCAAGTCCTCGTCAGTTTACCTACTTCTGCGTCATCAGTTCAGTTGGAGAATCTTTGCCTCGCAGTTTTTGGTTGTGTTCATTTGTGGACTGACATGTAACACAGGAATTTTTAGAAGATGACGTGAAATGATAATAAAAGTACACGGATTACTGCTACAATAATTAGTGTATAAGTATATAGCTATACACGAAGCACTGGAGTAAAGCTGTGATACCAGAGTAATCGTTAAGTAATTAAGCTGCTCCTACTTTTTTCCTATTTTATACATACTGCTACAATAGCGCTAATACAAAGATCGTTAGCGGCAATAGAGATACTGTTTAGTAGAAAATATGTTTTTATGTGAACAGCTGTAATGCTGTACATGGAATATAGATTAAATGTCACTGACTTCGTCAGAATCATAAAACAAATGCAAACAACATTCATTGGGCATATGACGTGAAGGGGATGTCATCGGTGATGGTGAAGGGTAAGGGAAGGATTTACATAATCAAGAGAGTGAAGAACAGAAAGGAGAGGCATATTAAAAAGAGAAGAGAAGATAATGGGCATTTTAATTTGATGGAGAGATAGATAGCCACCAGCTCAGCTCATGGAAAATACGAGGAATTATTATCTATGAAGAAGTCTGATCGACAGTAGTTGCTGACAAAATGATGATAATGATGATGACGACGATATTAATGTTGATAATGATCACACGTTGCAATAATGATTTTAAAATGAATGAAATAAACGCGCTAATGAGATATAATAATGGCGTTTTTCATCTTAAAAGGCATTTCTAAAGCAGAAAAATGTCGACTGTTCTACAAGTTTGGCGACGAAAAATTTACTGAAAAGCTTCTGTCACACCTGATTCTATTATACTGTTGCAGACACTGGTTGTGTTGCAATTTCAAGTCATTTCTGTTGTTTTCTGTGTCCTTTTATTCATGAAATGACTCTGTATCTTTACACAAGAGCTGCCCTTCGTGTTGCTTGGTCTTTGGCCATTTCTTTCAAGTGTTTATTGACTTAGAAGAAGTCTCATCTGCACGACTTGCCAAAATCTTCTATAATACTTTTTTTTAACTTCACGGCCTCCCTCCACATAGAAGACACGACGACTTTAATTGCAATAAATGGAAGGGTAACAATATTGTACTACAAAGTCACCAAAGGGAGAAAATCTTAGTGCTTCTATTTTCCTTGACCTGATAAGCACACAAGGGAGTAAAGCGACCAGCATCACGCCTGAACAACGGAAAAACAAAACGTGAACGCCGACAATAACCATCCCATTCACGATAAAAATTTCACACAGAGAGAAACTGTTAGATTTATGTCCACCTGAAAATACTGTAATCTACTGTAGTGCAGTATTACTATAAATGGTTAACTTTAAATTCCTAAATATTATTTTTAAACAGTATTCTACTTTATATAATCACACCACACACTTCATAATCACGTTTTACCATTATTAACGAGGTTTGTAATATCCTCTTGAGAACAAGTATCGGGCATACATGTCCCATAGTCCAGTCGAGTTCTACGTTCATTTTTCTAGAGAGAAAACAAAACATGTCTACATACATAGAGAATGCTTTCTCCGCTCATTTTTATAATATATTAAATATAATGTATTAATTTTAGTGCTTCCAAGAGGAATGAATGAATGAATGAATGATTGAATGGTCTATATTTTTAAAGGGCAAAGAATTGGGCACGCAAGCCCGTCTTACGATTTAATACAAGTATACAAACCACATTAGGAAAAAAACATATCAAAAGAGTGTAATTAACCCATTACATTCAAAGTAAAAGAGAAGGAGTAATTAACCTAATAAAATAGCTCACACACAGACGTATACATAAAAAAATACATTTTCAGTAGAGATATTCTAACATATTTTTTTAACAAGCATTAAAATAGTTTATTACAATATCTAACAATTTACTTTTCGGCCTAAGTCATTTTAGTACTTAATGGCTGGCGAGTAATGGGTTGAGAGAGTGCTGGTTATTCTATGGAGGCATATAACTACAAGAAAGTGAATAATGAAAAAAATGTTTCAGTTAAAGAATGACGTATTACTAATGAATTTTAAATGATAGGGGAGGGTTTTCCAGAGCTGTACTGCAGAGTATGCAAGGCTTTTCTTGTACAGATCAATCCTGGGTTTAGGAGCAAGACATTTTTTAAACGCTGGCTATGTTTAGTGTTATACGTAATCAGTGACCACAAGTAAGGCGGAGCATTGTGCGACAAAATTCTGTGAACAAATTTAACTTTGTTAAAAATGACTCTATATTTGAGGGGTAGAATTCAGATTTAATGCTCGTTTATTAAGTGAGTGGAGCCTTTTTGTGTTTGAGACTGAACATTCATTCCAGATTGTGAAACAGTAATCTAAATGTGTATGTATATGTGATATGTAGTATATTTTTTCTTCTGTCTTTGTCGATAAAGTGTTTGATTTTGGCTAGTTGGTAAACTTTCTGTGCAATGAAGTTTGTTAGGTTATGTACCTGAAAATTTCAAGTTAAATGTTGATCAGTGATGAGTCCTAGAGTTTTATGTTCATGAACATTTTCTATTGCCTTAGTCCCAACACAAAGCTGTAGTGAAGTTTTTGTTGCATTCTGCAGTTTCTGACTTGTAGTGATGAGCATGAAGTTAGTTTTGTTGGTGTTCATCAGCATACCATTTTTTTTTTACTCCATTTAATCAAACTGTTTATATAATTTTGGAACGTTATCTGTAGGTTATTGATGTCATAGTCACTATTGTAAACAGTACAGTCATCAGCAAAAGATCACATGACGAGTGCTTTAAATGTAGTGGTAAATCGTTAATATAGATAGAAAAGAGATGAGGACCAAGAATAGAGCGTTGAGGAACACTAGTATCAGTCACAGAAGAGTCAGATATTATGTTTCTAAAGCAAACTACTTGCTTTCTAACTGAGAGAAAAAGATGTAATACATTTTGTCAGGTCAGGGTGTAATCTATAACTTTCCAGCTTTTTTTCAAGAATTTCATGATCAATCATATCGAATGCTTTCTTGAAATCAACAAAAAGGATCACGCATTTTATCATCATTTATATTAGACAGTCAGTTGTCTACCATTTTAGTTAATGCTGTGAGGCAGAAGTGATTTGGTCTAAAACCTGTTAGTAGATTTTGTTCCTGTATGTTTAGAGGTGTTAACTTTTGTATATATTTTTCAAAAGGTTTGGATAATGATTACAGAATGGATATTGGTCTGTAGTTTGAGAGGTCACTAGTCTATCCAGTTTTAAAAAGAGGAAACACTTTGGCGAGTTTAAAAGCATCAGGGGAAGAGTGTTTGTCAATGCACAAATTGTATACGTATGTTAGTGTGTTGTAATGACTGGTGCAGCGTAGCGTAGTATCCTGTTACTAATGTCATCACATCCTGCTGAGTTAGTGTTCTAACCGGATGTAATTATAAACCTCACCGACTGTGAGTAAAGGAATACTTAGTTGTTTTAGCTTTACACATTTACTGTCGCTGTAAGTTTTCAACTCAGGCGCAATCAGGGGTCGGTAATGAAGATTTTAGAATATTAATTTCTTCCCTAAAATGTTCACTGGGGTTAGTGCAAGTATGTTCACCATTAAGTGTTTGTGGGTCAAATTGTGTCCTTTTATTTACGAGAGTATTAATCGCTTCCCAAATTGATTTACTATCAGTTTTGTCTTTCACTAAATTTCTGAAGTAATTTTTCTTTTCCTGCCTAATTAGGTACTGCACCTTATTCCTAAGTGAACGATAGCTAATAACAGTTCTGCTTTTATGGGCTTCATCCCGTTTCCTCATGAGCTGCAAAATATCAGGCGTTATCCACGGGTATTTTGTTACCTGTTTTACTCTCATTTCTTTGATAGGGACATGCGTTTCAAAAATATTTCGAAATATCTCAATCCAGTATTCGATAGCCTCATCTGGATTATTTAACTGGTAAACGTACGTACCGAAGCTTTTAGCTCAGTTAAAAATAATTCCAAGTTAAAGTCTTTAAAGTTCCTACATTTGATGCTGGTATGTTTATGTTTAGGCATTTTATATCCCTTTATGTGACAACGTACAGCAGACCGGGTAGTGATCACTCAGCGACACATGAGGTAACAGAAGTCAGCACTGAAAAATTACGCTGAGTACATATAAACGTTGTTTCAATCTTTTTTTTCAGTGTTATTTCATGGCTTTACCTGGGGTTGTCACTCTCTTTCTTTCACAGCACATTTCATCCACTGCATTCAATTTCTTCAGATTCTCTGCGTGTAAGGTAAAATAAACCCTACAAACTATTATTATATGTATCAAGAAAACTATTTGGCAATAAAAGCTAAAGTCACTGGTTGCTTCTGTGGAGACAATAAAAAAAAATATGACTGAAAAGATATGTATGAGATAGTTAGCTGTTTCATATAAAACTTCAAACTGACGTTTTAATATACAATGGCACTTTTGATCTTAGCCGACGGTTTTGAAGGAACAAATTGTAAGGATGGCGATTTAACATTTTCGTAAAGTATATTGCTCGCCTGGGCAACTGGTATGAAGAAAGAGACATGTTCATGTTAAGTGCTCCCTTTCTCAACTCTTCTGATCAGCTCCGAAGGGAGGAAACAAACTGATGAGTCTGACAATCAGAGTTTCAGGGGATGCGAAAAGTTGAGTCTGCCTAACGATCTAAGAACTTCGCCAGTCTGTCTACGATCTAAGAACTTCGCCAGTCTATCTACGATCTAAGAACTTCGCCAGTCTATCTACGATCTAAGAACTTCGCCAGTCTATCTACGATTTAAGAACTTCGCCAGTCTATCAACGATCTAAGAACTTCTGGATTTTTCTTTCAGGATTTGGACTTTTGACAGATATTAGAAAGAATAAAATATTTGTCGTTTAATATTCTTGGCGGAATTAAGAAAGAGGGCGAAGGAGAAGATCACATTACTGGTATCAATAGTAGTAAACCTGAATTCTAATATGGTACTCTTTGCAGTCGATGCTGTGAAGATGTTGAGCCACAGTATCGTATCGGCGTGGATGCGGGTTATGACAGCTACTTCTTCAGTCTCGGAGTGATGCTAAAAAGCAGGGGGTGTGCAATGCTTCTTTATCGGACTCCACCACAATGGAGACAATGGCGATCCCTGCTAACAACCAGGCCAGGCGTGTTACTGTGGGTACCAACGAAGAGGTGGGACAGGGTCTTGGTCAGCTACGATTCGCTAACCCTGACGCTATCATGTTAGCTACGGCTCGTTGATTGCCAAATCGCATAGTGTCGTGGCCTACGTGTATATACTCAAGGAAAAGAAATAAGTGTACAGTACTTTAGTGCACGTGTTCTTGGGGTGAACTCAAATAAAAGCTGGCGCACAGTTGTGTGGTTGTGTGTGAGTGTTATTCACAAATACACTATTATATATATATATATATATATATATATATATATATATATATCATTAGAGAGTATTCCCCCCCCCCCTTTTATCCTCAGTCGTGGAGTCTCTCTCTCTCTCTCTCTCTCTCACACACACACACACACACACACTCATAAATATGTACAGGAAGTGTTTATAAAGACATTACCAACGCAGCAGGCACGACGGTCACCACACAGTAATTTCCTCTGTAGAGAACTGACCCATTTACATCCTTTGACGGCGCTTCCGTGTGTCTACACTGGTCGTAGTCTCCTGGTATCTGAAAGTCTGTCACCTGTAGAAAACTATAGGGCTTTCCCCAAGAGTCCAGCACTAAACAAGAATACAAAAATAATAATCATGAACATTAAAATGTTTCAATGAAAATTCAAAACATAAATAAAAATCCATATTAAACTCTACCACACTGAAGGAAACCGACTGCTTATTGTTGTAATGTTACATTTTTCACTCCAGAATTTATTATCCAGGCTCTCCCACAATAAATTTCTTAAGAGACTTCGGTAAAGAGATTTTTTAAAAAAAATGTTACTCTACTTGAATTTTAAAAATAGCTTTTGGATTAGAAATGTTCTACTTTCTATTTTATTAAATTTTCCCAAATATTTCAGCCTGGTTAGGTGAGTGGTTAAGTGTTAAGTTGTTTATCTAGTGTTACCAGTTTCAAGTCCCAGCAGTGGGACTTTTTTCTGGTACCACCAAAAGGCCACCTAAGTTTCAACCAGTCTCAAAAATGGATACCAATGAAATCTTTGAAGGTTCTTGCGGCCAGAGTGATAGTGACAGCATCACGCTTTCACGTGCCGAAGATCGTGGATATACGGGGCCAACATTGTATCCCCAGTATGCTTTAATGTCATGGAAACGGTAATTTTACCTTTTTTAAAACCTTCCACCAAATGTGGATGGTAATTCATGTAAATATTTTTGTGAATTCGCTTGTTTGTATGTGAGTATTTCATGATTGTTCATAATGGACGGCTGTACTGGGGCCTTTCTCCTATACTTGTGATCGTGGCTTGGGGATGCGTGAGATTAGGGGGAGATGAATGATGATAATACATTGAATTTGATAGATGATGATGTGCTGCTATAGAGAAGCAAGTGGGTGTTGTTGCCCTATTGCCTGTGAGTAACGGTTTTGGCTGTGGGGACTTTGTAGACATGGCGGATAGCAAGACAAGGACTGACGACTTCTTCTAGAAGCTGAAGATGACTTATTGTCATGTCCATTACCTAACACAAACCAGCGGAACTCAGGTGTGCAGCCTTTCTGTTCCTGCCCGTGTCATATCTCCAAGCAAATTCATCCTCCATACGTTCCGCCATCACAAAAATAATAAATAAAACAAAAATGTAGAATAAAATGAATGAAAATTGATGGCTGCCAAGGGCAACAAGGATTATTGTGATTTTACGCAGACCTTCACCCAGTTTAGTCAGAATCTTCGAAGAAACACAGAAGATCGACTATCCATAATTAGATGTTATTCCCAAATGACAGCTCCTATCAGCTTCTAAAGCATCTTTTTAAACATGGTTATTTCCCTCATGAGCATGAGTTATCTTCTACTTAACACAAAAATTCCCTTCTCAAAACAGGATTATGTTCTCCTTAAAAGCATAGTTTCCTCCTCATAACAAAATATAATTTCCTCATAAAGCCAAACATGATGACTTCCTCATGAAAGTGCACTAAACATGTTTCCTTCTCTTACCCAAAGACACAGGACAGCAAAGTACATTCTGTAGGGCATTTTCCGAAAAGTTGGAAACAAATAAACAATCTTAGATTTCGTACAATAAACTTTACCACTAAATACCTCAGTGCTCTCTTAAACTAAAAAGTTTTATATATGATAAATTTAGCCTAAAGAAGCAAATATTGGAAGCATACCAGATAATCACCTTATCTCGATAACAGGTGGTCCCTAACCCCAAAGTAGACAAACCTACTTCGCAATGTTTGATAAAGGAAAATATCAAAATACTGAGTTCTACAACCTCATTTAAATCACTCGATAATATCTAATGTAGAATTACATAGGAAATATAGCACTTAAACTTTATAAAAGGTCAGATATTTCAGCCTATCACGTGAGGTATCTTAACATAAAATTAATACTTGAATATATAACTGTACTCAGGGACTGAAAGTATGGCTGCCATGACCCGCTCCCAAGCCGACACGATGCTGTGGCTCAGCAACTTCACCGCATCGGCTGCAAAGAACACTAGCTCGTTTATCATGGCACGCAAAGATCAATGTTTAATGATATTATGTTACTTTATCGCTGTTCCTTTGCAGTGTCACTTTATCACGTAACTATTACTTGTATCCAAGTTAACTTTAACAGGTTTGTCCAAATGTCGCCTTCTTAATTCCAATTAAGGTTACTTGATTTTTAAATATCTTTTTAAAATGTTTATCTTCAAGTGTTCCTATAATGTGTATATTGCTGGTATATTTTCATATACATTAACTCTTTGTCACACAATAAGAAACTGGTTCATGAAAGAAGTGAACATGTGGCCACGAAGACAGCTGCAGTGATATGAGGAAGTCCCGCCGTCCAATATGCTAAATATACATTTTATTTACCGTCTTTATCGATAACGTTGGTAGCATACTGTAGAAATTTCGTCAAACATATCACAAGGAACTTACATAGCCAATAGAATTTCGTTGCTGAATAAGCATATGAAACACAGCCTTGACTTCTAAAACTATAGTCCTCCTAGTTCGTAAGTTCGTCACTTTGGCACAAATATCTATGTCTCGGAGCCCAGTTCTCCCAGTCTCTGATTATCTGTGTCTCAGTCTCTGGGTGTCCAAGAATCGTAATCTTGACTGTCCTCGTCGTCGTACAGTATATGTTGTCTTCAATTGCAGAGCACTATTGAATCGGGGTCCTCTTGCCTCTTCGCTGAAACTTCTGTCTCTTTCTGGCGGTCTTCCTCTAACGTCTGGACAGGTTTCCGTTTACTGACCGTCCTTGTTCAGACCATCCCCCTCTCTTGTCTTCTTGTCCTTTTCTATGGCTATCTTCTCTGCACCTCTTCTTCTCTGCTGTTCTTCTGCTGTTCTTCTTTCCTGTTGTTCTGACCGAAACTTTTTATCTTGTACTCCTGTCTGATGGTTGACCAATAGGTATTATTGCCTCTGCTTTTAGGTCTCCACTGGTTCCTATGAGTGTCCTGATTGATTCTCACGTCATAACCTGTCCGGTTAGCGTTTGTCTAGCGTCCATCCCTTTGCCTGTGGCAGCCCTGTGCTGTTTTTAATGATTGAGGGTCCGTTTACTTATTTGTCATGCCATTTCATAGACTATCTGTCGCCAACAAGACCCATGACCCTTCCTAAATCCATCTAGTCTCATTGTCTATTTTACCACCTCGTATTAGTTGTTTGTGTATCAGTGCCATGTTATCACGGGACCATCCTACCTTTTCATTCTGTCTGTCTCCTATGATCACCTTTGTCAGCGTCTTTTGTCATGCTAGTGTCATGGAAGTTTGTTTTATAGGTTTCTCTACATTTCCTACCTACTTTTTCTGTTGCTATTCAGTGTTACTATTTTGCCTACAATGTATTCATAATCATATTCATAATCATATTCATCATCATATTCATAATAATACTCATACTTATAATCACATTCATAATCATATTCATAATCCAATTTACGAGTTAGCAGTTCCAGGGAGATAGAAGAAGAACAAAAGAATGAGTCGAAAGGTCAGTCTTGATGCCATACCCGAACAAAAGTGGGTATTAGAATGGATGATGCAGTAGTTTCTGGTGTCACTAGATAGTGTTTCAACTTTGATAGGATATGTTCCTGTCGGCCTATTTGTAAAGAGGGCTACCTGCTTCCTCTTAATTTTGGGAAAAAGAAAGTCGCCTTGTCATGATTCTCATTACATTTGCTCAAAGGTGTAAACAGGTCAAAGAAAATGAGGCCTTAGCACCATAGATTCAAATATATCTCAAAATCATGAAGAGTGTCAGGTTTTTATGCATGGTCAAACTGACTTTACGTTTGTGACTTGACTCTTCCCAAATGCATCTACTGTTGCCACTCCCCTGCATTTATAATCTGGAGTGTTCCTTCCAGTTTCGTTTTCAATCATCAGTTATACTTTAACAATGCGATTTAGATTGCTTTTCATTAATCGCTTAATGACTTTCCAAAACTGTTTATCTTTATTTTTTTCTGTATACGAAATACGCTCATTTCTCGTCCATAACTGGATTCAAGGTTCTTTTAATATTACTTGAAAATGACTTTATGTTAGCAACAGTGATTTTCAAAGTGTCACCGCTAATCTTTTCGACCCCACTTAATCCAGTGGTCCCTGTGATAAGTTTTAATAAGACTATAATGGGAAGGTAATAGGCGCTTAATCATGAACCATTCAAAACTGCATGACACAGCTGTTAGAAGGCAATTCCTGTCTTCTAAAGCTGACACTTCATTCAGAATCTGATACGTTTTGTGTAGAAGCTTTGTAAATGTCACGCAGAAACACAAAACAGCTCATGACTGACAGCAAAGACAGTGTCTCTATTTGAAATCAAAGGTAGAATATTTCATTGGACCAAGTGATCAATTGATTGAAAAGCTTCCAGCAACTGGATGATTAACTTTGATGGGACAGTTATCAGATGTTGCAACATTCTTTCTTCATTGGAATTTATTATTGATTAAGTGAGCATCTCATGGCTATATTTTTAAAAGTATTTTTATTTCAGCAGCTAAATTCTTTCTTACTTACGTTTCAACGCCCAGAGCTCACCAGACATTGCTGCTTTTACAGCATATATAATATCCAGCTGGCACCTTGCTTGTGGTAAAAAGGCAGATGCCATTGTTTCTGGGATATTATCCAACAATAGTGGTAGAAAACTATGGAGTTTGTCTCTTATTTTCGAAAATATATGGAGAGGTGAAATCTCATCCAAGATTGACAGGTTTTCATTATGCTTCTCGGGAGAACTAGCAGCAGAGGTCAAAGGAGTTCCAGTAACTGTTGAAGTCGCGGGTGAAGAGTACAGAGTGGAGCTTCTAGAAAACGTGTCAGCGCCATATTCATTTGTCGTAGTGTCAGAAAAAGAGATTTCTTTTGTAACACTGACGGAACTTTCACAGCAACCTGTCAACAAGTTTTCAGAAGATATAATATGACATAAAATCATAAAATATTTCAGTTAAAGTTTAAAAACTGTTTTAAAGGTTTTTCCCTTTCATAAAAAAGTTTCTTAATTCGATTTTATTTTTTTATAAATATTTTAACTAAATTAATTTTAAATTTATATTTGGTTAGCGGGGTAGGGGTATCCACTGTCAAAGGAGAATTAAGACGCCTCCTTACCTCCGTCAGTCTACGGGACACCCTTGGGCAAGGTGGAGTACCCGTATGGCCCCCTGATCAGGGTGACGTGAAGCCATGGGAGCAGGTGGTGGATGGAATGGGAGAGCAGCTGACAGATAATGTTGGTTATGGTCACCATTCTATGATGGTAGGCAGATAATCTCAATGTAGGGACAATGCCTACGATCACTGACTAGTACAGTCACTGCCCGGAAGGAAAGCAATGGTAAACTAACTTCTAGAAATATACCAAGAAACCCAAACAGCAACATGGAAAGTCAAAGAGGAAAAAGATCTGGTGGTGAGTCCCCCAGGCCAGATAGATCTAATTTTAACACTGGGGAAGAGTGTGAGGCAGAGGTTAGTACTAGTAATTGTGATGACGGACAAAATCCTGACGGTGTTACCAAGGAAAACCCCTGCATCAAACTAACAAGAAAAATAAGAGTAGGAACATGGAATGTAAGAAGTATCTATGAGGAAAAATATCAAATAATACGTGACGAGATGAAAAGAACGGGGATACACATTTTGGGAATCTGCGAACATCGATGGAAAGGATCAGGACACTTTAAGAGCGAGAATGATAATATCTTTATATACTCTGGTGGAGAATTAGGAGGAAAGAATGGAGTGGCTTTTTACTTGGATAAATCAACATCAAAAGCATTACGAGGCCACAATCCAGTAAGTGATAAAATCCTCACAATCAGACATAAGGGCATTCCTAGAAATGTAACAATTATCCAGATATATGCACATACATCAGCAGCAGAAGAAGAGGAAGTAGAAGACTTTTATAACACACTGTAAACGAAGATAGACCAGTTACGGAAAAATCATATTGTATTAATAATGGGTGATTTTAATGTAAAGATTGGTACAGAAATAGCAGAAGATGAAGGACATGTTGTAGGGAAATTTAGCACAGGACATAGAAATGAGGCAGGTGACAATCTAATGGCGTTTTGTATGGAAAATGAGCTAATGATCGCTCAAACACTTTTTAAACAACATCCATGAAGACCTTACACATGGACATCACCCGATGGGAAAACCAGGAATCAAATAGATTACATTTTAGTGCAAAGAAGGTGCAGGTCAACTATAACATCAGCAAAAACTTTACCAGGTGCTGATTGTAACACGAACCATGAGTTATTAATAGCAGACATGAAGATAAGATTAAAAAAAAAACAGTTACAGGATCAAGACCACTCCGCTTTGATCTTACAAAAATACCAGAACAATACGGATTACAAATGAAGAACCGTTTCGAAATCCTGATGGCTGTACAGTAGGAGATGACACCAGATGAACTGACTACGCAGGCCAGAGATATCTTAATAACAACAGCTAAAGACATGGTTCCAGTAAAGAAAAGACAAAAAAATGGATGGATTACAGCAGGTACACTAGAACTGATAAAACAACGTAGAGAAATTAAGACTCAATGGAAAGTGACAAACAACAACAAATAGGAGTACAAAACTTTAACAAAAGAAATACGAAGAAACATAAGAAAAGACAAAAAAAAACAATACATACAAGATTATTGTGAAAGAATAGAATAACATCAGAAGTGTGGAATAGATAGTGAATTGTTTAAAGAAAAGAAGACATTGACGAGAAATGTCACACCTGAGCTAAATGTAATTTGTGATGAGATGGGGAATACCTTGACAGAGACAGAGGAAATTCTAGAAAGATAGAAGGAATATTGCAGAGGAATGTATGAAACAACCGACTGTGGAAGCAGAAATCAACAGTTTGAATTATTATTGGAGGAGAAAGAACCAGAACTGATAATAGAAGAAGTTTTATGGGCGATAAAGAATCTGAAAAATGGTAAATCACCAGGATGTGATGAGATAACAGCTGAAATTATTAAAGCAGGAGGAAAGGAATGTGCAACAATCTATCATGCATTATGTAAAAAGATATGGCATTGAGTTATTTGGCCAAAAGAATGGAAAAGAACTGTATTCACACCACTGCCAGGGTAACCTGAAATTATGCACAAACTATAGAACTGTTGCCCTGATTAGTCACCAATAAAATTCTGTTGAAAATCATAATGGGTAGACTTCAAAAGAAAATAGAAGAAATCATGCTGAACTTCTTTTGACAAATAAAAGGGTATTATTCTGGAGATTTTTCAGGAAAACGGACAAACGGTGAGCACTGCAACGTTCTGTTTTATTCTTAGAGATAAACTAGTAACTGCAACGTTTTGTTTTATTCTTAGAGATAAATTAGTAACTGCAACGTTCTGTTTTATTCTTAGAGATAAAGTAGTAACTGCAACGTTTTGTTTTATTCTTAGAGATAAACTAGTAACTGGAACGTTTTGTTTTATTCTTAGAGATAAATTAGTAACTGCAACGTTCTGTTTTATTCTTAGAGATAAACTAGTAACTGCAACGTTCTGTTTTATTCTTAGAGATAAACTAGTAACAGCAACGTTCTGTTTTATGCTTAGAGATAAACTAGTAACTGCAACGTTCTGTTTTATTCTTAGAGATAAACTAGTAACTGCAACGTTCTGTTTTATGCTTAGAGATAAACTAGTAACTGCACCGTTCTGTTTTATGCTTAGAGATAAACTAGTAACTGCAACGTTCTGTTTTATGCTTAGAGATAAACTAGTAACTGCAACGTACTGGTGTATGCTTAAAGATAAACTAGTAACTGCAACGTTCTGTTTTATTCTTAGAGATAAACTAGTAACTGCAACGTTCTGTTTTATTCTTAGAGATAAACTAGTAACTGCAACGTTCTGTTTTATTCTTAGAGATAAACTAGTAACTGCAACGTTCTGTTTTATTCTTAGAGATAAACTAGTAACTGCAACGTTCTGTTTTATGCTTAGAGATAAACTAGTAACTGCAACGTTCTGTTTTATGCTTAGAGATAAACTAGTAACTGCAACGTTCTGTTTTATGCTTAGAGATAACTAGTAACTGCACCGTTCTGTTTTATGCTTAGAGATAAACTAGTAACTGCACCGTTCTGTTTTATGCTTAGAGATAAACTAGTAACTGCAACGTTCTGTTTTATGCTTAGAGATAAACTAGTAACTGCAACGTACTGGTGTATGCTTAAAGATAAACTAGTAACTGCAACGTTCTGTTTTATTCTTAGAGATAAACTAGTAACTGCAACGTTCTGTTTTATTCTTAGAGATAAACTAGTAACTGCAACGTTCTGTTTTATGCTTAGAGATAAACTAGTAACTGCAACGTTCTGTTTTATGCTTAGAGATAAACTAGTAACTGCAACGTTCTGTTTTATGCTTAGAGATAAACTAGTAACTGCACCGTTCTGTTTTATGCTTAGAGATAAACTAGTAACTGCACCGTTCTGTTTTATGCTTAGAGATAAACTAGTAACTGCAACGTTCTGTTTTATGCTTAGAGATAAACTAGTAACTGCAACGTACTGGTGTATGCTTAAAGATAAACTAGTAACTGCAACGTTCTGTTTTATTCTTAGAGATAAACTAGTAACTGCAACGTTCTGTTTTATTCTTAGAGATAAACTAGTAACTGCAACGTTCTGTTTTATTCTTAGAGATAAACTAGTAACTGCAACGTTCTGTTTTATTCTTAGAGATAAACTAGTAACTGCAACGTTCTGTTTTATGCTTAGAGATAAACTAGCAACTGCAACGTTCTGTTTTATGCTTAGAGATAAACTGGTAACTACAACGTTCTGTTTTATGCTTAGAGATAAACTAGTAACTGCAACGTTCTGTTTTATGCTTAGAGATAAACTAGTAACTGCAACGTTCTGTTTTATTCTTAGAGATAAACTAGTAACTGCAACGTTCTGTTTTATGCTTAAAGATAAACTAGTAACTGGAACGTTCTGTTTTATTCTTAGAGATAAACTAGTAACGGCGACGTACTGGTGTATGCTTAAAGATAAACTAGTAACTGCAACGTTCTGTTTTATGTTTAGAGATAAAGTAGTAACTGCAACGTACTGCTTTATGCTTAGAGATAAACTGGTAACTGCGACGTACTGTTTTATGCTTAGAGATAAACTGGTAACTGCGACGTACTGTTTTATGCTTAGAGATAAACTGGCAACTGCAACGTACTGTTTTATGCTTAGAGATAAACTGGTAACTGCGACGTACTGTTTTATGCTTAGAGATAAACTAGTAACTGCGACGTACTGTTTTATGCTTAGAGATAAACTGGTTACTGCGACGTACTGTTTTATGCTTAGAGATAAACTGGTAACTGCAACGTACTGGTGTATGCTTAAAGATAAACTAGTAACTGCAATGTTCTGTTTTATGCTTAGAGATAAACTAGTAACTGCAACGTTCTGTTTTATTCTTAGAGATAAAGTAGTAACTGCGACGTACTGTTTTATGGTTAGAGATAAACTGGTAACTGCGACGTACTGTTTTATGCTTAGAGATAAACTAGTAACTGCGACGTACTGTTTTATGCTTAGAGATAAACTGGTAACTGCGACGTACTGTTTTATGCTTAGAGATAAACTGGTAACTGCGACGTACTGTTTTATGCTTAGAGATAAACTAGTAACTGCAATTCGCAGCAAAAGAAGAGGAATTATGCCAGAAACATTGTTGCTTCACCATCACAATGCATGCCCCCATAAAGCGTCCGTAGAGCTGGAGGCAATACAACAGCTGAGGTTTGAACATCCTCCTCATCGCCATTACAGCTCTGACCTGGCGCCATGCGATTATTACGTCTCCTCTCCACTATAAGAGGCTCTAAGTGGTTGCAAGTTTACTCCCGAAAACGTGTTTAAGGAAACTGTGCAGCCCTTGGATTCGATAAGCTCCATCTTTCCCATAAATGATGAAGCTAGTGAAGCACTGGGAAGGCCCAAGGACACTACGAGAGAAAAGGAAGCGGGAATAAAGTCATCAGACCCAGCTGAGAGAAAAGGAAGCAGGAATAAAGTCATCAGACCCAACTGTGAGAAAAGGAAGCGGGAATAAAGTCATCAGACCCAACTGTGAGAAAAGGAAGCGGGAATAAAGTCATCAGACCCAACTGTGAGAAAAGGAAGCGGGAATAAAGTCATCAGACCCAACTGTGAGAAAAGGAAGCGGGAATAAAGTCATCAGACCCAACTGTGAGAAAAGGAAGCAGGAATAAAGTCATCAGACCCAACTGTGAGAAAAGGAAGCGGGAATAAAGTCATCAGACCCAACTGTGAGAAAAGGAAGCGGGAATAGTCATCAGACCCAGCTGAGAGAAAAGGAAGCGGGAATAAAGTCATCAGACCCAGCTGAGAGAAAAGGAAGCGGGAATAAACTCATCAGACCCAGCTGAGAGAAAATGAAGCAGGAAAAGAGTCGTCAGACCGAACTGAGAGAAAAAAAAGTTTATAGATGCTAGAAGGCTGTGAGCTAAGAGGAAAATGTTTTGGAATTAACGGTATAAAAGCTTTGGCTTTGAACTTGAATGCTAAAACTAACTTTTGAAGGCTATAGTCCATACAGGAAATTGCCGGGGGGGGGGGGGAGGGGAAGAGGCAGATGAGGAATTTCGGTCTGTTTAAAAAAAAGGTGTAGACATTTCAAGAAAAACACAAATGCTGCTTGCTTACCTTGAGATCACGTCGGCTAATGTGAAACTAGCATTTTACCCTTGCTTGTACTTATAAGAGTATGTTCTTTACATACGTTAACGATTATTGTTTTTAAAAAAGCAATTACATAAAGATTAAAACGAGACAATGTGTTTTTACCTAACGCAAAAAATACGGTGAGGAGCAAGAGAGGTACCATTCCAGCTGGCAGCATCCCTTCGTTCGAGGCTGATATTCGATTATCTTGCAGATAAAAAGATATTAGGACTTCTGTTATTTAAATTAATGAATTATTACAGACAGAAAAATTACAAGGTTAATTTTTGCTCTCAACATGAGTTCGTTAACGGCACATAGAAATAAATCTCGACATTTGTTAGTGAGAACTGGATATCTTTTATCTAATAAATACGGAATATTTCTCTTTTGGTTTCTTATATATAGATCACAAACTAGACACTTTGGGTCCTCTGAAGTCTTTTCCAAAGAATTATAACAACAGTGGAACATTTTTTCTTAGAAGATAGTTTGAAGCACGAAGATGTTCGGTGTTGTGATTGTTTCTAAATAACACTATCATAAACAACGTCTCTCATAAGCGTTTCTATCTACTTTTCATAGGCTATTGAATCTTTGAATCTTTGTTTTCATAGTTAACCATATATATATGTATATATATATATATATATATATATATATATATATATACGCACACAAAAGTAGACAGAGGTTTACAATTCAGTTTTACAAGAAGACAGAAAGAGTGAGGGAAGTAAGAAGAAACAAGAGTAGCGGGAAATAGCATGAGCATAGGAGCATAAATGAAGAAAATACAACAATCCAATATTTCGGCAAATGCCCTTGTCAAATATCACATTCAAAAATAATAAAACCGGACAAAACACATTAGTAATTAAAGGTACTAATAACTAATAAGGATAATTACCTTTTCTGGAATAAGTTGTGCTGCAGTAGTCATTTCTATTATCACTTATCATTCCTGTAACAGCAACACAATAAATATAGACAAAACGTTTTCGCAATCTGCACTGCAGAAAAGTGTGCGTCCAGTTCAACTGCACTGTCCCAGTATAGCGAAATTTATGACATTCGTCGCACATAGAGTATTGATTTTCATTTGCGTTAAAATTGATAAACTCTTGAGATATAAACGTACATTTTAAAAGAATCTTCAAAGAAAATGAGAGATTACATGATTTACTTCACAAGTTATAACGGTACCCATCTGCACACACATTTCCACATATGCTTTGATATTTTGAACTGTCCTGTAATTTCATAAATATTTACAATTTCTACAGCATCATTACATACCGAATCCAACGACAGTAATTTTTTAGTTACTGCTAAATGATATGCGAAGTAGCTCCACATGTATGAATGTATAATTAAGTGCACGTGTAGATTTTGGACTAAGACCTGGAGGAAATTTCATGTGATGTACAGAGATTGCAATAGTCTGTTTGTCAGTTTAAATTCTTTTTTTTCCTCTCTCTGTTATATCCCTCAGACGTCACCGAAAAAAATGGAGTTTTTCATACGAAGAAGAAAAGAAAACCCCACATTTTTCATTTGCGATATGTTTATTGACTTTTATGGACAAACTGCATTTAGAAACAGAACAAGAGAAACTAAATAGCTAAATACAGTCATTATTTACACAACTTAAATGCAAGTTTACTCTCTTTTCCACGCATGAATATTGCCATTCCCTTCACAAAACGGATAAATGGGCCAGGGTGGACTACTTAACATTTCACATAGGTATGTCAATAACAGTCTGCGTATCTATTTCAGTTTAAATAAATATTAGGAAAAAGTATTCCCAGAAGTCTTTTTCTTCTCTTACTTCGTGTCCGTTAGTGGTCTAAATGGCTTTGACTGAGTTGTGCAACAAGGTGCTGCTAAGCCTAGGATAGTGATAATGGTGAAGACGATGTTTATTGATCATAGTGGTGATAATACATATTCATTCAAGTGTTGCTAAATTCAAAAAAGCTCATTGCATAGTTTTCGCATATTTGAACATCGCTTTATGCTCACAGAAAACAAAAGGTAGACAGGAGTACATGGATCAGTTGTACAAAAAAGACAGAATGAGTGAAGAAAGTGGGCATTAACGATTGTGGCAGAAAACAAGGTATATAAATGAAGAGCATACAACAATCCAATATTTCGACAAATACCTTTTTCAAGGATCACATACAAAAATAAAAGAAGAGATAAAAACACGAAAAACAGATGAAGAACTGAACACTTAAGTTCATTGATACCCTCTTCATATGAACACAGTTAGTAACTATCATTAAGTAGTGTTCCAGATCCTAGGTTTTTTTTCAGCTTAGTTTGAATGAAAACACAGTGGACACATCAATCTTCTTATCATTCTATACAAACGAGTCTCTAACGTGTAAATATTAAACACCAAACTTGAAAACGAGAACACACGAGAATGTATAAAAATCAATTTAAATTTTCCTCTAAATATTCTAAATCGTGCGGTAGACAGCCATAGTAAAGATACTGGATAAGACGAACCTCTTTTGCTGGTCCCTAGAGGCTGCTTCATCACATTCAGGACATGCCCGTAAGTGTTCTGCACGCCACATTAAGATGTTCCTTAGTGTGTTTGCTGACATGTTCCCAACAATGTGTTGGTTACAAATTGCTGAGTTCTGTCTCACGACAGGGATTTACTTCCCCTTCCTCTAATCACATGTCAGGCTGTAAGGCGTGCGTGGTAGGAACTTTACAGTTCCCAGAATTTGCGAGGCATCGGTGGCTCACCGTCAGCCTGATGACAGTTCATGTATTCGTATTTTCTTTTGTGAGGGTTTTTTCTGGTGTGTGGGCGCATGTATGTGTTTATCACTGTTAAACTGATCAGAACTTTTGCCAAACATTTCTTTTGTTCTTTCGGGAGCATTTAAGAAATATTTGGAACGCGAATCCAGCGCATTCACAATTATCAACTAGGATAGGTTGAAGTTCAGTTTATGTTGTTTCAGGTAGGTCAAAACTGCATCTTTGAAACGTACGATGCTGGCAGATAGAGTCATCAGATACTACTATCCCGACTTTAAAATTGTGCAGAGCGTTGGAAGGATCAATTAGTTGGAAACATTGCTTGTCACTCATAGTGACACAAAACGACTTATCTGTGTGAACAAGAAGGCATAGACGTAAATAAACAGATTCGGTTAGCTCGAAACAACAGTAACATCTAATGGCAAATGTAGAACCAATGTCAAGTCCGGAATAGGAAAAGCAAAAGCAGCTATTTCTGAGACGAAGAAGATCCTAAAAGATAACAGAAAGTTTTTGAAAGTGAGAAAAAGTAGTTTTGTGCATTCATTCAATCATTCTTTTTGCATATCCCTTGCGGAACTTTGCCTCCCTAACAGCACTCCTGTAGGCCTCTCGGGTGTGAGCAAGATGGCCTGCTGCTGATGCATCCATTTGCATATCCTCAACAATGTCTTGCAGCCATCTTCACCTTGGTCGTCTTCTATTTCTTTTTCCCATTATGCACCCTTTCAAGACGATCTTCTCTGGATTATAATGACGTTTAATGTGTTCAAAATATTTAAGTTTTCTCTGTTTAATCCTCTTTACTAGCCAGCTTTCTTCAATATTAAGTTATTGTAGTATGGATATGTTTGTTCTGTTTTGTGTTCATGATATTTGAAGAACTTTTCTGTAGCATTTACATTCGAAGTTATATATATATATATATATATATATATATATATATATATATATGTATTTCAGCTGTTTTATTAAACGTCCAGGTCTCACAGGCATATATTGCGATGGGACAGATGCACGCCCTTAAAAATCTTATTTCTGTAGTTTTGTCTGTTCCTCTCCACAGCATCTTTAGTTGTTTTACTTTCTGAAGAGCGATATATGTCTTCCTTTTAATATCCCTCATTGTATCTCTATTTTTAGTTAGTAGTGATCCAAGATATTCAAAACTCTCTACTTCTTCCAATTTTTCCTCATTGATACATATATCAGCTGCCTTATTATTTGTTGTGTCAGTTGTGATCAATTTAGTTTTCTTCGCATTAAGACAGAGGTTTTGCTCTTCGCTGTTCTTACGGACTGATATAATTAGTCTTTCCATTCCTATTTTGTTTTGTGGACAGTAATACTGTGTCATCAGCATATCTAATCTCTGGTATTTCATAACCTCCAATTGTTATGGCATCATAATATTATTTGTCTACATCTTCTCTAACATTCCTCATTATATAGTGTCCAAAAAAAGGTATAGCTTACATAAGCTTTATTGTTTATATGTTATGACAAAAAAGTTTTCCCGGGTATCTCAAACCAAACGAAAAATTGTCACCAAGATATCAGGTCCATGATTTAGCGTGAATTTTGCTATTTTCATGTATAGTCAGAACGCAGTAGCTGCCCTTGCTAATCACATTTTTTTTCCTATAACCCACGTTGCGTTTATGGAAAAGTGATTTTTGTGGTGAGCACAACCCACTTCCTATGCAAATGAAACCTCATAAAAGGATGAGGTTATACAAAAAGTTCAGTTAATTTTCAAGCATACAATTATGGCGCGTGTATGGCAACATTTACGAAACATTGTTATTGGTCGCCTGCAAGTAGGCGAAAGTCAAAGTCAGGTTGCCAGGCATTTAAATGTGCAGCAGAGTACCATCAGTCGATTTTGGCACCGTTTCCAAGCCACTGGCGCAGCTGAAGACCGGCACTGCAGTGGACGACCCAGGGTGACAACAGCAGCTGATAGCTGCTGATCGCGTTATTCTGGTTCATCACCTCAGAAACAGGTTTACAACAGCTTTCTCAAGTGCCCAGTCATTGATTACAGGATGTCGTGTGTCTGATCACACTGTCCGGAATAGACTGTATGAAGCTGGTCTGGTGGCACGGCGACCTCACCGAAGTCCTATCTTAACGAGACGCCATCGCCAAAATCGACTTGTTTGGGCTAACCAGCATCGGCCCTGGACAACTGACAATCAAAAAAGACGTGTTTGGTTTAGTGACGAATCTTCCTTTTTGTTGCACCGGCATGATATGCGGAGAAGGGTCTACCGTAGGCCAAATGAACGTTTTGCCCAAAACTGCGTTGATGAAGCTCCGCCACACGGTGTTAGAGGTGTAATGATATGGGGAATGATACATTTCAACGGAAGGAGTCCACTGGTGTAGATTGAAGGAAGCTTGAATGCACAACGATACATCAATGAAATTCTTCGACCCCATGAATCTCAATTTTTGGCTGCGCAAAGGTCTGTGTTTCAACAGAACATCGCCAGACCCCATTCTGCACGGTTCATCATACAGTTCCTGACTGCCAACAACATTCTCACCCTTCCCTGGGATGAGCTGCAAAGACGTATTTGTCGCCGAACGTTTCTCAAGCCAATCGTCGTGATCTGTGGCAGACACTCCAGGAAGAGTGGGCAGCAATCCCACAGGCGCACATCAGACATCTGATCGCATTTATGCCCAGGAGATGTCAGTCGCTGATCGATGCAAGCGGAGGCCACACACCATACTAACTTGAGAACCCCTGCTCTCCCATTCCAGATGTCATTACAGAGGTTATAGAAAAACGCTTCTAGGAAAAAAAGGTAAGAAAAAGAGAGTAAAAATTTCGTTGAACATTGAAGAATGTCTGTTTTCTATTCCTTCTTTACTTTCTCTGTTTCTATATATTATGTTCATGGCCAGCTTTCGTGTCTTAGCCCCACCAGTTTCTCTTCATTTTCTCATCTTCGCCACGGGGAAAGTGTAGGTGATATTGTAGCCCTATTTTAGTATTTCTTTCTAGTCGTTAGAGGGTTTCGATAGCTTCTTCATTAATAGTCCTAAGAATCAGCTTTGTCATTTCAGTGATCTAAATTTATTGTAAGCTTTCTTTCTTTCTCACCCTCCTCATATTGTTTTCTCACTCGTATTATCTGCGCCATATGGCTGGCTTTTGTTTGGACCATAATTAACAGACTCTATGCAATCTGCGCATGCCATCATATTATTTATCAGCCAGTCTATTTGTCACGGTTTATTTCTCTCATTTCTCATCCAATCCCCTGCTTCTGCTTCTGTGCTAACCGACATCTATACTAGCTCATTTTGTGCCTATCTTTGCTACAGAAAAGAATGCAAAAAAGAGCTAACTGCTAATTATTCAATTATTTTTCATATGATCTGGTGTGCTGTTTGTGTATTTGGTTATTGGTAAAGACATGTGCCTAAATAATGGATTGTTTACATACTCATCAATTTGCTCACATTCCTCACTCTTTCTTTCTTCTTTGTAAAACTGAACCATACACTTCTGTCTACATTTTTTGCTAAACCAGCGTTACGGCCTTCGTTGTTTCTTTTATTTCTGTTTATTTGAAGAAGAAATGGTTAGACTTAAGATAGAAGATGCAAGCGCAAGGAAATTGAATCTTGTAAGATAAATGTTGCTAGCTGTTTATGGAACCGACCATGTAAATCCAATATTGGCAGAATCAGCCAAGAAAATGAGCTGGCTAGCAAGACCATGCTCGTCAAAACCAATAAAAGCTGATATTAGCCCGCTTCATAAATTCTTCTTGGATGTAAAGTGCAAGAAAATAATTAGTACTGTAGATATCGTTCCCATGGCTCACATGGATTCTTTAAAATGTATGTGAAGATTGTGATCGAAAGGAATTTGAATTTCTCTCTTTCGATTTTTGAATTCTCAAACACGATATTAATATATCCTTCCCGTACCGCTAAACGTGACATTGGGCCCGTATGGTAGTTCGCCAAGATTTCCTGTCTTCGGCGAGTTTTTCAATCTCATCAAGGGATGTTACGGCCCCTGAACTGGCCTCTCTTAACAATGTCCTCTTTAAAGTTTCACGTGGTCGACCTTTTTTCCTTCGGCCTGTTGTATTCCATTATGTTTTTTTTTTTTTGGGGGGGGGGGGGGGGTGGGGATCCTCTGATTGTTTCTTTAAACAGTGGTCGATTAAGTATTTCTTCGAAATGTTCGGTCCATCTTTGCATTTAGTTTTTACTTGATGTTAATGTATACCAGTTTTGCTAAGGATTGGTCTTTGTTTGGATGCAATAGTATCTTCAAGAATCTTAAGAACATATGGAATTCAAAAGTTATAAGCACAAAAACCAAGTTAAGAATATTAAATTCAAATGTAATATCCACCCTCATTTATGCATGCGAAAGCTGGAAAACAACTAAAGAAATAGAAAAGAAATTAGACTCTTTTGAAAACAAATGCATAAGGAAAATACTCGGCATCAAGTGGAACGAATTCAAGAACAATGCAGAGATAAGACAGATGACTGAACAACAACCAGTCTTATGGGTGATCAGGAAAAGGAGATGGACATATGTTGGTTACTTGATGAGAAGAAATGATCAGGAAATCCCAAAACAAGCTATGAAGTGGAACACAACAGGCCAAAGAAAAAGAAGCAGACCGCGTGAAACTCTGAAGAGGACATTGTTAAGAGAGGCTAAATTAACAGGCATAAAATCCTTTGATGAGGTTGAAAGACTCGCCGAAGACAGGAAAAATTTGCGATCTACTTTGCGAGCCCTATGTGACGTTTAACGGCACGGGAAGGATATAAGATATAAGATAAGATAATAGTATCTGTTAGCCTCTTTTGTATGTTATATAGTTTTACTATCTACTGTTTTTGCTGCCTTCTCTGCTTCTTTCGCCATATTGTCCATGTATTCTCTTTTATCCCTTCTAGCTGAACTTTTTACTTTATTCTCTAGTTCTTTGTATGTTGCTTTTGTCAAATCTCTTCCAGGATCTGTCTTTACACTCTAATCTAATATAAACTTTACAATGAACGTGGCTAATTTGGCTGCTCGTCTTGCATGTATTGATTTCCATGTGTTATCTGATATCCATGCTTTTCTACTTGTTGCTTGCAGTCCAGCACTTGTTTTAGCTGCTGTAAGAATGCCATAATTCATCTATATCTGTCTCCTTTGCCTCACTGAATGCAGCTAACTGATGGTACTTTTCAGATTAAAATTACTCTTAGTACTTTCGTCCTGTAGACTATGACTATTTTTCTTTCTGAGTACTGCTTTCTTGTGTTTTCTTTTCAGTTTTAGTCTTATTTTCCCTATATACAGATTGCGATCACCGTTGACGTCTGCACCCTTATATGCTCTTACATCTATCAGAGATCTTCAGAATTGCTTTCTAATACAAAAATGATCTATCTAATTTTTGGTCCTGTCATCTGGCGATATCCATATTCTTTTATGTATCCCTCTGTGTGGAAATATTGTTCCTCCAATGACCATGCCCTTTGTAAGACATTGTTCAAATAATCTTTCTCCATTCTGATTTACCGTATCAATCCCTTCTTTCCCCATTAGTTTTTCGACGTCGGTGTTATCTTTTCCTGTCTTGGCGTTGAAGTCTCCAATGACAACTAAGATGTCGTGTTTAGGGACTTTGTTAATGAGTTGTTGTAATTGGTGATGGAAATTGTCTTTTATGTCAGCATTGATCATAATCTGTGTATAAGGAATATAAAACTAAAACTGAAAAGCCAACACAACCAATCAATACCCAGAAAGATAAATAGCAACATCCTACATGAAGAAAATACTAACAGGAATTTCAATCTGGAACTTGCCATTCATTCCACAACACTCAGTGAATTAGAGAGCATAGATATAGATGAATTATGGATTTCTTACAGCACAACTATAATCACAGCAGGAAAAGCAAGTGCTGATCTGGAAAAAAAAACAGATAGAAAAGCATGGATATTAAAAAACACATGGAAGTACATACATGAAAGAAGAGCACCAAAATTAGCCATTTTGAAAATAAAGACAGATCTTGGAAAAGATCTGGCGATAGCAACATACACAGATATAGACAATAAGTAAAAAGTTCAGCTAGAAGGGATAAAAGAGAATATTTTGTACAATATTGCAAAAGAGGCAGAGAAAGCAGCAAAAACAGGAGAAAGCAAACCTTTATATAACATACAGAAGAGGCTAACAGGTACTAATACGTCTAAAGAAAGACCAATCCTTAGCAAAACTGGAACCCGTGGTAAAAACAAAAAGCAAAGATGGACCGAGCACTTCCAAGAAATATTTAATCTACCACATCTAAAAGAATTGATAAACCTTGAAATTGAGTTACCAACCTCACAACTAAATGTCAACCTAGATGAAAATTCATAGCATGAAATTGAAACAGCAATGAATTTAATGGCTAAATGCAGAGCTGCAGATGAAATAACACCCGAAATGTTAAAAGCTTTCAATAGTGATAACAATGAAACAAGTACAGATAATGTTTAATAAGATTTGGAAAGAAGAAACGGTCCCTTCTAAATGGAAAAAATTAATCATTGTTAAAATACCAAAAAAGGCAACCTTAGTGACTGCAACAATTGGAGAGTAGTAACCTCAGTATCAGTTGTGTCAACATCATTAAGGATGTATTATTAAGTGGTTATTGTATTAATCTCTCACGGAAAGGTTGTGGATTAAGTCTGGTTGGAAGCGCCCCAGGCACGAACGTATAAAATGGTTACCCGACTGCTCTAGTAACTGGTGTAGTAAAGACGGAAAGCCCTGATACTAACAATATAACACTTTAGTGGGCGAACTGGTCACTCTGTTGGCATCTACAACATATCCATGTTCTCTAGGTGCCTGTAAGTCTTGGTAGTAGGACTATTATTACTTTACCTCTTTTATATGTTGGATCTTAACATGTTTCAGACTCTAGTTGCGCATGCTCGATACTCTGTTTCTTAAGCTGTGTTATGCCATTATCATATAACAAATCATGTCTAGGAAATGAAGGCGGATTGGCCACAGACTGCGGAAACTCGACATCAGCATTACAAAGACAGGCATTTACGTGGAATCCTCAGGGAATTAGACATCGAGGAAGACCTAGAAATTATGACAGTGCTCAGAGACAAGGGAATATACATAGAAAGAAACAGAGAAGGAATCCAAGAACAGAGACGACTGGTGAGTCTTTATTCGTGGCCTATGTTTCCACGAGACTGAAAGGCGATGATGCTGACGGAGGACCTAGCAACTATTTTGTTAGCGTTTATCTTTTCATTGACATGTCGGCACATTAGTTAGTGATGTGGACAATATCACACCTGGCCGCCTTTCTTTTTCAAGCTCCATAAGTAGTCGAGCACCTGTTTCTAAAGTTGAGTAACTGGGGCGCCTATGGTCGGATTCGAACCACGGATGTCCACCATGAAAGATTAGTGCACTAACCATTTAACCACTCAGACATCCCTTTTATATTCTAATTTGCGGACTTTTTGAAAGACATCCATTTCTTGTCCAAGGTATAACGGAAACGTTCTATTAATATCGGAAATATACCATTAACCCTTTCGTCGCTATGGATGTGTTTAGATGTTTTAGTATTATTTTCTTATGTCAGCATTGACTATGTGTTTTGTACTCAGTGTATATTATGCTGTGATGCTGGAGCGTCTTTAACATTAATATATTTTTAGTTTGCTTTTGCAGGATGATGTTTCACTGCAAGTGACAAAACAGATTAAATAAAAAAATATTTCATTTTATGAATCAAGTTCATTGTAGTGAATAAGTTAATATTCTGAGCATTTTTTCGTGAAAAACTAATGTTATTTATTTATTCATAAATTTGTTTGTTATAAATTTATTTATTTACTTTTTTGCAGATTAGTGTTTATCAGTTTTGGTTGTTAACCTGGTATAACAAATATTTCACGCTAAAGCTGGACAATTCCTACCTCCCCACTCCTCATTTTAGCTCCTATCCCCACTCCTCCTTCCAACACACACATACACACATACACACAGACACACACGTAAAAAATATGTCCGTCAGAGTTATACCTTCGTAGATCTGCTCCTGTAACGCCCGTACACATGTACGACTTTCAGTCGCAGTAAACAGTTTTTACATGGGACAGTTTGTAAGGCTGTACCTGTATTCATTTATTATTTTTTAGTTGAATTATTTTTACTTTATCTGTTCTTTCCCAGTGTTTTGTTTCTTCCTCTCAACGGCTGACCAGGAGGTTAACGTCGGGGAAATACTATTGGTCACTCTGATGGTTCACTACTCCCACATAACAGTGACTGACATAACAATCTCTCATGTTATGTTGTATAATGACTAAATTTTTTGGACTGACGACTCACTATCACAACTATAGTCACCATATCAGTGCATACGTTTCACGAAGGTATGGCACATCAGAAGAAAATCAGTCCATGAATAGAAAAGCACTCAATTCTTACGGCTGCTGCATTATCACAACAAATGTTCAAAATACATATTTTCCTGAATGGTAGACAGACAAAACGGTGTTCTCATTACAGTGGCAGTGATCTCTGTGTGGCCGCAGCACCAACATACCAGAGACTTACAGCAATTTCCAAGACTCCAAACAAAGCACACAAAAGCTAACCTAAACTGTAATAACAGTAAATGTCTTTTCTTCTGACTATCATTCGACAGTTACTTCAATGATCACACCTTCCACGTTGTACACAATCTGGTTTCATCAGACAGGCGGTGGCCAAGTCTTTGCCTATCCTTTAGGATTCTTCTAGTTCAATACTTTGCATATTATTATATTTAAAAGAAAGAAATGACCATTTAAATGAGTGAAGATGCTAGGGTGATTCTAAATGAATGGAATAACTTTGGATACGTATTAGAAAGAATATATCTATTATAGAAAAACTTGCGAGGCATCAACTGAGAGGAAAACGCTCAATTTTTATTTAAATTACAAGAATTCACAAACATTCAATGTGGGGATCACGTGCCACACGATGTATATCCAGGCGATATTCGAGTTCTTGTCATATATGAGGCAACATGTTCGCATCTATGGGTTCAATGGCAGTATCAATACGCCGTCATAATTTTGACAGATTTTGTGGCAGAGGTGGCATGTACACAGCATCCTTCCGGTACCTCCATAGAAAAAAATGACGGAGTATGGTTGGGTGATCTGGGTGGCTAAGTGGGAAATGGCCGGTCGCTGGCTGTATCACAACCAATTCAGCCAGGAGGCAGATGTCCACTGAAGAAACGTCACAGTTCATTGTGGTAATGGGGTGATGCATTATCTTACTGCAACGGGTAGTAATTGGATTCCTCCTATAATTGCGGGATTAGGAACTGCTGTAATTTCTGCAGATATGTTAGACCTCTTACGATGCGGTCAAGACAGAAAAATGGGCCGTACATTTTCGTTTGTGACAAGGCACAAAACACTCTGATCTTCGGTGATTTCCTGACATACTCAATGGTTCTACGATGGTTCCGTGTCATCCATATTCGCACGTTCTGGCGATTCATTTTCTCGATTAAATGTAATATAGATTCGTCGGGGAAAACTAGATAACCTACAAAATCTTCATTCTCCTTGTCCGCTTGCATTTCCTCACAGAACTGATGACGTTTGATCTTGTCATTTGGTTTCAGTGTTCGTGTCACGTGCAATTTGCATGGTTTCAGTGTTCGTGTCAAGTGCAATTTGCATAGTTTCAGTGTTAGCTTTTTCGAAGAACTTTCCATGCTGTTGTCTGTCCGGCTGCAGCTCACGACTGGTTTGATGCGTAAACTTCTGTGGACTTCGAGAGAAGTCTTCTCTGATTCTGTCGACATTCTCATCCGATACACGTGGAAGTCCAGTCTTTTTTTTTTCTTTTATTCACAGAACAAGCCTCTTGGAATTGATGGGACCAGTGGTAGATGTTGGTCCAGGTTGGTGGATCTTTACCAAAACGTTTGCGGAAATGCCGTTGTACCATCGTAATAGAACTTGTCTTTGCTAGTTTCAACACAGCGTACGCTTATTTCTGGTTGTTCGCCAAACAGTAGAGCTTCTGACCGAGTATAAGAATGAACGCGCATGCTCTAAGTACTGATATAAACTTTGAGGGAGATTTCCTCTTCACTGATGCCTCTCACGTTTTTCTATAATAAAAGGTAAAGGTAATCCTGTCATGCCTTAGAGGCACATAGGGATATGGTGTTAGTGCCCATATTTTCCTTGACCTGCCAGCACACTATAGGGTGATATGGTCAGTATCACGCCTGGCTGCCTTTCCTTCCCCAACTCCAGAAGTCGGGTACCCATTTCTACAGCTGGGTGACTGGGGTGCCGCCGGCCGGATTCGAACCCCCGACCTTCGCCATGAGAGACTAGTGCACTAACCACTTCGCCACTCAGACACCCCGTTTTTCTATAATATAACAGGTTTATTACGGAACCTCGACCCGCCAAAACTTTGCAACTGCACAAGGCTGTGTGTAAAGAGGATGCTGTGCAATATAGTTGAAACGACTATTTTAACAGGGCAGGGAGAGGGTTAAGCAGTTTTTATCCCAAGCATACCACTCATTCCGACGGATCTCCCTTTCAACTATAACAATACGCCGGTATCCTGCAAATAACACTTTGACTGACGTTTAGGGCTGAAAAAACTTGCCATTGTGAGCGCCCATTCCAGCCTTGTTACGCCTCTGGTCATCTCAGTATTGACCAAATGCCTTCTTATCTTTATTTTTAATAAGTACGAAAATTATTCCATTCAATTTAGAAACATCCTAATCACACATTCTATTGATATTACCATACATGTAAGTCTACGGGTATACACACACACACATGCATGCACACACAAATAAATCATCTGTAGTTGCCCAGATATGCATTATTTATATTCACATTAACAATGTTCCACTAGCTTGTGCCATTTAGATCTTGTGACTCACATTGTGTCAGCTGCTTGTTATAGTTCTCTTGGGACACATCGATTGATCTTCTCCTTCCGTTACTCCTTTAACTAATAATCACAGAGACTGTTACTAAATACTTAAACCAATGCATTTCCTAAATGACTAACAATATCTAATCAAATAAACTTAATCTGTGCTCTGTGCGACCAGGTCCAGCTTCTCGCCACTATGGACGTGAGTAGACTATTTGCATGTTTTTTTTTTACGCGAGTACTAGTTTTTTTTTAAATTTCTACTTTGGTCATGTTCACGTGCTACCTCGTTGATTTGCCTGTTTGTTCTGTATTGGCCAAACTAACTATCCTACAAATTAACAACTTTCCGCCACTATAAAACCCCGTCACATTTTCTCAAACCATTCATCAGAAAGTTACAAACGTCCATGAATGAAGAACTTTTTTGTTTTCCAATGAATCTATAATGTTTTTTTTAAATCCAGGTAATTATAGAAATTTCCTAGTAATATGGTGTAGTGCATGATAAAAAAAAAGTCCATTATCTGGAGAGAATAAGTTTTTCCAGTTTCAAAAATGGCGTCTCGAAACAAAGCACCAGAACAAAAGCCACCAGATGAATTGCCGTGTTAAGTCCAGTGTATAATTCAATCTGGAATGTAAAGAAATGAGCACTAGTAAGACAGTTATATATATATATATATATATATATATATATATATATATACACATATATATTTGTCTGATGGAGAGGAAACACATACTGAACGATATCGCTGACTGTGATCATAGCAGAATCAGAACTTTCAAATAATGCTGTGTACAAACTGGGCGTATATTAGAACAAAATTTTCCTAAAAAAATACGCACGAAAGTACATAGATTATACGAAATATCTGACATGACGTTATATGATTTTATCTATGTATACTACACACAACGTGCTAGGAATCACTTGGAAAAGTACATAGTATAACTTTAAAAATTTAAGTAATCAAAGTCAAATGATATAACTTAAATTACTAAGACTCACTGAAAATGATACAAAACCAAAAAATACACAGAAGCATGTCAAATAATGGTGTTGAAGTATAAAATTCCCCACCCCTAAAATTTCATATTATTTTCAATGTAAACCAATCCAACAAAGGTCGAAAAATCATGTCCAAGACTGATGAAAATAAAATACATTGGATGTTAATAGGCTTATGACCCCTTTTACTCTGATCATATTCTGACAACGCCTCCTCATGCTGCAGATGATGTTTCTGATATGCCAATTCCTGTTGAAGGGCGTCTGCCAGTTCTTGAAGGGTCTTGGACTGGTATGATCTGCCTCGCACAGGGTAATCAAGCATGTCCCAGACGTCCTCGACTGGATTTAGATCCGCAGACTGAGCTGCCCAGTCCAGACTCTCGACGGCTTAGGCTTACAGGTACTGGTCTACTAGCCTGGTACGATAAGGTCTTGCATTGACATCCATAAGACAAACCTCTGGAACGATGGTTCCAGCATATGGATTTCGTCATTGACAAAATGGTGAACTGCAGCTGCTCAAGACAGAAGGCCAACATTATGAAACCTATTTCTTAGTCTGAATACAAATTCATTTGGCTGTTGCATCTTGTAGACGAATTCTGAGTTTGGTGGTAGTCATGTAAGGATTACGTCGTGCCAGAAGAGTGTCGTCAAGCGCTGCCCACCTCCTGAATTGTTGTCTGATACTTGTTTCAGTTTCTGCAAATCAAACTCACTGACGTTTAGGGCTATAACAACTTGTCATTGTGAGCACCCATTCCAGCGTTGCTACGCCTCTGGTCATCTCAGTATTGACCAAATGCCTTCTTATCTCTTGCCGATGCATCATCATGTAGCGTGAACACCTCAAAGAACAACCTTACCTACAGATCATTTTCACAATTTAACAAGATTTTAGTGTGATGCTTCTGCTAGTGCCTTGAACGAGCAACAACTTAAGAGAACAAATACAGCAATGGAAATAAGTACATGAAAATATATAAATTGAAACAATAAAAATTTATCAGTTTCCTGAAAATTACACGTCAGTTAATTTATTATCTGCTATTGAAAAAAAAAAATACAATATCAATAAAGCCAAGACTGTGTAATAACAAGATCAGGACGTTTACGAATACTAGACAATGAAGCAGAAATAATCCCAAAGCATAACGCAGAATGCACTCACAAATACACATGCAGAAACTCATAATCTTTGAAAATTAAAAAAAAAAAATAGACAAAAGAGAAAGCGTGTGGAAAAACGAGTTTTCATTCTCTGAATCTGCGTTTACCACATCTGTCTCTGTGACTGTTACTAAAACCCCGACTTTCTGAAATACTTACAAGGCTTGTCTGTGATACATAGACCCCTCGGTCCATGTTGCCGAAGCTAACATCAATGACCGTCAAATGAATAAGGTATATCATGAAGGTAAGGCGACTCAGAACAACAAATGGTGACCAAGAGAGTAGATCAGTGATTGGACCTTTAAAAGAAAAATAATTTTAAAAAATTTTATGGCACAGACTTACTAGACTGTAATCCCTGCAGTGCTACACAGGTTGCATAACAATTAGTTTCACTTAAGGATCTGGAAATATATATATATATATATATATATATATATTATATATATATATATAATATATATAATATATATATATATATATATAACTGTGCCTAAAATTCAATTAAGACTATACTGAAAATATATACACCAAAGACTGATAGAGATTTTAGTTTGTAGCCTTTGCTTTTGCTGCTGCATAAAATATTAGGTTATTTTTCTTTTTTTTATTACATTTATTCCCGGTGTCTCTGCAATGTTCATAAAGAGTATCTCTTGGAAAGGCTAGATCCCATGAAAAAGTGGTTGTGCTTAAGAATGGAGCATATTTTGTGATAAGGACTGGAGAAGAAGAGTTTGAAGATTTGAAGCTATAGTTTAAGCCACTGGCATACAATCTAGATCGAATTTTAAGTCAATAACTTTTTGATACGAAGCTGTTCTGCTGCTAGACGGGCCACTGAATGGCGGAATGTGGAATGGCCGCCAGGTAGAGAGATTAGCTGCGAATATTTGAATATACAGGATCATAGAATTTTTCAGAATTTCGTGAACGTGTCATGAGAATGCTGAAGTTGGAGAAGGTGTTACTGGAAAATTGAGTAGAAAAAAGGACTTTGAAGCCAAGAGAAAAATATCTCAGTGGCATGGACAATTTTTTTTTAAATCTGCAGAAACATAAAAAATCACACAAGATGGAGAGTAACGAATGACATAGTCTATAAACCTCATAAGACAGTATTCTCCTAATAGATGGGATATAAGCAGTATTGGTACTCATGAAGCAATTAATAGGGTGAATACCCTTGTCTGAAAGGTCATTTAATTAAGGGCGTAGGCAAAGGTCTTAAGATAAGCGTGAGGCAAGAAAACTGAGTGGATAAAGTTATGGTATAAATATCACTCAAGATTAGCCTTACTGTATTTTGGAGCAGAAAGCCTTACTTGTTTTAGAGCGTCTTACTTGTTTTGGAGACCATTACTGTGTTTTGTTTTGGAGAATGTCTTGTTTTGGGTAGAGTTTTTCGATAGTAATAGTTCTTGGGTAGAGGCAATTTAGGTTAAGATGAGGTAGTTAGTTTTGAGACAGTTTGAAGAGTTTTTTTTATTGTTGCTAGAGGAGCTTTTTCTGTCGGAATCTTTGTAAGTATGTCTTTTTTTTTGTTGTAAGTAAATTGTAAGGTTTTTACCTACATGGCGTTGAATATTTCACCCCGGGGAAGTGTCATTGTATTTGTCTTTCCAACTTGAAGGGCTACGTTTCCATCCTCATAATATCATCTATCATTTTACCCATTACTAAATGTAGTATTCAGTATTTTTAAAGCAGTAGCTTTGTTTAGTTTCTCGTGGAATGTTATATGTTGTGAAGATTATTCACTGCAAGATTCATTGTAGTACAGTTATTACTTGGTGTTCTACTGTAGTCTTGTGGAGGGCCTGGTGTTCTTGTTGTGTTGCAGTACGAGTAGTTAAGCAACAGATTTTGCAAATTTGGCTCAATATCGAAGCATTTGTAAAATAGGTACAAAAGGAGAAAGTAACAAGAAAATAATAGTTTAAACAGAGACACACCCTGTAAAAGATTCAGTCTTCTTTCCAGTCTTTTATTCACGTCTGACAGTATGTCAGACTATATATATTCTTTTTCAGTGATTAGATTAGAGATACACTGCTTCACTCATACACATAAATGTACAAGAGAAATAATGGGTTTTACTCTTTCTGACTGAGGGACACATGGAAACTTAGAATGATGGTACGTAAATAAGGCAGTAAGCAACAAAACACACACACACGCACATACTCACACAAGAGAGAGAGAGAGAGAGAGAGAGAGAGAGAGAGAAACACACCTCCATATCCCAGCGAACAAGCAACAATGATCCAGCAGATGCAGGCACCCCAGGCCGTCCTTGAAACTGCGTTGCTAAGCGCAGCTATGATCCTGCCTCCGGAACTGCCGTTCATTCCGTAAGTGATTGCCAGGCCAGTTGCAAAGGCAATTATCCAGCATAAGGTTGCCACATACTGGATAATGTAATTCACAACGTACCACACATTATTACATTTACTGCATCTATCTCGTAGTTGCTGCACCTTAAACCACATCAATACTCTTTGTACAGCATCTAAAATATGATTCAATGGAATGACTATAACAATTTCAAGATTAATGGACATACATCTATTTTGAAACAATGAACCTGGTGTTACACCTGGGAGGGGTGTTACACCTGAGAAGAGTGTTACACCTGAGAAGAGTGTTACACCTGAGAGGAGTGTTACACCTGAGAGGAGTGTTACACCTGAGAGGAGTGCTCACATAAAAACCTTCTAGCAAATAGGAAACAACTACAAATGTCCGCGATAAATATATAGAGCACAGTCTGGTAGAGTTAGCCTTGGAAATCACAAAGCACTTTCTGTTACTAGTTTTATTTCTCTCGCGTCTAAAGTGCTCTGCATTTTTCGTTGCAATAACTGAATCTTTCATAATCTAAATGTATCAAACAACACCATATAAAATAATATCAGATATTTTAATTTAAATCATTGAATGAATATTAATAAATAGCTATAAATATCTAACAATATTTAGAAAATATTAAAGAAATATTGCAATAACGAAACAAGATAAAGTGGATCCTTGTAGGTGAAAAATGAAAAAGGCAAAACAATGGACATTAAAAAATGTAACAAATGTTTAGCAAATTTTATAAAATCTTTTTTTTAAAATAATTCTAGAAAAGTTTTAAAATTTCTAATTTTTGTACTAACGGATATCCCTATTCATTGCATAATTAATTTACATTACGTTTATTAAAATGAAAGCAAGCGAAAGCGGGAGTGTCCGAAACGATGTCGAAGAAGCATTTTTTTAAGAATTGAATGTCATGTGTTCTGTCCCCGCTGTAGTGGCTTTCCACTCGTCCTACCTATAAATGAAAGGACAATTCGATACGATGTGAGATAAATAGGCTGTGAAAATGGAAAATAATTGCCTGCATGGCGAGGCATACAGAATAAGACTGCCCACTCTCTGTGGATGCAAAAAATTCCAGTTCTATGAACATAGGACTTTGCTAGAATCACATCCGGAGGACAAGAGACGAAAAATAAAACTGTGGGACTACTGTCAGCTTCTAGTGTGACAGAAGTTTTACTGTGTTAGCTATTCCTCTAAAACAAATCTTTGGAAATCATGCATTACTATTACATTACTTTTATTTTTCAACAAAAACGAAATATACTATATCATTTCCATACCCACTGCACTTTGAATTGCCTGTTTGTCACAGCTAAAAATTTGCCAGCCAAGACGCCCATTACGTAAGGTCCGATTCTTGTGAAAGGTAACACGTAATAGTAATTCCAGAATATTTGTACCATGTGTCTGAAAATGATGAGACAGAGGAATTTATCTTCATCAACATGTTTTTAAACGAGATCTGTACAATTTTAATTTCTATGTATATTACATAGTTGACTATGATGATAATGATAGTGTTATGAGAATCACTTAAAGATGGTTGGTTAAAATATGTTCATATTTTTCAAACCTGGTGATTTGTAAACAAGTTAACGGGACAAGTGATTTTTCTTGTGATATGTAAACAGGTTAACGGGACAAGTGATTTTTCTTGTGATATGTAAACAAGTTAACGGGACAAGTGATTTTTCTTATATGGTTGCGGTGATTCTTCCTGTCGGATTTGAACCACGAACTGTGCCGTTATAGGCATGTGCACTAACATATTTCTGAGAAACGTACATATATTACAAAAATGTGAAGTGCAACTTACGATTGTTTGAAGAGTTCTTTACTTGAATAATGTAACATATTTGTGGGTAGATAGAATATATTTGCTGGCCAGTTATTCTCTGCAGACAAAACTCCGGCTGCGATCCAGTTGATCAAAAGGAAAACAAGACAGCTTCCAAGTCCAGCATACATGTTTCTGAAATGTAATGCAGTACAGTGATGTACTATTAAAGCCTCTTTATTTCTTGGAAGATGGCTTTGATGCAGGGATAATCTTTCTTTGGCACCTTACAAGAATCATCCATTATTAAATTTCTTTTTATTTTGTACTTTTACATTCTCACATTTTCATAAGTATTCAATGCATATTGAGTGTTGTCTTATAATTTTAATTTAAATCGTTTCTTTTCACTGAGAGCCATTTATCAGCAGTCATTTTGATTGTAGATACTTAGGAGTATTCTGAGAGCCATTTATCAGCAGTCATTTTGATTGTAGATACTTAGGAGTATTCTGAGGGTCAAAATAATAAATTCCATTTATTTGTCTGTTTGTCATTATTCTGAGAGTCATAATAATATATTTCATTTACTTGTCTGTTTGTAATGTATGATTCTTTTTTTTTTTGGTTGGGGTGGGGGGTGATATGTTTGTAAAAATAATCTTATTTTTTATTGTTGTCTGTCTGTCATAGCTAACTCTATTTTATTCTCAATAATCTATTTCTACTGATCATCAAAAGTGAATCACTGTCACTGAGTGTAAGGAAAAGGGTTCTCCAAATGCGGCACAGAGCCAGGTCTGATCTAGATGTGAAGTCTGGACAGTTACTAAAGAAGTACAGCAACGACTGAAAGCCACCGAAATGTGGTTTATTATAAGAATGTTAAGGACACCATGGACGGAAAGAACATCTAAAGAAGAAATTTTTGAGGGCGGCCAACTCGAGAAGACAAATAAATACAACAGTCAAGAAAAGACAGTCTAAATTTATAGGACATGTCATGAGAAAAGGCAAACCTGAATACATCGTTACAAAAGGAAAGTTTGAGGGGAAAAGAGGTCGAGGTAGACCAAGATAGAAAATTCTGGATGAATTGCCAAATTCATGGAAAGAATACACCAGAACAACTCTCAGAAGCAATACAAAACAGATTTGTGGAGAGTTATGATTGCCAACGTCAGTGAGTACGGCACTTGATAGATAGATCAAAAGCGTGATGCTGCACTTCAATTGTAGTCTTTTTAAAAACAAAAGATACAGGTTGTGTATAAAATATATAAACTAGGAAACAAGTAGGAAGGGCTATATTAATTGATGAGCACCTTAATTTTACAAAAACACACAGGACAAAGAAATGGAGAAAAAGATAAAATATAAATCAACAAGAATTCTGTGTAGAAAAATAGGACTGAAAACAGAATAAATGGAACACTTAGCTCCGACTTGCAAAGAGCTGTGAGAAGGTGGAATAGGTGACTGTTGTTGGGTTAGAGGAGTTTCTGGAAAGGACTACTCCTTTCTCAGTGCATCACATAGTTCAGAGCCTTCTACAACCTTCTCTACATTTTTCCTTCTTGATGGGAAGTTTCATTATTTTTATTTTTTTCCTATTTTGCTAGCCAGTGAAGACGGGGTATGTTTTTTTCATCGAGTTTACATTGTCACTGAAAAGAATTATGCCATCTGCAAAATCAAGATCTTCTAGCTGGGTCCCATGCACCCAATCAATGCCCATTTTACCTATGCAACTTATTTTCATTATGAAGTCTATGGCAATTCCAAAAAGCAAGGAGATGGTATACAACCTTGTTTCACGCCTGTTTCAGTCTGGAACCATTCGCTCATTCTTTCTTCTCTGTTGACTGCACAAACATATCTGTTGTAGAGATCCTTCATGATGTTGACAATTTTAGATGGTATTCCATATAGTCTTAAAATTCTCCACAGTCATTCTCTGTGTATGCTATCAAATGCCTTTTTAAAGTTTATAAAGTTCAGGATTAATGGTTTTTGCTCTTCAATATATTCTTCAAGTATTATTCTTAGAGTGAGGATCAGGTCGAAACAGCTTCTCCTTTTTCGAAATCCTGCCTGTTCTTCTCTCATTGCAATATCTTCTATATCTATTCAGAATGCAAAATACTTTTGACAAAACCGATAGTAGGGTTGCTCCTCTCCAATTATTGTCGTCGCTAAGGTTGCCTTTTTGGTAATTTAACATTGATTTCTTTTTTCCAGTTATATACTTATACACTAATTATTCGTGTGTTACAGACTGTGTACAAGATTTGTAATGTTTATTAAACATTGTATTTAATAAATGTTGTCAACATAACGTAAAGCACATCTCCAGCTCGCCCAGCAGAGAAGGGAGGACTTTTTTAGACTCGTAGAACACTTGCTACAAGAAGGTATAATAAAGTACGTCTGTTCTGTACAAGTATCTTTCTATGAAAAACCTCTATGGGGTACATCTGCCTGCTCATCAATTAATCAAGTTTTCATTTATTTTATGGTTTATTTTCCTTACTGTTTGAAGTGATTTCCTAACGACAACCAGTGCCTTCTTGTTCTTACTGTGTGAAGTGATATAATTTGTTTCCCTCGCATTGAAACTTATAAAAAATATCTGTGGTTAAAAAAAAACACTTTTCAATAGCACTTTAAAAACACATAATGGAACTATTTAAAACATAAACAACCTACGCTGAAGATACAAGCATCCATTTTGTTATCAGTATTGACGTCGGATATATTCTCCAATGTATTATTTTCCTCGTATTCCTAGATGATTGCTGGATGATCTCAAGATCAAAGTTCTAACGTTGTGTAGGGATCACATTTGTTGACAGGGGATATTTTTTGTATAAGTGATGCTTCACTTTCATGAATGTCGCCTTTCATTTTCTATTCATCAGAACATATCTGAAACTTACTGTTTTGTTTCTAGGGTACGCTGTTGTAATTCAATATCGTAATTAGTTATCCATCATATTGTTGATATATATTGCCTTGCAAATATTATAGATTTATTCCTCTGAGCGTTTTTTAAAGCTCTCATTCCATGTCACGAAAGTGATTCCGCCACTCGCTCTTCCACTCATTATATAAGTAAGTTTCCAAGTTGGCTTATTCTGAGCCACCAAACAAAGCTTTTATTCCAGTGTCTTCAAGGAATGTTTTTTACAAACATTTTCAATGGGTATTGTGCATCATCTTAAATATGTTTTACTTGTTTAAACAAAAGCTTTCGAGCTGTTTTCTATTAATTCGTTTTATTTCGACAATCCTTCATCCACTCCACCGCCACCGTGTGCTAAATGCTTTTTTTCTAAATTAATAAATCTACCAACGCAGAAAAAAGTGTATTTTAATGTTCGCTGTATGATGCATCCCAATTTCAACTTGTTTCATTCTATTCTTTTTGCATATATCCCGCGCTGTGTCTTCTCCATTTTTTTCTTTATCCAAGAAATTCTACTGCTCTGCATCCATTTTGTTTTTATTTTCCAGTGAAATAGTCATATCAGCTTACTTCATTATTCTGTTCAGTGACAGTATAAATAATATGTGAGATCAACAGATGATTAAATGGAGGTGGAGGTGTGGGTATGAACTAAAAACTCATTAAATTATAACGACTGTTATAATTTAAGCGATGATTTTACAGCCCAACAAAGAAATATTTTTCTCTTGTTCTTGTTCCTGGCGTTATTTGGGGCACAGATTCAGAAAACTGCATTGGGTAGACCGCATCAGCTCTAGTTTCTTAGATATGGTTGAACTGATAAAATTTTAGTCTGCTCTTTAATACGTCTCTTCTGCAGAAATGGGATGTCGTAACAAGCTGTCTTACGTGAATGGGAAATTTATGTATTCAATTTACCCACGTTTTTTGTCTATAATGACCTTTGTTTCACAATTATTCGTCTACTTCCTTTCCTATAATGCATCCTGGCATAAAAATGTATAGCTCAAATTACAAAATTGCTTATGTTCTGTTTTATTACATAATTATGTGCAAAAAATTAAATCATGGTTTTTGTATTTCAAAGGAAACGATAAATTACCAAGAACATCAATGGGTGATTTGTGTAGGCGTGAAGATGGTTAATTCTCTTGTTGGTAAAAAAAAATGACTACACAAAAGATCCCCGTTTCCTTTTTATGCCTTTCGGATAGTAGAGCCAAACATGAACACTGAGCAAGAAAAGATTGGCCTCCGAGGAAATATATGGTGGTTGGAGGATACAATGTAATAAATGAACCTTTGGTAGCACGAGATTGAAGCATACTGCCACCATTACATATAAAACTAGGTCTGATGAAACAATTTGTAAAGGCTTTGAATAAAGATGGTTCGTGCACTGAATACATAGTGCATGCATACAATTTGCTTAGAGCGATTTTACGGTTATATGGACTTACCATAGGCAACCTGAAGACAGGAATTTTCTATGACGAGCAGAGTGAAGAGTGGTATATGGCACATGTTATGCATCTCAAAAACTAGAGCTTTTAGGGGAAAACTTCTGCAAATTTTGGAATCAGCTGGTCAAATATACCCAGAAACAGGTCTAACATTTGAGGCACCAAAATGTGTGTTGGTCAGTGTTATTTTCAAAGAAGTCATAGAGGATTTCATGAACACCTTGTAACGTATCTAGTTTTCCTCTGCATGCATAAAATCTGTTTGGAGCGATTATACGGTTATTTACAGTACGTTACTTTCATGATGATTCCTCTTTCACTTCTGGTATTTTCAAATTTAGTCTTATTTTCATAAAGTTATGTCATATAATGAACTGCAAGTGTACTCTTGCGTTAGATTATTGTAGGATTTAATGTAATTGTTGTTTTATTGTACCAACAACAGGGCTCTTGGCATTTGAAACTTGTTTTCTAAAAGAAATATAGATTAAGATAATAGTAGTTCTGCTTGTAAGTTTTATAATTCTGTGTAAATTATTACTGTTATTATTATCTTGGATACAGTCCACCTGTTCCCAACAAAACTTTACTCGCATCTTCATTACAGCAGTTCACATTTTCTTTAATATTTAGTTCGTAATCTGTTTTCCACGAGTGAAAACTGATAAGTGTTTATCAGTCAATTTTAAAATGCAGATATTTAAAAAGAATATAAAACAAAACAGGTTCGTACAAAGGCATCTCAAAATTTCTTCTCCTTGTTAAAATCATAATATATTAGAAATATGACAACAGAGAAAGAAAGTTCATCAAGAGGGGGGTTATCTCGTTCAAGGAAATCAATCACTTACTGGAAACTAACAGCCTGACAAGAAATGCTCTTATTAGTTCTATAAATGAAAAGAATGTGTGGTAGCATGTATGGCATTTAAAGAATTTGATGTTCTCTGTTGATTATAAAATACTCACATGCAGAACGGAATAAGCATTAGAGGAATCAGAAGGAACAACTGCATGTCCGTGGCCAGGTACCAAAAATGAGGCCCACACTGAAAAGAAAGCAATGTGAAGTATTTCTAATCAATATTTATTATTATTATTATTATTATTTGCGGTCCTGGATAGCGTTGGCGATCATGCTTCTCAAACTTATGCAGACGTTGGGGTTTCCGATTAGTTTAGTGCTTTCCTTCTTCGGTATTACTTGGACAATCCACTGAGATATTTTTCCTCTTGACCTTCCTCTCTTTCCTTTTTCAAGGGGAAAAAAATCCAGTTATTATTAGGTTTCTCAACTTCTGTCTTTTCATGACAAGTTCATGAAGTTTGATCGTCTTTTTCTTGTCATTTGAGCTAGTTTTCGTCGTTTTGAAACTTCTTTGAGGACCTCTTCGTTTGGTTTTCTGTCTGTCCAGAGTATTTGTTGCATCTTTCTTCAAAACCACATCTCTGTTGCTTGCAGTTTATTTGTCCTCTTTTTGTTGACTTACGACAAATATAAACGTGAATATGCTCAGCGTGAATAAGCGCAGCGTTAATAACCTCAGTGTGAATAAGGTCGTCGTGAATAAGCTCAGCTTGAATATGCTCAGCTTGAATAAGCGCAGCGTTAATAACCTCAGTGTGAATAAGCTCGACGTGAATAAGCTCAGCTTGAATATGCTCAGCGTGAATAAGCGCAGCGTTAATAACTTCAGTGTGAATAAGCTCGTCGTGAATAAGCTCAGCTTGAATATGCTCAGCGTGAATAAGCGCAGCGTTAATAACTTCAGTGTGAATAAGCTCGTCGTGAATATGCTCAGCTTGAATATGTTCAGCGTGAATACGCCAGCGTGGATAAACTCAGCTTGAATATGCTCAGGGTGAATAAGGTCAGCTTGAATAAGCTCAGCGTGAATAAGCTCAGCTTGAATATGCTCAGGGTGAATAAGCTCAGCTTGAATATGCTCAGCTTGAATATGCTCAGGGTGAATAAGGTCAGCTTGAATATATTCAGCGTGAATACGCCAGCGTGGATAAACTCAGCTTGAATATGCTCAGGGTGAATAAGGTCAGCTTGAATAAGCTCAGCGTGAATAAGCTCAGCTTGAATATGCTCAGGGTGAATAAGCTCAGCTTGAATATGCTCAGCTTGAATATGCTCAGGGTGAATAACGTCAGCTTGAATATGCTCAGGGTGAATAAGGTCAGCTTGAATATGCTTAGGATGAATAAGGTCAGTTTGAATATGCTCAGGGTGAATAAGGTCAGCTTGAATATGCTCAGGGGGAATAAGGTCAGCTTGAATATGCTCAGGGTGAATAAGGTAAGCTTGAATATGCTCAAGGTGAATAAGGTCAGCTTGAATATGCTCAGGGTGAATAAGGTCAGCTTGAATATGCTCAGGGTGAATAAGGTCAGCTTGAATATGCTCAGGGTGAATAAGGTCAGCTTGAATATGCTCAGGGTGAATAAGGTCAGCTTGAATATGCTCAGCTTGAATATGCTCAGGGTGAATAAGGTCAGCTTGAATATTCTCACTGTGAATAAGGTCAGCTTGAATATGCTCAGCTTGAATATGCTCAGGGTGAATAAGGTCAGCTTGAATATGCTCAGGGTGAATAAGGTCAGCTTGAATATGCTCAGGGTGAATAAGGTCAGCTTGAATAAGCTCAGGGTGAATAAGGTCAGCTTGAATATGCTCAGGGTGAATAAGGTCAGTTTGAATATGCTCAGGGTGAATAAGGTCAGCTTGAATATGCTCAGGGTGAAAAAGGTCAGCTTGAATATGCTCAGGGTGAATAAGGTCAGCTTGAATATGCTCAGGGTGAATAAGGTCAGCTTGAATATGCTCAGGGTGAATAAGGTCAGCTCGAATAAGCTCAGCGTGAATATGCTCAGGGTGAATAAGGTCAGCGTGAATAAGTTCAGCTTGAATATGCTCAACTTGAATATGCTCAGGGTGAATAAGCTCAGCTTGAATATGCTCAGCGTGAATAAGGTCAGCTTGAATATGCTCAGCTTGAATATGCTCAGGGTGAATAAGGTCAGCTTGAATATGCTCAGCTTGAATATGCTCAGGGTGAATAAGGTCAGCTTGAATATGCTCAGGGTGAATAAGGTCAGCTTGAATATGCTCAGCTTGAATATGCTCAGGGTGAATAAGGTCATCTTGAATATGCTCAGGGTGAATAAGGTCAGCGTGAATAAGCTCAGCTTGTATATGCTCAGCTTGAATATGCTCAGGGTGAATAAGGTCAGCGTGAATAAGCTCAGCTTGTATATGCTCAGATTGAATATGCTCAGGGTGAATAAGGTCAGCTTGAATATGCTCAGCTTGAATATGCTCAGGGTGAATAAGGTCAGCTTGAATATGCTCAGCTTGAATATGCTCAGGGTGAATAAGGTCAGCTTGAATATGCTCAGGGTGAATAAGGTCAGCTTGAATATGCTCAGCTTGAATATGCTCGGGGTGAATAAGGTCAGCTTGAATATGCTCAGGGTGAATAAGGTCAGCGTGAATAAGCTCAGCTTGTATATGCTCAGCTTGAATATGCTCAGGGTGAATAAGGTCAGCTTGAATAAGCTCAGCTTGAATATTCTCAGCTTGAATATGCTCAGGATGAATAAGGTCAGCTTGAATATGCTCAGGGTGAATAAGGTCAGCTTGAATATGCTCAGGGTGAATAAGGTAAGCTTGAATATGCTCAGGGTGAATAAAGTCAGCTTGAATATGCTCAGGGTGAATAAGGTCAGCTTGAATATGCTCAGGGTGAATAAGGTCAGCTTGAATATGCTCAGGGTGAATAAGGTCAGCTTGAATATGCTCAGGGTGAATAAGGTCAGCTTGAATATGCTCAGCTTGAATATGCTCAGGGTGAATAAGGTCAGCTTGAATATTCTCACTGTGAATAAGGTCAGCTTGAATATGCTCAGCTTGAATATGCTCAGGGTGAATAAGGTCAGCTTGAATATGCTCAGGGTGAATAAGGTCAGCTTGAATATGCTCAGGCTGAATAAGGTCAGCTTGAATATGCTCAGGGTGAATAAGGTCAGCTTGAATATGCTCAGGGTGAATAAGGTCAGCTTGAATATGCTCAGGGTGAATAAGGTCAGCTTGAATATGCTCAGGGTGAATAAGGTCAGCTTGAATATGCTCAGGGCAAATAAGGTCAGCTTGAATATGCTCAGGGTGAATAAGGTAAGCTTGAATATGCTAAGGGTGAATAAGGTCAGCTTGAATATGCTCAGCTTGAATATGCTCAGGGTGAATAAGGTCAGCTTGAATATGCTCAGGGTGAATAAGGTAAGCGTGAATAAGCTCAGCTTGAATATGCTCAGGGTGAATAAGGTCAGCTTGAATAAGGTCAGCCTGAATATGCTCAGGGTGAATAAGGTCAGTCTGAATATGCTCAGGGTGAATATGGTCAGCTTGAATATGCTCAGGGTGAATAAGGTCAGCTTGAATATGCTCAGGGTGAATAAGGTTAGCTTGAATAAGGTCAACTTGAATATGCTCAGGGTGAATAAGGTCAGCTTGAATATGCTCAGGGTGAATAAGGTCAGCTTGAATAAGCTCAGCGGGAATATGCTCAGGGTGAATAAGGTCAGCGTGAATAAGCTCAGCTTGAATATGCTCAACTTGAATATGCTCAGGGTGAATAAGCTCAGCTTGAATATGCTCAGGGTGAATAAGGTCAGCTTGAATATGCTCAGCTTGAATATGCTCAGCTTGAATATACTCAGGGTGAATAAGATCAGCTTGAATATGCTCAGCTTGAATATGCTCAGGGTGAATAAGGTCAGCTTGAATATGCTCAGGGTGAATAAGGTCAGCTTGAATATGCTCAGCTTGAATATACTCAGGGTGAATAAGGTCAGCTTGAATATGCTCAGGGTGAATAAGGTCAGCTTGAATATGCTCAGGGTGAATAAGGTCAGCTTGAATATGCTCAGCTTGAATATCCTCAGCTTGAATATGCTCAGTGTGAATAAGGTCAGCTTGTATATGCTCAGGGTGAATAAGGTCAGCTTGAATATGGTCAGGGTGAATAAGGTCAGCTTGAATATGCTCAGGGTGAATAAGGTCAGCTTGAATATGCTCAGGGTGAATAAGGTCAGCTTGAATATGCTCAGGGTGAATAAGGTCAGCTTGAATATGCTCAGGGTGAATAAGGTCAGCTTGAATATGCTCAGCTTGAATATGCTCAGGGTGAATAAGGTCAGCTTGAATATTCTCACTGTGAATAAGGTCAGCTTGAATATGCTCAGCTTGAATATGCTCAGGGTGAATAAGGTCAGCTTGAATATGCTCAGGGTGAATAAGGTCAGCTTGAATATGCTTAGGGTGAATAAGGTCAGCTTGAATATGCTCAGGGTGAATAAGGTCAGCTTGAATATGCTCAGGGTGAATAAGGTCAGCTTGAATATGCTCAGGGTGAATAAGGTCAGCTTGAATATGCTCAGGGTGAATAAGGTCAGCTTGAATATGCTAAGGGTGAATAAGGTCAGCTTGAATATGCTCAGCTTGAATATGCTCAGGGTGAATAAGGTCAGCTTGAATATGCTCAGGGTGAATAAGGTCAGCGTGAATAAGCTCCGCTTGAATATGCTCAGGGTGAATAAGGTCAGCTTGAATAAGGTCAGCTTGAATATGCTAAGGGTGAATAAGGTCAGCTTGAATATGCTCAGGGTGAATAAGGTCAGCTTGAATATGCTCAGGGTGAATAAGGTCAGCTTGGATATGCTCAGGGTGAATAAGATCAGTTTGAATATGCTCAGGGTGAATAAGGTCATCTTGAATATGCTCAGGGTGAATAAGGTCAGCTTGAATATGCTCAGGGTGAATAAGGTCAGCTTGCATATGCTCAGGGTGAATAAGGTCAGCTTGAATATGCTCAGGGTGAATAAGGTCAGCTTGAATAAGCTCAGCGTGAATATGCTCAGGGTGAATAAGGTCAGCGTGAATAAGCTCAGCTTGAATATGCTCAACTTGAATATGCTCAGGGTGAATAAGCTCAGCTTGAATATGCTCAGGGTGAATAAGGTCAGCTTGAATATGCTCAGCTTGAATATGCTCTGGGTGAATAAGGTCAGCTTGAATATGCTCAGCTTAAATATGCTCAGGGTGAATAAGGTCAGCTTGAATATGCTCAGGGTGAATAAGGTCAGTTTGAATATGCTCAGCTTGAATATGCTCAGGGTGAATAAGGTCAGCTTGAATATGCTCAGGCTGAATAAGGTCATCTTGGATATGCTCAGTGGGAATAAGGTCAGCTTGAATATGCTCAGCTTGAATATGCTCAGGGTGAATAAGGTCAGCTTGAATATGCTCAGGGTGAATAAGGTCAGCTTGAATATGCTCAGGGTGAATAAGTTCAGCTTGAATATGCTCAGGGTGAATAAGGTCAGCTGGAATATGCTCAGGGTGAATAAGGTCAGCTTGAATATGCTCAGGGTGAATAAGGTCAGTTTGAATATGCTCAGGGTGAATAAGGTCAGCTTGAATATGCTCAGGGTGAATAAGGTCAGCTTGAATATGCTCAGGGTGAATAAGGTCAGCGTGAATATGTTCGGGAGTAAAACATTGCCTACGCACGTGACTGGGAATCTCCTATTCCGGATGAATGATGACATCTGAAAGAAAGAGAGAGAGAGAGAGAGAGAGAGAAAGGAGAGACGACGGTTAGAACTGGCAGAGAAAAGTGAAGATTATGAGAATGAGGTATCCCGTGTATGTTGTTTTTGATTATAATATTATGGTTCCATATAAAGTAGACGGCACATATTGCACTAGTACGTATTAGGAAGATTTGTTCTGCCAATTCCAATGGCGCAATTGTTATATTCGAACCCTGTAGCAGGAAATCGTCTTTTGCGTGTGATTGAGTATTTTCAACTTGTCGTCATTATTTGTTGAACTCATCGTCAGACATTTTTCTCATTAAAGATTCGTGAGTATTTTCAACTTGTCGTCATTATTTGTTGAACTCATCGTCAGACATTTTTCTCATTAAAGATTCGTCATAATTGAAGAAGAATTTTACTTCCATATTAGTAGATGTTCGTGCACTAATTCATCTGGATTGTTTTATTGTCCGTCGGTGTCTGATTACCCCTACAGTGCATAGCAAGTGGATGAAATGAAGTGTTGCCATTTTATATAGACAGTGGTTTTCAAGCTTTTATCATTACAGACACCAATCGTCAATTGACGAAGAAGAAGTTAGACAGACAAAGAGAATGTTGCATCAGTGCTGCAAACTATAAAAGACACATTACACAGCAGAGAAATATAAATAAATGATCATATTGGTGCCACTATGGCAGCACTGGCATAGGTTTGGTATTGTAACTGGCACATGCTGGTGACGTAACAGTTATAGACTGTCCAAGTTTCATAACCATATAGCAAAACTGGGTCTATATAGCACTATAATATTCATTTCCTCATGTTTAGGGACATTTTCTTATTTGTTAGTATTTTATTCATGTCATTGAAAGGAGCCTTTGCCTTTCCTATCCGTGATTTTAGTTCATTTGTGCACCTGCCATCAGCTCTTATTGCTGTTCCAAGATAACTGAATTTGTTTACTTGTGTCCGTGTCTATCGGTGTGAAATGCTTCTTTGGAATTTTTCTTTTAATGAAAATTTTATGAAAACTAGAAAACCTTTATGTCGTCCACTCCAAGATGAGCAGTTCTCCCGCACCCAGTCTCCTCCACCCCCTCCTAGCGAGAGACCAGTGAATTAACTACCCATTTCATACTTAAAATCATCTAGTTATTGTGTATTGAAAACATAAAAATGTAGATACAAACCAAATTTGCAGGACTGAAAAAGTTGTTAATATACAGCAGATTTGTCCACCAGTACTTCTCACAAGGGCGTAAATATCCTGGCTGGGAGTTGGGCCACATCGCTCCTGATCCCATAAACTTGCCCAGTCCCACTATAGCCACCAGTACAAGTAGATACGGCAGTGTTAGTCTGTTTAAAACATACGAATGTTATTGCATACGCTGTAATATAACAATATGTTTTTATGACATACATGTTAATATAACGATACGTTCTTTAGTATTTTAACAAATTATATCACACCTTGTTAAAAGAATAAAAAATTTAAAACAAAATTTAATACTATGAGGGGCAATCATGAATAAGCTTTAGAAATCACAACAGAGAAACTTTAGATAATTCTTCAGACTGACTTGGAAAACATTACAGCGATATTGATGATTGGACATCATCAAAAGATAGACTACATTCAACTTAGTCAAGTGAAGTGTAAAAAACAAGGTATAGAGCAAACTGGAGATTCATTGCAAGGAACTTTCACTGGGGAGATGGCACGAGATGGTTGTGAATTATTATTATTTTTTTATCTTTACAGCCCATGAAACCACAAAAGTTTTAATAGCGTCGCTCCTTCTAACCCTCCCTGATATCCCTCATGAGCTTGTATTTGAAATTGTCAACAATCATTGTTCATTTTCAATCTGTTCAGACAGAAGTATATATAAAAACGACACAAGCTGGTAAACATTCGCTCACGTAAAACAATAATAAAACATTAGTTCATCATCGCCTGTATCATTATCCTATGTCACCCCCACGGTGGAAATTTGACTGTAATATATAATTGTTTTAAATATCGCTAAGTAAAACAATTCGATTATAATTTTTTTGTGAATGAATAAAATGTCATTGTTATTTTTTCAACGGACAGTGTAAGAAGGGAGAAAAGCAATTTTCAGCAAGAACTCAGATAAAGATACAGCCTTGTCTCGGAATTATATGGTCTCAGATATACGTGTAAGATGCATTTTCAGCACGTTGCTTGTGGATTTAATAGACCGACTCAGTCAGTTTTAGTAACATTTATAGATACCCAGCACTATCGACTGTTCGGTGCAGCCAAGTTCTAGTGTCTGTTCGTCTATATTTCTGGCCTGCCTTTTATCAGTTAACAACATGCCTGTCTTTTTCTTTTTTCTTCCTGTTCACCTGTTCCACAGTCTGTTTTTTTCTTCCTGTTCCCTGCTCCACAGTCTCTTTTTTCTTCCTGTTCCCTGCTCCACAGCCTGTTTTTCTTCCTGTTCCCTGCTCCACAGTCTGTTTTTCTTCCTGTTCACCTGCTCCACAGTCTGTTTTTTCCTCCTGTTCACCTGCTCCACAGTCTGTTTTTTTTTCTTCCTGTTCACCTGCTCCACAGTCTGTTTTTTTTAATTCATGTTTACCTGCTCCACAAGTGAACAGGAAGAAAATATTTTACACCAAGAATTTATTATATATATATATATATATATATATATATATATATATATATATATATGAACCTTAAGTGCCCAGGGCACATGGGGCTTCCGCAAGGATTTTCCACAGATGCCTGTCCTTCGCCTTTTTTTCTACTCTTGCCCAGGTGAGCCCTCTATTGCTCAGCATCTTTTCTGTTGTTCTTCTCCATGTCTCTTTTGGTCTACCCTTATTTCTGTTCCCCTGTGGTGTCCATCTTAGTGCTATTTTTGGTAGTGAGTTGTCAGTCATTCGGAGCACATGTCCCAACCATCGCCAGCGTCTTTCCTCAATAACTGTTGTCAGTGGTTTCATCTGCATTTCTGCTAATAAGATGTTATTTCTTATGGTGTTTGGCCAAAATATTTTTCTAATTCTTCGTAAACATTTAGTCTGGAAAGAATTCAACTTGTTTTCTATGGTTTTGGTGATTTTCCAGCATTCACTTCTATAGAGTAATACACTTAGAACATTACTCTTAAATATCCTGATTTTCATATTTATGCTTAGTTTTTTTGATTTCCATATAGTCTGCAGCATTGCAAAAGCCTGGTTTGCTCTAGTAAGTCTGCTGTTGATGTCCTCTGTGCTGTCTCCATTTTCTACTACTCTACTGCCAAGGTATACAAATTTATTGACCTCCTCCACTAACTTGTTATCTACTCTGAGTACATTTCTGTTGTTCACATTTTGCTTCATTAACTTTGTCTTTCCTACGTTGATCTTTAGTCCTATGTTGTTTGCATTCTGAGTTAGCTTGTTTATTTTATCTTGCATATCTTATATATATATATATATATATATATATATATATATATATATATATATATATATACCAAGTATTTATTATAAATATTTTATACCAAGTATTTTCCTTAGACTCTTTTGAAAACAAATGCCTAAGGAAAATACTTGGTATAAAGTGGAACGAATTCAAGAACAACGCAGAGATAAGACAGATGAGCAGGCAACAACCTGTCTCATGGGTGATCAGAAAAAAGATGGACATATGTAGGCCATGTGATGAGAAGAAACAATTAAAGAATATCAAGACAAGCTATGAAGTGGAGCACAACAGGCCGAAGAAAAAGAAGTCGACCACGTGAAACTCTAAAAAGGACATTGTTAAGAGAAGCCAGTTTAGTGGGCATAACATTCCTTGATGAAGTTGAAAGACTCGCGGAGAACACGAAATCTTTGCAAACAAATCTATGCGCCCTATGTGACGTTTAACGGCACGGGAAGGATGTAAGATGTAAGACTATCAAAAGTGCCATTAAATATCACTTTAATTATGCACACTATCAAAAATGCTTCCCCCCCTCCACCAAAATCTCTCAAGTTTATATATGGCTGTCTGTCATTCTGAGCATTGTTCTACGAGGGAATGCCGAGTTGCTGTCAGCCGGACCCACGTCCAAACATTTGAGCATAACTTTGTCACAGTTGCCAGAGAGTGTTCTTTTATAATGCAAACTGCCAGCTGGCAGGATCATAGAGTTTTTTTTTTTCAGATCAATAAAAGAATCATATCAACGGAAGGTGTTGAATCTTCATAGTGTGAAACTCCAGGCCCCCATGAAGTTCATGTTGCTGAATAAGAAATATCCGAAGGAAATCCATGAATGTCTGCTGCAGACACTGAGTGACAAGTGTCCATCTTACTCATCTGTATTATATTTCTTGGCTCGAATATGTGGTTATGTATTTCCTTTATTTCTGCATTCTACTTGTTCGTATCTTAATTTTTAAACAAATTAATGCTGTTTAGATTCTATTGATAGAGATATTTCAAAATATATACTTCACTTGGGAAAAAGTGGAGAGTAAAAGTGTTTTAGTTTGTAAGGCCTCCTTTTTCCACATTTTAATAATAATTCTGTTTTATATGGCACTGTTCATGGTTCTCAGATTTCCTTATATAACTCTAGCAGCACTTCTGCTGCTACTCATTTTTGTCCATCTATTATGAAAAGTTTTGCACTCATGTTGTCTGGCATCGGAACGTTCCCAATTTTAACTTTTTATTTCGTTAACTGTTTCTTCTTTACATTGTTTAACCTATGCTTGTATCGAAAGCGTTTTCTGCTGCAGTGATGTCTTTCTGCGTTGTCGGTGCATTTTATAGAACAGTTCGTTAAGTTTTAAAACATATTTCTTCTTGTCCATTTTCCGATGTGATGAATTTGCCTTGTTGATCCTTTAAAATATGTGGTGGTTGTCCGGTGTCTTCCACTTGTAACACTGGTTATCTTGTATAATATGTCTTGTTAGTCTGTTTGTGCTGAGACCTAGTCTAGCATTGCTAGGCTTTATTTTTCTTTACCTGTTTCACTTTGTTGTTTAGATAACATGCTAATCAGTGCTATATGTAGACATTCACTACAAGACGTCAAACAGGTTACGTTGAACTGTTGTTTAGATAACATGCTAATCAATGCTATATGTAGACATTCACTACAAGACGTCAAACAGGTTACGTTGAACTGTTGTTTAGATAACATGCTAATCAGTGCTAAATGTAGACATTCACTACAAGACGTCAAACAGGTTACGTTGAACTGTTGTTTATATAACATGCTAATCAATGCTAAATGTAGACATTCACTACGAGACGCCAAACAGGTTAGGTTGAAGAAATGCGAGAAGCGACCGAAACCTTGTCCAAGCAAGAATAAAAATGAAGACCAAAGCTGTACAACACCAAAGAATAACGTGAAAAAGATAAGACGATAGAAAACTGAAAGACTTAGTAATACAAAAATCTTTCGCAACATAACTAAAATAAAATTTTCATAGAAGCCATTAGGGAAAAAGTACTAAGCGTGTAGATCTGAGGTTTACATGACGGCAATAATAAACAAGAAAAGCTATGAAACCTGCTCAACTTTGAAGTAGAATAAGATACTGCACTGGACGAGACTATAAACTGTAAAAACCATATCGTTAACAAAACACATTAAAGTAAGAAAATGGGGGCCACCTTAAGAAGGCTGCAAGACACATATACTGAATAATGAAACAACGCTAACCAAACAAGTAAAAAACAAAACAAAAATTTAAATAATGACGATTTTAAGTCGATCCATATAAGTACGTATTTAAAGTTATCAGTTTTTCACTGTATTCATCCATTTTGTTTTTACCATATGGCACACTTACCTCCAATAACGATGGAAGAAAACCATATGCCATTTTATTTTCCAGCCTTTCTTCTGCATTTCTTTACTGAGCAAATATGATGCTAATAACCCACTGAAAGAGAGATGTACTCAATGTTCACTCTGAATTTCAATTACACATGTTTTCATGTAGAACAGTCATTTATATTTCAAACAGTCAGTCTGATTTAGTACCACGAAAATGAAACCCCAAAACCTGTGTACTGAAAAATATTTATGTAGATGCTAACACCTGATGGAGAAACAAATAAAGACATAGGGGAGAGTTGAATTTTACGGTGAGTCAAAAATTCGTCACGTGTCTCTATACACTAGTTTCGGGTTTCGGTCTTGTTTCCTGTACTGGCATTTGTAACGTCAGGCTGAGGTCATGTGTTGCGTCATTCTGAAAATGTGTATACCAATCTTTAGCTGATGAACCGCTAGGCAAGTGATCAGCAGAAGGAAATATGGCCGACAGCAAGGGTTGTCGTTCACGTCCTCCTGAGGCGTTATTGAAAGAAGTGGCTGAATGATTTGCAGCTGCCAGTGAAATCTGCAGTGTGGAAGAGGAAGAAACAGTTGATGATAGCAACGCAAGGAAATTGTTCCAAAAGTTCAGATCTGGGGACACCGACACCAAAGACAAGAGAAGGTCGGGACGCCCCTCAACCACCAATGATGAAACCCTGCGCCAGATTGCTGAAGATAATCCCAGTTTTAATACTCGGCGTTATCACCCCAGCTAGGCCCTTCTCAAAGCATCATAGTTTGACATTTGCAAGAGCTACGCTTCCATAGCAAGCAGCCTCGACGTATCCCCCACGATCTCACTCCCCAGCAAGCGCAGAGACTTGTTGACGTCTGTCGTCAGCTGTTGCCACACTCACGTGACAAAAGGTTTCTCCGCCGTATTCTCTTGCGGTGGCCCAGAACAGGTACCCAACTGCTCCAGCCAGGTTGAGTGGCATGGACGGTTGACCGACAAGGTCGGTTCGAGAAGAAGGTGATGCTTTGCATCTGCTGGAACTTTGAAGGCCACCTGTACTAGGATTTGGTCCAGTTTGGTCGCTTCATGGGCGATAACCTGTATGCTGAGCAAATTGAAGCGACTGCATGATGTTCTAGGCCAGCACTCATCAATAGGAAGAGGATACTTCTCTAGTACGACAACGCGCCAGCCCAACATGGTCGGCGGCCAACTCACGAAATTTGAGGGAATCAAGGCTCTCCTCCATCAGCCGCACATTCCCGCCCTTGCGCCCTCCGACTAAAATGTATTCAGCGCGATGGAAACATTTCCTTCAAGGGCGAAAATTCAGTTCAGTGGAAGAAGTTGAAGCCGGTGTTAGAGATTTTTTGGTTTCAGAGTCTTCTGAGTTGTACTACAAGGGACTCATGGCATTGGGTGAGAGGTAGTAGAAGAACATTAAAAGTTATGGACTGTATTTCGAAAAGTGAAGTTACATCGTTATTAATATAACGTAGCACCGGGAACATACATAACTTTGTATTATATTGCCTGGTTTTCTGCACCAGTAAAACACTGCAAAAATGTGACAAACTTGACTTACTCTAGTAAATAAATCGAGAAAAGTCAGTCAGTCATTTGCATGTCCCTTGCGGAACTTTGCCTCCCTAACAACTTTCCTGTAGGCCTCTCGGTTGTAAGCAAGATGCCCTGCTGCTGATGCATCCATGTGTAGGTTATCAACGATGTCTTGCAGCCATTTTCGCCTTGGTCTTCCTCTCTTTCTTTTTCCCATTATGTACCCTTCCAAGACGGTCTTCTCTAGATTATCATAACGTTTAACGTGTCCAAAATATTTGTTTTCTTTGTTTAATCCTCTTTACTAGCTAGCCTTCTTCAATATTAAATTATTGTAGTATGGATATATGTGTTCTTTTTTGTGTCCATGATATTTGAAGAACTCTTCAGTAGCATTTACATTCAAAGGCATTTATGTGTTTTTCAACCGTTTTGTTAAGTGCCCAGGTCTCAAAGGCATATGTTGCGGTGGGAAAGATGCATGCACTTCAAAATCTTATTTTTGTAGTTCTGTCTGTTCCTCTCCACAGCTTCTTTATCCGTTTTAATTTCTGAAGAGCGATAAATGTCCTCCTTTTAATTTCTCTCATTGTATCTCCATTATTAGTTAGTAGTGATCCAATATATTCAAATCTCTCCCTCTTCCAATTTTTCCTCACTGATACATATTTCAGCTGCCTTGTTTGTTTTGTTAGTTGTCATCACTTTAGTTTTCTTCGCATTAAGATAGAGGTTTTGCTCTTCACTGTTCTTACGAACTGGCATAATTTTTCCATTCCGAGTTTTGGACAGTAATATTGTGTCATCAACATATCTAATCTCTGGTACTTCATAACCTCCAAAATTATGACATCGTAATATTCTTTGTTTATATCTTCTCTAATATTCCTCATTATATTTTCAGTATACAAGCTAAATAAGTAAGGCGACAATATGCACCCCTGACAGACCCCTTGTTTTATGTCAAACCAAGTTGTTGTTTCACCATTTATTCTCACTCCTGCCTGTTGGTCTAGATACAGTAGTGATATTAATTGTATCAAATGTGTTCAAAATCCCATTTTTCAATGATTTCCCAAAGTTTCTGTGTTGTACATAATCAAATGCCTTTGTATAGTCTATAAAAGATAAATATAGATTCACATTAAACTCTCTGCATTTCTCTGTTATTAATCTTATATTGAATATATGATCTCTTGGTCCTCTTCCTTGTCTACAACCAGCTTGGACCATATTGACGTATTCTATTTTCATACGTAATGTACACATTATGATTTTTAATAGAAATTTACCGGCGTGACTAATCAGGGCAACTGTTCTGTAGTTCTTGCAGAATTTCAAGTTGCCCTTTTTTGGGCAGTGTTTTGAATATAGTTCTTTTCCATTCTTTGGGCCAATTACTTGAATGCTATATATTTTTAGACAGTGCATGGTAGATTGTTGCACATTCCTTTCCTCCTGCTTTAATAAGTTCAGCTGTTATCTCATCACATCCTGGTGATTTACCATTTTTCAGATACTTTATTGCCCATAAAACTTCTTCTCTTGTCGGTTCGTGTTCTTTCTCCTCCAATAATAATTCACACTGTTGATTTCTGCTTTTCACAGTCAGTTGTTTCATACATTCCATCTTTCTATAATTTCCTCTGTCTCTGTCAAGGTCTTCCCCATCTCGTCACAAATGACATTTATCTTAGGAATGACAGTTTTCGTTAATGTCTTCATTAAATCGAGAACAGCTTTTCTTTAATTAATCTTAGAACATCAGGAAGTCCTCCAGCACAGTACTAGAGCCAACATAAAGCTGTAACATCGTTGCGTGTTATCCACACAGTGGTTTAAATTAAAATTATCAATGCTACGGAGTAAAATGCTGGAGAACAACTGAAAAGAAAAAGAGCAATTTATCCTCATTCCACACAAGCTGACCCCATAAGGATTTTGAATATTTACTGGCCACAACGTGTAATAGAGACCTACTTGTCCAGTGTGAACAAGAAGATATGCGTATCATATCAGCAAAGGAAAAAACGTTGTAAATGTATTCGTCATGTGCTACGAAGCGACTCCAGTAACAATCGCTAAAAGAACCATATACATATTCATATAAAATAATCAGTTTATTATAGCACAAACTAATTCCAAGTATGAAAGATTTCTCTGTCTTTCACGAGGACTAGGAAGAACCGAGACAGAGTCTCAAAATACAGCGTGTCATTTAAGAGGGACAAAAGACAAAAGACCCAAAAACAAAAGAAACTAACTTGCAATGCAGACATCATTTACTGCCAATATGAGCAGTTATAGAAATTAATTAATAGTAGAATCAGCCTTGATATTCATTCATTTGCATGTCCCTTACAGAACTTTGCCTCTCAATCAGCACTCCTGTATGCCTCTCGGTTGTGAGCAAGATGGCCTGCCGCTGCATCAGCCTTGATATACGATAGTAAATAAAGTTATGCTTGTTATTTTTTACAAACGGCAAACAATTACCCCCTTCAAGTCGTCGTCTAAATTTGAAAAGGAGCATTATACTAAAATAAGACTCTACCATGCCTTCAGTAGGTTAAATTTTGTGACATCATGTTATTGAAGGGTTTTCTACGTCATGAATGGGTTCAACTCTTGCGACAATCCAGTGTCACGAGGATGACGTGGATATGTTGCCCAGGGCACGTGGGAGTGAGAGGCAATGAGGTAGCTTATCATGTTGCGCGTAACACTCTTACAACAGATATGATTCCTATGGATAGGACAGATATACTGAAGTCGGTGGCAGAGGACCTGGTGTAGAAGAAGGAAATAGCATGTGTTGATAACATATATCTATAGAGAATGAAAGGAGGAGGGAAAGGAAGATCCTGGTGGCTGGCTGGTAGAACTCGAGGTTGCCAGAACTAACAGTTGACTGACACAATTAGTGTTCATACTCTTCGGTGGTTACTGAAACAGAAAGCAGAACATGTACGGGTGTGCCTCGAGTGCAGTGATGTTAATTCCTAGATTCATGATTCAAGATATGACATCATCAACAGAAATTGTCCAAAAACATATGGATATAAGGTGAATGATTTATTATTAACGTGTAAGTGGCACATTTATTGTCAGTTTTTATTTGTGCAAAATGAACATTTGTCAGATAATGTTCTACGAAACTACATTCACTATAACAATATTTACCTTATAGAAAGATACGTGTCAGTGACGAGTGAACCATTTGAAACGAAATCAAAGACTCTCTTCCGAAGATATACGGTGTAAATGTTTGTTCCAAGACCTGTATTTCAGACAATATAAATAAATAAATATATCTATCTATTTGTCTGTCTGTATTCTTTCATTTTCTGTATCCACATGTCGGTAGTTTCATATGAATTTTATATGATCTTGTGCGAGCTAAATATGTCCAGTACCCAGATGACTTCCTGCCTGATGAATAAGATACTGGGGCTCAACGCAGTATTGCATCAGTTTACATGATTTATTTTAGAGGCCCTCTATCTATATAATAACCATATCACCCTCTAGTGTGCTGACATGTCAAGGAAACTATGGGCACTAACATCATATCCCTATGTGCCTCTAAGGCATGACAGGATTACCTTTACTTTACTTTTTATCTATATAATGATTCTTTTCAGTCTTTATGTTCTGATAGAGAGATTAAAAGGATGACATCTATCGTTCTCCAGAAGCTTTAAGAAAGAAGCTGTGGAGAGGGACAGAAAAAATCCCTACAAAAATAAGGTTTTTAAGGGCACGCATTTTTCCCTCTGCATGATACGTCTGTTAGACCTGAACACACAGCTGAGTTAAGTGCCTTTGAATGTAAAGCTATAGTAGAGTCCTTCAAATATCTTGGGCACGTAAAACAGAACAAATATATTCATACTACAAGAATTTAATACTGAAGAAGATTGGTTAATAAAGAAGATTAAACAGAGACAACTTAAGTATTTCGGACATATTAAACGTCATGAAAGTTTGGAGAAAACAGCCTTGGAAGATTACATAATGGGAAAAGAAAGCGAGGTAGACTAAGGTGAGATGGCAGCAAGACATTGTTGGTGATTTGCGAATGGATGCACTAGCAGCAGGGGAATTTCTTACAACCGAAAATAATTCAAGATGGAGGCAGCATTTCGCAAGGAATATGCAAATGAATGAGTGAATGTTCTGGTCATTTATGTCACCATCGCATTTCCCACATTTATTTGAGCCTTGCCACGATTAACAGAAGTTTACAATAGGTTAAACCTGCAAGACGAGAATTAGGGAATGGAGAATACAGGGTTAATCTTATAATGTTCCTCAAGTAATCAAATCCTTTTGTTCTACGGATGATAGTAGAAGATATGGTTTTGGATAAGAATAAGAGATGATGAACGGTTACGGTAAACAGGGACCCTCTTTCTAATTTGCCACTTTTTTAGATAGCGGCATCTTTCATTGTCTTTTTTTTAAGAGTTAAAAGATAAAGGGGGAGATCATGAAAGAGCCTGCCTATAACATAATAAAGTAGAATACAACCATTTCATCAGCATCACAAAGAAAAGGATAACGTAATAATTAATTAACTAATTAGAAAGGATCGTCATCCATGCACTCCGGACACATCCATAGTTGCTCCAATCTCCTCTTCAATAGCTCTATCAGGGTACAGTAATTGACTACACCTGTTCTTTGTTGGTCGACTACACGTCTGGAGCTCTTGATGAATCGTTCATTTTTCTCAATCCGAAGTTTCAACCCAAATTCTTCATTGCTGACATCGACGCTGGTTCACAGTTTTCAGTGAAGTCCATTGCTCGACCATCTTTTCTTATGGTGATGCTTGCTCGATCCATTGCCTACCCTCTTTCTAAGACGCTGAGGTGGCTAAACGACCTACTTTTTTCATTTTCCCTGACATCTGCTTGACCTCGCATAAAAATGAAGGTCAGTGACATAAGTATCTGTGACATTTGCAGGGATTCGAGCCATTTTGCCTTAGAGAGCGAATCTGAATTTTCTTTTCCAATGTCATCGCGTCGCTCAAAATGCATGCTTGAGTGTAGTCATGAAACTTGAGCCAGGTCAGTGTTTTTGTTGCAGCCATGATTTCCATTATGAGCCTGCTTGTTTCAGCAAAAGCACAGCTGGCTTCCTATACTGATACGCTATTTGGTAATAACCAGGTATATCTCTTGCACCGGACCGCCGATCCATTATATAAGTAACGGCATCGTTATCTCTGGTGTTTTCATTAATTAGTGCTTTGACTTCAGCATTTATTGCAGCAGGAATTGTTCCCTGCTTCTTATGTTCTAGTGTAATATGGATAGCCAGAGCCACTTTAGTGTTTGGTGTTGAAGTTACCCATTCCTATTAAGGATCTATATTCTAAAGATGGTAGACCTAACGGATTACATCTTCCGCATGGCTTGTCCACGGTTTTCCCCTCTTCGGCCTTACTGCTTTTACCAGTTCGCTGTGATGTGGGTGTGCCTTGTCTGCGTTTATTTTGAGGCATGGGTGTGCCTTGTCTGCCTTTATTTTGAGGCATGGTTGTGCCCTGATTAATTTTATTCTGCTGTCTATGGTGAGAAAGTCTAGATCATGCTTCATGGCCTGCCAGGACATTTCTCTGGTGATGCATCCACGAATAATAGGGCATTGATTCGTCATATATTCCCTGAAGTCATCCAATCTGTGTGGGGGGTCAGTGTTAGAACTGTCAATGCATATTTAATCATCGGGAGGGCTAACACCTGATACACGAGAAATAGTAGCAGCTGATAAAGCCATGCTTTTTGTTTGCAGCTAATCTTTTCCCGGTTTTACTTGTGATGTGGTCTGCCTGATCTATGAATCCTAAGCAGCAATAGAACCAGGACAACATAATAATAATAATAATAATAACTTATAATGTTTAGTAGTTATAAGGATAATATTTATAAACTGTAATTAACCATTTTTAATAAACACATTATCGGGGGCGACAGTCAATGTTTATTGGACATATAATGAGAAGAGAACGGATATAAACTATCGTGAAGACAGGAAAACTTGGAGGCAGAAAAGAGAGAGATAGACCAAGAGAAAAAAATCTTAGATGGCTTGACGAAATGGCATGGGATAGGCACAATAACAGAACTGGTGAATAACATGAAAGATCGGAAACTGTGGAGAAACATGGTCGTCGATGCTTCCAGATATGGCACATGAAGATGATGCAACTAATTCTTTACTATGACTTCAAACAGAAAGCATTATATATATATATATATATATATATATATATATATATATATATAGAGAGAGAGAGAGAGAGAGAGAGAGACTGGTTAATGAAGGAGGCAACATCAGACAAACGCAGAGGATTACAATAGACCCTTGACACAGTGCTGAAGGACCTTGACTTTGCAGACGACATTTGTCTACTACAAAGCAGCCACAAAGATATATGCAAGATAAACAAGCTAACTCAGAATGCAAACAGCATAGGACTAAAGATCAACGTAGGAAAGACAAAGTTAATGAAGCAAAATGTGAACAACAGAAATGTACTCAGAGTAGATAGCAAGTTAGTGGAGGAGGTCAATGAATTTGTATATCTTGACAGTAGAGTAGTAGAAAATGGAGACAGCACAGAGGACATCAACAGCAGACTTATTAGAGCAAACCAGGCTTTTGCAATGCTGCAGACTATATGGAAATCTAAAAAAACTAAGCATAAATACGAAAATCAGGATATTTAAGAGTAATGTTCTAAGTATGGAAGTGAATGCTGGAAAATTACCAAAATAATAGAAAAAAAACAAGTTGAATTCTTTCCAGACTAAATGTTTACAAAGAATTAGAAAAATATTTAGACCAAACACTATAAGAAATAACATCTTGTTGGCAAAAATGCAGATAAAGCCACTGACAGCAATTATTGAGGAAAGACGCTGGCGATGGTTGGGACATGTGCTCCGAATGACTGACAACTCACTACCAAAAATAGCACTAAGATGGACACCACAGGGGAACAGAAGTAAGGGTAGACCAAAAGAGACATGGAGAAGAACAACAGAAAGGATGTTGAGCAATAGAGGGCTCACCTGGGCAAGAGCAGAAAAAAAGGCAAAGGACATGTATTTGTGGAAAACCATTACGGAAGCCCCATGTGCCCTGGGCACTTAAGGTTCGGATATATATATATATATATATATATATATATATATATATATATATACGTATATATATATAGCTTCAGCTTTGGAAAATATAACATAATAAAGTACAATTTAAACATCTAATTAACATGATGCAGGAAGGATAAGACACTGAAACAGGATCCAATTACTTACTTTTACCAGGGTCAATGAACCCTACTATCATAGTATGAGAAAACACAATCCACCAGGTCGAGATCACGCGGATGCCATTAATTGCTGGCAGAGATTCTGGGTTTTGGTTTGTGTTGAGAAAACTTTTAGTATTAGAGAAGATGGAGAAGGCCAGCAGAATTTTACCGATACCACCTGTTCATAAATTAAGAGTTTCGTGATCGAAAATACAATTTCAGCAAAAAACAGAGTTAAGCTTCTAAACTATCTTAAATGTAGCTATGTAAACAGAATTTTTTTGGAAAACTATTATGCAAAACTTTAATTTATTGCCAAAGCACGTAGAAGTAGACTTTATTGTACATTCAACTAACACTTCACAGATATCTAGAAAATGTGGCCAGAAAAGATTCTTTGATTTTTTTTTCTGTTGTTTTCTACATAAAGATCTGAGCACCAAAAAGGTGAAATAATATCATGAACATGAATATATGCTGTAACCGAACGAGATATTACACCTGCAATTGCGATGTTGACTTTAATGAAACATGAAAAGAAAAATCGCATAGCATCCCTTTCATTGTCAGTTCTATGTTAGAATAAGAACGAAAGTGCATAATAAATAAATTCTAGAGGTGTAGACACTGTACTAGGATAAGATAATGGGAAAGTAGGTAACTGTTTATTGTATAATAAACAAAAATAGTTGACATATTCCGTTGAATGTCTTTTCTCATCCTTTTTCCACTATATAAGTTTACATGAGATGATCTGGCAAGCTCCTGTATCTGAAGATCTAAGAATATAGCAGTTTCGAACATGCAGTTAACATATTCCACAACCCTTTACGTCTACTTATTAGATGGTACAGGGTTCAAGTCCCAGCAGTGGAGATATTTTTCTGGTACCACCACATCAAAAGTGTCTCCATGTCCACCCAGCCTCTAAAAATAGGTACCAGAGAAATCTGGGAAGGTAAATGCAGCCATGCGTGATACCGACCACGTCACACCTTCATGTGCTGATGCTTTTTGCAACATCGAGCATAACAACATATCCCCAATATGCTTTAATGGCATGGAAATGGGGATTTTACCTTTAACCTTTTTTCAACCCTTTACGTGAGTCAACTTTTAATTATGTCTTGATGCCCTGTTCCTGCTCCCTCCCCCGCCCCGATTCCTTTCACTACCATCAACAGATCCTATTACAATCACATACATCATAAATGCGCCAGGAATACAAAAAACAAAAGCGTAAATAGTTTTCTTTTTTCAAGTAGTGCACATTTACGTTTCATTATTATTATCGTCGAGACTTTGTGCTTGCCATGAACTTTCTCAGCATAATTAACGCGAGTAGAATCATTTATAACAGTGTTTACAATCAATGCCACGAAACCTGCTTTACGTGTGGGGACAAGCTTTGCTCGCTCCATAATTCCATATCAGTCTCAATTTCATCTCCAGATCGAACTGAAGCATATGTGCGAACTGGCTTTCTTAAAATTATTAAACCTGACATGTAGCATTCTGCAACTCAATGTCCAGCTCCTACGTTCTAAACACCAGAACTCGGAAACTACATTCTTGTTAGAAATAAGCTGAACATTTAAATATGCGAGTATGATTCCTGTCTAAAGTTTCGAATCTTGGAACTTTTCTACAGTTCGAGAGATTTCCTTTCTACTACACTGACTAGAGTTTCAAGCTGCAGCCGAAGTACTGTGTCAACTTGGCACGCCTCTCAGCTTTCCCTGGTGAGCTCACTTGCCTCTGGGTCGACATGAAATTCTCGCGTTTTTATATTTTGTGTAGGCGCTTTCCGAAAACTTTATGTCGACCGGAGTCACGTTGCTAAGTACGTATTTATGTGTGTCGCTTTATCTCGAGAGCCTGCGTAATTTTATTTTCCGTCTCGGCTTATAAGGATGTAGCACTTGTCTCAGGTGTAAAACTGGCACCCAGCCTGTTATATAGGAGCACTGTTCTCGAAAGTGGAGAATATCAGCCTGCAAAGTGAGGCACTCTGGGTTTAACTGCACACGTGACTATCAGTGTATGACAGGAAATAGGAGGTGCAGTTCAGTACATGGATACTCATCTTCATCCGAGTCACACTGGATAAAAATTGTTTCCTGTGTTTAAAAATTGTTCACTGTGGACAGTTTACTGCATGAGATTTAATGAGTTATTGTTACATTTAGCATTGCGTGTGGAATTACACACATCATTTAACTGAAAACAGGTAAAACAGTAAAAATGCTCTAGAAAAAAATACATAATTTATAGCAATTACAGAGATGTAATAATTTTACAGACAGAGTTTGTCATAAAGAGAAGCTATAAAGCTAGTTAAGATGCATTTTAAGCATACGAACTTTGAAACTATACACACCTTATATACATTTTACCGATAGTGTATCCAGTTAGACACGCGAAAATTTTAATTAAAACGTCAAAGTTTACCTTGTAAAAAATTATTGTAACTTTTTCTTCCAGTCAGTGAATCTTTACTTCTTTCTGGGTCTCCCAGAGTATGGCAACTTGCTGAAGGATCAGAGCACTTCCACTTATTTGTTTGTTTAAGCTCATTAACATCGTTAAGGCCTATGTCTGTCTGACGACAGTTTAGACCCACTTCTTGCATTTCTGAATCTACTAGCCTGTGTGTTGATGTACAGAATAATCCAAACCATTTGGATCTATTGACAAAGACAGTGTCAACAACTGTACCAGTCAGCACCAAAAATCCAATAATACATAGCAGGACTCTGTGGATAGTTAAATAACGACAATAATTGTGGTATTTTAGCATGCATTTTAAAATGAGGATTAAAATGCTGAGAAAAATTAGCTTTGATGAAGTTTGACATGAAACTGATCTGTACTAATTTAAACGTTTTTTTATTACATAAAAAACACAAAAGACACAACTGGTGACTATCAATTTATCCAACCACTTCAATTAATAACTCATCCATACACTCTTACTTCCATCCATCCATCCATCCATCCATCCATCCATCCATCCATCCATCCATCCATCCATCCATCCATCCATCCATCCATCCATCCATCCATCCAGCTAGGCAGCCAACCATTTAGTCAATCAATTACCACCTAGTGTCTCTCTTTAGATGGTAATCTCTTACATAGCAATAACTGTAGGGACGGTTATGTCTCTTTGTTCTGTTCTACAATCCGTTTCCAAAACGTGAAGGGCAGCAGAAAGGTTGAATATCCTTATACCTATAAACGTGAATGGCCGATTATTAGCATAACATGTTATTTCAGTGAATTAGTTTATTTGTATATAGCAAACAAATAAAGATATTATTTCCCTTTTTAGGCCTAACTGTAAAGCTACCATATGAAGAACCTACGATACGCGAATTATACAATTGCAATATAATAACTAGAAATGAAAATCTCTAAGAAATTATTAGATACACAATGAAACAATGAGCAGAAAAGGTCCCTCCCTGATTAGAACAGAAAATGGATATCGGCAGCTCTCCTCCAAGGAAAAGTAATACTTAGATCGGTCACTCCTGACCTGCCACAAGACTCACAATTATGACCTGTCCTCTTAATGGCATACACATTTCGGATAACAGGGGAACAGCTTGATGAGATAGAAAGAACACTGTCTTACACGAACGACACTTCTTGTATACTGGCAGGGAAAAGACAGAGCCAGAATTGTTCAGGAACTGCAGGAAGAGTTAGATCACTTTGGTGCAGCACCTCCGGTGCAGTGGGTGACCCTACAAAGTCAAATGTGATATGGTTCTCCCTAAATAATCATCTGGCAACAAACTAGTGCCTGTAGTGAGCTTCTATAGGCACCTCTTTGAAAGAACTAACTCATAGTAACAGGGCGTAAGTTTCGAGTTTAGATTAGGATTCAAAGATCAAGTAGACTACATCACAACTAAAGCTAAGAAGAGATTAGCTGCAATAAAAAAAATCATGGCAACAGCAAACCTTGAAGAGCAGCTACTTTTTATCTTACATTAGGATTTGACATCTGGGTGATTAAGTACGTATGCAAATTCAAACACTCAGTCTCACGCTCGTAGGAAGACTTGAAAGAAAGCAGAACGAAGCAATGCATATAATTCTTGAATGCGCCAGAGACACACCCTGAAAGCCCAAGAAATATTTTCTACACTTTCCCGCAAGGGACAAGAGAACAAAGTTAGTCCTACCTCAAACTAAGCGCTAACAAATCACACCAACTCCACAGTGAATTGGTAACGTTAAAAGAAAACATGCCGAAGAGAGGAAAACCGTGGACTGGACATGTGGAAGATGTAATCCTGTTAGGTTTGCCCTCTTGAGAATATAGATCCTTAACAGGAATTGATACCTTCACCACCGAACATCAAAATGGGTCTGTCTGTTCATTACACCCGACAATAAGATGCAGAGAACATATTCTGCTGCATTAGATGCTGAACCAACCAACCAACCAACCAACCAACCAACCAACAAACAAACAACCAACCAACCAATCAAACAACCAACCAACTAACTAACTAACTAACTAACTAACTAACTAACTAATAACTAACTAACTAACTAACTAACTAACGAACGAACGAATGAACGAAAGAACGAGCGAATTAAGAACAGAAAAAAATGCATATGCGATGGAAAAATAATTTATTTAAATGCAATATTTAAAGCAAACTTATCAGCTTTGAAACAAGTACACGCATTGAAATTCCAGTTCAGACTAATTACATGCACTTCTCATGAATTCAAGAATAGAAGTTGCCAAGCCGTTCAAGAAATGTAAAAACAATTTGTTCATATATATATATATATATATATATATATATATATATATATATATATATGGCCACTACTCATTAAGTACCAGCACAGTAGAGGCAGTCGAAAGAAAGATAAATAAAGCCATAAGAAAGTGGTTGGGCGTACCACCAGGATTAACTGATGTAGCGCTGTACTGCAAGAAGAGCAAACTGCAGCTGCCATTCAAATCTGTGGTTGAAGAATACAAGGTAGGAAAAACAAGACTTGCATTGATGCTACAAGAATCTACAGATCCGGTGGTACGAGAAGTGCAGCCAACACTTAAAACTGGACGAAAATGGAAAGTAGGTGAGGAAGTGACCACAGCCAGGGAAACGCAGGAGCTGAAAGAAGTAATAGGGTACACCCAGATCAACAGAAGGGGATTTGGTTATGGCGAAATCAAATGGTGGTCAAAGGCCTCCTGCAAGGAAAGAAGGGATATGATCATCAGTCAAGTAAGGAATTCAGAGGATGACAAGCGGGTCCAGAAGGCAGTCCAACAATCACAACAAAGGCAATGGACAACATGGGAAGAAGTCCTGCAGATATCACTAACATGGAATGACATCTGGAAAATGGCACCCTTGAGGCTCAGCTTCATCATCAGAGCTACTTATGACCTTCTGCCTACAGGCTCCAACCTATACAAATGGGATGTATCAGAAGATACAAAGTGCCCTCTCTACAACGAAAGGCAAACATTGGAACATGTGCTGTCAGCATGTAGAGTGTCTTTAGGGCAAGGACGGTACACCTGGCGGCACAACAGAGTGTTGCAGGAACTAGTAGCCATCGTAGACAGGGCAAAAGATAAAGCAAATAACAGCAAAAGAGTTGAGGTCCCACCTAAATACTTCATATGTGCTGGTACGACATCAAATATTGAAATCAGGGACATTCCCTTACCATCACTGCTAGATGGTACAAATGACTGGGATGTGATAGCGGACCTTCCAGGAAGAAGAGAATACTCGACTGCCATCAAGAACACAGGAATGCGACCAGACATTGTAGTGTACTCCACAGGAAAACAGGAATTAATAATGATCGAGCTTACGGTCCCATACGAAACTAGAATAGAGGAACAGCATTTATTCAAATTGGAGAAGTACAATGATCTGGTCAAGCAACTGAGGCAGGGGGCAGGAATCAGGGCAAAAGTGATAGCTGTAGAAGTGGGAGCAAGAGGGTTCGTAGTAACATCAACATATGACCTATGTAAGCAACTGGGCATAAAGGGACAAACAAGAGCAAGGGCATTGAGAAGCCTTTCAGAAACAGCAGAAAAGGCCTCATGCTGGCTGTGGAGTATGCGAAACAAGCATTGGGAACATAAGTAATTTAATTTGCCACAACCAATACCTGTCCTCCGTAGCTAAATCGCTAAAGATGCACTTCAAAAGTGCAGTGCCAACTGGAAGATCATGGGTTCAATCCCAGGACCGAGAAAAAAAGCAACAGCTCACAAGACCTCTGGGAGTCATGACCCAGAGGGGCCCACCCCCCTTAGAGTGTCAGGAAACACTTGTCTGAGGCGGGTACTTCCTCTGATGATTTGAAGGAGTTGTGTTGTTGTTCCGCTCTCTACGGAAGAGAGTTTCCTGCATATTTATATACTACACGTCTGAACAGAAATTCTAATATAATATACTGATTCTAGCTTTCTCCGTGGAAGTAGAGTGTGGTCAGTAACAGAACCAATGTAAAGATCGTTAGAGGCAACAGAGATTCTGTTTATTGGACAAAATGTTTTCATGCGAACAGTTGTGATGATACACAAAGTAATGTAGAATAAACGAAAATGAAAACACCAGGTTCACCTAATGCACAAGATAAATACTAGCAACATTCATTGAACATGGAACGTGAAGGGTAATGGAGGGATTTACATAATCATAACAAAAAAAAAACACAAAAAAACGATAAAGGAAAAGAGAGGTATATTAAGGATAGAAGAGAAGATCATGGATAGTTCAATTTGATGGCATAACAGAAAGCCACAGGTTCAGCTTGTGGAAAATATAAAATATTATTATCTGTGGAGAAGTATGATCTATAACACTTGACAAGATGATGATGATGACGACGACGTTAATGTTGATGATGATCACACCTTACAATAAAGATTTTACACGAAAGAAATAAATACACTTAGGAGAGATAATAATGGCATTTTTCATCTTAAAAAACGATTTTGAAGTAGAAAGATGTCAGCTGTTGTAGAATCTAAAGTAAAGGGTAGAATCTCCGTTTCCATGCCATTAAGGCATTTAGGGAATTAAGGTGTTAGCCCTGTATGTCCAGGACAATCGGCATGTGAAAGTGTGATGTGGTCAAAAACAAAAAACAAAATGGAAACGCGTGGTCAAGATAAAAAGTTCACAGAGGCATTGTCAGATTTATGTGGACCTGAAAATACTGTAGATAACATGTAATGATCATGTATATTATTACTACTACAAATGGTTAACTTTAAAAAGCTTTTCTTCTTTTTAAAGAATATTTCCGGTAAATAACCGCACGACAAACACTTGATAATCACGTTTTACCATTGTTAACGAGGTTTGTAATGTCCTCTTCTGAGCAAGTATCTGGCACACATGTACCATACTCCAGTCGATAAGTACCTTCGTTTTTCTAGAGAGAAAACGAAACATTTCTATATACATTCACACAGAGAATGCTTTCTCTGCTCATGCTTATAATATATTAAACATAATGTATTAATTTTAGTGCTTTCAAGAGGTAACAGAAGTCAGCACAGAAAAATTACGCTGGGTATATAAAAGCTGTTTCAATCTTTTTTTTCAGTGTTATTTCATGGCTTGATTTAGGGCTGTCAGTTCTCTGTCGTTCACAGCACACTTCATCCACAACTCACTTCATCCACAGCACACGTCATCCACAACACACTTCATCCACAACACGCTTCAACCACAGCACACTTCATCCACGGCACACTTCAATAACAGCATACTTCATCCACAGCATCCTATTTCTTCAGCTTCTCTGGGTCTAAGATAAAATAAACCATGACCAAACAGTTATTAACTGTCTCCAAGAAAATTATTTGGCGATAACAGCTAAAGTCACTGGTTGCTTTTATGGAGATAATACAAAAAGATGTGACCTGAAAAGACATGTGTGTGATATTTGGCTTTTTCAAAGAAAACCTTAAATTGACGTTGTAATATATAATGGCACTTTTGATCTTAGAAGACGGTTTTGAATGAGCAGATTCAAAGGACGGAAGAACATTTTCATAAATTACATACATTTGCTCGCCTTGGCAACTGGTAGGAAGGAAGAGCCTTGTTCGAGTTAAATGCTCCCTTTCTTAATTTAATTCTGCAAATAAGATCCGGAAGAATTAAAAATATTTATAAGATTGAAAATCTGAGACTCAGTGGATGCCAGAATTAGGGTATGTCTATGATCTAAGAACTTCGTCATCAACTGGTAATTCTGGATTTTTCTTGGAGGGTTTGGAGTTCTGAAAAAAATATTAGAAATAATAAAATATTTGTCATTTAATGTAATGACGGGTTTATAGAGAGGGCAAAGGTGAAGAATACACTACTGGTATGAAGAACAGCACAATTCTATATATTATTTCTGTATAATAATTCTATATACAGTCAGGAAACTCTGTTGGAGAGAGTAAAACAAGAAAATACGAGGGGAAGTCACTAAGTAACTCGCAAATGCCTGTTACAAAAAAAACTAAATGCGACAGTAATTTGAAAATTTTAAATTATTGAACCTACATTATTCCCCTATTTCTCGACGTAATGGCCACCAACATTGATCCATTTGTCCCATCGTGTAGTCAGTGATGCAATACCCATGACGTAAAAATCGGCAGTTCGATTTCTGAACCATTTTTTAACTTCTATTTCCACCTCTTCGTCACTAGAGAATCTTCTTCCGCCAGGGTGGTTTTTCAATGGACGAAACAGGTAAAAATCACTTGGAGCTAAGACAGGACTATAAGGTGGATGTTCAAAAACTTCCAAACCAACTGGCTAATTTTCTCTTGGGTTAATCGAGCCGTTTGTGATCTTGGCATTGTCATGAAGGAGAAGCACACCTCTAGTCAGCAGACCAGAACGTTTTCTTCGAATTGCATCCCGTAGCATCGATAGAACTTCACAGTACGATACAGAATTCACACTTTCACCATACTTATGGAACTCGGTTAACAACACTCCTTGATAATCCTAGAACACTGTCAGCATAACATTCCCCGCAGAAGACGTAATCTTGAAATTTTTTGCGCATGGCGATGACGGGTGTTTCCATTGCATTGAGACACGTTTTTATTCGGTTTGGTACCCAAGATTCGCCTCCAGTAATAATCCTTTGGAGCATGTCTTCACCTTCATATGCGTAATGACAGAGATGTTGCTACGACAAACCAGATCGATTGATTTTGTGTTCATCATTCAGATCCCTGGGTACCCAAAGTGAGTATGCTCATTCTAAAATTGAATTGCCCATGCATTATTCTGTAGGCTAAGCTATGTGAACATCCGATTGCACTTGCTACACTGTCTATTGTTACTTGTCTATCAGCTCTGATAATCTCATTCAACGTTGCACAGTCGCTTCTGGTGTAATCTGAACAGGACGGCCAAGTCGGACTTTGTCAAAAATTTCGGTACGTCCCTGAGAAAATTCTTTTACCCAGTTATAGACCACTTTACGTGATAAACACTTTTCAGCATAAACTGTAATCATTTCCTTACGAATGTCTTAACTGAATGTCCTTTAGCCCACAAAAATCGCACTACACTTCTCTGTTCTTCTTTGGTACATACTAACAGTTGGGTGGCCATTTTGTTATTGCTTTGCGCATGCGCATGTAACTCCCAGCGCCACCTAGATACAACTGTTATAAAGATGGATGATGGTACTATCTAAGGATTTATTTAAATACTACCTAATAACTGCCACTGATAAAATATTTCAATTTGCGAATTACTTAGTGACTTCCCCTCGTACTTCCTCTGACCATCAGAGTGAGCCATGTGATATATATATATATATATATATATATATATATATATATATATATGTGGATAGGCAGACAGACAGACAGATAGATAGATAGACAGACAGACAGAAAATGGATGGATGGATGGATGGATGGATGGATGGATGGATGGATGGATGGATAGATAGATAGATAGATAGATAGATAGATAGATAGATAGATAGATAGATAGATAGATAGATAGATAGATAGATAGATAGATAGATAGATAGATAGATAGATAGATAGATAGATAGATAGATAGATAGGAAATAAAGAAGTGTTTATAAAGTCATTACCAAAACAGCAGGCACGACGGTCACCACACAGTAATTTCCTCTGTATAGAACTGACCCATTTACATCCTTTGACGGCGCTTCAGTGTGTCTACACTGGTCGTAGTCTCCTGGTATCTCAAAGTCTGTCACCTGTAGAAAACTATAGGGCTTTCCCCAAGAGTCCAGCACTAAACAAGAATACAAAAATAATAATCATGGACATTAACATTTTCAACGAAAACTCAGAACAGAAATATAAATCCATAGAAAATTCTAACACACTAAAAGAAATTCATCGTTTTTTGTTGTAACGTTAATGTTGTTTTTTTTTTTTTTAATTTTCTTTTCAAACCAGTATTTGTTTTATGCGCCATTGAGAATTACGAAGTCCCCTTCCGCCAAGGTTGATAATCTTTGAATACATCTCACAGTATAATAAATGTAGAATTTAATGCATGCATAATTTTCTGAACCAAGAGTCATTAAAGTCATGATGCATCTAATTGAGACTATCTTGGTTGCTTTCTAACCAGATGACAGAAAGACTTCATTGTTATTATTTATCATTTTAAAGAATGTTTGCACTTAACAACCTGAAATAAATCTGTTGTCTTCGTCATGCTGGCCTTGAAGTTCAGCCGCGCTGTTCCATCAGCCAGAACATAAAAAGCACCTGTTTAGTGGATGGTAACTCGTGCAAATATTTCTGCGCATTCGCGTGTTTGTATGCGAGTATTTCATGATCATTCACATGGGCGGCTGCAGTGTCGCCTGTCTCATACTGATAATTAGTCAAGATGGCATTTTGCAATTTTAAGAACATTCATGGGTGGTCTGATCTCTCCTTCAATTTGTCAGTCAGGAGATAACTGTTGTCATCACAATAGTAGTTTTCTGCTCAAGTCCCGCCCTTCACTTCGCGTTCGTGTGAGATAATTACCTCACTTTACTCCCAGATCGGTGGTGGATGGAATGGGAGAGCAGCCGACAGATAATATTGGTTATGGTCACCATTCTATGATGGTAGGCAGATGATCTCAATGTAGGGACAATGGCTACGATCACTGACTAGTACAGTCACTGCCCGGAAGGAAAGAAATTGTAGACTACCTTCTGCAAACATACCAAGAAACCCTAATAGCAATATGGAAGGTCAAATAGATCTGGTGGTGAGGCCCCCAGGCCAAATAGATCTAATTTTAACACTGGGGAAGAGTGTGTTGCAGAGGTTAGTACTAGTAATTGTGATGACGGACAAAATCCTGACGGTGTTACCAAGGAAAACTCCTGCATCAAACTAAAAAGAAAAATAAGAGTAGGAACATGGAATGTGAGAAGTATTTACGAAGGAAAGGATCAAATAATACGTGACGAGATGGAAAGAACGGGGATACATATTTTAGAAATCTGCGAACATCGATGGAAAGGATCAGGACATTTTCAGAGTGAGAATGATGATATATTTATATATTCAGGTGGAGAAGTAGTAGGAAAGAATGGAGTGGCTTTTTACTTGGACAAATTAACATAAAAAGCATTACTAGGTTACAATCCAGTAAGTGATAGAATCCTCACTATAAGACTTAAGGACACTCCTAGAAATGTAATAATTATACAGATTTATGCACCTACATCAGCATCAGAGGAAGAGGAAGTAGAAGACTTCTATAACACATTGCAAATGACGATAGACCAGGTACGAAAAAGCGATATTGTATTAATAATGGACAATTTTAATGCAAAGATTGGTACAGAAAGAGCAGAAGATGAAGGATATGTTTTGGGGAAGCTTAGTATAGGACACAGAAATGAGGCAGGTGACAATCTAGTGGCGTTTTGCATTGAAAATGAGCTAAAAGTCGCTAACACACTTTTTAAACAACATCCAAGAAGACTTTACACATGGACATTACCTGATGGTAAAACCAAGAATCAAATAGATTACATTTTAGTGCAAAGAAAGTGGAGATCATGTATAACATCAGCAAAAACATTACCAGGTGCCGATTGTTATTAATAACAGACATGAAGATAAAGACAAAAAAGACAGTTAGGGGATCAAGACCACTCCGCTTTGATCTTACAAATATTCCAGAACAATACGGTATACAAGTGATGAACCGTTTCGAGATACTGATGGCTGTACTGGAGAAGATGATACGAGATGAGTTGGCTATGCAGGCCAGAGATATCTTATTAACAGCAGCTAAAGATGTGGCTCCAGGAAAGAAAACACACCAGACTGAATGGATTGCAACAGGCACACTAGAACTAATAAAACAATGCAGAGAAATGAAGGCGAAATGGAAAGTGACAAATAACAACATGGATGAGTATAAATCTTTAACAAAAGAAGTTAGAAGAAACATAAGAAAAGACACTAAAAAAACCAATACATTCAACACTGCTGTGAAAAAATAGAAGGACATCAAAAAATGTGGAAGAGATAGTGAAATGTTTAAAGAAATGAAGACATTGACGAGAACTATCACACCTAAGCTAACTGTGATTTGTGACGAGATGGGGGAAGACCTTGACAGAGACAGAGGAAATTCTAGAGAGATGGATGGAAAATTGCAGAGAAATGTATGAAACAACCAACTGTGAAAGCAGAAATCAACAGTGTGAATTATTATTGGAGAAGAAAGAACCTGAACCGACAATTGAAGAAGTTTTATGGGCAATAAAGAATCTAAAAAATGGTAAATCACCAGGATGTGATAACAGCTGAACTTATTAAAGCAGGAGGAAAGGAATGTGCAACAATCTATCATGCACGATGTAAAAAGATATGGCATTTTTTGGCCAAAAGAATGGAAAAGAAAGGTAACTTTAAAATTATGCACAAACTACAGAACCTTTGCCCTGATTAGTCATGCCAGTAAAATTCTATTAAAATCAAATTGGGTAGACTTCGTAAGAATATAGAAGCAGAAGTCAATATTGTCTAAGCTGGTTTTAGACAAATATTTTTGGAAAAATTTGAAAAAGTGGAGAGTTTTAATATCTTGAATCACTACTAACTAATAATGGAGATACAATGAGGGAAATTAAAAGGACATCTTTCGCTCTTAAGAAATAAAACAACTAAAGAATCTATGGAGAAGAACAGACAGAACTACAAAAATAAGATTTTTAAGGGCTTGCATCTTTCTCACCGCAACATATGCCTGTGAGACCTGGACACTTAACAAAACAGCTTAGAAGCACATAAATGCCTTTAAATGCTACAGAAGAGCTCTTCAGATATCGTGGACACAAAAAAAAAGAACAAATATATCCATACTATAAGAACTTAACATTGAAGAAGGCTGGCTAGTAAAGAGGATTAAAGAGAGAATACTTAAATATTTTGGACATATTAAACGTCATGCTAATCTAGAGAAGACAGTCTTGGAAGGGTACATAATGGGAAAAAGAAATAGAGAAAGACCAAGTCGAAATGGCTGCAAGACATCGTTGATTATCTGCAAATGGATGAATCAGTAGCAGGGCATCTTGCTTACAACCGATAGGCCTACAGGAGAGCTGTTGGGGAGGCAAGGTTCCGCAAGGGACACGCAAACAACTAACTTAATCTCAGATCTTTCATCCTTAACAGAGATACCGAACTACCGTGGGAGTCGAAAGATGGGAGAGGGGGAACGAAGGCGTTGTCCATTTTGGCAATCATTGATTCCTTGCTGACATTCTAGCGTCAGGATTAGCTAACCATAGTTGACCAAGACCTTTCCCATCTCTTCGTTGATACTAACAGTTATAGGCCTAACTTGGCTAACGGAGGAGAGGGGATCACCATATCCTCATGGTGGTGGAGTCTGCTAAAAAGTATTGCACACCATTCTTCCCCCCCCCCCCTTTTTTTACGTGCACTCAAGGACTGAAAAAAAAATTGCCAAGACCTTCTCCCAAGTTGACACTATGCTGTGTCTCAACATTCTCCCAAGCCGACACTATGCTGTGTCTCAACATTCTCCCAAGCCGACACTACGCTGTGTCTCAACATTCTCCCAACCCGACACTACGCTGTGTCTCAACATTCTCCCAAGCCGACACTATGCTGTGTCTCAAAATCTTCATCTTATAGACTGCAAATAACACTAGTTCTCAGTTTCAGGGAGACTGAAGAAGAAGAGAATGAGTGGAAAGGTCGGCCTTGATTGTATACCTGCATAATAGTGAGTATTAGAATGGTTGATATAGTAGTTTCTGGTATCTCTGGATAATAATGAGTAATAGAATGATTGGTATAGTAGTTTCTAGTATCTCTGGATAATAATGAGTAGTAGAATGGTTGTTGTTGTAGTTTCTGGTATCTCTGGATAATAATAAGTAGTAGAATGGTTGTTGTTGTAGTAGTTTCTAGTATCTCTGGATAATAGTGAGTATTAGAATGGTTGGTATAGTAGTTTCTATTGTCTCTGGATCACAGTGAGTATTAGAATGGTTGGTATAGTAGTTTATAGTGTAACTGCATAATAGTGAGTATTAGAATGGTTGGTATAATAGTTTCTAGTGTCTCTGCATAATAGTGAGTATTGGAATGGGTGGTATAGTAGTTTCTGGTATCTCTGGATAATAATGAGTAGTAGAATGGTTGGTATAGTAGTTTCTAGTTCTCTGGATAATAATGAGTAGTAGAATGGTTGGTGTAGTAGTTTCTAGTGTCTCTGGATAATAGTGAGTAGTAGAATGGTTGGTGTAGTAGTTTCTAGTGTCTCTGGGTAATGGTTGATGTAGTAGTTTCTCGTGTCACTGGATAATTTTTCAATTCTGACCGGAAATACTCCAGTCAGTCTATTTGTAATTTTTGGTACTTGCTTCCTCTTAATTTTGGGAAAAGGAACGTCGACCAGTCGTGATTCTGATTACATTTGCTCAACAGTGTGAGCCAGGCCAAAGAAAATGTAGCATTAGCGTCATAGACTCAGATATGTCTCAAAATAATGAAGTATGTTACATATTTTTTATATGTAAATGATCAAGATGATTTCCTATTGTGGCTTTACATTTCCCATCTGCATCTACTGTTGTACTTATTATAATCTGGAATGTTCAGTCAGATAGATATATTGTTATTCATTTTGATATATCAGCTATACTTTAATAATGCGGTTTGAATTGCTTTACAATAATCTGTTTTAGGTTTATTGAACTCCCAAAACCAGCGGAAATACGCTCATTTTTCGTCCGTAACTGAATTAATAATTCTTTTAATGTTACTCGAAAATGATTTTTTTGTTAACAAAGTTGATTTTCAAAAGTATCACCACCATTCTTTTCCAGCCTAAATATTCCAGTGATTCCTGTGGCAGTTTTCAACAAGATTATAATGAGAAGATAATAGGCTTAATCGTGAAGCATTAAAAACTGCATTCAGTACTCAACGTGACATAGAAGGCAGAATCAAGCAGGAACATATCTGATTCATTTACACTCATTGCCTCCTGAAGCTGACACTACTGTACCACTTTCATTCAGAATCTGATATGTTTCCTGCAGACCAGTAGTGTTTCCCAACCTTTTGTGGATATACCCCATTTCAACTCCTCAAAGATTCTCTTCGTACCCTCCCCCCCCCCCCGTTACAATAATAGTTAATCAAGTTCTGGAAAAGTATAGTATAAATTTATTCTAACCCCCCCCCCCCAACAAAATCCCCAGGCCCCCCTGCCGCCCACTTTGGGAGACACTGGTAAAAACCTGTAAATGTCACTCATGTGAAAAAAGCTCATGCCTGACAGCAAAGTCAGTGTCCTTATTTGAAGCTATAAATAGAATATTAATTGGAAAGGACTTTATTCTTCCCATTTTCATTGCATGTAAAGTTGATACTGAGTCAACAGTCATTATTTGTATAAGGAAACAAATTCTCTGAGCATCGCTTTCGCTACAGTCCCTTTATTTCTTTCTTTGCCTTTGCATGTACTAGCAGATGAATAATTGATTGAAGGGTGTGTAATAACTGGAGGAGTGAGCTTAATAAGATAGTTATCATAAGTTATAAAATTCTTTCTTAATCGAACTTTTATCATTTGTTAAAAGAGGCATCTCATGGCTATATTTTTTAAAGTATTTTTTTCAGCAGCTAAACTCTTTCTTACTTACGTTTCACCGCCCAAAGCTCACCAGACATTGCTGCTTTTACAGCATGCTTAATATCTAGCTGGCACCTTGCTTGTGGTAAAAAGGCAGGTGCCATTGTTTCTGGGGTACTATCCAACAGTAGCGGTAGAAAACTATGTAGTCTGTCTCTTATTTTCGAAAATATATAGAGAGGTGAAATCTCATCCAAGAGTGACAGATTCTCAGTATGCTTCTCGGGAGAGCTAGGAGCAGAGGTCAAAGGAGTTCCAGTAACTGTTGAAGTCGCGGGTGAAGAGTACAGGTTGGAGCTTCTAGAAAACGTGTCAGCGCCATATTCAGTTGTCGCAGTGTCAGAAAAAGAGATTTCTTTTGTAACACTGACGGAACTTTCACAGCAACCTGTCAACAAGTTTTCAGAAGATATAATATGACATAAAATCATAAAATGTTTCAGATAAAGTTTAAAAAGCTGTTTTAAAACTGTGAGTCCGTAAGACCTAATTAAATCTTTGTTCCTTTTCAAGAGTTCATTAATGAGTAAAAGTTTCTTAATTGAATATTATTTTTATAAATGCCTAAACTAAAACCATATTTCATTTTAGGATCCTAATACATGTTTAAAACTCCACAAAAATACTGTTTTATTTTTTATGTCTAAGAAAAGGAAAAATGTAGCTTTACATATTCGAAAGATATAATTGAGTATTTGAAATATATAAACGGAGATGTGAATATAAAATTATACACGTAAATGTATCGACCTCTGTGAAGATCGAACACTTTCTATCAGTAGTTCATAGTGGCTTAATTATGTTATTATAGAATTAAGATAACAAGAAAGACGTAAGTAATCACAATAAATCAAAAACAGAATTATTATTAAAACAGAATAAACAAAATATTTCAAAACTACTACGTATCTCAAAATAAGTCCAAACAAAATGAGTGTGTTAGCTTCTTTAGGTATGAGATTATAACATTAATTTGTTCTACTTATGAAAAAGTGTCCTTTGATCGTGTAAGACTGAAGATATATTTTCTAGTCTCTGCCACTGTTTTCCACTGTCCTGGCTGTCAGATGATAACTGGGCATATTACACCTGTCACACTATTTTCTTTTGAGTATAACACTATTGATTTCACTTTAGCATTGCACTATCACTGTTGTCAATATCACTATATTTTATAAGATGAACAGTTTGTAACGTTCTATAGATCTAACCACCATGTGGTACCCTGGAACTGGGTACATGTCTGGGATGCAAAGAATAGGACCACTGTAGCCTAACACGCATGATCGTAAAAGGCGACTAAAGAGGGTTCGGCATAGGGCCAGCAACAATATCTGGTATAAAAAAAAACTATCAGACTGCTACAGAAACAGAAGCAAGGGAAAAAACAAATGCAGGTGGAAGGAGAAATGCTTATCAGGAAACAGAGACCATGAAGGTTGTGGATGAAAGGCAACCACTGGAAGTCCCCAGCTCGACTGCAGACCTACTGGAACCTAAACACAAGATGCAGATAGGCAGCTGGAATGTAAGAACACTTAAGCAGACTGGAAAACTAGCACAAACCATCAAGGAAGTGCACAGATACAAACTAGACATATTAGGAATGTAAAAGCCAAGATGGACAGGACAAGGCAGAAGGAAATTAACAACACAGCACACAGAAGATACAATAATATAGTCAAGTAAAGAAGATCATCATGAAGGAGGAGTAGCATTGATTATAACAAAAGAAGCATTAAGAGCATTGCTGAAATGGACCCCTATAAATGAGAGATTATTATATGCAAGCTTCAACTCAAGATTCACGAAGCTGTCTATTATAGTTTGTTATGCACCAACAGAAGCAGATGAAGAGGAATTAAAAGAAGATTTTTACAACAGCCTCCAAGCAACAGTAGAAACAATACCCAAGCATGATATGCTACTCTTCTTAGGCGACTTCAATGCAAAAGTAGGTGAAGGAAATGAAGATAGAAGAATATACATGGGAAGAGAAGGAATCGGAGAAATAAATGAAACTGGAGAAATACTGCAGTTTCTGTAAAGAAAACATGATGACCATCGGAGTGACAATTTTCCAATATAAAAACATCCATAAAGTGAATTGGAGGTCCCCAGATAAAACCACAGAAAACCAAATCGATCACATACTAATAAATAACAAATGGAAACGGTCACTACAAGATATGTAAGCAAGGAAAGGAGCAGATGTAGGAAGTGATCACAACCTTCTGGTAGCACAAATAAAACTAAAATTAAGGAAAGCAAAAATCGGAGAACCAAGAAAGGCGCACTTTGATACAGCAAAACTGAAAGACCAGCAAACAAGAAGTGAATTCTCTATAGTAGTTAGGAACCGCTTCAATGTCCTACAAGACAAACCAGAAATGCCCATACTAGAGTTCAATAAAACACTACAGGAAACAGCAAAAGAGGTGCTGGGATATCGGAAAAGGAGAAAAGAGGAATGGATAAGCAAGACCACATGATGAGCCTTATCTGCTCCTGGTCTAGTGGAGTCCATCTTCCTCATCGAACATTTCCTCAGTAATATGTCCATCAATTCCGTCATTCATTCGTCCAATCCGTCGTCTATATTAGTTTGGACACAATGGGCACAAGCAGTTACTGATCTACACAAGAAACAGAGCGTGTAGTCTGCGAACCAGTTTCAGAAACATTATGAACAAGATCCTAGTGTTTTAGAGCAGTTGTGCAGTCTGGTTACAAAACTTCATGAACAAACAAAGACGGGTAAAGAGCATATCATCGCTCATTACGTCATGTGAACTATATGCTGCTGTAAAGATGGTTGTAGTTGTCTGTGTGATGCAAGGAGAGCGTGCTTGAGAGAAGCACCGGCGTCTACCGCTGCTAATGTTATCACGTTCCGCGAGAACTTGCCTACCGTCATTCTTCATTGTCCTGCACTAAACAGCTCCATATGTTCTGAACAGCTGCTGCTGCTGTTACCCACCTTTGAGTGTACTGGATAGAGGGTGTTACTGGAATTGCCGTAAGCATGATCACAGCCCTAAAAGAGACTTTACTTAATGCCTCTTTACTCTACGATCAGTTAAATAGAAGTAAGAGACCACATGGCCACACACACGTGCAGTCAGAGAGGGACACGTGTATACGCCGGGACTGCGTTACACGGATTGTTATCGATGACGAGACTTGGGTCTACCATTGCGAACCAAAAACAGGAGACGAATCATGCAGTGAAGACTTCGGTGAAGACGAACTTCAAACAACAGCCCTCCATCATGAAATTCATGCAGATCTTCTTATGACACATAAAGGATACTCTGGTACTTTTTCAGTAACACGGACAAACTGTGACCACTGCGACGTACCGTAGTATGACCAGAGATAAACTGGTAACTGCGACGTACCGTGGTATGATCAGAGATAAACTGGTAACTGCGACGTACCGTGGTATGACCAGAGATAAACTGGTAACTGCGACGTACCGTGGTATGATCAGAGATAAACTGGTAACTGCAATTAGCAGCAAACGAGGTGGAATGATGTCAGAAACACTGTTGCTTCACCAAGACAATGCATGTCCCCATACAGTGGCCGTAGAGCTGGAGGCATTACAACAGCTGCGGTTTGAACGTCTTCCTCGTCGCCCTTTACAGCCTTGATCTGCCGCCATGCCGTTATCACGTCTTCGGTCCACTTAAAGAGGCTCTACGTGGTCGTAGGTTCACCTCTGATGAAGGAAGTGCTGCAGACCTGGGTTTGGGAACAACCGGAAAGCTTCATCTTCCAATAAATGATGAAATTAGTGAAACGACATAAGAATAGCGTCGACTAGCAGGGCGACTATGTGGCAAAGTGATATAACCATTATTTTCGTTGCTCATAGTTACCAGTATTATTTTCTAATTTATTCTTCTTCTTCATACCAGACACAACAATCCCAAAAATAGAAAAAAAAACACTATAAACAAACACACTCGGCATTTGTTTTGTGTACTTGGTTCCACGGAAAAGCCCAAGGAATGAGAGAAAAGAAAGTGGCTAAGAGAGAGTCACCAGACTCAGATGAGAGAGAAGAAAGTGGCTAAAAGAGAGTCATCATACTCAGATGAGAGAGAAGGAAGTGGTTAAGAGAGAGCCATCATACTCAGATGAGAGAGAAGGAAGTGGCTAAGAGAGAGTCATCATACTCAGATGAGAGAGAAGGAAGTGGTTAAGAGAGAGTCACCAGACGCAGATGTGAGAGAAGGAAGTGGTTAAGAGAGAGTCATCATACTCAGATGAGAGAGAAGGAAGTGGCTAAGAGAGAGAAGGAAATGGCTAAGAGAGAGTCATCAGACTCAGGTGAGAGAGAAAAGGAAGTGGCTAAAAGGTGAGAGAAACATGTTTATTGAAGCGAGAGGGTTTCTACATGAGAGGAAATGGTTGTGGAATCTATCTATCTATCGCCTTTGATGCGACTGTTCATACAGAAAAAAGAAAGAATGACCAACTTCGACCTATTGTTTAAACAAAATCTGTAGACATTTCAAGAAGAACACAGACGTAAACTCGCTGATCTTGTCTACTGCTGCTTGCTTACCATGAAAGTACGCCCGATAATGTGATACTAGCAATTTTTTTCTTTGCTTGCTCTTATAAAAGCATGTTGTATACACACGTGAGTGATTATGGTACCAAAAAAAACCCCCCAATTACATAAAGAGTACAGCGAGACAGCGTTCTTACCTAACGCAAAAAATATGGTGAGTAGTAAGAGAGGTCGCATTCCAGATGGCAGCATCACTCCATTTGAAGCAGATATTCCATTATCTTGCAGATATAAAAAGATATTAGCACTTCTGTTATTTGAATCAAGCATTACAGGTAGAAAAACAAAATTACAAGATTAATCTAACATGTTCTCAATAGGAAGTCGTTAACGAAACACAGAAATAAATCTGAACATTTGTTAGTTAGAACTGGAAATCTTTTATCTAACAAATAGTGACTGTTTCTCATTTACTTTCTTTGATATAAACCAAAAACTAGACATTTTGGATCCTCTGAAATCTTTTTTCATAGCATTATAATAACAATGACGCTTACTGTCTTAAAAGACAGGTTAGAAGCATGAGGTAGTTCGCTGCTGTGATTGTTTCTGAGTGACACTGTCATAAACAGCGGCTCTCGTAAGTGTTTATGTCTACCTTGGATTTGCACAGCCGGCCACTGAATCCTTGTTTTCAATGTTAATCTTGTATGTATGTATATATATATATATATATATATATGTGCGTGCGTGCGTGTGTGTGTGTGTGGTTTTTTATATGGGCAAAAACCATCATCAGAGGCAGCAGTAATGTCTTTACTTCACGAATGAACGTAAAATAAGCAGAAAGGGGAATGTTATCAAGACTGCTGTTCATAATGCGATCACAAATTATCGAGATACTGGAGATTTCAACGATCGGAGGTGAAGTGAACGTCGTGGCTGGTAAAGAACCCCATGCGATGATGAAACCATGCGGCGATTTGCTATACGTTCTCCGAGGAGTTCGTGCAGGAACATCAGTGCGCTGCCCACAGTTAGCAGGGACAGATGTTAACATCAGTAATCTTATCCGACATCTTAACAAAAAATGTGGATTAAAATCGTATAAAGCCACACAAAAAACCTACACTAAACCCAATAACGAAAAAAAAACTTTAATTTGCTAAGCGTCATCAGTCATAGACTGATTAGGATTGGAATGAAGTCATTTTTTCCCATGAATCAACTGTACAATAATTTGCCTCACTTGTATCACATGTTTGACGACCAAAAGGTAAAAGATTTCATGACAAATACATTGTTAGGGCCTTGAGGCATGCTCATAGTCAGATGATATGGGGTGCAATGTCAAAATCTGGGACTGCTTCATTAAACATTTTGCACAAGAATATTATAATGACTGGCATTTGTTATGTAGAAATGTTTAAAAGACAATCTGATAACTCATACGACACTGCACAGATGCCCAGTTTTTATACATGATAGCGCCCCATGCCATAGATCCAAAGCTGTGGGGGACTACCTGGCATGGAGTAAAATTACTTAGCTTGACTAGTCGCGTAACAGTCCGACCTTAAACCCAAAGAGAATTTATGGAATCTTTTAAAGGAAAAGGTTGCAGAAAAAGAGCCAAGCTTTGAAACAATAAGGTTCATTTGGTACGATGACATTTTATGTGACTCATGCAAATCCCTAACTAACAGTACGCCACATCGTATTCTTTCTGTAATAAAAAACAAAGGTGGCCACAGCAAGTACTGATACCAGTGGCCTTTTGTTGAAAAAGAGTGTAAATATTCATCCGCTGCGTCATTTTAAAAAAATATCTTCAGAACGGGATTACTTGTTTCTGTACAACTATGAAATTTCAAGAAAATGACAGATGGTCTTAAACTTTTTCAAATCATTGTGTGTCTCTTATCTATCTATCTATCTATCTATCTATCTATCTATCTATCTATCTATCTATCTATCTATCTATCTATCTATCTATCTATCTATCTATCTATCTATCTATCTATCTATCTATCTATCTATCTATCTATCTATCTATCTATCTATATTTCTATCTATCTATCTATCTATCTATCTATCTATCTATCTATCTATCTATCTATCTATCTATCTATCTATCTATCTATCTACCTGCCTACCTGCCTGCCTGCCTGCCTGCCTGCCTGTCTGTCTGTCTGTCTATCTGTCTGTCTGTCTATAGACATAGCTTCCTTTTGCAGTAGTAAAAGTAGTCAGAGAGTTGTATGTTTCAGTTTTACAAAAAGATAGTAAGAGTGAGAAAATTAAACGAACGAACGAACATAGTTTATTTTCAAAGGGTTAAGAATTTGGCATGCAGGCCCATCTGACATTCTGCCCTTCATCATACAGTTTTCACTCAGCATTTGTTAATGAGCATAGTAATAATGAAGACGGATTTAAATGATTACATAAATAAATAATAAACTTATCTCATGTCCATGCACTCTGATTTATGTACTAACGTGAGCAGAAACAATAATGGCAGAAAATCACATACGCACGTATAAATGAAAAACATACAACTATCCAATATTTCAGCAAAAGCTCTTGTCAAAAATCACATACAAAACAATAAAACCAGACAAAAACAGGAAAAAGAGTAAATGGAAAATTAAAACATCACTCTTTAGTATCATCTTTGTACAGAATATAGGCACAAAATGCGCCTAGATAGACGTAGAAAAGCACAAAGTAGAAACAGGCTGAGAAATAATGAGATACAACGGATTCTACTACAAAGAATAGTGCACTAAAATAGTTCTAGTATTAAAGGTACTAATAAAAATAACCACCTTTTCTGGAATCAGTTTTACCGCAGTAATCATTTCTCATATCTCTCACCATTGCTTTAAAAGTAACACAGTAAATGTAGAGCAACACTTATAATCCGCACCCAGAAACGTGTGCGTCCAGTTCAGCTAGGATGTTTAATTACAGTAGATTCTGAGGAATATTTTTTATCTTGCATAAACATCATTGATTTTCAAATGGGCTGAAAATGATGATACAAAAATGTGGCCTTTAAATAATCTTCAAAGAAAATAAGACGGTACAAGGTTCAAACACACAGATAACGTTGCTCGTTTGCACACAAATTTCCGCCCTATGCTTTGATATTTTGATCTGTACTGCAATTTTGTAAATGGTTGCAATTTTATACAGCATCATTATAAACCGAATCATATGACAATAATCATTTAAGTACCGCTAAATCATATACAAATTAGCTACATATGTATGAATGTATAATTAATTGCATAAGCAGATTTTGTAAGAGTACCTGGAGGAAATGTCATGTCTTACACAGACACTGGTCAAGTTTGATGGCAGTTTTATCTGTACATTTTTTTCTGTTATATCTCTTACATGTCACCAAAATAGTGGAACAGTTTTACATGAGAAGAAGGAAAAAAACTCTTTTTCTAATTTGTAATATGTTTACTGAATTATACAAACTGCATTTAGTAATAAGAAGTAAAGACAGTCATTATTTAGTCACTTTAAATATATTGTTTTAAATCCATGAATGTTGACACCCTTTGTACAAAACTGATAAATGGTTCAGGCTAGAATAGTTAACATTATACATAGGTATTTCAGTAACAATGTACTTAACTATTTCAGTTTACACAAATATTAGGAACATGTATTCTTAGAAGTCTTTTTCTTCTCTTACGTCTTCTTTTTCTTCTTCTGCGTTCGCGTCCAATGGGCTTTGATTGAGTTATGCAACGGTATGAGGCTAAGCCTAGAGTAGAGTTGATGATGGTGGTGGTGGTGGGTGATGATGATGATGATGATGATGGTTACTGATGATTATGACAATCCAAGTGCTGCTATATTCTTAACGCTGTCCTGTCACAAAAGCTCATTGCTTAGTTTTCGTGTATTTGAACATCGCATTATGTTCATAGGAAAAGAAAAGTAGATAGGAGTATATTGGTCAATTTTATAAAAATATAGTAAGAGTAAGGAAAGTACGCGAGTGCCAGAAAACAGGACGACCACTTATAAATGAAGAACAATATTTCGGCAAATTGTTTTTTCAAGGACCACGTACAAAAACAGCACAACTGATAAGAACAGTTATTAATTATAATTCTAAAAAGAGTAGCAGACAGTTGTAGTACAGATATGGTGTTGATCCCTCCCAAATGTAAGTGCACGGAGACAGGCCTTATATTTTGGAAATATGACATTAGAAGACCAGATCAAAGGTGGTCACTCCATTGAAGCATGCACGAGAGAAGAACAGCGTGCATTTATTCATTTCTTGAGTAGTCTATCTTAATGAGAAGAAAACTAAATTGATGTCATCTGACAAAACAAACAAGGCGGCTGATATATGTATCAATGAGGAAAAACTGGAAGAAGTGGAGAGTTTTGAATATCTTGGATCACTGCTAACTAATAATTGAGATACAATGAGGGAAATTACCCCGTGTGGTACCCGGGATCTGCAAAGAATAGGATCACTGTACCCTACCACGCATGATCGTAAAAGGCGACTGAGGAGGGTTCAGCATAGGGCCAGCAACCCTAACTGGTAAAAAACTATCAGACAGCTACAGAAACAGAAGCAAGGGAAAAAACAAATGCAGGTGGAAGGAGAAATGCTTATCAGGAAATTGAGACCATGAAGGTTGTGGATGAAAGCCAGCCACTGGAAGTCCCCAGCCCGACTGCAGACCTCCTGGAACCTAAACACAAGATGCAAATAGGCAGCTGGAATGTAAGAACACTTAACCAGACTGGAAAACTAGCGCAAACCATCAAGGAAATGCACAGATACAAATTAGACATATTAGGAATACAAGAATCAAGATGGACAGGACAAGGCAGAAGGAAATTAACAACACAGCACACAGAAGATGCAATAATATGGTCAGGTAAAGAAGATCATCATGAAAGAAGAGTAGCATTGATTATAACAAAAGAAGCATCAAGAGCATTGCTGAAATGGACCCCTATAAATGAGAGATTATTATATGCACGCTTCAACTCAAGATTCACAAAGATGTCTATTATAGTTTGTTATGCACCAACAGAAGCAGCTGAAGAGGAATTAAAAGAAGATTTTTACAACAGCCTCCAAGCCACAGTAGAAACAATACCCAAGCATGATATGCTACTCATCTTGGGCGATTTCAATGCAAAAGTAGGTAAGGGAAATGAAGATAGAAGAAGAATCATGGGAAAAGAAGGAATTGGAGAAATAAATGAAAATGGAGAAAAACTGTGCAGTTTCTGTGAAGAAAACATGATGACTATCGGAGGGACAATTTTCCAACATAAAAACATCCATAAAATGACTTGGATGTCACCAGATAAAACCACAGAAAACCAAATCGATCATATACTAATAAATAACAAGTGGAAACGGTCACTACAAGATGTGCAAGCAAGGAAAGGAGAGATGTAGGAAGTGATCACAACCTTCTGGTAGCAAAAATAAAACTAAAGTTAAGGAAAGCAAAAATCGGAGAACCAAGAAAGGCGCACTTTGATACAGCAAAACTGAAAGACCAGCAAACACGAAATGAATTCTCAATAGTACTTAAGAACCGCTTCAGTGCCTTACAAGACGAAGCAGAAATGCCCATACTAGAGTTCAATAAAACGCTACAGGAAACAGCAAAAGAGGTTCTGGGATATTGGAAAAGGAGAAAAGAGGAATGGATAAGCAAGATCACATGGGAAAAGACAGAGCAAAGAAAAGAAATCAAGAAAAAATTACTGAACACCAAATCACAAAGGCTAAAAGAACAAGTTTTAAGTAATTATGCACAAAAAGACAAAGAAGTGAAAGAATCATGCCGTCATGATAAACGTCAAGACTATGACAATTTAGCAGAAGCAGCAGAGAAAGCAGCATACACAAATGACATAAAAACCATATATAAAATCATAAAGCAGATGACAGGTAACTTCAGCACAAGATGTGAAAGTGCAATAAGGACACAAAATGGACAACTGGTCAGTGAAGAAAGAGAAAAAATTGAAAGATGGAGGGAACACTTTAACACCCTACTAAACAGAACACAAGCAGCACAAACAATAGACATACCTGAAGCAAACACGGAACTAAACATCAATACAGGGCCAATAACAATAAGTGAAGTAAAGGAGGCAATAAAGAAGCTAAAATTAGACAGGGCACCAGGTGAAGATGAAGTGACTGCTGAGATGTTGAAAGCAGATGAAACAGAAACACCAAAACAACTTTGCCGGATATTACAACAAATTTGGGATCTAGAAAAAGCCCCAGAGGAGTGGAAAACTGGGCTTATAGTAAAACTACCAAAGAAGGGTGACCTCAGAGATTGCGGGAACTGGAGAGGCATTACCCTACTGCCACTCACCAGTAAAGTATTTTGCAGACTAATCATCAACAGAATTGTACCAGCACTTGAGGGAAAACTTCGAAAAGAGCAGGCAGGATTTAGGAAAGGAAGATCATGCATAGACCACATATTTGTACTTAGACAAATATTAGAACAGGCAAATGAGTGGCATAGCACAACATATGCATTGTTTATAGATTTTGAGAAAGCCTTTGACCGTGTCAACAGAGATGCACTGTGGAAATCCTAAGATGGCATGGACTCCCCCATAAGATAATGAATGCAATCAAAGCCCTATATGAGGGTTTTCAGTGCAAAGTGATCTGTGGAGAACATACCTCCAGCAGCTTTAGGGTACAAACAGGAGTGAAGCAGGGATGTGTACTATCACCAACATTATTTATCTTGGCAATAGACTGGTTAATGAAGGAGGCAACATCAGACAAACGCAGAGGATTACAATGGACCCTTGACACAGTGCTGGAGGACCTTGACTTTGCGGACACCATTTGTCTACTGTCAAGCAGCCACAAAGAAATGCAAGATAAAATAAACAAGCTAACTCAGAATGCAAACAACATAGGACTAAAGATCAACGTAGGAAAGACAAAGTTAATAAAGCAAAATGTGAATAATAGAAATGTACTCAGAGTCGATAGCAAGTTAGTGCAGGAAGTCAATGAATTTGTATACCTTGGCAGTAAAGTAGTAGAAAATGGAGACAGCACAGAGGACATCAAAAGCAGACTTACTAGAGCAAACCAGGCTTTTGCAATGCTGCAGACTATATGGAAATCTAAAAAACTAAGCATAAATATGAAAATCAGGATATTTAAGAGTAATGTTCTAAGTGTACTACTCTATGGAAGTGAATGCTGGAAAATCACCAAAACCATAGAAAACAAGTTGAATTCCTTCCAGACTAAATGTTTACGAAGAATTAGAAAAATATTTTGGCCAAACACCATAAGAAATAACATCTTGTTGGCAGAAATGCAGATGAAACCACTGACAGCAATTATTGAGGAAGGACGCTGGCGATGGCTGGGACATGTGCTCCGAATGACTGATAACTCACTACCAAAACTAGCACTAAGATGGACACCACAGGGGAACAGAAGTAAGGGTAGACCAAAAGAGACATGGAGAAGAACAACAGAGAGGATGTTGAGCAATAGAGGGCTCACCTGGGCAAGAGCAGAAAAAAAGGCAAAGGACAGGCATTTGTGGAAAACCCTTGCGGAAGCCCCATGTGCCCTGGGCACTTAAGGTTCAGAGAGAGAGAGAGAGAGAGAGAGGGAAATTAAAAGGAGGACATCTATCGCTCTTCAGAAAGCAAAACAATTAAAGAATATGTGGAGAGGAACAGACAGAACCACAAAAATCAGATTTTTTAGTGCCTGCATCTTTCCCAACGCGACATATGCCTGTGAGACCTGTGCACTTAACAAAACAGCTGATAAACACATACATGCCTTTGAATGTAAATGCTACAGAAGAGTTCTTCTTCAATATCATGGACACAAAAAAGAACAAATATATCCATACTACATGAATTTAATATTGAAGAAGGCTGGCTAGTAAAGAGGATTAAAGATAGAAAACTTAAATATTTTGGACATATTAAACGTCAAAATAATCTAGAGAAAACCGTCTTGGAAGGGTACATAATGGGAAAAAGAAAGAGAGGAATACAAAGGCGAAGATGGCTGCAATACATCATTGATGATCTGCAAATGGATGCATCAGCAGCAGGCCATCTTGGTCACAACCGAGAGGCCTACAGGAGTGCTGTTAGGGAGGCAAAGTTCCGCAAGGGACATGCAAATGAATGAATGGGTAGTCAAGGTGAAAAACCCGAAGACGGCATCGCAGAATGAAGAAGCAGCATGGGGACACTTGTGAATCGCTTCGGCAGGTATATCAGGTATATGAGTGAAACAGAAAATTTAAAACTGAGGTGTAAAATTTCGCTGACGCTGTTCATTCCATCGTCCTGACACAGCGAACACGCCTGACGCTAAAAATAAAGTGGAACGAATTATGCGCGAAAACCGGCCGCTATCGCTCGACAAAGTGGCTGGAGAACTGAAGGTTAGTTATGATTCTACGCACCACATCATTCACGACATGCTACAGTACCGAAAAGTCTCAGCCAGGTGGGTACCAAAACAATTTACTCTCTGTCTCAAGAGATCGCTTTCTATAACGTATTCTCGGTACATTACTTTCACTAAGAGACAAAGCGAGTCAGCAAAAAGTGGTGACATTCTTCATCACCGACGGAAGTTCCTTAGAGTTCGATCCGCCAGAAAATTGTCACTCACGCTCAGCTGGGACTGCAAAGGCCCAATCTTAGAATAATCATGTCCAGAGGAACCACTGACAACAGCGAAGTATATTGTGATCTGACTCAGAATCACTTGAAACCTTCGAACAGGTCAAAACGTAGCTGTTTATTGAATTCTGACGTGCGTTTACAGCATGATAAACCGCGACCTCCTCTAGCTCATGCAGCTTATTTACTTTACTTTACTCTACTTTACTTTACTTTACTCTACTTATTTACTTATTTTAATCTATCCTTCCTCTTCTATCATGAGACTTCCGGTTCCAACATGGTGGAAGGGCAAATGTGACTGTTGCAGTTTGTGCCTTTGTTTGCCTTTCTCTAATCTTTGTCTGAGCCAGCTTCGTTGTGTTGTGGGTTGGGAGTCCGGTTTAGGGCCATAGCTACTAAGGTAAGTGCTCGGGGCGTCAGTGTGAGCTACGACTTTCAGTGGCGCATGGATTTCCCTGATTTAATGGCACAGTGAATGATACTGATGTCTATGGCTGATGCATTGCGCTGTTCGCTTGGAAGGTTAGCGTCGAATAGCTGCTTAGAGCTGGTTGTGAGTGCCTCCCTCCTAAGGACATTTGCGGGGATGTATACATTCATCGTGCATGAATCACTTTTTGTCACTGAGCGTGAATATAACGTGGGACGATTCACGCGCATTCCAAGAGATATCACTTGCACAGACGGCGGAGCAGTTATGGGATATTCTCGTTTGCTGAGATGTCGAAATCTTACTGAACATGAACATGAACTTGTACTGTGAGGTGTCGGGGGGAGATGCAGTTGGCGTATTTGGGGCCACATGAGTGGCCTCGGTGATGATCTTGTGGTAATTCATCTATCCACCTTTTACGGGGTATTCCTCTTGATCTGTGTTCTGTAAGACCTACACAGAGCGTGTGGTGACTATGTTTAAAGGTAACACGAAATTTTCAGTCATATTTACACTTTCTTGTTAATAATAAAATATCTAAGACTATATTTTTATTCGCTATAGCAATTTTTAGCATATTTACAACATAATCTACCGTGGTGTGTGCATGCGAATGTCAGTGTTTAAGTATAATTATCATTTTAAAAAAATTTTTATCTTTTAAATTATATGCCATTACAAATAAAATTAATTTCATGTCATGTTCTTAGCGTCATGAAGTAGCGTTTGCAATAAGATACTCCGAGTCCTATTTTGGTATTATAATTTTGTATGATCTACATTGCATGAAATAGTTTAGCTTAACTGTAAGAATTACACTTACTTGTCGATGATCAAAGAAAGTCTATACCGGATTTTGGCAAGTGAAAATGAATTATTACCTCCTGTTAGGTCAAATTCGTAATCATTTGTAAACCACTAATTACACACTCAACTAATGTGGAAGTGAAGGAGAGACGCTAACGTAAATGTCAAGTCCACTTCTTATGCAAATGAGCTGATCTATCACAGGGCCACAGAAGTCAGTCTTCCAACCGCGACTTCTGTCTAGTCTGTTCACTGTCTGCTTAAAGGCATATGCTGTCTTACGTGACAGTTTAACTGGAGGGGAAAAACATCTTTATGTGTGAAGAAGAAGGATCCTTGCTCTACAGCTATAGCACAGCTAGAGCGCAGCTAGAAGCTGCTGTTGTCTCAAAGAGTTCAGAGAAACAACTAAATGGTAGTTGGTTAACTCTCTCAGGAACGAATTTAACAGACTGACCTAATAATCTTCAATTTGTGTTCTGCAATATATTCAGAGAACATTTTACACTCAGGCACGGTCCTTCTTCCCACTGAACACAACAGTACAACATAGACTTCATTGTGCAAGCTTACCACGCAACAGTAACACACGTCGTTAGGAACAGCCAAGAGTGTAGTTCAACTCTCATAGACATGATATTTAATGATGAGGAAGATGAGGGTGATAGAAATGACGATGGGGAAAAAACTGCTGCCATACGGCAGTGACAAAACATATAACATGAAATCTTCCCGGACACGCAGTCCATGCCACAAGGAAGAACATTCTACCATAAGGAAGTTACAAGAAATTGCTACTTACAAATAATTCTGGAATGTGTAACATCTCTCTAGAATAACAATTCATCTTCCAAGAATAGGAAAAACGCAGCAGTACGCTCTGGTCCTAACAAGGATGCTACTACATAATTACTACATAATAATACAGAAAACCCTGCCCTAAAAAGGACAACAAAAGCGTTACTACACCAGAACTTAGACATGACTAATCTCACTTCAAAACTGCTACTGACCGCTACAAAAACTCTCACCAGAATAATCCTTGACAAAAATCACCTGGTTAAACCTTCCCGTGAACTGTACTCACCCTTCTTAAAAATCTACTCTATAAAGGTATGAGAGTTGATTGATAGGTTCTCGGCATAAGGTATAACTACATGAAACACACATTTGATATTAGATGCATTTGTAGATCAGGTTACTGTAAGACTAAACACCAAGTTTCAAGAAATTAACTACAATAATATTTTTACAGGCTACTAAAGTGGTAAAGGGTGGCAGAAATTGAGAAAATGAATACAATTTCTCATCGAGCAGTCACTCGCTACCTCTGCATCAAGGACTTATCATCAAAGGAGATCCATGAGGATATGGTAGAGACTCTAGGGGAGAGTGCCCCTTCTTACAGCACAGTGAAGAAATGGGCAGGTCAATTCAAATATGGAAAGGAGAGTCTGGAAGATGATCCCCGTCCAGGAAGACCAAGAACGGTAGCCATCGATGAAACCATGACATGATAATGGATAATCGACGAATAACTGACCAGTACACTGCTACTGAGTTGGGCACCTCCTAGGAACATGCTCATGTCATTATTCACAATGATCTTCAAATGACAAAGATCTCGAAACTTCTTGGAACTGATTGCAAACGACACCGTCTCAACATGTCAAGAGACAATCTTGGCCATTTTTCTGCAGATCTTGAAAAGTATCTTCAGTAATTTGTGACTATGGATGAGACTTGGGTTCATCATTTTCAACCAGAAACCAAATAACAGCCAAAACAGTGGAAACATCATGGATCCCCACCTCCAAAGAAAGCAAGGGCGGTTCTGTCTGCAGGCAAAGTGATGGCTTCCATCTTTTGGGATTCAGAAGGTGTGCTATTGGCAGACTATCTTCAAAAGGGCAGAACGGTCACCGGGGCCTATTACGTTAATCTTGTGAAGCAACTGCGGGTCAAACTGAAGGAAAAGCATCGAGGGAAATTGACGAGAGGAGTCATCTATCATCAAGACAATGCTCCAGTTCACAAGTCTGCGGTGGCAATGGCTGCCATTCATGAATGCGTCTTCTAGCTTCTTGAACATATTCCTTATTCCCCAGATTTGGCCCCTTCGGACTATTACCTGTTTACCAAATTCAAAAAGGAGCTCAGTGGTCGTAAATGTGCTTCAGATGATGATATGATTCATGCTGTAGACCACTTTCTACTGCACAAGATGCTGACTTTTACAAACAAGGGATCCGTATCTTCCAGGATCACTGGACGACTAAGTGCATAAACTTGCAAGGGAACTATGCTGAGAAATAACCCAAAATAGTTATCCACAAATAATCCGTTGTACCTTATGCCGAGAACTTATCAATCACCCCTCTATCCCGAGAAATCCTTATATCTATGAGCTAAAGCTACCGTACACAAACATCCCGTGAAGCTCCCAGTCTGTGACTAGTATCTGTCTGCTGTTTAAACAAACTACCAATCCCACGTGAAGCTTTACATACCAGTCAAGATTCCCTGCAGGTACTAAACTTTCTTCTCACGTGAAGCGGGAGCTAAGTAGAAAAAATATCAATATTAAACCAAGGGACTGCACAAACTACCCTTAGCTTTACAGTTGATTACTTTCCTTATATTACAAAAATCTATCAGTAATGATCTCAGCCTATTCTGTTATATACTGCGAAGCATTTGTTCTCTTATGAGTTTAAGCTCCACAAACTTCTATTCCCCATTGAAGCATTAAAGAATGTTGTTTCTCCGTTCCATTTCAAACGATTTGGCATGGTCTACATCTTTGACAACATCGTCACATACTTTTCTGTTTTTGTTTTTAAAGGAACCTTATACTGCTTCTATATTTTAAGAATCTGTTATTTGTCCGCATCTGCATTTACGTAGATTTACACAGCTCTGTCTGCTATCGTTTATCTCTTCCTCACTGTCTCTGTCTGTCTGTCTGTCTGTCTGTCTGTCTGTCTGTCTCTCTCTCTCTCTCTCTCTCTCTCTGAACATTAAGTGTCCAGGGCAAGGGTTTTCCACAAAACCCTTTCCTTAGCTTTTTCTCCGCTCTTGCCCAGCTGAGACCTCTAATGCTCAACATCTTCTCTGTTGTTCTTCTCCATGTCTCCTTTAGTCTACCTTTACTTCTGTTCCCCTGTGGTGTCCATCTTAGTGCTATTTTTGGTAGTGAGTCGTTAGTCATTTGGAGCACGTGTCCGAATCATCGCCAGCGTCTTTCCTCAATAATTCCTGTCAGAGGCTTCACCTGCATTTCTGCCAACAAGATGTTATTTCTTATGAAATATGTTTATCTAAACAGTTACTGTTCATTTGTAAAGCACATGACTAAACTGATATGAATGTGTGAAAGCTGAGAGATAAAAGACAGACTATTATACGACTATACTTGCCTAATTCGCGCTTTGAATACTGAAGTCCAACCATTCATTTCATTTATAACTTCGCTGTAATGATGCTACAACACAAATTGTTCCTATAAGAAATTTAAACATTAAACCTTTGAACATGTATCCGTCTTTGGTAACTTTTCGTTTCAGTTCACAAGTTAAAGTTTCATGACGGTAAGTCACTCTATAACATACATATGTTGGAAAATAGTGGTATTATAATTTTTATTGCTGATACTGGGTAAAGCTGGGGGGACCATCCCCAACCCAGCGCGTCATATGTGGTGGATGGTGAAAGTCCTCTAGATATGGAGGATCCCTGTGAATAAGGATTTACCCAAATAAGCAGGCGCAGACCAACTGGCGGTAGACTCAGAGAGCGGGTTGGGGTAGTAGGTGCTCTACTACTCCTATAAAGTGCCTGAGGTGTCAGTGAAGGGAATACCAGACGGGTAAGAGAAGCCTTAAAACCTCTTGCTCCCGCTGCCCTGCGGGTAGGACAGGGAATCCAACGGCTAGCGGAGAGTTCGTACACAAACCGGCAGAAGGCAACGGGAAACCACTGCTGTAGCTCCCAAGAACAATTATGCTTATACAGAGTAATAGATTTGTCATGAACAACGTTAATGGATGTTCCTCTGGAACAGCCTCGTCCGGTAGGGCAGCTCACGAGCCACAGGTGAGGCCAGATCGTCATCAAGCTACTGGTGGCAAAACTAACAAGTTCAAAATAGCTACATGGAGTATTATAACTTTATTCCAGGCTGGAAAATTAGAAAATGTAAAGAGGGAAATGGAAATGATGAAGATCAACATATTAGGAATGAGTGAAGTTAGATGGACAGGTGCAGGGAAGATAAACTCTGATAAATATACAATAATATATCCAGGAAGTGAGAAACATGAACGAGGAGAAGGAATAATATTTGACGGACAAACAGCAAGGACAATTGTAGGATATTTTAACATCTCGGACCGAGTCCTGCTAGCCCAACTGAAAGGACGACCAATAAACATAAATATTATACAAGTGTACGCTCCAACATCTGAAAGTTCTGAAGAAGATGTACAGCTATTTTATAATGACATAGAGACAGCACAAAAACACACAAAGTCACATGAAGTTACTATAGTCATGAGAGATTTTAATGCCAAAGTTGGTAAAGGAAGAACTTCAGACATCGTTGGTGACTATGGACTGGGGGAGAGGAATGATAGAGATAGTAAGTTAATTGAATGGGCAAGAATACATAACATGGTTGTAGGAAACACCTGGTTTAAACAACACCCCCGAAGACTGGCAACGTGATGCAGCCCAGACAAAAAAACATTTAACCAGATAGACTACGTATTAATCAACAAACGATTCCGCAATGCATCACTGACAACAAAAATAACTAATGAAGAATGTATGAGAAGAGCTAAAGAGACAAAAAAATCTTGTCAAAAAACAATAAGAGAGAGACAATGTACTTTCATAGGACATGCAATGAGAAGAGGAGACAATGAAAATATTATAACAACAGGAAAAATAGAAGGAAGAAGATCAAGAGGAAGACCATGAAAAATGATACTGGACAATCTGTCGGGATGGTGTGAGAGGAGATCACCAACTGAGCGGATGGCCTGCATGAAGGATCGTGTACTCTGGAGAAGCATAATAACTAACGCCAGTCGGCAAGGCACCTGATGATGATGATGATGATGATATATCTGATTACGAACTTTTTGAATGCCCCACGTATTATGACTCAACACAGAGTAAGTAATGCAGATTCCAAGAAAAATGCTAAGACTTCAATTAATCTTGTTCAACAATCATACAGTTCGTAACACGATGTCGAATATCAGATATGGATTCTCGATTATCCCATTCTACTGAATACGATATAAATTACTACGATTTTGTTATAAATAAGACACAACGTTGAGGCTCATTTACTTTCCACGATTATGAAGTACAGCTCCGAACATCACGAACATACGTACGTCTTCTACATAACTGGAACTCTCGATTAAGCATCATCTTTGTTTGCGTGAATGCTGATGAAAAACAGTTTTGGGGATGATTCTAATATTTTCATAATATTCTGTTTTCTTTTCATGGAAAGCCAGAGTTAATTTAGGCCTTCTAATTTCAACGTTTAGAAGTACTGATCGCTGGCATGACCCAGTATTTCACAGCAAGATCGGACCTTTTTTAATTATGAACCCGTCTTTCCACATACCTCTACAAACAATTACCCCTTTATCATGCAAAAGAAAACAAATTGTTTTGCTGTTTAGACTGCATTTTCATTTCAAAGTCCAGGAGACTAACTTCCTCGCACTTTTGCTCTCAGTTTTCTAATTTGTATGTCACACCGATATTCTACCTTTTTCAAGCTATATTTGCTATTCTACTTGTTCTAGCTCTGTTTGATATTCTAATTTTTTCTATTCTGTTTGAAACACTACCTTTTTTCTAGCTATACGATATTCCATCTGTAGTCACAGCCTTTATTTAAAGAAGCTGCAATATCCTTTCTGTTCGTTCGTAGAATTAATTCACTGTTTCTCGTAGAAACCATTAAAAGTCAGAGACGTCTGGGCAAGAAAGCGGTGCTGTTCGCGAATTTTATTGTTTTGTTTTTTTTATTGTTTCTTTTCTTTTCTTGTGTTCAAGTAAATTTTAAAACAGGTATTGGCCATCTACAGCAGCGCACAGAAAATGACGTCCGTTTGGGAGAGAATAATCTTTTCCCATTTCACAAATAGAGATTAAGAAGATGGCACCAGAACAATGACTATAAGTTTAATTGCCATATTATTTGTCATGTAAAGTTCTCTATGTGACGTTTAACGGCACGGGAAGGATATAAGATATAAGATAAGAAAGTTCAGTCAGTCATTTGCATGTCCCTTGCCGAAACTTGCCTCCCTAAGAGCTCTCCTGTAGGCCTCTCGGTTGTAAGCAAGATGCCCTGCTTTTGATGCATCCATTTGCAGGTTATCAAAGATGTCTTGCAGCCATCTTCGCCTTGGTCTTCCTCTTTTTCCCATTATGTACCCTTCCAAGACGGTCTTCTCTAAATTATCATGACGTTTAATGTGTCTAAAATATTTAAGTTTGTCTCTTTACTAGCCAGCCTTCTTCAATGTTAAGTTCTTGTATTATGAATATACGTGTTCTTTTTAAACAAAGTTCGGTTAGGAAAATAAAGAGTCTTTAGAAATCCAGCTACAAAAATTTTAAAGTATACACATTGCTAGTGTAAAATGAAATATATACAGGACAGTGCCGCTGTAAGTAGTCATAATAACAGGACTTTTTAAACCTGAGTTCCGCCAGAGAGAGTAACAGTAAGAAATCCCGTCTAGGAACTTCTCGCCGACCCCTAGGGCTCAGCTGCAAACTTTTGTTTTTGTCCAAGACAATGTTGATTAAAAAGTCATCTTTAATTCTACGCAAGGAAGAAAAAAATCTACTGTTACACAGGCAAAAGTAGCATTTCAGAAATTGAAAACAATCTTGTGTAATAAGGCGTTGTCACAGGATATGAGAAAGAACGTATTACAGTGCTGTATACTGAACCTGTTTTGCTATACGGATGTGAATCATGGCAGGACAATAAGTAAATTAATGGGGGTAACAGAGATGTTGTTCCTGAGAAGAATGTTGGGGATCCCATGGACAGCCCTGATAACTAATGAGCAGTGTAAGACAAGCTAATGAAAAACGTAATGTGATAACAAAGCTAATGAAAAACGTAATGTGATAACAAAGATATTGAAAAGGCAATCATGATTCTTGGGGCATGTGACGAGAAGATAACAAGTGAAAAACATCATAACAAAGGACAAAACTGAAGGTAGAAGAGACAGAGGACGACCATGATGTTAGAAGGTCAGACATGGTGGGACGGAGAAAAATCAGCAACAGAAATGTCAAGGACCGAGATTTGTGGAGGGGTATGTCCGCCTACGCCACCCGACCATGGCACATAATGACGATGATGATCCTTGCACATGCCATTTACCGTAGGCCGTACCTGATTAACATTTTGTATATATTACATTTATTCTTCTTCTATTCAGTGGCGGCCTACTGGATAGACTAAATGCGGAAAAAAATCAATATATACCAGTAATTATATTAGAATTAGTATATTTTATGTGGCGGCGGAAGGGGGGGGGTCTGCGTTGGCAGTGCTAGCTGGGGGAAAAGAGGTGAAATGAGAGGGGGGGCGTATGAAGTGAAACACGAGTTGCAGTAAATATTTTAAAACAGGGGTTTCAAACAGATAAAAGGGTTCCGTGGGAGCAAATATGGCTGAGAAAGGCTACATAAAAAAGTAATGTTTAGGCGTATCAGACGCACAGAATTCTCAACACTAAGTGCCTAGTCTTCTTCGTCGAAACCACTAGGCTGAGGTTACTTGATTTTATGCAGATATGTTTGTGTTTGTATGTTTGTATTTATACAGTGATGAGACAGCCGTGTTTAAGAGGAGGAACTGAACAGTTTAACTATTAGAAAAAAAAAAAAAGCTTCACTTCGGAACTAGATAGTTTTCAACACAAAACATCACAAAGCAAAGAGAATGGAAACGATAACAACTGTTACAAATGAATATGTAAATATCTGAAAGTTTAACTAACAGAAACTTTAAAAAAAATTTAAGTATCAGCCGTCATTCATTAGAAATATTAAACTGTTTTGTTTATCTAGTGGCACGAGGCAGACAAAACGGGTTCGTGCTTTATCAGTTGTCGAATAACACAGAAATTACCAACTTTAATGCAACATTTCAACAGCATCGCGAACGAAAAGCTCTCTTAACAGAAGAAAAAAAAACATCACACAGAAAAGCTAGCTTCCAGTTGATAGGAAAGTAATATTTTATGAAAATTCACCTTCTTGTTTTCTCCTTTTCCTTCAATTCTACTTCTTTCCCTTGTTCTTCACTCACCGCTCCAGTGAATAAATAAATAAAACCCATGTTGTCTTGGTATTCTTGCAGGAGTTGTATATATCTCTTGGTCCATGTTCAAGACGCTAGCGTAAATGGCAATAACATGAGTAATGTTTATCGTGTAGATAAGGCTACACTAAACAATAAACTGTTGCCAGGAAACCGATGACTGAAAAGATCTAAACTATATATTATATAAGACGCAGAAGGTGCATAAGCACTGTTAATTTGTAAACTGGTAAACGAAGATATGAATCCAGATGTTAATTATTCTTGTGAATTCTATCGGTACTTCTTCTTGGTCTGGCAGCAGCCATTATAGGTATTATAATGCTGAATTTTTAGTAAATAGACAGCAATCATATCTGTGTATTAGTATACAGAGCGATTCAAAAGTCTCTGAACTCTTTCCTTAAATTATTTGCTGTAAACCCAGACACGACCATTGGGTAATTTGGGTGCGGCATATGCGGATGACTTAGGGGAAGAAATTGTTCCACATCTAGTTCCACGTGATTGAGACACGAGCGGAGTTAGCAAGGAGAAGGAATTGTTCCACATCTAGTTCCACGTGATGAGACATGAGCGGAGTTAGCAAGGTGAGACGTTCGATCCGCCATGAGTCTCATTTTGCGGGGAAAATCGTACGAACGTTGCACTCACCTCCTTCAAGCGAAACTCCATGATGCTCAAGTACTAGGGAAATCAACAGTGTATGATCTTGTGGAAGTTTTCTCGATACAGACAGTGTTAATGATAGGCGTAGAAGCGGCTGTCACTGGTGACGCCATTGTTTATACAGAAAGTTCATCTTACCCTGCAACCCTCCCCCCCCCCCCCGCCCCAACAGGTCATTTCGGTGATTGTTACAGGATGTAGGGGCATGTTTAACAGTCTGCCACAGGGGCACTAAACGTCTGGAACTACAACCATACAGAGTTCAAGTAGTGCAAGATCAGAGACCTTTGGATGTGGAAAAAAGCTTATCGAATTAAATCTACTGCCAATGTTTGAAACCACCGAGGAGCAACAATGTGACTAACTATATTAACAAAATCTTCTGCAGCGATGAGACGTGAGTTCATTTGAGGAGGAGATGCATAAAAAAGTCATAGCACTCTCCCATTTAGGCTGCAGAAAATCCGAACGCACTGACTGAGGTTCCAGTTCTTTGTCACCAACCTGGAGTGTAGTGTGTCATTTCTATATATAGATGCAGACTGCGGGACCAAGTTTATTTCAATACAACTGTTAATTTCTTCTTTGTATACAGACATCATTCACCATTTTGTACAAGTGCTTGAAAAAGAGGAATGTTACTGTTAGTTGCAGCAAGACAGTGAATCACTCCGCACGTCAAACAAAACAATGGAGATGTTTCATGAGTTCTTCCAAGATCAAGGGACCTCGGAACATCCTGTGGTCTCCTCGCTCACTGGACTTCAAGTCCTCCAGACTTTTTTGTGGGGCTGTCTGAAAGACACAGTGTACAGCAACAACAACCATCATACCTTGAAAGAGCTAGGTACCAACATTATCAGATCCTCCAGAGACATCCAACCAAACACACTAGAAAAAAGTGTCCGCCAACACGTGTCTGGTCAATTTATATATCCAACATCTACCTGTTCCTTGGGGTGAAACTTATTTTAGTTTTCAAATTTTGCCGGCACATCTACCACGCCGCCCGCAGAATAAAATTAGACAAAAACTAATTGACTGGTGTCACTTGAAATTTACATGGCAAATGACGCAACAAAAAATGTGAAAAATACTACCTTCCTCTCCATTCTATTTCTCACGTACATCACACCGCCCCCCCCCCCAATACTATAAAAGTAACCTTAATACGTTTTTTTTCTTTTCCAGAACAGGGGAGATGAGAGAGACCAGAGGAAAGATGAAAGGAAACTAATCAACGCAATGCATGCAGAGAAAGAATTTATTGATCTCTTTCAACTCCCTCTATTTACTTTCCATACTCCCCTTGACGGACAAGCCCACTTTCCGTCTCCGTGCTTATTCCCCGTCTGTCTGTCTGTCTGTCTGATACCAGTCAATAAGTTTTTGTTTGTCCATCTGTCTGCCTACCTGACTGCCTACCTACCTACTACCTACTACCCATCTACCTAGTTTTCCGTCCGTCTCTCCGTCAGTCCATCCATCCATCCATCCATCCATCCATCCATCCATCCATTCATCCATCCATCCATCCATCCATCCATCCATCCATCTAACCTTTCATGTAAGCTCACATTTGCTAACACATGTTCTCAGTGTATCATTGCCACTTTATATCATTTCTCTTCTTGGTTTTAGTTGACTGAAAGTTTTCGTCACTTTGTCTCTCATAGTACATGATAAACATATTCTGTGATATAAATTTATGTTTCGTAAATGTATACGAATTCTCTATTTTCAAAATCTTTTAAGTTTTCATTTCCATAAATGTAGATATATAGTGTACTCTCTATGGTGTCTTGAATCTAAGTTTCCGATTTATTTAGAAATTTATTTATATTGATATGCTGAACCTGTGGAGACCCTAGCTATTTACTGATTGTGTGACATATTCTTGTGAATTTATAGTTAACTCCTTTCCCTATTTCTTTGTCCTGTATATTCTTGTATGATTAAGGTGCAAATCTAAATGTCATATCTGTGTTTTCGTTAATTAATAAAGCTGTTTTTTTCCTACTTTTTTTCTTAAATAGTTTATACATTTTGCGGAGAGAAGGATACTACACGTTAGACCAAACGCGAGATTTGTAAAGTATTTGCAAATCATCAAAGCCACACTTTTTCTGTCAGCCCCGAAGTCTGAGAATAACGTGCGGAAGACTGAGTCGAGTGGACAAAGAGCCCAGGTAAGGGATAAGCATTGTGTGAGGGGAAGATTTGGACCCAGCTTGAAATGAGAAGACACAAGGGGAAAGAAGCTGAACCCTGTGACACAAATATTGCTTGTTGTGACCAGTCAGCTAATCCAGTGTTGGTAGGCTCAGCCGCACAAACTGATATTTGCCTGCATTAAAACTCTTTCGTAAACCACACATCGTCAGCTCATCGACCCCTTCATGAAGCTTCAGACTGTTCGTCGACCCCCAAACATCTGTTATATGGATGTAATTTAATAAATATTACTCTAATTAATGACACTTCGAATGATAAGCAAAGGGTCAGAGAGAAGAATTAATGCAGTAGAAATGTGGATCTACATAAACTTAGGTCATATATCCCTGAGAAGGAAGAGAATAAATGCACAAACTTTAGAACAGCTTCAAACGCAATGTTAACTTCTCAGAGAAATCGGGACAGAGAAAACAAAATACTTTGGCCAATACAAAAGACATAGCAATATACTGAAGATCATACTAGAAGGAACAGTGGAACGAAACAAGAGCGAGAGGTACCCAGCGGTGTAGATGGAAGGCCGAGAGGTACCCAGCGGTGTAGATGGAAGGCCGAGAGGTACCCAGCGGTGTAGATGGAAGGGTAGCACACGAGAGTGACCGAGTGCTCCATCAAGGCAAGGGAGCAAGGAAACCGGAGATTCATTACAGCCAAACTTTGTTCTGAAAGCGCAAATGATGATGATGATAATGACGATGATTAGCAAAAAAAACATAGCAATAATAATAATACTAAAATTACTTCATAAAAATTGGTAATATTTCATTTCCGAAAAATATGAGATTAAACTTGCTCTTTTTTTATTTGAAACTGTTTATGTTAATAGTGAGAATGTTGCATCAGAAGAGCGTCTACAAGGCCTGTGATATTTCATTTGATACTGGTGAATTTTAGTCTTTTTTTTCCTCATGGGTGTGGGGGTCCTTTTTGCCAAGAAGCATATTAGCCGCTCAAGTAAAATAAAACTATACATAATCTGACAAATCTAGACATAATCTGATAAAACTAAACATAATCTGACAGAACGGTGTCACCTGAAATTTATGTAATTATTTTTTTAATGTCTCTCAAAATTGGAAATGGGATGTGTGACATTTAGATAATTCTTTTTTTTTGTGTTCACCTTACATCTTGTCTCTCACATCTCCACTGGACAGGGGATGGACAGAAACTTAATGCAGAACAAGCAGAACAAGATCCAGACATTTACCGATCCTCTTTGAACACCTCCTACAGCCATTTGCCGCCCCCCTCCCCTCCCTTTCAATCGGTTCAGCAGTTTATCCACCCAATGGATGGTCTTATCGATTTTTTTTGGGAATCGATATCGAACACTGTCGGCAACACTGTGAGTACTAAGATTAATTAATATCGTTTACCGTTTAAGATTATTTCATTTATTAATGATACAAATTTGTTTCCTACATGTTTGGGGTCTGGGCAATTGCATGTTTCATATGCTCTGACTGTTTCTGCATAGTCTGTGCCTAAGGACCGTCCGTAAGACAAAACTTGATGTCCTTGGTAACGATCTTTACATTTCAAGCTGTGGTTGTTATTTTTGTGGTGGAAAACAAGAGAATGAGAGCCCACTTTAGGCCACGACATAGTGACACGAGTAGGGACAACCCATTAAATAACGCAGCGTTTCCCTAAGAAGTCACTCTTTATAATATTAGTAATTCCTCCTTTAGTTCAGTTCCCATCCTCTACCTTTTTTCCACAGTCTGCCTAAAAAAGGCTTTTCTTAGACGAAAAGTACAAACAAGTAATTAATATCGTAGACATCGTTCAAGTGAATCATTGTTAAACATGCTAATGTTGGAACATGATTTCTATAACATTTTATTTTATCTTGAAAGTTAACACACTTTAAGCGTCTCTCAGCTGATCACTTCAACAATCGTGTTTACTCGATACAATAACTAACGCAATTTTTAAGAAATGGAGTGAGAATTTAAAATGTAGGTTCTTTAAAATTTATATGAAGATATGGCTGAACGAAGTTGAATGTCTTTCTGCTGATATGAGAATTCTAACAAATTTCGAATAAAATTGCAAATAAATTTGTCAGGTTTTGATATATTGTATTCTTCTTCGTTTTCAATGCCTTCTGATTTATTTTTATAAATAACTGATCAAGAATCAGCTGAAAAGCACTAATACGACATATGAATCTGCCAAGAAATCAACTATTCGTGATATTCAAAAATACTTTGAAAAGACTTTTTCTTCTACTGCCAAAATAATATCATGGGCTAAGTCCCTGCACAGCGAAGTGGTTAATGTACTATTCTCTCATGGAAAGGTCGATGGTTCAAGTTCTGCTAGAAACGTTCTGGTCACACAAGTGTGGAAATGGTACCTGCCTGCTCTTGTAGCTATGGAAGTTAAGATGATCAGGGGTGATTACTACCACATAACATTATAGTGTGTAAAATAGTCACTGAACATCTGAAGCACGTCCATGTCCTCTATATACCTGTATAATATTGAAGGACTACTTTTACCTTCCCTTTTCTTTTTTTTTTTTTGTTGATATGATGAATCTTTACTTATACAGAAGTTATGAAAGAGGATAGACCAAGGGACATACCTAGACAACAATGCCGAGACAACATAGAAGAAGATATACGCGCTCTTAGAATTGACAACTGGCAAGAAAAGATCAAGAACAGAGTGGAATGGAGACGCGTCTATGGTTTATGGTCTGGGTCATCATTATTGCACTCCGAACATGTCCAGAGGTGCTCAAATTCCCTCCCCCCCTCTGCCTATCTTTCTGAGCGCGTTAACAATATCACCTCGATCCAGTGGCTGTCCATCTGTGATGATGGCAGAGCCAGCCAGCCTATCAGCTCTCTCATTTCCCTGGATACCCACCTGTCCAGGAACATAGATAAAGGTGACCAAAGGAAATCGTTGATCTCTGCGAAGACTCAAGTCACTGCCTGCGTACAGAACCTGTCTCGACCTTCTGGATCATACTCATTGAATCTCTTAGTATGCAGACACAGGCGTGACTCCAGCCATTTTCATCATTGCCATCACCTCCATCGTTATGCTGCTTGTGGTCACAGCGAGAGGCACCGCTGGCTTCCTGGATGGAGACGTGTTTTGTCTGCAGCAAAGAGTTTCAGTGACTTGGAAACCTGCAGCTGTTCAAAGAAGGAGAAGCAGGCTCTTTATATGAGTCAGATACTAAATGTGCATGCTCGATATTCTAATTTACACGTATTAGGAAAGACATTGGCGCCGGAGAAAGATATGCCAGAAATACACTACTAATATTCTTAGCTGTATTCCATGATAGACTAGAATTAATTTATATTTTTGCAGGTATCAGTTTTCATACCTGGCCTTACAAAACACATTATTTCACACGAAAGTTGGACGCTTCCTTCTCTCTCACCTCCTCTTTATGCTCTTACTCCCCTTCTACCTCCCATCAACTCACTACAAACACATAAAAAGAAGTTAACTAAACAACTTCATTGTTTAAACTTGTGCACTGTGTGTATTTCAGTTCTCCAAGAAATCCTACAGAAATCCAACACACTTTCATACATCAGTCTCTCCAGCCAACAGACTCAAGTGCGAGTTTCTGTCGCGGAAAACAGACTTCTACGAGATCTACTTGCCCAGGCTATAAAATGTCATATTTGCTCAACCCACTTATCAAGAAAATACAAACGTTCATGTATGAAGGAATATCTTGTTTTATACTGTCCTCAGATGCTGATTTTTTTCTGTCCAAGTAACTGTATAAACTGTCCAGTAATCTGCTGCTGTGCATAGAATGAGGTCCATTATTTGGAGAGAACGATCTTTTTCAGGTTAGCAAATGGTGATTCGAAACACAGCGCCAGAACGAACGCCAAAAGTCCAGTTATCACGTTAATTCCCATATACATTTCGACCTGGAATGTAAGTAAATGAATCATAGTATAGAGAAACTTTTAAACAAATAATTACATTTGACTGAGTGAAAAGAAAAATACTGGACAACATTATTGACTGCGGTTTTTGAGCCATGAGGAGTGTTTCAACTATAATTTGTACCAACTTGACGCATATTAATATTAAAGAAAAGATTCACAACAGCTGCTTACTAAGGTTCACAGGCTGCTGAAATATCTGACATGATTTTTATATGATTTTATGCCTATGTGAACTGTATGAAGAAATGATCAGAGAATCTCAAAACAAGCTATCAAGTGGAACACAACAGGCCAAAGAAAAAGAGGCAGATCGCGTGAAACTCTGAAGAGGACATTGTTAAGAGAGGCTAAATTAGCATCCATAAAATCCCTTGATGAGGTTGAAAGACTCTCTGAAGACAGGAAAAATTGGCGAACTACTTTGCGAGCCCTATGTGATGTTTAACGGCACGGGAAGGATATAAGATATAAGAACTGTATTTACCGCAAGGACAAAGAAAGAGGGGCAGCCATTAGAAACATAAGAGACCCACAATACGGGATGAGGTAAGGGAAACAAGAAAGACATTGTTTGAGTTATCCCGCCTTGCTCATGACAGAATTGGTTGGGGAACCTTTGTTGATGGCATGCTCCATTGGGAGAACAGAGGACTGATGTTATACTGTATATGTGTTCGTGTGCTTAAAAAAGCTTATTAAATCAGGTATCCGTCATAATTATGCTGGGAGGGGTAAGTGAAGAAAACAATCTAATAAGGAAGCGGAAAGTGAATCTATTAGATCCCAGCTTCACATTTAAAAAAAAATTTAAATGTGATACTTTGGTTCGTGCCTTCAACAAGCGAAAATAAAGAGCGGAGATACGACTCTGGGAATAAATATGGGAAAATGTATACAAACGACTCTGGAAATAAATATGGGAAAATGTATACGCTTACAAAAATAAATTATAAAATATATTTTTATAAAACTTTCCAATTTCCTGACACTGCGCACATCAGCCGTCAGATACTGAAAACTGCATATTTAGTTATTTTCTAATGAGAAAATGATAACAACATAGAACAGTAATAAAGTCAGGATATAATAGTGATAAAATCAGTATGCAAGCTTCTGAACATTACAAAACAATGCAAAATCATCCAAACTGCATCCACAAGTACACACACGTATAAATCCATAACCTCTGTACAAGAAAAAAAAACTTCATAGAAGAGAAAGCTTTCTTCTTTTTTTTTTTCTTAGTCGTGCCTCAGTCCCTTTTATGTGATTCCGCATTCACTGCTTCTGTTTCTGCTTGCCAACGAAACCTCGAGTTTCTGGTACACTTACAAGGCTTGTCTTTGTTAGATAGGTCAGTCGGTCCATGTTTCGATAGCTAACATCAACGACCACCACATGAATCAGGTATGTCATGTAGATAAGGCGACTAAGAACAACAAATGGTGACCAAGATAGAAAAGCAGTGACTGGACCTGTTAAAAAAAAAGAAGTTGGGTTTTTTTTTCTGTTTTATGGAAAAGTGATCAAGTTGTAATCTCCGTAATACTATACAAATAAGGCTGCATAAAAATTCGTTTTACTGAAGAATCTGTGAATCTGAAAATACTGTATATTACAAAATTACTGTCCTTAGTATTCATGTGGGACTATACCGATACATATATATAATATGATATCTACTCATATATATATATATATATCTGAACCTTAAGTGCTCAGAGTACATGGGGCTTCCGCAAGGGTTTTCCACAAATGCCTGTCCTTTGCCTTTTTCCCGCTCTTTCTGTGAAATGACCACTGGATATACGAGGCCTGATGTGAACAAACAGCAGCAGACCACAAACTTAGCAAAGTTTCCTTAGACATGTTATGAGAAGTCAGAAAACGTGGTGATGACTGGAAAATTCAATGGAAAAAGAAACAAAGGGAAGTCAAGAGAAAATATCTCAGTGACATTGAAAAAAAAAAGAAAAGAATTTGAACTCACCAGAAACATCAATGATCTCACACAATGGAGGCACGTGATCACCAACGCTATCAGGTGCGAAACATAACGAACGAAATACATAATCACTAACTCTCACGCAAATATATGAGAGAAATAATGGATGTTACTATTTCTCAAAGTTCGGAATGATGGTATAGAAATAAAAGCAAACAGTAACAAATGAACTTAGTGCAGTATTAAACAAAAACAAAGAAACAAAAGAAACAGAAAAGAAACACACCTCCGTATCCAAGTGCACAAGCAACAACGACCCAGCAGACAGAGGCACCCCAGGCCGTCCTTGAAACTGCATTGTAAAGTGCAGCCATGCTCCTGCCTTCTGAATTGTCGTACGGCCCATAAATGATTGCAAGACCAGTTGCAAAAGCAGTTATCCAGCATAAGGTAGCCACATACTGGGTAAATGTAACTGACAATGTACCATCCATTATTACATTTACTGTACCTATAACTTTGTTGTCACAGCTTTTAAAAACACATCAAATACTCTTTGTACAGGAATTAAAATACAAGTCATCATAAAACTGCTAAAAATGTCAATCCTTCATTTTAGTAAACTCTGCTGACCTGTAACACGTTTTCAAGATAATTTCTGAAGAGAGAAAATTTTGTCATGGAGTCTTCCGACGATCTTTGTGACTGCCTGGAGAAGTGTCTCGATGTTTTCATCATATCATCGAAGGTCGACCACTTTCTGGTTGGTCTTCAACCGACATGCCGCCATTTTTGACACGGGTAAAACCACTGGTAGACCTGTGTTTTACTTAAAACGCAATCCTTATAGGATTGCTGAAGTAGCATTAAGTTTCAGCCGCAGTTGTGCTAAAAAAAAACAACAACAAAACTTCACACAATCTCTGCAACTTGTTGTCAGCCATCACAAAAATTGCCAAATGTCACATGTCAAGGCACATAAAAAGCTGCCACTTCGCGCAGAAATACGTTCATTAGGCAAAATAACATGGGCAACTATTCTAACGAAATGGTTTGGTCCCTACTGGGCGTTTCTGTGCAACGTTAAATTTTCGGTTACTTTTTGTCGTCGGGGGTTCGAATCCGGCCGGCGACCCCAGTCACCCAGCTGTAGAAATGGGTACCCGACTTCTTCTGGAGTTGGGGAAGGAAAGGCGTCCAGGCGTAATACTGACCATATCACCCTCTAGTGTGCTGACAGGTCAAGGAAAATATGGGCACTAACACCATATCCCTATGTGCCTCCAAGGCATGACAGGGTCACCTTTACCTTTACCTACTACTTTTTGTCGTCGTCTCCCCCCCCCCCCATGTTTGTTTATTCATAAAGCCAGCGAAAATGTGAGTGCCCGAATCGATATTGAATTTGTGTCTCCGACTGAGTATAATGGGGTCTCTCCTCTCCCAGTTGCCTTCCGGTCATAATAGCTAGAAGTAGCTACTGCACACGATGTGTTGTTATTTATCAGCACTAAAAATTGAAAATAAATGTATGCATGACGAGGCATATCGAATCAGACTGCACACACACATATACACCTCCCCTCCCCCTCCCTCTCCACACACACGGGGCTGTGAGAATGAAGAGAACTCACTTCCATGAGCATGGAACACTTCTTCTTCTTCTTCTTCGTTCGCGTCTACCACCAAAACCGCCCCGTGATCCTACTGAATTTACTCCTGTAGTCCTCGATAGGTCCCGTGGTCCCCCTTGGTCCCCGAAAGGACGACACAAGATCCCTGAGAGGACCACATGAGGTCCAGAGTATCGCAGGGCTTGAGCCTGTATTCTTGGTGGGTCGCAGAAGCGGAATTGCATGACACCGTGGTTTTCGTTGCACCAGTTTAATCTAGAGTTGGACTTTCTCATCGAAAAACCTCGACGTGTTTTGGGATACCCGTGTATTCCCACCGGGTGAGAGGTGGTTGCCCATCCAGTCTTTTTTGGTAATAAAATGTTATGTAATCATGCATTACAATTAAATTTTAAGCAGAATGAAATCTAGCATGATGTTTCTATGTTCACATACCCACTTTATTTTGAACTGGCTGTTTGTCACTGCTAAAAATTTGCCAGCCAAGATACCGATTACGTAAGGTCCGATTCTTGTGAAAGGGAACACATAGTAGTACTGACGGTAAAACTTTATTTTTGATCTGAAAGTAAAATATATGATGTAGTTTTTTTTAACATTTAACTTCATTTCTATGTATGTTACGCAGGTGACTATAATGAAGTTAATACTTTCTACTGTTATTAGAATAAAAGAATGATGGCCTACCGAAATATGTTTTTATATAAAAAAAAACATTTGACATGTTAACGGGCTACAGGATTAAGTGTTTCTAACGGTTGTGCTGTTTCTTACACATGCCCCCCCCCCCCCCACCCCACCCAACATACTATGAGCAGAACATTGGAATCATTGCAGTTCAGTAATATATCTTTACAGGACATTGCTGACTAAAAAAATTAACATGTGAACTAACATTGCATATGATTTGCTAGTTTATGGTCTTGCAATAACTTGCTCATGATTGAAGAGGTATAAAAAGAGCGCTGCCTACGTGCTAAATTATATCCGAATTGTCGGCAACATCGAGATTTGTTCATGAACATTTGTTTAGTAATCTAACAGCTCTTAGAAACCACAGTAACGTTCACATAAAAAACAGAATTATATCTAAAAAAAAAAATTAAATATCATATATTTAATTTCTCCGATCCAGCACCCATTTGAGCTTGTGCTCTTCTGCTCGAAGCCATAGTAAAGTATCTGCAAATCTTCTTGAATTGTATTGGGTTTGTACGTGAATAATGTATTTTTAATGTTTGGATGTTCAGGTAGGTATTCCTGTCATAAATCTATGAGGGCTGGACACTTCTAGTAGATGGTGTGTGACTGTCTATTGGTTATTATCACACAATGGGCATTTGAGCGTTTCATCTGACTTTATCCGGTGTATATGTGCTTTCAGGGGGATGTGCCTTGAAAAATGATAGCCTACTCTAGTCTATTTATAGCATCGTTCACATTCGGGGTGGTCATGTAATGGAAAACTGCTCTGCCTGTGTTTCCCACTGCCCAGTCATTCAACCATTCCTCCTTTTTATTTCTTATTATTTGTTTTACTCTTCGTAAAGAGACTGGATTATTGGGCTGGTTCCCTGTTGCTCCTTTTTATAGCCAGTCTATCTGCTCTCTCATTTCCTTGAATATTGATATGTCCTGGTATCCACTGTAGTGCTATTTCAATATTGTCTGTTTCTATTAAGGAGCTGATCTTACGTGCTACTGACTGACATATCTTATCTTTCCAGTGTGAGTGGTCTAATGCTTCCAATACCGATTTAGCGTCAGTGAAGATGCCAGCATCCTGGGTTTTTAAAGGATTTTGTATAAAAATAGTGCTCATGTGTTCAGCAGCTGCCTCTATGGCATTGGCCCCTGCCTCATATTTTGTACAAAACTCACCGGATGCTCCATGTAGTTCTTCACATTCTCCTTCTGGATATTCTATTCCTATTCCATATCCTGCGTTATTTGCTCCTTTAAAGGTTGAACCATCTGTATATTTATATATCCATTCTTCTGGATACTTCGCCGTGGTTCTTTGTACTATGGTCATTAGTTCTACTGGGTCTACAGCTTTCTTTCTTGCCTTTTGGATTAATGATGTTTTTATTTATGGGTTCATAAGCTTCATATTCACTGATATTTCGGCTGGTATTATTTGAATTTCTTCTCTGTTCTTTGGAATTTGCTGTAAGTCTATGAAAATTGTGGTTGTGTGTGCCACGCTGTATCATAGGATTGCTATTAGTGTATGAAGATTCTGGTTGTGTGTGCCACGCTGTATAATAGGATTGCTATAAGTGTATGAAGATTCTGGTTGTGTGTGCCACGCTGTATCATAGGATTGCTATAAGTGTATGAAGATTCTGGTTGTGTGTGCCACGCTGTATCATAGGATTGCTATAAGTGTATGAAGATTCTGGTTGTGTGTGCCATGCTGTATCATAGGATTGCTATAAGTGTATGAAAATTGTGGTTGTGTGTGCCACGCTGTTTAATAGGATTGCTATAAGTGTATGAAGATTCTGGTTGTGTGTGCCACACTCTATAATATGATTGCTGTAAGTCTATGAAAATTGTGGTTGTGTGTGCCACGCTGTATAATAGGATTGCTATAAGTGTATGAAGATTCTGGTTGTGTGCCACACTCTATAATATGATTGCTATAAGTCTATGAAGATTGTTTTTGTGTGTTTGCCCTCATGAAATCCATCCGATATTCTCTGGCCCAGTCTGAAAAGTTGGTTCTCTGTCCTGCCCTAAACCCCGCTTGGTTTTTAGGGTCCCTGTTGTGTCCAGTCACCAGCACAGTCTTTGGGTGACCGTTCTCTCTGCTAGTTTTCCAATACTTGATATGAAGGATACTAGTCTGAAACTTTGAGGGTCGTTTGCCGTTTTATCCTTTTTTTAAGATTGTCGTTATTACTGCATTCCTCCATATTTTTGGGGATTGTGTCCTCGTTCCACGTTCTGTTAATCAGGTTGAGTATTACTTCCTTCTCTGTTTTCCCTATGTTAATTAGCATTTCATTATGAATTTTGTCCATACCTGTTGAGTTGTGTGTTTTTAATTTCTTCATCGCTCTGTTGAGCTCTGTGCATGTAAATTCCTCCTCGAAGAGTGAGATAGTCACGCTATGAGCATGCTTTTTAACCTTTAGGTATTTTATACGCACCTGGACATTTTCATTGCACTTGCTGCTTCTATTAACTGCCCCAGAGTGTTCGTTAAATGTCTCTGCTTTCTTCTAATCTTCCACTATTGTATCTTCCTCAGTCTCCTCTAGTCTGGGGTTGTTTCGTCTTTTCTCGCCACATAAATCACTTATGAATGACCATGCTTTTGGTCCGTTTTTACACAAATGTTAATTTGTGACAGTTTTTATCCATTTATCACGTTTTGTGGTGTTGAGGGTCTGTTTAACTATTGCGGTGGTTTTGTTATAGTAGGTTATATTTTCTTGTGTTGGTTTTCGCGCTAGTCTCTTCCTTGCTTCTTCTCTATCTCTTACTGTTTTCTGGATATTATTAATCCAGTATCCTACTTCCTCTGGGGACATGTAGTATGGCTGCTTCTAATATTACTTTATTAACTGCATTACAATATTTTTCTGTTGTTGTTTCCCGAGGTGTACCATTTAATAAGCTGTTCGATATTTCCTCATATGTCGACCTGTCAATCTTTTCGAAGCTATATCGTGTTTTTCTTTAAAAGTGTCTTTGGCTGTTCATCATCACCGATGAATAGGACGATGATCACTGCCCACTCCATAGAGGATGTCTGTGATGTGTCTTTGGAGCAGGTTAGCTGAAAGAGTAGACATATCTGGTCTACTCTGTATAGGAGGGTTGACTGAGTCTCTGTATTTTGCACTGTGAATAGGTTGATAGTATTGCATAATCTTTCCAGTTCTCTGTATTTATTATATCCCCAAATGGGGCGGAAGGGGGAGGGGGAATGGCCAGTGAAGTGACCTGCTGTTATAGTCTATGGTACTCTTTCCATGAAATATGCTAGTTTGCTTTATGTGCCCGGAGGGTTATGTATGTTGTATACTGTTATCTTAGCTATATCCTGCCAGATGACTGCTCTGTGCATATCTATTGTTTCCTTGGTATTTATATTTTTCACATTGCTTTGTATGTCATTATTAAATATTCATAGTCCACTTATACAAGAAGGGACAAATGGTACTGTATGATTTTGTTTATTACATTTTGTTTGTTCTTTTATTTATGTTTATTTCAGCGTTGCGAGCTGAAGTAAGTGTTATTTATTCGTAGTTAGTTATTTGCATTTGCTTTTTTTTTAAAATTGTCCTAATGCATCTGCAAGCTAAAGAAAGGATATTTTTTAGCCTTTCTTCAATTTTTTCCATGTTTTGTCAGTGCTCTTCCCCTAACAGACAAAAGAATATAGTATGGTGCCTTAATATATATATATATATATAACAAATAATAAGTAATAAATAAATAATATATAACAAATATATGAAATGCATCCTACGCGGTGAAGCTGGCTTCTCGTGGATCAAGAAATAGTTGTACCATTGACTGGAACATATTTGCCATCCAGTTCTTCTCTACAGACAAAACACCGGCTGTGATCCAGTCGATCAAAAGGAAAATGAGACAACTTCCAAGTCCAGCATACATGTTTCTGAAATGTAATATGGTTAAATGATGTAATAATAAAGGTTATTTATTAATTAGAAGATGTCTTGATGTAGTAATAATAAAAGCTCTTTATTTCTTGCAAGATAGCTTTGATGAAAGTGTTTATATTTTCTTCATGAATCCTCTTTCACTTCTCTCATTTTAAACTTTGGTCTCATTACCATAAAATTATACTACAGAATGAAATGCATGTGTACACTTGCAGCAGATTATGATTATTTTAAGATAAAAATTTATTTTTTCTGTCATAATGACAGTAATATTATAAGCTTTTGAAACATGTTTTCTTATAAAAGAAAATCAGTTGAGACAACAGTACGTAAATTATTAATATCTCAGACAGCTTCCTTGTTCCAAATAACGCCCTATTCTGTCTGTGTCATCATTAGATCAGTTCATCTCTCTCTCTCTCTTTCTCTCTCTCTTTCTCTCTCTCTCTCTCTGAACCTTAAGTGCCCAGGGCATATGGCGCTTCCGCAACGGTTTTCTACATATGCCTGTCCTTTGCCTTTTTCCCCCTCTTGCCCATTTATATAATGTGATTTATTTTGTTTTTAATGAAAATGTGAGCATACTCAACAGTTAATGATAAAATACTCACATGCAAAACGGAATAAGCATTAGAGGAGCGAGGAGGAAAAACTGCATTTCTACGGCCAGATACCAAAAATGAGACCCACACTGAAAGGAAAGTAATGCAACCGTATTTCTGATCAATAATCTTTCATAATGTATATCAGTTTTCATAATTTAAGCTACTAATACTAAGCAGCAATCAAGCAGATTAAAAATATGCCGTATGGGTGTGAAGTGCTAGCGCCGTCACATTCCTAGACATACAAGGTAGAAATGCCAGTACCTGTCCTAGATGACTTTGTTTTCCTAGGGAAACTCCATGTACTCATTTTTTTTAGGCTGAGTTGACCCGTGCCCGTCAGAAAAAAATATTGCACTCAAATATAAAATCTTATAAGTGGTGCAGTATTCAGCTACGAAATTTAAGGCTGGGAATAAGGATTAGTACCTTAGCAATACATTTTCCTTATACTTCCGTGTCTCCGAACATGAGGAACAAACAATGCTCTCATTACGTGCAGCAATGTTCTAAGAGAAATTCTTATCAGATATATATATATAAAACAGGCCCAGCCTCTGTGGTCTTTATGTAATTAACATATAATGCGTATGTGGTAATACCTCTGTCACACATCTCGCACCACCAGTCTAACGGTACATCAAAATCAGTCAGAAACATGGATCATAACATTATCTGTTTAATTACTAGAACTACACAACACACTACTAACAACACAATCATCGATGAAAACACTTCACATACAACACTTAGGAACATTACATTAAGACGTGATACAAAGTATTGCATGAAGGCAATTAAATGAGCAATACAATGTAGTGATCTTCACAATGATGGTGAATATAAGCATAGTTTAACTGGGTCCAAGATCACATGCCATTTCAAGAAATTATATATATATATATATATATATATATATATATATATGTTCACAAACTCTTCATTACTAACTGATTCTACAATCTGCAGTTTCTTTTATAATATATTTTTAAAACTTAATAATGACAACATAAACTCCCTTGTACAGAACCATTAATACAAGCTGAAACGCAATTCCTGGTGACCAAAACATGGAGAAAATTATAGCAGTAACAACTTCATTACAGCAGCCTTATCAAATCATAATCCATGTGTATGAATAATAAATTTATTTTTAAAAAATAATTGCATTATCAATATACAAGTCAAATAGTAATAACGGCATGCGAACAGTGATCAAGTAATCACGAAAATCAGTAACTGCACAAGACACAACAAACACTTAACGATTTATAATACTTACATCATACAAAAAAACTTCAATACTACATACACACACACAAACTTACATCACATGAGGGGCACGGGTGGAGATCGTTGCTTGAAATAATCTATCTTACCACAAATCACAAAATATCAAGAAATATTTCACAAATTACATTCCATGCTTATGTGAGAACTCACACTCCCTGACCATCCTGGCCAAACCTCAGACGAGAATGACCTACGATTCAATCACTCGCCACTTCAACCGGAAAACCTACACCTCAAAACCAATCCAGCCACACGCATTCTAACACAACACCCCACACTAGTGCGAATTAGAACCAGTGACCTTCAGATCGGCAGGCGAGTGCACTGACCACCAGGGCACCACAAAACAAATTCACTTCAAAGTGTTAACTGTGAACATCCAGATGTTGTGTTCAGTTGTGTCTATGTGCATCAAAGTGTTAACTGTGAACATCCAGATGTTGTGTTTAGTTGTGTCTATGTGCATCAAAGTGTTAACTGTGAACATCCAGATGTTGTGTTTAGTTGTGTCTATGTGCATCAAAGATATCATCGTATACCTGAGGCTGTTTACCACACACCAGATCTACTCATGAAAAATACAGCTGCGTTCTTTGTACCATTCATTACAGTGTAATCAACTGGATAGCATAGGAACATGATGGATAGTAATAAAGACTGAAGCAAGTACATCTATCACGCATTTCCTAAACTCCTGCAAAAGGTTTTTGAAATTCAGATCTGACTTGTGTAAAGTATCTCTTTTGTTAGAATATACTCAATTATCCACGTTTCTTTTATTATTATTTTCTTCCTGGGAAGCTGCTTATCACTACTGTCATGAGAATATTAATTGTAATCAGATTTCAAATATTTTCTTGAACCCAGCTTTCCTTTGACATGCTATCAACAACTGTCACTTTCAGTGAAATATTTCCACGCTTCCTTGTAAAAGTAACGAGAGAGCACTAGTCTTAGTACATAACTGGGTTTGTCTCTCTCGTCAGAGATGATTTCTAAAATCTCTGTATGACTTCTACAATCTCTCTATTGATCTAATAACATTGTTGATTTCTACTTCTCGACATTTTTGCTATACTTTGTAACTTTGAAACAATTTAAATTCGTTAATTTCTATTCCTTCTTCTTCCTTGGATTAACTGTTCTCTTTGTTCGTGCAATTTATTATTTTAAAAAAAATTATGTTGATTTTAATGCTCATTGTTTTCACTACTTGTTTCATTTGTTTTTACCTAAAACCGAAGAACAGTGTGATCAAAACAGGTGACAAACCCTCAGCGTGATGTGGTCAGTATCAGGTCTGGCTGCATTTATCTTCTCAGATTCTCTGGTGGTCCATTTTTAGAGACAGGGTGAACACTGGGGCCTTTCTTCTTATGATGGACCAGACAAAAAAGTTCCCCACTGCAGCGACTTGAACCCGGTACCACCGGATTAGTATATACATAACCTAACCACTCAGCCAACCAGGCCATACAACAATAATAATTTACAAAAAAAACCAACAACATATATAAATCAAGTGGAAGTACCAAGTAACCAACTCTCCTTACTAGCGGCTGGTAAACTTCCACTCACGATGGCAACTTTCAAAAGTATGTTAAGATAGCTGGAGTTTATGTGAAGAATGAAAAGCACAAAACAAAGTGGTAAACTTCTAGAGGGAAGAAGGTAACAAAGTAGAAAAAAACTGACCCAAGAATTTTTTTTTCCCATCAGTCACCAGAAATGAGAAGAACTGGCAAAAGACTGAGCTAACGGAGAGTGACCTTATGTAATGGGACAGCTGATATAACTGCAATACTTATTTGAAGAGGAAATAAGAAACAATGCTGACGACAAAGGATTAAAGTTCCAGGAGTCTGAACTCTGCAACACAAATATTGTTTGCTATCATGATGCCCCACCTGAGATATAGTTATAGTCTTATATTGTTTGCTATCATGATGCCTCACCTGAGATACAGTTATAGTCTTATATTGTTTGCTATCATGATACCTCACCTGAGGTACAGTTATAGTCTCGTATGGTTTGGTGTAACATATGACTCTGCTATCCTCTTTGAGTTCCATGTAAACTAGACGTAAAACATATACAATGCAAAATAACCTAAACACTACGTGAGCAAGTAAAAACACCCTTGCCTGCTATGAGTGCCCGTTCTTTCCTTTATTAATTGGCACACTTAAGGCGATATGATAAGATTCACATCTGGTCACTTTTCTTTCATCAGGCCCAGGATGAACCAGACAGCCATTTGTCCAGCGAGCGCCTCATACTCGAATATAACCACTGAGCTTTCCATATGAGAGACTAGTGCATTAACTACGTATTTCATACCATCTAATTATCATGTAATAAAAATATAAATTCAGATACAAACCTCACCGGCAGGATTGATGAAGTTGTTAATATACAACAGATTTGTCCACCAGTACTTATCACAGTTGCGTATATATAGTGGCTCATAGCTTGTCCACATCGGCCCTGATCCCATAAATTTGCTCAGTCCCACTACAGTCACCAAAACAAGCATATACGGCGGCGTGAATCTGTTTAAAACAGACGAGTGTTATAGAATAGTTTGTAATACAACGACATGTTGATATGGCAAACGTGCTGGTGTGTTAGCTTGTGCTATACTGTGTCATTCATTCATTCATTCATTTGCATGTCCTTTGCAGAATTTTGCCTCCCTAACAGCATTTCTGTAAGCTCTCGGTTGTGAGTAAGATGGCATGCTGGTGATGCATCCATTTGCAGATCATCAACGATGTCTTGCAGCCATCTTCGCCTTGGTCTTCCTCTCTTTCTTTTTTCCATAATTATACCCTTCCAAGACGGTCTTCTACAGATTATCATGATGTGTCAAAAATATTTAAGTTTTCTCTGTTTAATGCTCTTTACTAGTCAGCCTTCTTCAATATTAAGTTCTTGTAGTATGGATACATTTGTTCTTTTTTGTGTCCATGATATTTGAAGAACTCTTCTGTAGCATTTACATTCAAAGGCATGTATGTGTTTCTCAGCTGTTTTGTTAAGTATCCAGGTCTCACAGGATATGTTGCAATGGGAAATATGCATGCCCTTAAAAATCTTATTTTTTTAGTTCTATCTGTTCCTCTCCACAGCTTTTTTATTTGTTTTATTTTTTTTAAGAGTGATAGATGCCCTCCTTTTAATTTCCCTCCATCATTAGTTAGCAGTGATCCAAGATATTCAAAATGCTCTACTTCTTCCAGTTTTTCTTCATTGGTACATATATTTCAGCTGCCTTTTTTGTTTTGTCAGTTGTCATCAATTTAGTTTTCTTCGCATTAAGATAGAGGTTTTGCTCTTCGATGTTCTTACGGACTGATATAATTAGTTTTTTTTCCATACCTTTTTGTGTTGTGGACAGTAATACTGTGTCATCAGCATATCTAATATTTGGTATTTCATAACCTCCAATTGTTATGGAATCGTAATATTCTTTGTCTACATCTTCTCTAACATTCCTCATTATATTTTCAGTATACAAGTTAAATAAGTAAGTCGACAATATGCACCCCTGACGGAGTTGTTCTTTCACCATTTATTCTTACTGCTGCTTGTTGATCTAGATACCGCAGTGATGTTAATTGTATTAAATATGTTGGAAATCATATTTTTTCTATTATTACCTACAGTTTCTGGGGTTGTCCACAATCAAATGCCTTTGAGTATTCTATAGAAGAGAAATATAGATTCACATTAAACTCTCTGCATTTCTCTATTATTAATCTTATAATTGAATATATGATTTCTTGATCCTATTCCTTGCCTGAAAGCAGATTGGTCCATATTGACTTTTTCTTTTATTTTCATACGATGTCTACCCATTATGATTTTTAACAGAATTTTACTGGCTTGACTAATCAGGGCAACAGTTCTGTAGTTTGTGCATAATTTCAGGTTACCTTTTTTTGGCAGTGGTATGAATACAGTTCTTTTCCATTCTTTTGACCAAATACCTGAATGCCATATCTTTTTACATAGTGCAAGATAGATTTTGGCATATTCCTTTCCTTCTGCTTTAATAGGTTCAGCTGTTATCTCATCACATCTTGGTGATTTACCATTTTTCGGATTCTTTATTCCCATAAAACGTCTTCTATTGTCGGTTCGGGTTCTTTCTCTTCCAATAATAATTCACACTGTTGATTTCTGCTTTCACAGTCGGTTGTTTCATACATTCCGATGCACTATTCCTCCTATCTTTCTAGAATTTCCTCTGTCTCTGTCAAGGTATTCCCCATCTCGCCACAAATTACATTTAGCATAGGTGGACATTTCTCGTCAATGTCTTCTTTAAACATTTCACTATCTCTTCCACATTTCTGATGTCCTTCTATTCTTTTAGAACAATCTTGTATGTATTGTTTTTTTTTTTGTCTTTTCTTATGTTTCTTCTTTTACTTTTGTTAAATATTTAATATTCATTTTTGTTGTTGTTTGTCACTTTCCATTGTGTGCATAATCAAAATGCTCCAAAATCCATACCATCGTCCATCTAATATCTCTTCGAAAGATTTCAGATGTTTCATTCAACATTCAGTACATGACAATGATGAAATGGTTAAGGAAGAGGGTACATTCTTGTTTTTCCCCTGATTTCATCTTGAAATTATAAGATTTTGACTGATATTACAACTTGGCATAGCTTTTTTATATTATTGTAAAACAGAATGATTTAGTATTCAGTAAGCTTCAAATAATTTGTTGTGTATTTTCTTTACGTACACTATCAAAATCAGTGAAGTCTACAAGTATACATACTCGTAACTATATATGGCAGTCTGAGTACTGCTTTATTAGTCTCTCAGTATAAATTTGAACCTCCTGTTGCGTCTATGTTCTACTTATTCATATCTTAGTTTTTGATATAACATTCTTGAGATTCTGTTTGTAATTATCCTTCCTAATGAAAGAGAAAAGAAAAGAGTAAATCCTCTTTATTTGCTATAGTCTGTGAGATCTCCTTTTTTCGATATTTTAGTAAAGTCTCTATGTTTCACCATGTAACAATTGTTTTCGCTTCCACAATAATAAGCAGCTGTTCTGTTGTTAGTTCTCCATCTTTTTTGTATCCAAACTATCTTGCTTGAAGCTATCTCAGTTTAACTTCTTAATTATCATGATGATTTCTTATTTTATGTGTTGTTAGTAAGTTTTATGGGATAATACTTAAATTTTCATTTCAACTATCTTGTCCAATTTTTCGAAGAGATGAATCAGCCTTGTTTATTCTTAACAAGTATAATGTTGGTTGTCCAATGATTTCATTTGGTAGTGCAGGTTATTGTATCAAATATGTGATGTACCAATTTCACTTCAGCCTATCATGCTAGGTTTTCCAGATGTTTTCCTTCGGATGTTTGAATTTGTTGTTTTAAATGTTAATCACTGGTAGGTGGAGACATTCACTATAAGACGTTAAAGTTTCGAGGGACAGAAATAGGTCGAGATCACCAGCGATAAGAAGAAAGATTAGAAGTGAAGATTTATGCTACATGAAACAAAATAATAACATAAAACAATGTGATGTAAGAAAACTGCGGAACAAATAACAGAAAAGGCATTCAAAATAGTGTTTAAAACAAAACCAAGCCAATAGGACGAAAGTACAGGAACTAAGAATGTGGAAGAAATGTGGAGAAAAAAAAAAGTATAGAAGGAAAGCTATAGAATCTACTTAGGTTTCATCAGTAAGAAAAAGATACATTACTGGATGACACTAAAAACACCGAAAGCCATAATATTGATAAGATGAATTAAAATTAAGAAAATGGAGGCCACGTCGGAGAGGTTAAAGGACAACACATGCTTAGTAATACAACCATTTAAGTAAACTGGTAACAAATAAACATATAAAACAATGAGGAATCTTAAATTTATCTGCCTATGCACTACCTGAAGTCAGGGTCACGGATTTAGTACGCCAAGCCTAGACTCCGATTCCTCATTTTTTAAAATTCTCTCACTCATATTCTTTCAAATATGGACGATGCTACTCCTTTGTAGTCACATACATTTACTGTAATATAGTTCAGGTATTTCGCTGTTATCTTCCTCATTAACAGCATTGAATATCTCCGACTGAGAACGCTGTAAATGTCTTCTTAATTTAGAGACTTTCCGAGCTTTTTGTCACTGTCTAAATATGTGCTGATCTTGTGATCACAGCATCTGTCTTAATCACAGCATCTGTCTAAATCACAGCATCTGTCTTAATCCCAGCATCTGCCTTAATCCCGTGCCATACACAGACAGACAAAATACTTTCCATCCTGAGTGATGATGAAATGCTCAAATACAGACAGAAAAAAAGGTGGGGGGGGGGGGGGGTGGGCGCTGAATCAACATTGTGAATTAGAAATCCAGAGAATCACAAGTGTGAATGAAGATATTCTGGTGCTAGAAATCCAGAGAATCACAAGTGTGAATGAAGATATTCTGGTGCTAGAAATCCAGAGAATCACAAGTGTGAATGAAGATATTCTGGTGCTAGAAATCCAGAGAATCACAAGTGTGAATGAAGATATTCTGGTGCTAGGAACAGTCAACTAGCTGTAAAAGCGAATGTCCGCTCCGAAATGGATAATTATTAACGTCATTAAACTTTTTAAAATGTACACTCCTGCTCTTACTAACGAGCACAACACAGAGCATATATCTCTCTCTCTCTCTGAACCTTAAGTGCCCAGGGCACATGGGGCTTCCGCAAGGGTTTTCCACAAATGGCTGTCCTTCGCCTTTTTTTCTGCTCTTGCCCAGGTGAGCCCTCTATTGCTCAACATCCTTTCTGTTGTTCTTATCCATGTCTCTTTTGGTCTACCCTTACTTCTGCTCCCCTGTGGTGTCCATCTTAGTGCTATTTTTGGTAATGAGTTGTCAGTCATTCGGAGCACATGTTCCAACCATCGCCAGCGTCTTTCCTCAATAATTGTTGTCAGTGGTTTCATCTGCATTTCTGCTAATAAGATGTTATTTCTTATGGATATAAGAGCATATACACATGTAGAATTTTTACCTCTTGTCTAATTAAATAAGAGCGTGCAGCACACACATAGTACACAGACAACAACTTATCTAAAACTGTTTCTCACATCTGGTCACATAAAAGAGTATATAACAGTATGTACCACTTACTTTACCTAGACTTTTATATTTATGAGGATCAAATTCTCACCTGTTGTGGTATTTCAATATAGTAAAAGTAAATTAATGTCACATTCAGTCTACATTTGTTTGTTACATTTATGTATCGCAACCGCCGACTTTGTCCACTTAAACACAATTTCGTTCATTTAATACTGTAAATAAATTAGTATGGTTAAGTTCAGTGAAATAAAATATTAACTTCTGGACCAAAACAAATATCATCATCATCATCGTCATCATCATCATCATCATCATTATCATAATCTTCATAAATAGCGCCGAATGACGTTAGCTAATATGTTTCTCCATAGTACCCGATTCTTCATCAGTTCATGTGGTGATCTCAACTCACTCCATCTCGTCGGACTATCCGGTATCATTTCTCTCGGCCTTCCCCAGGCTTTCCCCCTCCATTTTGTCCCAGTTGTTACAATATTTCCTGTGCCCCCTCTTCTCACTGTATGTCCTGTGAAATACATTGTCTCTATAAAACTGATAAAATTATTAATAACGAAACCATAATCGCACCCATACTACTCCAGCTTACACAAAAATAACAATAAACAAAGTGTTTTCTACATACTTTAGTCGGTGTATTAGAGTCGGTAAGAAAAGTTCTGGAATGTGTCAAAATATCTGTAAGAGATCTATCTATCTACTGCCCTGCCGAATCATTCATTCATTCATTTGCATGTCCCTTGCGGAACTTCGCCTCCCTAACAGCACTCCTGTAGGCCTCTCGGTTGTGAGCAAGATGGCTTGCTGCTGATGCATCCATTTGCAGATCATCAACGATGTCTTGCAGCCATCTTCGTCTTGCAGCCATCTTCGCCTTGGTCTTCCTCTCTTTTTTTCCCATTATGTACCCTTCCAAGACAATCTTCTCTAGATTATCATGACGTTTAATGTGTCCAAAATATTGAAGTTTTCTCTGTTTAATACTCTTTACTAGCTAGCCTTCTTCAATATTAAGTTCTTGTAGTATGGATATATTTGTTCTTGTTTTTGCCGAATGGCGTTGGTAATTATGTTTTTCCGCAATACTCTGTTCTGAATGATGACTATGAGCTATGCTAACGTTCTCTGTCCGTGCCACCATGCTTATTTCTCCAGCATTTTCCCTCTCTATCTACCTCGATCTTTCTTTGCCTTCCACCTTTCCTGTTGTCACAATGTATTCTAGCTTGCCTCGTCTTAGAACGTGTCCTGTGAATTTGGGTTGTCTTTTTTTTTCTTACTTGATACTGCTTGCCTCGTCTCTCCAGCCTCTGTCAGAACCTTCTCATTTGATTTCTTTGCTGTCCACGGTATTCTGAGCATTATCCTAAGGAACCACATTTGAGAGGCTTCCAGATGTCGCTGTACTTCACTAGTGACTGACCATGCCTCACATCCGTAAAATAAAATTGGCTCAGTGTAGCACTGGAGTATTCTTTGATACTGTATTCAGTAACCACACAAAGTAAGTAATCAATCGAGACATAGTTCTCATTTCAGACTGAACCTGCAGTGTGAATGAAGTATCCAGTGCTGGTCTGGTACCTACAAAGTTACTGTAATACCCTCCGTCCAGATTTTGACACATTCCAGAATTATGTACTATAAAGTGTATAGAATTACACTAGTACTTCAGTGCTGTTAAACATAATCAATGTATAGCACACCTATCAAGAGACTGACAGATGTCTGACCAAAGCGTTGGTGGGTGGGACGTGTGAAATTTATCCACTTGTTGGTTATAAAAATCTGATGGATTAGCCACGTTGATCTCCTCACTGTGATTTTAAATGTTGCTGATTTTAAATATTGGTCAGATATAATTATTTTAAATCGAAGTCCGAGCCAGCACTTGTCTTTTCTTAACCGACTCCATCTCCCACTTGGAACTCGGCTAAAGTTCCATCATCGACTCTACTGCCCTGACTGCAGTTCGTATTGTACTGTATCCTTTCCACTTAGTGCACTTACCTCCAATATCGATGGAAGAAAACTTTATGCCACTTTATTTTCCAGCCTTTTTTCTCCATTTTTTTACTGAGCAAATATGATGTTAATAAGCCACTGAAACAGAGACGTAAAGCGTTTATGGTTTAGTTTGGAATTTGATTTCACTATTTTTGGTGTTGAATAATCACTAATATTTCAGTATTTCTGAGATAATGACATGGAAAAGAAACAGGTAAGAAAATGAGAAGAAGCCACATGAAGACTGATTCTGATTAATGGTGCAGTGTCATCCGAAGAAGACTCAAGAGCCAAAAACCTCAAGGAATCCTGGAACTTTTCAATGGAAACATCTTTTAGTGTCACTGTGGCCAGCTATGCTTACCAGTTGATAAGTAGAATCAGTCAGGAAAGCAGATGTTTAATAATAATATGTGTGATAGTTTCCACTAACAACTAAGAAATACTTGCTTCAAAATGGCTCTACATGCCGAAAAATGTCTTTATACTAAAGTTTGAAATGTATGAAACATCTGTATGAAATGAAGGGGAACAAAATTAAACTGTCGTCGAAGAAATCTTCCCAAGTTGCTCATGTCATTATCTGTACAAGCAGAAAGGAAAGATAAAATCGTCAAGTATTCTTTATTACATCATATGACTACACACTTGCATCTATCTATCTATCTATCTATCTATCTATCTATCTATCTATCTATCTATCTATCTATCTATCTATCTATCTATCTATCTATCTATCTATCTATCTATCTATCTATCTATCTATCTATCTATCTATCTATCTATCTATCTATCTATCTATCTATCTGTCTATCTGTCTATCTATCTATCTACTATCTATCTATCTATCTATCTATCTATCTATCTATCTATCTATCTATCTATCTATCTATCTATCTGTTGTGTCAGCGCTTTTATATGTATGCTTCAATATACAGATTCAGGCCCAAGAAGAGGGGCAGCTGGAGCATTGATCCGGGGACCAGAGGACTTCTCGTGTTAAAGAAGGGCACTGCAGTGGGTGAAAACAGAATGGCCAATCAATAGCTCTGGGCTGTGGTTCTTAGCCAGTGTATTCGATGTCCTCACAGGCGGTTCTTATCTTATATATTATATCCTTCCCGTGCCGTTAAACGTCACATAGGGCTCACAAAGTAGTTCGCCAATTTTTCCTGTCTTCGGCGAGTCTCTCAACCTCATCAAAGGATTTTATGCCTGTTAATTTGGCCTCTCTTAATAATGTCCTCTTCAGAGTTTCACGCTGTCTGCCTCTTTTTCTTCGGCCTGCTGTGTTCCACTTGATAGCTTGTTTTGGGATTCTCTGATCATTTCTTCTCATCAAGAAGTCCATCAAGTCCATCTCCTTTTCCTGGTCACCCGTGAGACAGGCGGTTGCTGGCGGTTTAAAGAAATATTAAGTAGCTTTACACTTTTTGCAATTACAATAGAAAGAAAGAAAGAAAGAAAGGGAAATTAAGAACGATCAGGCTAAATCAAGTGATGTTAAGTCGTTCTGACCAGCTCACGACGTCGATATGCGAGGTCGCCGTGCGCTCATTCTGCCCACTCCCTCCACATACTTATCTAGTTGTGTCGAGACAGTCAACGTGATTGGTCTTTGGACGGATTTTGGCTTGATAAATGTGTAGTATTCAAAGTGTTCGTGTTTCTTAGTATGTACATGGTGATTTTATAGAATTATCGTCGAGTAAAGTGACTTTTGATTTTGTCTCGGCGAATTTCGTAACAGGAGATTTCTGCTGAGCCAAGATCGATCTCTGGCCTACGTTGAAACCTTGAAATTACCGACGATGTTGCACAAACTAGAATGAACCTTCTTCTAGTTATCTTAAAAAGTGCCGCTGTTGTAACAAGGAGAATCTGTTTATTGGCTTCGCATGCACAGGCCCTGAAAAGCAAGCAGCATCTCGTTGCAAGACATGAAAAACATGCCACAAATAGATTTTTTTTTCGAAAGTAAGGAGCAGGATTTTCTTAAAATAAAAAAATGGTAAGAAACAAACAACACCCTGAAAATGTTTGTAACAATGAACATGTAGTGAAGGCCTTTCTCGGATAATGGCAAAAACCGAAAAACTGCGCACAATAGCTGAAGAACTGAAATTACCTGCTGGAAAAAAAATCATGATTTCTGCATTAATTAACGAGAAAGCTGCCAATGTCTTTTCCTTATTGAATATATCAAATGGCACAGCTGAGAAGCGCCTCGACTGTTTAATCAGTCAATATCAAGGAACAGTTATTAGAAAGAGTTCGCATGCCTCAAAATTTTTCTCTGCAGCTTGACGAGGACTACAGATTTATCACACATGGTGACCTTACCGTGCTAAAGTAGTTATTAGCTCGAGAAAAATATTTTCAAAGACATTGTTCATCTCCTTAGTGCTATATATTACAGATTAATAAATATTTAACAGCTAGGACATATCTAATACATCTCTTAACATTGGCTGGTTGAAATGAGTTGGAAAACGGTACAATCGAGACACGGGCAATGTCTGAAAAGTTAGCTGGACTCATAGCAATGATTAAATTAATCATAAGTTGCTGCGTATATAAGGAAGTTATAGTTGCTAAGAAGACACATGAAGAACTAAATCAGATCTTTAAGGAATCAGTTAAAATTCTCCGTATATTAAAAAACAAGTCACTGAATTCAAGATTTTTACATATTTTGCAGACGAATGAAGAATGAATGCTATCAACCTTCGCTAAGGTCTAAAGTTCGTTGGACATCACGAGAAAAGCTTTGTATAATGTTTTTGAAATAAGAGATAAGAGAAGATTATTTCTCATGGACAGTAATTTCACCGCAGCACTCGGTTGAATGACTTTTCCTGGTTAGTCAGAGTAGCATATTTGTCAGACATTTAAATATACTCAACTTAAATCTTCAAGGAGAAAAAGCTACAGTTTTTTTGTAGCTCAAGACAAGATCGAAACAATGATGAACAAATTGGAATTGTGGCACAGTTACCTGTCGAACCAAAACTATGAGAGATTTCTAAATCTGACAAATTTTCTTATTTCCGCTGATAAAGAGCTCTCCGAGAAGGATAACACTATAACAACAACAACAACAATCGAAATGTGAAACATCTGCATCTAAACTTCTATCACTATTTTCTTGTTCTGATTCAAATAGAAAACAAGTTTAGAAATCAGTTTTCAGTTAATGTGAATGAGTTAGGGCTCACAGCAGCAGACGGAGACAAGCTCATGGAAATATCCACGAAAGGTGATACAGTCCAATTCCATTTTCTGGCTCACTTATAGGCAGTTTTCTGAAACTATGGAAGTAGCTTATGAAAGTACTGATGTCTTTCGTTACGATAGTCTTGTGTGGAAAATCTGTTTATTCTCTCTTTTATCTTTAAAAAAACGTATATGAACCGTTAAAAAAAAACAAAACAGAATTCCGAATGCAACTTTCAGCTACTAGGCGAAATATAACAAGGATTTTAACTGAAGTACAAAACCAACATTCTCATTAATTAAGTAACAAGTAATATTTTGCCAGGTTCAACGACTACTACTACCACTACTACTACTTCTACTACTACCACTACTACTAGTACTACTAGAACTACTTCTACTACCACCACTACTGCTACTACTACTACTACTTCTATTACTACCACTACTACTACTACTACTACTACTTCTACTACTACTACTATTACTACTTCTATTACTACCACTACTACTACTACTACTTCTACTACTACCACCACCGCTACTACTACTACTACTACTTATACTACTACCACTACTACTACTACTACCATCACCACTACTACTACTACACTACTAATACTACTACTACCACCACCACTACTACTACTACTTCTACTACTACCACTACTACTACTACTACTTCTACTACTACCACTACTACTACTACTACTACCACTGCTACTTCTACTACTACCACTACTACTACTACTACTACTATTTCTACTACCACCACCACTACTACTACTACTACTACTACTTCTACTATTACCACTACTACTACTACTTCTACTACTACCACTACTACTACTACTACTACTACTACTAGAACTACTTCTACTACCACCACCACTACTACTACCACTACTACTACTACTACCACCACTACTACTACTATCACTACTACTACTACTACCACCACCACCACTACTACTACTACTACTTCTACTACTACCACTACTACTACTACTACTTCTACTACTACCATTACTACTACTACTACTTCTACTACTACCACTACTACTACTACTTCTACTACTACCACTACTACTACTACTACTACTACTTCTACTATTACTACTTCTACTACTACTACTTCTACTGCTACCACTACTACTTCTACTACTACCACTACTACTACTACTACTACTACTTCTACTACCACTACTACTACTACTACTACTACTACTTCTACTACCACCACCACTACTACTACTACTACTACTACTACTACTACCACTACTACTACTTCTACTACTACCACTACTACTACTACTACTAGAACTACTTCTACTACCACCACTACTGCTACTACTACTACTACTTCTATTACTACCACTACTACTACTACTACTACTACTACTTCTACTACTACCACTACTACTACTACTACCACCACCACTACTACTTCTACTACTACTACTTCTACTACTACCACTACTACCACTACTACTACTACTACTACTACTACTACTAATACTACTACTACCACTATTACTACTACTACTACTACTGCTGCTGCTGCTACTACTGCTACTACTTCTAATATAAGTATTATTATTTTAATGGAATCACGCCAATAAAAATATTATGTCTACATTTATTTATTTGAGGAGCCCTGATGAGCAGCTTCAAATAAATATTCAAAGCACTTGAGGATTTTCAGTCTAAAGTTAAATCTTGGGGGATCTACGACAACCAGATGGCTCTGTGATAAAGAAATGCTTAAAAACTGCTGGGCTAGCTGGAAAATAAATTTGCATCATCTAATTCCTCTCAGAAGTTCTGTGTCTGTATACTGATTTATCTGTATTTATTTTCCAGTGAGCTACGTCACCGTATCATTTCTTATCATTTGTTTCAATGTTGTAAAGTAAAACAGAACTTTACAATAGGAGGAGAAATGCAAGAGCAGAAACAAGAAAGGGAGAACGCATAAAATAAATCAGTTGGTTTCATTAGTGGATACATTCCTATGGATGAAAGCAGAAAATATGGTTTGATAGGAGTGAAAACAAGAGATAATAAATAGATCAGGCAAGCAGCGACCTCCTTTTTATTTTGCCATCCTTCGTGTTAACTTGACCTTTCATTGCCTTTATTTCTCAGTTGGAAGATGAGATAGCAGATTCGGACAGAACCTGCTGGTAACATAATAAAGTAGAATACGACCATTTAATTAATTAAACTAAGGAAAGTATAACATAATGAAATAAAACCATTTTCTTAATACAGCTTAGGAAGCTTAGGATAATACATTCAAATAGTACCCATTGATTTACTTACAGCGATTTGCGAACCCATACATTAGAATGTATGAAAGCACCAGCCACCACGCAGTGATCACACGAATGCCATATAATGATGTCAGGGCGTCTGTTTTTGGATTTGTTTTGAGGATACTCTTACCATTGGAGTAAATGGAGAAGGCGAGCAACGTTTTACCGACGTCCGCTTGTTCGTGAATATGAATTTCGTCGTCGAAAATAAAAATTTCAGTAAAGAACAGTGTTAATCCTGAAAACTATCTTAAATAAAGTTAAATGCAAAAAAAATTGAATTTTTATTTGAAAACTCTTTACGAAACTGTAGTTTAATCATGCCAAAATTAGCACTAAGATGGACACCACAGGGGAAAAGAAGTAAGGGTAGACCAAAAGAGACATGGAGAAGAACATCAGAGAGGATGTTGAGCAATAGAGGGCTCACCTAGGCAAGAGCAGAAAAAAGGCAAAGGACAGGCTTTTGTGTAAAACCCTTGCGGAAGCCCCATGTGCCCTGAGCACTTAAGATTCAGAGAGAGAGAGAGAGAGAGAGAGATAGAGAGAGAGAGAAAGAGAGAGAGTTTAATAATGCAGATGGTAAAAGTAAAATTTATTGTATTTTCTAAGGAACAACACACATATATCTTGAAAAGCAAACTGCTCTCTATGTATTATCTTCCCATTAAATGTAAACTTCTGGGACACGTGCTCTGACCTTCAAATATAGCTTTTTCTGCAAATAAAGCCCACATGTATACTAAAAGAGAAATGTACAGGGACTAATTTCCACTGAGGGCAAACAAATGCTCAGCTGCAAAGCACCCTCATACTGATGAAGCTAAAACAGTCTGGAAATTGACGTTAATGTAAGGGTTTCAGCCTAATATGGCTTTGCTGAAACACAAATTATTGAAATTGCGCGTTGTATTCTGCATAAAGACCTAAACACCAAAAAGAAGATTAATTTGAGGAACATGGTGATACAGGCCAACCATAAGAAAAATTACACCTGCAGGTTTTTATGTTAACTCTAAAATTGAGTGCATCCAAAAACAAACGATAAAGTCACTTTTAGTGCCAATTCTGTGTTAGAGTATTAAGGAAACTACATGATGAAGAATAGAAGAAGTGTACATACTGTACTAGGACCTGATAATGGGAACATTCAAAAACGTGATAACTGAAGAAACAAAAAGTTTATAGATTCCGTTCAATGACGTTTCTCAGTTGTTTTCCAACCGTGTAAGTTTAGATGAGGAGATAGTGGAGACTGCTGTTTCTGAAGATATGTAGTGTATTGTCATTCTGTGCCCAGTGGGAGAAAGCGGCCACAACGAAAACGGTATCATTTCTGTGATTAAATGCAGATGTGCCCTGTTTCTGACTTGGCCGATCTAAGGTGTAAAACATTGGCATACAGCAGCCTGTGATGAGAAATATTGCGCAGATTTAGGCAGAATATCAGCCAGCAAAGCAAACTGCATTGTGCTCAGCTGGGCGTGAGACTACCATATGATGGGGGAGGAGGGAGGAGATGTTATCCGTTCAGGGATATTGAACTTCACAAGAGACACACAGGACGAATATGAACTTCTTATACTTAGGAATTAATAAGATATTCTTACATTCTGCATTCCTTTTGTTATAGATACAGTCCAAGAATCATAATAATTACGGGCAGCCAATCGCTTGTTAAGAAAAAAAAAGATAATTTAACTGATTATTTTATTGACAGAGTATTTCATGTACGATAAACAGTTTAACTTGTTAACGTGCATTTTAAACGTCTGAGTTCTGAAATGACATAAACCTTATAGAAAATGTACACATAATGTCTCAAATTACAGACTTGAAAATTTTCTTTAAAATGCCAATGTGTACCTTGAAGGAAATTTTTGTCATTTTTTCTTCTTATCAAAGAATCCTTCTCTCCTTCATGATTTCTCAGAGTTTCATTGCTGGCTGAAATTTCATAGTTCTTCCCGTAACTGTCCTGTTTATTGTTAGCATTCTTCTCATCTGTTTCTGTCTGATGACAGTGTTGACTGACTTCATGCTTTTCTGAATCTTTTTGCCCATCTGCTCTCGTATAGAATAATTCAAACCATTTGGGTCTATTGACAAAGACAATATCAACAACTGTGCCAGTCAATGTCAGAAGTCCAATAATACATAGCAGGACTCTGTGGATTTTAAATAACGGCAGTAAAAGTATTATTTGGCATGGATTTCAAGATGAAATTTTAAATACTGAGAGAAAAAAGCATAAGAGGGTTAATCAAACTTTGAAATAAAACTGATCTGTACTAATCTAATTTGTTTTTAGAATTACATACAAAACCGCAACATACACTTCTTCTTCTTCCTCTTCTTCTGCTTCTGTTTCAGCTTTTCGAGCCATTAAGGCTCATTGTTGCAGATAAAGTTCGCCTCCATTCCTCTCTATTCCTAATCTCTCTTCAGTTGGTTACACCAATTTCTTTTATATCCTCTTCTATGCTGTCTTTTCATCTCTGTCTTGGTCTACCCCTTGGTCTTGTTTCCTTCATCTCTTGTAGATACATAATTTTCATTTGTCTGTTCTCTTCCAATCTTTCTACATGGCCCAACCAGTGTAGTCTGTTCAGTTTCAAGACATTTATAACTCGTTGGAATTTAAATAAGCTGTTTAGTTAAGTGTTCTTTCTAGCTCTCCATTCTTCCTTTAATGGCCCAAAGATTCTTCTTAGGATCTTGTTCTCAAAGATCTGCAATTGTTGTTCATTTTTTCTTTGTTGTACTCCACGTTTTCTGTTTTTGTGTAATTACAGGAAATGCACTTCTAAAATCAAGAACAGAACATCAAGAAAAGACACATCGGAAACTATACATTTTTCCAGTCATTTATTTCACTCACTCACTCATCCAAACATTGCTTCACCCTTTCACTCATGCATCCAGCCAGATATATCCATACTACAAGAACTTAATATTGAAGAAGGCTGGCTAGTAAAGAGGATTAGGGAGAGAAAACTGAAATATTTTGGACACATTAAACATCATGATAGTCTAGAGAAGACCGTCTTGGAGGGGTACATAATGGGAAAAAGAAAGAGAGGAAGACCAAGGCGAAGATGGCTGCAAGACATCGTTGATGATCTGCAAATGGATGCATCAGCAGCAAGCCATCTTGCTCACAACCGAGAGGCCTACAGGAGTGCTGTTTGGGCGGCAAAGTTCCGCAGGGGACATGCAAATGAATGAATGAATGAATCCAGCCAGACAGCTAACAAGTCAGCCAACCGTCTAGATAGCCATCCACCAAATGTCTGTCCGTCTACCTGTCTTCCAATGTTTAATCTCTTACATTGCAACAACTGTAGCTGTGGTAATTTCTCTATGCTCAGTTCCACAATCTGTTTGCAGAATTTGTAAGCCAGCAGATAAGTTGAATATCCTCAAACCTGTTAGCAGAAATGGCTGACCGTTAGCATAATTTTGTTAGACCAGAGCATTACATTACGTACAACAGTCTTAAATCTAAGAATTTATTAAATACAGCGTCGTGAAAGAAGATATAACGAATATATGACAGAAATAATCAATGACATGAGTACAGTTTTGGAGGTAATTGCATACCACAGGAGTGACAGATATGTTAGTCAAGAATATTTTTAAATGAAAAGTCAAATAAGTTTTTCTCATTCTTGTTAGGTGCGGTGGTCTTCACTGATACCCTAAAATAAAATTAACCCATTGTCAACGTTTAGTATTTTTAAAATGTAATCAAGCAGATGAAACGATTCATCAACTAATCTATATATTAGCACAAGATAGTTCAGTCCTCCGTTGTAAAAATATTCGTGTCACTCTACTGAAATTCATCTCCCATTTTCCAATCCTTTATGTCATTTCTCTGATGTGACACATCTTTGATATGACACTTCTTTGATATGACATTTATTTGAACTGTTCCAGATATAGTATAAAAACAAAATGGATTTAAATTGGAACAATATACATGCACGGCTAAGAAGGAAGTAAACTGTGGTCAGTAACTAGCACAAACGCAAAGCTCGCTAGAAATAACAGACACGAGGTGGCATTGGAAAGTTCTTAGACTGGTCCTTACAAAAAGTACGAACTAGAGCTAAGCAGGAACCGAATTAGGAACCGGTTCTATCGGTTCTTCCGGTAAAAGCGAGTAACCGATTCCGGTTGCGAACCGATTCCTGATACCGAGTAGTATCCACCTGGAACTGGTTTAGAAACCAGAAACCAAATTGGTTCCAGATATGATTAGAGAACCGTTTTGCTAACGTCAACAGCCTAGGCAGGCTTGCATGGAAAAGAGAGAGAGAGAGAGAGAGAGAGAGAGATTGAATGATTGATTGATTGATCTTTATTTCAAAAGGGTTAAGAATTGGGCACGCAGGCCCGTCTGACATTCTGCCCTTTATCATACATCTTTCACTCTATTCCAGATATTCTACAAATATGCTGTTCATATAACAAACATAACTAACATTGAAGCTGAGAGACATAAAATCAAATATAACATTTACGTTTCGCTCTTAAACATTCACTCAGTACGGAAGTAACTACATATATTATAAATGACTATCTACTAAACAAAATTTTCGGGACTATTCAGAGAGAGAGAGAGAGAGAGAGAGAGAGAGAGAGAGAGAGAGTATGAAAATCCTGACATCAAAACAAACCACACGCTACAACATTCCACAGCTACCCCCTCCTCCTTAAACTATCCTTCCTTTTACAATACACACTAGAGCCTTTATTCATTCAGTGTTAATTGAAGAGCCATTTAAATCACAGTAGCCATATATGTTTGTATTGGGCGATTATTAAATGTGCTAATTGTATTTATTAAGGTTGAACATACACTGGTATTCCTTGAAAAAATTGTTGTATAAGACTATAACTTTTTTTTTCCTTGAATCGCTGTTTCTATATTTACTTCATTAACCGCGGGCCTGCGTGTGTGAACGTTATGTGTAAACAATGGCTCAAAGATCTCATAGCAGTTCTGCCGGAGACATAGGGAAAAGCATGGGGAAAATGTCATTTGTCCTATTAGCAAATCGTCACTCACATTTACCAACACACGAAGTTTTTGGGTATAGGTATATATAAGAGAATCCCAAAACAAGCTATCAAGTGTAACACACAAGGCCGGAGAAAAAGAGATCGAGCACGTGAAACTTGTGGTCGACATTGTTAAGAGAGGGCAGTTTAGTGGTATCCCTTGATGAGGTTGAAAAGCTCGCCGAAAACAGGAAATCTTGGCAATCTACCATGTGAGCCCTATGTGACGTTTAACAGCACGAGAAGGATGTAAGATGTAAGAAGATATATAAGAGTAACTATATAAATATGTATAAAGCCACTGCAGTAAAGTGATAACAAAATGTTGAACTATTTAAAACAAACGTAGGAACAACTTTGGTAGTTAACGAGCTAGTTCAAGAGTTAGTTCGAAATTCAGCTTTACTTTCTGCCTTACTGCACAGTGATTATTCCCTCATTACTAAGTTATACTCTTTCCTCACCTGTAACTTTTATTCCAGAACCTTCACTGTACTAGACTACAAACCCTATACCTAATGACGTTCGTCTGGTCCACCAACCCTTTTCTCAGCATGATTATCATTATATCCCTCTCTCTCCTTTTCGTTTCCCACACTTCAGATTAACCACAAACTCATTCCAAATCTTCATTTAAGCAGAAACTCTAAATATAACACAATTCAAACATGGCTCCACCACATCCACTCTCGGGCTCAGTTTTTTGCAAGTCACAGCTTGTGCTTTTTTTTTTTAATGCAGAAAACAACAGACCGCGAACCCCGCCGTAATGCAATACCGGGCCTGCCCGTAACGAGATGTGGGAACACCCGTAACGAGATGTGGGCCTACCCGTAACGAGATGTGGGCCTACCCGTAACGAGATGTGGGCCTACCCGTAACGAGATGTGGGCCTACCCGTAACGAGATGTAGGCCTACCCGTAACGAGATGTGGGCCTACCCGTAACGAGATGTGGGCCTACCCGTAACGAGATGTGGACCTACCCGTAACGAGATGTGGGCCTACCCGTAACGAGATGTGGGCCTTACCCCCCGGCATTCTATGTGCAGGGCAGGCCTCAGGCATCTCGTTTAGTTATAAAAAAAAAACCAACGCTTTGGTCTTAGCTCAAAGGCTTGTTGATCTTTTTAAACAGCGCGTGGTGCTGCTAGATAAGTGCACCACTGTGAGGTGGTGAGGGCTTTTTAATTTAAAAAATTACCAAGGCAGAAAACTCGAGTTATTTCCCTTGGAAGAGACTCGGTTTCTAAAAATACAAGTAATGCCCAGCTCCAGTACACACTTATTTTACTTATATTGCTGAACTTTGCCTCTTTAACAGTTCTCCTGTAGGCCTCTCAGTTGTAAGCAAGAAGTCCTGCTGTTGATGCATCCATTTGCAGATTACCAACGATGTCCTGCAGCCATCTTCGCCTTGGTCTTCCTCTTTCTTTCTTTCCATTATGTATCCTTCCAAGACGGTCTTCACCAAATTCTCATTGGCCGCCAACCTCTTCGAAATAGTCTCCTTAGGAACGTACACAGCGATCCTTGCCCTTCCCCCTACTTATACGCCTCAAAAACACAGCGGAAGTTCTTTTCCTCGAAGGCTGTCCAAAAACGCCCGCGAATCTGTTTATATTTCATCTACCTTTTCGGAGATCCCATCCCCCACCCCCGCCAACCCCAATCCCATCCCAGCTTCAGTTTCATTCTGGAGAAACAAGGCGGCTAGGGCGCTAGATCAAACCAAATTTCATAGCCCGTGATGATCCCAGAGACGAAAGTATGGTGGTTCTTAGCTATCTAACGAAACTCGAGGCAGACGTAAGAAGCCAAGACGCCGCTGCATCTGAACGAGTTGTTAAATGCCGGGGGCCATACTTCGCAGCAACGCTTAACGTGTCCAGGTTTTCCACGAGGATCTCCTGGTAGACTCTATAAATGATAAAAACCATGTGAGGGAGGTGATGGATTGTTTCGCGACGGTCCTCGTGGCCGAGTTAAGAGATTTTCCCTACATTTTCTGGGATTTTGATGGTGATTGATCGACCCGAATACTCGTCACCATGAACAAGACGCTCGACCAGACTTGTAGCGCGCGTGCCACTTGAAAACCTGTGCTCGACCTAAAGAATGTTCGCTAAAACCCTGAAGAAGCATTTCGATGGTAGCAGAGTTACCGAGCTTCACGCAACATTTGACGCAGGCAAGTTGCTCGAATTTGTCAGCCATCATAATGATCGTAGAACGGTTCTAACACAAGCTCACAAAAGCACACGTACAAAGGGAACACATGTGCACAGACAACTCCAGCTGGCACAATTTTTTTTTATATAAATAGGAAACTACGAGGCTTTGGTACGGTAAAGTAAGAGAACACAGTTTTGCAGGATTAGACTTCGAAAAAGTAGTAGACAAAGCACTTTAGTGAGACGTGAGAGAAAAACTTAGCCAACTAGCACCCCGATAGTACGCTGTTCTCTCGTGGCTAGATGGCTGCTCGTCCTACCGGAGTCCGTGTTCGAATCCCAGGTAATTCTCTTGTGATTTTTCTTTCTCTCACGTCTCACTAAAGTGCTTTGTCTAAGATTTTTTTAGGTCTAACTCTAACTGGTAGACTGACACATAAGGCTTGGGAGTCTATATATCTGCCTATTTGTCGAAAGACACAATCACGGCAAATACAGTCTGGGAACTTTCTGATACCACCTCGTATGGTTCCTTTTATGTTATGCGAACAGCTAATATGATAAGCAAAGAATGTATAGTAAAAGATAAACAATACATGAATTTTGTTAAAACCATGAGAAAATACAATCGACATTAATTGGACATATGATGAAAAAGGTAAGGAGGGATAATAATGAAATAATCATAACAATCGAAAAAGATAAGTAGAAAGAGAAGCAGAAGAATAAGGTCATGATAAACAAAACAAAACAAACAAAAACTAGACAGTTTATAGCGATGGGGATGATAGCAAATCAACGATTCAGCTGATGGAAATTATGAAGGATCACTAGAGAAGCATGATCCATAGTATCTGTAGTGATGATGATGAAGACAATGGTGCTGATGATGATCGTATGTTATAATAACGGTCTGAAAAAGGATATATATAAAAGAGAAAACGCTGTCACTTTTGTAAGTCCGTTGTGAAATAAAACAAATGTTCGTTGTTGCTGAATTTACCGACAATAAATCTGTTTAACCGTTTCTCTTTGTCAAATTCTGCTAATAAAAATGAGCCATGGTACAGGATGAACAATGTTTCCGTAAAGCCAAGTCCTTTTACCCATACATAGTTGTCTCCCTTCTTCCGGTTGCTTATTCCTGCAGTGACTAGACGCCTTCATGCAAGAGTTAATTTTCGTGTATCTTGGTATTCAGTCGTTTCTTTTCAGTTCTCGTAATCATATAATAATATCTCCCATGGACGACTTGTGAATATCTTATATCACATTTTTTGTTAACACCCGGAGATATTACTTTCTTCCATGAAATATGAAGGAAGTAATAATAATAAAAGTGAAGGTGGCTATATAATACCATAACGGTAACTAATGAAGAAGGTGTTAGTGGCCACTTTTTCCTTTACCTATCTGCGATCTAGAGTATGATGTGGTGAGAATCAGCCCTAAACAACGGTAATAATGCTGTGAAAGCATCCTGGGCTTGCTGTCACGGTGAAAAATATTAGAGATAAATGATGGATTTGATTAGATTCTTAAACAATTGTGATGATCATTTCATTATTGTTATTATTATTATTAAATCAATGAATTTTTATACTGTTTTTTTAACACCAGTTTAAATGCATCTTTCAAGATAATAAATAACTGTACCAAACACTTGACACCATGATTTACCAATAGTTAAGAGTCTTGTAATCTCGCCTTCAGAGCAAGTATTGGGCATACACATCCCTAGGTACAGTTTATTTGTAAGTTCGTTTATCTGTGGAGAAAATAAAACATTCCTGCATGCATGCTCAATGAAAATATTGTATTATCTGCTCTTGCTATTTAATATATTAAATAAGGTGTATTCATTTTAGTGTTTCCGAAAGGTCATGGCCACTGAAAATTTACGGCAATGATTAGGCTGAGTATGAAAAAGTTGTTTTCTTTTTTCTTCTCAGTGTTATTTCACGGCTTGGGTTGGGCTGCCAGCTCCTTTAGGTGACCACATGTAGAAACATCTTTATGACTTCTCCCAGCATGCTTCTGAGGAAGTCTCTAATCATTTGAACGGCCCCAACCACAGAGGAAAGTCAGATTTTCTAGAAACAGCTAACAAGGTAACTGAAGACAAGCCGCCTAGTGATACAGCTAACAAGGTAACTGAAGACAAGCCGCCTAGTGATACAGCTAACAAGGTAACTGAAGACAAGCCGCCTAGTGATACAGAACCGCTACTAAGTTCTCATCTACTCTTTCATCACCAGCAAATAATACGCCAGTACCTTCACTCCTCTGTATTACAACAAATAATTAGTGTATAAGTATATAACTATACACGAAGCCACTGCAGTAAAGCTGTGATACCAAAATGTATAAACTAGGAAAAGAGTAGGAACAGCTTTATTACTTAACGAGCACACAGTTGTGACGTTTCGGTGTAAGCCTTAATCATACAAAAACACACAGGACAAAGAAACAAAGAGAGAAGATACAGTATAGATCACATTAATGATATGTAAAAAAAATATGAATAGAAAAAAATTAGAATAAATTAAAATAAATGGAGTACTTAGGTGTGACTTCACAATGCTTCACCACGCGCGCTCTCAGATGCAGCTTCTTGCAAGTCACAGCTAAATTCTGCTTTTCTCTGTTATTTTTTTTTTTTCATTCTTAGCTTTACTGCAATAACTGTGTGTATTTATATATTTAATTTTGTATATACTTCTACTTCTACTATTCGTGTGTTAGTAAGTTTTAAACAATCTCGTTGACTAACCACTGAAGATCGCTGATAGTAATAGTAGATATGTTCCGAAAAGTAAAAATAAGACTTATATAGATATAAAATCTTTTGTTTTCATGGTGCTTCAACTGATTACGTCTCTTCAGAACATGGCTGAAACGTTTCCGTGACATTAACAGGCAGTTCTTTCCGCAGAGTGGACAGTGTCAAGAAGATACAAAACACTGATAGCGAAGGCTATATTAGTGAACATAAAAAGCCATCATCAGAATGGATACCCTGAGAGTCATTTAAAATAAATATAGGACGGATTTTTAAAAAAATTTAAAGTGCAGGAAAAAATTTAACCACTGGGCAGTTGGTGTAGAGAAAATGCCATGTTACACTTAGAAAGTGCTATGTTACACTTAGAAAGTGCTGTGTTACACTTAGAAAGTGCCATGTTACACTTAGTAAGTGCTATGTTACACTCACAGAGTGCTGTGTTACACTTAGAAAGTGCTGTGTTACACTTAGAAAGTGCTGTGTTACACTTAGAAAGTGCTGTGTTACACTCTCTTCTTTTCAACAGTGTCAGTCAGCTCAAGAGACAGACCTGGACGCGTGTGTCTGGAAGTCTATCATGCAAGAGATAACAGAAGGTCAGTTGGCTAAAGAACATGGCCACCAACTGCCTTAGGGTGACTCCCTCTGGAATTGTCTATATACATGTGTAGATATAGATATAAGGAAAGCAGACGTTTGTTATTAACATGCGCGGCGGGGTTTAAAGTAGACAGGAAAAAGATAAAGAATCTAAGAACATTAGTAAGAATGAATGAGTTCTAATCTGCGATGTTACGGATATCTACTCATGAAAGCATGGCTTTATATGTAACTCCCACATATTTCTCTTACGGGAGAGAGAGAGACAGAGAGACAGAGGCAGAGAGAGAGAGAGAGAGAGAGAGAGAGAGAGGGCAAAACTGAATTTAGACTAAAGAAGTATTTCTAAATACCATACCGGAGTAGTAGGCGCGACTGTTACCACACAGTAGTTTCCTCTGTAGCGAGCCGGCCCAGTTACTTCCTTGGACGGCGATGTCGTGCTTATACACTGGTCGTAGTTTCCTGGAATCCGAAGGGCCGTAATCCGTAAAAAACTATGTGGCCTTCCCCAGGAATCGAACACTAAATGAGATTTATTAACAATTAATGTCATTCTTTTTTTTTTAATCGGATCTGAATACTAAAGGACAATACATTGAAAATTCTAACACATTTAAATAAATCGCATTATTCATGTTTAAGTTTTGCACATTTAAAAAACAACATTTTTGTTATTAAACGTCGTTGAAAATGTCAAGGTCCCTTGCACTGAACTTCACATTGCTTAAGTACATCACGTGGTATATTAAATATGGTGTTTAGTATACACACAATTTTCTGAAGTAAGGTCCATTAAAAAAAAAAACAAAAAAAAAAAAAACAGCCATAATGGACTTAGCAGATATTTTCTTATTTGTGTGCAAACCAGCTGATGCAAATATTGTTATATTAATCCATAAAACCTTTATTAATGATTATGTTAAACAGCTTCCAGTAAACTCTTTACTCTTGTCATGTTGGCCAACAAACTCATTCATGCTAATCGACTAGTTAAAACAATGAATACATATTTAGTAATGGTAAGGCTTCGAAAAATTTGGGTGTATACATTTGTTATTATGTTTATTCAGAGTAATAGATTTATCATGAACGACGTTAACGGATGTTCATCTGGAACAGCCTCGTCCGGTAGGGCAGCTCACGAGCCACAGGTAAGGCCAGATTGTCATCAAGCTACTGATGGCAAAAGTAACAAGTTCAAAATAGCAACATGGAATGTTAGAACTTTATTCCAGGCTGGAAAATTAGAAAATGTAAAGATGGAAATGGAAAGGATGAAGATCAACATATTAGGAATGAGTGAAGTTAGATGGACAGGTGCAGGAAAGATAAACTCAGATAAATATACAATAATATATTCAGGAAGTGAGAAACATGAACGAGGAGTAGGAATTATATTTGATGAACAAACGGCAAGGACAATTGTAGGATATTTGAACATCTCGGACCGAGTCCTGCTAGCTCAACTGAAAGGACAACCACTAAACATAAATATTATACAAGTGTACGCTCCAACATCTGAAAGTTCTGAAGAAGATGTACATATATTTTATAATGACATAGAGACAGCACTAAAACACACAAAGTCACATGAAGTTACCATAGTCATGGGAGATTTTAATGCCAAAGTTGGTAAAGGAAGAACTTCGGACATCGTTGGTGACTATGGACTGGGGGAGAGCAATGACAGAGGTAGTAAATTAATTGAATGGGCAACAATACATAGCATGGTTGTAGGAAACACCTGGTTTAAACAACATCCTCGAAGACTGGCAACGTGGTGCAGCCCAGACAAAAAGACATTTAACCAGATAGACTACATATTAATCAACAAACGATTCCGCAATGCATTACTGACAACAAAAACCATGCCAGGAGCTGACTGCAGTAGTTTATAGCACTACCAAAGAAACCAGGTGCAAAGGAATGTGACGACCACCGGACTATCAGCCTCTCTTGTCACATAACGAAGCTACTTCTGAGAATAATTATGAGAAGAACAAGGAAAAAGATAAAAATGGAAATAGCAGATGAACAGTTTGGATTTGTTGAAGGAAAGGGAACACACAATGCCATTTATGCTTTACGAACACTAACAGAAAGAGAAGTACAGAAAGATCTCTACTTATGCTTCATTGATTACACCAAGGCATTTGACAAGGTGAAACATAGTGAAATTATTAAAATGCTTGAAGACATCAATATAGACGACAAAGACTTGAGGATTGTAAAACATCTATACTGGCAGCAAGAAGCAGCAGTTCGAGTTGAAAATAGAATTGGAAAATATCAACCTATAAAACAAGGGGTGCGACAAGGATGTGTATTATCTCCAGACCTCTTTTCTCTGTACAGCGAGAATATTCTAAGAACAATCATCACAGAACCAGGCATAAACATTGGAGGATACAATATTAACAACCTTCGGTATGCTGACGACACAGTACTGATAGCGGAGAACCAACAAGACCTGCAAAATCTCTTGGATAAAGTCGCCAAAGAAAGTGAACAGAAAGGCCTTACTTTGAACATCAAAAAGACAGAGACTATTGGTTATATCTAAGAAACAGAATCCACCAGCATGCAGTATTCAATTAAACGGAACCATTCTGAAGCAGGTGCAGAAATTCAAATACCTTGGAGCAGTAATAACTTCAGATGGGAAATGCAAAACAGAAATTAGGAACAGAATAGGCCAAGCAAAGACTGCATTTCAGAGAATGAGAAACATATTAGCTAACACATCTTTATCAATGAATGTTAGAAAACGAGTCCTAAAATGCTATATTGAACCTATCTTGTTATATGGAAGTGAATCATGGACAATAGGCAAGTCTGCACAAAAATCATTGGAAGCAGCAGAAATGTGGTTTATTAGAAGAATGTTGCGAATCCCCTGGACAGCAAAAATAACTAATGAAGAATGTATGAGAAGAGCTGGAGAGACAAAAAACCTTGTCAGAAAGATAAGAGAGAGACAATGTACTTTCATAGGACATGCAATGAGAAGAGGGGGCATTGAAAATATTATAACAACAGGAAAAATAGAAGGAAGAAGATCAAGAGGAAGACCAAGAGAAATGATACTGGACAATCTGACGGGTTGGTGTGAGAGGAGATCACCAATTGAACTGGTGGCCTGCATGAAGGATCGGGTACTCTGGAGAAGCATAATAGCCAACGCCAGTCAGCACGACACCTGATGATGATGATGATGATACATTTGTTCGTACTATATGAGTGTTTCACGCTCATTTTTTTTTGTCTCATCCGTGCTGGTAATTGTTCCTTACAGTGGTAGGTAGACAAGATGTCATTTTGCAATCTGAACAAATCCACAGGTTTTCCGCTCTCCTCCACGTTTTGCCACTCAATGAGCTCTATCTGTACATTATATGTTAATTCTCTGTTCAAGTTATACTCCTTAACATGACGTTAATATCTGAAATCACTTCAGTTTATTTCCACATATTACATTGTTTGCAGATATGTCTAGTTACTGTGTAAATCGGAAGTTCAGTCTTGATAGAATGCCCGTACAAGTATATGTGAGTGGTGAAATGGTTGGTGCAGTCATTTCTCGTGTCACAGAAGAGGGATTCGACTTCTACATGAGACAAAACTGTAAAAATCATGTACCTGCCTCTTATTTATTTTGGAGAAGATAAAAATAAAGGCAACAACTTTTTGATATTAAAAAATAGGAGGAATATAATTTCATTACTAACAACAAAGCGAATATTTCAGTTTGATAACATAAGCAAAAATATTCATAGGCAAGGACTTAATTCATTTTTATTACATGTGAGTAGATGTCTCTCTCTCTGGTACTCGCCAGTCAGCCATTGCTTTTTGTATATGAGGTGAATAGATAAAAAAACCAATAATCAGGTGTTTAAAAAAAACTAATAATAAAACATTGTTCTAAGTAACACATTCGCTGTTAACCCTTTGTTTTCTTCTTTCCATATTGAAGAAGTTGGCTGAAATGTTTGCCATATATGGAAAAGAGAGGTTACTCTTGAGTAACATGTAGTAAGCGTATGCTTGATTCACATAGGATGAAAAATGTAAATGACGACGTTTACGAACTGTATACTAAAACTGACACAAGTTATCATTCATTCAAAAATGTTATTTATTGCAAGACGCGTTTCACGGACCTTTTTTTAAGAACAATGTTTTCTTCTGAAACATTATCACCTAACAACATATTAATCTTCTCATTGTTTTCTTATGAAACATTATCACTTAACTACATATTAATTTTCTTAGTGTTTTCTTCTGAAACATTATCACTTAACTACATATTAATTTTCTTATTGTTTTCTTCTGAAACATTATCACTTAACTACATATTAATCTTCTCATTGTTTTCTTATGAAACATTATCATCTAACTACATATTAATCTTCTCATTGTTTTCTTCTGAAACATTATCGTCTAACTACATATTAATATTCTCATTGTTTTCTTCTGAAGCATTATCACTTAACTACATATTAATCTTCTCATTGTTTTCTTGTGAAACATTATCACTTAACTACATATTAATCTTCTCATTGTTTTCTTATGAAACATTATCACTTAACTACATATTAATCTTCTCATTGTTTTCTTCTGAAACATTATCATCTAACTACATATTAATCTTCTCATTGTTTTCTTCTGAAACATTATCACTTAACTACATATTAATCTTCTCATTGTTTTCTTCTGAAACATTATCACTTAACTACATATTAATCTTCTCATTGTTTTCTTCTGAAACATTATCACTTAACTACATATTAATCTTCTCATTGTTTTCTTCTGAAACATTATCACTTAACTACATAGTGATCTTCTACTTACACTTTAATGCCCATGGTTCACCAGCTATAGCTGCCTGTAAAGCGTGTATAAGATGAAACATGCACCTTGATGGTGACACAGAACCAAGTGATTTTAATTGTGGGAGTAAATTAAAAAATATTTCCTGGGGATCAATGTCCAACATTTGTGGTGAAAAGCCAGATAATATTATATGAGGGTTCAAGTCCAACGTTTGTGATAGAAACCCAGATAAACTGTTTCCTGTTTTCGAAAGTATATCGAGAAGTGATCTTTCATAGCTGAATTCAGAAAAATGATCGGTCTTCGTCGAGGAACTAACAGTAGAGTTCAATGCAGTGTCAATGATTGTTGAAGTCACGGTTGAAGAGTCAAAAGTGGAGCTTCTAGAAGATGTGTCATTGCCATTTTCAGTTGTCAAAGGGTTAGAAGAAGATATTTCGTTTGTAACAATGACGTCATCTTCACAGCAACCTGCAACAATTTTTTTAAAATGATAAAACATGCAGTTAACTCATTCATTATTTCAGCTAAATTTTAAATATTTGTTCTAAAGTTGTGAATCCATTTAAAAAAACCTGATGAAAGATTGTAAAAGATCTCGCTGATAAAGAAACTATACAAATGAGTGTTTGAGAAAGGATTTGTGAACATGAAACAATGTAATATTTTAAAAAATTGAGTCCTTTAAGAAGCTTAAAAGACTAACTGCATTTTTTAGAAATCAGAAGCATCAGAGATGTGTTCTTGAAGAAAGATGCAAAGAAAATACCTTGGGCAGATAGAAGAACAAACACGAAGAAGTTTTAGTTCTACGGAAACTATTTATAATTATAAGATAAAGACAGCCAAAATTCCCTTGACATGTCACGAGAAGACAGAAGATAGAAAACTTAGTAATGACTGGAAAATTAAATGGAAAAAAGGAGAGGAAGGCCAAGAGAAAAACATCTCAGTGGAGTGAACAAATGGCATGGAAAAAGAGAAGCATTTCAAGTGACCGTAAACACCAAGAATCACACAAGAGGCACGGCAGCATGATCGCCAGCGCTCTCCAACATGGTAAATATAATACTAATATTACTACTAATATTACTAATAATAATATTACGAACTTTTATAATATATGCATAACCCCATGTTGTGGTCCTAATCTAGCTCGGCCACATGCCTCAAATTTCAATTTAACTCGTTAGATATGAACACATAATCAGCTACCCTGATCCTGATACATTTTACAGAACATATTGCATTTTTCAAAGGATGTTTCACGGCAGAGATCAGAAGGACAAAGGGGTATAATTTCTTTATTCATTTCTTCCAAATTCGTATTTGTAAATTCTTCTTCGCTGCAACTCTGTAGAGATACGAAGTTCTAAATTTTCTACAAATTCTTGCATCAATGTCATAGTTTCTGTGTCAGATTTAGCCTGTCTGAGAAGTATTTTATACATAGTTCAGCATCAACGGACATGACCATAGCCACTACTGCATACAAAGGATTTCCATAACAAGTAGACTCAAATCTACACGGCAGGATAATGGCGCATCGCTAACAAAAGATATCTAAGGAGTACAATCCACTACTCGCTCCCTTGGTTTGACCTCCTACACATTACGAGTATCTTCCATTCATATGTATAAACAGCTTCCTCTTTGTGTTCTTATTTTCCCTGATTTTCTATAGTTTTCCCTCGTCTGATCTTATACATAACAAAATGTAACCTAATGGAAATTATGCCTTTGCAAATGGAGTATTACGTAAATTATACCGTTACAAATGAAAGTTCAGAGCATTTAACTTATTCCTTTCAAATTTTAGTAAGTGACAGTCATGGCTTTTGTTTCCAATTGCTTTTATTGAGGTTATCTTTACTGTAGCAAACAGGAATCTCCCTCTTGACCCCACTTTGTAAAAGCTTGTTACTTGCAGTCTAGAAGCTACCATAAGTAAAGAGATATTAATCACGTGATAGAGCAAGAAATCTGTTCTCACCTAACACAAAGCATAAAGCGAGAAACAAGAGAGGTCGCAACCAGGTTTGCATCATCATTCTGATATTAGAGTATCCAGCAGATATATAAAGATAATATTAGCGTTTCCACTATTTAAATTGATGAATTACTACCGATAAAAATTATGTTATATTTGCTCTCAGACGTCAACAATGGAACATGGAAAAATTCTAAAATTGTATAGTGAATTCTGTTATCCAACAAATACTGATTGTTTAGTATCTGTCTTCGATCTAATGAATACTACAAATTTTTCGTCCTCCGTAAGCATTATGGAATCTATCTATCTATCTATCTATCTATCTATCTATCTATCTATCTATCTATCTATCTATCTATCTATCTATCTATCTATCTATCTATCTATCTATCTATCTATCTATCTATCTATCTATCTATCTATCTATCTATCTATCTATCTATCTATCTATCTATCTATCTATCTATCTATCTATCTATCTATCTACCTGTCTGTCTGTCTATCTATCTATCTATCTATCTATCTATCTATCTATCTATATCTATCTATCTATCTATCTATCTATCTATCTATCTATCTATCTATCTATCTATCCTAACCTCCGATTGTGAAAACACAAATGTAAGTTTAGCAACTTATTCTCGTATACTTTAAGGGCTTAAGGGCATAACACACTTATGCTATGTTTGAATATCTACAGCAGAGTGGAAGCTGAATGATAACAGGGAAAATTGGATGTTGTTGCGGTGCCAATTCTTCACTTTTTGAACATAAAACCCTTCGAATGTCCACTCTGTTATCTTGTAATCTGTACACAAAACGATATATTTTAGACTGTAAAATAGCGTTGTTTCATAGTAATACAGTAAGTGCAGAAAAATATGTTCTATAATCCACCACAGAAATTGTCCGTCAACTTCAGTAGCACTGTCACAGGGGAGTGAATTTAAACGTAAATGTTTATGTTCCCCTTTGGAGTGGTTGAAAATGGTAAACGTTTAAGATCTACGTGTAAATTTTTACGGTAACTTAAAATATAATGAGACAATACATTACCTACTTTAACAGTTATAATGTTACTCAGTTGCTAGAAATTTACATATTTGCTTTGATATTTTATCGGTTTAGCAGTTTCTGAAATATTTAATGTTTTTACACAACATTGAATTTTATAGCAGTAACAGTTTACTAACTGATAATAATATGCAAATTTGCTTCATATATGTGAATGTATAATTTATTGTGTATGTAGACTTTGGACAAGGTGTCTTGTGGAATTATCTGACATGGTAAAGAGAGACTGGTGTAGATTTGTGGTCACTTTGTCTTGAAATGTTTGCCCTATTTTTCTACTACAAGTCATTGGAACCGTGAAAGAACATCCACTGACAATATCACAAATAAAATTGTGTTTTTAATCATTAACGAATCTTTTGGGCGAGTGTCAAAGGACTGACATTACGAAAGAGTAAAGAAAAAAAACGGCATTAGACAAGTAGCATAACGAAATCGTAGCTTAAATACGGCGTTAATCATCATCATGTGCCTTGCCTGGAGGCGTCGGCAACCACGTCTCTCCACAGTTTCCGATCTTTCATCAGCTCTGTGTTGTTGCGCTTTTCCCACGCCATTTTGTCAAGCCATCCAGGATTTTCTCTCTTGATCTGACTCTTCCTTTCCTGCCTCACATTCTCCCTGTTGTCACGATGTTTTGAATTCCTCCTCTTCTCATTATATGGCCAATAAACCTTGAGTGTCTCCCCCCCCCCCCCCCCGTTGTGTGTTCATTAAGGTTCATTTCTCATTGGCTTTTCTTGGGCAATCTTTATTTGCGATTTTAGCTGTCCTGTGTATTAATTGCCTCTAATGCTCAACAAATTCGGCATTAAGAATGTGAAATAAGTAAGTTAGAAAAAAAGTGAAAAGCATATAAGTAATTTTATCTATGGATATGTATGGTGGTGTTCTTTTAGGAACTCCTTTACCATTGATATCTTGGTCTAAACCCTAACCTAAACGTTAATCATAAACCCTAACCTAAACGTTAATCATAAACCCTAACCTAAACGTTAATCATAAACCCTAACCTAAACGTTAATCATAAACCCTAATCATAAGCGTTAAGCTTGAACAAATTGACGACGCCCAGTATTTTTTTATGTAATTAAACAGGTTAAACTATTTAAGTCTACAGTCATTAATCTGTAGACTAACACAAGACATGTCGCTCCTTCGTTACATTAATGGTCCTGTCAATGCACTGAAGATTTCTCACTGGTTCGTTAAGCTATTTCTTTGAAATGTCACTTCTTTGAAGTGCATCCAAGATTTACTCTCTCCCCAACCATTTATAGCATTCAGCGACCCAAGGAAAGGACACACACACATACACATATACACACAGAGACAGAGATAGAGAGAGAAACATATGTGATATAAGTGTAATTTCGGACATTGACGTCTCTTTCACAAAATAGATGAATGGCCAAACTCATCATCATCATCATCAGCTGCCGTTCCGACTGGCGTTGGCTATTATGCTTCTCCAGAGTACACGATCCTTCATGCAGGCCATCAGTTCAGTTGGTGATCTCCTCTCACACCATCCCGTCAAACTGTCCAGTATCATTTCTCTTGGTCTTCCTCTTGATCTTCTTCCTTATATTTTTCCTGTTGTTATAATATTTTCAATGCCCCCTCTTCTCATTGCATGTCCTATGAAAGTACATTGTCTCTCTCTCCCTTATCTTTTTGACAAGGTTTTTTTGTCTCTCCAGCTCTTCTCATACATTCTTCATTATTTATGTTTGCTGACCAGGGGATTCGCAACATTCTTCTAATAAACCACATGTCTGCTGCTTCCAATGATTTTTGTGCAGACTTGCCTATTGTCCATGATTCACTTCCATATAACAAGATAGGTTCAATATAGCATTTTAGGACTCGTTTTCTAACATTCATTGATAAGGATGTGTTGCATAATATGTTTCTCATTCTCTGAAATGCAGTCTTTGCTTGGCCTATTCTGTTCCTAATTTCTGTTCTGCATTTCCCATCTGAAGTTATTTCTGCTCCAAGGTATTTGAATTTCTGCACTTGCTTTAGAATAGCTCCGTTTAATTTAATACAGCATTTTGGTGGATTCTGTTTCTTAGATATAACCATAGTCTCTGTTTTTTGATGTTCAAAGTAAGGCCTTTCTGTTCACTTTCTTTGGCGACTTTATCCAAGAGATTTTGCAGGTCTTGTTGGTTCTCCGCTATCAGTACTGTGTCGTCAGCATACCGAAGGTTATTAATATTGTATCCTCCAATTTTTATGCCAAACTAGGATGATCATTATTATACATGAGTATTGTAGCAACAATAACTTTAGCTAATTCATTTTACACAAAAGTTAAGAAAACGCGACTTCTTTTTCCTCTACTACTTCTCTCCTATCTTCACTCTCAAAAAGGCTTTGACTGCGTTCTGTCACGATTTGCAGTTAGGCTGTGATATTTGCGCTTAAAGTTATGATGAGATGATGATGATATTCATGATGATTATGAAAAATATTCTTATAAAAATCTTGCAACATTCTGTTAGCTGCCAAGTCAAAAATGCATTTGTTTCGTTTTCGTGTAGATTCTTCAACCTAATTTCATTAAAAACAGAATGGACACACCATCTTTCTTTTCGCTGGAGATGAATGAATCTCTTACATGCATATTAAACGCCAAATTTCAAACAAAGATATCACACATTTTGTGGTATATTTACAATAGTAATCCTCCGTGGTGAGTGCATTAGAATGTCAGTGTTACTGCACTTTATGAGCTTTTCTATATGGGAACTATGTCTGTTATTCTTATTAATTTCTTGTCACATCCTTGGCTTCATCTGAAAGGATTTGAACCAGGAATCTGCACGTACAGAGAGTTTTTCTTTATTATTTTTTTTAATGATCTGCAGTGAGCGTAGTGATTAGAGCAATCGTCTAGCAACCGAATGGTCGAGGGTGCGAATCCCGACCAATATGTCTCCGAGGTCGACCCAGCCTCTTAAAATGGGTACCAGAGAAAATCTGGGACGGAAAAGCAGCGAGGAAAGAAATTGGCCACCCTACCTCATACCCTGATGGCCCAGCATAATGAGCTTTCTAACACTTCATTCCCTGCGGCATTTGCTAAGGGACGACCTTTACCTTTACCTTTTAGAGTGTGAAGTAGCAAAGAAGAGCAGACAAAAATGTAGCTGAAGTGACGAGTTTGTTGATGATCAAAGAAAGATCATTTCGAACCATTACCGGATTTTGAACAAATGAAAAACGGGTATTTCCTGTTAGGTCAAGTTGACATTCATTTGCTAACCATTATTATTCTCACAGCTAACGTGGAAGTGAAGCAGGGAGGCTAACATAAATGTCTAGTACCTTTCGTGCGCAAATGAGCTAATGAGAGGGCCACGGAAGTCCATCTTCCACTAATGAAATTAAGTTTGCAGAGTAACACTCATTCTCAGTATACTTGTGAGTGCATGGTCCACTAACTTCCGTCTTCACTCGGGGCATTAAAGAACGTTGTTTCCCCTTTCCGTTTTAATGATTTGACGTGTTCCACGTCTCTGAAAACCTCGTCGCTTATTTTTCTGGATGAAGAGTTTCTGTAATGGAACGTCATGTTGTTTCTATATTTTAAGAATGTATTTAGTTTCCGAATCTCCACTCACGCAGATGTAAAATGCTTTTAATTATCCTCTTCATTGTTTTCAGCATGACAAACACGAACTCATGCAAGAAAAGACAGGCTGACAACAAAAGCAAGCAGTATTGGTCTACGAGTGAACACAAGGAAGACAAATCTACTGAAACAAAATGCAGAAATCATCAGCGTAATCACGGTAAACCGCTTTCCAGTTGAAGAAGTCAAAGAATTCACATACTTTGGTAGTAAACTAACAGCATCTGGCTCCGGCCTGTGTTAAGATGTAAGATTTATGCTGAATAGATGTAATATATCTCAATGTTTTTACAACTTTCGGTGCCTAACTGGCAGTTATATGTCTTGGATGTCTGTGGTGTATAATTAAGGTTAACGGATGTTTGTTTATTCAAGATTTAAAAAATATGTAGAAGTATTCAAGATTTATGAATGTTTACCGTTTAGGATTATCAGATTTACTAACCACTAAGATTTGTTTCTTACACGTTTGAGTTTTGGACAGCTGTATGTTTCACATGATCTGTTTGTTTACGTAGAGTTTCAAACCAAGGACTGTGCTTCAGACCTATTGCCCCTGGTAACTATCCCCTCTTCCCCTGCCAGAGGAACAAACGCGGACGTTTCATTTCAGCAAAGTAAAAGCGCGGTCTTCATATGTATAGGGAGTATAATTGTAAAAGTGAATGTAACAAAGTATTTCCACGTTAAAAGTATACTTATTATGCATCAAAATAACTGTAAATGTATGGAGATTCCATAAATGCAGAGGTTTTGTTTAGGAAAAAAAGAAGTGGCGTGAAAATACGAGAACATTTTTAGCCTCACTAACAACAAAATAGATGATGATTGTGTCCTACATACCATCGGCGATGTCTAGATCTACTTGTAGATCTATCCGATCTCGTCTTGTGATGATGTGTGGCATGCTCACCAAAGTAGTGTCCGAAATAACATTCTAACTGCTTCTCCAGTCCGTCTAATCAAACTCATAGATAACCCGACATCCTCCTCAGGTTGTAAGTTAGTGCATGACTGATGACATTAGTTCCATGCTGACTTTCTGTTCAAGCTGTAGTCTTCACGTGGCCCTTGCAGACATCACTTCATTTTATTTCCTGATCTTTCATCTTTAGCAAAGATGTCGAGATATCGTATGAGTAGAAAGAGTGACAGAATACTGGAAAAGAGTGTTTGTAGCGAAATGGTTGATAAATTTCTTTCTCCTTTCACTGGATCACTTTTGGACAGCTGTTAAGAGTGGATACCTTCTTACCTCTTACATTTTACATCCTTCCCGTGCCGTTAAACGTCACTAAAGTTCGCCAAGTTTTACTGTTTTCGGCGAGTTTTTCAATCCCCATCAAGAGATTTTATGCCTACTAATTTGGCTTCTCTTGCCAATGTGCCAGTTTCCTGTGGTTGACCTCTTTTTCTTAGGCCTGTTGTGTTCCATATGATAGCTTGTTTTGGGATTCTATGGTTGTTTCTCCTCATTACGTGACCGAAATATGTCCATCTACTTTTTCTGATTACCCATGAGACTGGTTGTTGTTCACACATCTGCCTTATCTCTGCATTGTTCTTGAACTTGTTTCACTTTATACCGAGTGTTTTTTTTAGGCACTTCTTTTCAAAAGAGTCGAATTTGTTGTTTATTTCTTTAGTTGTTTTCCAGCTTTCGCATACATAAATGAGGATGGCTATTACTTTTGAATTGACTAATCTTAGCTTGGTTTTTGTGCATATAACTTTACAGTTTCATGTGTTCTCAAGATTCTTGAAGGCCAATGCTGCTTTTGCAATTCTATTTCTAACTTCCGTTCTGATGTCACCATCCTGGTCTATGTAGCTGCCAATGTATGCAGATTGGTTTGTTTCTTCAGCAGCTGTCCTTCAATATTTTTGTTTTTTTTTCTTGTTAATTTCAAGTCTTATTTTACTAGCCACTGAAGACAGGGTATCTGTTTTTTCTTGCATTGAATTCACATAGTTACTAATAAGAGTTATGTCATCTTCAAAATCAAGGTCTTCAAGTTGGGTCCCACGTACTCAATCAATGCACGCGTTTTACCTGTGCAACATTCTTTTTTCATTATGAAGTCAATGGGAATTCCAAAAAGTATGGAAGAAAGTATACATCCTTGTTTCATGCCTGCTTCAATCTAGAAGCATTCACTCATTCATTCTTCTGTGTTGAATGCATAAACATATCCGTTGTAGAGATCTTAATGACGATGACAGTTTTAGATGGTATTTCATATAGTCTTAAAATTCTCCATAATGAATCTCTGTGTATGCTATCAAATGCCTTTTTAAAGTCTATGAAGTTCAGTATTAATGGTTTTTGCTTTTCAATATGTTCTTCAAGTATTATTCTTAGAGTAAAGATCTGGTCGAGACAGTTTCTCCCTTTTCTTAATTCTGCTTGTTCTTCTCTCATTGCAGTATCCACAATATCATTAATTCTATTCAGACTAACTTTGGAAAAAAATACTTTTGACACAGCTGTTAAAAAGTCCTCTCCAGTTATTGCAGTCTCTAAATGTTGCTTTTTTATATTTTAATAATGATTCCTTTTTTTTCATTTTGAAGGGAGCTTTTCTTCTTTCCAGATTTGATTCACTTACCTACCTCCTCTTTATTCTGGAAAGTGAAGGGTGTTAGGCTGATTATTACGACTTTCTACAGTGTCTTATCAAGCCGAGTAAAATACGCTCACAAGCAATCTATCCCGAATTATACTAGTACATTAAAAAAAATCGTGCAGTGTGTCTCATATATGTGTACACACATAAGTTCACTTGTGTCTATGACTTCCTCTTTTCATTCACATGTACTGTTTCCGCTCTCTTGCACTTACTATATGGACGGCTCCTTCGGGCAAACATACTGTTATTCATTTTAGTGTATTATTTACAGTTTTAGAGCGCGGCTTTAGTTACTTTTCAATATATTTATTTTATATTTCATGAATTCTCTAAAACTCTTTGTTCGTCTTCTTTTCTGACTTAAAACATGTTCATTTTTCGTCTGTAAATGAATGCACAGTTATTTTAGTGTCACTCGAAAATTTAATTTTTCAACAGTGATTTTCAAGACTAAAACTGCCACCTTAATATATATTAAAAAATTCAGTGATTTCTATGATACGTTTAAAGAACATTATAATTATAAGGCAGCGGACACTTTCATGTGAACCATTCAAAACTGCACTGCGTGTCGAACATGACAGCACTGATAGACGTTAGTATTACAGAAGGAAACATTCCTTTCATCATTCACTTCCTATATCCTTCAGCTGAAACTTCTATACCACATTCATTCAGAATCTCATATGTTTCATAGAGACACACTGTCACAAAAAAAAAAGAAAAAGAAAACATATATCCATACTACAAGAACTTAATATTGAAGAAGGTTGGATAGTAAAGAGGATTAAACAGAGAAAACTTAAATATTTTGGACATATTAAACGTTAGAGAAGACCGTCTTGGAAGGACACATAATAGGAAAAAGAAAGAGAAGAAGATCAAGGCGAAGATGGCTGCAAGGCATCGTTGATAATCTGTAAATGAATGCATCAGCAGCAGGGGCATCTTGCTTACAACCGAGAGGCCTGGGAGAGCTGTTAGGGAGGCAAAGTTCCGCAAGGGACATGCAAATGACCGACTGATAATACACACTAAGCCAACAATAAATTAATTGGAAAGAAAAAAAAGGTCTTGAATATCACATTCGCATTCATACGTCTTCTTGGCATTTGTAAGCAACTGAAGAAATAACTGAAAGACTTGACTGACCACTGCAAGCTGCTGAGCCAGCTCTACCAACTCAAGATCTCACGTACAGGCGAATGTCCCAGCAGGTGCGGAGTATAGATCTCACATACAGACGAATGTCCCAGTAGGTACGGAGTATAGATCTCACATACAGGCGAATATCCCAGCAGGTGCGGAGTATAGATCTCACATACAGACGAATGTCCCAGTAGGTACGGAGTATAGATCTCACATACAGGCGAATGTCCCAGTAGGTGCGGAGTACAGATCCCAAAACATGTTCTCCAAGAGTGCACAACTTTTACAGATTCTACGCAACCAGACATGGCCACAGGGCTAGAACCTAGAGCGGAAGCTGTGGGGCTGCCGGGAGGACATGGAGAAGACTGTGGACTTCATCTTGACGACCAGGATTCTGATTTAGCATGACTAAGAACTTGAACTCAGAAAAAGAAGAAGACCACGACTGAAAGACTTGTAATAAACAAAAAGAGAGAGGCTAATGTAAGTAATCATGTTGCAAGTGTGCTTGTTTCATATAAGTTGAAAACTACACATGCAAAGAATATGCGAACCATCATAATTTGCAAAATTCCTTCTTCATTGTAATATACGAGGAGTGACTGATAAGTTCTCGGCATAAGGTACAACGAATTATTTGTAACAACTTTTTTAGGGTTATTTCTCAACATAGTCCCCCTGCAAGTTTATGCACTTAGTCCAGTGATCCTGAAGCATACAGATCCCTTCTTTGTAAAAGTCAGCATCTTGTGCCAGTAGAAAGCGATCTACAGCATGAATGACGTCATCATCTGAAGCAAATTTGCGTCCACTGAGCTTCGTTTTGAGTTTGGTAAAAAGGTAATAGTCTGAAGGGGTCAAATCTGGGGAATAAGGAGGATGTTCAAGAAGCTGGAAGCTGCGTTCACGAATGGCAGCCATTGCCACCGCTGACTTGTGAATTGGAGTATTGTCTTGACGAAAGATGACTCCTTTCGTCTATTTACCTCGGCGCTTTTCTTTCAGTTTGACCCGCCAAAGTTGCTTCACAAGATTAGCGTAATAGGCCCCGAACACCGTTCTGCCCTTTTGAAGATAGTATACCAATAGCACACCTTCTGAATCCCAAAAGATGGAAGCCATCACTTTGCCTGCAGACAGAACCACCATTGCTTTCATTGGAGGTGGGGATCCATGATGTTTCCACTGCTTTGTCTGTTCTTTGGTTGCTGGTTGAAAATGATGAACCAAAGTCTCATCCATAGTCACAAATTGCTGAAGAAACGTTTCAGGATCTGCAGAAAAATGGTGAAGATTATCTCTTGACTTGTTGAGACACTGTCGTTTGTGATCAGCTCCAAGAAGTTTCGGGGCCCATCGAGCAGAGACCTTTGTCATTTGAAGATCATTGTGAATAATGGCATGAACACGTTACTGGGAGATGCCCAACTCAGTAGCTCAGTTAGTTGTCGATCCTCCATTATTATGTCATGGATTCTGCCGATGGTTTCATCGGTGGTTACCGTTCTTGGTCTTCCTGGACGGGAATCATCTTCCATGTTTGAATTGAGCCGCCCATTTCTTAACTGTGCTGTAGGAAGGGGCACTCTCCCCTAGAGTCTCTACCATATCCTCATGTATCTCCTTCGATGATAAGCCCTTGATGCAGAGGTAGCGAATGACTGCTCGATGAGAAATTTTATCCAGTTTCTCAATTTCTGCCACTTCAGCAGCCTGTAAAAAAATTGGTTGCAGTTAATTTCTTGAAACTTGGTGTTTAATCTTACATTAACCTGATCTACACATGCATCTAATATCAACTGTGCGTTTCAAGTATTTGTACCTTATGCCGAGAACTTATCATTCACCCTTTGTGTATGTGTATATATATATATATATATATATAGGTATATTACTTACAATTACTTACATGTTAATGCCCAGAGCTCGCCAGACAATGCTGCCATTACAGCGTGCATAAAATCCGACTGGCATTTTGTTTGTGGCCAAAACTTAGCTGCTGATAGTGGGGAAAAGTCAAACATTTGCGGTAGAAAACCAGCCAACCTGCTTCCTATTGTCGAAAGTGCATCAATAAGGTCAGTAAGTGAATTTTCGTTGAAGAATTCAATATTCCGGCTAGAATTCTTAGCAGAGTTTAAAGACGTGCCATTAGCTGTTGAAGTCACAGGTGAAGAGTCGAGAGTGGCGCCTCTGGAAGACGTGTCCCTGCCATTTGCAGTTGTCACAGGGACAGATACAGTGATTTCGCTTGTAATATTTACGGCATTGTCACAACAACCTGTCAGAAAGTTTACAGATGATATAGCACTTAAGAATTTTATTCACTAACCTGGTCAATTTTAATTTATTTAATAATTTTTTTTATGTGTTCAAGTTTTTTCATTACTTACACTTGTTATTGTTTTCTTAAGAAATTAAACTAGAGGCTCATATCACTTTAGGAAGCTATTGATTTTTTTAAAACTGGACAAATTTGTTTTTGATGTTAATTAAACATGATGCAATCTCACATATTTGTAATACCTAACTTAGTGTCTGCAGCTGGGAAGCAAGGTATGAATATTTTTTAAAATTTATATATAAATTTATCAGTCTTCCAAGACTCTTAGAACATTGGTCGTCACACTCCATCAGTAATTCATAATACGTGTTTTAGATTAACACACAAATAAAATGACGAGAAAGATGTACGTAGTCATATACAACAAATCTTCATAAAATCGAATTATTTGAAAATATAATTATGTAAAATATTTCAATTTCACTATCTGAAACTCATCAAGTGGAACGAATCCAAGAACAATGCCGAAGTAAGACAGATGACTGAACAACAACCTGTCTCATGGGTGATCAGGAAAAGGCGATGGACATATGTTGGTCACGTGATGAGAAGAAACGATCATAGAATCCCAAAACAAGCTATCAAATGGAACACAACAGACCGTAGAAAAATGAGGCAGTCCACGTGAAACTCTAAAGAGGACATTGTTAAGAGAGGCCAAAATAATAGGCATAAAATCCCTTGAGGAGGTTGAAAAGCTCGCCGAAAACAGGAACAATTGGCGATCTACCTTGCGAGCCCTATGTAACTTTTAACGTCACAGGAAATATATAAAATATCAGATAAGATCTGAAACAAATCCCCAGAAAGATCACAGGCAAAACGAACGTGTCAGTCTTACACATCACGTGATTCGTGTCGTTCGGTCCTGACCACGTCAAATGAAATGACAAGTGATACACAGTTATATTCTGATTCAAGACTTAGATGCCCGGATGAATCTAAAAAAAATATATTTATTTATTAGATATTGCTCTTATAATGCACAATCTGCTCAAGAAATATGCATACATTCTTTGGCTAACAAAATAATTTCCATCACAACTGTATAGCGCAAACAAATAAAATAAAGTTAACAAACAAAAGAGTATACCACGAGGCTGGTTGCCTGAAGTCAGAGGAGGGGCATACAGTAATGAACAGAGATGAAATAATGGCACGATGGTGCATACACCGGAGAACTCTATGAGGACAACAGAAGCAAAATAGATATACGAAATAATAATGAAGGGCCTCCCATATTAAAAGCAGAAGTGGAAGAAACCATCAAACACATGAAGAACAACAAAGCACCAGGACCAGACAAAATTACCAAGGAAGAATTGGAAGCATTAGGAGAGCTTGGCATAGAAATAATTACCAGATTGCTGAATCAGACCTTTTGCAATCAGTTTTCATTGCCCTACCAAAGAAAAAAGGTGCAGGTGAATGTGAAGACCATCGAGTCATAAGTCTTATCTGCCATGTTACCAAAATCCTGCTTCGTATTGTCATGAGAAGAGTCAGGGGCAAAAATAAAATCAGAAATCGCTGAAGAACAGTGTGGCTTCGTCGAAGGAAAAGGAACACGTAATGCCATATATATATATATATATATATATATATATATATATATATCTAACAGTGATGGAAAGATCAATAGAAGTAAAGACATACATATGCTTCATAGACTACTGTAAAGCATTTGATAAATTGAGACACGCAGAAATTATAAGAATGCTGGAAGACATCAACATAGATGGTAAAGATCTGACACTCATCAAAAACATATACTGGCAGCAATCAGCAGCAATGAAGATTGAGAACCAAATAGGAGCATACAAAGACATAAAACTGGGAGAGAGACAAGGATGTGTTCTATCTCCTGACCTCTTCTCCTTGTACAGTAAAAACATAATAAGAAATATAGAGAGCTTGACAGGAATATCAGTTGGCGGGTACAACCGTAACAAATTAAGATATGCAGACGACACAGTTCTGATTGCTAAAAGTGAAGGGGAGCTACGGGCTCTTCTGGACGTCGTGGTTCGTGAAAGTAAAAGTAAAGGTCTCAGCCTGAATAAAAAAAAGAAGACTGAAGTGATGGTCATTCCAAAGAAAGAAAATACCACCAAAATGTAGCACAAAACTGAAACAAATTGATAGATTCAAGTACTTAGGAACAATTATAACAGCTGAATGGAAATGTCACAACGAAAGAAAAAGCAGACGTGCTTAGGCCAAGTCAACATTCCAGAAAATGTGCAATAAATCCATGTCAATGGAAACAAGATTCTGAGTACTTAAATGTTACATCGAGCCAATTTTGTTTTATGGATGTGAGGAATGGTCCATGAATAAGAGAGTACAGCGAGAAATGGAGGTCATGGAAATGTGGTTCATAAGAAGGATGTTGAAAGTACCATGGACAGCTAAGAAAACCAACGAAGAAGTCTTAAGAGAGGCTGGAGTTAAAAGGGAAATTGCAGCAAAGATCAGAGGCAGGCAAACGAGATTTGTAGGACATTTTCTGAGAAGAGGAAAATTGGAACACATTGTGGCAACTGGAAAAACTGAGGGAAGAAAAGACAGAGGAAGACACAGAGAGAGAGAGAGAGAAAGAAAGAGAGAGGGATGGAGGTTACTGGATGGGCTGTCAGTGTGGCTAGGAAGAAAGTCACCGACAGATATCATAATCAAGTCTAAAGACAGGGAATTGTGGAGAGAAATGATCGCCTACGAGGCACGGCATTTGATTGATTGATAGCGCAAACACCTAGCGTGAATTTTGAATTCCATTTTTTTTTTGCACAAAAGTTAAAAGGAGGGAAAGAATATGATCAGATGTTCCAGCCTCTTATACTTAGTGCTTAGGTATGAATCTATTTCAATTTCATTAGCACGGGCAAATCCGCGCTGTCATACATTATTGAATGCAGTCTAGACTTTTATGGCCCTGACATCTCCCAGTGTTCTGAGCTTATTCATTCATTCAGCTTTTCGACCCATTGCAGCTCACTGCTGCAGACAGGAAGTCTCCGTTCCTCTGTTCTTAGTCTTCTCCTGCCAAGTGGCCACTCTCAAGGGCTTCAAGCTTTTCTTCTTGGCTGTCGCGCCACCGTTGTCTTTGGTCTGTCTCTTGGTCTGAGCCCGTCTATCATTTCTATATAAACTATTTATTTCTGTCTTTTGTCGCCCATGCTCTCCAGGTGCCAAAGCCATCTCATTCTGTTGTTTGCTCTGACAGTGTTGACACATTGTTCTGTTAGTCTACCGTGTGAAAGCCTTGCTGTTTCCTGTTTAAGTGTTTGTATCTGGCTTAACCCAGCTCTACGTGCATGCGCGAAGTACTAGATGTTTACAGCGTCGAGTATACGAGAATACATTCTCAGCTACTAGAAGTCTGATGTATAAGTATATAACAATCTATTACATTACAGTTTCAAAACAGAAGATAAAATCACTAAGAAGAATAATTTCGCTATTTCTTCCTGTTTTCTTTCTGTCTTTTCTGTCTATTTCTTTTATTTCTCACTTCTCCTTTTCACAGACAGATAGAGGGACATGGTGTTAAATGTAATCTTACACCTAACGTCTCGAATGTTGCTTGCTCTTGAATGTTTAAAACTTTGGGTTTTTAGAAAATTACTCTGTTACCAAAACAGTGGTCACTGCAGTGGGCGGTACTGTGCCACGTAGGGCAATGGGAAAGATAACTGAAGCATTTAACGTATATGGAGTGGAAGGGAGCATCAAAACAAATCGAGTGAACAAAACGTTTTTGGGGGCGATAAGGATGTGTTTTCTGAGAAGAAAAGGAACGGTATCCCGAAAAAGGTCTAAAACCCAGCAGTCTAAATCAGTGGTTTTTAACCTGGATCCATGACTCCCCAAAGGAGTAAACGGACTGATTCGAATAAAAACACATCATACCATTATCTGAGTTCTGTTTATTACTGTATTTTAAATGAGAGGTTCACAGCTGTTCTCAGGCCAGAAAGGGGGCCCAGGGATAAAACAAATTTTAAAACCCACAGGACTTGGACACTGCACTAGAGTGCTAAAACTAGCTTTTGCAGATAATAATTAAAAACTGGTCTAAAGACTTTGGCACTATACTCATGCGCCAAAACTAACTTATTCATGTAATAATTGATACACTATATAGAAGTATTAACATTTCTGTCTTTTTAAAAAGGTGTAGATCTGCCAAGAACAACATAAACGTGTCATATAATTGATTTTATTCATTAATGTTTACCTTGAGATTATCATTTCCTCCATTGCTTGTACTTATAAAAGCATGTTATTTACATTGTACTTATAAAAGCATGTTATTTACATTGTACTTATAAAAGCATATTATTTACACAGTATAATACCTACGATACAGAGAAAACAATTACGAGTGTATAACAAGTAAACTAACAACAGGGTTTTACCCAACACACAACAAACAATGAGAAACAGGAGAGGTCGTATCCCAGTTGGCAACATTGCTCCCTTAGAGCAGAGTTAAGAGCACTCTGCAGATACATGAAGATGATGTTAGTACTTCCATAATTTTAATTAAAGAAATACTGCTCTTTAAAATTTTTTTTTAAACAGATCTTAACATATTCTCATCTAGAAATCATCAGCGGAACATGGAAATAAATCTTTAAATTTGTTGATGAGAACTGGAAATCTTTTATCCAAGAAATATTGATGATTTTGTTTGCATTTGTTTTCTTTCATCTATTGAAAACTAGACACTTTTGATCCTCCTGTGTGTTTTGAAAAGCATTACAGCAACAATGACACTGCCTTAGAAGATGATTTTGAAGCAGGAAAATGTTAGCTGTTGTGGATTATGGTGAGACTTTGCTGGACTGTTGCATTCACAGCTGATACTCCTATGTTGAATTTTTACAACTGACCAGAGAAATCAAGCAAAGTTAGTGTTGCAAGGCCAAATCTTTTTTTTTGTTTTTGTACTAATCTTTTTTTTTTTTTTGTCTTCAGGCGAATTTGCTCCTGCTGTCCTTCTCATACGGTTCTGTCCCCTTAAGCAGGGTAGCTTTTCAAGTTACTCGACCTCATTCAGGTTCTTCCTACGAGTCACAACCGGCAAATAAATAAATAAATAAATAAATCGTGCAGTGATACCTAACAAACGCCTCTGGTGACTTCGTCCCTTCCCCTCAGTAAGTTTGTTGTCTAAGATTTGCTTGGAAATATTGTTGTCATTCTCTCGTGCTGTGCGCCCATTTAATATTCTGCTGCTTAGTTTTATCCATCAGGGATAGAAGTCAGGCTATGTGCAGAACCTCAGAGTTAGTTACTGTGTCTTCCTTCTGCTTGCTCATTGTTTTACGGAGGTGTACATTTTAAGTGTTTTTCATTTTGCCTGACACACGTCGCCTCTGTTTCAAATCCCTGTTTGAATGTTCTAAGCAAGCAGGTCTGACAGTGTTAATCTTCTGTTTTCCATGCCAGTGTAATCAGAAGTAACTAAACTCTGTGTTCCACTGGTCATGACTAAATTAAAATGCGAAAGTTCAAAGGTTAATGTTGGCATTTGATATTTTATGTACATATAATTTCAATATGCAATTATATACTGAATAAAAAATCCTAACGATACATTTTCATAGCTGTTGAGTGTTTTTATATTTTGTGAAAGAGAAGATGTAGCTATTTATTATGGAGAAAGTCAATTTCACAGCACTCGAAACAGAAACTTGTAGAATTGATATCAACAAAAAAGACAATCATCATCGAAAGGTACATTTTTTTCGAGAAGTAACAAGTTTGTTTTTCAGTTATAAACAAGGAAGGGGTTGTATTCTTTTGAAAGGCAAATAATTCGGCGTGCCTACCTGTCATTCCATCTTTTTTACAACAAGATAGAGAGAGAGAGAGAGAAAGGGAGATGAAAAAAGAAAGAAAGAAAGAAAAGAGAGAGAGAGAAAAAGAGAGAGAGAGAGAAATAAGCAACGCATATCAGAAATTAAAGAGCGTAATCTACAAAACTTTATCCCCCTGCTCTCCCCACCCACCCCACCCACCCCCCCCCCCCGCGCCTTTAAAACAAAAGTCAACCATCTACACTTTGCCAATTCCATAAAAATGTAATTTTCCTCCTTAATATACCTCTGTGTGTTTTACCTGCCTGAATTGTGTCTTTATTATTTGTGGATATCCTTGTTATATCTCCGTTATATTTACTCTTTTCGTGGATCAAAGCCAGTTCTTAAGCACGTCAACAGATACACTATCTATCTATCTATCTATCTATCTATCTATCTATCTATCTATCTATCTATGTTTACGTGCCCTGACTGTCTGTAGCAGAGAGAGAGAAAGAGAGAGAGAGAGATATTCAGAACGTCAAAAGTTGTATGTCTAATTCTTCACATTCTGAAATTAAATTCACTTGCTCGTCCACTCTCCGTCCTTGATCTTCCTTTTGCTGCAACACAATAGTTATAGAAGCGCACTGTCATAATACAGTGGGTTTAATAACAGGCGTTGTGCTATTTCACTGACTTTCATGAGAATGAAGATGGAAAACGATTAAGATATTATCGTAATTTTAAAAAATATATTCAAACCGAATGAAGCAATATACGTTACAAGTTATAAAATTACTCACGTACACGCAAACACATAAATTTATAGGCCTGTTTTAATATTTTTACCTGTTCAGCAGTTTCTTAGATGCTTGAAATTCAAACACTGAATTCTGTGACACATAATCGTTTAGTTACCATTAAATAATACGCCAATGTCATCTCTCTCTTTCTTTCTCTGTGTGTGTGTGTGTTTTGTTTGTTTGTTGGTTTGTTTGTTTTTTAAGTGCGTACCTTTGCTACAAAAATATAAGTGTTCAGCTGACAATTTAAACTCTGCAAAAATAATCCCCTCTACACAGTTGCCAACGTTTCTTCCATTGTTGGAATGCTTCCTGGAACGCACTTGTATGGCGCTCAATTCTCTTATCGCATTTTCCTACATATCCTCCGTAGTTTGGAAACGGCATCATGAAATCGTATGTGCCGCTGTGTTTGCTGTGTTACTATTTCTTTATTTCACTGAAAGGAATGTTAGGGCTTTAGTTGAAGCCGTGTTTGCTGAGTGTTTTTGGATTAGTTACTCACTGTCTCCAGCCATCCTTCACTTCCAGCCTCTTTCAAATCTAAACATGGCAACACACTGATATGGAAATCAAGCCAGTCCTGCGTATCACTTGACATGAGGTTTTATTGATGAATTGGATGAAAATGCAGATGGTGATTACGATATTCTGACCGCCGGCTGGTTTACCCTGCCACATGGTGAGTCTATTCATACTTCCACAACTCCATGTTCTCGACAGAGACATCACAAAAACCACCCTCTCATGTACACATCCAAACATAGACTGACTGTCCACTCAGAGTCTCTCCCACAATTCTCTGTCACGGATTTCTCAGCCCACGTGACGTTCTAGATAGTTCTCGACCGACCGCGGAAAAGTTAAAAGAAAAGAATCATAACAATTGGCCTTTCTGTAAAAACAACAGTTATCCCCCGTATACTGCTATAATCCTTTGAAAATTGTTTTAAGTTTGGGAAACAGAAAAAAAATCTGCCGGAGCTAAGTCTGGAGAATAGGGCGGATGGGGTACAGTGGATGTCTGATGTTGTGCCAGATAAATGCGAATGAGAAGACAGACGAGAGCCAGAGCACTGTCGTGGTATAACATTCAAGTTCAGGCCCCTTCCTACGCACAGCGTCACTCAAGCCCGCTAAAAGTTTTTGATTAAACTGTTTGCTTAACATCTGATCACGTGGTATACATTCTTAGTGGACAATGCCTTTGCAATATAAAAAACACAACAACACTTTTTTTTTGACTGAGTCATCCGTGCTTTTAATTTTGAAGAGACCTTTTCCCCGTCCACTGCACAGACTACATTTTAACGTCAACACCATAGTCATAAATCCACGTCTGTCTCCTGTTATGATGTTCCTAAGAAAGTTTCCATGATCATTTATATTGAAAGGCAGTTTCTGACTGATTTCAACTCGGCTTTCTTTCTGATCATTAGTCAGCAAGTGCGGGACGAGTTTTTCACAGTTTTTCTGTCAAAATTTGATGGTAAGATCAAACGATGATGCCCACTTCGTCAGCAACGTCTCAGACAGTTAAACGACGATTTCAACGAATCACGGCACGAACTACCTTGAAATAGTCGTCGTCTGCAGATGTTATAGGTCATGCAGGGCTGGGATCTTCACTTACCAACATTATGCCATCTTTAAAATGTTTAAACCACTTATAGCACAGCGTCCTCTTCTTACAGTCCTTCCCATATAGTTGGTTAAGCAATTATCATGTCTCTGTAAAGTTTTTACTAAGTTTGGAGCAAAACTTAATACCACACACGTTGTTCTTCAAGCTCTTTCATAGTTACTTTGCCACTGACCCGAGCAACAGCTTGTGCACGTGCTCATTTCAGAGGAATTAGCTCGATGACTTATACTCAGCTGAATGGGACAAATGGCAGTTTTTGTGAATACCTGCCGCTAGGTGCGCTTTGTAGCCGCATCGCGCCTCTAAGTCGGTTGGCGCGTTATTTCAAAAGTTCGCTCTTTTTAAACACACCTAATATGTATGTATGCAGGGGTCAAAGTGTTATCCTACGCGATAAACAGAGAGTGGCGTAGATTTGTGATCAGTTTGTCGTGACATTTTTTTATGTTTGTCTCGTAGACTCCCATGAAATAAAACTTACACAAAGAAAACTAAAACTTTTAGATAGCATATCAAGACTTTAAACAAATTATAAGCGTCGTGTATACTATTCAGAGTAACTACGAAGAAAGACAGTTACTAAGAGTATATACAAGGTTTTGAGGGAGTGAGCTATACATGCGGATGGGGTGGGTGTAGGTGATGTTGTACTGTGTTGTTTGGGTGTTGGTGTTCCCTCGGTCGATGCCGCTTGTCCTGTGTTAATATTTGTTAATACTTCATACAGTACCAGATGTTGGTCTTCAAGTGTTGTGTTACTGTTGAGCCATGTCACCTCTTGGACCTCAAATAAATTTGTAAAACAGGATATGCACCAAGGTTCTGTCAGGGGTGACCTCCTGTGTTGATGGAGACTTCTCCCACAGTCACGCTATTAAAGAATGCTCACTTTCGTAATGTCCAATACTTCACCAACAGTTAGAGCTAGCAGCAGTTTGAGTGATACACTTGTACACTGCCATGTCAAAAAGCCCTTTGCTTAGCTTTTATATACACCATGGTCAAAAGAAGACAAGTGAGCAACATTAATTTGATATCGTCTCTACAAGATGAGTAAAATAAGCTAATGTCCCAGATAAAGATGCCAGAGTTAAACAGTTCTGTATTAGTTTATTCAGTCTAGTTTCCATGAATAAACCCTTCAGATCAGCTTCCATTTCTGTCAAGACTCGTCCGCTTGCTGAGATCTGTGTCAGCTTTGAAACTCACCGTCAGAAAAGGTTCTCCGAACCAACTCTGGAGCACCTTCTCGCTTAACATGAGCAAAGAATGGTGAATTCCTTTTCTTGATGAAACTAAGGAGTCAGTTTTAATCTGTATCCAGCTCTTTTAAAATGCTTTTGTTGCTTGTCTTATTCTTCTAAGATATCCTGGGGACTTTACTTTAACATATCATCTTGAAAGATATTATTTTCATTTCTGATGCCTGGATTAGTGTTCACTATTTGGAACGGTATTTTGTTTTTGGAAAAATACAGGATCTGAATACTTTTATTTTTACGAGTTTGACTGCGTTTCACCCTGTTTTTTTATTTTAAGTAATCTCTTGGCTCCAATCAATAGTCTTTCTTTAACATCTTCGTAACAGTCATCATTGCAAGTGCCGTAAGATATTCAGAATATATAATACGGTGCTGTTCGTTGTCGTTGATAATTATGTGTTATATATATATATATATCGTACTGTTGTCTGTCATGATCGTATTTTTTGGCGTCTAGGCTTCGCTGTTAAATAGCTTACTTGGTTATATATGTTTAAACTGAGCTCTGAGTATCCTATATAAACGAATTTCTGTAAATAGACGTTGATCTCATTTATTCTGAAGTAAATTTATACTTCATCTCATATGTGAGGTAAATTAAACCGCCACCAGACACTCGAGTATTCCACTTCAGCATTAATCAAAGCAAATGATTTGCATACGTCTACGTGTTATAAAATACTTATACAACGTTCATACCAGGTGATACAAACACATTTCTCAGTGTTCAGTCAGACACTTAAATGCAGTAGTGGGAGCAAGCCATGTGTTTTCATGGCCAAAACTTTTGAGGACTTTCATGTGAGCGTGGTCTCATCTCCTGCACGGAAGCCTGTTTACACACATGCATCCATACAAGATTCGTGTCTTCCAGTTTCTGACAGCTGTGTGCCGAGAAAAGGGACAGGTTTGCGGAAGAATTCGGAAATCACAGAACCTTCACATTCTGGAACACCATTTCGTTAAGTGATGAGGCTTAGTTTCACCTCACTTACTGGGGGCATTAGCATAGGTTTCCAGGACACTCGGCATCCACAAATCAGCTCTTCCTGCCCATAAAGTCTTGGTGCGGTGTGCGAGCTCCGCGCTGGGCAAGATTAAGGCTTCTGTGTTTGATGATTAGTTCGCTGGAGAGACTTACGCCATGATGCTCGACACTTTCTTCCTCCCTGAACTGCGACAGAGACGATTTGCTCTTCAAGCACAGGACGGAGCTGGACCTCACATCACTCCAGAGGTCCTGGAATTCCTGCACTCCAGGTTTCAACATTGCATAGTGTCCAGTCGTTTTCCACAGCAAATTCCGATGCGGATTCTCTTGGCCAACATTTTGTCTGGATTTATATCCATGTGATTACTTTCTCTGGGGCTATCTGAAGGAAGGACGGTAGATAGAGGTGTATGGTGCAGTTTTACAAAGTGAGGGCGGGAGTGAGTAAAGTGCGAATGGAAAGTATGAGAATGTATAAATGAAAAACATACAACATGCAATATTTCAGCGTGAGCTTTTTTCGAGGATTACATGCACAACGAGAGAGACAGACAGACAGACAGACACACACACACACACACACACACACACACACACAAAAGAAGAACTTATCTTAATGTGGCCTCCTCCAGAAGTAGAAAACAGAGAAATGTGAAGGATGAACAGAGCGTTCAGCAGTGCTGCCTGAAGTTGACTGAACTGAAGAAGAGGATCACGGACAGTTGTGCACAGATCACAAGAGGAATGCTCACCCACACTTTACACAACTTTGTGCTACATCTCCAAGCCTTTTGACAGTACCAAGGCCCTCATATCGTGCATGTCATCCACAAAGCTACTCATATGTGAAATTCTAATCCTTGTTTGTTACTTTGACACTGTTTTCATATAAATAAATTCGCTTTCTCCAAATTATTGTTAAGATGAAATTGACAATAACCGACTGTAACACTCCGCAGAATATTTACAAAGCGTGGCCGTTTTTTTTTATTCTGATGTAGTTGCTTTAGAATGTCTTTGTTTAACATAATTATAATCTTTATTTTGCTTCGTTATGTAAGTTATTGTGACTTTTTGATGTTATAATTCTGTTCATTATCTCGCCTTGTTATGACAGCTTTTTTCTAGAGATAGGCCTTGAAATTACTTGACGTTACATTCCTGCCATTTTAATTTTATACGACCTACAATGTGCAGGTGTGTTTGAGGTATGTATGAGTGGGTGTGTAAGACAGATACTGGAGCAACGTGATTTGGGGAGAGTAAGCAAAATAGACATTTAAGGAAGTATTTACAGGACAACTGCGAGAAAACGTCCAGAATCTCGTGGACCTCCGTGGAAGTCATAACCCAACAGAACCAGATCTCCTGCACTCCTCGCACCCATGATGTATGATTCTGAAATCAAAATAACCTAAAACAATTTATTCTGTTGATGTGGTAAATTTCAAACGTAATATCTGAAGTTTCAACACCTCTTAAAATCTAAAATCCTGTCCCAAAACACCAAAATCTGCAAAACTATAATAAGACCAGCTGTCATTTATGTATCAGAAACGTGGAGTACAAGAAAATGAAAAAGTGCAGGTCTTTGAGAACAAGACCCTAAGAAGAATCTCTGGGCCCACAAAGGATACCAACAGTGGAGAATGGAGAGCTAGAAAGAACACTGAACTGAACAACATATTTAAATCCAAATGAACTATAAATGTCTTGAAACTGAACAGATTACGCTGGTTGGGGCATGTAAAAAAGAATGGAAGAGAATAGACAAACGAAAAACGATGTATGTACAAGAGATGAAAGAAATGACAGGAGTGTATTCTTTAACATTCCTTTCACCTCCCATATCTCTGCTACTTCCGCTAACTTTCTTGACATTGCCGTCACCATCGGCCCCTCCGAGCTTACTACTTCTATCTACTATAAACCTACAGACTCTCACAGCTACCTCCTGTACTCTTCCTCCCATCCCAGATCGTGTAAGGACTCTATTCCTTTTTCCCAGCTTCTTAGGTTGCGACGTTTGTGTAAGGAGGATTTGGATTTCCAGGATCAAGGCCACAAATTACTAGATTTCTTCCGTCAACGCGGCTATCCAGACCACGTTCTCTCGTCGTCTTGGATCCGCATTAGCCACATATCGCGGCAACAAGCCCTCACCCCTAAACCGCACTGTTGCTCGGACAGGGTGAAACTAGTACTCACGTACCACCCTCATAGCTTGGCAGTTAAAAGCATACTGTTTCGCCATCTCCACCTCCTCCAGACCGAGCCTGAGACACGTGAACTTTTTGGGGAACCCCCATTGGTGGCTTACAGACGTGACAAAAACCTCAGGGACCTTTTAATTCGTAGTCATCTTAAGACAGATGACACTTTTTATGGTACCAGACGTTGTGGACGCCGTAGATGCAACACTTGTCCGTTTGTTGTCGAGGCCAGCCAGATCTCTTTCCCTAAATCCACGTTGTCGGTACAGGAGGGCTTCACCTGCACTTCACGAAATGTCATTTATGTTATCATGTGCAAACGTTGCGGTTTGAAGTACATAGGGGAAACTGGCTTACGGTTAGGAGATCGATTTCGCCAGCATCTCAATGATATTTCTAAGAGGGCCTGGACACCTGTGGCTAAACATTTTTGCCTTGGTAACCACAGGGGCAAACAGGACATTTCGGTTAGTGCGATCCGCTCTTGTTCCGCAGATGTACGATCTCGGAGGGTCTTAGAACAGCGCCTTATTTTCCAGACTGGCTGTCTCCACCCAGCTGGAATTAACAACGTCTTCAGCTTTCTGTAACTTCTTTCTTTTTCCACTGGCCTTTTTTATACTCTAATTTCTTTCTCTATGCTACCCCTCCCTACCACCATCCTATTTCCTTCTCTGCCAACATATTGGTCTTGTCCCATTCACCAGTTTTACATTTCCTCCCTGTAGGTGTTTAAGTTCTTCATTCATTATCTCTCGCGTCCTCTTTTCTCTCCCCTTCCCCCCCCCTCCCCACCACCACCACCACCCCCACCCGACACCTCTAGCGGCTATCATGTTTCTATTGCCTTCCTCTCTCTCCGCTTCTTCGCTATGATTGGCTATATCGGGAATCTTTTGTCAGTAGGCAACGTTTTTTTTTTTTCTTCCTCCTCCTTCTTCCACACACAATTAAGCTTTGCTGAGAGCAAGACGCTTCAGATAAGTTATATATGTTTGTATTTTGTTTTTGCATGTATCCTCGAATAAGGCTCACGCCGAAATATCGGATGTTGTATGTTTTTCATTTATACATTCTCATACTTTATATTCGTTTTTTTCTCACCTTGCTCACTTCCTCCCTCACTTTGTAAAACTGCACCATACACCTCTATCTACCTGCTAAAGTTTAATAACAATGATGGCCACCACATGGAGTCTGCTACAGTGTAACAACAATGATGGCCATCATTTGGAGAGAAAAATCTTCTCAGTTTTCAAAAATGATGTTTCAAAGCTCAGAACCATGACAAAAGCTGTCAGTCCAATGGCCATGTTGCTTTCCATGTACATAATTGTCTGGAATTGAAAGAAAGCACATTTAGCTTATCTGTAGTTGTATATTTTACAAATTAAGACAAATATTTGTTTAAATGAAGACAAATACTTTTATACCAGAGGAGAGATGTTGTCAGTAATTATCATTTATAATTCTTATATCTTATGTTCTTCCCGTGCCGATAAACGTCACATAGCATGGTATGTTGCCACATTTTCCTGTTCTGTGCAAGCTTTTCAACCTCATCAAGGGATTTTATGCCCACTAATTTGGCCTCTCTTAACAATGTCCTCTTTAGAGTTTCACTTTATGTTGACAGAGTGTTATATGTCTTTTATTTTCTTTTGGTAAAATAGGTAAATATGGGTGTACACAAGTGTGCTGAAATTTGTTTTAAACATTTTATTACATGTCATAAACTTTTTCACTCCAAAACAACACCAGAAGCGTAGGCAGATTTTCCACACATATGAAATCAATGCTTTAAGTCTAAATAAAATGAAAAACTAACACATTTCTAACCCAGCCTATATTTCACAATTATAAAGTAAACTCCTTCCAGTTTCTTCCTGGTAAAATTTCTCACCAAAAATGTATTCCGGCACAGAGCATGGAGTGAAAGAGTTAGGGACACTTCAGTGCTCACTGACATGTAATAAAATATTATGATTAAATTTTCACAAGCACAAGTGTAAGTCTTGTTTAATTCTATAAATTACACTGTTTTTATCTTAAAATAAATACAGCATGGTAAATCATCAGGATGTGTTGAGATAACTGCTGAATTTATTAAGGCAGGAGGAAAGGAATGTGCTACAATCTATGTAAAAAGATATGACATTCAGGTATTTGGCCAAAAGAATGGAAAAGTGACTATATTCATAACAGTGTCGGAAAAGGGGAACTTGAAATTAAGCACAAAACTACAGAACTGTTGCCCTGGTTAGTCATGCCTGTAAAATTCTATTAAAAATCATAATGGGTAGACTTCGTAAGAAAATATAAGGAGAAATCAATATGGTCCAAGCTGGTTTTAGATAAGGAAGAGGAACAGGAGAACATATATTCAATATAAGGTTAATAATAGAGAAATTCAGAGAATTTAATGTGAATCTATATTTACAAGTGCATCGTGTATAGACTATTCAAAGGCATTTGACTGTGTACAGCAACATAAACTTTGAAAAATAATGGGGGAAAAATGGGACTTCCAACACATTTGATACATTTAACATACTACTGTATCTAGACCAACAGGAAGCAGTGAGAATAAATGGTGAAACAACTTGGTTTGACATAAAACAAGGGGTCCATCAGGGTTGTGTACTGTCATCTTAATTATTTAACTTGTATGTTGAAAATATAATGAAGAATGTTAGAGAAGATGTAGACAAAGAATATTGTGATGCCATAAAAATTGGAGGTTATGAAATACCAGAGATTAGTTATGCTGATGACACATTATTACTGTTCCTAACACAAAAAGGAATGGAAAAACTAATTATGTCAGTTCACAAAAACAGTGAAGAGTAAAACCTTTATCTTAATGCAAAGAAAACTAAATTATTTTATTGGCAAATGACAGATCATATACAGCAGCTAAAATATATATCAATGAGGAAAAACTGGAAGAGGTGGAGTTTTGAATATCTTGGATTATTGTTAACTAATAATGAAAATACAATGAGGGGAATTAAAAGGAGGACATATATTGCTCTTCAAAAAAATAAAACAAATAAAAAAGCTGTGGAGAGGAACAGACAGAACTACAAAAATAAGATTTTTAAGGGCCTGCATCTTTCCCATTGCAACATAGCCTGTGAGACCTGGACACTTAACAAAACAGATGAGAAACACATAAATGCCTTTGAGCGTAAAGGCTACAGAAGTAATCTTCAAATATCATTGACACAAAAAAGAAACCAAATATATCCATACTGCAAAAACTCAATATTAAAGAAGGCTGGCTAGTAAAGATGATTAAACAGAGAAAACTTAAACGTTTTGAACACATTAAATGTCATGAGCATTTAGAGAAGACATTCTTAGAAGGGTACATAATTGGAAAAAAAAGAGAGGAAGACCAAGATGAAGATGGCTTAAGACATCGTTGACGATCTGCATATGGATGCATCAGCAGCAGGCCATCTTGCTTACAACCGAGAGAAATACAGGAGAGCTGTTAGGAAGGCAAAATTCCACAAGAGATATGCAAATGATTGACTGACATATATATATACTGGATACTATAACGGTGGTAAGAGCCTGGATGATGAGATTTGTCCATACGAGTGATAAATCAAAAGATGGTCAGAAGATTGTTCATCTGTCTTATATAATATAATGTTAACATGTACAAATTTTGAATGAACTGAGTTCACCATCTGTATTAAAGACAGAATTGCCTAAAGTTAAGTGTAATGCAATTAAGAGAAGTATGTTAATGGACCACAACATAAAAAATGAAAATTTCATTTATTTCCTATTCATTTTATAGGATATACATCTAGCTTTTTGGTATGATATATTTACGTATGTTATGAAGACAGATTCATGATGTTTCCATCAGGATCAGTAGCTCAGCGCTTCAGTGAGAGGGGTTATCAGCACTCATTGCGTTTCAGTCATTGCTCTCATTGTTGTCCTTCCAATGAGAGAGGTTGGGAGTTTCATGAAAACCTTCTACAATTTTTTTTTCAAGCAGGCTTACTTTACCCACCTGTGCAGAATTCTCATTTCAGCTTCCTTTCCTCTCTCCGTTTTCCAACATTTTGATGTTATACCTTTCCTGCCTTTAGTATACCCATGCCTTTGATGAGAGATTTTCCCCTATTTGTCTCTGTAAGAGTTTATCTGTACGGTCCATAATATTCATATGCGCTTCTCAAGTGGCTTTGTAGAAGCGAGCACTTTGTTATCCCCTTCTACGGATTTAAAAAAAATGAAACTGTTTTCTCTCTCCGTGCATCGATTTTCAGCCCAAAGAAAATGCAGGACAATCGCAATAGATAAAAACAACTCCTATGTGGAATTTTTTTAAAATCAACTGACGGTCTAATTCTTTTTTTCAGAACTCTATACATATGTACCCTCAGACTGTTGCTTTTTGTTTCATTTTTCTGTAAATACTCTATTGATTTTATATCAGTCATTTTTGAAGTTCTCACCGCACTTTCTTATAAAAATATTCTGCCAGTTATAAAAGAGCATACAGTTAAATGAAACAATAAAGGTAAATATAGGTGTATGGTGCAGCTTTACAAAGCGGCAGAGGGAGAGCATCATACAATGGCCTATTAAACAAGGATATGCACTACACAACTAAAAGCTTCAGCAAGCAAACCAATTTAACAATATAAAGGAGTACATTTATAATTCACATACTGCATTATTTTCCAACTTTTAATGTGACGGAGAAATTTCACGTAGTGACACAGGTATCTCAATATCTGGTTGAAAAGTGTTAAGAAGGAAAGTATTACTGCTCCTGTTTGTTGCTTTTTTTTCCACCAACGACCCCCTACTGCCCCATTTTCTCCACTGCCACCCCCCACCCACTGACCCTTTTTCCTCCACCTCCCCCCCCCCTCAGGTCTTTCCAACATCAACGAGGGCGTTAACGCTCACTTTGGGAAACACTGCATTGTAAGAAGCAAACTGCCGAGCCCTGTCAAGACGTCTATTTGTCCCTTCAACACTTGAAGGAATATCAGGAAGGTGACAAGACAAGACATAAGACAAAAAAATACAGTATTGCATAATTTAGTTGCATAATTTCTATGTATAAGGTGGAAATTTGTACAAAGTATAAAAATATGCACCATATCTTTTTTTTTTTTTTTTACAAAAACTAGCCAGTTTATAAGTATTTATGAACAGTATTTCTGCTGAGTCTTCTTCATAGTGGTATACAAAAGAATCAAAGTTAAAGGGAAAAACCAAATCCCTCTTGAAAAAACAAAGCTGTATGAAAAAAAAACATCAACGCTTCACTTTGAAAAAAGCACATGTATATTTGAAAAAAAAATTAAATTATATTATGGGGAATAGCTATATGTAAAAAGGAAAGAAAGAAAGAACACTTCATTTATACCTTTATAAACATTTTCTGAATTTCTCTTCTTAATCAAAGAATCTTTCTCCCTGTCAGAACTTCGATGCGGGTTATCGTTCACGGAAACTGGAACCTTGCTGCCATCCAGAGAAATGCCAGGGCGTTTAATCCTAGCAGCTTGCCTGAGTGTAAGATCATTTTTGCCAGGTCCTGCATGCTCAGATTCTGGACTTGTTTCATGATGTTTGGAATCTGCTGGAGTCTTTTTGGTGTCAGATAGTTTAGACAATTTTGGCCTTTGGATAACCATGACATCAAGAACTGTGCCAATCAGTTTCAGGGGTCCGATAATACTTAGAAGGATTCTGAAAATATCGAAAAAACAGAGAACAATTGAAATAATATATATTGTATGATAATGTAATAGGGAAAGATACAATATCATGAAAAAAGCATGTACTTGGTTTCTGCTAATTGAAATGTTATTCGTCATATCAGTTGAAAGACATTTTAAAAATACATCCAACAAGTCTCCTTTCCTTACCTTTCTTTTCTTTTTTTTTCTTTCTTTTCCTTCCACACATATGTACACACATACATACATACATGTAAACATCTGATCGCTCATATTTGTCTGTCTATTATCTGTCTATTCTTTACGATTGTCTGTCTGTCTCTCTACCAGCCGGACTGCCTACCTATCGGCACCATCTTTTTATTAAAGTTTTTATTACCGTATCAATGATTTCTCTTTTTTTTTTCTATTCCTGCCAAATTTCCGTTTCTCATTATACGTTTGTATAATCGATGGTCATGTAAGCGGTAAGACACTGACACAAGTATATCAAATCAATTACCTTCGAAAAAACAATAACAGCAGAGAACAAATCCAGAACTTAAACCAAGTGAAGAATAAGATGATAGAAACAACATGAGGACGAAAATAAAATGATAATGTCTTCAAAAGTGAAAGAGATGCGCATTATATGCTGCATATAAGCAATATTACTCTACATTTGTCAGGCTTGTAAAATAAACATATGGATGGGACAGAAATTAGAAACAACAGAGATGTGATTGTGGAAATACATTCATCAAATGCTTCGGACAATCAGAAAAAAACAAGAAAAAAAAACGAAATTCCAAGAGGAGTTTGCAGAGCAAAGGAAACCACAAGAGAAGCGGTTATCAAAACCGTGGCCATGGCATGATATAACAGAAGTTTGGGAATCTGATAATAACTACAAATTTCAAGAGGGAAAAGAAACGGAGCAAGGAGAAAAATGACCAGCTGGAAGCACGGGAAAGGAACGACATTTTGGAAACAGGAGAAAAGGACGAGATCTGAAAGCACGGGAGAAGAACATCAGCTGAAAACACGTTTTATAAACAACAACTGAAAGCACGAGAAAGAACAACGGCTGAAAACACTGAAAAAGAACAGTAGCTGAAAGCACGAGAAAGAACAACGGCTGAAAACACTGGAAAAGAACAACAGCTGAAAACACGAGAAAGGCACAACAGCTGAACTGAGCGAAAACAAGAAATAGAAAAGCATGGCTGGTAGTTCCTATCGAGGCGGCTGGTACTAACATGTTCATTTCTATCTATATGTGTCATTATTAACATATTTATACGCGTATATTAGTAGGTCTCTTGTGCAAAGCCACTTATCGACTACATGTCTTTGGTCCTGTCTGTCGTCTGTTCGTATACATGTTAATCGTTTCTTACACAGCGGCAGCAGTAGCGGTTGTAACTTCTCTATGTTCAGTTATACAATCTCTATCACGAACTCTGAAGGTAGTAGAGAGATTGAATATCCTTAAAACTGAAAGCAGAAGTTTCAAAACATTAACACAATACTGTTATTATTGTATAACAAAATTCAAGTTTAAAGACTACTGAAGCTTCGATTTACAAATGAACTAAATTTAATACTTTAATAAAAAAAAAAGATAATTTAATAATAATTAAGCTCTTTAAATGGAAACCGAATATTTCGAAAGTTTGGAAATAATTTTTTAAAAATGTCTTTTTAAAAATAATTGTAACGTGATAATTACCGGTTATAGTTGTGGTTCTGACTCGGGGTCGGTGGTCCAGCAAATGGATTGGCTCGATTTAAGAACAAAAAAAAAAGACATTAGCGATATCTGAGCTCCACTTACTGCTCTACTTCTAGTGAGGGTTCAACAGCTGTTCTCAGGCCCGAAAGCCGGTCAACATCCAAAAAAAAAAAAAAAAGAAAATTAGAAATCACTGGCTTGGAGAAATTCTACGTTGTATTTGTTCTTCGGTGGTGTCACATTCTAGAAAAGGCAGTTTAAAACTTGCATCTTCAAATTCGAAATTAGAGTAATTTGCCTTAAGTTTCTATGGTCTACTGAAGTTTTAAAACTCTGCTCAGTTAGAAAAGGCATAGACGGGTTGTGTGCCGAGGAGAGACTTAACAACAGAGAAAAATTAATGAATTTTTAATGCACACTTGGCTTTAATTTTTTAAAAATACAAATCAAGCACTCCTTGGAAAAATTATTCCTAATCATTCAATTTCATAATTAATCAAGCAGTGAAGCAAAAACAAACAAACAAACAAACAAATAAACAAACAAAAAGTTCCCTTCTTCGTCATGTTCATTCGCCCTCACAAAGGCCGTTAATTGCTTTGTGTTGCAGTTATGCCTCTTTTCTGTCCAACGCATCGCTAGACGCAATTTTTGCCGCGGAGCTCGTCCAAACGCGATCCCTATTCACCTGGTCAGACTGTCTGCTTCCAGGGACACCACTGGGAGGTAGAATAGGGTTTTGGCTGGCTGAAATTAGCCAACCCTGAAGCAAGCAGCCAATTTTGGGTGGCTGACTTCTGCTTCATTCAGCGTGAGTAGTGCGTCTTCACACCAAAATCCTTATCAAAAGAAATGGTATCAACGATACTGTGGGCTAGCACGCGATGCTCGGAAGTGTGTACGGCTTGTTGAGCGGAGAGTCCTCGCCCACTTGATCCGAACGTATGAAGACCTAACTATAGTCGTGGAAATGCGTGGCGAGAGAGAGAGAGAGAGAGAGAGAGAGAGAGAGAGTGAGAGAGAGAAGCTTGATGAGATGGCAGGTTAATTTCGTTTTCTGTTATGCTTAGCCTCAGCCGACCTCTACTGTTTGATAATGTATTGTGGAATCATAACGTGCTGTGGATCATGTCATTCTCGTCTTATGTGGAGATTTCTCTGATTCCTGATGATATTCGTTATATCTATTGGATGGGCAAACATCAAGGCCCATCATGTTCATTTCCATGGATAATACTATGACGCGGGTATCAGGAGATACCTAACCCGGCAGCAGGCAGCTGCACAATCAATGATGTGCGTTAGCACATGGTAATTCCTGGAGATGGGAGAAGGCACCATAGAAGCAGATATGTATGATAATTCAGTGCGTTAGCACGAGGGGGAGATACTAGTGATAATTCAGCGCATTGTCACAATGGAGACTATGTGTAGTATGTGGAGGGGTATCATGGCAACAGTTGTTGCAAGTGCAGAAGGGCAGTGGCATCTGGTGATACCGGGAGATGCGAGTTTCATAAAAGCAGCAGTATCTGCAATGTTAATAAATGCGTTGGCACAATTTAGGTGAATGTATTTATGTGCTTATGAGGACCAGTAGAGCCCAGGCCAATTGGGTCCATATGATTTCTGTTGATACTTAGAGAGTTATACATTATATTGATGTCATGCTTATTACACTCATGATGATACATATTGGTGCCCTGTGTATTCAGTGTCTGTTGTGACGTTAATATGGTATATGTAGTGTGGATAAATAAATGTTGACTGATTTGAATTGCTTGACTTGGTTATATGTATTGCATGTCATGTAAAATTGTACGATAGCATGTTATATGCTGCATTACTGACATATAGTATCCTTGGAGGGGAATCCTGGGTTGTCGGTTAGATGGGTTTTGAGCCTGGCCACCCAGTACGGTAGTATTTAGGCCATGGATTTGTGGGTTGCGGCTGGGTTTTTGGTCCTGTCCCTTTCCTAAATTGTCCGCATTTGTAGATCTAGCACCGGCTAGACTTACAATACAATGCAGTAACTTCCTTTATAGCCAGCCGATACGGTTGCCTCCCTAGATGGTGCTGTTGTGTTCCGGCACTGGTTGTAGTCTCCTGCCACATGCAACGTTCTCACTCGTTGAAAGCTACGAGGCTTTCCCCAAGAATCGAATACTAAACAAGATTATAAACAAGAAGTCATATAATATAGCCATGAAAGAAACAAATACATAGCACAAGGCAAGAAATCTGGAGGCAGTGAAAAAAAATCCGATAGTTATGTTGATACATTGTAACTGTTTAATGTAACCAATTCACTAACTCAGATGTTTTCTTCTACGTGATGCTTAAACTAACAATGAAAATACCGCACCTTTGTGACGATATGCGCTTTTGTCGAGGGGTATACGACCTTGACCGAAGCATAATCACCCTCGTGACCTGGTAGAGGTTTAGGGGATTAGTGTGTGATGTCATTTTTCTTGCATCAGAATCATTTCCGGGCGACGTCGTGTTATCGTTGTGCTGTAAATTCCTGCATACTATTGTGGTTGTTTAGTTATATTCTGCCAGTGCCCACCTCATGTGGTGTAGATTATGTAGTGTGATTAAGTTGTGATGTTATTACTTATAAAGATGAGAATTATGTGTCTGATTTCATTGTGATTTCACTGCATATTTGATTGGTAACATGTAGGATTTTTCTGTATGCTTTTCAAGTAGATTGATCATGTGTTTGTGTCAGTACAGATTATATTGATGTAGGAATGGCAGCAATAGCTACGGATATTAAAGCGCAGTTGTACACATATTCATGGTGGATGCTCAGAGAGCTGAGGCTTGAGTTACATAGGCTACACAGAATTAATATTGCAGACCTGAGAAGTTTCATTATTATCTGATGTTATGCTTGAATTATTTTGCATTTTCACTGATTTGCTCATAACATTGTTCTTGCTTTATTGGTGAATAATGGTATGATATCATGTTGATATGTCGGTGCCAGTTGTATGTGGTTGTTGTGGTTCATTATGAGATTAAAACTGGTGTATTATTGAATTCAGACTTAGTGATTTGTATTGTCCTGTATGTTTTTGTATGATTAAGGCTTACGCCGAAACATCACAACGTGAAGTTGGCTGCAAGACATCGTTGATGATCTGCGGAAGCACGCATCAGCAGCAGGGCATCTTGCTTACAACCGAGAGGCCTACAGGAGAGCTGTTGGGGAGGCAAAGTTCCGCGAGGGATATGCAGATGAGTGACTGATTGACTGAGTGAAATTATATGGAAGTGAAATCCATGCCCGAACCAGAGAGACAAGCTATTTATGTTCATGCATGTTTGTGTAACTGCCCAGCCACTGAGACTGTACAGTATAGGTTAAAATTACATGTGCTTTTTTTTCTTATAATTTATGGATTTTCAACTTAGATTATATTTTTAATTGGATATATTAATTTGCACGAATATTATATTACAAAGATAGGGACAAGGGAAGCCAGAAAATATAACACATCACGGCTGTAATGTAAGAGTAACAATTGTCTAATTTACTCGTACGTCTCCTCCCTACTCTGAAAACATCAAAGTTTAAAAAAAAAGTAATAATACTGTGGAAATTACATTTGAAGAAACACCTGCCATTAACTCGTTATCGAAACTGGCCTGAGGGCAAGTTCTAACAGGCTGTACACACGATTGAGTGTGAGTGAATTTCATGAGACTTAATCAGCAAGAAAGCTGAACTGTAAACAACAGAGAGGATGCGCCTAAAGTGTTGAAAACTCAGAGAAAGCGTATAAGCGTGTTTGATACAGAGCCTAAAGCATTGAAAGTAAGGCCATTATTACATTCGAATCATTTATTACTGACCTGACCCATTGCATAGTTAAGCTCAGACCCCGTGAAGCGTATCTGAATAATTATTAATAATTTGTAATCCCCACATTGCTATAGCTGTTTTAATATATTTACTTTCCAAGAACTGGATTGTCTTCCGTTGTATCAGTATAGGCAAGAAAGAATATATTTCTGCCTACGCCAGGTTCGGCAAAGGACATGCACATGACTGACACCGAGTTCGGCAAAGGACACGCACATGACTGACACCGAGTTCGGCAATGAACACGCACATGACTGACACCGAGTTCGGCAAAGGACATGCACATGACTGACACCGAGTTCGGCAAAGGACATGCACATGACTGACACCGAGTTCGGCAAAGGACATGCACATGACTGACACCGAGTTCGGCAATGGACATGCACATGACTGACACCGAGTTCGGCAATGGACATGCACATGACTGACACCGAGTTCCAAGAATGAGCATCTTAGATTAACATCGGTGTTATTTGCTTCTTTGAATGATGCCCAGTTTCTTTTCTGCTGCTCCTCATGTATCTAGCAACAGTCCCTTGAGGTAGTTACTTGGAGATTGCACAGATGTATTTATCGCTTTCGGATATCATTATGATAACAAATCCTCCTGTGACAAGTACTGATGTACGGCACCAACTATACTAGGATCTTTACTGCTAGGTTATCTAGGATTCAGCTAGACTAGCAAGGACAAGTGGAATGTCTTCTTAGATAGAATTTCTCACAAACAAGTAGTGGAAATCTACTGTGATTTTTATGTTATCCTTGCTGTTCTCTGTCTGACTGATTTTATTTTCCTACTGCTCGTTAATCGTTGGCTGAGTGGTTAGGCGCTCAGTTTACTAATCCGGTGGCACCGGGTTTAGTCCCAGCGGTGGGATTTTTTCTGGCACACATCAAAAAGGCCCCAGGGTTGACTCAGCCTCTAAAACTTGGTACCAGAGAAATCTGGGAAGGTAAAGCGGCCAGGCGTGATACTGACCACATTACACTTTCATGTGCCGAAGGTAATGGAAAATACGGCGCCTAACACCATATTCCCCAATATGCCTTAATGGCATGGAAACGGAAAATTTACCTTTTTTTTTACTGCTTGTTAATCAGTAGGCAAAATGTGTCACTACTGTATTCCCACAGCAACACAACAACAGTTGCAAGTTCGCCACTAGTACAACAAAAACACCAGTGCCACAATGATCAAGAACTGGACTTCCATTTATTCAACTAGACTGACAGAACAAGTTCCAACAACTCAAGAACTCCAACTAAATTTAAACATTGGCAACATTTATTGATGAGGAAGATGAGCGTTCCAGTGATGAGTGGTGTGATGAAGCCAAATAGCTTGAAAAGTAGACAAATATATGATTCTCGGCGTGATTACGCCATCGGGAAGAAACAACAACTCTACTAGATTAATCCAAAACTATACATGCTCAGAAATTTTCCAAAAGAACCACACAAAACAATTAATTAAAAAAACACAATAACACTCTACATCCTGAATGTAGCACAAGTAACTACTTGATGTCCTAACAAGGACAACAATAACAAACGACAGAACTGCTAAAGCTCAAAATCACATGAAGTCACAAGTTTAACACATGACTTTTAGTTGTCACAAAACCCATAATCTCCTTGCGGGTTCACATGTCTCCGACAACCCCCTCTGTCACCCAAAGTTTGACACTTCTGTTCCCATAATTAAATGTCCCACTAACCTAGAACCATATGTCCCGTGCAATTCACACCCAGTACCTAACTTTTTGACATTTGACTGTTTTTAGACTTCTCGGTGAGAAAAATTCAGGGTCACAAGCTGAACAGTTACTAACAGGGGAGGCAAATCTGCTTCTTTTAAGAATTATGTCCCTTAGACTCACAAAAAATTCAAGACTACTGTCTCTTTACTAGGGAATAAATTAGACTGGATAATTATAGGATAATTAGATTGGCATTTGGCCTTTAAAAGTGTTAATCTCGCACAGACCATCTTTTGCATACTGTGGTGACGTGATTTAGTTCAATGATTAGTACGCTATATCACATTAATCCTCCAATCGCTTATAGAATGTGTTTTTAAAAATTCTCTCTCTCTCCATCTTCTATCTTTTTCTCTCCTCTCCTCTATTTTCTATCTCTCCCCTCCCCTCTCTTTTTCTCTCTTCTCATTCTCTACTCTTCTGTCCTCTCTCATCTTTATTCCTTCTTCTCTCTGTTTTCTTTTATTTCTCTTTTCTCTCTCTTCTCTCTATTCTCTATCTCTCACACACACTCAATTCTTATTCCTTTTGATTTCATTCTCCACAGCCATTTTCACTGATCTCTCCTGCTTCCTGGAGCTTGCGTGTTCACGAAATTTACTTGCAGATTCTCAGTGCACTTCAGTAGATCTTCTCTATCCAAAATTGTTTTTTTTTTTTTTTGTTGCCTGTTTGTTTGTTTGTCTTTTATTTTTACACAAACGGATTAAATACTCATTTTGTGTCCAAGGCAAGTCTTTAAATTCTGAACAGTTTTCACAGACAACTATGGTTGAATCGTTCGTATACTTTTAGTAGCGGTCTTATATCTAGAACGATGGATTGTTTATGTCAACTTTACTAGTACAAGTATAGATTCTTCAAGTGCGTGAATGTTTCCACGTGGTAGCGTCAGATTAGCATGAATGTTTCCACGTGGTAGCGTCAGATTAGCATGAATGTTTCCACGTGGTAGCATCAGATTAGCGTGAATGTTTCCACGTGGTAGCATCAGATTAGCGTGAATGTTTCCACGTGGTAGCATCAGATTAGCGTGAATGTTTCCACGTGGTAGCATCAGATTAGCATGAATGTTTCCACGTGGTAGCATCAGATTAGCGTGAATGTTTCCACGTGGTAGCGTCAGATTAGCATGAATGTTTCCACGTGGTAGCATCAGATTAGCATGAATGTTTCCACGTGGTAGCATCAGATTAGCGTGAATGTTTCCACGTGGTAGCGTCAGATTAGCATGAATGTTTCCACGTGGTAGCGTCAGATTAGCGTGAATGTTTCCACGTGGTAGCGTCAGATTAGCATGAACAGGTTAACACTGTTACGTAAAGAGAATCTTTAAAATGTTTCATGTGACAGAAAAAGGAAAACAAGGATTATTTTTCAATGTTTCCCTATTGTAGAAAATGTTACCAGCAACAGCAAGAACAGCGAAGCTCTGATTCTTGACAGGACTCCAGTTTATGAGTACGGTCTTTTACAGTCTTGTAAAAATATTCAAAATATATGAAAATACTTAAAATATTGTTACATAGTAGCTATGTTCCAAATATAAGCTAGTTAGTTAGTGCTGACCGTTTTCTTAATGGTATTTTTATGTGCATTTTATTATAAAGAGCATTCTGTAGGCAATACATTTTTGTAGAGCCCATACACATGTATCATTTAGTTTTATTTCGTTATGTAGCATAAAATAGTTATTCTGAATGAGATGTGGCCAAAGGAGACGAGCATTTCTCATGTCCCTCTTTTATAAGTAAAATGTGTAAAGCCTTGGTCACACAGATCTATTGCCTATTGAAGCTACGAAAAAAAATAAATCACTGGTTTGAAATTAGTCAACATTTAATTACTAATTAATCGATAATAAATATTGCCTTCAGTGAGAAAAAGATAGAATTATTGGTGTGGAACACATAAATTTACCATTATTGGACCAGCATACAACGGCAGGTGAAAAAAGTAATCGCATTTTAAAGGATATAACCACTAAAATATGTGAAAAGACGGGTGGGTGTCAGCTTCATATATATGTTTCAATGATTGCGTCCCTTTATTTCCTATCACTTTTTTCTCGGATATATATATATATATATATATATATATATATATGATGACTGCATAAATGTCTTTCAGTCAACAACAACAACAACAACAACAACAACAAAAACTGTCAGTTATATAAATTGCATCAGTTTCCCAGTGTCTGTTCGGGAGATCCTTTTAGTTGAGAGATTAAAGGCCGTTTACATGGAACAGTGCCTTCATTACATATATTGTAAGTTTCGTTTCTTCCCACCACACGTACTATCTTTTAAGATTTTCTTTATAAAGGCATTCAGGTGAATCTCGAGTACTGTAATAAAAATTAGTACTGTAGGTTTGAGAGAAAGTAAGCTATACTGATACAATTACTAGTGTAGTTTTGAGAGTAAGTATTCTGTATAAGAACAATTACTAGTAATGGTTGTATGAGTAAGTAAGCTATACTGACACAATTACTATTGAGGTTTTATGAGTAAATAAGCTGTATTGATACAACTACTAGTGAGGTTTTGAGAGTAAGTAAGTTACATTGATAAAGCTACTAGTGTAGTTTTGAGAGAACGTAAGCTATATTGATACAATTATTGATGTAATTTTGACAGTAAGTGAACTATACTGACACATTTACCAATGTGGTTTTGAAAGTATGTAAGCTATGCTGATAAAATCCTTTTCTTGCCTTATTTTGTCGTGGACACAAAAAAAATATTGGAAAAAAGTTATTTCATTTCACTCTGGTTTTGCATTATTATTTTTGTAAAAGTTAAACAGAATAATGCGTTATTCGAACCTTTCTGAAATGTTTCCACAAAGGCGAGTAAGACTGGCTCTGTCAGTGAGATATGCTACAAATACTGGAGAACTTGAACAAGAGAAAATATAACTTTTCAATTCAAATGAAGAATAAAATAAATTTGTCTTATTTGATAGACAGTATCGTTTACCGATTATAATTAACTTTGTCCGTTGATACTTTTTCTACATGGGTTATAATTAACTTTGTCCGTTGATACTTTTTCTACATGGGTTATAATTAACTTTGTCGTTTGATAATTTTTTCTACGTGGGTTATAATTAATTTTGTCATTTGATACTTTTTTCTACATTTGTTATAATTAATTTTGTCCTTTGATACTTTTTCTACATGGGTTATAATTAACTTTGTCCTTTGATACTTTTTTCTATATGGGTTATAATTAATTTTGTCATTTGATACTTTTTTCTACATGGGTTATAATTAACTTTGTCATTTGATACTTTTTTCTACATGGGTTATAATTAACTTTGTCCTTTGATACTTTTTCTACATGGGTTATAATTAACTTTGTCGTTTGATAATTTTTTCTACTTGGGTTATAATTAATTTTGTCATTTGATACTTTTTTCTACATGGGTTATAATTAATTTTGTCCTTTGATACTTTTTTCTACATGGGTTATAATTAACTTTGTGATTTGATACTTTTTTCTATATGGGTTATAATTAATTTTGTCATTTGATACTTTTTTATACATGGGTTATAATTAACTTTGTTATTTGATACTTTTTTCTACATGGGTTATAATTAAATTTGTCCTTTGATACTTTTTTCTACATGGGTTATAATTAACTTTGTCCTTTGATACTTTTTTCTACATGGGTTATAATTAACTTTGTCATTTGATACTTTTTCTACATGGGTTATAATTAACTTTGTCCTTTTATACTTTCTTCTACATGGGTTATAATTAACTTTGTCCTTTGATACTTTTTATGCAGGGACAAACCATGTTGTGTCTGTGTGTGTGTGTGTGTCTGGGGGGGGGGTGTCCAGCTGGTGCACTGCTCCAGGGGCCAGAGAGTTTTCCTTGTTTTGAGAGTGGACGTAGAGGGCTCCGAAAAGGGGGTTACAAACGAGTACAAAATTTCTCTCAGAGACGCTGCACATGGAAATAAAAATCACTGGAAAATCGAAACTTCAAAGCAAAAGAGTAAACTGCCAGACACTGAATATATGTAAGGTACTGGATATGCAACTGTAAGGCACTGAATATATGTAAGGTAATGGATATGCAACTGTAAGACACTGGATATATGTAAGGTACTGGATCTGTAAGGCACTGAATATATGTAAGGTAATGGATATGCAACTGTAAGACACTGAATATATGTAAGGTACTGGATATGCAACTGTAAGACACTGAATATATGTAAGGTACTGGATATGCAACTGTAAGGCACTGAATATATGTAAGGTAATGGATATGCAACTGTAAGACACTGAATATATGTAAGGTACTGGATATGCAACTGTAAGGCACTGATTATATGTTGGGTACTGGATATGCAACTGTAAGGCACTGAATATACAACTGCAAGGCACTGATATATAGCTGCATGGCACTGGATAAACAACTAGCAGATAGTATTGCATTTCAGCTCCAACCTATCCGAAGCAAAGGTGCCAAAGTACAGACATTGTATAGGTTTGGTACTAGACAGTTCCATTTACAACGTATAAAAATACAGCCTCACAAATTATACAAATATAGTTTCGGAAGTCCCATTAAAATTTTTTAAAAAAGCAATGTCAGACTCGCTTCAGATTTTTGCTGAACTGGGAGCAGATATGTTACAAAATTACTTCATTGATTCTATGTGTCGTCTTTCATTTGCATCTGCCGCTCTGCTGTGTTCAGCAGCTTGGAGAATCTTAGAAATAATCTACATAAAGAAATTTCGTTCATACGAATTGCACCTACTGCCGATGCTAAGTCACTTAAATGTATTACAGAACTAGATCAGGATTGATTTTTATGAATTCCGCCAGATACTCATAACTATGTTAATTTAAAGCCATAAATTATATCAGAATTTCCCAGTTTTATGTGTAATCAGAATCATACTACCTTTGTTCTTGCTAAGAATCACGAGAAGCAGAAAAGCAACGTAGATCTTCGTTTATCGTAATCAAAGTCAAGCCAGTATTTGAAAAGTTTGAAATTAAAATAAGGAATATGGTTTATGAGTTTTAGGTGGGATGGAAGAGTATTCCGGAGGCTAGCAACCTTCACCGTAGAAACGTTACGTGATAATTGTGATTATAACCATTTGTATAATATCACAAACACTTGTTAAAGCAATATATAGTATCTCGTCAAAAATTATTTCCCTAGTTTTCTTGTATTGTTGTTTTAAAACTAAGTAAGTACAGAAATAGCTATTGTACACGTATTTTTTCCGAGCAGTCTAAGTGACTCACAGTAGAGAGAGGTGAAGTAATCCAATGCAATCAATAAGTGGTAACATAAAATTGCCTCCCTTTGACTATTATTCGCCAACTACAACTGGTTTTTTTATTTCATTCTAATAATCTTTCGTTGCTGCTATGATGTTTTTTTAGTCACACCCATCTGATCACGTGTTACTTTCTGTAAAGTTAATTATTTGACTTCTCATCAAACTCAGTCCCCTTCATCATTATATTATCTTTTTACATCTTTCCCGTGCCGTTTGGCGTAAAAAACAGCTCGCAGTGTGTGTCTCGCCATTAGTAACTATTCTTGCCGTGCTTCTCAGTCTTTTCAAGGGATTTGATGCCAGACATCTTAGCCTCTCTTGTCAGTATTCTCTTTAGGGTTTCCCGAGGTCGGCCTCGTTTTCTTTTTCCAGATGCTTCCCGTTCTATAGTTTGCTTTGTGATTCTCCCATTGCTTCTTCTGATAACGAGGCACACAAATGCCCACCTTCTTTTTCTTGATCGCTGCTGAGACTGTTCATTTCTCTTATCTCTACTTTTAGTCTTGTATTCGTTCCACTGTACACAGAATAGTTTTCTTAGACACTCGTTTTCCAATGCGTCCAGTGTGCTCTCTGTTTCATACATGAATACGTTAAAGATAGGTATTACTTGTACATTTCAGTTGAATATACTACATTTTGTCCTTGTGCCTACGAGTTTTGATTTTCATAATTTCTCAGGATTCTTAATGCTGTCTTTACTATTAAGGTTATAACTTCTGTCCTCGCGTCTCTTTTCTGATTTATATAGCTTCCGAGGGGTACAAAAACTATACTTCTGCTGTTGCTGCTCCTTTCAAATACATATTTTCTTCTTTTGCTTGAACAGATTCTTCCTTATTTTTTTGTATTTTCCTTTACGATCTCAAGTCCCATCTTTCCACTGAATGCAGGGCATCCCTTTTTTTTTTCTTTTTTCTTGGGGGGGGGGGGGCAACATTTCCACTAATAAGCGTTATCAGGCTATACTATACTATACTATACTATACTATACTATACTATACTATACTATACTGTGATATGCTATGCTACATTCTTATCTTATATCCTTCCCGTGCCGCTAACCGTCACATAGGGCTCACAAGGTAGTTCGACAGTTTTTCATGTCTTCGGCGAGTCTTTCAACCTCATCAAGGGATTTTATGCCTATTAATTTGGCCTCTCTTAACAATGTCCTCTTCAGAGTTTCTCGTGGTCTACCTCTTTTTCTTTGGCCTGTTGTGTTCCACTTAACAGCTTGTTTTAGGATTCTCTGACTGTTTCTTCTCATCACGTGACCAACATATGTCCATCTCTTTTTCTTGATCACCCATGAGACTGGTTGTTGTTCAGCCATCTGTCTTATCTCTGCATTGTTCTTGAATTCGTTTCACTTGATGCCGTATGCTACATTTACATTTCTTAAATGGAAACCTCCGAAATAAATTCATAATATAGTATCGAAAAAAATATGTGGAACAATCATAGACACATTTTGCAACATGTATCTCGCGGTTAGCGGGGTAGGGGTATCCCCTATCAAAGGAGAAGTAAGACGCCTCCTTACCTCCGTCAGTCTACGGGACACCCTTGGGCAAGGTGGAGTACCCGTATAGCCCCCCCGATCAGGGTGACGTGAAGCCATGGGAGCAGGTGGTGGATGGAATGGGAGAGCAGCTGACAGATAATGTTGGTTATGGTCACCATTCTATGATGGTAGGCAGATGATCTCAATGTAGGGACAATGGCTACGATCACTGACTAGTACAGTCACTGCCCGGAAGGAAAGCAATGGTAAACTACCTTCTGGAAACATACCAAGAAACCCAAGCAGCAATCATGGAAAGTCAAATAGGAAAAAGATCTGGTGGTGAGTCCCCCAGGCCAGATAGATCTAATTTTAACACTGGGGAAGAGTGTGAGGCAGAGGTCGGTACTAGTAATTGTGATGACGGACAAAATCCTGACGGTGTTACCAAGGAAAACCCCTGTATCAAACTAAAAAGAAAAATAAGAGTAGGAACATGGAATGTAAGAAGTATGTATGAGGGAAAATATCAAGTAATAAGTGACGAGATGAAAAGAACGCGGATACACATTTTGGGAATCTGCGAACATCGATGGAAAGGATCAGGACACTTTACGAGCGAGAATGATAATATATTTATATATTCTGGCGGAGAAGTAGGAGGAAAGAATGGAGTGGCTTTTTATTTGGACAAATCAACATCAAAAGCATTACTAGGCTACAATCCAGTAAGTGATAGAATCCTAACAATCAGACTTAAGGGCATTCCTAGAAATGTAACAGTCATCCAGGTATATGCACCTACATCAGCAGCAGAAGAAGATGAAGTAGAACATTTTTATAACACACTGCAGACGACAATGGACCAGGTACGGAAAAATGATATTGTATTTATAATGGGTGATTTTAATGCAAAAATTGGTACAAAAAGAGCAGAAGATGAAGGACAGGTTGTAGGGAAATTTAGCATAGGACACAGAAATGAGGCCGGTGACAATCTAATGGCGTTTTGTATGGAAAATGAGCTAATGATCGCTAACACACTTTTTAAACAACATCCAAGAAGACTTTACACATGGACATCACCTGATGGGAAAACCAGGAATCAAATAGATTACATTTTAGTGCAGAGAAGGTGGAGGTCAAGCATAACATCAGCAAAAACTTTACCAGGTGCTTATTGTGACACGGACCATGAGTTATTAATAGCAGACATGAAGATAAAGATAAAAAAGATAGTTATGGGATCAAGACCACTCCGCTTTGACCTTACAAATATACCAGAACAATACGGTATAGAAGTGAAGAACCGTTTCGAAATCCTGATGGCTGTACAGGAAGAGATGACACCAGATGAATTGGCTACGCAGGCCAAAGATATCTTAGTAACAACAGCTAAAGACATGGTTCCAGTAAAGAAAACACAAAAGAATAGATGGATCACAGCAGGTACACTAGAACTGATAAAACAATGTAGAGAAATGAAGACGCAGTGGAGAGTGACAAACAACAACAAAGATAAATATAAAACTTTAACAAAAGAAGTACGAAGAAACATAAGAAAAGACAAAAAACAATACATACAAGATTGTTGTGAAAGAATAGAAGAACATCAGAGGTGTGGAAGAGATAGTGAAATGTTTAAAGAAATGAAGACATTGACGAGAAATGTCACACCTAAGCTAAATGTAATTTGTGATGAGATGGGGAATACCCTGACAGAGACAGAGGAAATTCTGGAAAGATGGAAGGAATATTGCAAAAGAATGTATGAAACAACCGACTGTGGAAGCAGAAATCAACAGTGTGAATTATTATTGCAGGAGAAAGAACCCGAGCCGACAATGGAAGAAGTTTTATGGGCAATAAAGAGTCTGAAAAATGGTAAATCACCAGCAGGAGGAAAGGAGTGTGCAACAATCTATCATGCACTATGTAAAAAGATATGGCATTCAGGTATTTGGCCAAAAGAATGGAAAAGAACTGTATTCATTCCACTGCCAAAAAAGGGTAACCTGAAATTATGCACCAACTACAGAACTGTTGCCCTGATTAGTCATGCCAGTAAAATTCTGTTAAAAATCATAATGGGTAGACTTCGAAAGAAAATAGAAGAAGAAGTCAATATGGTCCAAGCTGGCTTCAGGCAAGGAAGAGGATCAAGAGATCATATATTCAATCTAAGATTAATACTAGAGAAATGCAGGGAGTTTAATGTGAATCTATATTTATCCTTTATAGACTACTCAAAGGCATTTGATTGTGTACAACACCAGAAACTTTGGGAAATAATGGAAAAAATGGGATTTCCAACACATTTGATACAATTAACATCACTGCTGTATTTAGACCAACAAGCAGCAGTAAGAATAAATGGTGAAACAACAAGTTGGTTTGACATAAAACAAGGGGTCCGTCAGGGGTGCATATTGTCACCCTACTTATTTAACTTGTATACTGAAAATATAATGAGGAATGTTAGAGAAGATGTAGACAAAGAATATTACGATGCCATAACAGTTGGAGGTTATGAAATACCAGAGATTAGATATGCTGATGACACAGTATTGCTGTCCACAACACAAGAAGGAATGGAAAAACTAATTATGTCAGTCCGCAAGAACAGCGAAGAGCAGAACCTCTATCTTAATGCAAAGAAAACTAAAGTGATGACAACTGACAAAACAAACAAGGCAACTGAAATATGTATCAATGAGGAAAAACTGGAAGAAGTGGAGAGTTTTGAATATCTTGGATCACTACTAACTAATAATGGAGATACAATGAGGGAAATTAAAAGGAGGACATCTATTGCTCTTCAGAAAGTAAAACAAATAAAGAATCTGTGGAGAGGAGCAGACAGAACCACAAAAATAAGATTTTTAAGGGCATGCATCTTTCCCATCGCAACATATGCCTGTGAGACCTGGACACTTAACAAAACAGCTGAGAAGCACATAAATGCCTTTGAATGTAAATGCTATAGAAGAGTTCTCCAAATATCGTGGACACAAAAAAGAACAAATATATCTATACTGCAAGAGCTTAATATTGAAGAAGGCTGGCTAGTAAAGAGGATTAAAGAGAGAAAACTTAAATATTTTGGCCACATTAAACGTCATGATAATTTAGAGAAGACCATATTGGAAGGATACATAATGGGAAAAAGAAAGAGAGGAAGACCGAAACGAAGATGGCTGCAAGACATCGTTGATGATCTGGAAATGGATGCAGCAGCAGCAGGCCATCTTGCTCACAACCGAGAGGCCTACAGGAGTGCTGTTTGGGAGGCAAAGTTCCGCAAGGGACATGCAAAGGAATGATGATCTCGATGGCAGATATTTTAGTCAAAATTCAAACTCACACATGTGGCCCAGTACAGGTGCGGACAAAAGGAACAATTTCCCATTGGAAGATAATGTGAACACCTGTCATTGACACGTAGCTCATTGTTCTCTATGATGATCTCAATTTTTTTAACGGGTTCATATCTGACTTCTGAAGTGAACAGCCAGGCTAAATTCGATGCAAAATTTCACAGACACCCTGTAGCAGAATATGCTACGGAGTAGGTTACTCTACTTAAGTTTTATGTGTGTGTGAGAGAGAGAGAGAGACAGAGAGGGAGAGAGAGATTTAAAGCCCCTTTTTGTTTGTTACAGTTACGTGTTTTATTTTTTTTCCCATTGTATTCGTCCCTGAGTTCAAGCTTAACTCAAGAGTGGAATAATGTCTTGCACGTGGGCATTATGAAAGTTTTGTGTGAGCAAATGAGCACAAAAAATAATTGGCTGGACTTTTTGAGAGAAGAGTGAGAGAGCGTCACTCTGTGTCGGTTAATTGTAACTGTATTGTGTCGAACATAAGAATTACGTAGTTGTGCAAGTTGTTTGATTCCTATGGCGGTATTGATAGCATCTAGTTAGTTTATCTGCCCGAAATCCTATTCAGTATGTAATGCTGTTTTGTTTGAGGTATCATTTGCATATTTCGTCCATGCCGACTGTTTAATTCATCATCATCATCATCATCTTGTGACGTGCAATAAAAATGTGCATGTTTTGACGGCGTGATCTTTTTACCGAAAGATCTAAGCAGCTAAATTCCGGAACTGGAATATGCCCTTTCAGTTTGTTAAGTTTTATTTAAAATATGGACACTTGCAAACTTGACTGACTGGTAATTCTCATTCAGATAATTTTATTTAATTGCTCAAATTTTCAGTATCTTTAGATAATTTATTTTTTTTTAACATTAGCAATTAAAATTCACCATTGTTAATGGAGTATCAACTGTAATATTTAGTTCGCTCTATAACGCTGACTTGGTCGGACGTCACTATTTTCTTCATAAAGAAATTGATTTGAATACTGTTGATGAAATAGTAAAAGAACTTATCTGGTGATATCTAAACAGAATGTCTATGAACTAAAAAGAAGCATCATAAGATGGAGAGATAGAATAAACCAACTGGATGTGAAAAGAGAATATAAATCCACAAATAGCATTTATCATTTTCCTAGCAATTAGTGCAGAAAGGAAAAGAGTGAGTATAGAGCAGTCCTCTAGTTACTGAATATACAACAGCTCTTCAGTTACTGAATATACAACAGTTCTCCTGTTATTGAGTATACAACAGTTTTCCAGTGGTTGAGTATACAACAATTATCCAGTTATTCATTATAGAAGAGTTGTCCAGTTATTGAGAATATAATAGTTGTCTGGCTAATGCGCATCTAACAGTTGTCCAATTGTTGCGTATACAATAGTTGTCCAGTTATTGCGCATATAACAGTTGTCCAGTTATTGCGCATATAACAGTTGTCCAGTTATTGCGTAAAAATAAATGTTCAGTCCAATTAATGCATATATAACAATTGAAGAGTTATTTAAAAGGGAAAGAGGTGAGTAATACTGCAAAAGATGAAATGCTGGAAAATGTTGACCTGTGGTATTATTTTCATTGTACAGTAAAAATGGTCAAATAGTTTTCTTAATATTAATTTAAATAACATCTTGCCTAATTCTCAGAGGCCTCTTTTGAAGTAGGATGGTCAAAGTTCGGTGCACGTTAGCAAACTTATTCTGTGAACATTTGATTGACGTGACTGGCCAAAGCGTTATCGATCTTTACGTTACCAGTGATAGTAGCTGTGTTCTTACGTCAGCTGCCGCCATTTTGGCCTGAAGTGACACAGCAACGCTGGGCACGGCCGCTCTCATATAAGACATGGTCTGTCATCAGTTATGCCTAATATTCATGACCGATTTAAAAAAAAAATAAAGCTTCAAGTGTGCTTCACGGATATCATCAAATTTCAGTTCAAATAACAGCGTGAGCCATATGATATCTGTCTGGGGATAAATTTGTGCAATACAGAGTTATGTTTAAATCTGCCATCTATTAGATATTAAATTTATACTCTGCATTTTAAATCATTAAAGATTACATCTTTAATGTAACATAAGTTTAATCCTCGTGTTATACCAGATAAGTCAGTGTTATAGTTTTTCCCCCACAAAGTCCAGTTTTTGTAGTTATCATTCCACGCTTGTTATCATATTTTAAATTCAGAGACAGGGTGACATGATTGGGGCAAGGTATGAGGGTGGGGGGAGAGAATAAATGCTACAGACCACACACAAAAAAAAACTGATAGGGTGTTGGTGCAGAGATGGTGCTATAATTAGTGCCCCTCACCCCAACTTTTTAGATCAATTTCCCATTAAATTTCAGTCATGTCACATGCCGACCACAAGGTCCGAGGTTTATTTCGTATTAGCTGATTACCCGGTGTTGCCCGGGTATTTATTTCTCCCAGTCTTCTACTAGACAGGAAAAGGAATGAATTCTATCTATAGTGTAAAATCGAAGTAATTGTATATACATGTATTTAAAAGTATAAATACAGTATACAAACTGTAGAGTAAAGCCTAGTACAAATTCACTATAATATTAATTTAACTCAAATCTTGATTATAAACATAATTTTTAGTTTTGCCTCCAGGAGCAAGAACAAATAAATTCTCCCTTGAGCAAACAACATAAGGTTGTCCGTGGGAGAAACATTATGATCTCAAATCCACTCCGCAGGACTTAATAGACTGCGCCTGTGACTTGTTGATCGTGATCGAGAGTGCAAATCTCTCTGGAAATTGCAAAAACGTAAAAGGGAGATCCGTTGGAATGAGTGGTATCCGTGGGATTAAAAACTGTTTCACCCTCTCCCTTTCCTGTTAAGATAGTCGCTTCAATTACATTGCCCAGCATCTTCCTTACACACAGCCTAGTTTTTGCAAAGTTTGAGGGGTCGAGGATCTGTAGTAAAGTAGTTGGAGATCTCACTTTAAGTAAAATACGATGTGATGGTAAGTGTGTTTAGGGACTCTGGTGGGAAATTTACGACCTCATCGGCATCTACTGAGGTATCGATATCGACTGACTTGTATTCAGTGACTACGCCTGGTAACATGGCAAATATTTGATTGTTTCTTCATTTTTAGCAGCAAGAATGGTCCTCTCTCGCAACAATTTTGGACATTTTATTTTCATCCCTTCTCACCCCCATGCCGATGGGACTGAACTTGGACTTAAACGGCATCGGGAATGTAACTTTTCATCTCAGAGACCCTGAAAACTATGGACTCCACACTAATATTGGTCGATTTCGATTATTTTTATATGTCACCCCTTCCCACCCCCACCCCTAGGGGTGCTATGGATGTCGTACCCCACAGTAATTTTTCCATATTGTAAGTCATATTTGTATCAAGCTTGGTTGAAATTTCTCCAGGCGTTCCAGCTTTATGCTGGAACAGACATATACACATACATCCATTTATATATATATATATATATATATATATATATATATATATATATATATATATCTTTTGGTGAAGGCCAGCACTTTTTTTTAAGACCAGCACCAGGGTCCACCCAGTCTCAAGAAACGGAGAGGAAGGGGGTGGGGTGTTGTCTCTGGGAAAGTAAAAGCAAGGAGAAGAGGCGCTGGTCTCCCTACTTCAGACCTCTGAGACTTTAAAGCGTGAACGGACAAACACTCAGCACTTCATAGCCCTACGTCACGAAAATGCCGTAGACATATTTGTTTTAATATGAATTGGACATTTCTAAAGTCGATCGACATTTCTACATCTTCGGCCTCTTTTTTAACAAAATTAAAATGTGTTGGATATTAATCTGTTCTTGGATTCCATATAGTTACTCTGGTCAAAATGTAATCATTAATCCCTGAGTTAAGCTAGCAAATAAATAAACTTTCTACTGAAATTACTATTAGAACACAGACTGCATCTAAATTTACATGTAAACTGAGTTACGATGACAATCAAATCCAAATATCTCAGGACCATTAGCTTTCGTAAAACATTTCATTTAAAACAATCGGTAATTTCTACAAACGATGCCTTCCTATTACAGACGAGGAAAACTTTTTCTTCTTCAGCTTTCCAAGCCATTAAGGCTGTTTGCTTCAGATATAAGTTTCGCCTCCATTCTTCTCTGTTCCTAATCTTCCCTTATATCCTCTTCTATGTTGTCTTTCCATCTCTCTCGTGGTCTATCCCTTGGTCTTTTTTTCTTCATCTCCTATACATACATCATTTTCGTTTCTCTGTTCTCTTCCATTCTTTCTACATGCCCAACCAGCGTAATCTGTTCTGTTTCAAGACATTTGTAATTCTTTGGGATTTAAATAAACTGTTCAATTTGGTGTTCTTTCCATCTTCCTATTCTCCACTGTTGGAATTCTTTATGGGCCCAAAGATTCTTCTTAGGATCTTGTTCTCAAAGGTCTGCTATTGTTGTTTATCTTTCTTTGTTGTACTCCACTTTGTTTCTGATCCTTTAATTTTAACAGGTGTTGCAAGTCAAAGTATATATTTTATTACATATTTTTACCTTACTTTTAATTTCCTCGCTTACTATGTTGCTTCTGTTGAAGATTGTGCCCATATGTATTTCTCCGCTTTCCTACTGATCATATGTTCAACATTTATATAATCTGAATCATTCTCTTCCTGGTCTCTTGATATATTCATATACTCTGTCTTATCTTGGTTAATGGCCAGACTAACATCTCTCAGGTGCATGCAGGTAATGGATAAGGAAAACATGCAGGGAAATTTTCAGAAATGTTACTAGAGTCAGTAACTGGAGGATTGTTGTATATTTAATTAATAATGCCACTCCAGTTATGAATGGTCCTTCTTGAACAAAATAAAAATATGTAAATGAATTACTGTTCAATAGAATGTTAGGGCTTTCTCAATTGTGATCATGCACACAGGGGAATGCTTACTCCATTGCAATCTTTTACTTTGATGCCATGCGGATATGCGCACTCAGACCCTAACACGAAGTCTTCTGTGGAAGAATCTAATGAGTTCATCACATTCTGGAGAAAGCTGGGAACTTCATCGCGATGATTTGGCTCAAGATTAAGCGTGAACTTGCAAGTGAACACTGAAGAAAAATAGGAAAGAAAGAGAAGAATGGTAACAAAGAATGTGCTGTAAGACACGATTAGCAACGTTCTGATTTTAAAAAAAAACGGATGTTTTTAAAATTATATTGTAAGGTCCTGTTAATCACTCTCTTATCTCTCCACCCATGCAAGATTTTTTTTTATGTAGTATTAATCAGAACTTCTAAATTGCTTATGTTAATGTGTTTTTATAACTTTTAATTTTATAAGGATATTATTTGGAATATTAAAAAACCAGATAATAATTAGCAGTTTGTCATTGCACAATCGCTGAATTTACATTTACTCTTCTTATTCTGCTTTCGCTCTCAGAATGGGGTTTGTTGTACTGTCACAGTTTGCAGCTAAACTATGATATCTGCTCCTTTCGGCCGCCACATACCTCTTCGGTATAGTGTATTTTTAGGACCGGGCTTGTACTCACATTTCGATCTCTGTTTCTTTAGATAGACTTATTTCTGTTATCAGAGCCACCACAAGGAGGTAGGATAGAGTCTTAGCCAGCTGTCGTTCGATAGAACTGACTCAAGCACTCAGTTGTATGTCTCTGACTTCTATATTATTAAGCTACAGTATTTGGCTTCTTTTTTTCAGGCACATAAATATGGTTTAAAAGAAGGATGTTGAAGGTACCATGGACAGCCAAGAAAGCCAGTGAAGAAGTCTTAAGAGAGGCTGGAGTTAAAAAGCAAATTATAGCAAAGATCAGAGGCAGACAAGCAAGATTTATAGGACATTTCCTGAGAAGAGGAAATTTGAAACACACTGTGGCAACTGAAAAAAAATGAGGGAAGAAGAGACAAAGGAAGACAGAGAGAGAGAGAAGTTACTGAATTGGCTGTCAGTGTGGCTAGGAAAAAAAGTCACCGGCGGATCTCATAATCAACGCAAAAGACAAGGAATTGTGGAGAGAAATGATCGCATACGCCACACGGCAAGGCACTTAATAATAATAGCATAAATATTATGAATGGAATGCTTAAGGACATATTACTATTAAATACATATATGTAAGACTTCAGATCAAGATGGCGGGTACATAATAAGAGGTAAACTATTTGCGTAATGTTTCCCCAAGCTAGCAGATGTTTTCGTCATAGATCTGACCCGCTTTGTGCCTGAATTTGTCCGTTTACACGGATATGTAGCATTGTTCGGTGCGATCCACTCTGAGGACTACAATGATAGAGGAAACTTGTATTTTTCTTTGTCGGCGACCTTGTGACCACGACGTTTATATATGAAGTCCACACGTGACTTCGGCGGCGCAACGGAGCACGTGCCGCATGGCTGGTATTACTTTCAACAGCGGAAAGAACAACCATTAAACATAAAAAGACATGCAAACGTACTGTAGGCTATGTACACACCCAAAGGAAAAAATGGCTGAACGACAACACCTGGACAAAAATTCAAGAAAGAAAACAGGCCAAACTAACCCTTTCAGCTGCAAAAGACAAAATATCGTTTGAAGCCAGTAGGAAAAACTACAACTCGATGGATAAAGAAAATTAAAACCAATGCACAAAAAGACAAACAAAACTACTTACATAACCTGGCCACTGAAGCCGAAATAGCTGCCAGAAACGGAAACAACAAAACGGTTTACCACATCATGAAACAGCTATGTAAACATTCGCACGCAGGCAACACAGCCATCAAAGACAGATAAGGTAAACTATGACATCAGAAGAAGGTACTAAAAACGATGGGCTGATCACTTTAAAGAAATACTAAACAGACCCCAACCTACAACTACTCCCAACCTGGACCAATAATTAAACATGCCCCCCTTTAGATACCCCATGTGACACATTCTCAATGGAATAAACGGAAACCGCCATAAAAAAAAAACTGAGAAACAACAAAGCTGCTGCCAGGGACGATGAGATCTCCGGAGCAAAGCTTAAAGCAGCAGATGACAACACACTACAACACCTGCTACATCTGTGCAATGAAGTATGGATAAACGAATCCCCACCAAAGGAATGGAGAGAAGCCTTTATTCTTAAACTGCCTCAAAATGGGGATGTGTCTGACTGCATTAACTGGCGTGGTATCACCCTGCTTTCAATACCAGAAAAACTCCTTTGCAGTATGCTGATAGAAAGACCCAGGAAATCATTGGATGTCAGACTTAGAGAAGAACAAGCAGGGTTCAGACCGGTCCTGCGTGGACCATATATTTACACTCAGAACTATCATAGAGGAATCAATAGAATTTCAGTCCCATCTCATCATCAACTTCGTGGACTTCTAAAAAGCCTTCGACAGCCTCTACCGACCCACACTGTGGAAACTTCTTACAATCTATGGCTATCCGCCCAAATATGTAAACATAGTAAAAGCCTTCTACAATGATTCACGTTCCTGTGTAAGAACAGAATCTGGCTACTCTGATTGGTTCCCGGTGGAAACAGGTATAAAACAAGGCTGTGTCATGTCACCAAGGTTGCTTCATGTCACCAGTAATGTCACCATTTGGGCTAGCAATTGATTGAGTAATGCACACATGCACTCATGATACATACCTGGGCATTAAATGAATTAACAACAAATCACTGGAAGACCTAGACTTAGCAGACGATATGGCACTTCTGAACTCCACACACGCTGATGCGCAAGAGAAAACAAACCGACTCCAAAATATCTCTAAACAAATTGGCCTCGAAATCAACTCAGCAAAACTAAAGTTTTTTTTATCTCACCAACAAACCAGACAACATTAAACTTAATGGCCATGCCCTTGAAAAAGTCACTAGTTTTACATACCTGGGAAGCAAGTTAACACCCGCAGGAGACATTTCAACAGAAATTACGACCCGAATTGCTTTAGCATCAAACGCTTTCAACAAGCTAACATCTCGAAATCAAAACAACTCGGTAGGCACACGAAACTCGAGATCTTCAACTCCTGTGTAGTGCCAGTACTAACCTATGGTTGCGAGAGTTGGAGAAAATCCCCAGCAATGGAAAAGAGACTAGATGCTTTTGAAAATAAGTGCCTTCGAAGACTGCTAAATATCTGTTGGTACGACTTCAAATCGGTAACATCAATAAAATAAGAAACTAAACAAGACTACGTATCAAACTTTATCAGAAGACGTCGCTGGAACTACATCGGCCACGTACTTAGAATGGAGGAAAAACGACTCCCACACCAAGCATTTACATGGTCACCAGGGGGTAAAGGAAAGCGGGGAAGATCCAAAGAAACACTAAGAAGAGTTATCACCAACGAGTGTTCAACAATGCTCACCAGAAACACAGAAGATCTAAAGCAAGTAGCAAGGAATCGCCAGACATAGAGAGCTTTATTCTCCGCCCTATGCGCCGCCTTTGGCCCAAGAGGATCAAATAACTAACTAGACGTATATGTGATAGAATAACAACGACGCCATCTGCCCATTGTGCCCGATGGACCGAGGATAGACCCAGAAATCGTGGCGAGGAGACACATCAATCAGATAGAAAGAAGAAGCGGCATCGAGACGTAACAGTGAGAAAAAAAGAGAGCAGTAAAATGTAGAAAGCCAATGAAATCTCTAGGGCAGATTAGCCATTAATGTAAGGGTCATAACCAGGTAAGTACGAATACCTGCAGTACCTCCACCCCCCCCCCCCCCCGAGTGTCTTGTTTACAGCTCACATGAATTTAGAGGTTAAAAAAACCTCGTGATAAATGAATTAGAAATTTTCTGAACTTAGTTTACTAGAGAAACTTAGTACTCCACGAGATTTTGTACTTAAATATAGAGCAAGCTTAAAATGAGAGTGTGAAATTCACGCAACTGTTGATAGCGTGTGAGAAAGTGAGAATCACGGGACAGTTGGGGGTTATAGCAGAGATTATAAAACTGATATTTGGGAGCAGGAGAGCGAGAGATAGCCAGAGCATGGATTAGGTCAGAGCCAAGTTGATAGTTATGAGTTAGTCAGTGTTTTGAGTTATTTCAGTTTTTTTTAAAGTTGGAACTGAGGTTGTATTCAGTGTGAATTGTAAGTATGTAATGGAACTGAGGTTGTATTCAGTGTGAATTGTAAGTATGTAATGGAACTGAGGTTGTATTCAGTGTGAATTGTAAGTATGTAACTTTTCTTATTTTTTAACCATGGCTCTGTTCCCACATGGCGAAGTTGTTCTCTCGCAAGGAAGCTTTTTCTGTCACTGTGTTCTATGTTTCCTGCCTTGTAGCAGTGATGTTTATTCATCCTCACAGTTTCACTCTTCATACTATCCATTAATAAACTTGTGTTGTCTAATGTAAGACTACACCACTGGCTTTGTTGAAACCCTCACTGATTGACAAGTTTTGTTTATGTTGGGAGACTGCCAAGTTCAGTTAAGTTGTTGTATCAGTATTCTTCTATGGAGTTATGACCCTGGGAGTCTTGTTGAATTTTCTATAACAGAGGAAATTATGTTGTCTTTTATCACCAACAACAAAAAGTAATTTCTATAATGAAAATTTGTACTCCACAAGAAGACTAATCATCCAGCATAATACTGGTTTATCTCAGAGAATAAAACTGAAGTACACTAACAGTGGATACTAGAACTGCAGGAGTGCCAAACAAAGGAAAGCTGATTTGGAACGTCTCCTTCACGAGTTTGATATTCCCCTCTTTCAGGAGATGCAGACAGAGGTTCTCAACTATCCCAGATACATCTGCTACTCTAGTCCAATGTGTCAAACGCATCACGAATAGGCGTTCTAATCAGAAAGGATTTTCCCCACTCTGTACTGGACATAAAAGAATGGGGGAATCACAACGCAGAGTTACAGGGAATCCAGATCTCACTGAATGGCAGTAACTGGAGTAAGGTTAATATCTATCTCAGCAAAAATTCCTTAACAAGTGAAGAAAACTAACTTTCATGGAGACCTAGAGAAGCTGATTGGGGACAAACTGATAATCTGCGGGGACTTCAGCGCTCGAAGTGGACACTGGGGCAGTCTTCCAATTTATCCCCATATATATGTATATTTCTGCTGCCTTATTGTTTTTTTCAGTTGTCATCCATTTAGATTTCTTTGCATTGAGATAAAGATTTTGCTCCTCACTATTCTTATGGACTGACAAATTAGTTTTTCCATTCCTTTTTGTGTTATGGACAGTAATACTGTGTCATCAGCATATCTAATTGCTGGTATTTCATAACCTCCAATTTTAAGGCATCATAATATTCGTTGTCTACATCTTCTCTAACATTCCTCAATATATTTTCAGTATACACATTAAATAAGTAAGGTGACAATATGCACCCATAACGGACCACTTGTTTTATATCAAACCAGGTTGCTGCTTGTTGGCCTAGATACAACAGTGATATTAATTGTATCACATGTGTTGGAAATCCAATTTTTTCCATTATTTCTACAACGTTTTTGGTGTTGTACACAATAAAATGCCTTTGAATAGTCTATAAATGATAAATATAGATTCACATTAAATTCTCTGCATTTCTCTGTTATCAGTCTTATATTGAATATATGATCTCTTGTTCTTCTTCCTTGACTAAAACCAGCTTGGACATATTGATTTTTTCTTCTGTTCTCGTACGAAGTCTACTCATTATGATTGTAATATAATTTTACTGGCATGACTAATCAGGAAAGGAATGTGCTACAATCTATCATGCACTATGTAAAAAGATATGGCATTCAGGTATTTGGCCAAAAGAATGGAAAAGAACTGTATTCATACCACTGCCAAAAAATGATAATTTGAAATTATGCACAAACTACAGAACTGTTGCCCTGATCAGTCATGCCAGTAAAATTCTGTTAAAAATCTGTAGCTTGTGCATAATTTCAAGTTACCCTTTTTCGGCAATGGTGTGAATATAGTTCTTTCGCATTCGTTTCCCAAATATCTTCTTCTTCTTCTTCGTTCCTCTCTACCACAAAGATCGCCATGTGACCCTACTGAATTTACTCCTGTGGTCTCCGAGAAGGCCACAAGAGATCCCAGAGAGGACAACAAGATGTTTAGAGTATCACGAGGCTTGGACCTGTATTCTCGGTGGGTCGCAGAAGCGGGGTTGTGTTACACTGTGGTTTTCGCTGCACCTGTTTAATCTAGAGTTGGAGTTTCTCACCGGAAAACGTCGACGTTTTTTTTTTGGATATCCGTATATCACCGCCGGGTGAGAGGTGGTAGCCCATGAAGTCCAGCGTTGGACTTTCTCACCGGAAAACCTCAGCATGATTAGGATACGCATATATCCCCGTTGGGTGAGAGGTGGTTGCCTATCTAGACCACAATGGTCCAGTGTCTCTGACCAGCATTTTGTATCGCTACCCTTCCTAGCTGTGGCCAGGACTGAGCTTTTGTCCGGGAGTAGGAATCCTCGCCATTTGTGAGTTTCACCCCTGGGTTGAGCCGGTTTATTATCCCAGTATGGGCGTGTTTAGGACGTGACCGACTTCCAGAGCGTAGGTATCGTGACATGCGTAGTCATCGAGTTTCACCCTGGTTTAAGCCGGTTTAGGCATATTTCACCAGTATGGATGTGTACCGGACGTTGCTGGCCTCTAGGGCAGAGGTGCTGTGGTATGAGTAGCTCTCGTCGCGATACTTCTGGACATACCAGTTAATCTTTACTTTATCCTTTCCATCATCTTTTCACAGCGGCGCCGCAAAACAACCCTAATCGCGTTTTCGCATTTTCTTCATTGGCCGGGAGGAGTTTCACCCCACGCGCGGCAGCCGAAGAATCTCACCAGCAGAGTCTTAGTTTAACCCCTGGGTTAAGCCGATTTAGCCAATCTGCCCCAATATGTGTGTATACAGGACGCGGCCGGCCTCTAGAGCAGAGGTGCCGTGATTTGAGTAGTCCTGATCTCGAGACTACTGGTTACTTCACTTAACCCTTTCATCACTTAATCCTTTCTTTTAAGCTACCAAACAAGACTCTCATCTACCCGAAGCGTCTGGTTTTCAGGCGTCAGATATTCGCCTTCCCCCCTTCTCCTGTCACTTTGAACAGTTCTGCCACGACAAAGCCAGGAGCTGGACTTGACTGTCAGAGGCTGTTTGAGACGCACGCCTCGGAGACATTTAATTGGAGTGGAGAGCGTATCCCCGACCCCACTTCTGGCTATAACAGTCCTTAGAACCTCCCAAATACCTGATTGCCAGTTCTTTTTACTATGCGCTACTTGCTGTAAATGCCCATCATGAAAGTAAGGCACAGGTATTACGCAAATAAAGACGTACCTCAGGATTGCCAGCACAGCAAAGCACCCCCTTCTACCCAGCAAAGGACAGACGTGTCGAGCTCTCGAGATCGCGGATGTCCGAGGCAGTCTGCGACCTAAAGCAGATTCCCTTAGAACTGGAATTGACTAAAGTGTCAAATATGTTTATTATTGTTGTTTAGTAGATATTCATTTATATATGTATGTAGTTACTTCTGTACTGAGTGAATGTGTAAGAGCGAAAGTAAATGTTATATTTTATTTGATGTCTCTCAGATTCAATGTTGTTATGTTTGTTATATGAACAGCATATTTGTAGAATGTCTGGAATAGAGTGAAAGATGTATGATAAAGGGCAGAATGTCAGACGGGCCTGCGTGCCCAATTCTTAACCCTTTTGAAATAAAGATCAATCAATCAATCAATCTTCTTAAGAAGACTTCTGTTCACTGCACACGATCTCGATATCTATTCACTAGCTCTCCTAAATATCTGCATATCATCTAGCTCGTAGTTCCATCATATCAACAAGACTATCTGATTCCGTATCTCTCCGTCTTTTTCGCAAGGTGCGCTTCAACTAAATCTATTTCTCTAAATCTCGTACTATATCTATCTGTAGCTGTTTGTCAATTCCTATCTGCACATCTCTCCTGGTTTCGATCTACCTATCTGAGTCTGTGTATTTTTTTCTTTTGGCATCCGCAAGGGCGCTGCTAGATAAGTGAACCACCTGGCAATGGTGAGGGTTTTTGGATTAAACTTTTCTTAGCCTGGGTGGAAGGACCACCTTGTACCTTCCGTGCCAGAGAAGCGTATCCTCATTGAATCATATTTCACAATATGGGAATGCCAGTATCGCTGAGTCTCTGTATACCGGAGTGGTTTTTTTTACACCGCATGGTGCTGCTAGATAATTGTACCACGGTGAAGTGGTGAAGGTTTTTAGATTAAAAGCTTAGCCTGGACAGAAGGACCACCTTGCTGATCATGGTACCTTCCGTAAGGACCACCGTGTTGATCATGGTCGTCTTCCACGCCAGGTAAGTATATCGGAGTGTGTTCGTCGTATCTTAGTATCTTCGTGTCCGCCTTTCTGTCTGTACGTCAGTCTCCTCGTTATATCTCTAAGTCCGGTTTAATGTACTGACCAATCGATATTTCTGATCCGTCTCTAATTGGAACAGTGGATTCGATATACCTACCGATTGGTTCCTGAGTCATAACCTGCCAGTTTAATGGTGTCGAATGTCCACCCCATGCCCTTGGCACTTTCTACCTGTAACTATTAACTGATTACTAGTCCTGTTTATTTATTCGTCGTGTCTGTTTCGTAGACTATCAGTCACTAACAAGACTTTTGGCTTTTCTTAAATCCTTCTAGCGTTCCCTGTCCATTATCAGACTTTGGGCAAGTTCTTCTTGAGCGCTTGTGGTCTGTCTGTCTTCTTATTGTTCCGTGCGCCGACTGTTAGTCGTCACCTGTTACTTCACTTACCGGATGGTCATGTCGGCCTATTTTACTTTTCCTCAGCATGTCTCTTTCTCGCTGTGTTTGTTCTTTCTGTTCGTCTATTTCTTCTGTTTACATTTATCAGAGTCCTGTCGTAATGGCATATCACTAGTATCGCGAGAATAGGTTTTCTATCTTGCTCTCTAAGTGTCCTATCTAACTTTTCTTACTTATTTTAATGTTAACTCTTACAACTAAAATATGTTCATAACTATAATCATAAGTCTAGTTTACAAGTCATTGTATTATATATGCAGAATCTAATGAAGATCGTTATCCAGCTTGGCCGTAAATGGGGAGACTTAGCTCAGAGTAAAGCAGAAGCCCAGGTACAGGAGTAGATTCAGCATCACTCCAAACCACGTGACCCTGTGATCTTCACAGACGGGTCAGTGGCACGAGATCCAAAAGTGGACGTGCCTATGTTGCCTATCGTAACCGTAAACCAGCTGCGAGTAAATCAGAAGCCTATGCAACTTCCACTTCGAGCAAAAGAATGGATGTGCAGGCAGCATCAGAAGCATTTTCCTGGTTGGTTGAGGAGGATAACAGATTTCCAAAGCATGTTACGAAAAATCAAGAGACATTTATTCCGCAGGGAGTGGATCCAGCTTTTAGAGGGCTCCTGTTATCCAATTTGACATGGATATACTGCGCGGGTCATGCGGGAGTCAAAGGCAATGAGAAAGCGGACAGACTGCCAGGCACGGCACCAATTCAGGACACTAAGAATGGACAAGAAGGAGACTGCAAGGGCCACCTTGAATAGGCTGCATATGGAGGACGATATCGGGTTGACTGGCGACAATCACATCAGGAGGATGATCGAAATGGGGGAGATGAGGGGGAAGTGCACGTTTTCCCGAAAGAAGTGGTTTAGCGCGTGAGTGACTGGCTCCATCAGCAGGAGCTCACTTAAGTGGATGCTGGAACGGTACGCAGAGCACATATGAGATTGCCCAGAGCGCAGGGATGCTAGTTTCTGATTACAGTTAAATTTACACATATGTTTAAACACACAAATGTTCAGGTTGTGTGAAAAAGATCTTCATAGATGCTGATTTTTAATGTGCTTTATTTAACACATTTACATTCATGAGAAGCTTCATTTGTCAAATTTTATGTCAAATCCATGCAACTTAGTGTGAGCACCATTCCCTGCTCCACAAACGTTATAAAAGAACTCCATCTCTGTTAACGCAGAAGTAAAGATTTTGGACTGGCACAGCACAACACCTTTTTTTAGATGTACGCCTGTATCCCACAGTAATGTCCTGAATAAGAAGTCAATTGGAGTCAAATCAGGATTAGGGGAGGGTCAATGATTCGGTGTGCCCCTGTCAGTTCATCTTCCATTGAACAGGCCGTCAGAGCAGCATTCGCACTGTCAGCTAGGTGTCCTAGATCTTGCTGGAAAATTAAACTCTCGGTGTCCTAGATCTTGCTGGAAAATTAAACTCTCGGTGTCCTAGATCTTGCTGGAAAATTAAACTCTCCGTGTCCTAGATCTTGCTGGAAAATTAAACTCTCCATATCCTTCGGTTACCGACAACAAAATGCCTGACAGGGCTGCATGCACAGTTCCCCACTTTTTAAAAATAAGTTCTTTCGAAAAGCAAGAACTTTAGAGCATTTTGATGTTCTGTACTCCAAACAGTGGTCTCCTAGAAGAACGATGATCCTTCAGTGTTGTCGGAGTTGGTGCAAAAAAATCAAATACTGATCCTGTGACTGTCGCGGACATATTCCACCATAGCATGTTGATTCTCTTTAGTACAGCTCTTTGCATATGTGACTGTTAAGGACTCCAGAAGTGTGAAAGCTCATCATAAAACGATATCTTCTGATAATTCTGACAAAGCGTAACATGATCCAGCGTAGTATTGTCAGTTTAGCCTCTTGTGGTATCACTGGGTTTATTTTAATGATCAAGCTGCAATTTGAAGTTTGTGCATCGCGTCATGCAATTCACTCACATTTTTGCCAAGTACAAAATGCATTTAACATCAAACAATTGTTTAAGGCTGCACGGGAGTGTTAGTTATATTTGATAATATTGTTAACAGTTGGCCTTAGACAATTCATTTGAAAACACCGTTATATGTTGTCTAACAGTCAATTCCGATATTCCTATTAAAATAAATCCGAATAGCACAATTTAAAATATCATCATCATCATCATCAGATGCCACGCCGACTGGCGTTGGCTATTATGGTTCTCCGAAGTACACGATCCTTCGTACAGGCCATCAGCTCAGTTGGTGATCTCCTCTCACATCATCCCGTCAGTCTGTCCAGTATCATTTCTCTTGATCTTCGTCTTGATCTTCTTCTCTTTATTTTCCTGTTGTTATAATATTTTCAGTCCCCTCTCTTCTTATTGCATCTCATATGAAAGTACATTGTCTCTCTCTTATTTTTTTTTTTGGACAAAAGTTTTTTTTTGTCTCTCCAACTCTTCTCATACATTCTTCATTAGTTAATTATTTTTGCTGTCCAGGGGATTCGCAACATTCTTCTAATAAACCACTTTTCTGCTGCTGCCAATGATTTTTATGCAGACCTGCCTATTGTCCATGATTCACTTCCATATAACAAGACAGGTTCAATATAGCATTTTAGGACTCGTTTTCTAACATTCATTGATAAGGATGTGTTGGATCATATGTTTCTCATTCTCTGAAATGCAGTCTTTGCTTGGCTTGTTCTGTTCCTGATTTCTTTTCTGCATTTCCTATCTGAAGTTATTACTACTCCAAGGTATTTGAATTTCTGCACCTGCTTTAGAATAGTTCCGTTTAATTTTATACTGCATGTTGGTGGATTCTGTTTCTTAGATATAACCATAGTCTCTGTCCTTTAATAATCTTCCATGATCACTAAACGATTGCAGAACTTATTGTAAAATGCACTAGCTAAACCTAATTGAAATTTCAAATGTTTTTAAATGTTTGGCTTATTTATTGCACTATTGGAAAATCTAATAGAGATTAAATATGAGTGTGTGCCAAAGTCATTTTTTAAGTGTATAAATATTTTAAAATGAACGAAAGGCTTCGATTGAACTTTGTTCAACTTCACAGTGATGTTGGTTTGTGTGGGCCAAGTCGGCCGATGTTTCTAGTGGTGAGATTTTTTTTTTCAAGTTGTGAAAATAGTTTTTTCCAGCTCTGTGTGGTTAACGTTTGAGGACATGCTTGGCGCGCAGAACTGGCAACAGAAGGTGATAATCCATTGCTTTTCGAGTGCGCCATTTCAATGATGCAGAACCCGATGAGATAGTCGAAGCAGTGAGAGTACTAGCATTCTCTAAAAGTAAAATTGGCGTAGGTAATAATTTTTCTGCGTGGGAAAGTAATTAATTGTGCTTTTGTAAAGCAAAAGTTGTCCGTAAGTAAGTATCGGTGTTCGCCACATGCCGTGGAAAAAAACTGATGTATGTGCACTATACCCAACGCAGAGAAAACCCAGGCGACTAGATAGTCTAGTCTTGAGTTTCACAGAGTGTGGATGTTGTGCTTGCCTTGTCGGTTATGGATGCGCCGTAAACAGTTTGAGTGCATAAAGTTATGTTTTTTTTTTGTTCTTTTCTGTTCTTAAGGTGGCAATCGTAATTTTACCGTGCCCAATTCATGATCGCCATCCATCTCCTTGTTTGACTGCGTTTCATACGAAACTGAAAGTGTAGATAAATAAGAATGAGATAATTTCTTGTATGATCCATAAACGTGCTGTATCTGTCTGATTCCCTGCTGCTTGACCACTTCATCACCATTTCGTGTTTTTATCATCATCATGTGCAGATTAAATATCATTCAGTGTTCAACAATGACGGCAGATTCCATGCTTTCTTCATCGTTGTAACAGAGCTGACATCTGTCGTCCTGGGTTGCCTGCGAAGAGCGCGCCATCTGTAGGGTCTGTATGTGTACTTGGAGTTACGTTTGACATTTTATTTACCCGTTGTGGTAGAAGCCCTACTGCAACATCTTTATTTTAAAAAAAACAACTTCTCAATCCTTCACCTGCCTACACCTGATATAAAGTCGCTATCTGTATAGAAATACCGCGTACGTGTGTAGCAAATAAAATTGATTCACTTTGCAAGTAATTCCTCTTTCAGGAAATATTAACAAATCGTATTACTAAAAGATCAAAGTAGCCGAATTTCTTAAGTGGAATATGGCGTTTCACTTTATTAAATTTATTTCAAATATCATTTGAAAACTTCACTGACTGGTATTTCATGAAAAGTGATACTTTTTTTTAAAGATTTCATTTAGATAATTTTATTTTAACAACTCAAATTTTCAGCACGTGTAGATAATTTAAATTTCATTTTTTAAAATAAGCAATTAAAATTCAGTTTTGCTAGCGCAGTTACAGGTGTTACTGAAAATATTTTTAGTTTGCTGTACAACACTGTTTCGGCCCGAACTCAGTGGCAACGATTTGAATATTGTTGTTCAAATGGTAAAACAACTTATCTGGTGATGTCTCAGTCATATGAACAAACCCAGTATAGTTGTCACCATCAGCCGTCCTTTTTTCAGGTCAGACTCGATGTAATTAGTTAATTATGTGTATATATTTATACATTTTGTACATTCTATTTTACATATTCATGTATGTATATTTATATTTACTGAAAGAGGAATTATGCTTTACTACTTTAATTAAAAATAAAAGACTTCCTTGTGCTAAACCCTGCGATACATCTATTTTGTCTTGTCGATGCTGGGTGTGGCAATGACATGTTCTTTATTACTTCTTCTGCCGTATTGTAAACAGTATTCCTAATTAAAGTAACACTGCCGAGACCTGTTACCAACTTCAGTTTGATTGGGCAAAGATGCCCCATGAATGACGTCCGCTAGACTATCTAATACGGAACATGTGAACTTGTTTACTGGAATATGATCCCGATTACGCTTTTCTTTGCTCCGTATCCGTGCAAAACGGATCTTTCTCCTGACTAAATATACGATACTTCTCCAGACTAATTACTGGTAACACCTACGAATCGAAAGTTCGCTTTACGTCACTTCGCTTTTACGAAAGAACAGCATTATAACCCATTTTCACTGACCGAAGGAAATCTGAAGAGCATTGTCACTTTTATAGGAGAAAAAGATCCCACAAAAACAAAAACCAGAAACCGAAAATATCGTCGATTGTTTTGCAGCGAGACGTTGTAGAGGCAGCGCACACGCCAAGAATCACTTCCCCATTAGCCTACTCGACATCTCCTCATCGAGCCATCATAGACCTGAACTGTCTGTGACACTGTGAGCATGCGTGCTTTATATCGATTTATTCTGAACATCCATTAGCAAGATATATCCCAAGATATCAGAAAAGCCTAATATAACTCTTTAGGTAGGTTAGCATAAAACTGGACATAATTAATCGTTTCGGTCGTTATTTCTACTTTATATAGATTGCGTATTTATCATATCATTCCTGCTTTTACTACACGTTAGTGCTGTTTTAGGTTGTATATGTCATTTTGTGAGATTTGGCAGCTCTTTCTTTTCGGTCCGAGAAAGCTCAGAAAAATTTTCCTACATAAGTTAATGTTACTTGCTTCTTCCCTTTATGTCATTTCAGCTTATGTGTTTCATAGGAACGCTCTACTCTCAAGTAGCGAGCGAAAGTTATTTACACAAACTATAGAACAGATCTTAAAAAGCTACTTCATGAACATTCACAATAGATGAATTTGCATTGCTACCGATACGGACATAAATAAATAGAGTACAGTGTATATATATATATATATATATATATATATATATATATATATATATATATATATATATATATTACTAGATTTCTGTGAAGGAAATATTTAATTCTGTGCCGGTGTTCATTGGACCTGAAAAAGGATGCTCAAGTCTACTTTTGAATACTTGGTAATATTTGGTAATCGTTAGCCCGAATGTGAATTCATCTGGAATATTTGAAACACACGCTCCCGCATACAAACGCAGACATCTACATTGTCTCCCCACACATAGCCCTATGCGTCCTGTCCCCCATATTACAAACACAAGTAACTGTTTCGTGATGTATGTAGGAAAATTCTGATTACATGGTAGATCATATTTGTTTTGTCGATAGGACTTGTATACTTTCATCTTGTGCCATCTTCCCAGAGAAGTTTGGCTGCAGTGGATTTCCAAATTGTTATGTCCCTTGTGTTGGAGATGTTTTGAGCTGAATCCCGTGCATTTGTTGATGTCCACTCATCGTTGTCGGCCTCTTGCTTTTTTCTCTCTCCACATTTTTCCTTCAGTATGGTTTCCACTATTACACTGTGTCTTTTTGTATTGTCAAATATTTCAAATGTCTAGTTCGTTTTTATTTTTGTGTTTTTAATTAATTTTGTTTTCAGTTTTATTAGCTTAATACTATTTCGTTTTCTTTAATACCCCATGAATGTCCCCATTCTTATATACAAACATTTACATTTGAAAGGTCCCCATTTTCTATTCTATTCCAATATATAATTCCATGCCTGGTAGATGAGCCATTTAAATGAGTCATTTAACAACTCTCAGCTTCAGTTATGTTTTCGATGTAAGAACTGTTGTGTTTTGTTTTTCATTCTCTTGAATGTGCACTAGGTCATTTACATTCTTCTTCTGTCCAAATGTATATTACACTGACGAAAATGTGCGCACATGACCTTAGCATGATCATTTTTAGGTAAGATGCCAGGAGACACTAAGGACTTTCTGCAAGTATCTGTTCACGCTGTGTTAAAATAAATATTTTCTACAGGATACTAATACTCGCTTTGCTTAATACGATTACCTGGCCAGGAAGAATGCGCCCTTACCTGCTTGTCGCAGTGCTTACTGCTTTAGGTAAGTAAAAGAAAATCACCTGTTGTATCTGTCTTCCATTACGTAAAGTTTTGTATCAGTTTATATCAGCATAATGGTAGTGTTAAAATATTTTGTCATAAATTATAAGGCAGTAATTCTTAGTTTCGATCATGCTTAATACTGTAATAGAAATAAATATTACATCAATAATACGTAAGAAAATTTGTGAAAATCATTTCTATAAAACATTAGAATTAAATTAGAAATGACTAGAAAACCTGATTTGCATTTGACATCTCAAAACAAAGAGAATGATGTAAGAAATATATCTCTCAAAACGTGTAAATAACTTGTGTAATTTGAAACTTGGCGTAGTGAAAACAGTAATCGTCCTTGTGTGTGTGTGTGTGTGTGTGTGTGTGTGCGTGTGTGCGTGCGTGTGTGTGTGTGTGTGTGTGTGTGTTAAATAATATGCACACACACATAAATAGAAAAACGGACAGAGAGACAAACTGATGCAATAAAAGAAAGATAGAAAGGCCGACAAGCAGACAAATAGAATAGATTTAGACATATAGATCGACATATGGCAAAAAGGAACACAAATAAGTGTATAGAAACATCAGAAAATCTTATAAAGAGGTTTTAAATAATTTTTTATTCCGACATTTCAATTGTTTGTTTTATATGTGAAATTAAACAAAGCACCAGATTAACAACCTAATACGTTTTGTTACATATAATAAAATATACAGTTTCAGGTGAAAACGACCACAAGGTCACTTCAGAAATCTCCGCTTCTGAAGTTCTATCAACAAGAAATGACACTAGCGCTTCTGCAACAACGGCGGTCATCCATTCTGCAACTACAGATTCAACACTCACTAAGGGATCTTTCAACTCTTCTAACCAGCAATACGAGTTCTTGAATCCAAATAAAGACACAAAATCTTCTCTACCTGAAATTTCAGTTGGTGACACCCTTACAAAGCTGGGGATTGGAATACCGACAATCTCCACAAAAGATTCTTCAAATAAATTTTCACTCACTGACGTAAAGTCGATACTAAAGAATGAACTACAGGGAATCTCTATAAAAGATTCTTCAAATAATATTTCACCTACCGACGTAAACTCCACATTAAAGAAAGGATTACGACCAGAAGTCACCAAAAACGAATCCTCACATAAAAACTTACTTAGCGACATACTTCCGAAACTGGGGATTGGATTACCAGAGATGTTACCTCTAATATCTGCCTTTCTCCCCAAGACAAAGTGTCAGTCTGACCTGATGTACGCTGTAATTGCGGCAGTGTCTGGTGAGCGCTGGGCGCTACAAAGTAAGTCATAGATCAGAGGTTACAGCGGAACTTTTGTAAGAAAATATTCCTTTTAGATTCAAAAGTCCATTTTTCCAGCAAAAGAAATACAGTACATTTAATGATCCTAAAACAGCATTGCAAAAATTACTACATTTATTTGGAATCTGTAACTCACACCTTTCAATGATTATATATTGAATGCTAATGATCATTACCCAATCCATAATGTAACAAACAATTATATAGCTTAACCAATAGCTTGGACATGCGATATGCATATAATGGAAGCAGAAATGTTATGATTTAACAGAGCTAATGGATTAAATAGAAAATTATAGCAAGATTGGGATAAATGCAACATACACTCTGTAGCAACTGATATGAGTTTCTGGAGACAAATGCAACATACATTACATCGGAAATAATCTTAAAGATTATTGTTTATAATCCGTTTAGTGCTTGATTCATGGGGAAAGCCACGTAGTTTTCTACGAATTACTTCTCAACGGATCGTAGGAGACTACTTCCAGTGCAGAAACACGACAGCGCCGTCTATGGAAGTATCTGGGCCAGTTCGCTACAGAGGACATTACTGTGTCGTAACTGTCACAATTGTAGCCAGATCATCTAACCAGGTACGTAGTATAAAACATTTGTTTATGATCATACACGTTTATATTTAACTTTTAGAGTCACTCTCGTATCCACGTGAGAATAAGATCAACAGGTTTCCCTGCTCTCAGATTCGTTTATACTACCCAGATATTGCTTACGTGCTCAGCAAGAATTACCTCAAGCATTACTTCAAAGTCTTCCATGGTCTATAATAATAAAATACAGTCAAAATATTTTAGACATGAGAGATAGAAAAATATTAAGAGAATGATTGTGAATCAAACGCCAGACTCCAGCACTCTAGTATTCTCTAGTGTGTTCTCTAGTGGCCCAGCCACTAGAGAATAGAGCGCTATCAGCTGGGCCCTTTCCATCTCTTTTATGACTGAAATTGCAGTTTCTTTTCTCCTATTTTCTTCTGTTTACATTCCAGATTCTTTTGTCTACTTTTTTTGTAGATTAATCATGCATACTTGTCTCTAAAATGTTTCTTTACGCAACCCACGTTGTTTTCAACTTGCTAACATTGACATCTAGCTCTCAGCAGAATTATTCAACAGAATTCTCTGATATCGTCTTTATGTTTACATAACTGACTAACAAACAAGCTATTAGTACCAAAGAAAACAGCATTTAAAACAGAACAAATTCAGTCATTTCATTTGCAAATCGGAATAGAAATACGCATAGAGCAAGCTTGCGAAATCACTCACCCCTTGTCCAAAATTTCACAAGAGTGGTCTTCAAACAACAAACACGCCAGTATCGCGTGTGGCCACCGTTCGCTGCCAGACATTCGACTCACCGTTGCCTCATCGAGTTAACCAGGGTTGTTAGGATATTCTGTGGAATGGCCTGCCACTCTTATTGAAGGAAAAGGGTCAGCTGGGTGACATCAACAGGTGGAGCATGATCTGTCGAAACCCGTCTGCCCAGGACATCCCATATGTGCCCAATGGGGGAGGAATCGGGCGACCGAGCTGGCCAAAGGATTCTAATAATCTTTGCTGGTGGAGAAAATTTACTACGACCCCGATGTGGCCGTGTGTTATCGTCTTGTAGGATTGCCCCTGCACCAATGGCTTGCAAGGTAGGCTGGACAATGGGTTTTTTGTAGAATTTCATTCAGGTATCTCTAAGCAGTTAGGGTGCCATGAATGACATGGAAGGGAGTCCTGCTGTGCCTGCTGATACCACCCCAGACCATGATTGATCCCCCTCCGTAACGATAGTGGCATCATGGAATCATTCCCCTGGCCTTCTCCAAACACGGATTCTGCATCATTGAAGGACATACTAAAGCAGGATTCGTCCGTGAAAAGAATTTCACCCCACTGACACCTCGTCCAAAGGATGTGCTGCGGTGAGCTGGAGTAAGAGGTATTTTTATTGCTGTTCGTCGTGAAGCCAGCCCAGGTTCTCTTAAACACCTGTGATTTGTTCTGCCGCTAACATTGACGTGTGTCGTATTCATTAGCTGGTTTCTGAGAGTGGAAGACGTTACTGTTCAGTTGCGAAGTGTTGACAGCTGCAGGTGTCTGTCATCTTGTCTACTCGTGCAACAAGGTCGGTCTGAACGATGCCTGTCTTCTACTCCTCCGGTTGAGCAGAATCGCTCCAAATGCCTTTGGATGGTAGAATGGGACATCCCCGAAAGCCGTGCAACTTCATGACCAGATAAACCACTTTCAACCAAGGCTATGACCCGATGACCCTCAAAGGTGCTAAAACGCCTTCATGGTGGCATGGTGTTTTTGAAATGACAAAAATAACCGTAAACCACTTTAATAAAAATGATCGGAGAGTGAGAAATGTTCACTAAGGATGCCTCTTGCACATGCAGCACAAATCAGCATGAATTAATTACCTGGTGGATCATGCTGACACTTTTAATAATGCCCTAATATTTTGTATAGGACTATGCCACTGCACGTGATTTTTACACTTGTTGTGATGAACAGATGGTGTTGTTTATGCCCTGGCTGCATAGACGACTGCCTGAGAATGCAAATTAATCAAGATTCTATTTATTTACAGTTTTAGTACGGCAATCAAAATAAACATATGCTTGATATTAATGAACAGCCCTTAACCTTTGTCCACTAGTACATGATGCAAAGACAGACTTTCTGCGTGTGCTCTTTAAGTTATTTATTCCTAATTGTGTGATAAGTGTGATAGTTGTCCTGAAAGACCTTTACTACAGCCGACAACTTTCATTATATTACCTATAGTAAACTGCAGACACGGTGAAAATGTAATAAAATATGAAATTAGAAAGTGTGAACATTCTATAAGCTTGAACAATATTTTTCTAATCTTTCACTATTTATTCCTCATTTTGTTTTTGTTTCGTCTCTTTTCACTTCGATGAGACCACGAGAAAATATTTTAACGTTAACAGTTTGCGTAAGAACATGAACAAAATTACAATTCTTAAACTAGGACCAGTAATATAAGATTTGTACCTTCTTAAAGGGAGGCAGAATTGAAGGCAAAGCTACAAATCAGTTGGAAAGTGGAATGTGTGTGCCGGACACCTGTTCCGAGGAGGATATAACAAAGTTTCTCGAAACTAGTAAGGTGTGAAAGTTCCGTTGAGGATGTGCTCATTCTGAGCCCAGAACTAAGTATAAACAAACATGAATAGATTTTACTGATAAAAATACAAGGTCTGTTCCAAAAGAAAACAAACTTCTCAAATAGATCGTCAATAAGACAGCACAGCAGACTCGAGATAGCGGTGGTGCGTAACGGCGGCCTTAATCTTTAGCATTCGACGTACTCGATCACGCGGAGTCAATTAGTCATCGAGTACATGCAGCAGAGTGGTCTTGTCTCCTGTGCCTTTTGTGACTTTTCACAGGCTGAAATATGCAGAATCTTGAAGAGCAACATGTCTCCATGAAATTTTTGTTTGAAATTTTGGCAAAATCTTTTACTGAGAGTTTTCAGGCGTTACAGAATTCTTATAGAGAGAATTATTTAAGCCGCACACAATGTTATGAACGGTACCGATGTTACAAATCGGCCAGAACGTCCATCGAAGACGATTCCAAAACTGGAGGCCTTCCATGTCATAAGAGGAAGCTCACAATGTGAGCTTTGATTCGTGAAAATCGTAGCCAAACTGTCGTGAAGTTGCTGAAGAATAGACATCGGCAAGAATTCCTGTCAAGCAATTTTAACTGAAAAACTTCAGATGCATTTTGTTGCTGCAAATTGTGTGCCACATATGAGCAAGAAGTAAACCGTGTCACAGTCAGTCACGAGTTGTTGGTTAGTTCAAATGCTGATGAAAACTTCGTGAAACGTGTGATACTAGATGGAGCAAATTGGATAGATGAGTGCGATGTGGAAAGAAAGTGCAGTAGTGGCAGTGCCCAAAAAAGCACGTCAGAGTCGATCAAAAGTAGAAGTGATGCTGATCGAGTTTTGTGACTGAATAGGCTTCGTTTATATTATATGTTCCACATGGTTAGATGGGTAGGCCTGCTTGAGTGGAATGCAGCGTTTGGGAAAGGCAGCGCAGCGAAGGCCTGTAGAGTGTATAAACACGACCGGATGTTACACCATGACAATGCATTGCTCACTTGTCGCTCATTATCTGTGAATTTTTGGTCAAGCACGGGATGACTCTATTCCCGCAGCGGCTCTATTCAAGAGAGCTTTGACCACCGCAGACGTTTTATTTTTTGTTAAGTTGAATCCCACCCTTTAAGGTCGCTGATTTCAAGTGAGGAAAGCGATTGAAGAAAATTCGCTACAAATTCCAGGGCGCATTTCAGAAATGGAAAAAATCATTGGAAGTGGTGTGTAAGTAGAGGAGTGGAATACTCTGAAGGCGACAAGCCTGATTAAATTGTAAGTACATTAATAAATGTTGTTTTAAAAGTGTCAGTTTCTTTTTGGACAGACCGTGTATACCAAGTATCGTGATTGTTATCTAAATATTGCTCTGAAATAGTTATTTTGCGCCAAGTATTTTTCGTTATTTTTATTTTATGTAAATTGCGTATTGATTATTTTAATCTGTTTCTCCAACGCTCTACTCATATATTTTTTCTTTTCTATGGTCATTACATTTTTTCTTGCTATAAATATACAGATGAAATGAGTGACTGATTTAAACGATACATTCGCAAATAAAGTTATAGGAAGCAGTACTCAACAGAAGGTCTTCAGTTACACAAAATCACGTAGGAAACAATACTTTCATACTATCCCACCAAGTGAAAGCATTAGTGCATCATAAGTTCCATAGACCTTGCAGTACACTATTTTCATAGGTCTCCATCTTCTTCCTGTACCCCTGATTCATTTATGTACAAAATTCTACAAAAGACGTGAATATTGAATAGAATGTTTAATTCAGTATTCTATTTCTGGGCCTCTGATATTACAGTACCATTGTATCCTAGCACACATATACCATGTAGCGATGAAATTTGATGAAAAACAACATTTTAACAGATCTTCCTCACCTGTTTCGTCTGTTAACAGAAATAAATTTACAAAACCTAAATTAGTGTCGGTAAATATGAAATTTAACAAAGACTTTCCAAATTACACGTTTATTAAAACACCGGAACACAGTGTTGTATGATTAGATCTCGAAAAACTCATTCATAAAGCACTTCTAGACGTGAGAGAAAGATAAATGACAAGAGAAGAACTTTTGCCTTAAACCACGTAAGAAGAATGTGCCGAACAGAATCTATAGAGGTATGAGATAGCACTATTATTTTATTATATTATTTTATTAGCGCAGTGTTCTCTCGTGGGCAGACGGTTGCACTTCCTACCAGAGTCCGTGGTTCAAGTCTCAAGTAATTCTCTTGTTTATTTCTCTTATGTCTAAATGTGTTTTGTGATTTTTTTTAAGGCCTAGCCATATAATACTGTTTTCCATTGCTTTACTGTGCAAAAGCCTCGTTTTTTCCTTTTTTTAAATTTTAATTTATGCACATTTATTAAACGAGCTATATTCTTTAGAATAATTTATGAAAATTATCTACAGTCAAACAGACATTATAGTTTTGTACTATAAAAGCAGTTTTATTCCTTCGCTCATCCTAATCTGTTCGTGCACAGTTTTACGTTTCAGTACAATAAAGTACAGGTAGCAGGTAATATAAATAGAATTTAGTCTCTGTAACTTTATTTTATTCTTCTGTTTCAGTTCTAAGAACACTCAACCTTTCAGACAGCCTAGATATTTATGGCACAGACTGTCGAACTGATTACGTGGAATTTAACGCTGCCACTGTTGTTGCTATGTAAGAAATACGGTTTAGTTATCTATACAAGTATTGTAATAATTTTATATACAGTAAGTTGTAGAGGTAATTCTCCGCACGTCTAGTTACAGTCAGGGTCAAATAAACTTGGACGCTAACCCTCACATAAGCCCGTGCTTTCACTGTTGTTGAACAACGCTTTGTACTGAGATTTCTTCCTTACAGAAGAAAGGGAACTCACCGATATCACTATATGATGATGGCTCAGTACTGAAATGAAAAAAAAACAAAACTCAACGAACTGGTAGAAATGTGTAACGCGAGAAGAACAAATGCTGTAACACGGCAATGCATGTTCCCATGCAGCCGCCACAGTGGTGGAGGCAGTTCCGCAGCTGCAGTTTGAACGTCTTCATCAACCTCCTTACCTGCCATAGCCAAGCACCATGTGTTTATCGTGACTTTGGTCTGCTTACTATAGAGGCTCTATTTGGTCGCAAGTTCCTCTCTGATTGTGAAGTTTTGGTGCGGACTTGGAATCGGGAAAGGCCAAAGAGTTCCGTATTCGAAGAAATTAAAAAGCTACTGAAATGATACAAGAACTACATCGATCTGTCAGTAAGAGAAAAAATCTATGAGAAAACTGACAAGAGTAACCATATAGGCCAAGATAAGAAATTTATAGAATTTGCAGTTGGAAACTTTATAACGGTCTGGAAATCAGAAATTACTGAAGGAAAAATTTTTACAGAACGAAAAATGTTGCCTAACACTTTTATTTATTTTGCTTTTCTTGCAACAAGACAGAGAGAGAGAATTTAATACAATTGACTACATTTGTAATTCAAGATAAGGTATATTATCTTTGTTTATTGTAAATCACAATTTTACAGCGACTATAGATTTATATATATATATGACACACATGCACATTCGTTTTCTATGTTTACAGAGTTCTGCTATGCATTATCGGATTTCTGATGCTCACGGGTACAATTTTAGACATCATGGTTGTCCAAAGACCAAAATGGTTTGGATCATCCTGCTGTACCTCGTCACAGAATGAACTAGAAAATTCACAAGACAAAGAAATGAGTCCAAATTGCGATCATGCAGAAACGGTCCAGACAGAGCATGCCCACAAACAGGAAAATCATTGGAAGAACTCTAACAAAAACGTTTCTAGCCTGATCGCAGGTAACGGGCTAAAAGATTCTGTTGGAGAGAAAGATTCTCTGATTGGGGAGGAAAGATACAGAAGTTTTCATCAAGGTACGCTTTAGCTTTAGTTGCGGAAATTAATTATCCCCCTTCCCTCCCCACTTCGACATGGCTCTCGTTGTCAGCTGGAGTTCTTCACTTATGCCACACAGTTTAACACCCACACAGTTTAACACCCATGATCTTTTTCTAGACCATGCTGGTCATCTCGTCCAAGGTGTCTAATAAATTTTTATATAAATCAGCAGTTCCCAACCTTTTCTAAGTGCGACCCTAAAACCAGTAATGATATCTAACTCTTGACCCTTGAATATGTCAAATTAGTAAGAATAAGAATAATTCAACTAAAACTAACTATTTCAGTGCCTTTAAAGCGACGTAACTTCGTCACTAATTACAAAGAAACTGTATGAAATGTCTGTTCCTAAATGATCAAGCATATTCGAGATGTTATAAACTCTCAAAACCCGACCACAAAACTTTTTTAAAAAAATTAATGAATTCTACCAAATGTGGTTATTGTTATTTGAATATTTAAGTCTGAAAATTATCATGAAACCATGTAAACGTTTAAAACATTTTTAGTAATTTTTAAAAGCATTTTTAATATCTTCTTCTTCAGACTTCCCTTTACCTTGAAGTGTGAAACCACTGGTGTATACCACCAGTAATTTATGCATAGAAACAGTTTTAAAGCTGAAATACTGAATATATAGTTTGAACTGTTGCGTAAATTCTCATTTTTAAACTATTTAACTTAAATTGAAGATTTTAAGATATGGAAAATAATTGTATTATTACTATTACATTTTGTATTTTCATTCATTGAGTACCTTTCTGTGTCATGTCATCGTGAATAGTTTTAGTTTCATAAAAACAGTAATTCACTCCCAACAAAAACAGTAATTCACTCCCAACTGTTAGTTTCTTGCAGAGCCAATTTGCACGAAAGTAGAAGACAAAAAAAAAATACTTTCAGAGGCTAGATGGGGCTTTTCTTTTGTCTACTCAGAAAATCATGTTAGTCGTTTTTTTCCCTGATATGTATATAGGAAGGAAATGACGTTTTTCAAAGATCTGTGAGCTCACTCTGTTTTTACTATTCTGTTCGTCACCACAGCCATGGGGAGTTTCGACTGAATATATATACTTCTTTGTAACTATCTCACAACCTTCATGATGTTCTTTTTTCATTTAAACAGTTTAGAACTCAGAGTGACCAATTATTTTTTTTAAAGTTCCATTCAACGCTAGGTTTAATAATTGCTACAATGACATTTTCATCTTTCGTTTTTCCAACACCTTTAAGACTCTAGATCTAAGGCAGTGGCTCTTAACTTTTTGCTGCACGTGGACCCTCTTTCCGACATGAAAACAACTGTAGACCCTTCATGAAAAACAAACAAAAAATAATAAATCGAACCCGGATGATGCTAAGATGTTTTTAATAGTGTTAATCCATTTATCGGTCCATGGATCCCCAAAAATTCTTCCACAAAATCTTCGAAGTACGTTCCTTCCAGCTTAATAACCACTGCTCCAAGGTCACTTTGATGCCCGTTTACTTACGCAAATCAAAAATTGATTGTACAAGAAACTCATCTCCTCTCCTTGCTTATACAGTAAAGTAAACAGTACATAGTATATCTATGTTCCAGCTTACGTCATATTCGACTTAATTACGAGGGGCGTTCAGAAAGTAATGCACCACATCGTTTTTCTCAGGAGCTGTTTATTCAAAAAGCATGACATTTATACATAAAATACAAGGATATGTCATGTAAACATCGGTATTATTCAACATATTCCCCATCAACTTGTACGACTTTACGCCAGCGCGAAGTAAGTGCATGTATTCCTAGCCCATTCCAGATTTTCTCTTGGTTATGTGGCCATTTCTTCGCTGCATGAATCACTCCTTCGTCATCTTCAAAGCTTACCCCTCGGAGTGCATCTTTAACTGGACCAAACAGATGGATTTCTAAAATTCCCGTTTCCATGGCATTGAGGCATATTGACTTAATGATTGCTTCCCGTGTTGCCAGACTTGTGTGAGGGCGCGCATTCTCGTGAAGGAGAAGCAGATCTGCTGGATTCTTGTGCGGCCGAACTCTGCGAAAATTTGATTGAGTTTTATCAATGTCTTTATGTAAACGTGCGAGTTGATTGTCTCTCCTCTTGGCATAACATCCACAAGAAGCACACCTTCAATGTCCCAAAAAGACAATGATCATGACCTTTCCAGCTGAAGGAGTTGTCTTGAATTTCTTTCTTCGTAGTGATTGCGAATGATGCCACTCCATTGACTGTCTTTTTGTCTTAGATTCAAAATGATGTGCCCAGGTTTCGTCACCTGTTATGATCCTAGCCAAAAAGTTCTCTCCATCAGCATTGAAACGCTCCAACAATTCAGAAGAAATTGCTGTCCTTTGCAATCGATGGTTATTTGTGAATCTTTGAGGAACCCCCCCCCCCCCCCTTGCGCAAACCTTAGAAAATCCGAGAGCTTTTATAACTGCATTTGCACTACCGTTGTTGACTGACAGCTTTAAGGCCAGTTGTTGAGTAGTGATACGCCTATCAGTAAGTATATTGCCCTCAGCGCATTTCACCATTTCTGCCTTGGTGGCTGTAGCAGGACGTCCACAGCGAGGTCGATCATGCAACTCCTTATCTCCACTTATTGATTCTTTGATTCTCTGAACCCAGAGACTGACTGTACTCCTGTAGACTACAAATCTTCCATACACATCACATAGACGCTTGTGAATGTTCACAACAGTTTCCTTCTCTGTAACGAGAAATTCTATGACAGTTGACTTGTAATATATACATCTTGATTGTTGTCGATAAGAAGTTAATGAGTGAATGCTTGATCACAGTTGTCCCGATTGATTACGCATTATATTTTCTTATAATTATGAGCATATGGTGGCTATACCTCCCCGGGTCATAATCATATTATTGTACTTACTGAAGCGTTTTTTTATATATAATTATTACCGCAAGTAAGGCGGGGGGTTACATGAATGATTGCTTATGTTTATTTAGAACATGCTGGGCTAATTTTGTTTGTGTGCTCCAGTCAAAGCATGCATAGTTATGAGTGTATCATGAGTCACTTGTTTTCAAACTCTTTAATGCTATGACACTTGGGAAAGAGAATTCTGTCGCCGAAAATTTATGGTTTTACTGGCGATAGCTTACAAAGGTTTACAGTTGGCATTAAGTGCAGAACAGGAAGAATTAAAGAGAGCGAGAAAAATGGTTTGAAGTATCCCAACTTGCTAAAGAGAGGATTGACTAGAAAGCCTTTGTTGATCCCTTATGCTTCATTTAGGATTACAAGTGATGATGATGATGATGATGATGATGGTGGTGGTGGTGGTGATGATAGTGGCGGTGAAGGTGGTAGTGATGATGATGATGATGGTGGTGATGGTGATGACGATAGTGATGATGATGACGATGACGATGATGATGATGATGACGATGATGATGATGATGATGGTGGTGGTGGTGGTGGTGGTGGTGGTGGTGGTGGTGGTGATAGTGGCGGTGAAGGTGGTAGTGATGATGATGATGATGGTGATGAAGATAGTGATGATGATGATGACAATGACGATGACGATGACGATGATGATGATGATGATGATGATGATGATGATGATGATGATGATGATTGCACTAAGTGTGCTTAACTTAAACGGAAATATTTTTAACTACCCAAATGGTTCGGCATATCTTTGACTCTCTTGCGGCAAACCGCTTGAAGAACACTGACATGATCTCTGGTAACTTTTGATTTACTGAAAACTGCTAAGTACATAAAGTTCGACATGCAATGAGAAGAGGGGGCATTGAAAATATTATAACAGGAAAAATAGAAGGAAGAAGATCAAGAGGAAGACCAAGAGAAATGATACTGGACAGTCTGACGGGATGGTGTGAGAGGAGATCACCAACTGAACTGATGGCCTGCATGAAGGATCGGGTACTCTGGAGAAGCATAATAGCCAACGCCAGTCGGCACGGCACCTGATGATGATGACATGAAGTTCTCGGAACCTTCCACATATTTGGGACTACTTGCATTCATGTACATTTATGCACTTATAAATATGTGTTGCACCATTTTTCTACGTGTGCACTGTACATTCAAACTGATCATCTGTTCTTGACTGATATTTTTTATATATAGGTGCAAGTAGTTATTGTACCGCTTAAATGTCTTATATTTAAGCTATAAGAGTCATATTTTGCTTTACGCGTATATTTCACTTTTATATTATTATTTTTCACTCCTCAGTAGCGGTATACCTTTTTATGTAGATTCATTCATTCATTCATTTGCATGTCCCTTGTGGAACTTTGCCTCCTAACAGCACTCCTGTAGGCCTCTCGGTTCTGAGCAAGATGGCCTGCTGCTGATGCATCCATTTGCAGATTCTCAACTATGTCTTGCAGCCATCTTCGCCTTGTTCTTCCTCTATTTCTTTTCCCCATACTATGTAGATACGACACACAATCTATATCTAGCTTCTCCAACAATGTTTTATCATGTGAAAGAGTAACGGAAGGCGAATAAAGTATTCCATAATGACCTGTACAATCATTCGCGCGATTGTTGGTTGATGACGCACACCAGCACCTTCTGGCTGATCCAAAATCTATCGGCACTCAACTGTTGGCGTGTGCGTGAACTCAACAACAAGTAACAATATACTGACAAAGAAAACGCTGCACAGTTATGCACACTGTAACTTCATCCAACCCAGGCGAAATACTTCATTACCCGATACCAACAAGAACGGCAACCGAGCACGACTGACCAAGCACATAATTACATCAATTCAACCAAATATGCAACAGCACTAACAGTAAACGTTGATATAATCAGCAGGCCATCTCTTTAATTACAATTCCATACAACAAGTTTAATGTGAAAAGATCAATGAAGATGGAATTAGCTGATGAATAGCAAAATGAATAATCAAGTAGCACATGAAAAAAGCATTCTGATCAGAGTGATTTCGCAGTAGGAATGAACAGTTTCACCAAGTAACATTAATGGCATACTACCCTCGGTCAAGAGCTCACACAACTAGAAAAATCTTCACTGCACGTCTAACAACCTTCTCCCTCTACAATCACGTGAAGAAAATTCCCCGAACAAACTAGACAATCGTACAATGGAATTTTTTCACTCCGAGATTACTTGATCTAGAATGGTCTAGAAAACAATGGCAAATCATTCTGTCTTCTAAGAGCAATACCATTCAATTCATTGTGACCTTCATACTGTATCATCATCTGCGGTAATAAGGAAAATAATGAAAAACGGGTCACCCAGGATAGAAAATACCTAGGTTTTCCGCTGAATTTAACTATAACAACAGCTACTAGAGAATGAGGAGAAAATGAGAGTTTACTTGAAGCTACGTTTTCATCATTACCCCGGAATTTGATCCAGTGTACAATAGAAAATAAAAGAAATAAGTTTCTTTAAAGATTGTGACATTATAAATGTAAACAAAATGTCATGAATAAGAATTTGAAAACAATCACTGACTAGGATTATGAATGGGCTCTGACAACTTTCATAATTTCCTGGGGTGGACAAAAGAGCATAGCATTCATCCATTTATTCATTTGCATGTCCCTTGCGGAACTTTGCCTCCCTAACAGCACTCCTGTAAGCCTCTCGGTTCTCAGCAAGATGGCCTGCAGCTGATGCATCCATTTACAGATGATCAACGATGTCATGCAGCCATCTTCGCATTGGTTTTCCTCTCTTTCTTTTTCCCATTATGTAGACGGTTTCATATTGCTGTTTGGGTTTCTTGGTATATTTTCAGAAGATAGTTTACCATTGCTTTCCTTCAGGGCAGTGACTGTACTAGTCAGTGATCGTAGCCGTTGTCCCTACATTGAGATCATCTACCTACCATCATAGAATGGTGACCATAACCAACATTATCTGTCGGCTGCTCTCCCATTCCATCCACCACCTGCTGCCATGGCTTCACGTCACTCTGATCGGGGGGCTATACGGGTACTCCACCTTGCCCAAGGGTGTCCCATAGACTGACGGAGGTAAGGAGGCGTAAAGAGCATAGCGTAGATACTATTTTCCTACATGTCATTAAAAAAATTGTTTAAACGTGTTAAAAATCTTCATTCTGAAGATCTTTACGACATCTTTAAGCGTAACTTGGCGATAATTCAGTTTTGCTCACAAGAGGTACCTGATTCAATCTCTATACAGGCGTTGTCGGCAGAACTTTGCTCTCCTTTTCTGCCTACACTAATGGCTCAGACCTTCTGAATGTCAACAGGAACCCAGACGCCATCACTGCAATTAATGGTATTCGCGTGCTTTCCATATTTTGGATAATTACGTATCATCTGATAATAAGCCCACTAGAATATCGATGTAAGTATATTGTTTATCCTCGGTTACAGTCTCCTTTTGCTGTTTTTTTCTTTATCTCTATCCTTTCCAAATGCATCTCTCTCTCTCACCCTTCTCCTCCCAGCTGACACTTGCTAAAAGTATATATATATATATATATATATATATATATATATTTATTTAACTGTTCTCCAGTGGTATATATATGTGTGTGTATATATATATACACAGCTCACGTTTGCTGAACGCCATATTTGCTACTTCTGTCGCCTAGCGGCAAACTACGGCAACTCTGTGCCCTGGCTTTATTTTTTTTTTTTAATGAGCAAGAATAATCATGATCCGTTACGCAGTTTATTTGTTGCGAATTTTAAAAATTTTTCATGGAGTTATGAAAAACCTTGTATATATTACACGGACGGACTGACGGACAGAAAGATAGACAAACAGGCAGAGAGACAGACAGACAGACAGATAGTGAATGAGTGAGTAGATGATTAGAGGATGAACGGAAGGTAAGAAAGATAATAATCTAAATAAAAATTATAAATTAATGAAGAAATATATACATTTACTTTTTTTCTTTGTCATAAAGATGTCGATGTAGACTTCTATAGACGCATGATACAGAAAAGAGGTTTCGACTTCATTTTAGCTGGAGTATTCGGGGTGGATACCTTTTTGGCAGTGAGGTATTTCTTTCGCTGAAAGCAAATTTATCTTTAGAACATGTTAAATAGATTAAATCATTCATGAAATGTGCTGACAAAGATAACTGGTGCCAACTTGTGCCAGCCAAAGTTGCCTAATCCCTTTTTTCTTCCCCTAATCTTTCAGAAACATTACAAATAACGATGTAGGCTTGATGTAGTCCCCATAGAGTTGAAGTCAGGTCCAAAAAGAGTGGATATTAGGAAGGGGGGGTCATCATTGTACCTTTAGGGCTATTGATGGGGTCTAGTGGCATAGTTTTCCCTCTTTTATTATTACGGATAAAATTCAGGAAAGTAATATAACGTTTCGTTACTACAGTTTGAGAAGGGGCCCGGCAGTAACTGACGTCATGGCCCAACAAAACGACTGTAATTAACTCCCCTCCCGTGGTTCACAATCTACTATTTCTGTGGGCACGTATTCACAGCTTCAGAGAGACCAAAGAAAAAGAAGTTTAATCTGTAGAAGCACTTCCCTATAGTTTTACAGAACTCACCAATCTAACTAAACAGTTTGAATGGACGGCTTATTGGGGATAAAACTTGTCAATCTAGTTTCGTATTATGTCTACGAGCGACGGCTCTTGATTGTTGGTAATGTAACGGAAATAATAAAATCGCCTATATTTACTGTAACTTAAGTTATCAAATATACAAACAGCAGTTTGTAACACCACTATTAAGAGAACGTTTTCATATACACACACGCACGCGCACGCACACGCACACACATCATAGTTTAGAGATGCCTCTTTTATTAAAATTTATATCTTTCGCATTGTTGTTTCTTCACTTATTACAGCTATACGAGCTCTCTCTCTCTCTCTCTCTCTCTCTCTCTCTCTGTCTCTCTCTAGAACGCGCATATGCGCACATATATAAATAATTTGATGTATTCTTGAAGAAAATGTAATTAAATTTTCAAAGAACAAGTTATACTGAGGAATTTAATAAATACTTTGATTCAGCGTGACAATTATCTGTTGTAATTTACAACAATTTTACTTAATCTGATGCACTGAATCACATATTCGTCTCTGTTCATTTCAGTGGTCTGCTGATGTCGTACTCTCTTAGTAAGCAAATTCAGAAAGATGGCTGGAAAATAAAGTGGCACAAAGTATTCTTTCATCGTTTGTGGAGGTAAGTTTGGCTTACAGGAAAAACGATATGTGTGTGAGTATAGTTAAAAAAAATAATAATAATAATTTAGTCACTAATATTTTTCTCAAAGAATGATGGAAATTCTAAATAAGAATTGATTCTAATAGTGCGTGGTTTTACAGATACATTACTACACCCAAATTCTTATTTAATCTTCTATAAGAATAAGCTTTATTCAAGCACCAACAATAAGTATATTCAGCAAACCAAAAGAATGAATGTCATATTTATGATTTTCATGAATGTATTCTCGGTATGACATGTTTAGCTTTTTCTTTTTAAAATCACTCTGATCTATTTGACTTTACAAACCTCATTAATGATCTAAGTTTACAGTTTATACACACAATTTCACCATAGAAAAATCAGGCTTTTGTTCGAGTAACAATTTGAATTGCTTTTAATTGCGAGATTAAAATTCAGAATTCCAAATTAACTGCGTATTAACTGAAATTGTATGTATTTATTGTTCTGTAAAGCAGAAACTGCCCTATGATACTTTCTAATTTAAAAATATAATATAAAAGCACTTGCCTGCACATATTAGATTCTTCCAGTTAGTTTAATAACAGTTTTACTGTAACGTAAATAATAACTAAATAAACACTTAAACACTAATCAGTTAATAATAGAGAAACATAACATTTTTCTTTCAAACAATATCACAATGAAATAATCAATCAATAAAGTGCCATGCCGCGTGAATAGGCGATCATTTCTCTCTACAATTCCCTGTATTTAGACTTGATTATGAGATCCGCCGGTGACTTTCTTCCTTGCCACACTGACAGCCCATCCAGTAACTTCTCTCTCTGTCTTCCTCTCTCTCTTCTTCCCTCAATTTTTCCAGTTGCCACAATGTGTTCCAGTTTTCCTCTTCTCAGAAAATGTCCTACAAATCTCACTTGTCTGCCTCTGATCTTTGCTGTAATTTACCTTTTAACTTCAGCCTTTCTTAAGACTTCATCGTTGGTTTTCTTAGCTGTCCATGGTACCTTCAACATCCTTCTTATGAACTACACTTCCATGGCCTCCATTTCTCGCTCTACTCTCTTATTCATGGACCATGCTTCATATCCATAAAACAAAAATGGCTCGATGTAACATTTAAGTACTTGGAATCTTTTTTCCATTGATATAGTGAAATAAAGCTGCCTTTAAAAGTTTATGAAGATGAAAGAATAACTGATTCTCTGACTATTGAATTATTTGTTAAGTCTTTTGCTTACACAGACCAGTTTATTTACACTTGTCGGTTCATAACAATTGGAGGTTATGAAATACCAGAGATTAGATATGTTGATGACACAGTATTACTATTTGCAACGCAAAAAAGAATGGAAAAATTAATTAATTATGTCAGTCCGTAAGAACAGTGAACAGCAAAACTTTTATCTTAAAGAAAATTAAATTGATGGCAACTGACAAAACAAATAAGACAGCTGAAATATATATCAATGAGGAAAAATTGGAAGAGATAGAGAGCTTCGAATATCTTGGACCATTACTAATAATGGAGATACAATGAGAAAAATTAAAAGGAAGACATCTATCCCTCTTCAGAAAGTATATCACTAAAGAAGCTGTGGAGAGGAACAGGCAGAACCACAAAAATAAGATTTTTAAGGACAGCATCTTTCCCATCGCAACATATGCCTGTGATACCTGGATACTTAACATAACAGCTGAGAAACACATAAATGCCTTTGAATGTAAATGCTACAGAAGAGTCATTCAAATATCATGAACACAAAAAAGGAACAAATACATCCATGCTATAAGAACTTAATATTGAAGAAGGTTGGCTAGTAAGGAAGATTAAACAGAGGAAACTTTAAAATTTTGGACATATTAAACGTCATGATAATTTAGATAGAGAAGACAGTCTTGGAAGGGTACATAATGAGAAAAAGAAAGAGAGGAAGAGCAAGGCGAAGATAGCTGCAAGACATCGTTGATGATAGGTGAATGGACGCATTAGCTGCAGGGCATCTTGCTCACAACCGAGAGCCCTTCAGTAAAGCTGTTAGGGAGCAAAGTTCCGCAACGGACATGCAAATGACTGACTGGCAGAGAGAAAGACCAGATTATTTACACTTGTCGGTTCAAACAAGTACCAGCTTATTTACACTAGTCTGTTTAATTGATGCTTTTTTAAAAACAACATATCCGTATATGGAAAACAAATGTTCACAAAGGACAGTAGTGATCAAGGATGCTAAATATTTTCTAGCTAACCTAGCCAGAGGAGGATATTTATCCTCCTGTTGCTTCCTGCAGTTCATGTCAGTGTAAATGTGTTGCTCAAGTCTCTGTCACTCAACTGTTTTGCATGGAGGATGAGAGATGTATCAGTGCCTCAACTTCAGTCTGATGACATTTCCTGCATCCTCAGTTTGTTTTAGGATAGTTTGCATGGTGTATATTGACCATTATTAAGTTGACCAGAGTTTTTCAGAAGAACTTGCAGCTCTTGGTAAATCTCCATTATTTTATCATAAAAGCAAGCATTTAATTTTTTTTAAAGTAGGATCTAGCGCAGTCACAATTCCTGTAACAGACAATCATTCAGTCATTCATACAACCTTCACTCAGTCCAAACACAAAGATAATGTAGTAAACACCGCTTAGGTCTACTCTTGATATGTTCTTTCTTACACTGGCCAGTGTTTTTGAAAGTCGCATCTTGGACCAATCCCTACTTTGATATTATATGTCTGACCCCACATTAGGGCGTCACAGAGTATCCCTCAGCTTGTATCACGGCACTGGCCTGTGTGTGAGTAACGTAAAGGTGTGATAATAGCTATTCCATCTTTTTCAAATGTCTTCCGCCAGGTAAGAGTTACATGTTATAATCTACCGGCTGCTCGCTGTCTATAAGATTCGGTACATTTGCTGTGTGATGCGATTTTTGGGCTTGAGTCCAACCACAAAGTGTAGTGTTTCTTCAAGGTTCATCACTCACGCCTTCTATAATTAACACATTTAGGTGGTAAAGTTTTTTTTTAATGTAAACGCATCACCTGTTAATTACATGCGTTAAGCAGCCATAAAAATGTATATTTTTTCTCCTATTAAAGTGTGTATTTTTTTCTCCTATCACAGTATGCACACTTTTCTTCTATCAAAATTTGTATATTTTCTTCTATCAAAATTTGTATATTTTTCTCCTATCAAAGTATGTATATTTTTCTTTTATCAAAGTATCATATTATCAAAATAATGCAATATAAATGCATCGGTATATATATTTATTTCTAAAACATAGCCGTTTTGAACATATACATGTGCAGAATAACGCCATCATACATGCTTGTTTTTGTGGCGGTCATGGGCGTGAGAAAGTTCCTTGGGTCAGGAGCGATGTGGGATCAAAGCCACCATAATGAAATTTGTGAGAAATACTGGTGGACTCACCTCCTGTATATTAACAACCTCGTTTGCCCTCTTGATATGGTTCGTATTTGTAATGCTTTTTTTTTCACCATAACTGCACACGTGTGTTAATAAACTATATCTGTGCTGTTTGTTCCATAATAGCTGCACATTTGCGTTAATAAACTATATCTGTGCTGTTTATTCTATAATAACTGCACATTTGTGTTAATAAACCGTACAAACCAAATTCCTAATGACCTTTCATTAGATTATCTTAAAGTGCATCATCATATTGCTGTGTCCGTCTGTTTCTTTTTTTCTGTAATGAACCTACATCTCGCTGTTTGTTAATAGTATCTTGACAAACTGTCTAGCGTCTTTTTTTCAGTTTGCACACCCACGAACACCATTGTCATCTTTCTGTTGTTTTGTCATGTACTTATTTTCACATATGGTTTTTCTTATCGCCTTTTGAATACTTCCAGAATAGTTCAGTTTTCTCATGATTTTTTCCCTTGGGGGGTTGGGGGAAGGGGAAACCAGTACTCAGGCTGAATGAGAAAGCGGTCAGTGACACAAAGCTGACTACTTTTATCAGGGTTGGAGAAGCACATCCACCCAAAACCCTTTTATGTCCCTCAGAAGTGTCCCTGACAACAAACAGGAGCCTGGCCAAAGTGAATATGAATCGAAATGGGAAAGCAAAGCCAATCCCAAAAATACACCCAGCTAAAATAAGATGTGTTGGAATGAAAGATTCATAGCCACCAGATCATGCAACCAATGTCTTTTCTGAGGACGAACGACGAAAAAGTTCAATTTTCTCGTGTATTTCTGGTCTTGAAATAAGTCCTGCTCTTCCTTGTATGAACATTCTATATAACGCTTGCCCTGTTCATTTACATATATATTATCAACATTTCTGTGCCGTGGAACATATATTACGTAATACCTGATAATTGTCAAATTTCGCTCTTTGGTTGTTTCTTGGAGAGAAGAGTTTGAAGTATTGCTGCCTACTTTAGTTGACCTCCCCTTTATGTCGTTCCTAATATTAGTAACACGCTGAAGCATGATTTCACTAGAGAAAGAATTACGGTGGCGGTTTCCTTTCGTCTTCCGTTAGTTTCTATATGGCTTTGCCCGCTAGTCATTATTTGACGATACCAGTCTGCGAGGCAGCAAACGTAACTGTTTTGATCCACTAAAATTCTATGCACATGTGATGAGTAAAGAGACAGTCTGATAATTACTGGAAGAAATTCAAGGGAAATGGAAGAGGTACTCGAGTAAAATATATACTAAAGGTTGACCAAGGAGAATTCGGAAAGAAGAACGAAAATGAGTCTGCTGGAAATGCCAAACAGGTATGAAACACATACATATGATGGATTGATTGATTGATTGATATTGTGGATAATCTCTCCCTCGTGTCATTCTTAGCATGAATGTCATCTATTGTATACTCATGGCGGTAGTCATGTAACGCGGTCAAACTATTTGACTTCTTGTCTATAGATACAACAAGCTGATTACCCGGCGCTGCTCGGGTATTTATTTATCCCAATGATCAAAGTTCTATTCATTTTCACAAACTTCTAGACGGTTCTACAACGTTCTGTTCATTTCTACAGCCTTCTAGAAGGTTCTACAGAGGTATATTCAATTCTACAATCTTCTAGAAGATTCTACAATGTTCTGTTCATTTCCACAACCTTCTATAAGGTTCTACAGAGTTCTATTCCTTCTATTCAACTAAATGTGGGCTTAATTCTCATCAGGACTGTCACCAATCAGCTTAGCGACTCCGAACATTATGGATTCGACACTAATCTCGGTCAATTTGGACATTTTATTTTTCATCACTTCTCACCCCCCCCCCCCCCTTGCCGATTGGGGCTGAACTTGCGAGTGCCACTGTTCATCTCAGCGACCCCGAAAACTATGGATTCGACACAAATATCGGTCGTTTTCGATTATTTTTACATGTCATCCACCATCCCACCCCCACCCCTAGGTCCACCGTGCCAATGGAGGCTGAACTTGGACAAACGGAATCGGGAGCGTCACTATTCATCTCAGCGACCCCGAAAACTGGATTTGACACTAATATCGTTCATTTTCGATTCTTTTTACATATCACCCCGACCCCTAGAGGTCATAGGAGTATCCTAGGGATGATCTAACCCACGCGGTATGCAGGAAACTCTCTACTGTAGAGAGCGGAACAACAACACAACTCCTTCAGATCATCAGAGGAACTACCCGTCTCAGACAAGTGTTTCGGCCCCATTAAACTCCTGGCACTCTAAAGGGGGTGGGCCCCTCTGGGTCATGACTCCCAGAGGTCTTGTGAGTTGCTTTTTTCGTCCAGGGATTGAGTTGGCACTGCACTTTGAAGTGCGTCTTTAGCGATTTAGCTACAGATAACTGGTACTGGTTGTGACAAACGAAACCATTTATGTTCTCAATGCTTGTTTCGCATACTCCATAGCCAGCATGAAGTCTATTCTGCTGTTTCTGAAAGGCTTTTCAATGCCCTTGCTCTTGCTTGTCCCTTTATGCCCAGTTGCTTACATAGGTAGTATGCTCATGTTGCTATGAATCCTCTCGCTCCCACCTCTACAACTATTACTTTTGCCCTGACTGATATAGATATAGATTTAATCTTAATGTTACTCCTTCTTTAGTCCTGATTGTGTCATTTCTGATTTTGTATCTTCTTGTTACACATTGTATTCTCCTTAAACATCTCATATCTGTCGTGATAACTATTTTTAAGAGCTGTTAATGATCATGTTTGATATTCATATCTGAGAGTTTAGAGGAAGATTATGTTGTACATTGTTTTTTCCTATAAACTGTCAAAATATTTAGCTTTTATGTTCAGAAATTAAAATATTTTGTAAATTATCAGCCAGTCACAAAAATGATATTTCCTTTTCAGTGTGGAGGTCATTTCTGGTATCTGGCCGTAGACATGCAGCTTTTCATTCTTATTCCCTTCATGGTTATTCCATTTTACTTGTGAGTATTTTGGAGGAAAAAAAGACATGTTTTAAAATATGATGTAATGTTGAAACTATGTGATCTTAACTCGTCATATACATGGTGGCATCGGAAAGTTTCCGGACTAGTTCTTTAAAAATGTATAGGTTTCCATTATTTAAATTTGGTCGCCATTCCTTTCGAAATACAGTGGTACCTCGGGTCACGAACTTAATTCGTTCTTTGACTCCGTTCGAAAACCGAAATGTTCGCGAACCGAAACAATTTTCCCCATTGAAATTAATAGAAATCCAATTAATCCTTTCGCCCGCCCCAGAAACATATTGTTTTTTTTTATTTTTCTATTGATTTATGTGTGGCAAAAATAAATAATATAAAATATGATGTATAACTTTACCTTTGTGGTTGATAGATGCTGGCACAGGTAGATGGTAGAGGAGGAGGAGGAATACTAATTCGAAGGAGAATTCCATTTCATAATAACGTCGGGCAACTGTGTACATATTTCTAGTGTTTTTTTCTCTTGTTTGTATCCTGGAAAGTGGTTCGATTGCTGGCTTGGTGGCTGGTATTTTCAAAAGATAACGATCCAGAGACATTTGTCTTTTTCTTTGTTGGATAATTTTCCGAAAATGGGACATCACATTGTAATTTAAAATGTCAACTGCTCTGCTGTCGAGTCAAAATTTGTTCATAAATTGTGTTCGTGGACCGATTTGTTCGTGACTAGAGGAGTTCGTGACCCGAGGCACCACTGTAGTCCCTTTGGGAAAGTAAACAGCGATCCCAGCGCCTCTTCCGCGAATAATTACCTTCAGTGTCTCGCGCATATTTGTCGAACAGTACAGTCACTGCAAGTACAGTCCGGGAAATTCTGATACCACCTGGTATTTGCGTTCCAGCTATATAGTACATGAATAATAGATACCCTTTCTGTTAGGTTTTAAGATTGTCTTACCTCGATCTCATTGACTTCACAGCCTCCAATGCTTTTCTGAGAGGAATTTTTCAGAGGAATCACGTAGTCCGGAATGACGAAGAGAATGATAAAGAGAAATGTTTAGGTCCCGGATCTTATGAGGAGTTCTTTATCTCTGCTTGACTCCTCCTAGAACAGGACAAGAAATACTGATGATAATCATGATGATGACGTTATCAATGCAGTTTCATATAATGATGGTGAACGTCAAAATGGCTAATGTAGATGATGATGACAAAATATAAAGATCAACGAACAGTTACTGGTCACGTACCATCACACTACTCATAACCTCTCAGATGCTTCTGAAAAAAAAGACTATTTTTGTCTACGAGAAAAAGACTTCGGGGGGGGGGGATTATGTTTTATCGATGGTCTTCAGTCTCAGTTTAAACATAAAACAGAATCTGGCAGGCTGTCACATGAGAACGATGTAATAGAAATGAAAAACCGGGAAATAGTTCCACACAGGGGAGTATCTTCATGAGGCAAGCACAAAACCCAGTAATGTATTTACAACTGGAGCAGAATGGGCCATGTCGCTGATTTAGAAGATCTGGCAATAAATTCTTTTAAATACAGATGAGTGATACATACACAAGTCGGTGTTTAAAAATTACACATGACTGAGGATATTTGTTATCCTGGTGTGTTTTAGATTTCTCTCTTTAAGAATTAAAATTTTAAACATAGACACAGCCCTTTGTTTTCTTCAGTTATTGTTGGTTGTTTCCTAAAGACACGTTGCAAGACCTGCTCCACTATTGCACGTGTCTGATAGATGACACATGTAGGATCCTCCGGTCACTTCTTTTCTTGTCTCTTTCCTACAGGACCACAGCCGTTTATCCATCACCTTTAGGTGGTTATACTTTTTCGGATAATACTGATTTTTCGGATATTGGAATACTGTTCAGTGCATGCATGCTACACGCACATGAGAGTAGGATAAACGCAGACTACAAAAAAAAAACAAACCATTGTACCTTTACTTTTAAGTAAAACTGTGCAAACCATTAACATATGCAAGATATAGGTTAGGTACATTCCCAATTTCCATTTCATTTAGGGTGGTATTTCCAAGACATGAAAGTGTGATGTGTATGCAAGATATATAACCAGTAAAAATTCTGAAACATGCACACAGTAAAGTACATAACACATTCAGATGAACAATCTTAAAATAAATGCCACAGCTCTAATTTTCACAACCGCAACAGAAATTTTGCTTTCAGAGTTTCCAGGATTTTAAAATTTGGTATAAACGCTTGACAACCTATATTTTGTTTACTTCTGTTGTTCTTTCTACATATCACTTTAATGATTATACATAGCAGGAGAACCTCAGGACAGGCGGGGAGAGGTACATTTACGAGCAGGATGGATGATTACAGGCAGTGAACTAAGGAAGCTGATGAAATATTTTATGTAATTATATTTTTTTCTTACCTATCACGTGTGTACTCTTACGACCGAAAACGGCCTGGGAGATCTGATGACCGTTTTATTGTCTCCCCCTCTCCGAATTCGAAAATGTTTGTAGTGTGGTCATTTTTCCTCTAGACTGTGCCCTTCTTCTTCTTCTTGGCACTGCGAGATGGTGTTCTTTGCAGCCGATACACTTAAGATGTTCAGGCACAGCATCTACAGATTGGAAGGGGTTACAACGGCTATTTTTGAGTCTTTTAAAAAACAGGAGGTGTGCAATACTTCTTTAGCAGACTCCACTGTCTTGAAGACTATGGCGACCCAAGGCCACTTAGCCAGACTAGGGTTGTTACTGGGTGCACCAGCGGAGAGGTGGGGCAGGTGGGTTGGATATGGTTCGCCAACCCTGACGCTAGCAAATCAGTTATGTGTTTGTAACTGCCACATTGGACAGCGTCTTTGGCCCCAGGCTGGGCCCTGGTTGTCATATTCTGTACTGAAATGTGTATATTGCTAGCCATTATCTGATGTAGCTTCATTATATTTTCAGTAACATGTATGCTGGACTTGGAAGCTGCATCTTCTTTCTTTTGGTCAACTGGATCACAGCTGGTGTTTTGTCTACACACCATAACTGGCTGACGAATTTAGCTCGCTCCGCCATAGCAGCAGCGTTTACTGTGAATGAATATCATACTGAACGTGTGTAAGATGCAATATAGTACTTTGTACAGTTTCATATTTTGTTGTACGTATTAACATAGATTTTATCAGATTCTGTGGCAAAAGGTAGACAAGCGTGGCCACACATTACCTTTGCATTCATTCTTCTTCGACAAGCTCGCGATAAATGCCGCAGGCTGAAATCAACGGGGCTTCCGCTAAGTAAAGTAACAGAGAAACGTGTTTGGTGTTAGCCTCGAAATCCTGCCGAAGTCCGTGATCCCAGTCACGGTTATTCTCTTACTGTTTGTCATTCTCGAACGTCTAAAGTGTTTAGTATATATATATATATGTATATATATATATATATTGTTTTTTGTTTTTTTTAAGCTTACGGCAGAACACAGTGCACCAACTTCCTCAGCTTTGGCCTGATTTCAACTAGTTAACGTATTTCATTGTAAATGCTCTTCAGTATTCTATGTCCCGTCTCTCTCTCTTTCTCTCTCTCCTTACTTCTCCTCCCCTCCGCGCTTTTTCACATTCCGCTTGGTAGGAGATCCACATATGAGGTACCTTTTCAAGTGAATTCTAAATATACTTCCTAGACTAGTGATACCCAACTTTTAATTCTTGGGCGGGGCGCTAAACCAGCAAAGGTACGTGACCCGCGACCCTAAACTAGCAAAGGTGCGTGACCTGCGACCCTAAACTATCAAAGGTACGTGATCCGCGAACCATTAAAAATATGTTTTAAAAAAAATGGAATTCAACAGAAAGTAATATTTCAATGCCTTTCACCTTACATGACGTAACTTTGCCACGGTGGTTGTTATTTTTGTACAAATTTTGCAATTTTGTTTTTCGTATCGCCTCGTCAGGCTATCTCAGAACCCCACCCCGCGACCTTAAGTGAGGTCGCGATCTGAGCGTGGAAACTATGGTCTTAGACTAACAATAAATTATTTTTGTGTTGAAAGGCTACGTCCTTTGGCGCTCGTAGGCTTTTCGCTCCTCGGCGAGCATATGGGCTTGAAGAAACTCTTTGCTCGCGCTGATTCATGTCCCATCGTCTCTGCCGATCAGCCTCTAATGAAATATGAGAAATATCGTCTATATATTGATTATCTTTAAAACTTTCTATGATCAACATAAACTTTGTGACTGCTGTTCTATCTCTATATGGATTTCTAACTTTAGTCTTAACTTTTTGTTTTCGTTTCCTTTATTTACATGATAACCTTAACTAGCTGGCGGCTTGGTTGCCCGAGTAGTTAGGCGTTCATTTTACTAATTCGGTGGTAACGTGTTCAAGTCCCAGGAGTGGGGATTTTTTCTGGTACTACCACACTAAAAAGCCCCGAGGTCTACCCAGTCTCTGAAAATGGGTATCAAAGAAGTCTGGGAAGGTTAATGAGGACAGGCGTGATACTGACCACATCACACTTCGTTTTTCACTTTCGTCTTTCCAGTTGTATGATATATCATTTTATAGCTATGAATGGAAAAAAATTTCCAAATTCATACCAACCTAATCACTTTACAGTAAAGTGATAGAGCATCAGTTTTGGGCTGTTGGCCTTCGAAAAATCGTAGACCAGTAGAGCCTCATTGTTTCCAGTGTGAAAAAAAAATTGTACATAAAAACTTTACAGTGCCTTTTCGTAAATACAAAATCAGTGACCAACCAAAATATATTACGTATATGTTTTCTTTCCTCAGAAGCCACGGTGAAGAGTACTTTCAGTATTACTACGTGTTCCCTTTTTCTAGACTTGGACCTTATGTTGTGGGCGTTTTGGCTGGCAAATTCTTAGCTGCAACAAATAAGCAATTCAAACTACAATGGGTATGATACAAATATTTTAAAAGAGGTGCTGACATCTCCCCCCCCCCTCTCTCCTTCTTCCCTCGTATCCTTCTTTACAGACACACACACACTGCTGATGAAATAATTTATTGAATCCAGCACCCTTTTATAACAACGTAATTCATTTTTCGTAAATTAACTTCATCTTCCAAAGTATAAAACGATTGATATTTCTTTGAAACACTGTTACTAAGACTCCATGAAATATCTTAGTCTATGATTTTCTTTTCTCTAGAGAGTGATTTCTGTGGTACAGTTTGTGTGTATGTGTGTGTGTGTGTGTTTTAACATTGTTTTAATGGCCAAATAACTTGTCGTTATTGCTATAAACGTTTTTGTTTTTTCACCGGAGCGTTAAACTGCTCTTTCCAACTATCATCATCAAATAATATCTCACGCTTTATCCTGACTTCAGAAATTCGTATTCCTGTTCTCTACCCTTGAAATGTTACTTTTTACGCTCTTTGGACATACTGAAGTAGCTAGTTTGCCATCATGAAAAATAAACTTATATTTCTTGTATACAAAGTGCCTTATCTTCTGTCTCGTAATCCAATAAAGCTTTGGAATGTCATCAATAAATTTGTTAATATGAAATCCATTTTTAAAAAAAAATGATTGTTTGACATTTAATTTGCCAAAAGAGAGCCATGGCCATATTTTCTTTTGAGCAAAAATGGCCAAGCCCAGTGATCGCCTAAACAAACAATTACCGGTAAATTACCGATGAAAAAAGAGAAACACCAAAGTTTTGGAGGTGGTCGGTTACGGTTGCCGGATTATATTATCAAAAACCTAGAAAAAAGCAACCAACAAAATCGGTTGGAGGATAATCGGGCCACTAAGATGATGATTCTCAGTTTCTATGAATGAGAATTAACCAGTTTTGATTCTGGTTCAGCATGTGAGCATTTTATTAACTATTAAATCTCGTCTTATATAACATTAATATGAAAGAAAAACTTCACAGGACATTTAATTCCCGTTGATGTTCGCACACTGTATTTAATTTTACATTAGGAAAAAAAAATTATAAGGTACGAAAAGCTGTATTGAAAAAAGCGGTATTTCGGAAAGTTCCTCGTACAAAGTGAAATACTGGTTAAAATTTTAGCTGTTTCGAGAATTCCTAGCTCGATCACCGGTCAAGCCTTGAAATTTGCATTAAAAACGACTTTGAAAAACGTCGAAGTTTCAGTACAATTTTCACAGTTAATGAGCCCTCAACACTCTGATCGTTACTTTGAGTTAGTGGATCTCAAACTGGGGTCATAAGAATTTATCGGTGATCATGATTACAAGACATAAATAGTTTTTTTTTTAAATTAACAGTGCTTTTGTGAGTTAAGGTAATGATGCACGACTGCACATGCAGTTTTTAAAAGTAAATGCTGGATATACCGTGAGAACTTCAATAACCATTTATGACAATGAAAAGTAAATCGTCATTTACAATTTCTCAGCATGTGGTTGCCTTGTGCTGGGTTTTTGCTGCTGCAATGTGTTTGGCAATCATTTTTGGAGATAATGATGTGGTGGGAGCACACTTTGACCGGGACACAGCAGCACTCTACAACGCTGTCTCAAGGTCGGCCTGGGGTGTTTTTGTCTCCTGGGTCATCATTGCTTGCTGTTTAGGATATGGAGGTGTGTAACACTGTGTCACGCTGTACAATACGAACGTGTTTGCTCGTTTTAATATTATTTTTTATTGTGCATATTCTACATTCTCTCACTTTCATATTGTAAGCTACAAACATTCAGATTTTACGATATTTGAAAAACATGACGTCTTCCATTCAGGTTCAGGAAAAAAAATAATTTGGCAGCTGCTCAAGCATGAAATATGCGTCATTAAAATGAAAGCAGTCAGTGCGAAAATAAATAAATATGCAAGGAAATAAATCTATGTATACTTCTCCTTGCTTTAGTAACCGTTACCATTTAAGAGAAAATACTGTCAAAATTTTAAAAGTGAAATACTTGAAGTAACAACAGGTTGTACACAATTAATTTATTCTTATAAAATGAACAGACTGCCAGAAGATTTTCCTGCAAGTCAAAAGCAAAAGCAGAAACTATTGATTGAAAATTCTTTGAAGAGTCAAACAATAGAAGCACAGGGTAAAACCCAGACAAGTCTACCTGAAGAATAAGAGATCAGCTACAGCAAACTTTTACATGAAGACTGCTAAAGTAGGACGACAACGTTATCAGAAATGTAATACATCTGGAGGTAGTCTTGGCTTTTGATCAGCCTGGATTTCGTGTTGTGTTCACGGTGCAAATTAATTCACACACTCCAGTGACAATGAAATACGAAAAGAAATTACAAATGTATTACAGATTTATAAATTTCTTTTAAAAATATATGTATTTATGTTGCCTTTGTACAACGCTAAAACAAAGTCCTACTGTGACGATACATAAATCAGAGACAATGAATCCGAGCCATCAATGACCCTGTCTGCCTCGTTTTATTTTGGTGTTTCTAGTAGGAGGTTCACCCTGACAAATCAGACAGCCTTCACCCTGGCTAATGGGATAGATCTCACCATGGTTAATGGGACAGGCGTCACCTTGGCTAATGGGATAGATCTCACCATGGTTAATGGGACAAGCCTCACCCTGGTTAATGGGATAGATCTCACCATGGCTAATGGGACAGGCCTCACCCTGGCTAATGGGATAGATCTCACCATGGTTAATGGGACAGGCCTCACCCTGGCTAATGGGATAGATCTCACCATGGTTAATGGGACAAGCCTCACCCTGGCTAATAGGATAGATCTCACCATGGTTAATGGGACAGGCCTCACCCTGGCTAATGGGATAGATCTCACCATGGTTAATGGGACAGGATCACTCTGGCTAATTGGACAGGCCCCACCCCGGCTCAGTGTGGTCTCTTTTATAGTGGAATCAGCCAAGACGTTTTATTTTTTTTTTTGGTGCACTTTGGATCTTCTTCAAGCAAATCACTGTAATTCACTCTCAGTTTGATATGACAACCATACTTCAACATCTTCACAACATCGGCTGCCAAAACTGTTCCTGCAGTTCCAGGAAGGTGCAGCAGAAGCAACAATCAACAATATCAGCATCGTAAAAGTAAAACTGAAGGAAAGTTTAAGCACCCACGTGTCATAAACATGCTTCCTTCTTTCCTGTTAATTTTCTTATCACAAAGTTTGACAGATAAAATACCCAATGTCATCATAAATTAAGTGAGCAAAAATTTATCAGTAAAAATAAATATTTAAATTCCTTCACTTATCTTATTTTGTTTTTCCAAAAACCAAATAAATCTATACAGGTTTCAAACACAAGAGTCACTGACTAGTTTATCCCATCTGTTTACATTTTTCAGGTCCTGTCAATGCTTTTCTATCCTGGTCTCCATTTGTTGTTTTGGGTCAACTGTCATACATGATGTACCTTATTCATCCTACAGTCCTTATAGTTTTCTATGGGAACATGGAACAAATTACCGTTCTAACAATTACTTCTATTGTAAGTATACAAGAAGTGTTGAAAAGTTGTATGAACTGGGGGAGGGGGGAGGAGAAAATGGAAAGTGAGAATGAAAAACAAGTGTAGAGGGCATATGAGAATGAGGTTGAAAAGGACAATAGATGTTAGACTCATTCTCATAAGTTATACTCTACTAGCCTAGGTATAAGCTTTTGTCTGTAGTTAATTTCCTTCATTACACTGGTTAAAATATACCTAAAAAGTGTAATATTTTTAATACCTTTGATATTTAGGAGCTTTTCCTGCTAGACAGTGACATGAAAATACCTGTAAAACAGATGCACATAGTTAATGACACTTAAAGATGAAATGAAATTTTAGAAAAAGAAGAAAGACTAGAGGAGAAAGGAACAAGAGAATAAAAATAACCAACAGAAATAAATGAACACTAAACAGGAATCTTGGTATCCAGGTGGTGCAAAAACATTAATGATGAGAATCTCACATATATCTGACATATTTAATGCATACCACACAAATATGCACAGCTCAGAACATACAGAATTTACAACAGATGAATAAAATGTATATGTAAATAATAACAAGATAAGTCCATGATACATGAATACATACATACACATAGTAGCAGGCATGATCAAATGATATCGATTTGATTTCTTTGACTTGAGTGTGGGCAGCTGTCACAGTGCCACTTCCATTCTCATTATTCTTGATGGTGCCATAGAGTTCATATGCCTGGACTAAGATCTTCATTAGGTAGATGAGATTTCAACAACAATAGAGTTGTCCAGAATGCAATGATTACAATCCTAAAACATTTTTAGCAAACTTATATGCACATCCAGACTCATTAGAATGTAACTGAGATCCTATAATTTAAAATGCATCAATAACTGACTTTTGTTCAGCATATGTTTTATACTCTTTCAAGCAAATGTTTTACTGTACTTGTACATAGATTTAAGTCTGCTGAAAATATTTTATTTAAATTCCAGGCCATTCTTTGTTTGGGAGTCAACATGGCTGTTGCTCTGGTGTCCTTTGTTCTGGTAGTCTGTTTTGAATTGCCATTTGTGAGACTGGAAAAGATCTTTCTCTCCAGATGATGAATAACAGGACCCTGCATTGAATGGCAGACACATTTTTTATGGTTATTTGGACAGAAGGGACAAAAGTTAAAGACCTTAGCACACTGAATAATTATAAAATGGATAAAAGAAATTATGATGCATTTTGGTGACACTTTGTTTGCAAAAATATGATGTTTTAAGAAAATATGTATATTTACTGTTAAAAGCTCCCAGTTATGCTTTGCAAAGACACTTTCACACAAATTTTGCATTTTGCAAATTCATCTAGCAGCACTCATACACTAAATATAGTAATGGAAAAGAATAATAATACATAATTCTCTCCATGTGGGCTGGCAAATGTTGAAAATTTATTCAAAGTTTAAGGATTCAGCTTAGGCCAACAATTAGTAATAATTCAATGAAGTGAGTGATATTAATCATTAGTGATATACAAAAATATCAAATTATGAGCTGTTATTTTGATTTGGTAATTGAGAGTTACAGTCTGATTGTCATAACATGTTTATCCAATGAGAAATAGATGTTGAATAGGGAATATAGAAATATACACAAACATAACCTTACTATCAGTTGTGTCAAAGGTGTTTGTTTCGTAAAGTGATTCTGAACAGAATTAAGGATGTAGTGAAGAGAGAAGAACAAGCAGGATTTCAAAAAGGGAGAAACTGTCTCGACCAGCCCTTTACTTTAAGAATAATACTTGAAGAACATATTGAAAAGCAGAAACCATTAATCCTGGACTTCATAGACTTTAAAAAGCATTTGATAGCATACACAGAGACTCACTGTGGATAATTTTAAGACTATATGGAATACCATCTAAAACTGTCAACATCATTAGAGATCTCTACAACGGAAATGTTTGTGCAATCAAGACAGAAGAAGGAATGAGCGAATGGTTTCAGATTGAAACAGGCGTGAGTACTATCTCAGCTATCTCAGCTTCTTAGGCTATCTCTTGTACTCTTCCTCCCATCCCAGATCGTGTAAGGACTCTATTCCTTTTTCCCAGCTTCTTAGGTTGCGACGTTTGTGTAATGAGGATTTGGATTTCCAGGATCAAGGCCATAAAATTCTAGATTTCTTCCGTCAACGCGGCTAACTAGAACATGTTCTCTTGTCATCTTGGAACCACATCAGCCATATATCGCGGCAATAAGCGCTCACTCCTAAACCGCACTGTAGCTTGGACAGAGTTAAACTGGTACTCACCCACCACGCGCATAGCTTGGCAGTTAAAAACAAACTGTTTCGCCATCTCCATTTCATCCAGATCGAGCCTGATACACGTGAACTTTTTGGGGTCCCCCATTGGTGGCCTACAGATGGGACAAGAACCTCAGGGACTTTTAGTTCATAGTCCCCTTTAAGACAGATGACACTTTTTATGATATCAGATGTTGCGGACACTGTAGATGCAACACTTGTCCGTTTGTTGTCGAGGCTAGCCAGATTTCCCTCCTTAAGTCCACATTATAAGCTCAGGAAGGTATCACCTGCACTTCACGCAATGTTATTTATGCTATTAAGTGCAAACGTTGTGGTATGAAGTACATAGGGGAGACCGGTTTACGCTTAGGAGGTCGTTTTCGCCAACATCTTAATGATATTTCTAAGAGGGCCTGGACACCTGAGACTAAACATTTTTGCCTTAGCAACCACAGGGGGAACAGGACATTTCTGTTAGTGCGACCCACACTTGTTCTGCTGATGTACGAGATCGGAGGGTCCTAGAACAGCGCCTTATTTTCTAGGCTGGCTGTCTCCACTTAGCTGGAATTAACAATGTCTTCAGCTTTATGTAACTTCTTTAGTTTTCCATCTCCCCCTTCCTTCTTTTTTTTACTCTACTTTCTTTCTCCTAACTACCCTTCCTTACCGCCACCCTTTTTTCTTCTCTGGCAACATATTGGTGTTTATAGGGTCTTGTCCTATTCAGCAGTTTCACATTTTCTCCCTGCATGTGTTTATGTTCTTTATTCATTATCTCTCCGCTTCCCCTTCCCCCCTCCCCTCACCCCTCCCCCTGGCATCTTCTCCTCTAGCGGCTATTATATTTCTATTACCCTCCCCCCTTCAACCACCTATTTTCCTCCTCACTCTCCACCTCTTCTTTACGATTGGCTCTATCAGCTTATCCTTTGTGTGGCCTGCGTGGTCTCTATGCATCTTCTAGTGGACACGCATTTCTCCTTTTCCTACTTCTGGAGGAGGCCATAGTTCTTAGTTTATTTATTTAATTTTTTGTCTTGTTTGTGCATGTAATCCTCGAAAAAGGCTCACGCCGAAATATCGAATGTTGTATGTTTTTCATGTATGCATCCTAATACTTTCTATTCGTTTTTTCTCACTTTACTCACACCTTCTGCTACTTTGTAGAACTACACCTTACACCTCTATCTACCTTTATTATTTAAACCAGTCTTACTGCAGTCGCCATCCCTTTTATCTTGATGAAGTTGAAAGACTCGCCGAGAACAGGAAAATTTAGCAAACAACTATGCGAGCCCTATGTGACGTTTAACGGCACGGGAAGGATGTAAGATACAAACTGACAAGAAATGTCTATAGTCTTCTGCCTCTGCCTCTGCCCTCTCCTAAAATATCCATCATTTACTATCAGTTGTCAAAAACTTTGCTCTTTAAAGTTGAGGATAAAATTAATAAAGTACACATTTTATCTGAAGATCTCTAATAGCTACACACACACAGCAGGATGAGTGCTCTCCTGAAACAAAGGAAACATCATTAAGGAGTTGTTTACATTAAAACATGTATCCATCAGTTTAACATATGCATACAAGTTTTATTGATTGTTTATTTTTCTTTTGGGTGGGGGAGCGGGTGTTGGAGTCAGCCATCATGTAGAACTTTTAACTTCTGGACTAAGCCAAACTTTGTAAATGTGTTTCTGAGAATCATTATATGGTTGAATGATGAATTAAATCAATCCAGTGAACACAATGAATTCAAGTTGTCATTTTTTTTATTGACTAATTTTCATGGCTGGTTAGTGGTTAGTTAACCGTATTATCATGGAAGTGTTGCATATTTAAGCCTTCAAGAAAAATAAACATATGTATATGGAATGATTGAAAAAAAAACTACTTCTACAATTATGAAGTTTCAGGTTTCCTTTTCTTCATATGGGTTGATGATCTGAAAAATAATCACAGCTGCAATGGCAGTTTACTTTCAATGCTTCTTGTTAGCTTCTTCCAATATGTCTTCTCTATGTACATTACTTGACTCTTTTACTCCAAACAACACTTGGCCGTGTTGGTATATCTTGCACACCTATGCAAATCAATGCTCAAACTGATTTTTAGGACAAATCTCAGTAAAATAAAATGTATTACATCTTTACTTTAAAAACTCATATTTTTAAATTACCGTGTAACTTCCTTCCAGTTTCTTTCTACATTACATTGGGTAATGTTATTGGTGATTCTTTCCCCTGGTACGAAACCTCAGGATCAGTGCCGGGTGGCGACATTTTTTTTTCATTTTCGTTCTAGTCTGTTTCCGAAAACACACAAGAACAAGTTTCCGCAGAAGCACAATGCTGGTATGCACAGATTTAAATTTCGTTGAATTGTTGTTGTTGTTGTTGTTGTTTTTATTCATGTGATTTTAATAAATCCGTAAATCTAGAACACATTTATATTTATTTCATTGCCATTGAAGTATATATTTCCGTGCCTCGATCGCTATAGCGATCCTTCCGGTTTTCCGATTTGTACGTAGGGCCGATATATCGACTGGTTTGTTTCAGTAAAACAACCGGTGTTACATTTAGACTGTACATATTTCGTCCGCGTTTCCGGTGACACTTTTCAAAATTGTGAAAGAGTGCTTAGTTACGAGCGATGCCGAGCGAGAAAAAGGAAGAGAAACAGACAATTTTCAATTTTTGATGATGTAGTTAGGGGAATGGACATGGCCTGTGACCACCACACTGCTCTTGAATGTATCCCAAGTAGATCTAGACATATTTAGACTACTGGAGAAGTAGTTAGGAGGTTATTTCAGACATTAATTTAGCGAGAATGCAACATAGAATCACAATAAGAGATCGACAAGTAGGTCTAGACATCTCAGATGGTAAGTAGTGTAGATCTAGACCTAGCCGATGGTCAGCTGGGCACAATCATTGTCTAAAAACATCACATTACTTCTTTTTTCCTAAAAAAAACTCTGCATTTATGAAATCTTCATACAGTTAGTTATATTTTGAAACATAATAAGTACACGGAAGTACATGGAAATATTGTGTTTCATTCAATTTTACAACTATACCCCCTAACATATCAAGACCCGAGCTTTTACTTTGGCATCCAACTGAATGTCCGCGTTTTTCCTGCAGCAAGGGAAGAGTTAATGTTCATGTTTGACAGGCGCTGAAATACATTTTTTAAAAAATTAAATAAATATTATTCTGGGAGTATTGTATTATTTGGGCTAGTTAATGGGCAAGCCTTTTCTCCTATAGTTCATTCACGACACGCCCCTGCTCAAGATAATATTACATTCAAGACCTTCGTGACGTTTCAAGTCGATTCACAAGTAAATATCTTTAAATCGTTAGTCCAGTTTGAGTGAAATCCTTCCTCACAGCAGTACAAGCGAAAAATGAGATCAGTAAGACTTGTGTTGTCTTAGATATTTCACTAATATTCCGTGGTAGTGGAGCTACGGAGTTGGCTGGATAAAAATCTCAGTCACGTTGTCATTTTTTTTTTTTTGGGCCCAAGAATCGGTTTTACGTCGTGCTCTATGATTCGAGTCCGACTAGATTGATTCAAACACAAATAGTCTATGCAGTATCGACATGTTTTACGTGCTGATGTGCTAACGCGCCTACTCAAAATTTATAAAGCGAAGTGACGACTGCGGTAAAACTGATTCTAATGATGAAAGTAGATGGAGGTGCATGATTCAGTCTTACAAAAGATAGATAGAGTGAAGCAAGTGAGCAGAAACAAGAACAGCAGAAAGCGAGAAGAGCACATACAGATGAAGAACATACAGCAAGAACATTTCGACAAAAGTATTTCTCAGGGATCACATGCAAGGACAACACAACATATTAAAACACGAAAAAATAAATAGAAAATATTTACTTGGCGTTTTTGGTCTCCTACTAGTAAGAAAGACGGGCACGAAATTTAAAACTCCACCAACCCTTGAGAAGTATTATGTGTTTATACAGGTTTTATAATCTGCCCTAGCGTGAGTGAAAACAAGACTTCAAGAGCGTATGCCCCGAGAGAATCCAATGTATGCAAATATTCACTTTTTTCATGAAAATGTATTGTTCATTGGTCTTATTTCAGTGCTGACATTACTTTATGTATATATCACCTGTTTAGATTTCACTCATTCTGTCACACAGAAATAGGCACCAACAGACACTTGTGAGTCGTCAAGATCACCTTAATCATCAATTATATTCAAACTGATAATCATCATTTATATTCAAACTGATTTTCACAAGACGTTATTAAATCCATTACATTCATGCACTGATACCACATCACAACTTAACAGTCACATACTGATATGTAAACTGAGATGTTTTGACTGATCTGTAAACTGAGATGTCTTGACTGATCTGTCTGAGAGAGGTTTTTCTTAGCTCCTATTCAGTTTTGCAAGTTTTGTTTATTCTTTGCCTAAATGACAAATGCTGGCACCAGCTACATTCTACTACTCCGGTTTTATGAGTACCTGTAGTACCTGGTCAGTCAGATTACCTGTTTAAATTTTGATCAACCAACATACGGTAATGCTAGGTAATTTAAACTACACCAGCTTTCGGTGTCAGGGTTTTATCACAGGTCAAAAGAACTCTTCCTGACTCCGTCAAAAAATTCCGTCTTTGGACTCTCTGCAGTATTAAATGTTAGGTAGTTGCTGAAAACAGGATCCCTGATTAATGAATGAGTTCTGTTAATTATTAAAATTTTTGAGTTTCCTTTGCTGAAAGCACTTACTCCCCACTAAGAGAAGCCATTTGACCAGTCATGGCATTTTGATTATGAGAAATATAAGGAAATATTCACAGTTGGATCTTTGAAACAGGATCTGTATCTGAGTCGAGTTACAGATTTTTTAACAGTATAAAAAGAATTAATAGCTATATATATTACATTTATATAACATGTAATTTCTATTTTAAACTCGAATGTAAATTCCATACTTATGTAAGAAAACAACTAAAGAAACAGAAATATATTTGATGCATTTTAAAACAAATGTCTAAGAAAACTATTCTGTATACAATGGAATGAATTCAAGTCCAACGAAGAGATAAAGAAGATGAGCACACAGCAACCCATCTAATCAGTGATCAAAATAGGCGACTGACATATAACGGCCACGTGATGAGAAGAAACAGTTACAGAATCTGAAAACAAGCTATCAGATGGGACACAACAGGATAAAGAAAAAGAGGTCGACCACGTGAAACACTGAAGTGAATATTGTCGAGAAAAGCTAAATTGGTGGGCATAAGATACCTTGACGAGGTTGAAAAACTTGCAGCGAAAACAAAACAACATGGGGAACGAACGAACATACTTTATTTTCAAAGGGTTAAGAATTGGGGACGCAGGCCTGTCTGACATTCTGTCCTTCATCATACAGCTTTCATTCAGTCACAGTCATTCAGCATTTGTTAATGAGCATAATAATCATGAAGACACATTAAATGATTACATAAATAAATAATAAACTTATCTCATTTCCATACAGTCTACACTCTGATCTTATGCAACAACATGAAATAAACTTGCATTCATACATTCATTCAAAGCTAACGAATTTATAGAAAAGCAGTATTTTAAAAAATTACAACAATAAAGCCATACTTTAAACTACTTTAGACTATACTTAAGGGGCATAAAATCCATATAAATCAGATGTTGACAGAGTTTAAAGTTCATTCATTCATTTGCATGTCCCTTGCGGAACTTTGCCTCCCAAACAGCACTCCTGTAGGCCTCTCGGTTGTGAGCAAGATGACCTGCTGCTGTTGCATCCATTTCCAGATCGTCAACTATGTCTTGCAGCCATCTTCGTCTTGGTCTTCCTCTTTTTCTTTTTCCCATTATGTATCCTTCCAATACGGTCTTCTCTAAATTATTATGACGTTTAATGTGTCCAAAATATTTCAGTTTTCTCTCTTTAATCCTCTTCACTAGCCAGCCTTCTTCAATATTACGCTCTTGTAGTATAGATATATTTGTTCTTTTTTGTGTCCACGATATTTGGAGAACTCTTCTGTAGCATTTACATTCAAAGGCATGTATGTGTTTCTCAGCTGTTTTGTTAAGTGTCCAGGTCTCACAGGCATATGTTGCTGTGGGAAAGATGCATGCCCTTAAAAATCTTATTTTTGTGGTTCTGTCTGCTCCTCTCCACAGATTCTTTATTTGTTTTACTTTCTGAAGAGCGATAGATGTCCTCCTTTTAATTTCCCTCATTGTATCTCCATTATTAGTTAGTAGCGATCCAAGATATTCAAAACTCTCCACTTCTTCCAGTTTTTCCTCATTGATACATATTTCATTTGCCTTGTTTGTTTTGTCAGTTGTCATCAATTTAGTTTTCAGTTTAAAGTTATAATAACGAATATTACTTATGAGTTTTACATGAACTGGTAGGGCATTCCAAAGATGGGCAGCTGAGTAAGATAAGCTTTTTTTTAAACATGTCAAGCCTTGGTTTTGGGAGAATAAAATTGCTTAAGCGTTGACTGCGTTTTGGGTTGGATTTGAACAATGACCACAGATAGGGTGGAGCATCGGGAGCTACATTAAATATACATTTAACGGTACGGGAAAGATGAATGATTTAAGAATTTCTATTCTCACTTAAAGCTGAAATACTAAACATGCCATTTAAAATATTGTGTAATTCTTGTTTATAAACTGTTACTACTAGTTTTCATGTATCAAAGATAGCATTCCACATTATGTTCTCTAATGTAATTTTTCATTACTGATTTCCGTTGTAATAAAATTCTCATGAGACGTTTTACAGTTTTATATAAACAGTACTAGACTTAAGCACACTAGCTCATTGACCAGGAGCCATATTACAAGGAAGCACAGCTTCAAGATCATCAGAAAAATAGAAAAACCATACATTAATGCCTTTATTGACTTGACTATTCACGGGAATTACTACTGAGGTTTCCAGTTGCCTTCTAAAGGTTCGTTTACGATCTCTCCTCTAGCCTTTGGATATTGTTCTGCCCACAAGGCAGCAGGGCTTAGAGATTTTAAGGTTAATTTTTATAATACAGCCACATCCCAGATAACATAAATTCTGCCTACATAAATTTAACTCTGCTTACAGTTTTGAAGGTCATAACAAACTCAAGTATTCCATAAAAAAATATTTAGACAGTCATAACATACGATTTTCCATTGTACACATGAAATAGTTACTACAACTCGTGCCTTGGCGCCACTTCGGTGCGTATTATAGTTTCCAGGAAAAAATTAATTATCGGAACTTTAACGTAGAATAGCCTCTACGTGTAGGGACGTGCAGGATGTATATTTTCCACCTCCTGATTTTTCATTTGTTTTACATGTTATTCCAAATACCTGGAGGATGATACTTATATTGTTAAACTTATAAAGTAGTTGTATTTCTAGTGGAATGGGAAATCTCTTCAAAATATGTGAATTTGTGAGTATATTCAGAAAATTGCGGAAAGACAGTCTTTTTCAGTGTTCATGCTGGACTCCAACTTTTCCCGATAAATCACCTGGTCTGCCCAGTGTAATTTAAGCCAGAATGTTGTATCGGTTCAATCTGGACATTATGCAGCCATGATAGAATGCAGGACAGAAGGTGCAGGCTGTGAGGCGATGAACAAGCCCGCTCGTCGGGATGGTCTTCGGTCCACCACGACAAAGAACTATACCTTAAACAAACAAAAGGCCGGGAGAACAAAGGTGAAGAAATGTGATAACCCACCAGGCTTAACGATAAAATGTACCAATGAGGAACAATGTGTGGTTGTTACATGTCACAACACACTGCACCACGAGTCCCTGAACCATACACTTTGAAAGCGCTATTAAACAGAAAGAGAGGAGAGACACGACAAGCAACGCGCTAATGTTTAGGACATTATAAAAACTCTAGTGCTCGCAATGCATCTTTACCACACCAAGAACAAAGTGATGGTACAGGGTGACGTTGAGACTATCGAATCCTTGCTAACAAAACAGTTTATGGAGCTCGAAGATGTAAACGTAAACAGAGTCAAGGAAGTGATACTCAGCCAATTCTCTCAAGCAAACAACCCATGTGAACTAAATATAGCAATCATAAACATGACTGGAAGTTTCCCAAATCCTACAGAGAAGACTATTGGATTATCAGTGATATAGAGGATTGCAGTCAAGCCACGACAGTGGAAGGGTCTATATCAGAAAACGCTACTATTGTCCCACACATCGAAGATGCTACAGCCTCCAGCAACCATGAACTAGTATCTCCACTTATTGCAGGAGAGCCTACCAGAGAACAAGGAACAACTTTCACTGAGAAGCCTCCACCATCTAGAGACACTCTTACTAAAAAAAGACACTCCAATCAACAATTCTAGCTTTCCTGGTGATATGTTAACATCGCAGGCTTTGAATTCCGTCATCAAGGAAAAATACAATAATGCGGCCATCTTCCTATCTTCTATCATTCCACCCTGCGCCGGTCCTGGATGCCGCTTGGTAGACATCAATAACAAGGGGTTTCATTCATTTTGTCGTGTAACAACATCGTTTACATAAACCACACCGCTTTTTTTACCTCAGCATCTGGTGCACCAAGGAAACAGATGTACAAGGACCACATACACACATCAAAACTTGGAAGCACCATTTTAGCTAAAAATTTAAAGTTCCCAGAGCGTACACTACAGAAAGACGCAGTGCATTCAGATGGTTGCAGTCAACACCTACATCCAAACAAATCATCTCTTAAAACCAATTCCGCTCCGAGCACCAAAACCACAAAGATCTCCAAAACAACAACACCCACCCGCCAACAAATGCCCACTCCATCGACCACCGACTGTGACACCATGTTTCTACCTCTACCCTCATGTCAGCCTCAGACTGTCAGACGAGCTGATACAAGCGTCAACAACGTCAGGGTTCTTCCACAGGCATACTTCAACAGGCACAACTCAAAAGCAAGGTCGATGCAACATCCTCAAAGAAATCTAGAGCTGCAGTATTTGTTGCAGTTTAGCCCTGCAGCCTTGAATCACGTGTATATGTTATCTGTACACAGTGCACATAGGGTGATGCCCTACAGACACCACATGTCATAGACTGATGGCAATATCATCGTGATTCATCACAAACTGAAGCCTTCTGCCCACAATATCATTAGAAATTGTTATTAGCCAGAACATAGTGACTGGTCATTTTTTTCATAAGTTTATTTAGTTTTAATTGCGCTATATTGTTGCATGTTATCTCCTTCTACTTTTTCTTTTTACTTATTTATCTAATACTTGTAACTGTTATTTTAGATCTTTGCAGTTTGTAAGCTATATTTGTCTGTGTGTGAGAACTGAATTCTTGATTGTTTCACCTGTTAGTGAAATCTCACGATTCCTTGATTTGCTTGATTTCTGTTGTGTAGCTTTAGTTATAGCTATAATCTTACTATAACTTTTGCTAAATGACCCAGATAGTTGAGAAGTGGCTACAGAATGATGGCCTCAGAACTGGTCATCTATACATTTATCATCTGTTAGGCAAACTTCCTGAGGCAACAAACACAGTCGGTCACTTCCATATCTTTGGCTTCTCAGAAAGTCGTCTAAATAAAAATATAACTGACAAGGACATTAGGATAGACGCTTATAATATACTTCCACGTGATCCTACTAGAAAGCTGGAAACGGGATTAGTTATATACGTTACCACTGCCATGCACTCTTGCCGTAAAACAGATCTCGAGACACCAGATGTTGATTGTATATGGTTGGAAATCAAACTTCCAAAGCAGAGTCCAGTCGTAACTGGGTTTCTGTATCGTAATCCAAATGCAACAGCATCGTGGTATGATCACTTTACAAGTATGATGGATTATGTTTTGTCATTTAAGTTAAAGGATACAACTGTTCTGGAGATTTCAACGTTGATTACAGACAATCAAATGCGATATGGAATAATATCATTTTATCATACAACTTATCCCAAATTATCACTAAACCCACCAGAGTAACTTAAGCATCATCCACACTGATAAATCACACATATGTGGCTCATCTGGAAAACATTGTAGAATGTAAAGTCCCTCGTACATCACGGAGTGATCACTATCCGGATTTAAAGTTCTCAAAAACAAAGACATCAGCATTAAATTTGTAAGTTTTAACGAATTCAACTTAGAATAATTTCTGAAAGAGCTGGAAGCAACACCTATATATCATGTGTACCAAATGACTGACTCCGATAAGGTCTCGAAATACTGGATAAAGATCTTTTGGAATACATTTGACAAACATGTTCCCATTAAGGGGGTGAGAGTTAAACATCAAATGAAGTCCCTCTGGATAATACCCGAGGTATTGCAAGTTATGAGGGAAAGAGATCAGGCCCATAAAATTAAGGAATTCACTAGCTACCGATTACTTAGAAAAAGAGTTCAGTATTAAAGTGGGCGAGAGAAGAAAGAAATGCTTCAAGAAACTAGTTCAGAACAAATCGGACAGTAAGTCTGTTGGAAAGCAATTAACATTCTTGCAAACAAGAGAAAACAGTCTGACCTGCAGAATTATAATCGTCTGGCTTTTATGCTGAGCTCAGCAATCACTTCAGAGAAGAAGTCAATATCTTAAAGTCTTCACTACCGACCCCTACTTGTGACTTAAGTGAATTAAACATATTCATATGTAATAAATGTGCAAATCTAAAGCAATCCATTATGACCTTTATGTCAGTTAGTGAAGTCTATATTTATCTTTTATCTTTAAAGAACATAGCGGAACTTGATGAAATTAGCAACAAAATATTACGCTACTCAGCCCCAGTAAATACAGATACATTAACATACATTTACAATCAGTGCATTGCACATTGTCATTTTCCTCAAGCCTTTAAAAGTGCAAAAATATATCCCAGTTTCAAATCTGGTACAGAGAATAATCGCTCAGCTATAGGCCAATTTCCATTCTATCAGGTTTGTTAAAACTCATAGAAAAATACATTTAAAAAATACAACCTTACAACACATGCAAGGAAATAATTTGATTGTTAACTGTCAATCAGGTTTTAGGCCCAGACATTCCTGCCACACAGCTCTCACAAAAATGACAGAATGTTGGTTATCCAATATAAATAATGATAAATTATGTGGTGCTGTCTTTGCTGACTTTTAAAAAGCATTTGACATACCTGATCATGTAATCCTTGTTATAAAGCCTGAGACTTATAAGTTACATCCGAACTTTAAAAAAATTATTACATCTTTTCTTTCCAACAAACAGCAGGTAGTTTGCTTCAAAAACTCTAAGTCAAGTCTATCTGTGGTTGATAATGGTGTTCCATAAGGGTCTGTTCTTGGTCCTCTGCTTTTTACCATCTACATCAAAGATCTTCCACTTCATCTAAAAAATCGTCTTGTGACCTTTTTGCTGATGACTGCACAGTTTACACTAATGACATTGACTATATTAATCTTGAGTCAACTCTTCAATTTGAAGTAAACAGTCTAATTAACGGGAGCAACAACAACAGAATGCTCATAAACACCAGGAAAATAAAATCCATGCTCATTACAACAAGACAGAAATTGACAAATTTACCAACAACAACACTACGGCTCCATGCTGGAACTTCAGAGATAGAGAATGTTAGTGAACATAAAACTCTAGGTCTCACGACTGACCGGTATCTCAACTGGAAGCCTCATGTAGCCTCATTTAGGCAATCTAACTAATCTCATCGCACAAAAAGTTTACCAGTTTGCCAAAATTAAACACTTTCGCGACACAGATACTAGGAAAATATACTACATATCACAGATACAAACACATTTGGACTAATGCTCACAATCTGGGATGGTTGCTTCATATCAAGCACGAAAATACTTTACTCACTCCAAAAACAAGCAGTAAAGTTTATAGATAACAAAAATATAGCATATTGCAAATAAGGGCAAATATCTTGACATTCTACCCCTCAAGAAGAAATTTCAATTCAACAAGCCCAAGTTAATTCATAAAATTCAGAACCTCTTCCTGTTGTTTTACTGATCAGATTTAGCTTATGAAAACATTGAAACTGCTAGTGCTCTTTTTAAGTTTTCCGTTAAAGGTATAAAAGATATGAAAATAATGACTGTACACACAAAAAAAATCTGCAGAAGATGAAGCCTCGGCATCTGGGTCTCTCAAATGATGATGATGATGATGATGATGATGATGATGATGATGATGATGATGATGATGATGATGAAATCCCCCGGCATAATTGTGCCTGATATCGAAATAAAATGTGTGGAACAAACATAGAGAAATTTTACAAAAACTTGTCACCATGAAAACGATTTTAGTCTAAATTCAGACTTACACATTTTACGAACAATTTCCGATTGGAAGATAATGAAGACACCTGCCATTGTCGTGTGGGTAATGCTCTTTCTTGTGATCTCAGATATTTTTAATGGGTTCATATCTGACGTCTGGAGTGTGCAGCCAGGTTATATTCGATACAGCGTTCCACAGACACTCTGTAGCAGAGTATGCTACGGAACATGTTACACTCTGGTTAGGTTTTTTTCTGATTTAAAGCCCCGTCTTTTTTTTCATTTACGCGCTCCTGAGTTCATGCTTAAGTCACGAGTGCAAAATGTCCTGCACGTGAGCATTACGAGAGTTTTGTGTGGGTGACTGAACACAAAAAACCCTGCCTGGACTTTTCTAGAGGACTATTAGAGTGAGAGAACCTCACTCTGGGTAGGTTAATTGTAACTGTATTGTGTCGCATATAAGAATTACGTAGTTGTGCAAGTTCTTTCTATTCATGTGGCGGTATTGATATCTTCTAGGTAGTTTAACTGCCAGAAATCTTATTTATCATGTAATGCTGTTTTGTTTGAGGTATCACTTGCTATATTTTATCTATGTCGACTGTTTCCATCATCATCCTGTGACGCGTAATAAACATGTGTGCGTTATGGTGGTGTTGACTTCTTCGATGATCTTCTCACTGAAAGATCTAAGAAGTTAAATTCCCGATTTGGAATATGGCGTTTCATTCTGTTAAAATTAATTTAAATTATGGACACTTGGAAACTTGAAGGACTGGTAATTCGTGAAAAGTGATACATTTTAAAAAATATTTAATTTAGACAATTTTATTTACCTGCTCAAATTATCAGAATGTTGAAATTTTTTTAAGTTAACAATTAAAATTCAGCGTTGCTAATGGAGTTTCAAGTGTAATATTTAGTTCGCTCTATAACTCTGACTTGGTCAGATGTCACTATTTTCTTCACAATGACAATGATTTGAATATTGTTGCTGAAATAGTAAAAGAACTTATCTGGTGATGTCTAATTAGAATTATGTGAACTAAAAAGAGGCATCATAAGATGGAGAGACAGAATAAACCAACTGGATGTGAAAAGAGAATATAAATCCACATATTAGCATTTACATTTTTCCTAACAATTGTTGCTTAAGGAAAAGGGTGAGCATACAGAAGTTGCCCAGTTATTGAATATACAACAGTTGTCCAGTTTTTAAGTATACATCAGTTCTACGGTTTTTTATTTTAGTAAATACAATTCTCCAGTTTTTTAGTATACAACACTTGTCTAGTTACTAGTATACAACAGTTATCCAGTTTTTTAGTATACAACGGTTCTCTAGTTATTGAGTATTCAACAGTTCTCTAGTTATTGAGCATACAACAGTTGTCCAGTTTTTTACTATACAATAGTTGCGCAGTTTTTAGTATACAGCAGTTGTCCAGTTATTGAGTATACAACAGTTATTCAGTTTTTTTAGTATACAACAGTTGTCCAGTTTTTTAGTATCCAGCAGGGCTCAAGTTATTTAAAAGGAGAAGAGGTCAGTTGTATTGTAACAGATGAACTGCTATAAAATACGTAGTAACACACAATAATTAGTGTACAAACTATACGCGAAGCACTGCAGTAAAGCTGTGATACCAAAATGTATAAACTAGGAAAACAGTAGGAACAGCTTTCTTACTTAACGACTTTATTACTAAAACGACTTCTTTGTAGTCGTTAAGTAATAAAACTGTTCCTGCATTGTTTCTAGTTTATACATGGTGGAAAATGCTGATTTGTGGCATTATATTCATTGTACAGTAACCGTACTCAAATAGTTTTTCTAATATTAATTTAAATATTATATTGTCTAATTCTCAAAAGTCTTATTTCGTAGTAGGATAATTTCATCTGTTATTGAAGTCACTGGTGCAGGTTCATAAATTTATTCTGCAAATATCTGACTGACGTTACTGGCCAGAGCATCAGTAAAACACACATTGTCGGGTATAGTCTCCATTTTGGTCTGAAGTTACACAGCACCTCAGTGCACGGTCGCTTCCATATAAGACAAAATGTATAAACTAGGAAAAAAAGTAGGAACAGCTTTATTACTTAACGACTATACAGTCGTGACGTTCCGGCGTGAGCCTTAATCATACAAAAACACACAGAACGAAGAAATAGAGAGAGGAGATAAAGTATAGATTCACATGAATGCTATGTTTAAAAAAAAAGGAAATAAAATGGATAGTGCACTTAACTGTAACTTGCAAGAAGATGTGCCTTGGCTTGGGTGTGAATCCCTCATCCCGCATGCGCGTCCCGTAATGTGATATATGTCATCGTATGCTAAAGATGCAGGTAAACGTATATTGGTGAGACTGGCCTCAGATTAGGGGGATTACACGCAGAAACATCTGTACGATATCCCCAGGTAACCCATTCCCGAATCATTGCAATGGTTCCAACCACAGATTTTCTGGTAAAAGCCATCAAACAATGTTACGCAGATGACACAAGCCGCCTAGCGCTTGAGAACCGCTACATTCAGGACTATGTGACGCTGGAAATACATGGTTTTAACTCGTTATTCAGCTATACCTAACATTCTCTTCTTCGACAATCATAATCCCTCTCCACTAAGCTCCACTCCCTTCTCACTTGTTACACATAGTTCAGAACCTCCTCACAGCATCACAATACAACCCCTCTACCCCAACTATAATAATCTATTTCATCTTCTCCTCTCTAGGTTAACATTGTATCACTCTGTCTCCCCTCTACGTTTTCCCCATCCACCACTCTCAGTTACGACCAACCTATCACACATCATAAGTCTCCATTTAAATATTCCCTACGCTCCACCATGCCCATTTCTCAACAAGCGTCGGACAAGCCACATCTTCTTACAAATTACAGCTAAGTGCACTATTTATTTCCCTTTTTTAAACATAACATTCATGTGAATCTATACTTTATCTCCTCTCTCTCTTTCTTCGTCCTGTATGTTTTTGTATGATTAAGGCTCACGCCGAAACGTCACAACTGTGTAGTCGTTAAGTAATAAAGCTGTTCCTACTTTTTTCCTAGTTTATACATTTTCATATCACAAAATTACTGCAGTGCTTCATGTATAGTTGTATACTTATACACTAATTATTGTGTGCTACCATATAATACAAGATCTGTCATCAGCTATGCCCGATGTTCATGACTGATTTAAAAAAAAAAGATTAGAGTGTGCTTCAAAAATATAATGAAATATCAGTTTAAATCTACATCATGAGCTACGTGCCTCTTAAAACGTGGTTAATGGCCCCTTAAAACTAACTGTCTGGGGATAAATTTGTGTAGTACAGAAAGAAGCGTAAATCTATGCGCAGGGAGATATTAATACTAACATCCTGCATTTGAAATCAATGCAGTTACATTTTTAATATAACGTACATTTAAGCCCCAGTCTCGTATTATGACCCGGTAAGCCAGTGTTACAGTTTTCTCCCTCTCCTCCTCCCCCCTACCCCCACCCACCCACTCCATCCAGTTTTTGGTCCAATTTTTGTAGTTAGTATTCCACGCCAGTTGTCACGATGTTTTAAATTCAGCGACAGGGGAGGAGTGGATCGGGGCGCACGTACAAGGGTGGAGGAGGAGTAAATGCTACATACCAACAGAAAAAAAAGACAAATGACGGTATGTTAGTGCAGGGACAGTGATGACGTATGTTGGTGCAGGATGGTGATGACGGTATGTTGGTGCAGGGATGGTGTTATAATTAGTACCCTCACCCCCAACAACTTCTTGACTTCAATTTAAATTAAATTTAATCTTGTTGGTGCAATGGTTAGTGAACTCATTGAGATTTATTCTCATTTAAGGGGAGGGGGATTTTTTTTTAAAGACTGGTACCAATGTCGACCCAGCCTCACAAACAGGGGAGGGTGGGGGCTGTTGTCTCTGGGAAGTAAAGACAGAGAGTAAAGACAGGGAGAAAAGACAGGGAGAAGAGACAATGGCCTCCCTGCTTCATACATCTGAGACTATGAAATATGAAGCAGGGTTGCCAGTTTAGATATTTTATATATTCATTCATTTATTCATTCATTGATTCATTCATTCATGTGCATGTCCCTTGAGGAACTTTGCCTCCCTAACAGTACTCCTGTATGTCTCTCGGTTGTGAGCAAGATGGCCTGCTGCTGATGCATCCATTTGCAGATCATCAACGATGTCTTGCAGCCATCTTCGCCTTGGTCTTCTTTCTTTTTCCCATTATGTACACTTCCAAGACGGTCTTGTCTAGATTATCATGACGTTTAATGTGTCCAAAATATTTAAGTTTTCTCTCTTTAATCCTCTTTACTAGCCAGCCTTCTTTAATATTAAGTTCTTTTAGTATGGATATATTTGTTCTTTTTGTGTCCATGATATTTGAATAACTCTTTTGTAACATTAACATTCAAAAGCATTTATGTGTTTCTCAAGGTCCAGGTCTCACATGCATATGTTACTATGGGAATGATGCATGCCCTTAAAAATCTTATGTTTGTAGTTTTGTCTTTTCCTTTAAACAGATTCTTTAGTTGTTTTACTTTCTGGAGAGCGATAGATGTCCTCCTTTTATTTTCTCTCATTGTATCTCCATCATTAGTTAGTAGTGATCAAAGATATTAAAAACTCTCCACTTCTTCCATTTTTTTCCTCATTGATAAATATTTCATCTGCCTTATTTGTTTTGTCAGTTGTCATCAATTTAGTTTTCTTCGCATTAAGATAGAGGCTGTTCTTACACCATCATCAGGTGCTGTGCCGACTGGCATTGGCTATTATGCTTCTTCAGAGTACACGATCCTTCATACAGGCCATCAGCTCAGTTGGTGATCTCCTCTCACACCATCCCGTCAGACTGTCCAGTATCATTTCTCTTGGTCTTCCTCTTGATCTTCTTCCTTCTGTTGTTATAATATTTTCAATGCCTCCTCTTCTCATTGCATGTCCTATGAAAGTACATTGTATATCTCTTATCTTTTTGACAAGATTTGTTGTCTCTCTAGATCTTCTCATACATTCTTCATTAGTTATTTTTGCTGTCCAGGGGATTCGCAACATTCTTCTAATAAACCACTTTTCTACTGCTTCCAATGATTTTTGTGCAGACCTGCCTATTGTCCATGATTCACTTCCATATAACAAGATAGGTTCAATATAGCATTTTAGTACTCGTTTTCTAACATTCATTGATAAGGATATGTTGGATAATATGTTTCTCATTCTCTGAAATGCAGTCTTTGCTTGGCCTATTCTGTTCCTAATTTCTGTTCTGCATTTCCCATCTGAAGTTATTACTGCTCCAAGGTATTTAAATTTCTGCACCTGCTTTAGAATAGTTCCGTTTAATTTTATACTGCATGTTAATGGATTCTGTTTCTTAGATATAACCATAGTCTCTGTCTTTTTAATGTTCAAAGTAATCCCTTTCTGTTCACTTTCTGTGGCGACTTTATCCAAGAGATTTTGCAGGTCTTGTTGGTTCTCAGCTATCAGTACTGTGTCGTCAGCACACCGAAGGTTGTTAATATTACACAAAGTTCTTACAGACTGACATAATTAGTTTTACCATTCCATCAGCATATCTCTGGTATTTCATAACCTCCAGTTGTTATTGCATCGTAATATTCTTTAGCTACATCTTCTCATTATATTTTCAGTATGCAAGTTAAATTAGTAAGGCGACAATATGCACCCCTGATGGACCCCTTGTTTTACGCCAAACCAAGTTGTTTCATCATTTATTCTTACTGCTGAATGCTGATCTAAATACAGCAGCGATGGTAATTGTATCAAATGTGTTGCAAATCTCATTTTTCCCCCATTATTTCCCAAAGTTTCTGGTGTTTTTCACAATCAAATGCCTTTGAGTAGGCTATAAAGGATAAATTAGATTCACATTAAACACTGCATTTCTCTATTATTAATCCTATATTGAGTATATGATGTCTTCATCCTCTTCCTTGCCTAAAACCAGCTTGAACCATATTGACTTCTTCTTCTATTTTCTTACGAAGTCTACCCATTATGATTTTTAACAGAATTTTACTGGCATGACTAGTCAGGGCAACGTTCTGTAGTTTGTGCATAATTTCAGGGTACCCTTTTTTGACAGTGTTATGAATACAGTGTTTCCATTCTTTTGGCCAAATATCTGAATGCCATATCTTTTTTTAGATAGTGCATGATAGACTGGTGTACATTCCTTTCCTTTCCTCCTGCTTTAATTAAAGTTCAGCTGTCTTCTCATCACATCCATTTACCATTTTTCAGATTATTTATTGCCCATAAAATTTCTTCTATTGTCGATTCGATTTCCAGATTTTGATTGTTGAAGACAGTCAGAATCCCTCTCCACTAAGCTCCACTCTCTTCTCACTTGTTACACATAGTTCAGAACCTCCTCACAGCATCACATTACAACCCCTCTACCCCAACTATAATAATCTATTTCACCTTCTCCTGTCTAGGTTAACATTGTATCACTCTGTCTCCCCTCCACGATTTCCCCACCAACCACCCTCAGTTACGAACCACTATCACACATCACAAATCTCCATTTAAACATTCCCTACGCTCCACCATGCACATTTCTCAACAAGCGTCGGACAAGCCACATCTTCTTACAAGTTACATCTAAGTGCTCTATTTATTTTATTTCCTTTTTTAACATAGCATTCATGTGAATCTATATTTTATCTCCTCTCTCTCTCTCTCTCTCTCTCTCTCTCTCTCTCTCTTTCATCGTCCTGTATGTCTTTGTATGATTAAGGCTCATACCGAAAAGTCCCAACATTGTAGTCGTTAAGTAATAAAGCTGATCCTACTTTTTTCCTAGTTTATACATTCTGGTATCACAGCTTTACTGCAGTGCTTCGTGTATAGTTGTATACTTATACACTAATTATTGTATATGACAACTGAGGACACCAGAGGTGTGAAAGTGCATCTTAAAACGATATCTTCTGATAACTCTCATACAGTGCTGCATGATCCAGCTTGGAAATATTCATTTTAGACTCTTGTGTTATGATTGAGTTTAATTTAATGATCAAGCGACAGTCTGAATGAATGTTGGTTTAATCGTTTCTGCATCAAGTCTTACAAAATGCCAAGTACAAGGTCCGTCAATGAGTAACGAAACTAATTACATAAAAAATAAAATAAACAACAGTTGAAGATATTACCTGTATTTTATTCAAAGTAAGCACCATGTGCATTGATACAGCGAGTGGTACGATCTAACAAACACTGGAATGACCTCTGCAGTTCTTCTGTTGGTATGGCCCTTAGGCTTGATGTTACATCCCTTTGGATGTCATCAATATCGTCAAAAAAGCGGCATTTCAATGGTACCTTTTATTTTTGGAATAGAAAATAATCGCAGGGAGACAAAACTGGGGAATATGGTGGATGGTTGAGAACATACACTTGTTTTTGGGCCAAACATTCCTGTACAACTGTCGCCCAATGAGCCGGTGCATTATGATGAAGAAGGAAAAAAGCAGCCAGGTGTTGAATACTCAGGTCGGACTCGGAAAATCCTTTTCAATAGCCATTTCAAAATACTTAAATAAACTTTGACAGTGACAATCTGAAGAGGAGGAGGAGTAAAAATAACGAGGAAAAATATAGCAAGATAAATAAAGAAATAAGACGCAAATGCAGAGAAGCAAAAGAAGTGTGGTTAAATGAACAGTGCAGACAGATAGAGGACGCTCATAATAAAGACAGCAAAAACATGCATAAACGAATTAATGAACTCACAGGCAGGAAATCAAAATATACCACAGGATGCCTGAAATCGAAAGAAGGTAAAATGTTAATGGGAAAAGAAGACATTGTGGACAGGTGGACAGAGTATATCGGTGAGCTATATGGAGGAGAAAGACTAGAATTAACACCAGATACTGAAAACTGTGATGGACCGCCAATACTTGAAGCTGAAATCATAGATGTCATCAAACACATGAAGAAAGGAAAAGCGACTGGGCCTGATAATATAACAATAGAAGAAATAGAGGCACTAGAGGAGACAGGAATAAAAATAATAACCAAGTTACTGAATGATATTTACAACAGTGGTTATATTCCCAGTGACCTGATTAAATCCACGTTTATAGCACTACCAAAGAAACCAGGTGCAAAGGAATGTGACGACCACCGGACTATCAGCCTCTCATGTCACATAACGAAGCTACTTCTGAGAATAATTATGAGAAGAACAAGGAAAAAGATAAAAATGGAAATAGCAGATGAACAGTTTGGATTTGTTGAAGGAAAGGGAACACACAATGCCATTTATGCTTTACGAACACTAACAGAAAGACCTTTAGAAGTACAGAAAGATCTCTACTTATGCTTCATTGATTACACCAAGGCATTTGACAAGGTGAAACATAATGAAATTATTAAAATGCTTGAAGACATCAATATAGATGGCAAAGACCTGAGGATTGTAAAACATCTATACTGGCATCAGGAGGCAGCAGTTCGAGTTGAAAATAGAATTGGAAAATGCCAACCTATAAAACAAGGGGTGCGACAAGGATGTGTACTATCTCCAGACCTTTTTTCTCTGTACAGCGAGAATATTCTAAGAACAATCATCACAGAACCAGGCATAAAAATTGGAGGATACAATATTAACAACCTTCGGTATGCTGACGACACAGTACTGACAGCGGAGAACCAACAAGACCTGCAAAATCTCTTGGATAAAGTGGCCAAAGAAAGTGAACAGAAAGGGATTACTTTGAACATCAGAAAGACAGAGACTATGGTTATATCTAAGAAATAGAATCCACCAGCATGCAGTATTAAATTAAATGGAACTATTCTAAAGCAGGTGCAGAAATTCAAATACCTTGGAGCAGTAATAACTTCAGATGGGAAATGCAAAACAGAAATTAGGAACAGAATAGGCCAAGCAAAGACTGCATTTCAGAGAATGAGAAACATATTAGCTAACACATCTTTATCAATGAATGTTAGAAAACGAGTCCTAAAATGCTATATTGAACCTGTCTTGTTATATGGAAGTGAATCATGGACAATAGGCAGGTCTGCACAAAAATCATTGGAAGCAGCAGAAATGTGGTTTATTAGAAAAATGTTGCGAACCCCCTGGTCAGCAAAAATAACTAATGAAGAATGTAGGAGAAGAGCTGGAGAGACAAAAAAACCTTGTCAGAAAGATAAGAGAGAGACAATGTACTTTCATAGGACATGCAATGAGAAGAGGGGGCATTGAAAATATTATAACAACAGGAAAAATAGAAGGAAGAAGATCAAGAGGAAGACCAAGAGAAATGATACTCGACAGTCTGGCGGGATGGTGTGAGAGGAGATCACCAACTGAACTGATGGCCTGCATGAAGGATCGTGTACTCTGGAGAAGCATAATAGCCAACGCCAGTCGGCACGGCACCTGATGATGATGAGTGACAATCTGTCCCTCTGGAATAAATTCTTTGTGAATAACTCCTTTGCTGTTGTAGAAGCACGCTAATATTGTCTTCACTTTCGACGTTTGAAGACGAATTTTTTTTTTCCTTTTGGTGATGATGATGACTTCCACTGAGCACTTTGGCATTTAGCTGTGGGATCATAGCGGAAAATCCATGTTTCATCCTCTGTAATAATCAAATTTAAGAAATGTTTATTGCTGCTATACATTTTGATTATGTCTTTTGCGTACACAACACGCTGATGTTTTGGGTCATCAGACAACGAATGTGGTACAAACCGGCAAACAACTTTTTTTTCTTGAACAAATCTTCCACTAAAATTTTACGAATAATCTCTCGGTTAACACCAGATTCGTCTGCCATCATCCTCACAGTCAAACAACCATCTTCTTATATCCATTCTCTGACTTTTGCAATGAGTTCCTCCTTATGAACATAAATTGGGCGTCCATGTCTAGTTGCATTTGTAATCGTTTCCACACCACTTTTGAATCGTGAATATCACCTGAATATCTATGTACAAGATAAACAATTATCCCCATGAACTGGTCGCATCAATTCAACTGTGTCAGTGGCACTTTTTCCGAATTTTTAAACAAAATTTAATGTTATCTTTTTTTTGCTCCATGCTGATTAATTAATAATGCGCCTCTGATTAGGTCAACACAGTGGTGACTTGCTTGTCGTCTGCTTTTCGGGCGGCGATGAAAAGTTGCCAGATCATAGATGGAGGATGCCAATTTGGATTCCATGCTTTGCTTCATATATGGCATTTTTGTCTTGGCTATAGTAAAATCGGTCTCATTACTTAATTGTCGGACCTATACAATACAGCTAACACCAAACAATCGTTTAGACCTGTGTTGGAGTGTCCTTCGCGTTTGGATAATATTGTTTACAAGTTGGCCCTACCCTAGTCATTTAAAAACACTGTTATGTCTAATAGTAACAGTCAGCTTCAACATTCCTAGAACAATTTAGAATATGTACTTCATTAATCAGAACTACAAAAATAACATTTTTAAGGGCATCTTTACCATCGCAACACATTCCTGTAGACCTGGACACTTAACAAAACAACTGAGAAACACATAAATGCCTTTAAATCCTACAGAAGTGTCCTTCGCATATCATGGATAAAAAAAAGAAGAAATATATCCATACTACAAGAATGTAATATTGAAGAAGGTTGGCTAATAGAGAGGATTAAAGAGAGAAAACTTAAATATTTTGGACACATTAAACGTTATGAGAATTTGGAGAAGACAGTTTTGAAACGGTACATAATGGGGAAAAAAGAGAAGAAGAGCACAGTGAAGATGGCTGCAAGAAATCGGTGACGATCTGCGAATGGATGCATCAGCAGCAGGCCATCTTGTTTATAACCGAGAGGCCTACAGGATAACTGTTAGGGAGGCAAAGCTCTGCAGGGGACATGCAAATGACTGGCTGGCCATTTTTTAATGGCTGCCTGAGTGACTTTAATGATCTTTTACAAATCACCAAACACTTTCAGAATTTATTTTAAAATGCAGTAGGTAGACCTAATTTGAGTTTGAAATATTTATAACTCCTTGGTTTATTTATGGCACTTCTGAAAGATCTAATATAGATTAAATGTGAATATGCACCAGAGTGATTTTTTAAAAAAAATTGTCTAGTGTATAAAGTTTCGTTCGAACGTTGTTCAAATTCACAATGATGTTGGATTGTGTGGGCTCAGTCGGCCGATGTTTTTAGTGATGAGAGCTTTTTTTTTACAAAGCTGTGAAAATAGTTTTTCCAGCTACGTGTAATTAACGTTTAGAAGGATATACTTCGCGAGCAGAGTCGGCAACAGAAGGTGATAATCCGTTCCTACTTGGAGTCCGCGACTTTACTGGTGCACAGCCGATGAGATAGCCGAGTCAGTGAGAGTACTACATGAATAGTTTGTGTATAAGCATATAAAACTAAGTATATAACTATACACGAAGCCACTGCAGTAAACCTCAAAATCTACTGGAAGCAGCGGAGATATGGTTTCTAAGAAAATTATGAGAATACCATGAACAGCCAAAAACACAAATGAAAAAGTTCTAAGCGAGGCTGGAGAAAAGAAATTATGGCAAAATTCAGAACAAAACAGTCCAGATTTGTAGGACATGTTTTAAGAAGAGGCAAACAAACACCTAGTGACAACAAGAAAACTGGAGAGATGCATATTTATATTTACTGAAAGAGGAATTATACTTTATTACGTAAAATATTTTAAAATAAGACTTCCTTGTGCTACACTGTGCGATACATCTGTTTTGTCTTGTTGATGCTGGTTATGGCAAAGACATTTTCTTGATTACCTCTTCTGCCGTATTGTAAACAGTATTCCTCGTTAAAGTAACACTGCCGAGACCTGTTACCAACTTCAGTTTGATTGGGCAAAGATGCCCCATGAATGACGTCCGCTAGATCATCTAATGCGGAACATATGAACATGTTTACTGGAATATGATCCCGATTACACTTTTTTCCGTATCCGTACAAAACAGACCTTTCTCCTGACTAAATATACGATACTTCTCCAGACTAATTACTGGTAACGCCCACGAATAGAAAGTTCGGTTTCGTCACTTCGCTTTTACGAAAGCTCAGCATTATAACATATTTTCGCTAAACAAAGGAAATCCGAAAAGCATTTTCACATAGTATTCAGCGCTTCATTTGTATTGAGACGTTATAGAGGCGTACCCCGTGTAACGAGAGAGTCTTCAACAAGCGCCTTCCCCGGAACAATACTCGCCATCTCTCCATCGAGCCGTGATAGTTTAGAACTCTCTGTGAGACCATGACCATTTCATATCTAATTATTCGAATATCCATTACCAAGATATACCCTAAGATATTAGAAAAGCCTGTGTATTAAGCTTAGCATAAAACTGGACCTAATTAATAGTTTCTGTCGTTATTTCTACTTTATATAGGCTGTGTATTTATCATATAATTCCTGCTTTTATTACATGTTAGTGCTATTTTAGGTTTTATGTTTATTTTGGTATGACGTTTTAGCTTTATTTGGTCAGAGAAAGCTCATAAAAAATTGAGGGGGGGGGGGGCTGGAAAGATAAAGTATTGCTTATTGCTTCTTTGCTTTACAACATTTCAGTCTATTAAATAATTCATAGGAACGCTCAACTTTTTGATAAGGAGCGAAACCTGTACATGTAACTGGGAAGCTATTTACACCACCTATGGAATACATCTTAACCCTTAAAGAACTGGTTTTTCAGGTCCTGAACTTCTTATACAAAGTGCTGATATATCTTTATTATTTATCATTTTGTTTGAAATTGGATGTAGTTTGATGTTATAAAGCTTAAAATGACATTTGTGAAGCTATATGACTATAGGTTCATGAAATGTGAATAAGGTATGGAATAAAATTGTAACAAAAATATTGATAGTACACTTTCACATAGAAGTGAAAAAAAGTAATGCAATGTAGAACAAAACTGACTTTTTAATGCAGTGTAAGATAACAAATTAATTCTTTTTATTTTATTAAAATATAACTATTTCTACATAACACACTCAAATATGAAGTCAGTCTGAGCAATAAGAATGAAATGACAAGGTTTTTAACATTGTCAACACTTGGAGTAAAATTATTAGAAAAAAAAAATAGAAAATTGTCTATTTCAGAAACTTGACTAACTACCTATATTATATATCATTTTATTTAAAATTAGATGTAGTTTGATATTATAAAGTTTAAAATAACATTTTCAGATCTGTGTGATTGTAGGATCTCAAAATGCGAATAAAGTAAAGAATAAAATTGTAACAAAAATATTAACAGTAAACTTTCACATAGAAGGGGAGAAAAAGGTAATGAAACACAGTAGAGTGAATTGATTCTTTTATGATTAAAATATAACCATTTTTCCACATTATATTCACATATAAACTCAATCAGACCAATAATAATGAAATGACAAGGTCTTTACATTGTCAACACTCAGAACAAAATTGTTAGGAAAAAAAAAAAGAAAACTGTCTAATTCTGAAATTTGACTTCAAAACATTACAAAAATTCAGTTTGACGTAAATGACATTATGAAAATTAACAAAACCAAACAAATCAATTATGCACTGAGTTCTACACTGAACATTCTGAGAAACTGTTTCAAAATTATGACAGATGATACATCTTCAGGTCAGATTTCAAAATGTAGTTGCATTAAGGTTTATGTTCGAGAGGTAAATAATTTCTACATTTCTGAAAACATAATTGTCACATTTTTAACATCTAATACTTGTTTTTACTTCTCTTTTACTAATCTGATAACACAGTTTGCATTCTTACTGATTATCTATGATTTCAGGATTCATTTGCATGGCAAGAAAAAAGCCAGAGGCTTTGTTATGACTGGCACATTATTTTATAATGTGCATATAATATGTAATTATCCCTATATTTCCTAACTCTCCAACAAGTTCTTCAGTAAAATCCAAATGTCCCTGTTTAGGTAGTTTTTACAATTCTCTTATGTCTGAGTTCTTGTTTATCTTATCCTGAAATAAAATATATGCATTTACCCTTGCAGTGTCTTAACACAAAAGAAACTAAAAACATTTTCCAACATTTATTTGTCTTTGTCAAAGTGTTATGCCTATTTATCACTTGATTACTTTTGTCCTACCCTACCCATTATTCCTTAGAAGTTTTGGCTGTCTAACAAATATCTCCCTAAATGTATGTTAGCTCTTATACTAACTAAACTAAGTCCATCAGTTTCGTGAATTCCTGACATTAAAGCTACAGTCTTGTTATCCCTCTGATGCACTTCATTATTCCTTAGAAGTTTTGGCTGTCTAACAAATATCTCCCTAAATGTATGTTAGCTCTTATACTAACTAAACTAAGTCCATCAGTTTTGTGAATGCCTGACATTAAAGCTACAGTCTTGTTATCCCTCTGATGCACTTCATTATTCCTTAGAAGTTTTGGCTGTCTAACAAATATCTCCCTAAATGTATGTTAGCTCTTATACTAACTAAACTAAGTCCATCAGTTTTGTGAATGCCTGACATTAAAGCTACAGTCTTGTTATTCCTCTGATGCACTTCATTATTCCTTACCCACCCCGTGTCCCTTCTGGCAGAATTATTCCTTTCAGAAAACCTGAGTAAATGTCACATTTTTGACATCTAGCACCTGCTACTTCTTTTACTGGGCCGTAACTTAAAGTTCTGATCAAATAAATTATTCATAATAAATCTAATTTGAATGCAGAGGTTACTTAGAGAATAAGTAACATATAGACATTTTATAGCAAATACTACCAGAAATGTAGGTACAAGTTTGCAACAATTCGATACTGCTGAAAGACACTGCAGAAGGTCATTCAACTTTCTCACCTTTTGAATAAGTAAGATCCTACATTCACTATCAATAACAGACTTCTCGCAGTTACTAAACTATGCGTTATTTACCTTAAATTATTGTAAATAACACTTTAGTTTATTGTTAAAACCGCCTACAGTTGTTAGTTTTTATAAATAAACTTCCAAGTTCTATCCATTTAACTGACACAGAAGTAAATTTACTTTGGCACATGTGTCGTATTTATTGGTCTAATATTTTCTTCGTCAAAACAGTTGGTGTCATCTGATAACTTCTCGGGTTTTCACTCTTCTTCATCGCTTGAGTTCAGATCAGTTTCAGTCTCTTAATTTGATTACGTATTAGAAAATAAGAAGTAAATGCTCGTACTTTGAACTGGTCGTAAACAGTCCAAAATGGCAGCAGTGACTTCTTTTGTTTACATTTTTCAGCATGTAATTTTAATTGCAGAATCGTATAAAACATCATTTTTCCTGCATGAAAAGTGATATTGAAACTTTGTTTCATACATAAAAGTGTTTAGAATATTAAAATTAAAAAATACTAATTTTATATCATTAAAGCCATAGAACGCGAGTGGCCGAAATTCAGTGTTCATGTTTTTTTTTAATATCCTGCTTCATGAAAGTTCACACTTGATGAATTTCCATTGTTCCCAATGCGGGCAGAAATAAACAAAATACAGCGTTTATTAATTTTTTAAAAATATCTGTTAGATCTAGTTTTCTGTGAAGAAAATATTTCAATCTATACTGGTGTTCAGTGGATCTGAAAAATATACTTTTCAGAATTCAAAATCTCACTGTTAGTCTTCTTTTGAAAATATATATTTACTTCTGGTAATTGTTAGCTCTCGTGTGAATTAAGCTTGAATATTCGAAATGCACATTCACGGAAACACAGGTAGACATGTGTATATCAATCTATACATAGCTTTGTGGGTTCTGTCTCCCATATTACTATAAAGATTTCTATTTCCTAATGTAAGTATGAGAATTTTGATCACATGATAAACCATATGTCTTATTTATTTTGTCGATCGGACTTGTATACTTTCATCTTGTGCCATCTTCCCAGGGAAGTTTGGCTGTAGCTATCTCCAAATTGTTATGTCCCTTGTTTTGAGGAAGTGCCAGGCCAAGCTGAATCTCGTGCATCTGTTGATGTCCACTCATCGTTGTCATCCTATTTTTCTTTTTATCTAAGTTTTCCCTTCAGTATGGTTTCCAATATTTCACTAAGTCTTTTTGTACGGCCAAATACTTTAAAAGTCCGGTTTTTAAATTTTTGATTAATTTTGTTGTTAGTTTTATGAACTTAATACTACTTCGTTTTCCTTAGTGCCCGAGGAATGTGCCCCCCCATTCTTTTATAAATCTATTCACATTTGAAAGGCCTCAGTTTTTTTAAAATCTCATGCTTCACAGAGGAACGTGGATTTTGCACAGTCATTTAACAACTTTCAGCTTCATTTATGTTTTCGATGTAAGAACTGTTGTGTGTATATGTGTTTTCATTCTGTTGAAGGAAGGTGCATTAGGTCATTTACATTTCTTCTTCTGTCCAAATGTATATTACGATGACGTAAATGTCCGCACATGACGTTCGCATGATCATTTTTAGGCAAGATGCCAGGAGACACTAAGGACCATCTGTTCACGCTGTGTTCAAATAAATATTTTCTACAGGATACTAATACTCGCTTTGCTTAATATGATTACCTGGCCAGGCAGAATGCGTCCTTACCTGCTTGTGGCAGTGCTTACTGCTTTAGGTAAATAAAAGAAAATCACCTGTTGTATCTGTCTTCCATTACGTAAAGTTTTGTATCAGTTTATATCAGCATAATGGTATTGTTAAAATTATTTTTCTCAAATTTTTTAAGAGTTTCAAACATGTTTAATACTGTTACATAGAATAATATTAATAATACCTAATAGAATTTGTCAAAATCATTTCTATAAAACCTTAGAAGATTAGAAATCACTCGAAAACTTTATTTGTATTTGGCATGTCACAACAAAGAGAACGATGTAAGAAATATATATCTCAAAGCGTGTAATTTACTTGGGTACAGAAATGTTGAAACGTGGCAGCTTTTTATTTATGTGGTGAAAACACTCTGTATGTGTTTATATACCTTGAATAATATGCACACATATAAACAGAGAAACGAGAGGTAAAATGATAGAATTAAAAGAAAGACAGAAAGGCCAGCAGGCAGATACATACAGGGAAAAGAACACAGAAGAAAGAGTGGCTAGAAATAATTTAAAAATTTTTTAATCATTTCAAATTTTTAATCATTTCTTTTTCTTTTCATTCCGATATTAGAACTATTTCTATTATATGTGAAATTAAACAAAGCACCAGATTAACAACCTAATACGTTTTGTTACATATAATAAAATATACAGTTTCAGGTGAAAACGACCACAAGGTCAATTCAGAAATCTCCGCTTCTGAAGCTCTATCAACAAGAAATGACACTAGCGCTTCTGCAACAATGGCGGTCATCCATTCTGCAACTACAGATTCAACATTCACTAAGGCATCTTTCAACTCTTCTGATGGTTTCAAGTCTAACCAGCAATACGAGTTCTTGAATCCAAATAAAGACATAAAATCTCTACCTGAAATTTCAGTTGGTGACAACTTTACAAAGCTGGGGATTGGAATACCGACAATCTCCACAAACGATTCTTCAAATAAATTTTCACTCACTGACGTACTGTCGAGACTAAAGAATGGACTACAGGGAATCTCTATAAAAGTTTCTTCAAATAATATTTCACCTACCGACGTAAACTCCACACTAAAGAAAGGATTACCAACAGGAGTCACCAAAAAGGAATCCTCACATAAAAACTTACTTAGCGACATACTTCCGAAACTGGGGATTGGATTACCAGAGATGTTACCTCTAATATCCGCCTTTCGCCCCAAGACAAAGTGTCAGTCTGACCTGATGTACGCTGTAATTGCGGCAGTGTCTGGTGAGCGCTGGGCGCTACAAAGTAAGTCATAGATCAGAGGTTACAGCGGAACTGTTGTAAGAAAATATTCCATTTAGATTCAAAAGTCTTTTTTCCAATAAAAGAAATATAGTAAAGACGACTCTAAATCTGCTCTGTACAAATTGCAGACTCGGTAATTCAAATCCTTAATTGATCTTGTAAATATATTGAATCCTAATGATCATTACCCAATCTCGAATGTACGAAAAGATCTATATAATTCTAACCAATAGCTTGGATATAAACATGTATAATGTATAAAATGGAACCAGAGAAGTGATAATTTAATAGAGCGAATGGTTTAAATAGAAAATTATAGCAAGATTGGTATTTCATAAGAGAAATGCAACATACACTCTGTAGCAATTGATATACGTTTCTTGACACAAATGCAGCATATACTACAGTAGAAATAACTTTAAAGATCATCGTTTATAATCCGTTTAGTGTTCGATTCATGGGGAAAGCAACGTAGTTTTCTGCGGATGACGGCTGAAAAGACCGTAGGAGACTACTTCCAGTGCAGAAACACGACAGCGCCGTCTAAGGAAGTATCTGGGCCAGTTCGCTACAGAGGACGTTACTGTGTCGTAACTGTCACATTTGTAGCCAGATCATCTAAACTAGTATGTAGTATAAAGTTTTCGTTTATAACTATACAAGTTTATATATAGTTTTTTAGACGTCATTATCGTATTCCTGTGAGATTAAAAACACCAACTTCCCCTACTCCTACATTATACTCTATGCTACCCAGACATTTTTTCGTGCTCAGCAAGCATTACTTCATTCATTACTTCAAGGTCTATAAAAAGAAAACATCCTAATTATATCGATTAGTTACGGAGCGAACAAAAGAATGAGCATTCATCATAAATAGGTAGTATAATGGACGGCCTCAAGAATATCATGACTAATACGACTCGTAAGTTGGTTACCGACACACTTAACTAAAGATTACCTCTCTAGTTTTAATAGGGGTTCATACTGAAAATTACTTTGACATTCTTAACTATTTCGCTGCAGAATAACACAGGCAGTGTATGTACAACTTGTAGTTCTTGCACGCCTATGTTAGTCAACGCTCACAGCGATAATTATGCGAAAGTGTAAATAACATGAAGATTAGCATACTTGTAATCCAACCCGAATTTTTTAATTATAAATTAATTTTCTTCCGGTTTCTTTCTACCAGAATTTCTCATGGAAATTTATTAGAGCATATTCTAGCATGAAAGGGCTAAGAAGAAACACAACAAACCAATACTCACGTGTTAAATGGTTTTTTTAATAACATTCGAGTTCATATTCCTGTGTGATCATCGTTGCTGTGTTAACCAATAGTCAGATGATCTTTTAAAGCGAAAGGGAAGTTGTCTTATCTGCTTCCCAATCGGTATTCGTTATTTCAAGACTCTTAATTTTCAGCAAAGTATTAGAAGCGATATACGCAGGACTGCACTAAAAGGCAGATAAAACACTTTGGACGTGAGAGACACAAATATTTTAAGTTATACTAAATTTTATCATATTTTCAGTCACTTCAAGAGAACTTTCAGAACTGAAAACTGTAGGAAATCTGTTTGCTAGCAATTTACAAAATTCAGTGATGGTTTGCGTGCATCATAAAAAATGCCAGACTCCAGTACACCGAGCAAACGCCCAGCCACTAAAGGATAAAGTACTATCAGCACGGCCCTTTGCATTTCTTTTAGAAATGAAATTACAGTTTTTCTCTTACCATTTTCTTCTTCTTACGTTCCAAATGCTTTTGTCTACTCTTTATTGCTTGTCTGTTTGGGTTTTTTTCCCAGATTAAACATTTTTTCTTTGTGTAACCCAGGTTGTTCTCAGCTTGCTAACATTGTCATCTAGTTCTCAGCAGACGTATTCAACAGAATTCTCTGATATCGTCTTCATGTTTATATAACTAACTGAATGTGCAAATAAAGACCACCCTGACCACACAGAAAATGTAGTTATGCCATAACAAACATTCTTAATTCAGGGATGATTTAGCCCTTAGTAATTAGTACGTGCGATCAAGCCCCGTGTGCGATATCAAAGTCCCTCTCAAGCTCAGTGAGTAGACTGTCTACTGCCCTGGCGGCCTCCTATGTCTAAGAGAGGGGCTATGTTGGAGGAGGGGGAGGGATGGTAGTGGATGAGTACAGGATGGTTAAACAATAGATAAGCGGGAAAAGAGAAATGGGGAAGGTTGGAATAAATTTGAACCAGTTTTCAGAATCCCTCGGATGCCTCGCTTAACGCATTAATCCCTTCCCTTGTTAATGTTATGTTCCATGGACAACTACGAAGACTTTCATGACAGTAAATATGTTCGACAGATTCATATGAATAATAATAAAAGAAAAACAATTCATGCAGTTAACTGTAAATTTATTACTGACAACTTTTTCATATACAGTCTTTTTTAAAGTTGTAATTAGCATTTTTATACACTCGATATCTATCTGTAAAAAATTCATTGCTTCAGCTGTTGGGTTAGACAAACGATACGTAAGATTAAGATTGTTTTTAATATTTTTATGCCAAGAGTTCTGAGCAAAACTTGAGAGCCTCTGTAATATGATAGAAATATATATATGATATATATATTATATATATATATGAGCATAATGAAAAAATATAATTAGATATTTTAACATGAAGAATGTGTGTAAGTAACAGAACACAAGCACATTTATGTAACCATAACCTATAATATAAGATTCGTACTTTCTCAAAGGTAAGCACAGTTGAAGCCAAACCTGCGTATCAGTTGGGGAATGGAATCTGCGTGCCGGATACCTGTTCTGAGGAGGACATAACAATTTTTGTTGAAACTAGTAAGATATTAGTGTTCCATCGAAGATATGTTAATTCTACATAAAAAATGAAGTCTGTCCAAAAAGAAAACATAAGTCTTAAATAGGGCTCCAGCAAGGCAGCACAGCCGACTCAAGATAGTGATGGCGTGTAGCGGTGCCCTCAAGCTTTATCCTTCCACTTGCTCGGTCACGCCACGTCAGTCAGTCATCGATGCTCGCAGTACAATGAAGTTGTCCCCCGTGACTTTTGTGAATTTTTGCAAGCTGAAATATGAGGAATGTTGAACAGCAACGTTTCCATGACATTTTGTGTGGAAAATGGCAAAATCTTTTACCGATACTTTTCAGATGTTACAGAAATCATATAGAGAGGATTATTTAAGCCGCACACAATATTACGATTGGTACCGATGTTTGAAATCGGACAGAACGTCCATCCAGGAAGATCCCAGTACTGGACTGCCTTCTACGTCATAAGACGATACTCGGATTGAGAAAATGTGTGCTTTGATTCGTGAAAATCGTCGCCAAGCTGTTCTGAAGTTGCTGAAGAAGTAGGCATCATAAACGTTCGTATCACGGTATTTTAACTGAAAAACTGCAGATACATTGTGTTTCTGCAAAATTTGTCCAACGCCTCTTGACACATGAACAAGCAAACCGTGTCACAGTCAGGCACGAGTTGTTGGATAGTTTAAATGCTGATGAATTGTGAAAGCAGTTGAAACAACTTATTAGATAGATGGGTGTGATGTGGAAACAAAATACAGTCGTCGCAGTGGGTGGAGGATCATGACCGCGATGAAAAAAGCGCGTCGGAGTCGATCATAAGTGAAATTGATGCCGATCGTCTTTTTTTTTGTTGATTGAACGGCCATCTTTCATCATGAGTTTGTTCCTCATGGTTAGACAGTCAAAGAGCAGTTTTACGCGAACGTAATGAAGTGTTTGGGAAAGACAGCGCATAAGCAAGACCTTGATGCTCACCATGACCATGCGCCTGCTTATTCGTCTCTCCTTTTCTGTGAACTTTTTGGCAAAGCATGAGATGATTTTAGCACCGCACCCGCCCTACTCTCCAGTTTTGACCAGCGCTGACGTTTTTTTTTTATTTCCGAAGTTGAAATCCGCCCTGAAAGGTCGTCGATGTCAAGGAAAAGAAGAAACTGAAGAAAACTTTGCTACGGGGCCCCCGCACCATTTCAAAAACGTGTTCCTGAACATTCTGCAGAAATGTTATAGTGGTGGCGCTGCTGGCAGGATGCCCGATGTGGGATAGGTGATGATGATGTTATATTATTGAGAAACTGGTGGATAAGTATAGGAGAGAATACTTTGAAGGTAACAAGCCTGATGAAGTTGTAAGTGTATTAATAAATGTTCTTTTTAAAAAAATTGTTTCTTTTTGGATGGACTGTATTTATCAGATATCAAACTATTGCTTTCATGTAGATAGAAATGCCACAAGTTTTTTTTTCTGTGGTCCTTTTCGATTTATATAACTTTCGTATTAATTATTTTAATTTCATTCACCACTACTGTATTCATGTATTTATTTTTGTTGTCTGGTCATGATATTCTTTTTTTTTCTTTTTTTATGAAATACAAATTTAGAATGTGGCACCACAAACACGAACTCTTCCTACACTTTATCACACACACACGCACGCATGTACACGCATATATATATATATATATATAAAATCATTCACATTCTATTTTCTAATTCCTTTATTGTAAACTTTACAACAGCAGTCATAATAAAGTGATATGAATGAGTGATTTATACATTCACACATAAAGCTATATGTAAACTTGACTCCATAGAAAGCTTCCAGTTCCATAAAATGAGGTAAGAAACAATACTTTCATAATATCTATCGAGTGGAAGAATTAGCGCTGTATAGATCTTGTAAGCTTTGCGAGAAATTATTTTTATTGGTCTCTAGCTTCTTTCTGTGTCTCTAATTCATTATGTGCACAATTCTACAGAAGACTGGAGTATTAAATTGTATTTCGATTTTCTATTTCTCATCATCATTTCATGCCATCTTCCCACGGAAGGTTGGCTACAATGAGTCTCCACTCTGCTCTGTTTCTTTTCTTCATAGAACACTCGGCCAAGTTTGTCCCTGTCCGTCTCTTGATGTTGTCCACCCATCTATATCGCTGTCATCTTCTTGTTCTTTTCCCTTCGATCTTGCCCTCATGAAGAGTCTTCATTATAGTACTGTGTCTCTTGACATGCCCAAAGTATCTTAGCTTTCTTGTTTTTATGATTTTCAACATTTCTATTTTCACTTCTAGTTGGTTTAGGACTTCGTTGTTTGTTTTCTTTCCTGTAGATGGAATACGCCTTAGCCTTCTGTATATCCACATTTCAAGGGCCTCGATTTTCTTTTTTGTTGTCTTATTCAAGGTCCAGGCTTCTACATTATAAAGGAATATTGAATATATGTAGCATTTTACCATACGTAATCTCAGTTGCTGTGATATTTATTTTGATGTAAGGATCTTCCTCATTCTGCTGAAGGTGTTTTTTTGCCAGATCTATTCTTTTGTTAATTTCCGTTTCACATTTTCGATCGTGTGTTATCCTGTACCCCAGATACCTGAAGTTTTCACTTGTTTAAGTAATTCTCGATTTATTTTTATATTTGCTGCTGGCTTTCTTTCTTCACTGCTGATTACCGTGACATTTGTCTTTCTGATATTAATTTCCAGTCAATACTTTTGACTTTCATCGTCACTAGATTATGTAGGTTTTTTTTTTTGGTTCTTAGCCGTACGCAAGGTGTCATCCACATATCTTAGGTTACTGATTGATATTCTATTAATGTTTGATCCAGGCATCGTACTAATTTCTTTGAATACATTCTCTGTATAAAGGTTAACAGACATGGAAAAAGGACACATCCTTGTCTGACTTCTCTCTTTATATCAATTGGTGGTGAGTAGTTTGTGTTGGACCGCACAACTGCTGTCTGCTCCCAGTACAGTTTGATTATTATTCTTTGCCCTCAGCATTAATCTCTTTCAGACATCCCATCAACTGTTCGTGCCTGTTCGTCTGGCAAAGGCCTTTGTGTAATCTATAAAGCAAACATAGATGTACTTTTTAACTTTCATATATTTCTCAGTTATCATTCTAATGCTGAATATCGCTTCTCTTGTTCCACTATTTCTTCTAAATCCAAACCACCGATCACTGGTTTCCATATTTATTTCGCCCCTGATTCTCTCTAAAATGATTTTACACAATATATTTGTCACATGGCTCATTAAACTGATAGTTCTAACGTCGGTGCATTCTACTTAGTTCGGTATTTTTGGTAGTGCTATAAATATTGAAGTTTTCAGGTCCTTGGAGCAGTAATAACTTCAGATGGGAAATGCAGAACAGAAATTAGGAACAGAATAGGCCAAGCAAAGACTGCATTTCAGAGAATGAGAAACATATTGACCAACACATCCTTATCAATGAATGTTAGAAAACGAGTACTAAAATGCTATATTGAACCTATCTTGTTATATGGAAGTGAATCATGGACAATAGGCAAGTCTGCACAAAAATCATTGGAAGCTGCAGAAATGTGGTTTATTAGAAGAATGTTGCGAATCCCCTGGACAGCAAAAATAACTAATGAAGAATGTAGGAGAAGAGCTGGAGAGACAAAAAACCTTGTCAAAAAGATAAGAGAGAGACAATGTACTTTCATAGGACATGCAATGAGAAGAGGGGGCATTGAAAATATTATAACAACAGGAAAAATAGAAGGAAGAAGATCAAGAGGAAGACCAAGAGAAATGATACTGGACAGTCTGACGGGATGGTGTGAGAGGAGATCACCAACTGAGCTGATGGCATGCATGAAGGATCGCGTACTCTGGAGAAGCATAATAGCCAACGCCAGTCAGCACGGCACATGATGATGATGATGATAGTAGGTGTCCTTTGTTGTATACATCACTGCACAAATCTGTGATATTCTCTATTCAAAATTTTTCTAGGGCTTCTAACATTTCTATTGTGATATTGTCCAAGCCAGTAGCTTTGCCATGTTTCATTGTTTTCATGGCCTTTTATATTTATGATTTTAGTATTGTTGAGCCCGTCTCATTGTTTATGTCTGGGCTTTTATTTCTGTTGGCAGCGTAAAGTTTGCTGATATATTCCTTATATCTTTTATTTATGTCTGAGCCTTCCATCAAGAGTTGTCCCCGCTTGTTTTTAAAGCAGCAGCCATGATTCACATTCATATTTGCGCCTGTGAGTTTCTTTCTTTCTTCATACGTCTATGTTGTCTTCTTTTTTTTTCTCCATCTCTTCTGTTTCTTTGCAGCCATCTCTTCTTTTCCTTGCGGCATATCCTGCGTATTTCTTTGTCTATATTATCATGATCTTGAGCGTTTTTGCTCGTTTTCTTCCTTCAGTATTTGCAAGTATTTCATTGGTCATCCACTTTTGTTTCGCCTTTTGTTCTTTCTCTGGCACGATATTTTTGGCCATCTCCATACTTGAATGATGCATTCCCATTTGTCCTTCATTTTCTCTCCTGGGCTTTCTTGTCTGTATTGATCCGTGCTCTCTTATAGAAAGCATTCGTGTTGTTCTTCACCTCCACTAAATATTTCTGTTTTAAGTCTTTATTTCTTCGGGCTGTAACGTCTGTTTTTTTAATGTCTTATGCTTCTTACTTTGGTTACTGTTTTTTAATTTTACTTTTATTTTCTTCACTGCTGGTTTGTGACCTGAGTTTATGTCTGACCCTGTTGTTGTTGACTTACCATTACTTTTAAATCTGCCTTTGATCATTACAAAATCAATCTAATTTCTTCTTAAGTCTCCAGGGCTTTTCCATGTATATAGCTTCCTCTTCTCTTGTTTGTAAAATGTGTTACAGATGATTAGCTGGTCTTTCTCATAAAACATTCTATCTGTCCTCACGCTCATTTCTTTTACCAAGTCCGTACTTTCCTACAGTAACTTCCTTCTCCTACTTTGCGTTTATGTCCCCCATTACTATTAGAAAAGCTGTCGATTTGACGTGTTTTAAAACCTCTTGTAGTTCCTCATAGTAAGCCTCTAGCTCTTCCTCTCCATGTTCTTTTGTTGGTGCATACGTCTGTAAGATGGCGATGTTGAAGGGTTTTGCTCTTAGCTTTAATAACATCATTCATCGTTGTGCGTCCAATATCCACATATGAATTTTTCCAATGATCTTCTTATTAGAATGCCTAAGCCTCTTTGATGTTCCTCTCCTCCGGATTAGATAAATATGTGGTTCTCTTCTTTAATATACCCCGCGTCCTTCTATCTAGTTTCAGCTACTCCTAATATGTCTAAAACCATACTGCCAACTTTCAAATTTAGATTTGCCAATTTTCCACATTGGTGTAGGGTTCTGACATTCCATGTTCCTATGCGTACTGTATTGGTGTAGGGTTCTGACATTCCATGTTCCTATGCGTACTGTATTGGTGTAGGGTTCTGACATTCCATGTTCCTATGCGTACTGTATTGGTGTAGGGTTCTGACATTCCATGTTCCTATGCGTACTGTATTGGTGTAGGGTTCTGACATTCCATGTTCCTATGCGTACTGTTTCTTTCTAGCTTTTAGGCAACTGTTTTCAGAGTATACCCCCTCATTAGGTGACTTTAGGACATGCTCGTCATTATGGCCTGCTCTAGTCCCTAGAAGTAAACTCTCTTCCCTGTTTGTATCTACAGCAGACTCTGGCCTGCATCGCTTGTTTCTTTACTGGGAGATCCTTTGTGTCTTTGGTTTATTCGTGGTAAGGTCCGCGTCTTTTTCCACTGTAGCCAGCCATATTGTTCTTTACGTGTCCCAAAATGTCTCATGTGTGCCACACGCTTTGCTGTTTCAGCCTGTGAGCCGTTGATCTTTGTGATTCCTCCGCTTCACTCGTGGTCCCAGACTTCGTGTGCTAAGGAGGGACATTCCCTTATATGATTGCTCCGCGTAGTTTTGCCACCAGCCAAAGCTGTTACCCCCCGTTGTAGGTGCGGGGTGGCGCTGCCATACACAAGCAGATTTGTGGAGCCGTAAGTGAGCTAGGCAGGTGTAGGGGGGGGGAACCATATAGGATCAAGACCCTTCAGAAAGCTGAGAATTTCTATTTCTAGGCCTCTAATATTGCCGTGTCGTGGTATTTTAGCACATTTAGGCTTTGTAGTGATGGACTTTAACAAAAAGCAACATATGAAAAGATCTGTTTCATCAGTTAGCAGAAATAAATTTGCAAAACCTAAAATAATTTCAATTAGTCATTTGCTTGTCCCTTGCGGAACTTTGTCTCCCTAACAACTATCCTGTAGGCCTCTCTGTTGTAAGCAAGATGCCCTGCTGCTGATGCATCCATTTGCAGATTATCAACGATGTCTTGCAGCCATCTTTGCCTTGGTCTTCCTCTCTTTCTTTTTCCCATTATGTACCCTTCCATGACAGTCTTCTCTGAATTAGCATGACGTTTAATGTGTCAAAAATATTTAAATTTTCAGCAAATAGTTTCAATAAATATGAAATTAAAGAGCTCTCCAAATTACACATTTATTAAAGCAATAGAACACAATATTCTATGGTTAGATCTCGAAAAACTAAAAAATAAAACATTTCTAGATGTGTCAAAAGAAAAATGACAAGAAAATTACCTGGGGCTTGAACCACGTAGGAAGAATCTACGAAACAGAATCGGTGCGAGATAGCCAAATATATTAATGCGCTGTTCTCCCGTCGCTAGACGTCTGCTCGTCCTACCAGAGTTCGTGGTTCAAGTCCCATGTAATCCTCTTATTGTTTTCCTTTCTCTCACGTATGAAAGTGCTTTGTCTTTTATTTATATTGTTAGATATAACCATATATTACTGTTTTTTATTGCTTTACTGTGCGAAAGCCTCGTTGTTTTCTATTTGTAAAAATGTGTATACATTTATTATACACTAGCTATATTTCTTAACATAATTTTATCTTTCTCATTTGTTTTCAGTTCTAAGGACGTTCAACCTTTCTAATACACTAAATGTTTATGACACAGACTGTCGAGATGATTATGTGAAATTTAACACTGTCACTATTGTTTCTGTGTAAGAAATACAGTTTATTTACCTACAGTAGTATATGCATTGCACTAATAATGTTATATACAATGAATTGTAGTTGTAATACTTCCTTTGTTTAGTTACAGCGAAAGTCAAATAAACATGGACGCTAACACTGCAGGATTACACCATTGTTGAACAATGCATTGCATCGAGATTTCTTTTCGGCAGAAAGAAGGAAACTCGTTGATATCACCATATGATGTTGGCTTAGTATTGAAAAACACCACAACTCAGCGAACTGGTAGAAAGATTTAACGCGGGAAGAAGTGCTGTACCATGGCAATGCACATCTCGATGCAGCCACTGCAGTGGTGAAGGCAATGCAACAGTTGCAGTTTGATCTTCATCAACCTCCTTACATGCCATGATCTGGCGCCATGTGATTACCGTGTCCTTGGTTTACTTAAAGAGGCTCTATGTGGGGGCAGATTCACTCTATTATAAATGTAAGAAATCGGTGCAGACTTGAAATCGGGAACGGCCAAAGAGTTCCTTCTCTGAAGAAATTAAGAAGGTAGCGAAATGATACAAGAAGCAAATCAATCTGTCAGTATGAGAAAAAGTCTATTAAAACAGTGACAAAAGAGACCCTAAAGCTCGAGATAAGGAATTTATAGAATTTCGTATTATAAACTTTATATGGGTCTGGAAATAAGAAATTAGCAGAAGAAAAAAATATGTTGTCTCACACTTTTATTATTTGCTTTTCTTGCAACAAAAGATGAATGTATTTAACATAAATTGACTGTATTTGGAATTCAAGACCGCTGTGTTATCTCTGTTTAGCGTAAATGATAATTTTACAGAAAATATTGATTAAACTATATATTAAATTATATAAATAAGTACATACGTACATACATACATATAAAGATACATACAAAGATACATACAAAGATACATACATACATACATACATACATACATACATACATACATACATATATACATACATATATACATACAATACATACATACAATACTTAGAAACATATTCGTTTTATATATTTATACAGAGTACTACTATGTATTATCGGATTTCTGATGCTCACGGGTACAATTTTAGACATCGTAGTTGTCCAAAGGCCAAAATGGTTTGGATCATCCTGCTGTACCTCGTCACAGAATGAACTAGAACATTCACAAGACAAAGAAATGAGTCCAAATTGCGATCGTGCAGAAACGGTCCAGACAGAGCATGCCCACAAACAGGCAAATCATTGGAAGAACTCTAACAAAAACGTTTCTAGCCTGATCTCTGGTAACGGGCTAAAAGATTCTGTTGGGGAGAAAGATTCTCTGATTGGGGAGGAAAGATACAGAAGTTTTCATCAAGGTACGCTTTAGCTTTATTTATAGAAATTAATCCACTCTTTTTTTCCCCTCTGCTATCTCCTCCTCGTCTTCATCCTCCTCATCGTTCTCCTCCTCGTCCTTCTTCTTTTTTCTTCATCTTCTTCTTCCTTCAGTTTCATATTTGCAGTCATGGCGACATGGGTCGCCTCCACGACTCTCATCGTCCGCAGAAAATCATGTAATATATATATATATATCTTGGAAGGAAATGATGCTTTTCGAAGATCAGTGAACTCACCCTGTATTACTCCGTTTGTTACCACAACCATGGAAAGTTTAGAATGCACAAATACTTCTTTGTAACTATCTCACGACCTCCATGTTTTGTGTGTGTGTGTATAACTTCGTTTTTAAAATTTTCACTCAGCGTTACGTTTAATAAATGCTACCATGATATTTTCATCTGTTGTTTATTCAAGACCTACAAGACCGTAGATCTAGGGTAGCGGTTACTAACCTTTATTGGCCTTGGGGCTCCTTTTCGGCCTCAGAATAATTGTGGACCGCTCATTAAAACTAAAGTAATAAATAGAACCAAGATCACGCTAAGATTTTTTAATTCAGCCAGTCAATTCATTTATTGGTCCATGGACCCCCAAAAATTCTTCCATGAACTCTTTGGGGTACACTGACATCAGCTTAAGAACCACTGCTCTGAAGTCACTTAGATACCCTTTTACTTACGAAAAATAAAAAATTGATGGTACATGAAACCCCTCTTCTCTCCTTGCTTCTACAGTAAAACTGTACAACAAACACATACTGGATCTTTGGCATAGTATATCCATGTTCTAACTTAATCATTTTCGACTTGAGTAAATTCGACTTTATGCAAATTGTTGCTTCTTACTGCAAACTCTACAGAAAGATAATGGTACCCTATTCTGCATCACGTATGGAATATTTGTCTACATACATTTTTATCATTAACATTTTTATAATTGACTTTTTATAGTGTTTCATTTGCGTGGGAAGTGAGTTCTGCTCAATACAAAAATCGCGACTTTTCCACAAAAGTAACGTGAATTATGGTAAGAAAAATACGTGATTAGCAAGGACAGCTTTTGCCTTCTGACTATACACGAGAATAGCAAAGTATACGCTACATCATGGACCGATATTTTGGTGACAATGTTTGGTTTGGTTTGAGATACCCTGGAAAAAAACTTTTGTCATAAAATATAAAAAATGAAGCTTATATAAGCTATGCGTTTTTTGGACAGTATATATATATATATATATATATATATATATATATATATACATATATATATATATATATATATATATATTCTTTATACAGGCGTTGTTGGCAGAACTTTGCTCTCCTTTTCTGCCTATACTAATGGCTCAGACCTTCTGAGTGTCAATGGAAACCCAGACGCCATGACCGCAGTTAATGGTATTCGCGCGTTTTCCATGCTTTGGGTAATTATATATCATACGGTACTGATTGGGTTAGAGCAAAGATGTAAGTATCTTGTTTATCCTCATTTACATTCTCTTTTTGCTGTTTTTCTAAAACAATCTCTTTTCCCTCTGCAAAAATAAATAGACAGACAGACCAAATAGCAGACAGACATTGAATGAGTGAATGAGTGAGTGAGTGAGTGAATGAGTGAGTGAGTGAGTGAGTGAGTGAGGGAGGGAGGGAGGGAGGATGGACGGAAGATAGGAAACATTAGGAGGTAAGAATCATAAATTAATGAACAAATGTACAAATTTATTTACTTTTTTTTTCTTTGCCGTTAAGTTATCGATATGGACTTCTACAGACGCATGATAAAGAAGAGAAGTTCCGACTTCCTTTTAGCTGGAGTATTTGCCGTGGATACATTTTTCGTACTGAGGTATTTCTTTTACTGAAAGCAAATCTATCTTAGAACATGTTAAATATATGTAGAAAAAAATAGTTCATGAAATATTGTACTGGCAAAGATAACTGCTGTGAACTCCTGCGAACCAAAGTTGCTTAATCCATTTTTTTACCTATGCTTTCAGTCTTCTTCTTCTTCGTACGCATTGTCTGTCTATACCTGCAGTCCTGTCTCTTGGATAAATTTCACTGTTTTTTGTAATTCATGTATGGAACCGTAGAGCTTATCTTCTTTAGTGGTTTCACTGGGCCAGTAATTATTTCTCAGTGTTTCATAGTTGGTGCAGTTCTGGAGGATATGTTCCACAGTGTGAGGCACCTTGGCACATGTACATAGATTAGTAGTACCAACCTTAAACTTTGTAGGTTTTTATCATGCTTTTCTTCTGATTATAGGTAATTGGTATGTTTGGTTGCTCCATTTCAGTACCTTCTTTGGCCAGATGGTCAGCTTTCTCACTGCCTGGTATCCCACAGTGAGAGGGAATCCATTGTAAAGTGACTCCATGTTGTAAGCCAATTTTTGACAAGGCATCCTTAAGGTCTGGTAGTTTGTTGCACTGAAGATCTTCCAGTACTGATCTTACATCTGTGAGAATTACTACGGGGCACGTATCAATTCTGGAGTCTGATAGTTTTTCAACCGCAGCAATAATTGCTCTAACTTCTGCATCAATGTTGTTGCAGTATTTTCCAGTGGGTATGGAAATCTTGTCAGTGGTGTTGTTTGGATATTCAATATGTGCTCCTGCCCCTCCATTCTTTATGGCATTGTGTGCAGATCCGTCTGTATACACACGTATCCAGGTGTCACATGGATATTTGTCATCTAGCACACTAAGTGTGACTGTTGATCTTACAAGACTGCTTTGCATCTCACCATTCTGCACACCTTTCACTTCAGTCTGAATAGTTATTTGTGTATAATCTGCTTCTTTCCATGGTGTATGCTCTGGTACAGATGATAATAGAAGGTCAGGTATCAGCTTAGGCATACGCTTGGCCTGGTGAATGAAGCTGCTTCTTTTAAGCCGGCGTAATGCCAAGTTATTGAATCTATCCTTCAGGGGATGGCTTACTGAGCTAAGGAATTTCTCTCCCATGGTCATGACTTTTGTGTCTCTACGTTCCTTTAGTGCTTGAACACCAACTATTTTCTGCATTTCTACTATTGGTGTGGACCTCATGGCACCTGTGATAATCCGTAGTGACTGATTTTGAACCTTGTCTAGATTATGCAGCGTAGTGTTTGATGCTGTGCACCAAGATGTTGAACTATATTCTAAATGTGGTAGAATACTTTGCTGATATACATTCTTGATGATTCTTTCACTAGCTCCCCATGTGGTTCCACTTAATTTTCTTAATATGGCTAGTTTTCTTCTGGCTTTTGCTTCTGCATTGTTGATGTGTTGCTTCCAAGTCAGTTTTGAGTCAAGAGTCACTCCTAAGTAAGTGGGTTGGCTGTCCATCCTGAAGGATATTTCATTTACAAAGATCTTACCTGCTTTCTGTTTAGATGAGAGAGTGAACAGAGTGGTACTTGATTTCTCTGTGTTGATACTTACACACCACTTGTTTGTCCATGATGTCAAGATGTCTGCTGCTCTTTGGAGTCTCTGTGTAGCAACTGTCGCATATTCATCTGTACACCACATGACCAGATCATCTGCATACAGTGCCGCTTTGATTCCATAGGGACGTTCTTTGACCAGGTCATTAATGAATACAAGGAATAGTGTAGGCGAAAGGACTCCTCCCTGTGGTACACCGTGTCGCAGAAGTACTTTCTGGCTTTTGTGTCCATTCATTAGTACTTTAGCTCTTCTATTGTGTAAATAGGACTTTATCCAGTTGTACAGTCTTCCATTCACATTGCAGTTTCTTAGTTTCCACAGCAGACCTTTTTTCCATACTTTATCAAATGCTTTCTTTAGGTCTATCCACTCTGCAAGTACAAGGTTTTTCTCTTGGAATGCATCCTCAATCTCTTGAGAGAGATAGGTCACTTGATCTTCCGTACTGTAGTACTGCCTAAATCCTGCTTGTTGTGGAACGAGAAGGTTTTCACTTTCTATGTACCATTTTAGCCTCAGGTCAATGATGCGTTCCATCGTTTTGTATAGGCAGCTAATGAGACTGATTGGCCTGTAGCTGGAGGCAGTATCACTGTTTTTCCCTGGCTTTAGCAATGGTACCATGCTTGCTTCCTTCCAGATTTGAGGTAACTTACCTGTGCTCCAGCACATATTGAAAATATCCAACAGCTTTCCCATTGCTGCCATTCCCAGGTTCTTGATCATTTCATTGGACACTCCATCTGGTCCTAGTGATTTCCTTGGTTTCAATTTACTGACTGCTAGGTCTAACTCGCTGCGTGTGATTGGTGCATCCATGACCTCCACTTTTCTGACTTGTTCCTCTTCTTTCTGTGGCTCAATGCGCACTGCACGCTCTTTCTCTGGATGGATATCAATGTTGCAGTCCTGTGCAAACATGCGAGCAAAGTGATCTGCTACCTGCTTACCTGTAAGAGTTTTCCCATCCTCTATTAGTGTAATCTTTGTACTTCTTCCAGTACTTTCATCATTTAACTGTTTGATTAGTTTCCCACAGTTTCCTTCCATCCTTTTCAAAGTTTAGGGACTCTGTTTTCTCTCTCCAACTTTCCCGTCTGGCTTGCAGCTTGGCTCTCTGAAATTTGGCCTTAGAATGTTGGTAATTATTGTGGTGTTCTTGGCATGGTCTATTTTCTGCTTGCTTTCGAGCTGCTTCCACATCATCATGGAGTTTTCCCAGCTCACTAGACCAGTATGGTTTATAGTCCCTGCGAGCTCCTCTGGGAATGGTTTCACGAGCGGCTTGAAGGATACAAGCATTGAATTCGTTCACTATGCTGTTAATATCCTTACCTTCTATGGACAGCTGTCCCATCAGGATACCTGTACGATGTCTGTACATTGTCCAGTTTGCTTTTTTATAGTTCCATCTGGGGAGAGGGCTACTGGTGTTAAGGAGTTCATTTTCTATTGTCAGGAAGACTGGTCGGTGGTCGCTACCTCCAAGTTGTTTTCCAACTTCACGTGTAATGTTCCACTTCAGATCTGGAGAGTGGAATGCCAGATCTGGTGTTGAGGTTGTACGCCAAGCCCTTGAGTAAAATGTTGGGGGATCCATTGGCTGGTTGATCAGGAGAAGTCCATTATCATCCTGCCAGCTCTCAACTTCCTCTCCTCTCTTGTCTATGTTATGCTTTCAGTAACATTACGTTCTAAATCTGCAGGCTTGATGTAGCCACCATAGAGCTGAAGTCCGGTCCAGCTAGAGTGGGTTCGGGTATGTGTATGTTTGGGGGGGGGGGGGAAGGGAGTAATAATCAGGATTGTGCCCTTTGGGTCTAGGCTGTTTATGAGGCCGCTGATCTTGTTTTCCCTCTTGTATTATTATAGATAAAATTAAGGAAAATGTTACAACGTTCCATAGGCCCCGGAGTTTACTCAGCCTCTAAAAATGGGTCCAGAGAAACCTGAGACGGTAAAGGGGCCAGTCGTGATACTGACCACGTCACACTTTCATGTGCCGAAGGTCTTGGAAAATATGGGCCTAATACCATATTCTCAAATATGCCTTAATGGCGTGGATACGGGAATTTTACTTTTTTACTACAACGGAGATATAATGAGGGAAATTAAAACGGAGGACATCTATCGCTCCTCAGAAAGTAAAACAACTAAAGAATCTGTGGAGATGAATAGACAGAACTACAAAAATAAGATTTTTAAGGGCATGCATCTTTCCCATCGCAACATATGCCTGTGAGACCTGGACACTTAATAAAACATCTGAGAAACACATAAATGCCTTTGAATGTAAATGCTACAGAAGAGTTCTTCAAATATCATGGACACAAAAAAGAACAAATATATCCATACTACAAGAACTTATTATTGTAGAAGGATGGCTAGTAAATAGGATTAAACAAAGAAAACTTAAATATTTTGGACACGTCATAATAAGCTAGAGAAGACCGTCTTGGAAGGGTACATAATGAGAAAAAGAAACAGAGGAAGACCAAGGCGAAAATGGTTGCAAGACATCGTTAATAATCTGCATATGGATGCATCAGCAGCAGGCCATCTTGCTCACAACCGAGAGCCCTACAGGAGTGCTGTTAGGGAGGGAAAGTTCCGCAAGGGACATGCAAATGAATGAATGAATGAATGACTACAACGTTCCACCTACGGTTTGGATAGAGACCCAATAGTAATTGACCCGAAGGACCCACGTGGCTCTCCACTGCCGTGGTTGGAATCATGCATCAAACAAAACTACTGTAATAGACTCCCCACCAGGATGATACCCGTCGTTCACAGACTTATATGTCTGAGAGCACATGTTCACAGCTTCACAGAGATTAAAGTTAAAGAAGTTTAATCTGTAAAAGCATTTCCCTATAATTTTAGTAGAACTCACAAATGTAGCCTAATTAGTTTTCTTGGGGAGCTCATGGGAGATACAACTGCTCAGTCTTGTTTCATATCATGCCAGCGACAATTTGCGACTGTTGGTGATGTAACCGAAATGATAAAATCGCCTACATTTTAAATTAAGCTTTCATATAAATAAGTTGTAGAAGCTTATAACGCCTCTCTCTCTCCCTAATTCTCTCTCTCTCTCTCTCTTTCTCTCTTTTAGAAATTATACCAGTTTAATGGGCTAATAATTGTCTGTAGTTTATAAGTTGTATTATTGTACTTTTATTGGTGGTATCTTATCCTTATAGGCACATGAAGATTAAAGGTTGCACAGACTAACACATTCACATACTGCACCTGTCAAAGAAAAATCATAGTCAATACTACTTCTTCAAATAATGATAAACTTATACTTTTGTTAAATCACCTGTTTACAAATTAAACAAAGGATCATCATTTTATATGGTGCTTTATATCAGCTTATAACGTTATCGACAAAATCAACTAAATGTCTTTCAATATTTGGATACCTACAAATTTAGATCAACAATAAATTAACAGAAATCAGTAAAACAATCTTACGTGTGTGTGTTAGTTTGATTTAATAACAATCGTCTCATACAAATCTTTAACGTTAATCATTAAAGATTAAACGTCTGAATATAATCAGAGGTACTAATTGGTTATAATTGCGTACAGCATGCATATACATAAAATTCAGAAATACATATTTAGGTGCACATATAAACCCTCACTTCGCACCTTAATAAAACACTAACATCTTACATAGATTAATTATGTTATAATAGAATTTTGATTATATATGTGCTATTTATATTATTTAAATCATTTCCTAAGCGGATCGGGATTCGATCGGAGGAGTCGACTGCACAGCTCGCATGCATCCACATAACAGAGTATAAACCAAATACTAACCTACACAAACATGGTTCTTCTTCGAAGAATAAACATTCTCATTCGCGCTTGAACAATAACATAACACCACCGATCCGCTGGCCTCCTACGTGTTCAGCTTACACATCCCGGCCGATTAAAATTGTCTAACATTTTTCTTTCTATACTGGGTCCAGCCAGTTGGCCTCACTCAGAATTGCGCACTCCTGAGCTGCCTAATTGCTGACCCATTATTTCTTATGCTAGGGTTGCCAATCAACCTAGGTTTGCTATGTTCTTATTTCTTCCCTTAAACTCTCTCTCACACTCACACATCATATATATATATATATATATATATATATATATATATATCTGAACCTTAAGTGCCCAGGGCACATGGGGCTTCCGCAAGGGTTTTCCACAAATGCCTGTCCTTCGCCTTTTTTTCTGGTCTTGCCCAGGTGAGCCCTCTATTGCTCAACATCCTTTCTGTTGTTCTTCTCCATGTCTCTTTTGGTCTACCCTTACTTCTGTTCCCCTGTGGTGCCCATCTTAGTGCTATTTTTGGTAGTGAGTTGTCAGTCATATATATATATATGATGAAGTAACGTAGACATCAAAACTTTCCCAGTGTTAAAGTAATATAGACATCAAAACTTTCCCAGTGTTAAAGTAACATAGACATCAAAACTTTCCCAGTGTTAAAGTAATATAGACATCAAAACTTTCCCAGTGTTAAAGTAATATAGACATCAAAACTTTCCCAGTGTTAAAGTAATATAGACATCAATACTTTCCCAGTGTTAAAGTAATATAGACATCAAAACTTTCCCAGTGTTAAAGTAATATAGACATCAATACTTTCCCAGTGTTAAAGTAATATAGACATCAAAACTTTCCCAGTGTTAAAGTAATATAGACATCAAAACTTTCCCAGTGTTAAAGTAATATAGACTTCAAAACTTTCCCAGTGTTAAAGTAATATAGACATCAAAACTTTCCCAGTGTTAAAGTAATATAGACATCAAAACTTTCCCAGTGTTAAAGTAATATAGACATCAAAACTTTCCCAGTGTTAAAGTAATATAGACTTCAAAACTTTCCCAGTGTTAAAGTAATATAGACATCAAAACTTTCCCAGTGTTAAAGTAATATAGACATCAATACTTTCCCAGTGTTAAAGTAATATAGACATCAAAACTTTCCCAGTGTTAAAGTAATATAGACTTCAAAACTTTCCCAGTGTTAAAGTAATATAGACATCAAAACTTTCCCAGTGTTAAAGTAATATAGACATCAAAACTTTCCCAGTGTTAAAGTAATATAGACTTCAAAACTTTCCCAGTGTTAAAGTAACATAGACATCAAAACTTGTCCATTGTTAAAGTAACATAGACATCAAAACTTGTCCATTGTTAAAGCAACTTAGACATCAAAACTTGCCCAATGTTGAAGTAGCCTAGGCGTCAGCATAAATTCGGGTGGCATATTTTTGTGAAAAAAAAAAGTGGAGTAGTGTTTTGTTTTAACTGGCGAGACTTGATTAAGTGAAAGCACTAGATATTCTTCCGGTGTGGAAAAAATATTGAAAAATGAAACATTTTAATCATGTTTCATAGCTTAGAAATATTTCTGTAGTTCTTAGTAAAATCTATAATTTATGTCTCCCATATTGTAATTTTTCACTGATTACAGCTATACGAACACACACGCTCTCTTTCTCTCTCTCTCTCTCTCTCTCTCTCTCTCTCTAGCACACACACACACACTTACACATAGACGTCCTACTGATTTTGCCGCCTATTCATGAAGTGAGGGTGAAAATAATTGCAAAGAGCAAGCAATATTGAGGAGTTTGATAAATACTTTTGATTCAGTGTGACAGTTACCTGTTGTAATTTACAACAATTTTACTTAATCTGATGCACTGAATCACGTATTCGTCTCTGTTCATTTCAGTGGTCTGCTGATGTCGTACTCTCTTAGTAAGCAAATTCAGAAAAATGGCTGGAAAATAAAGTGGCACAGAATATTCTTTCATCGTTTGTGGAGGTAAGTTTGGCTTACAGGAGTGAAGACGCGTGTATCAATATAGCACCCAAAAAATTGTAATTTAAAAACTAACATTTTTCTCCAAAAAAAATGATGGAAATTCTAAATAAGAATTTGATTATAACAGTGTCTAGTTACACAGATATATTATTACACTCAATTTCTTATTTAATCTCCAATAACAAAAAAGTATATTCCAAGACCAACAGTAAGAAAATCCAACAAGCCAAGAAAATGAAATCATGGTGATATTAAACAGCTGACATAATGTTTATGATTCTCCTGAATGTAATCTCAGACGTGGTAGGGTTGTTTTTTTTTTCTTTTTAATCAATTTCACTTTTAAAGCATAAATCATGCTCCAAGTCCAAAACTTCTACACAAAATTTCACCATAAAAAAGAAATTAGGGCTGTTTTCGAGTAAAAAATTTAGTAGGTTTTAATCGCCCAATGAAAACTTTAATTTCAATATTAACTGGATATTAATTGAAATTGTATGTATTTCGTTCAAGCATATTAAATATGGTTCTATGAAGCAGAAATAGAGCAGTGCTACTTTGTAATATAAAATATATTTACATAAAAGCACTTGACTGCACGTATTAACTTCTTCCAGTTAGTTTAATAACAATTTTTGCTAAATAAATTGTGAAACACTAATACTCAGTAATACTCAATAGCCAAACATAACTATTTTTCCTTCGAACACTATCATAGTGCAATAATGATGCCTGTAAAAAGATACGAAAATGAAAGAATAACTGATACTCTGACTAATTATTGTTTCAGTCATTTGCTTACACAGGCCATTTTATTTAGATTGGTCGGTTCAAAGGATGTATTTTTTAAATAACATATCCAGATCAGTCATTTGCATGTCCCTTGCGGAACTGTGCCTCCCTAACAGCTCTCCTGTAGGCCTCTCAGTTGTAAGCAAGATGCCCTGCTGCTGATGCATCCATTTGCAGATTGTCAACGATGTCTCGCAGCCATCTTCACTTTGGTCTTCCTCTCTTTCTTTTTCCCTTTATGTCCCCTTTTAAGACAGTCTTCTTTAAATTCTCATTGACGTTTAATGTGTCCAAAATATTTATGTTTTCTCTGTTTAATCGTCTTTACTAGGCAACCTTCTTGAGTATTAAGTTCCTGTAGTATGGATATTTGTTCTATTTTGTGTCCATGATATTACCTTTTCAGATATAGAAAACAAATGTTCATAATGGACGGCAGTGGCTGAAGATGCAGATATTTTCTAGCTAATTTAGCCAGAGTGGGTATTTTTCCTCCTATCTATCTCTCTCTCTCTCTCTCTCTCTCTCTCTCTCTCTCTCTCTATCTCTCTGAACCTTAAGTGCCCAGGGCACATGGGGCTTCCGCAAGGGTATTTCACAAATGCCTGTCCTTCGCCTTTTTTCTGCTCTTGCCCAGGTGAGCCCTCTATTGCTCAACATCCTTTCTGCTGTTCTTCTCCATGTCTCTTTTGGTCTACCCTTACTTCTGTTCCCCTGTGGTGTCCATCTTAGTGCTATTTTTGGTAGTGAGTTGTCAGTCATTCGGAGCACATGTCCCAACCATCGCCAGCGTCTTTCCTCAATAATTGTTGTCAGTGGCTTCATCTGCATTTCTGCCAATAAGATGTTATTTCTTATGGTGTTTGGCCAAAATATTTGTCTAATTCTTCGTAAACATTTAGTCTGGAAAGAATTCAACTTGTTTTCTATGGTTTTGGTGATTTTTCCAGCATTCACTTCCATAGAGTAGTACACTTAGAATATTACTCTTAAATATCCTGATTTTAATATTTATGCTTAGTTTTTTTTATTTCCATATAGTGTGCAGCACTGCAAAAGCCTGGTTTGCTCTAGTTTCCTCCTATAGCTTCCTCCAATTCAAAGCCGTTTATTCATAAATTTGTTGCTCAAGTCTGCATCATTCAATGGCTGTTTTTGTGAAGGAGGATTGTATTACTGGCTCGTCTTCAGTATGGCGACATTTCCTGCTTTAGGGTGATTTTTCTAGCGTCTGCGGATCATTATTAAGCTGGTCCGAGTTTTTCAGAACTTGCAGCTTTTTGTAAAATCTCGATTCTTTTGTTCTTTCGCGAGTATTTAAAATATTTATAAAGAGAATCCAGCGCAGTCACAATTCTTATAGTGGACGCTTTCGTTCAGTCATTCATACAACCTTCGCTCAGACAAAGCACAGCAAAAATGTTAGTAAACTATGCTCACACGTTCTTATTGCGTGGTACGTTCTTTCTTACACTGCCTCGCCTTTCTGACAGCTGCATCTTGGATTAGCCCGGTGTTTCTCGTGCTTATCCAAGATGCCGCCCCCTTTTCTACCAGGCGACATCTTCAGCGGCCGCCTCCCCCTTATATACTACTCGTACATTGACCTTTTAAACTATGTTATGCTTTATACAACTAAGAACTTAAGCTAGCGAACCAATTTATTTACCAGTATGAATGAATACATCACCTGCTGCATTATTGTCTCAAATGTTAATGTGGTGTGATGAGTTTCATGTAGGGACTCAAGTTTCTCAATATCATGTTGAACGGTCCTAAGAAGGAAGATATTATTGTCCCTGTCTGCTGTTTCGTTTTCCCTCAACACCCCTTTTTCTTCCTCTGCCCCCTACTGCCCCCCCCCCACTCTACTCTCCTGGTCCTTTCCAACGCCCACGGGGCGTGGCGTTATCGCCCACTTTGGGAAAACTGGATTATCCCATACTTAAGATGTCATACGTCTGACGATTAAATAATCCGCAGGCGTTAGGGAGACAGCAAAACTCTATATAATATACAAAAGAGACTAACAGTTACTATTGCTTCCAAAGAAAGACCAATCCTTAGCAAAACTGGCACACTATTAACATCAAGTAAAGACCAAAAGCAAAGATTGGCCAAACACTTCCAAGAAATACTTAATCGACCACACCCAAAAGAATTGATAGACATTGAAACTGACTTACCATTCCCACAACTAAATGCCAACTTAGATGAAATTACCTTGCATGAAACTGAAACAGTAGTGAATCTAACGGCTAACAATAAACCTGCAGGTGAAGATGAAATAACAGCCGAAATGTTAAAAGCTATTAACATTGACAATATGAACCAACTACAGAGAATGTTTAATAAAGTTTGGAAAGAAGAAAAGGTCCTTTGTAAATGGAAAGAAAGAATCATTGTTAAAATACCCCCCCCCCAAAAAAAAAGGCAACCTTAGCGATTGCAATAACTAGAGAGGAGTAACCTTACTATCAGTTGTATCAAAAGTATTTTGCAAAGTTATTCTGATATATTTCAAGATATAGTAAATGCCTCAATGAGAGAAGAATAGGCAGGATTTCGAAAAAGGAGAAGCTGCCTCGACCAGATCTTTGCTCTAAGAATAATACTTGAAGAACATATTGAAAAGCAAAGACAATTAATCCTGAACTTCATAGTCTTTAAAAGGCATTTGATAGCATACAGAGCTATTCATTGCAGATACTTTTAAGAATATAAGGAATATCATCAAAGATTCTCAACATCATTAGAGACCTCTAAAATGGATATGTGTGTGCAGTCAACACAGAAGAAGAAATGAGTGAATGGTTCCAGACTGAAACAGTCATGAAACAAGGTTGTATATTATCTCCCTTGCTTTTTGGAATTGCCATAGGCTTAATAACGAAAAAATGCTGCACAGGCAAAACGGACATTGATTGGATACATGAGACCCAACTGGAAGATCTTGATTTTGCAGATGATATAACTTTTACCAGTGACAATGTGAAATCAGTGCAAGTAAAACAGGTACCCTGTATTCAATGGCTAGTAAAATAGGACTTGAAATTAACAAGGATAAAACAAAAATAATGAAACTTCTCATTACCCACGAAGGAAATACGTAGAAGGAATAGCTGTTGAAGAAGTACACCTGTTGCATATCTCGGCAGCTACATAGACCAGGATGGTGACACCAGAAAAGAAGTTAGAATTCGAATTGCAAAAGCAGCATTGACTTTCAAGAATCTTGAGAACATTCATTCATTCATTCATTTGCATGTCTCTTGCGGAACTTTGCCTCTTTAACAGCACTCCTGTAGGCCTCTCGGTTGTGAGCACGATGGCCTGCTGCTGCGGCATCCATTTGAAGATCGTCAATGATGTCTTGCAGCCATCTTCGTTTTGGTCTTCCTCTTTTTCTTTTTCCCATTATGTATCCTTCCAATATGGTCTTCTCTAAATTATCATGACGTTTAATGTGTCCAAAATATTTAAGTTTTCTCTCTTTAATCCTCTTTACTAGCTAGCCCTCCCCAATATTAAGCTCTTGTAGTATAGATATATTTGTTCTTTTTTGTGTCCACGATATTTGGAGAACTCTTCTGTAGCATTTACATTCAAAGACATTTATGTGTTTCTCAGCTGTTTTGTTAAGTGTCCAGGTCTCACAGGCATATGTTGCGATGGGAAAGATGCATGCCCTTAAAAATCTTATTTTTGTAGTTCTGTCTGCTCCTTTCCACAGATTCTTTATTTGTTTTACTTTCTGAAGAGCGATAGATGTCCTCCTTTTAATTTCTCTCATTGTATCTCCATTATTAGTTAGTAGTGATCCAAGATATTCAAAACTCTCCGCTTCTTCCAATTTTTCCTCACTGATATATATTTCAGCTGCCTTGTTTGTTTTGTCAGTTGTCATCAATTTAGTTTTCTTCGCATTAAGATAGAGGTTCTGCTCTTCGCTGTTCTTACGGACTGACATAATTAGTTTTTTCCATTCCTCTTTGTGTTGTGGACAGTAACACTGTGTCATCAGTATATCTAATCTCTGGTATTTCATAACCTCCAATTGTTATGGCATCGTAATATTCTTTGTCTACATCTTCTCCAACATTCCTCATTATATTTTCAGTATACAAGTTAAATAAGTAGGGTAACAATATGCACCCCTGACGGACCCCTTGTTTTATGTCAAACCAAGTTGTTGTTTCACCATTTATTCTTACTGCCGCCTGTTGGTCTAGATACAGCAGTGATGTTAGTTGTGTCAAATGTGTTGGAAATCCCATTTTTTCAATTATTTCCCAAAGTTTCTGGTGTTGTACACAATCAAATGCCTTTGAGTAGTCTATAAAGGATAAATATAGATTCTCTGCATTTCTCTATTATTAATCTTATATTGAACATATGATCTCTTGATCCTCTTCCTTGCCTGAAACCAGCTTGGACCATATTGACTTCTTCTTCTATTTTCGGTCGAAGTCTATCCATTATGATTTTTAACAGAATTTTACTGGCATGACTACTCAGAGAAACAGTTCTGTAGTTTGTGTATAATTTCAGTTTACCCTTTTTTGGCAGTGGTCTTGAAAACATATGGCATTCAAAAGTTATAAGCATAAAAAGCAAGTTCAGATTATTTAATTCAAATGTAATATCCACCCTCATTTGTGCATGAGAAAGCTGGAAAACATCTAAATTAATAGACAAGAAACTAGACTCGTTCGAACACAAATAGCTAAGGAAAATACTCGGTATAAAGTGAAACGAATTCAAGAACAACGCAGATATACTCGTAAGACAGATGAGCAAACAACCTGCCTCATGGGTGATCAGAAAAAGAAGATGGACATATGTCGTTCATGTGATGAGAAGAAACAATCAGAGGTCCCAAAACAGGCTATCAAGTAGAACACAAAAGTGTTTTGCCAAAGAAAAATAGGTCGACCACGTGCAGCTCTAAAGAGGACATTGTTAAGAGTGGCCAGTTCATTAGGCATAACATCCCTTGATGAGATTGAAAAACTCGCCAAAGACAGGAAATCTTGGCGAGCTATCCTGTGTGACATTTAGCATCACGGGAAGGATATATGATGTAAGACATTATGGCGTCACAGAGTATCCCTCATACTATCCTCTTACTCTCCTGACTAATTCGGCTAGGATGATACACACGGTGTTGTGGTGGCAGACTCTCTCGTAATATAGAGAGGAGTTTGCTACGTCATGAATGGGTTCAGCTCTCGCGACAATCCAGTGTCACCCAGGCTGATGTGGTTATGTTGCCCAGGGCATGTGGGAGTGAGAAGCAGTGAGGTAGCTGATCATGTTGCCCGTAATGCTGTTGCAACAGATCTGATTCCTATGGACAGGACGGATATACTGAAGTCGGTGTGATAATTCTATCTTTAAAAAGTTCTTATTTTTCTCTAATTATGAGACGTACACAACAATCTATCGGGTACTTGCTGTTCATGAGATTTAAAGCCTGTGGCAAATTTGCTCTATACTATGTTTGAACTCGAGCCCAGATACTTTGTTTACTATTTTTCAAGGTTCATCACCCACGCGTTCCCTAACTAACGCTTTTTGACACTAACTTTTAACAAATTCAATAGCAGAAATTGTTAACCTGTTAATTGCATGCGTTAAGCAGCCTTAGTATGTAATTTTTAAATCAAAGTATCATATCATCAAACTAAGATAATGCATTATATTTATTTATTTGTTTATATATTTATTTCTAAACTATAGAGTTTTAAAACATTATATAAATATGCAGAATAACTCCATCATACATGCTTGTTTTTGTGACGGCCACCGGCATGACAAAATTCTTTGGGTCTGGAGCGTTGTGGGATGAAAACCGCTCTAATGAAGTTTGTGAGAAATACTGGTGGTCTCACCTCCTGTATATTAACAACTTCGCTCGCCCTCTTACCGTGGTTCGTATCTCTGCAATTTTGTTCCACAATAATGGCATAATTGTTTTAATAAACTATATCTGTGCTCTCTTTTTCTTCACAATAGCTGCACATTTGTGTTAATAAACTTTGTACACCAGATCTCTAATGACACACCTGACTAAATATTTTAAAGTACATTATCATTATATGGTGTCCGTTCGTTTGAGGTTTTCTATAATGATTCTACATTACACTGTTTGTTGATAGTATCTTGACAAACTATTTAATGCCTATTTTTTCATACAATAATTAGTGTATAAGTATGCACGAATACACAAATGCACGTATACACGAAGCCACTGCAGTAAAGGTGTGATACCAGAATGTAGAAACTTGGAAAAAAGTAGGAACAGCTTTATTACTTAAAGAGTACACAGTTGTGATGTTTCGGTTTAAGCCTTAGGGCATACAGAAACACACAGGAAACGTCACAACTGTGAACTCTTTAAGTAATAAAGCTGTTCCTACTTTTTTATTAGTTTACACTATTTTTTCATATGGTATACCTACAAAGACCATAGTCATCTGTCTGTTTTTGTCATGTTCTTATTTTTAGATTTTTTATGAGCGTCTATGTATTGTTCAGTAGTTCAATTTTCTAGGTTGGATGTGTGTGTTTGAGGGAGGCGGGGAGGGGGGGGGGATTGAAACGCAGTACTCAAATTGAGTGAGAAAACGGTCAGCAACACAAAACTGACTGCTTTTATCAAGGTTGGCGAATCATAGCCGGCCAAGACCCTATTCTGCCTCTTATTTATGTCCTTTTCAGGACATATTAGGACTTCTTATTAAAGTAGGAATCGAAATGGGAAAGGAAAGTCAGTCCCAAAAATATACACAACTAAACTAAGATGTGTTGGGCTGATAGGCTCATAGCTAGGAGATCATGCAAGCAATGTCTTTTTTTAGTTCATTTTTCTCGTCCATGTCTTTTCATTTTCAGTTTTCTTTCTCTTACAGCGTTCGTGTGTGTTTTATCTTCTGCCCTAGAAAGAAATCCCGCACTTCTTCCTGTGAACATTCCAAACATCGCTTGTCCTGTCCATTTACGTATAATAGTATTACCATTTCTGTGCAGAGATAAGACAGATGACTGAACAACAACCAGTCTCATGGGTGATCAGGAAAAGGAGATGGACATATGTTGGTCATTTGATGAGAAGAAATTATCAGAGAATCCCAAAACAAGTTATCAAGTGGAACACAACAGGCCAAAGAAAAAGAGGCAGACCGCGTAAAACTCTGAAGAGGACATTATTAAGAGAGGCCAAATTAACAGGCATAAAATCCTTTGATGAGGTTGAAAGACTCGCCGAAGACAGGAGAAATTGGCGAACTTCTTTGCGAGCCCTATATGACCTTTAACGGCACGGGAAAGATATAAGATATAAGATGAGATTTCTATACAACATAATTGTGTTGATATTATATAACACATGATAACTGTTACATTTCATTCCCTGGTTATTTCTTGGAGAGACGAATTTGCCTAATTCTGGTAAGGAGTGTTTAGCCATCAGTATTTTCTTAGTAATTAAAATTTCATATTTTGCATAGTCATTTCTTTAAGATCTGTTCGTCTCACACAGTCCTGATATGCTGATGATTATTCTTTACATTTCATGCAGCATGTTTTCTACATTCCCTGATTTTCGCGTGGAACATGTTCCCAAAGTTATAAAGCACTCTACATTGCTGACACGTGGTGTCATCTGACGTTCAACACGCTCTTTGTCGAGTAATGCTGCCTACTCCAGTGGATGACCACTTTACGTCGTTCCTATTATTAGTAACACGCTGAAGAATGATTTGACTAGGGAAAGAATTGCGGTGGTGGTTTCCTTTCGCCTTCCATTAGTTTCTATATGGCTTTACACACTGCGAAGCAGCAAACGCAACTGTTTTGATCCAATAAAATTATATGGAGATGTTACAAGAAAACAGACAACCCGATAATTACTGGAAAAGTTTCAAGGAAAAGAAAATAGGTGCCGGAGTAAAATATATGTCAACGAAAATGAATTAATTGGAAATGCCAAGCAGATATGAAATGGAGAAGTTTCATTGATTTACTGATTGATTCATTGAACTTTATTTTCAAAGGGTCAAGAACTGGGCACGCAGGATTCGTCTGAAATTCTGTCTTTTATCATGCAACATTCTCCCAATTACAGACATTCTACATCAGATAATATGTCACATATGTATACAACCTGTATACTTATAGTTTAAATAAGAAAACTGAAGTAACAAAGTTTAAATGACAAATCTTTTGCGTTTAGCTGATTGTTTCTGAGCGCTGGTCATTGCATATAATCAATGAAACGTCTAATCTGTAAGTTTTGTCATGATGAGTCTCCTTTTTTTCATGTAACTTTCAGAGGTAAGAAGTCAAAGAGACAGTATTATATAGCTCAGCAACTTGCTTCGTATAAAGGGATATTTAATTTTTTTTTACTACACCCCACGGGTGCCTACTAGATAGACGTACCACCTCACGGTGGTGTGGGTTTTTGGATTTAAAAAATCATGATCATGGTACCCTCCGTGCCAGGTAAGGGGATATTTCAAGTTTTATAAACATTTCTTTCATCTATCTCTTGAGTGGGTAGTCTCTCCCTGTGTATCCCACCATTCTTAGCATGAATGTTTTCTATTGTACACTGTCTGGGGGGGGGGGGGGGGTATTCGTATAACGTGGCCAGACCATTTGGCCTCTTGTAATGTCATGCTGGTGTTACTTCAACTCTTGCCCTGATGGTGTCACTCTTGATTTTGTATAATCTTGTTACACGTAGTATACTCTTAAACATCTCATTTCTATCGTGATGATTTTTTTAGCCGTTAATTCCCATGTTTGACATTCATAGCAGAAGGTTTGGAGGAAGATTATGTTGTACTGTGCTGTTTTCGTATCCATTGTTATATACTTTAATTTTAATTTTAAGAAATTAAATTATTTTGCAAATTATCAGTCAATCACAAAAATGATGTTTCCTTTTCAGTATGGGGGTCATTTCTGGTATCTGGCCGTAGACATGCAGCTTTTCATTCTTATTCCCTTCATGGTTATTCCATTTTACTTGTAAGTATTTTGGTGGAACAAAAGAAATGGTTTAAAATATGATGTTGAAGCTAAGTGATCATATATGTGGTGGCAATGGAACGTTTCTTGGCTAGTTCTAAAAAAAATAAGAATAGAATTGCCTTATTTAAATTTGGCCGCCATCCCATTCAAAATAGTCCCTTTGAGAACGTACACAGCTGTGCAAGCGCGTCTTCCACGAGTAATAACCTTCAGTGTCCTGCATATGTCTCTTGCACAGTACAGTCACGGCTAGTACAGTCCCTGAATATCCCATGTCACCTCGTTTTTGCGTTCCATCTGTATAGTATACGAATAATAAATAATGTTAGGTTTCTAAACCGTCTGGCCTCGATCTCTTAGCTGACTTAGCAGTCGCCAAGACTTCCATCGGACGAATTTTTCAAACAAGCCACCAAGTTCAGGGTGGGCATTACTATAGCAGACCTATCGTGTTTAGATCCCAGATCTAAAGAGGAGTTATTTGGTGACTCTTCCTAGAATAGAACAAGGATCAGTGATGGTAATAATGATGATTACATCATCAATGGCATTTCATGTAATGACAGTAAACGGGAAGACGACTAGTGTAGATGATACCATACAGCAAGATCAATGAACCATTACTGGTCGTGTACTATCATCATCATCATCATCATCATCATCATCGCCTTTCACTCCTTTGAGAGCATAAACCACAGATAAATGCTCTCCAGTCATCCCTGTCCTTGGAGTTATTCTCTGCTTCTTTTCATATGCATCCCTTGTCTCTGAGCACTGTCATAATTTCACTTAGCCAAGTAAGTCTAGGTCTTACTCGTTTTATATTTCCTTGAGGATTCCATGTCAGTGCCTGTCTTGGTATGTTGGTGTCGGGTTTCCTCAGAGAGTGGCCGATCCACCTCGACTTTCTAGACGTGATTTGTAGGTTCATAGGTTCTTGTCCTGCCCTTTCCTAGACAGGACAAGAACCATCATACCACCCACAAACTCTGAGATGATTCTGCAGAAAGAAAAGGTTATTTTTGTCAACGAGAAAAGATTTCTTTTTTTTGGGGGGGGGGGGATGGGAGGCGGGGGAGAAAAATTATGTTTATCCATGTTCTTCAGTCTGAGTTTTAACGTAAAACAGAATCTGCCAGGCTGTCGCTTGAGAACAATGTAATAGAAGTGAAAAAGTGGGAAATAATTCCATACAGGGAAGTATCTTCGTAACGGAAGTCCAAGAACCCAGTAATGTATTTACAAATGGAACAGAATGGGCCATGGCGCTGATTAGAAGATCTGGCAATACATTCTTTTAGATACAGATTAATGATACACAAGTCAGTGTTTACAAATTACACATGACTGAGAATATCTGTTATCTTGGTGTGGTTTAGTGAAGGCTTAGATTTCTTCCCGTAAGAATGAAAATTTTAAACATAGACATAGCTCTTCATTTATTTCAGTTATTGCTGATTGGTTTCATAAAGACACGGCAAGACTGGAATTTCCAATCTGTTGCACTACTGTCAATCTTCTAACTGTACGTCCTCTGTTAGATAACGCAGATAGAATCTTCAGGTCATTTCTTGTCTCTTTCCTACAGGACCACAGCTCTTAAGCCAGCGTCTTTCAGTGTTCATTATTTTTCGGATTATAGAATATTGTTCAGTGCATACACGCAACACTCAATGAAGGCAAAATAAATGTAGACTACATCTTTACTTTGAAGGTAAACTGGGTACTCTCACCAGACGGTTGAGATACAATAGAACTTCCGTTTTCAGAGCCTCCAGGATTAAAAAATTTGAAACACATGGTTCGTGCAACAGATAAAATCAACTTGTTCTTAATTTATGGCCTTATTACATGCACACACACGCATACACACACATTAGGCAACTTTGAGCACGTAAAAGGCCATCATCTGTTTTCATCGAAAGGAAGTCTGTTAATATTTTTGTCATTTTTGTTACAAGAGCAATGACAAGGCATTGGTATGCTTAGCAGTGGAATGACGGCCAGAGATGTTGGCAGATATTTTCATTGGGACCGTTCGACTATAGTGAGGCTGAACTAGCTATTTTAGGCAACAGGTACCACGACTGACCGTGCCAGGCCTGGTCAACCTCGTGTAACAATACAATTTCAAGGTTGCCAGATGCTGTTGATACATCTGCGCAAAGCGTTTCCAAGCACCCACATACACCTGGCACTCGAGGTCTTGTTAGCGCCACAACTGTGCCACGGAGACTTCTATCCGCTGGCTTGCAAAACAAACATTGGTCCTATCCTTACTAGACGTCACAGGACCACCAGAATGACTTGGGTCCAACAAAACGTGGGTTGTCCGGTGGCGGAATGGAGATCAGCCGATGTTCTCCGATGAAAGCCGCGTTGGTGTCTCTTTCGCTGATATGAGAAATCGCATGTGACGTCACTTTGTTGAAAGATATATCAGTGCGTGTGTAGTCCAGCATGGTTGATATGGAGGAGAAAGCACGCATATGCAGAGTGGATTCTCCCATGACCACGATTCATTTTCAGAGTTAATGTTACCGCTGTCGTCAGTCAGTCAGTCTGGCAGCAGGCAGGCAGGTACTGTGATATATCACAGTGGCTTTTTTTTTCCAGAATCACCCAGATTTAAGAACCTTTCAGCACGATAACGCTAGGCCTCATTCAGCCAATGTCAGAAGAAGTCCTTAGCATAACAACTTCTTCTTGTATTGGGTTGGCTTACAAACTCGCCTGACATGAACATGATTGAACACTTGTGGGATAAACTGAACAGAAAAAAGCCGTCAGTATGACATGAATACTATGAATGATCTGAAACTAGGATTCATTGTAGGATGGAAGGCCATAACCCAAACATTTTGTCAGACATTCTCCGACAGAATGAGACGCCGTTAGCCGGATTCCAAGCCTGCTTGAGGTCACCCACGGTATAAATGATGGCTACGTTTTCATAACAGTAAGTGTGAACTTTATGTTTTACACCTAAGGTAGACAGCTGCGGTAGACAGCTGCTTATCAGCCGCTTCTGAATTGTGCCACTTAAAGAACTGTGACAACTTTTTGACAGCAAGCTTATGTCAGTAAATGAATGAGGAATGTGAAATCAGTGGCTTTGTGTATTTTAGATCTAATGCAACGACTTATTGCTTAAAAAAAAATTGGCGTGTTTTTAATGGCGAACAGTATATATTACAGGCGAACTTCAGATCAGACATGGGAAGACATAGGATAAATGGTTACAGGCAGTGAGCCAAGTAGGTCGACGAAATATTTTAAGGAATTAATTTTTATTAACTATCACCAACCTCAGTGACCTAATATCAGGGCCGAACACAGCCTGGGAGACCTGACAACCAATTTATTGTCTTCTCGTTTCGAAAATGTCTTTACTGTGCTGATTTTTCCTCTAGAGTTCTTCTTCTTCTGCTTCTTGCTTCTGGAACTGCCAGCTGGTGTTCTTTGTTTCGGATGCGATGAAGATGAGGCTCAGCACTGTGTCGGAGTGGGAGCGGGTACGGCGATCATTTTTCCATCCCTCATTGGAGCTAACATCCAGGGGGTGGGAAGGGAGGTGGGCAGACTCCACTGTCATGAGGACTACGGCCATCCAAGGCCACTTAGCCAAGCTAGGCTTGTTATTGCGGGTACCAGCTGAGAAGTAGGACAGGGTCTTGGTCGGCTATGGTTCATCAACCCTGATGCTTGCATGTTCAGCTGTGGGTTTGCTGACTGGCAAATTGGACAGCATCTTTGCCCCCCTCCACCTCCAACCCCACCCCACCTCTCCACTAGGCCCTGGTTGTCACATGCTGTTCTGAATTGTGTATATTGCTAGCCATGATCTGATTTAGCTTCATAATATTTTCAGTAACATGTACGCTGGACTTGGAAGCTGCATCTTCTTTCTTTTGGTCAACTGGATCACAGCTGGTGTTTTGTCTACAAACTATAACTGGGCGACGAATTTAGGTCGCTCAGCGTTGGCAGCACTACTTACTATGGATGAATATCAAATTGAACGTCTGTAAGATGCAGTACAGCTTCATATTTTGTTGATCGCATTAAACACATTTGATTAGATCATATTGCAAAAAGTATGGAAACGTGGGCACTCATTAATTTGCATCCATTATTCTCCAATAATCTGAAGCCTACAACAAATTTAGCAGGCTGAAATCAACGAGACTTCCGAAGAGTTTTTACTATTTGCCTCAAAATTCTACTAAAGCCGTGATTCCAGTCACGGTCATTCTCTAGCCTTTTTTTTTTTTTGGTTCTCTCGTGTCTAAAGTGTTCTGTCTACTAATTTTCAAGCTTACTACAGCACACGGTGTAACAAGTTCCTCAGTCTGAGCCTGACCTCGACAAATTAACGTGTTTCATTGTAGATGTTTTTCTTTTTTTCTCTGTACCGTCTTCCTCCCTTGCCGCCCCCTAGTAGAAGATCCACATATGAGGTGCCTTTTCAAGTGAATTATGTGTCTTAAGCCAATGTTTTGTTTTTTTTTTGGGGGGGGGGCGACCCTAATTCAGCGAGGATAGTGATTCGCGACCCTAAACTAAAAATTGTGCGTGACCCGCGACACATAACAAAAAGTAATATTTCACTTCCTTCCATATGACGTAACTTTGCCACTGAGGTTGTGGTTCTGCAGTTTTGTTTCTCGTATAAACTCGCCAGTCTACCTCAGAAACCCTCTTGAGACCTTAATTTAGGTCACAACATTTAAGTGTGCGAACTACTGCTCTGCACTATTTTTGTGTTTCAAGGTTGAGTCCTTTGGCGTTTGTCTGCTGTTCGTGATGCAGCGAGTATTAAAGAACTTCCTTGATCATGTTGCACTATGTCCCATCAACTCCTCTTATCAGCTTCTAAGGAAATGCCAGAAACATCGTTTAGATAACGATTATCCTTAAAACTTTCTATATTCATTATAAAATTTGCGATTGTTATTCTGTTTTTAAATGGATTTATAACTTTAGTCTAACCTTAGAGTTTTTGTTCCTTTTATTTATGTTATGGCCTTAACTAACTAAAAGAACACTGCGTCGTGTTAAATACTGATATCACTTGCACTAACTGCTTTAAAATCGATATCCAAATGGTATGAAGCGCTAAAGAAAAGTTACCTTTTTTTGCTGCAGAAATTAAAACCTGTAGCAATAATACTGTGTACTTCTTTTTATTTTAGTCTTTTCGATTGTGTGATACATAATTTTATAGTTTTAAATGAAAAAAAAAAGAAAACATATTCATTGATCCTAAAAAACACTTTACGATAAAGTGATTAGAGGAGTACAGTGTTGAAAGGTTAGCCTTCGAACATTCGTAGACAAAATACAGAGAAAGAAATTGTTTACTATTTGAGAAAGAAAATGTATCTAAAAACTTTACAGTGTAATTTCGTAAATACACAATCAGTGACCAATCAAAATGTACCACGAATCTTTTGTTTTTTTCTCAGAAACCACGCCGATGAGTACTTAAAATATTACTACGTGTCCCCTTTTTGTAGACTTGGACCTTATGTTGTTGGCGTTCTGGCTGGCAAATTCTTAGCTGCAACAAACAGGCAATTTAAACTACAATGGGTATGTTTCTTATACATTAAAAACAAAGGTGCTGGAATCTCTCTCTACTTCTTCCCTACTATTCTTCTCTCTCTCTCTCTCTCACACACACACACACACACACATATATATATACTGATGAAGTTATAAGGAAAGAAGAGCTGCAGGCCTTGTTAGACAAGATCGTAGAAAAATAAGTGAAGAGAAAGGACTTAGTCTAATAAGAAGGCAGGAGTCATGGTGGGCATAACCAAGAAATAAACACAAACAAAATGTAGCATCAAAGTAAAAGGCACAGAATTAAAGCTAGTGGAAAAAGTCCCTTAAAAAACGTATTTAGGAACAATAATAACATAACATGTAAGATCTGAAACCGAAACAAGAAACAGGATAGAGCAGGCCAAGTCATCATTTGTGAAAATGGAAAGCATACTGTGCGATAAGACTCTGTCAATAAGCAAAGAGAGTTATTCAGTGTTACATGGACCCATATTATTATATGGATGCGAAGCATGAACGATAAGAAAGAGCACCCAAAATCTATTGGAAGACGGGGAGATGTGGTTCATAGGAAGAATGATGAGAATATCATGGACAGTCAAGAAAACAAATGAAGAGGTTTTAAGCGAGGCCGGGCACAAGACAGAAAATAAGGCAAAATTCAGAACACGATAGATTTGTAGGAGGAAGCAAAGAAGATGTAAACTGTAATGCTTAATGACAACATATTGTCAACATAATGGGGACGGGGGGCGGGGGGAGGGAGAGAAAAGGGGAAAAAAACAAAATAACTGACAGACTAAAAGAATGGCACAGGGCACATTAAAAAAAGCACAGCTTATAGAAAGAGAAAAGGATAGATGATTGTAAAAATCAATGACAGCAGCGCCTGACTGGCTTGGACCATAGACAGACAGACAGACAGACAGATGAAGTAATCTGTTCAGTGCAGCACTCTAACTCTAACATTTCCTCTAAATTAATTTCATCTTTGAAACTATACTATAGTAAAACGATTGCTGCTTTTTTTTTCTTTGAAATATTGAAGCTACGAATATGTGAAATATCTGTGATTTCCTTTTCTCTAGAAAGTAATTTAGGATATTTTTATAAGCTCTTCAGTAATTTAACAATACTTTATAGCCACGTTTATCATAATCTAATATGTAAAATAATACCTCACAGTTTATCCAGACATTCGTATTTTCACATTATTTTCTGTCCTTGAAATTTTACTTTTTTCCGAGTACTGCGGTACCTAGTTTGGGATCATGAAAAATTATCCAAATTCTTGTTCACAAATTCATCTTTCTGCATCATATTCTAATAAATACTATGGCTTTGAATACATATTGAAATGTCATCAATAAATTATTAAAAGCGAAATCCATTTTAAAAATATTTATTTAACATTTGATTTGCTAAAAGAGAATGAACTCGATGACCATATTTTCTTCTGGACAAAAGTGGCCAAACCTTGAAACGAGTGTAGAAAACAGTTTCAGTCAGATTTTCACATTTAGTGAGCCTTCAACATTCTGATCGTTAGCTAGATTTAGTGGATCCAAGGCAGCAGTTATAAAAGCATCAGTGCAGTGATGAAAGTTATGTGAGATGGCTTTCTCTGAAACACCAAGACTTCCGAGAAAGAAAATTTTGTAGCCATATGAATTTGTTGCTGATCATGACTGCAAGACGTAAATGATGCTTTTTTTTAAATAACAGAACTTTTGTGAAGTAAAGCAATGAGGAGTTAATTGCATATGGAGTTTTTAAAGAAAATGTTGGGTATGTCGTGAGAATTACAGTAAATCATATATTACAATTTTTTTAATCGTTATTTACAATTTCTCAGCATGTGGTTGCCTTGTGCTGGGTTTTTGCTGCTGCAGTGTGTCTGGCAATCATCTTTGGAGATAATGATGTGGTGGGCGCACACCTTGCCCGGGACACAGCAGCACTCTACAACGCTGTCTCAAGGTCGGCCTGGGGTGTTTTTGTCTCCTGGGTCATCATTGCTTGCTGTTTAGGATATGGAGGTGTGTAACACGGTGTCACGCTGTAAGAAAGTGCTTGTTTGTATTATTGTTTTCTTTGATTTCTGTACACTGTTCATCAGGTTGTCTCACCATTCTCTAACTTTAAGGTACAGACGTACAGATTTCATGATAACTGGAAAAAACTTGATGTCTCCCTTTCATGTTGGGGCAAAAAATAATTTGGCAGCTACTCAAGCATGAAATATGCGTCATTACAATGGAAGCAAGCAGTGTGAAAATAAATAAATATGCAAGGAAATAATTATGTAAATTTATGTTTGCTTTAGTAACATTACCACCTAAGCGAAAATATTTTCACAATTTTTAACAGAAATATTTAAAACAATAACACCAGTTTGGGCACAGTTAATAATTTCAGAAATGAAGATAATACAGTACAGTAAACTTATTTTATTCTTATAAAATTAGCAGATTGCCAGAATGTGTTCCTGAACACAAAATCAAAAGCAAAAACAGAAACGACTGATTGAAAATACTTCGAGGAGACAAATAACATAGGCGCAGAATGAAGCTCAAACAGGCTCATTTGGAGAATAAAACAGTCTATCGGAGATCCACTAAAGCCAATTTTTTTAGAGAAGTTAGTAAAGTGTGACAATAACGCTACTAGAAATATGTCTGGTGGTAGTCTTGGCTCTTGATGGGCTTAATTTCCTGAATGTGCGTTCACGGTGCAAATTAATTCACACACCCCGATGACAATGAAATAGGAGAGCAAATTATACATTTATTATAGATTTATGCATTTATTTTGTTAAATCAGAGAATAAAGTTACACTGTGACATTATATAAATCAGAAACTTTGAATCAGAACCATCCATGACCCTGTCTACCTCCCCTTCCCCCCTATTTTTTAGTGCTTGTAATAGCAGGCTCACCCTGGCTAATAGAACATGACTGAGCCTGGTTAATGGGATGACTCACCCTGGCTAATGGGACGAGGCTAACCTGGCTAATGGGTCAGGGGTCACCCTGGCTAATGGGATGACTCTTACCATAGCTGATGGAGCAGAACTTACTGTGGTCCCTATGGTGGTGTTGAGTCTGCCAAGAATATATTTTGATCCATTTTGGATCTTCCGGCAAACCACTGTAATCCACTCTCAGTTCGATCCGATACTCATGCTTCAACATCTTCACGGCATCGGCTGCTAAAACCATTCTTCTTTTTTCAGGAAGATGCAACAGCAGCAACATCAATAATACCAAAACAACATAGTGAAAATAAAACTGAAGGCAGGTTCAAGTACCCACGTGTCTTATGCCAACTTTCTTTTTTATGCTAAATTTATCATAACAAACTTTGATTGCCTTAATTCCTTCATATCATAATAAGTATACCAGAAGTGTTGAAAAGTCAAATTATGGGATAGAAAATGGAAAGTGAAAATGAAAAACAAATGTAGAGGGCATATGAGAATGAGGTTGAAAAGCACAACAGATGTTGAAGACAGACCTTTTCTCATGAGGTATACTTTAGCAGCCTCGGTATAAGCATTTATCTGTAGTTAATTTCCTTCATTACATTGGCTAAATTATACCTAAAGAGTGGAGTCTTTTTAATGCCTTTGACGTTTTTAGGAAATTTACCTGCATGTGAAATAAGAGTACCTGTAAAACGCATGCAAAAAATTAATGGCACTTAAAGGTGTGTGATGAAATTTTAGAAAAACACGAAAGGCTAGAGTAGAAAGGAACAAGAGAATAAAAATAACCAACAGCAATAAATGACCACTAAACATAAAACACTCTTAGTATCCAGGTGATGCAAAAACATTAATGATGAGAATCTCACACATATGAGTTGCATCAGTTACATCCTTCCCGCGCCGTTAAACGTCACATAGGGCTCACATGGTAGTTTGCCAAGTTTTCCTTTTTTCGGCAAGTTTTTCAACCTCATCAAGCGATGTTATGCCAACTAAACTGGCTTCTCTGAACAATGTTCTCTTTAGAGTTACACGTGGTCGACCTCTTTTTCTTCAGCTTGTTGTGTTTCATTTGATAGCTTGTTTTGGGATTCTCTGACTGCTTTTTTTCTCATCACGTGACATACATATATCCATCTTCTTTTTCTGATCAACCATGAGACAGGGTAATGTTTACTCATCTGTCTTGTTCTTGAATTCGTTCCACTTTATACCACGTATTTTCCTTAGGCATTTGTTTTCAAAAGAGTTTAAGTTCTTGTCCTTAGTTGTTTCCTTTGATGTTTTCCTTAGTTGTTTTCTTTAGTTGTGTTCCAGCTTTCGCATGAATAAATGAAATTGGATATTATATTTCACTTGAATAATCTGAACTTTGTTTTTGTGCTTATAACTTTTGAATGCCATGTGTTCTCAAGACTCTTGAAGGCCAATGCTGCTTTTGCACTTCGAATTCTAACTTCCTTTCTGGTGTCACCATCCTGGTCTATGTATCTGCCAAAGTATGCAAATTGGTTTACTTCTTCAACAGCAACAACTTCTACGTATATTTTACCTTCGTGATTAATGAGAAGGTTCATGATTTTTTTCCTTGTTAATTTCAAGTCCTATTTTACTAGCAAGTGCAGCCTGTCTTTTCTTTCCTCGATTTCACATTGTCACTGATAAGAGTTATAAGATTCATTCATTCATTTGCATGTCCCTTGCGGAATTTTGCCTCCCTAACAGCACTCCTGTAGGCCTCTCGGTTATAAACAAGATGGCCTGCTGCTGATGCATCCATTTGCAGCCATCTTTGCCTTGGTCTTCCTCTCTTTCTTTTTCCCATTATGTACCCTTCCAAGACGGTTTTCTCTAGATTATAATGACGTTTAATGTGTTCAAAATATTTAAGTTTTCTCTCTTTAATCCTCTTTACTAGCCAGCCTTTTTAATATTAAGTTCTTGTAGTATGGATATATTTGTTCTTTTTTTTGTCCATGATATTTTGAAGAACTCTTCTCTAGCATTTACATTCAAAGGCATTTATGTTTTTCTCAGCTGTTTTGTTAATTGTCCAGGTCTCACAGGCATATGTTGCGATGGGAAAGATGCATTTCCTTAAAATCTTATTTTTGTAGTTCTGTCTGTTCCTCTCCGCAGATTCTTTAGATGTTTTACTTTCTGGAGAGAGATAGATGTCCTCCTTTTAATTTCCCTCATTGTATCTCCATTATTAGTTAGTAATGATCCAAGATATTCAAAACTCTCCACTTCTTCCAGTTTTTCCTCATTGATACATATATCAGCTGCCTTGTTTGTTTTGTCAGTTGTCATCAATTTAGTTTTCTTCGCATTAAGGTAGAGGTTTTGCTCTTCACTATTATTACTGACTGACATAATTAGTTTTTCCATTCCTTTCTGTGTTGTGGACAGTAATACTGTGTCATCAGCATATCTAATCTCTGGTATTTCATAACCTTCAAATGTTATGGCATCGTAATATTCTTTGTCTACATCTTCTCTAACATTCCTCATTATATTTTCAGTATACAAGTTAAATAAGTAAGGTGACAATATGCACCCCTGACGGACCCCTTGTTTTATGTCAAACCAAGTTGTTGTTTCACCATTTATTCTTACTGCTGCTTGTTGGTCTAGATACAGCAGTGATGTTAATTGTATCAAATGTGATGGAAATCCCATTTTTTTTTTCAATTATTTCCCAAAGTTTCTGGTGTTGTACACAATCAAATGCCTTTGAGTAGTCTATAAAGGATAAATTAGATTCACATTAAACTCTCTGCATTTTTCTATTATTAATCTTATTCTGGGTAAAGCTCGGGCGACCATCCCCAACCCAGCGCGTCACAGGTGGCGGATAGTGAAAGTCCTCCAGATATGGAGGATCCCTGTGAATAAGGAGTTGTCCAAATAAGCAGGCGCGGACCAACTGGTGGTAGACTCAGAGAGCGAGTTAGGGTAGTAGGTGGCTCTACTACTCCTATAAAATGCCTCAGGTGCTCAGTGAAGGAAATACCAGGCGGGTCAGAGGCGCCTTAAAACCTCTCGCTCCCGCTGCCTTGCTGGTAGGACAGGGAGTCCAAAGGCTAGCGGAGAGTCCTTACACAAACCGACAGAAGGCAACGGGAAACCACTGTTGTAGCTCCCAAGAATATTTATGCTTGAACAGAATAATCGATTCATCATGAACGACGTTAATGGATGTTCCTCTGGAACAGCCTCGTCCGGTAGGGCAGCTCACGAGCCACAGGTGAGGCCAGATCGTCATCAAGCTACTGGTGGCAAAACTATCAAGTTCAAAATAGCAACATGGAATGTTAGAACTTTATTCCAGGCTGGAAAATTAGAAAATGTAAAGAGGGAAATGGAAAGGATGAAGATCAACATATTAGGAATGAGTGAAGTTAGATGGACAGGTGCAGGGAAGATAAACTCAAATAAATATACAATAATATATTCAGGAAGTGAGAAACATGAACGAGGAGAAGGAATAATATTTGACGGACAAACTGCAAGGACAATTATAGGATATTTGAACATCTCGGACCGAGTCCTGCTAGCCCAACTGAAAGGACAACCAATAAACATAAATATTATACAAGTGTACGCTCCAACATCTGAAAGTCCTGAAGAAGATGTACAGATATTTTATAATGACATAGAGACAGCACTAAAACACACAAAGTCACATGAAGTTACCATAGTCATGGGAGATTTTAATGCCAAAGTTGGTAAAGGAAGAACTTCAGACATCGTTGGTGACTATGGACTGGGGTAAAGGAATGACAGAGGTTATAAATTAATTGAATGGGCAAGAATACACAGCATGGTTGTAGGAAACACCTGGTTTAAACAACATCCTCAAAGACTGGCATATACTTTAGTAATAAAGACAGCAAAAACATGCACAAACGAATTAATGAACTCACAGGCAGGAAAACAAAATATACCACAGGATGCCTGAAATCGAAAGAAGGTAAAATGTTAATGGGAAAAGAAGACATTGTGGACAGAGTATATCGGTGATCTATATGGAGGAGAAAGACCAGAATTAACACCAGATACTGAAAACTGTGATGGACCACCAGTACTTGAAGATGAAATCATAGATGCCATCAAACACATGAAGAAAGGAAAAGCGACTGGGCCTGATAATATAACAATAGAAGAAATAGAGGCACTAGAGGAGACAGGAATAAAAATAATAACCAAGTTACTGAATGACATTTACAACAGTGGTTATATTCCTAGTGACCTGATTAAATCCACGTTTATAGCACTACCAAAGAAACCAGGTGCAAAGGAATGTGACGACCACCGGAATATAAGCCTCTCATGTCACATAACGAAGCTACTTCTGAGAATAATTATGAGAAGAACAAGGAAAAAGATAAAAATGGAAATAGCAGATGAACATTTTGGATTTGTTGAAGGAAAGGGAACACACAATGCCATTTATGCTTAACGAACACTAACAGAAAGAGCTTTAGAAGTACAGAAAGATCTCTACTTACCATCATCATCATCATCAGGTGCCGGGCCGACTGGCGTTGGCTATTATGCTTCTCCAGAGTACCCTATCCTTCATGCAGGCCATCAGTTCAGTTGGTGATCTCCTCTCACACCATCCCGTCAGACTGTCCAGTATCATTTCTCTTGGTCTTCCTCTTGATCTTCTTCCTTCTATTTTTCCTGTTGTTATAATATTTTCAATGCCCCCTCTTCTCATTGCATGTCCTATGAAAGTACATTGTCTCTCTCTTATCTTTCTGACAAGGTTTTTTTGTCTCTCCAGCTCTTCTCGTGCATTCTTCATTAGTTATTTTTGCTGTCCAGGGGATTCGCAACATTCTTCTAATAAACCACATTTCTGCTGCTTCCAATGATTTTTGTGCAGACTTGCCTATTGTCCATGATTCACTTCCATATAACAAGATAGGTTCAATATAGCATTTTAGGACTCGTTTTCTAACATTCATTGATAAAGATGTGTTAGCTAATATGTTTCTCATTCTCTGAAATGCAGTCTTTGCTTGGCCTATTCTGTTCCTAATTTCTGTTTTGCATTTCCCATCTGAAGTTATTACTGCTCCAAGGTATTTGAATTTCTGCACCTACTTTAGAATAGTTCCGTTTAATTTTGTACTGTGTGTTGGTGGATTCTGTTTCTTAGATATAACCATAGTCTCTGTCTTTTTGATGTTCAAAGTAAGGCCTTTCTGTTCACTTTCTTTGGCGACTTTATCCAAGAGATCTACTTATGCTTCATTGATTACACCAAGGCATTTGACAAGGTGAAACATAATGAAATTATTAAAATGCTTGAAGACATCAATATAGACGGCAAAGACCTGAGGATTGTAAAACATCTATACTGGCAGCAAGAAGCAGCAATTCGAGTTGAAAATAGAATTGGAAAATATCAATCTATAAAACAAGGGGTCCGACAAGGATGTGTACTATCTCCAGACCTTTTTTCTCTGTACAGCGAGAATATTCTAAGAACAATCATCACAGAACCAGGCATAAAAATTGGAGGATACAATATTAACAACCTTCGGTATGCTGACGACACAGTACTGATAGCTGAGAACCAACAAGACCTGCAAAATCTCTTGGATAAAGTCGCCAAAGAAAGTGAACAGAAAGGCCTTACTTTGAACATCAAAAAGACAGAGACTATGGTTATATCTAAGGAACAGAATCCACCAGCATGCAGTATTAAATTAAACGGAACTATTCTAAAGCAGGTGCAGAAATTTAAATACCTTGGAGCAGTAATAACTTCAGATGGGAAATGCAGAATAGAAACTAGGAACAGAATAGGCCAAGCAAAGATTGCATTTCAGAGAATGAGAAACATATTAGCTAACACATCTTTATCAATGAATGTTAGAAAACGAGTCCTAAAATGATATATTGAACCTGTCTTGTTATATGGAAGTGAATCATGGACAATAGGCAAGTCTGCACAAAAATCATTGGAAGCAGCAGAAATGTGGTTTACTAGAAGAATGTTGCGAATCCCCTGGACAGCAAAAATAACTAATGAAGAATGTATGAGAAGAGCTGGAGGACAAAAAAAAACCTTGTCAGAAAGATAAAAGAGAGACAATGTACTTTCATAGGACATGCAATGAGAAGAGGGGGCATTGAAAATATTATAACAACAGGAAAAATAGAAGGAAGAAGATCAAGAGGAAGACCAAGAGAAATGATACTGGACAGTCTGACGGGATGGTGTGAGAGGAGATCACCAACTGAACTGATGGCCTGCATGAAGGATCGGGTACTCTGGAGAAGCATAATAGCCATCGCCAGTCGGCACGGCACCTGATGATTATGATGATGAATCTTATATTGAATATATGATCTCTTGATCATCTTCCTTGCCTGAAACGACTTGGACCATATTGACTTCTTCTTCTATTTTCTTAGGAAGTCTATCCATTATATTTTTTAACAGAATTTTACTGGCATGACTAATCAGGGGAACAGTTCTGTAGTTTGTGCATAATTTCAGGTTACCCTTTTTGGCAGTGGTATGAATACAGTTCTTTTCCATTCTTTTGACCAAATACCTGAATACTATATCTTTTTACATGGTGCATGATAGATTGTTGCACATTCCTTTCCTCCTGCTTTAATAAATTCAGCTGTTATCTCATCACATCCTGGTGATTTACCATTTTTCAGATTCTTTATCGACCAGAAAACTTCTTCTATTGTCGGTTCGTTTTCTTTCTCCTCCAATAATAATTTACACTGTTGATTTCTGCTTTCACAGTCAGTTGTTTCATACATTCTTCTACAGTATTCCTTCCATCTTTCTAGAATTTCCTCTGTCTCTGTCAAGGTATTCTCCATCTTGTCACAAATTACATTTAGCTTAGGTGTGACATTTCTCGTCAATGTCTTCATTTCTTTAAACAATTCACTATCTCTTCCACACTTCTGATGTCCTTCTATTCTTTCACAACAATCTTGTATATATTGTTTTTTTGTCTTTTCTTATGTTTCTTCGTACTTCTTTTATTAAAGATGTATATTCCTCTTTGTTGTTGTTTGTCACTTTCCACTGAGTCTTCATTTCTCTACGTTGTTTTATCAGTTCTAGTGTGCCCGCTGTAATCCATTCATTCTTTTGTGTTTTCTTTACTGGAACCACGTCTTTAGCTGTTGTTATTAAGATATCTCTAGCCTGTGTAGCCAAATCATCTGGTGTCATCTCCTCCTGTACAGTCATCAGGATTTCGAAACGGTTCTTCACTTCTATACCATTTTGTTCTGGTATTTTTGTAAGATCAAAGCGGAGTGGTCTTGATCCTGTAACTGTCTTTTTTATCTTTATCTTCATGTCTGCTATTAATAACTCATGGTCCGTGTCACAATCAGCACCTGGTAAATTTTTTGCTGATGTTATACTTGATCTCCACCTTCTTTTTTGGTTTCCCCATCAAGTGATGTCCATGTGTAAGGTCTTCTTGGATGTTGTTTAAAAAGCGTGTTAGCAATCGTTAGCTCATTTTCTATGCAAAAAACCATTAGATTGTCACCTGCCTCATTTCTATTCCCTATGCTAAATTTCCCTACAACATGTCCTTCATCTTCTGTTCTTTCTGTACCAATCTTTGCATTAAAATCCCCAATTATTAATACAATATTTTTTTCCGTACCTGGTATATCGTCGTTTGCAGTGTGTTATAAAAGTCTTCTACTTCCTCTTCTTCTGCTGCTGATGTAGGTGCAAATATCTGGATGACTGTTACATTTCTAGGAGTGCCCTTAAGTCTGATTGTGAGGAATCTATCACTTACTGGATTGTAACCTAATAATGCTTTTTATGTTAATTTGACCAAGTAAAGATCCACTCCATTATTTCCTCCTAATTCTCATCCAGAGTATATAAAGATATTATCATTCTCGCTCTTGAAGTGTCCTGATCCTTTCCATCGATGTTCACAGATTCCCAAAATGTGTATCCCCGTTCTTTTCATCTCGTCACTTATTATTTGATACTTCGCCTCATACATACTTCTCACATTCCATGTTTCTACTCTTATTTTTCTTTTTAGTTTGATGCAGGGGTTTTCCTTAGTAACACCGTCAGGATTTTGTCCGTCATCACAATTACTAGTACTGACCTCTGTCTCACACTCTTCCCCAGTGTTAAAATTAGATCTATCTGGCCTGGGGGACTCGCCACCAGATCTTTTTCCTATTTGACTTTCCATGTTGCAGTTTGGGCTTCTTGGTATATTTTCAGAAGATAGTTTACCATTGCTTTCTTTCCAGGCAGTGACTGTACTAGTCAGTGATCGTAGCCATTGTCCCTACATTGAAATCATCTGCCTACCCTCATAGAACGGTGACCATAACCAACATTATCTGTCGGCTGCTCTCCCGTTCCATTCATCACCTGCTCCCATGGCTTCAAGTCACCCTGATCGGGGGGCTATAAGAGTACTCCACCTTGCCCAAGGGTGTCCCGTAGACTGACGGAGGTAAGGAGGCGTCTTACTTCTCCTTTGATAGGGGATGCCCCTACGCCACTATAAGATATAAGTTATAGGTTATAAGATATATGCCATATATATATGACATATTTAATATACAAGGTCAGACGATTAGGTAATTAGACTAATTCCATAAAAAAGTAATAAATAGCAGTTTAAGATATAACCTGTATTTTATTCAAAGTAAGCCCCTTGTGCAGTGATACAGTGAGTGGCATGATCTAACAAACACTGGAAAAACCTCTGTAGTTCTTCTGTTGATATGGCCCTTAAACTCTATGTTACGGCCCTTTGGATGTCATCACTATAGTAAAAAAGCGTCCTTTAAATGGAAACTTTAATTTTGGAAACAGAAAATAATCGGAAGGAAACAAATATTGAGAATAGAGCGGATGGTTCAGAACACACACTTGTTTTTTGGGTCACTAGTTCCTGTATATCTACCGCCCAGTGAGCCGATGGATTATCATTAAGAAGGAAAAAACTGCCAGGAGTTGAATACTCGGGTCGGAATCGGAGAATCCTTTTTCAATATGAGTTTCAAAATACTTAAATAAACTTAGGCAGTGAAATCTGTCCCTCTGGATTAAATTCTTTGTGAATAACTCCTTTGCTGTTGTAGAAGCACGCCACCACTGTCTTCACTTTCAACTTTTGCAGACGAATTTTTTTTTGCTTTTCGATAATGATGATGACTTCCACTGAGCACTTTGGTGTTGAGTTGTGGGGCCATAGCGGAAAATCCATGTTTAATCGTCTGCAACAATGAAATTTTAGAAATGTTTATTTCAGCGACACGTTTTGATGATGTCTTTTGCCTACTCAACACGCTGATGGTTTTGGTCATCAGACAACGCATGTGGTACAAACCGGCAAGCCACTTTTTTCTTGCCAAAATCTTCCACTAAAATTTTACGAATGGTCTCTCGATTAACACCAAATTCATCTGCCATCATCCTCACAATCAAACATCGATATTCTTTTATCCTTTCTATGACTTTTGCAATGAAGTTCCTCATTACAAAAAGAAATTGGGCGCCCATGTCTAGTTGCATTTGTAATCGTTTCCACACCACTTTTGGATCGTGATTAACTTCCGAATATCTGTGCACAAGATAAAAAATTATCCCCATAAACTTGTCGCATCAATTCAACTGTCTCAATTTCACTTTTTTTTTTCTCGAGTTTTAAACGGAATTTAATGTTAGCTTTTTGCTCCATGCTGATTACGTGACAATGTACCTCTGACAAGGTCAACAAAATGGCAGCTTGCTTGGTGTATGCTTATCGGACGGCGATGAAAATTTGCCAGATCACAGATGAAGGTTGCCTCTTTGGATTCCATGCTTTGCTTCATGGATGGCATTTTTGTCTTGGCCATAATAAAATCAGTTTCATTACGTAATTGTCGGATCCTGTATATATATATATATATATATATATATATATATATATATATATATATGCACAGCACAAAATATATATAAGTTAAAATATACACATAAAATGTATATATAAATAATTACAATATACGTCCATGATACATAATTACATACATAGAAATGGGAACAGGTATAGTTAAATGATATTGATTAAGTTTCTTTGACTGAGTGTGGACAACTGTAACAGTGGCACTTCTATTCTCAGCGTTCTTGCTGTTAGCACAGAGTTCACACACCCGCACTGAGATCCCCCCTCCAGTAGATGAGATCTGAGCAGTTATAGAATTGTCCCGAGTGCAGTGACTCCAGCCCCTGAATACTTTAACAAACTGACACACACACATCTATGCTCATTGGAATTTATACACACGACTATGCTCATTAGAATTTAACTAAGATCTTATAATTTAATATGCATTGATGACTGACTTTTCTTCAGCATATGTCCTATATTTTTCAAGTAAATGTTTTACTGTACTTGTACATAGATTTAAGTCCGTTGAAAATATTTTATTTAAATTCCAGGTCATTCTTTCTTTGGGAGTCATTGTGGCTGTTGCTCTGGTGTCCTTTATTCTGGTGGTCAGCTTTGAATTGCCATTTGTGAGATTGGAAAAGATCTTTCTCCCCAAATGATGAGCATCAATACACTTCAGAGAATGACAGATTAATTTCTTTGGTTATGTGGACAGAAGGAACAGAAGTTAAAGACCTTAGAACATTGAAAAATTATGAAATGGATAAAAAAAAATACCATGGATTTTGGTGACACTTTGCAAAAGTGTGACTTTTTAAGAAAATACGTATATTTAATGTTGAAAGCTTACAGTTATGCTTTGCAAAGACACCTTCACATGAATTTTACTCCTTGTAAATTCATCTAACAGCATTCATACCCCTTATTTAGTAATTATAGACAAAACTTCTTTTTCTTTATGGGAAAGAATAATAATACATAATTCTTTCCATGTGGGCTAGCAAATTTTGAAAATTTATTCAAATTTTAAGAATTCAGCTTAGGCCAAGAGTTAGTAATAATTCAATTAAATGAGTGATATTAATCATTAGTGATATACAGTGATATCAAATTATGAGCTGTTATTTTGATTTGGTATTGGAGAGTTACAGTTTGATTGTCATAATATGTTTATCCAATGAGAAACAGATGTTGAATTCATATTTTATATGGAACTGAATACAAACTGATAAGAAATGTCTATAATCTCCTGCCTCTGCCTTTTCCTAAAACCTCCACCATTTACTATCAGTTGTCAAAAACTTTGCTCTTTAAAACTGAGGATATAATTCATAAAGTAAACATTTTATCTGAAGATCTCTAATAGCTACGCACACAGCAAGTTGAGTGCTCTCCTGAAACAAAGGAAACATCATTAAGGAATTGTTTACATTAAAACATGTATCCATCAGTTTAACAAATGCATACAAGTTTTATTGATTGTTTTTTTTTCTTTTGGTTGGGGGGGGGGGGGGGGGGGTTGGGGTCAGCCATCATGTAGAACTTTTAACTTCTGGACTAAGCCAAACTTTGTAAATGTGTTTCTGAGAATCATTATATGGTTGAATGATGAATTAGATCAATCCAGTGAACACAATGAATTCAAGTTGTCATTTTTTATTTACTAATTTTCGTGGCTGGTTAGTGGTTAGTTAACCATATTCTCATGGAAGTGTTGCATATTTAAGCTTTCAAGAAAAATAAACATGTGTGTATGCAATGATTGAAAAACAAACCTACTTCTACAATTATGAAATTTCAGGTTTCCTTTTCTTCATATGGGTTGATGATCTGAAAAATAATCACAGCTGCAATGGCAGTTTACTTTCAATGCTTCTTGTTAGCTTCTTCCAATCTGTCTTCTGTATGTACATTACTTGACTCTTTTGCTCCAAACAACGCTTGGCCGTGTTGGTATATCTTGCACACCTATGCAAATCAATGCTCAGACTGATTTTTAGGACAAGTCTCAATAAAATAAAATGTATCACATCCTTAGCTCAAGTCATGTTTTTAAATTACCGAATAACTTCCTTCCAGTTTCTTTCTACATTACATTGGGTAATGTTATCGATGACTCTTTCCCTTTGTATGAAAACTCAGGATCAGTGGCGGGTGATGACATGTTTTCATTTTCATTCTAGTCTATTTCCGAAAACACACAAGAACAAGTTTCCGCACAAGCACAATGGTAGTATGCATAGATTTAAATTTCGTTGAATTTTTTTTAATTCATGTGATTTTAATAAATCCATAAATGTATAACAAATTTATAATTTGGTCTCTTATTTCATTGCCATTGAAGTATGTAAATTAATGTTCATTTTTTACAGGCGCTGAAATATATTTTAAAAAAATTTTTTAAATATTATTCTGGGGGTATTTTAGTATTTGGGCTAGTTAGTGGGCAAGCCTTTTCTCCTATAGTTCATTCACGACACGCCCCTGCTGAAGATAATATTATATTCAAGTCCTTTGTGACATTTCAAGTCGATTCGTAAGTAAATATCTTTAAGTCTTTAGTCCAGTTTGAGTGAAATCCTTCCTCACAGCAGTACAAGCGAAAAATGAGATCAGTAAGACATGTGTTGTCTTAGATATTTCACTAATATTCCATGATAGTGGAGCTACGGAGTTGGCTGGATAAAAATCTCAGCCACGTTGTCATTTTTTTCTGCCTCCAGAATCAGTTTTACGTCGTGTCTTATGATTCGAGTCCGACTAGATCGACTCAAATACAAGTAGTCTATGCAGTAACGACATGTTTTACTTGCTGATGTGCTAACGCGCCTACTCAAAATTTATAAAGCGAAGTGACGACTGCGGTAAAACTGATTCTAATGATGAAAGTAGATGGAGGTGCATGATTCAGTCTTACAAAAGATAGATAGAGTGAAGCAAGTGAGCAGAAACAAGAACAGCAGAAAGCGAGAAGAGCACATACAGATGAAGAACATACAGCAACAACATTTCGACAAAACTATTTCTCAGGGATCACATGCAAAGACACCACAACATATTAAAACACGAAAAAATAAATAGAAAATATTTACTTGGCGTTTTTGGTCTCCAACTGGTAAGAAAGACGGGCACGAAATTTAAAACTCCACCAACCCGTGAGAAGTATTATGTGTTTATACAGGTTTTATAATCTGCCCTAGCGTGAGTGAAAACAAGACTTCAAGAGCGTATGCCCCAAAAGAATCCAATGTATGCAAATATTCACGGCTCGATCTTTGAGACAGGATAAGTATCTGAGTCGAGTTACTGATTGTTTAACAGTATAAGGGCATTAATAGCAATATATATATATATATATATATATATATATATATAATTGGGATTTTTTGCCTGGCGTAATTTCATAGTTATCTTCCTAGCCTTCTAGAAGATTCGAGAAATTTGTCACATATCCGAGGGATTCGGTGTAAGTGATGTTTTTTTGGAGTGAACGTTCTCGCCTGAGATGATGTGAGTGGTGGTGAAGTTTGATTTCAGTGAGAGTGGAACTTTTGTCTTGGTTTGCTAAAATGTCGTTAGGTTTTCTCTTGGTGTTATTCAGAGGTGGTAATTTGTTAGAACATTGACTGAAATGCAGCTATAAGTTAGTGTGACTGATAGATTCTCATGACGGAGTTTGACATTTTTATCTCCACCCGTCTAGAATCAGCTTCATGTTCGTTGTTCTGATTTGTTTGAGATATTTCGTTCATCCTCATGGATTTTCATCATCATCTTGTGCCAGTAATAAATTTACTCGTTGTATTTTGGAACAGTTTGTTGATTTCTGTTCGACTTACTTGTGTAGTGATTTGCTCACCTTGTATTTTGGTGTCAAGTTCGTCATTGAGTGTTCTTTGTCTGTTTGTTTCTTTTTTGAAGGAATTGTCTCAGCCCAGTTTTGTCAGTAAGTTGAGTTCGAAGTTACACACAACGCGAAGTCATGTAAATGCATTGCTATACGTCCACATTATTGTTGCAGTTTGACACACACACACATGATACATCTATAAATTGGTGCCCATTCCAGGCACTTCCCTTGGTCTTTTTCTTCTTTTTCTCTTTGTTCTGGATGCAGTACTTCGGCACTTTATATGTTGTTTTTTTTTCTTTTACTGTTGATTATGTGACTGTTGGTACTGTTAGAAGCCTGCTTACTATGACATGTGGTAACACTGTCTACAGGTTGCTTTTTTCTCAATAAGTTTATTGTAGTTCCCTGTGGTGTTACCAGTTATTCTTGGTTCTGGCGTCTTTTGGCCGTAGTCCTTATGCTTTAGTGCATGTTCTTTTATTGTATATTGTCATATAGTTCGTGTACTCGGCCTGTGTTTGTCAGTTTTTTATTCTTGGTGGTTAGTGTTAGGGCGTGATACCTGTCACTTTGATGACAACCGTTGTTGCTGGTATTGTTGGGATGTTTCATCTGTCACTGTCATGATAACTGTGTCGTCGTGTATTGCTCCAGAGTTGTTACCTTGTCTGTGGGTGGTTGCTTGCCTGAGAAACATTGTTTCCTTGTGAGACGTCGTCTTGCCAGAGAAACCTTGCTTACCTGTGAGACGTCACTTTTGCCGAGTAACTTTGCTTCGCTTTGGAGACGTTGCATTCTCTTCGGGAATTCACCTTCGTTGTGACCTGTTCCCACCTGTGTGATACCCACCTGGGTTGGTCCACGCCTTGCTGTGTTTGCGAGACCTACCGATCTTAATGTGCTATGGTTGACTTGTTAACATACGTGAAGTTACAGTAGGAGAGCACTTGCATTTCTGTTTGAACTAAACGTGATATTGGACCTTTTAGTATTACTCTAGATGATTAGTACAGCTTTGTTAGTTTGTTTTACATAGTGGAAGTCTTTTTTTTTAATGTGAACTCAGTTTATTATTTTGAAGGCTTGTGAAGCGTATTAGACATTACATGAAACTGTTACATTTATATTACGTTTAATTTCTATTTTAAACTAAATGTAAATTCCATCCTTATTTATGTGTGCGAAAGCTGGAAAACACATAAAGAAATAGAAAATAAATTTGATGCATTTCAAAACAATTGTGTAAGAAAATTATTCTGTACACAATGGAATGAATTCAAGACCAACGAAGAGTTACGGAAGATGAACAAACAGCAGCCTATCTAATCAGTGATCAAAATAGGCCACGTGATGAGAAATAACAGAGAATCCGAAAACAAGCTGTCAGATAGAACACAAAAGGACAAAGAAAAAGAGGTCGACCACGTGAAACACTGAAGTGAATGTTGTCGAGAGAAACTAAATTAGTGGGCATAAGATCCCTTAACGAGGTTGAAAAACTCGCGCCGAAAACAAAACAGCATGGCTAACTACGTATACTGAGAGCCGTATGTAACATCTAACGACACGGAAAATATGTAAGATGTAAGAGTTTCTATATTTTAACTTAAAGCTGAAATACTAAACATGCAATTTAAAAGTTTGCGTAAATTCTTGTTTATAAACTTTTACTACTAGTTTTCATGTATCAAAGATAGCATTCCACATTATGTTCTCTGGCGTATTTTCTCATCATAGATTTCCGTTGTAATAAAATTATCATGAGAAGTTTTACAGTTTTATATAAACAGTACTAGACTTAAGCAAGCTAGCTCATTGACCAGGAGCCATATTACAAGGAAGCACAGCTTCAAGATCAACACAAAAATAGAAAAACCAGACATTAATGCCTTTATTGATTTGACTATTCACGGGAATTACGACTGAGGTTTCTTGTTGACTTAACTCCTCCCGACATTGGATATTGTTCTACCCACAAGGCAGCAGGGGCTTAGAGATTTTAAGGCTTCAGTATAGTTCAACCACATCCCAGATAACATACATTTTGCTTACATAAATTCCACTTTGCGTATAGTTTTGAAGGTCAGGCATTACATATAAAAATAGTTAGCCTTTTTATAACATACGATTTTCCATGGCTGCTACAAATCATGCCTTGGCACCGCTTCACTGGATAGTATAGTTTCCAGGAAAAAAATTCATTCTCGGAACTTTGCGAACGGCCATTATATAGAATTTCGCTAAAGACATCATAAATGTATAGATTCTGTATTTATACCAGGGCCTTCAGTTTTAAAAATAAAAATTTAACATCATGAAACATTCAGTTTGCTTAAGTTTTATTTCTTTTATTTCTTTTTTTTTGTCTTAAATAAATGCTGGATGTTTCTTTCAATAGACATACGCCAGTATAAGCATAGAAGCGCTACCGTTTTGTCACCAACAGTTTTCTAACAGTAGTCGTCTCTTGGCTGATACAGATTATTACTTTGTTAAATGATTGCTTTGGTCAGCTCTTTCATATGACCTTAATGCAGTCTTTATCTCATTTTATTTTAGGATCTGGAAAAATTCGTGACAGTTGATATTAGGTACAAAGAAACTCGATACAGTTGTACGCTCGGTATAGAAGATATGATATTTTCGGTATAGAAGATATGAGGGCTGATGGTAGAAAATACGAAGATTGACAGTGGAAGATGAGGGCTGAAAGACAGGCAGGCAGGCAAAAAAAGCAGGGCTATGAATGAGTGGATGGATAAAAAGTGGACATAAGAAAGGACAGACAGTTAGATAGTTGATGGATCATCCTCATTGCGCGCGTACGATTAGTCCATAACCGCTATGTTTCCATCTTCATTATTTCCAAAATTTTTTGGCGGCTAACGATACCATATCTGCGTTGATTAACCTGTTTTCTTTGCTTTCCAATGTAATGCTCTTGTCTTCCCATGTTTCATCAATCTCTTAATGGTTGCAGATTCACACCTCTTGCTTGAACTGGCGATTCGACCAACTTCTCTGAATAGGTTCAAGACATCAGCCTGGTCCATTGTATGTCTACCCATCACTGATTGTTGACTAATTGATTGTTGACTATCAGTCAGGTTGTAGGCCCAGAAATTCCTGCCACACAGTTTTCATAAAAATGACAGAATATTGGTTATCCAATATAAATGATGATAAATTATGTCGTGCTATCTTTTTTATTATAAAAAAAAAGCAAATGACTTGATTGATCATGTAATCTTAGAAAGCTTGAGACTTATAAATTACAACTGGACTTAACAAAATTTATTAAATCATTTCTTTCCAACAGACAACAGGTAGTTTGCCTCAAATACTCTAAGTCAAGTCCCTTAGTGTTGATAATGGTGTTCCACAAGTGTCTGTTCTTGGTCCTCTGCTTTTTTACCATCTACATCAATGATCTTCCACTTCATCTAAAAAAATCGTCTTGTGATTTTTTTGCTGATGACCGCACAGTTTACACTAATGATAATGACTGTATTAATCTTGAGTCAGCTCTTCAATTTGAAGTAAATAGTCTAATTAACTGGAACAACAACAACAGAATGCTCATAAACACCAGCAAAATAAAATCTATGCTCATTACAACAAGACAGAAATTAACAAATTCACCAACAACAACACTACAGCTCCATGCTGGAGCTTCAGAGATAAAGAATGTAAGTGAACATAAACCTCTAGGTCTCACAACTTACCACCACCTCAGCTGGAAGCGTCATGTATACAATCTAACCAAACTCATCGCAGAAAAAGTTTACCAGTTTGCCAAAACTAAACACTTTCTCGACACAAACGCTGGGAAAATATACTACATATCACAAATACGAACACATTTGGACTAATGGTTCACAATCTGGGATTGAAAGAAACGACTTTACTCACTCCAAAAACGAGCAGTAAAGCTAATAGACAACAAAATTTGCACATATTGCAAATAACGGTAAACATCTTGACATTCTACCCCTCAAGAAGAGATTTCTATTCAACAAGGCCAAATTAATTCATAAAATTCTACCTCGCAATGTTCCACCCTATTTATGGTCATTGTTCAAATCCAACCCAAAACACAGTCCATCTTTGGAATACCCTACCAACGCATACAAAACTTATAAGTAATATTCATTCTCATAAATTCACACTTTGTCAGTATCTGTTTGAGATGGAATATATACCCCCCCCCATATGTATTTGTCTTTGTGTATACTTTATATACACGTATGAATAGGCGTAGGTATGTATATGTGTGTGTGCGTATATATGCATATGTGACAGTGTGTATGTGTGTACATGTATATCGGGATATATTTTCCATTTATATATATATATATATATAATATGTGTGCATGTGCACATGTCATTATGTATACATACATCTTATCTCATATTCTTCCCGTGCCGTTAAACGTCACATAGGTTCGCAAGGTAGTTCGCCAATTTTTCCTGTTTTATGGATTTTATGGCTTGTTAATTTGGCCTCTCTTAACAATGTCCTCCTTAGAGTTTCACGTGATCTGTCCCTTTTTCTTTTTCCTGTTGTGTTCCACTTGATAGTTTGTTTTTGGGATTCTCTGATCGTTTCTTCTCATCACGTGACCAACATATGTCCATCTCCTTTTCCTGATCACCCATGAGACTGGTTGTTGTTCAGTCATCTGTCTTATCTCTGCATTGTTCTTGAATTCGTTCCAATTGATGCTGAGTGTTTTCCTTAGGCATTTGTTTTCAAAAGAGTCTAATTTCTTTTCTATTTCTTTGGTTGTTTTCCAGCTTTCGCATGCATAAATGAGGGTGGATATTACACTTGAATTGAATAGTCTTAACTTGGTTTTTGAGCTTATACATTTTGAATTCCATATATTCTCAAGATTCTTGAAGATCGATGTTGCTTTTGCAATTCTAACGTCCTTTCTGGTGTCACTATCCTGGTCTATGTAGCTGCCAAGGTATGCAAATTGACTGACTTCTTCAATGATGTTACTATCTAAGAATATATTTAAATACTACCTGATGACTGCCACTGATAAAATATTTCAATTTGCGTGTTACTTAGTGACATCCTCCTGTCTGTTCTTTATATGTGTATTTTCCATTTTGATTAATGTGAATTTTCATTATTTTTGTTTTGTCCTTATTAATTTCAAGCCCTATTTTTCTAGCCAGTGAAGACAGGATATCTGTTTTTTCTTGCATAGAATTCACATTGTTACTGATAAGAGTTATGTCATCAGCAAAATCAAGATCTTCTAATTGGGTAGCCAGTCAATACCTGTGTTACCTGTGCAGCATTTTTTCATTATGAAGTCTATTGCAATTCCAAAAAGTAAAGGAGACCGTATACATCCTTGTTTCCCGCCTGTTTCAATCTGGAACCATTCGCTCATCCCTTCTTCTGTTTTGACTGCACAAACATATCCATTGTAGAGGTCCTTAATGATGTTGACAATTTTAGATGGTATTCCATATAGACTTAAAATTCTCCACAGTCTTCTTCTTCTTATTTGTTCGCTTCTACCACCAAGATCCCTCCGTGATCCAACTGAATTTACTCCTGTGGTTCTTGATTTGTTCTGTGGTCCCCCTGTAGTCCCCGAGAGGGCAACAAGAGATCCTCGAAAGGACTACATGAGGTTCAGAGTATCGCGGGACTTGGGCCTGTTTTCTCGGTTGGTCGCAGAAGCCGGATTGCGTGACACTGTGGTTTTCGTTGCACCAGTTTCATCTAGAGTTGGACTTTCTCACCGGAAAACCTCGACTTGTTTATTAATCTTCACTTTATCCTTTCCATCACCTTTTCACAGCGGCGCCGCTCGGCAACCCTATTCGCATTTTCTTCATTGGCAGGGAGGAGTTTCACCCCACGCGCGGCAGCCGAAGAATCTCGCCAGCAGTATCTTAGTTTAACCCCTGGGTTAAGCCAGTTCAGGCAATTCGCCCGGTATGGGTGCACATAGGACGTGGCCGTCATCCAGAGCAGAGGTGCCGTGATTTGAGCGGCCCTGACCTCGAGGGCTACTGATTACTCCACTTAATCCTTTCTTTCACCTTTTCCACGGTGGCGCCGCGCGGCAACCCCATCCGCACCTTTCTTCACTGGCCGGGAGGAACCCCACTCCACGCACGGCAGCTGAAGAATCTCGCCAGCAGAGGGTTTTAAATCAGAGAGTTTTCCTTCTCTCAGATGAGCTATCAAACAAGACTCTCGTCTACCCGAAGCGTCTGGTTTTCAGGCGCCAGATATTGGCCTTCGCGCCTTCACCTGTCAGTTTGAACAGTTCCGCCACGATAAGGCCAGGAGCTGATCTTGACTGTCAGAGGCTATTTGAGACGCACGTCTTGGAGACATTTAATTGAAGTGGAGAGCGTATCCTCCACCTCGCCCCCTCCGGCTATGACAGTCCTTAGAACCATTCTCCACAATGAATCTCTGTGTATGTTATCAAATGCTTTTTTAAAGTCTATGAAGTTCATTATTAATGGTTTCTGCTTTTCAATATGTTCTTCAAGTATTATTCTTAGAGTAAAGATCTGGTCGAAACAGCTTCTCCCTTTTCAAAATCCTGCTTGTTCTTCTCTCATAGCAGTACCCATTATATCTGTAAGTCTGTTCAAAATGACCTTGCAAAATACTTTTGACGCAACTGGTACTAAGGTTACTCCTCTCCAGTTGTTACAGTCACTAAGGTTGCCTTTTTTGGTACTTTAACAATGATTTCTTTTTTTTCCATTTAGAAGGGACCTTTTCTTTTTTCCAAATCTTATTAAACATTCTCTGTAGTAGTCTCGTGTTGTTACTATTAATAGTTTTTAACATTTCGGGTGTTATTCCATCTTCACTTGCAACTTTGTTGTTAGCCATTAAATTCATTGCTGTTTCAGTTTCATGCAATGTAATTTCATTTAGGATGACATTTAGTTGTGAGGTTGGTAAGTCGGTTTCAAGGTTTATCAATTCTTTTTGGTGTGGTCGATTAAGTATTTCTTGGAAGTGTTCAGCCCAACTTTGCCTTTGGTCTTTACTTGATGTTAACAGGGTTCCAGTTTTGCTAAGGACTGGTCTTTCTTTAGATGTAGTAGTACCTGTTATCCTCTTTTGTGTGTTATATAAGGTTTTGCTGTCTTCTATTTTTGCTGCTTTCTCTGCTTCTTTCGCCATATTTTCTATGTATTCTCTTTTATCCCTTCTAGCTGAACTTTTTACTTTCTTGTCTATTTCTTTATATGTTGCTTTCGCCAGATCTTTTCCAAGATCTGTCTTTACATTCAGCATGTCTAATTTGTCTGCTCGTCTTTCATGTATGTACTTCGATGTGTTTTTTTTATAGCCACGCTTTTCTATTTGTTTTTTTTTCAGTCCAGCGCTTGATTTTGCTGCTGTGATTATGGCTGTGCTGTAAGAATTCCATAAATTATCTATACCTAACTCCTCTACTTCATGGAGTGTTGTGGAATGATTGGCAAGTTCCTGATTGAAATTACTGTTAGTATTTTCTTCTTGTAGGTTGTGGCTGTTTATCTCTCTGTGTATTGATTTCTTGTGTTGGGTTTTCAGTTTTAGTTTTATTTTCCCTATACACAGATTGTGATCGCTGTTGACATCTGCGCCCCTTTATGCCTTTACATCTATCAAAGATGTTCTGTATTGCTTTCTAATACAAAATGATCTATCTGGTTTCTAGTTCTATCATCTGGAAATATCCACGTTGTTTTATGTATCTCTTTGTGTGGAAATATTGTTCCTCAAATGACCATGCGCTCTGTTAGACATATTTCAATGAATCTTTCCCCGTTCTGATTTACCATGTCATTTCCATACATATATACATGTGTATATATGAGTATACGTGTGAATGAATGTGTGTATATGTACATGTGTGGATGTGTGTGTTTGTATGTAGTATGTGTGTGTGAAAAATGCATCGGTATATTTTTGCTTTAAGAAAAATATAGGCGTATGTACTATCAAAGTCTAAATTAGTTTAATCTAAAGTATGACTTTATTGTTGTATCTATTATATTGCTATTTCACAAATGTGTGAGTTTATAATGAATGTGAAAATGTAATAAAGTTTATTTCATTAGTTGCATAAAGCAGAATGTGGAGTGAATTGAAAGAAAAGGTTTATTAATTATTTATTTATTCATCTTTTGGTTTTTCATGCACATTATATTCAATAACAAATGCTGAATATCTGTGACTAAATTAAAGTTGTATGATGAAGGGCAGAATGGTAGACGGGCCTGCGTGCCCAATTCTTAACTCTTCGAAAATAAAGTCTGTTCGTTCATTGTAGCCATATCAGCAAGTCTGTCCGCTCGTTCGTTACCTCTCAACCCTGCATGACCTGGCACGAAAATGAAACAGATTTTTGTCAGCTGCGAATCTTCTCAGTGACTCTAACCAGTGCTTTCCCACCCAACCTGATCTTCCTAAGCATATTCATTGAGAATGCATTCCTGGGTGAAGGTCCCTGTCTCCAGCCATGTCACTGGCTTGGTTACTGCCGTGACCTCCACAGTCAGGCTACTTGTGGTCGAAGCCTAAGCACCACTGCCTTCTGTTACCGTTCTCCCTCGAGCCTCCGCCGTAAAAGTCCAAGCACTTGGCCTGTGTCTGACAACAGACCCATCTGTGTTGATGACCACATCACACTCAGAAGAGTTCTCGGCAATCAAGGCCTGACCCTCTGCCTCCACAGCCACTGGATTTTGCTGTCTGGATATTTTTTTTCCCGTATGATGCGTCTTGAAAAGGAAGTACAGCAGTCAGCTGGTACCAAAACCCATCGCTCACCAGGTTCTATGACTTCTAATAGTCCATCGTTGCCAGTTTAGATATTTTATATCTAGATTTAGATAATTTTGGTCCCATCTAGATAATGAAAGTAATCATCTTGATATTAGGCACTCGTATAAATCTAGATAATTTTTAGGTAAATCTGTATAATTCTGTATAATTTTATTACAGTTCACTTCCCTGGCTATAATGTAAACAAAACAGAACCAGCAGACTATAGGTGGCGGGGAATGGACATCGTTGAGGCACTCATCAGATTCCTCATCCCAAAGTCGGAGTGTCTCTGTGGAACTGTCTCAAAGATGTCTGGATTTGACATAGAGAAGGGGCTTAAGTACAGCCACCAGAGGCTGGAAAAAAGTTTTGGCCAGGCCAGCCTACAATTTCATGGCAGTCCGAGCAAGACCACAATCTGCCCTAGCAAGGAAAGGTGCTGAGGTCAGAGGTACCCAGCCAAAAGGCGCATCGCAAAAATCAGAGTACCACGCATTATCGCTAATGAAATGTCTCTATCTGTAGTTTTCAAACATGGTGCTCGCCCTGTGAAGACTAACCAGGCAGGTGCAATGCCAGGCCCCTTGCCTCGAAAGGGTCCACGCAGTGCTGCTGGAGATCCTCTCAGTTCGTCTTGTGGAGCCAGGACACATGAGAGTAGAGCTACTGACCAAGAAATACAACAGCAGAAAACAGCCAAAAAGCAAGAACTTAAAATAATGCAGTAGAATGCTGAGAGTGTCAGAGATGGCTATAGCAAAAATGTGGAACTAGAGAACATACTCTTTGCAGAGCAGATAAGTATATGCTGCATAAAGGAGACACACTTAACCAAAGATGCTGCATTTAAAATCAGAGGCTACCAGTGTTTCAGATGAGACAGAAGAAAATTAGGAGTACTCACATTTGTTAAGAATAACATCAGCACATGTCAGGTGGGAGTGTACATGGAAGGAGCTGAATATCAGATGATCTATCTAAAAACCAGTAATACAGACTTTCATCTCCTTAACTATTACTGTCCTAATGAACGCTAACTTCCTCTAGAAACAATCCCACATAAAGAGAGACTGATGGTGTGTGGATATTTTAACAGCCATTCCCAGAGCTGGGGCTATGACCACATAGACAAGAGAGGAGACGAAATTGAGAGCTGGCAGGATGATAATGGACTTCTCCTGATCAACCAGCCAATGGATCCCCCAACATTTTACTCAAGGGCTTGGCATACAACCTCAGCATCAGATCTGGCATTCCACTCTCCAGACCTGAAGTGGAACATTACACGCGAAGTTGGAAAACAACTTGGAGGTAGCGACTATCAACCAGAGTTGGAAAACAACTTGGAGGTAACGACCATCGACCAATCCTGACAATAGAAAATGAACTCCTTAACACCAGTAGCCCTCTCCGAAGATGGAACTATAAAAAAAGCAAACTGGACAATGTACAGACATCGTACAGGTATCCTGGTGGGACAGCTGTCCATAGAAGGTAAGGATATTAACAGCATAGTGAAGGAATTCCATGCTTGTATCCTTCAGGCCGCCCGTGAAACTATTCCCAGAGGAGCTCGTAGGGACTATAAACCATACTGGTCTAGTGAGATGGGAAAATTGCATGATGACGTGGAAACAGCTTGAAAGCAAGCAGAAAATAGAAAGTTCCAAGAATACCACACGAATTACCAACATGCTAAGGCCAAATTTCATAGAGCCAAGCTGCAAGCCAGACGGGAAAGATGGAGAGAGAAAACAGAGTCCCTAAACTTTGAAAAGGATGGAAGGAAACTGTAGAAACAAATCAAACAGTTAAACGATAAGAGTACTGGAAAAAGTAAAAAGATTACACTAACAGAGGATGGTGAAACTCTTACAGGTAAGCAGGTAACAGATCGCTTTGCTCGCATGTTTGCACAAGACTGCAACATTGATATCCATCCAGAAAAAGAGCGTACAGTGCGCACTGACCCACAGAAAGAAGAGGAACAAGGCAGAAAAGTGGAGGTTATGGATGCACCAATCACACGCAGCGAGTTAGACCTAGCAGTCAGTAAATTGAAACCAAAAAAAATCACCAGGACCAGATGGAGTGTCCAATGAAATGATCAAGAACCTGGGAATGGCAGCAATGGGAAAGCTGTTGGATATTTTCAATATGTGCTGGAGCACAGGTAATTTACCTCAAATCTGGAAGGAAGTAAGCATGGTACCACTGCTAATGCCAGGGAAAAACAGTGATACAGCCTCCAGCTACAGGCCAATCAGTCTTACTAGCTGCCTATGCAAAACGATGGAACGCATCATTGACCTGAGGCTAAAATGGTACCTAGAAAGTGAAAACCTTCTCGTTCCACAACAAGAAGGATTTAGGCACTACCACAGTACAGAACATCAAGTGACCTATCTCTCTCAAGAGACTTAGGAGGCATTCCAAGAAAAAAAAAAGCTTGTATTAGCAGCATGCAAAAATCAGAAGAAAGCCTTTGATAAAGTGTGGAAATAGGTCCGCTGTGGAAACTAAGAAACTGCAATATGAATGGAAGACTGTACAACTGGATAAAATCCTATTTACACAATAGAAAAGCAAGGGTAGTAATAGATGGACACAAAAGCCAGAAAGTACTGCTGCGACACGGTGTACCACAAGGAGGAGTCCTTTCGCCTACACTATTCCTGGTATTCATTAATGACCTGGTCAAAGAACTTCCCTATGGAATCAAAGCGGCATTGTATGTAGATGATCTGGTCGTGTGGTGTATAGATGAATATGCAACAGTTGCTCACAGAGACTCCAAAGAGCAGCAGACATCTTGACATCATGGTCAAACAAATGGTGTGTAAATATAAACACAGAGAATTCAAGTACCGCTCTGTTCACTCTCTCATCTAAACAGAAAGCAGGTAAGATCTTTGTAAATGAAATATCCTTAAGGATGGACAACCAACCCACTTACTTAGGAGTGACTCTTGACTCAAAACTGACCTGGAAGCAACACATCAGCAGTGCAGAAGCAAAAGCCAGAATAAAACTAGCCTTACTAAGAAAATTGAGTAGAACCACATGGGGAGCTAGTGAAAGAATCCTCAAGAATGTATATCAGCAAAGTATTCTAGCACATTTAGAATATAGCTTAACAGCTTACTGCACAGCATCAAACACTATGCTGCATAGTCTAGACAAGGTACAAAATCAGTCACTACGGATTATCACAGGTGCCATGAGGTTCACACCAGTAGTAGAAATGCAGAAAATGGTGTTCAAGTGCTAAAGGAACGTAGAGACACAAAGGTCATGACCTTGGGAAAGAAAAAAAGCAATGATTCCAGTAAATAATGGCTCTGTAAGTCATCCCCTGAAGGAGAGATTCAATAACTTGGCACTAAGGCGGCTTATAAGAAGCAGCTTCATTCATCAGGCCAAACGTATGTGCAAGCTGATACCTGACCTTCCAAATGTAGTCGCTCCATTATCAACTGTACCAGAGCATCCACCATGGGAAGAAGCAGATTGTACACAAATAACTATTCAAACTGAAGTGAAAGGTGTGCAGAATGGTGAGATGCAAAGCAGTCTTGTAAGATCAACAGCTACACTTAGTGTGCTAGATGACAAATATCCGTGCGTATACAGTTGGATCTGTACACAATGCCATAAAGAATGGAGGGCCAGGTGCACAAACTGAATATCGAAACAACACCACTGACAAGATTTCTATACCCACTGGAAAATACTGCAACAACTATGATGCAGAAGTTAGGGCAATTATTGCTGCAGTTGAAAAACTGAATTTAGGGCAATTATTGCTGCAGTTGAAAACCTATCAGACTCCATGAATTGATACATGCCTCGTAGTAATTCTCACAGATGCAAGATCAGTACTGGAAGCTCTTCAGTGCAACAAACTACCAGATCTTAAGGATGGCTTGTCAAAAATTGGCTTACAACACAGTCACCTTGCAGTGGATTCCCTCCCACTGTGAGATACCAGGCAATGAGAAAGCTGACTGTCTGCCCAAAGGGGGCACTGAAATGGAGCAACAAGACATACCAATCACCTATAACCAGAAGAAAAGCATGATAAAAAAACTACAGGAAGCCACAAACACCACCACATGGTGACTATCACATGCTAAATAGAAAGGAACTAGTCACCATTTTCCGTCTCACAACAGGACACAGCCGACTCCGAAGTCATATGTATACAAAGTTTAAGGTGGTACTACTACTCTTTGTACATGTGCCCAAGTGCCCCAAACTGTGGAATATATCCTCCAAAACTGCATCGACTACGAGACACTGAGAAGTGATTATTGGCCCAATGAAACCACCATAGAAGATAAGCTTTACGGTTCCATACATTAATTACAAAAAAACAATGAAATGTATCCAAGAGACAGGACTTCAGATATAAAAATGCGTACGAAGAAGATTACAGTTCACCACAAAGGAAAATTAGCAGAAAAAAACTTTGAGTAAATCTTCCACAACTAACTCTTTCTCGGTGAATAAATCAGTGTTTCTGTTCATCCAAACTGGCATCACTGGTGCATGGCCGAATTTGGGGCTTATTCACTTAAGTTAATGACCTTTGTGCATGCAACATACTTACTACCATAACCTTGTAGAACTGGACAAGTGTGACGCTGAGAATATTGTGCAGGAACTTAAGAATGTATTGACTGATATGAAACGGAACTAACGACACTTACAAATAATGTACACAGAAATGGTTGTTTTCATTAACTGGGTAAATGTGAGCTTAATTAGGAGGTGTTATGCATTATTTTAATGAAATGTATAAGCCATTCTTTATTTATTGCAATTTTACATATTCTTTGAGTGTCTCCCAAGAAGACTGGACTTTCTAAAACACAGAATTTACATTAAAAGAAATAATAGGTTGGCTACAAATCTAGTTCAGGAATCAAAATATTACAAACTGATGTAGTTAATGCATTTAAAAAATGAGAAGAAAGTGTCAGTGTTAAGATTTTCTTGTGTCAACAGTGCAGATAAAGACTTTCTGAGAGTGTGGAAAAATTGAAGACTATATCTCTCTTCTCTATAAATAATCTTCTGCAATCAACAAAGGACATCTCTTCAGTATGTAAAGTAATGAAATATTTAAATGCATCTTCTTCGTTCGCTTCTACCACTAAGACTGCCCCACGATCCTACTGAATTTACACCTGTGATCCACGTTAAGTCCTGTGGTCCCCCGTGTGGTCCCCGAAAGGACCATACGGGATCCCCGAGAGGACCATATGGGGTTCAGAGTATCGCAGGGCTTGAGCCTGTATTCTTGGTGGGTCCCGGAAGCGGGATTGCGTGACACCGTGGTTTTCGTTGCACCAGTTTAGTCTAGAGTTGGACTGTCTCACCGGAAGACCTCGACGTGTTTTAGATATCAGCATATCCCCGCTGGGTGAGAGGTAGAGTTGGACTTTCTCACCAGAAGAACTCGACGTGTTTTGGATATCAGTATATCCCCGCTGGGTGAGAGGTGGTAGCCTACCCAGGCCAGAGTTGGACTTTCTCACCTGAAAACCTCGACGTGTTTTAGGATACCCATGTATCATCGCCGGGTGAGAGGTGGTTGCCCATCCAGTCCAGTGTTGGACTTTCTCACCGGAAAACCTCAGCGCGATTAGGATATGCATACATCCCCGCCGGGTGAGAAGTGGTTGCCTATCTAGACTGCCCTGGTCCAGTGTCTCCGACTTCAGCATTTTGTGGTCGTGGCCGCTACCCTTCCTAGTTGTGACCAGGATGGAGCTTTCGTCCAGGAGGATGAATCCTCGCCACTAGTGACTTACACCCCTGGGTTGAGCCGGTTTAGGCATATTCTCCCTGTATGGGCGTGTCTGGGACGAGACCGACCTCTAGAGCAGAGGTACCGTGACATGCGTAGCCTTCAAGTTTCACCCCTGGTATGAGCCGGTTTAGGCATATTTCACCAGTATGGGTGTATATCAGGCATGACCTACCTCTAGAGCGGAGGTGGTGTGACATGCCTGGCCAACAAGTTTTACCTCTGGTATGTGCCGGTTTAGGCATATTTCACCAGTGTAGGTTTGTTTCGGACGTGGCCGGCCTCTAGAGCAGAGGCGCCGTGGTATGTGTAGCTCTCGTAGCGATACTACTGGACATACCGATTAGCTTCATTTTATCCTTTCCTTCACCTTTTCACATCAGTACCACACAGCAACCTTTATTCCTTTTCCGCATTTTCTTCCTTGACCGGGAGTAGCTTCACTCCACGCGCGGCATTCGAAGAGCCTCGCCAGTAGTGTCTTAACCTCTGGGTTACGCTGGTTCATGCATTCCACCCGATATGACTGCACTCAGGACGTGGCAGACCTCCAGACCAGAGGTGCCTTGATATGACCGTTTGCTTCGCCTTATCCTTTCTACCACTTTTTCCGCAGTGGTGCCGCGCGGCAACCCCTTTTCACCTTTCTTCATTGGCCGGGAGGAGCACCGCTCCACGCACGGCAGGTGAAGAATCTCGCCAGCAGCGGTAGATGAGCTACCAAATGTGTCACTCATCTACCCTTCGCCCCTTCTCCTGTCAGTTTAAACAGTTCTGCCACGGGAAGGCCAGGAGCTGGACTTGACTGCCAGAGGCTGTTTGAGACGCGCGCCTTTGGAGTGGAGATCGAATTCTCACCCCACCTCCGCAATAGCAGTCCTTAGAACCTAAATGCATCTGAAAACTCAACCACTAAAGCAGAATGCACGTTAACAAGAATCAAAGTAGTTACTGGACAAAGAAACAAGATACCGAAGTAAAACACTACAAAGATGTCACTGGATGTAATCCATGTGTTAAAAACTTTACATATGTGTTTTATCTCAGGTCTAATACTTCCACATTAAAATGAAATGCTGATACTGAGAGATTTTAGCAGCATAAATCTGGTCAAATCTAAACTGAGAAATAAAATTAACCCAAAATTCTTCCTGCTGTTTTATTGCTTATGAAAACATGGAAACTGCTAGTGCTCTTTCTAAGTTTCCCCTCAAAGGTATAGAAGATATGAAGATAATGGCTGCACATAAAGAAATCTGCAGGAGATGAAGACTCTGCCTCACTTCATTGAGCAGGTCCCAGATGATGAATCAACAGAGGGCTCAATATGTTGAGCAATAGAGGGCTCAATATGTTGAGCAATAGAGGGCTCAATATGTTGAGCAATAGAGGGCTCACCCCAGCAAGAGCAGAAAAAAGGCAAAGGACAGGTATTTGTGGAAAATCCTTGCGGAAGCCCCATGTGCCCTGGGCACTTAAGGTTCAGAGAGAGAGAGAGAGAGAGAGAGAGAGAGAGAAATGATGATGATGATGATGATGATGATGATGATATTCAACTTTTGTGTGACTTGATCAAGACCACTCCACTTTGATCTTACAAAAATACCACAACAATACGGTATAGAAGTGAAGAACCGTATGAAATCCCGATGGCTGTACAGGAGAAGATGACACCAGATGAATCAGCTACGCAGGCCAGATATCTTAATAACAACAGCTAAAGACATGGTTCCAGTAAATAAAACAAAACAGAATGGAAGGATTACAGCAGGCAGCTAGAACTAATAAAATAACGTAGAGACAGGAGGACGAAAGGGAACGTGACAAACAACAAAGAGGCTAGAAAGACGGAAGGAACATTGCAGTGGAATGTATGAAACAACTGACTGTGAAAGCTGAAATCAACAGTTTGAATTATTATTGGAGGAGACAGAACTAGAACCGGCAATAGAAGAAGTTTTATGGGCAATAAAGAATTTGTAAAATGGTAAATAACCAGGATGTGATGAGATAACAGCTGAACTTATTAAAGCAGGAGGAAAAGAATGTGCAACAATCTATCATGCACTATGTAAAAATATATGTCATTCAGGTATTTGGCCAAAAGAATGGAAAAGAACTATATTCATACCACTGCCAAAAAATGATAATTTGAAATTATGCACAAACTACAGAACTGTTGCCCTGATTAGTCATGCCAGTAAAATTCTGTTAAAAATCATAATGGGTATACTTCGTAAAAAAAAAGGAGTCAATATGGTCTAAGATGGTTTTAGACTCGGAAGAGGATCGAGAGATCATTATTCAATATAAAATTAATAATAAGAAATGCAGAAAATTTCATGTGAATCTATATTTATCTTTTATGAACTATTCAAAGGTATTTGATTGTGTACAACACCATAAACTGTGGGAAATAATGAGGAAAATGAGATTTTCAACGCATTTTATACAATTAATATCACTGCTATATCTAGACCAAAAGGCAGCAGTGAGAATAAATAGTGAAACAACAACTCGGTTTGATATAAAACAAGGGGTCCGTCATGGGGTGCATATTATAGTTAAATAAGCCTTACTTATTTATCTTGTATGCTGAAAATATAATGAGGAATGTTAGAGAAGATGTAGACAAAGAATATTACGACGCCATAAAAATTGGAGGTTATGAAATACCAGAGATTAGATATGCTGACGACACAGTATTACTATACACAACACAAAAAGGAATGGAAAAACTAATTATGTCAGTCCGTAGGAATAGTGAAGAGCAAAACCTCTATCTTAATGCGAAGAAGACTAAATTGATGACAACTGATAAAACAAATAAGGGAGCAGAAAAAACGAGGAAAAATTGGAAGAAGTGGAATATCTTGGATCATTAGTAACTAAAAATGGAGATACAATGAGGGAAATTAACATCTATCTCTCTTCAGAAAGTAAAACAATTAAAGAATCTGTGGAGAGGAACAGACAGAACTACAAAAAACAGATTTTTAATGGCATGCATCTTTCCCATCGCAACATATACCTGTGAGACCTGGACACTTAACAAAACAGCTGAGAAACACATAAATGCCCTTGAATGTAAATGCTACAGAAGAGTTCTTCAAATATCATGGACATAAAACAGAACACATATATCCATACTACAAGAACTTAATAGTGAAGAAGGTTCGCTAGTAAAGAGTATTAAATAAATAAAACTTAAATATTTTGGACACATTAAACATTATGAGAATTTATAGAAGACAGTGTTGGAACGGCACATAATGTGAAAAAGAGAGGAAGACCATGGTGAAGATGGCTGCAAGACATCGTTGACGATCTGCGAATTGATGCATCAGCAGCTGGACATCTTCTTTACAACCGAGAGGCCTACAGGAGAGCTGTTAGGGAGGCAAAATTCTGCAGGGACCATCCAAATGACTGACTGGCTGACTTCAATAATCTTTCACGAGTCAGCAAACACATGCATAATTTATTTTTAAATGCAGTAAGTAGGTAGACCTAATTTGAATTTGAAATATTTATAACTCCTTGGTTTATTTACGGCACTTCTGGAAGATCTCATAGAGATTAAATGTGAATATGCGCATAAACGTAAAAGGGTAAAAAAATTACCTCAAGTGTATAAATAATTAAAATGAACGCAAAGTTTCCTTCGAACGTTGTTCAACCCCACAATGATGTTGGATTGTGTGGGCTCAGTCGGCCGACGTTTTTAGTGATGACAGCTTCTTTTTTCACGTTGTGAAAATAGTTTTTCCAGCTCTGTGTACTTGACGACTAGGAGGATATACTTGGCGAGCAGAATCGGCAACAGAAGGTGATTATTTATTTCTACTTGGAGTGCGTGACTGGTGCACAGCCGATGAGATAGCCGAAGCAGTGAGAGTTCTACATGAATAGTTCAGCACATAAAACCAAATATATAACTATACACGAATAAACGTGTTATAACAAAATGTTAAAACTTTTTTTTTAAACGTAGGTACAGCTTTATTAATTAACGAGCATACAGTTGTGACGGTTAACGCCTGATTGGCATGGACAAGAGCGAGAGAGAGAGAGAGAGAGAGAGAGAGAGAGAGAGAGAGAGAGAGATATATGTATATTTATATTTGCAGATGGAGGATTATACTTTATTACTTAAAATAATTAAAAATAAGACTTCCTTGTGCTATATCATCTTACATCCTTACCGTGCGGTTAAATGTCACATAGGACTCGTTCGCCAAGTTTTCCTTTTTTCGGCGAGCTTTTCAAACTAATCAATGGATTGTATGCCTGCTAATTCGGCATCTCTTAATAATGTCCTCTTTTTCACGTGGTCTACCTCTTTTTCTTCAGCCTGTTGTGTTCCACTTGATAGCTATATATCAAACTATGGATTGTTTTGGGACTCTCTGACTGTTTCTTCTCATCAGGTGACCAACATATGTCCGTCTCCTTTTTCTGATCACCCATGAGACGGCCCGTTTGTCGCTCATCTGCCTTATCTCTGCGTTGTTCTTGAATTCGTTCCACTTTATACCGAGTATTTTCTTTAGTCATTTGTTTTCAAAAGAGTTTGATTTGTACTTTATTTCTTTAGCTGTTTTCCAGCTTTCACATGCATAAATGATGGTGGATATTACATTTGAATTTAATAATCTTAGCTTGGCTTTTGTGCTTATAACTTTGGAGTGCTCTATTTTCTCAAGATTCTTGAAGATCGATGCTGATTTTGCAATTCTAATTCTAACTTCCTTTCTGGCGTCACCATCCTTGTGTAACAGAATGTTTATTCTGTTGCAGAATGGGGGCTTGACATCCGCTTGTTGTGGTCAAAAGTTCTTGACCACAGCTCAGCTGTTTAAGTGAGCACGAAAGAAAAGATATATCCGTGTTCTGATTGGTTAGTTCAATCACGGGGTCTGAACTTGCGGGATGCACGAAAGGGAGTTCTGTGCGAGATGTTATAGAGACAGGTTGTATGTAAGCTCGTTCTGATGTTTGCTAGGATTATTGACTCGTAATGTACGTTTGTGAGTGAATTGTCCTTTTTAGATAAATTGTCGGTATATAGTAAATGGATTTGTCCTTTTTAGGACAATTGTCACAAGTCATTATGTAGAGTTGTGTGTTTTAATTGTCCCCTTTTGGACAAGGATGGATTTATTGTCAGCAAGGTATGTTGGATTTCAGCATGTATGTGTAGTTAGCATGTTTTTCGTTGTGTGATAGTGTGAGTGTTCCATGGTGGTGTTAATCGCCCGGAAACCTTTTCCTGTATTAATTGTGATTGTACCATTAGTTTTCAATCCACGTTCATTTACAACACGCGTCTTCAAGTTTAGATTGCCATCATTAATTATCTTTAGTAACTGCTTGAATCCTGTGCTGTTTGGATCTATGTTGAGTGTGCCAATTGCTGTGCTAGTGTTGAGTGTACTTATGTAAACTGGTCATGCTCGTGTACTGACTTGTAGTGGTATGTTTTGTCCTGGGTTTTCGTTTGTTACACGGGGTATATTAATGTAACGTCTCGATTTCACTTTTTAGCAGTAAGCCAATAACTGCTTTGTAGATAGTAGTGTGAAATATTTAATCATATACTTATATACTTGTTCAGCTGGTGTGTATCACATCTACACCGACAGTATATTTGAGTAGACGAAATACACGTAAATAGTAGGCCGACACCAAGCCCAATACTTATAATACGTCTTTACCGGTCTATGTAGCTGCCGAGGTATGCAGATTGGTATACTTCTTCAACAACTACTCCTTCTGCGCATATTTTTCCTTCTTGCTTAATGGAAAGTTTCATTACTTTTGTTTTTTTTCATTGTTAATTTCAAATCCTATTTTGCTAGCCAGTGAAGACAGGGTATCTAGTTTTTTTTTCTTGCATCGAATTTACGAATACATTGTCACTGATTAGAGTTATGTCATATGCAAATCAGGATCGTCTAATTGAATTCCATGTACCCAATCAATGCCCGTTTTACCTGTCCAACATTTTTGTTCATTATGAAGTCTATAACAATTTCAAAAAGGACTTCTTATATATCCTTATTTCACGCCTGTTTCAATCTGAAACCATTCCCTCATTCCTTCTTCTGTGTTGGCTGCACAAACATATCCGTTGTAGAGATCTCTAATGATGTTGACAGTTTTAGATGGTATTTCATATAGTCTTAAAATTCTCCACAATGAATCTCTGTGTAGGCTATCAAATATCTTTTTAATTAAAGTCTACGAAGTTCAGGATTAATGGTTTTTGTTTTCAATATGTTCTTCAAGTATTATTCTTAGAGTAAAAACCTGATCGAGACAACTTCTCCCTTTTCGAAATCCTGCTTGCTCTTCTCTCATTGCAGTATATCTTTAAGTCTATTCAAAATTACCTTGTAAATATTTTTGACAACAACTTATAGTAGAATTACTCCTCTCCAACTATTGCAGTCGCTAAAGTTGTCTTTTTAGGTATTTTAATAATGATTCCTTATTTCCATTTTGAAGGGACCTTTCCTTCTTTTCAGACTTTATTAAACACTCTTTGCAGTTGGCCCATATTGTCACTGTTAATAGCTTTTAACATGTCGGTTGTTATTTCATCTTCACCTGCAGCTTTGTTGTTAGCCTTTGGATTCACTGCTGTTTGAATTTCATTCAGCGTAATTTCAACTAGGTTGACATTTAGTTGTGGGTTCCCATTCTATAAGGCTCTTTTCTCCTGCATTTGACATGACTATACCCACTCCTTCTTGTCATTTCCCACCGTCTCTGCGTGAATGTATTATTAACTTACGGTTTTCCTCCGTTCTTTTCCCTGCTTCTGGCCATCGCATTTCACTGATATCTAGTGCATCTAAGTGGTATCTATCCATTTTTTCAGATTACTTAAGCAGTTTTTGATTGTGCTACCTTTGTTCTTACATTCCAGAATCCAATCCTTGTCACATATTTGGGGCCGGTGAGTGCATTCTTTCGATCTTTGCTGAGTTCTTCAGAGTTGGTATCTGTGATGCTAGGTTGGTTTTGTTGCTAGTTTCCATAGAAATTCCTCTTTCCCCATCTAGAGTCGCCTCTAGTGGGTCTCAGGATAAGGTTGTTAGCCTTATGTCCAAATCCCGGTTCACAGTATATGATGAATCAATCGAAATCCTGCTGAATTTTTCATGTCAACAAGAGCGTTAAAAAATGCCAGCCATCTTGCACGTCAACCAGAAGGTCATCACGCGATACATCTATTTTGTCTTTGTTTGGTGCTGGGTGTGGCAATGACATGTTCTTGATTACTTCTTCTGTCGTATTGTAAACAGTGTTCCCCATTTTAAATTAACACGGTCGAGACTTGTTACCGACTTCAGTTTGATTAGATAAAGATGGCTTCTAAATGATACCCGCTAGATAATCTAATGCAGAACGTGTTAACTTATTTACAAGAATCTTATCCCGATTACGCTTTGCTTTGCTCCATATTCGTACAAAACAGACCTTTCTCCTGACTAAATATACGAAACTTCTTCAGACTAATTACATGTACCCCCGGCGTTTCGAAAGTTCGCTTTACGCCATTGCGCTTTTGCAAAAGATCAGCATTACAACCTATTTTCACTAACCGAAGGAAATCTGAAGAGTATTTTCACTTGTAGAGGAAAAAAAAAGCAAACAGTGAAAATAATTCTCAGCGCTTGTTCTGCATCGAGGCGTTATAAAGTGAGTGCGCACCCCGGGTAACGAAAGCATCTTCAACAAGCGCCAGCTCCGGAGCAATACTCAGCATCTCTTCATCGAGCCGTGATAGATTAGAACTCTCTGTGAGACTATGAGCATGCGCGCTTTATACCTATTTATTCAGACTTCCATTAGCAAATACTACCAGAAATGTAGGTACAAGTTTTTTTTTTATATCCTGCTTCATGAAAGTTCACATTTGATGAATTTCCATTGCTTCCAATACGGATAAAAATAAACAGAATATAGCGTTTATTAATTTTTTAAAAATCTGTTGGATCTAGTTTTCTGTGAAGGAAATATTTAATTTAGCACTGTTCAGTGGACCTGAAAAATATACTTTTCAGGATTCAAAATCTCACTGTTCCAGTCTTCTTTTGAAAACTTATATTTGCTTCTAGTAATTGCTAGCCCTCCTTGAATTAAGCTTGAATATTCTAAACTGCACATTCACGTATACACAGGTAAGCATGTGTATATCTCGCTATACATAGCTTTGTGGGTTTTGTCTTCAATATTAATGTAAAGATTTCTATTTCCTAATGTAAGTATGAGAATTTTGATCACATGATAAACCATATGTCTTATTTATTTTGTCGATCAGCCTTGTATACTTTCATCTTGTGCCATCTTCCCAGGGAAGTTTGGCTGTAGCTATCTCCAAATTATGTCCCTTGTTTTGAGGAAGTGCCAGGCCAAGCTGAATCTCGTGCATCTGTTGATGTCCACTCATCGTTGTTATCCTCTTTTTCTTTTTATCCAAGTTTTCCCTTCAGTATGGTTTCCATTGTTATATTGCGCCTTTTCGTACGGTTAAATATTTTAACTGTTTATTTTTCTTTAATTTTGTTTTCAGTTTTATGAACTGGATATTACTTCGTTTTCTTTAGTGCCCGAGGAATGTGCCCCTATTATTTTATAAATCTATTCACATTTGAAGGGCTTCAATTTTCTATGCTGTTCCTTTATACAACACCGTGACTCACAGAGGAGTGCGAACTTTTCACTTTTAACAACTTTCAGCTTCATTTATGTTTTCGATGTAAGAATTGTTGTGTGTATATATGTGTTTTCATTCTGTTGAAGGAAGGTGCATTAGGTCATTTACATTTCTTCTTCTGTCCAAATGTATATTACGATGACGAAAATGTGCGCACATGACCTTAACATGATCATTTTTAGGCAAGATGCCAGGAGACACTAAGGACCATCTGTTCACGCTGTGTTAAAATAAATATTTTTTACAGGATACTAATACTCGCTTTGCTTAATACGGTTACCTGGCCAGGCAGAATGCGCCCTTACCTGCTTGTGGCAGTGCTTACTGCTTTAGGTAAATAAAATAAAATCACCTGTTGTATCTGTCTTCCATTACGTAAAGTTTTGTATCAGTTTATATCAGTATAATGGTATTGTTAAAATTATTTTTGTCGTAAGTTTTAAGGCAGTAATTCTTAGTTTCAAACGTGTTTATACTGTCACATAAATGTGAATATTGAATTAATAACACGTAAGAGAATTAGTGAAAATCATTTCTATGAAGCCTTAGAATTAGATTAGAAATCACTGGAAAACGTTATTTGTACTTGGCATGTCACAACAAAGAGAATTATGTCAGAAATATCTCAAAAGCGTAGATAAACTGGGTACAGAAATTGTGAAACGTGGCAGCTTTTTGTTGGTTTGTCTGGAGAAAACAGTGTGTGTGTGTGTGTGTGTGAGTGTTTATATACGTTAAATAACATACACACACATAAATAGTCAGAGAGGCAAACTGATAGAATAAACAGAGACACTGAAAGAAAAAGAAACAGAAAATAGAGTGCCAACAAATATTAGAAAATCTACTTTGGTTTTTAATCATTATTTCCTCCTTTAATTCCGATATTAGACTTATTTATTTTGTATGTGAAATTAAGCAATTTTGTATGTGAAATTAAGCAAAGCACCACATTAATAACCTAATCAGTTTTGTTAAATATAATAAAATATACAGTTTCAGGTGAAAGCGACCACAAGGTCACTTTGGATATCTTCACTTCTGAAGCTCCATCAGAAAGAAATGACACTAGCGCTTCTAAAACAATGGCGGTCATCCATTCTGCAACTACAGATTCAACATTCACTGAGACATCTTTCAACTCTTCTGATGGTTTTAAGTCTAACCAACAATACGAGTTCTTGAATCCAAATAAAGGCACAAAATCTTCTCTACCTGAAATTTCAGTTGGTGACAACCTTACAAAGCTGGGGACTGGAATATCAGCAATCTCCGCAAAAGATTCTTCAAATAATATTTCACCTACCGACGTAAACTCCACACTAAAGAAAGGATTACCACCAGAAGTCACCAAAAAGGAATCCTCACATAAAAACTTACTTAGCGACATACTTCCGAAACTGGGGATTGGATTACCAGAGATGTTACCTCTAATATCTGCCTTTCTCCCCAAGACAACGTGTCAGTCTGACCTGATGTACGCTGTAATTGCGGCGGTGTCTGGTGAGCGCTGGGCGCTACAAAGTAAGTCATAGATCAGAGGTTACAGCGGATCTTTTGTAAGAAAATACTCCATTTAGATTTAAAAGTCTTTTCTTCCAGTAAAAGAAATATAGTAAAAACTCTAAAACTACACTGCACAAGTTGCTAGATTTAGAATCGGTAATTCAGATCCTTAATTGATCTAGTAAATATATTGATTGTTAATGATCATTACCCAGTCGTCAATGTCGGTAAAAAACTATATGGTTCTAACCAATAAATTGGACATATAAAATACATAGAATTGAACCAGAGAAGGGATGATTTATTAGAGCGAATGGTTTAACCGAAGAGAAATGCAGTATGCGCAATACACTCTGTAGCAATTGATATACGTTTCTTGACACAAATGCAGCATATACTACATTAGAAATAACTTTAAAGACTATACTTTATAATCCGTGTAGTGTTCGATTCATGGGGAAAGCCACGTAGTTTTCTGCGGATGACGGCTCAAAAGACCGTAGGAGACTACTTCCAGTGCAGAAACACGACAGCGCCGTCTAAGGAAGTATCTGGGCCAGTTCGCTACAGAGGACGTTACTGTGTCGTAACTGTCACATTTGTAGCCAGATCATCTAAACTGGTATGTAGTATAAAGTTATCATTTATAACTATACAAGTTTATATATAGTTTTTAGACGTCAATATCGTATTCCTGTGAGATTAAAAACACCAACTTCCCCTACTCCTACATTATACTCTATGCTACCCAGATATTGCTTACGTGCTCAGCAAGCATTACTTCATGCATTACTTCAAAGACTTCTATGATCTAGTATAAGAAAACACAGCCTAATTATATCGAGTAGTTACGGAGCGAACAAAAGAATGAGCATTCATCAAAAACAGGCGGCCTCAAGAATATCGTGACTAATACGACTCGTAAGTTAGTTACCGACACACTTAACTGAATATTATCTCTCTAGTTTTAATAGGGGTTCATACTGACAATTACTTTGGCATTCTTAACTTTTTCGCTGCAAAATAACACCGGCAGTGAAAGTATAACTTGTAGATCTTGCAAGCCTATATGAGTCAATGCTCAGAGCGAAATTAATGCGAAAATGTAAATAACATGAAAATTAGCACACTTCTAACGCAACTTAAATTTTAGAATTATAAATTAATTTAGTACCATCATCATCATGATCATCATGATCATCATCATCGCCTTTCACTCCCTTGAGAGTATAGGCCATGGATAAAGACTCTCCGGTCATCCCTGTTATTGGAATTATTCTCTGCTTCCTTCCTTCTGTATCCCTTCTCTCTGAGCACTGTCATAATTTCTCTTTTCCAAGTAAGTCTAAATCTTCCTTGCTTTCTATTTCCTTGAGAATTCCATGTCAGTGCCTGTCTTGTTATGCTGGTGTCGGGTTTCCTCACAGTGTAGCCAATCCACTTCCACTTCCTTTTCTAACATTCCAACATGCAATGGAAACATGTGTCCTGGTACTCAGTTGAGATGTCGGTTCTGCAGCTTCCTTTGACTGTATAACGTCATGCGCTCTGTTATCAGAGTCCCTTCCTTTTCCAAGACAAAGTTTCCTGGTTTTCCTCTCAGTGTTTTTGTAACACTCCAGTTTTTGTTGTTTTTTATTTAACATGGAACAGGTCTTATTATGTTAGAGCATGAAAATGAATTCAAGCATGAAAGAGCTAAGAAGAAACACACCACACCAATACTCACGTATTAAATAGTTTTTAATAACATTCGCGCGCAGTGTTCATATTCCTGTGTGACCATCGTTATTGTGTTAACCAATAGGCAGCTGATCTTTTAAAGCGAAAGCCAACTTGTCATAATTGCTCTCCATCGATATTCGTGCCTTCGAGACTCTTAACTTTCAGCAAAGTGTTAGAGCGACCTATGCACGACTGCCCTAAAGTCTTTAAACAAAACACTTTAGATGTGGGAGATAGAAAAATGTTAAGAGAATGACATCGACTCAAACGCCAGACTCCAGTACAACAAGCAAACGCCAAGCTACTAGAGGATAGCGTACTATCAGCTCGACCCTTTGCATCTCTTTAAAGAATTAAATTAAATTACAGTTTTTCTCTTACCATTTTCTTCTTCTTGCTTTCCAAATGCTTTTGTCTACTATTTAGTGGGTTTTTTTTTTTGTGTTCGACAGTAAAATTTTTCTTTACGCAACCTACGTTGTTTACAGCTTGCTAACAATGTCATCTAGTTCTCAGCAGACTTATTCAACAGCATTCTCTTATGTCGTCTTCAGGTTTACATAACTAACTGAATGTGCATGTGACAATCGCCCTGACCGCACAGAAAATGTAGTCATGCCGTAACAAACATTCTTAATTCAGGGATGATTTAGCCCTTAGTAATTAGTACGCGTGATCAAGCCCGGTGTGCGATATCAAAGTCCCTCTTAGGCTCAGTGAGTAGTCTGTCTACTGCCCCGGCGGCCTCCTGTTTTTTAAGAGAAGGGCTATGTTGGAGGAGGGGAGGGAGGGTAGTGGATGAGTACAGGATGACTAATTAATAGATAAGCGGGAGAAGAGAAGTGGGGGAGGTGGGAGTAGTTTTGAATCAGTTTTCCGAATCCCTCTTGGAGGCCTCGTTTAATGGAGAACATTGGGCAAGAAAAGATTTGCCTCCGAGGGAATATATAGTGGTTGGAGGACAAGATGTAACCAGTGAGTCTTTGGTAGCAATAGACAACATACCTTTCGCCCTTAGTTTGATGTTATTATTCAGACTTTCTAGACTTTCATGAAAGTAAATGAGTTCGGTAGATTCATGCGAATAATATTAAAAGAACAAAATATCCTACAATTAACTATACATTTATTACCAAAAAAAAAAAAATTTAATATATAGTCTTTTTGAAGTTGTAAGTAGCATTTTTATACACTCGATATCTATCTTTGTAAAAACTTCATTGATTCAGCTGTTGGTTAGACAAATGATACGTAAGATTAAGATTGTTTTTTTAATATTTTTATCAATGAGATCTGAACAAAACTTGAGAGCCTTTGTAATATGATATAGTAATATGTTCATGTATAATTAAAAAACGTAATAGAACATTTTAACATTAAGAATATGTGTAAGTAACAGAACACAATCACATTTATGTAACCATAACCTATAATATAAGATTCGTACTTTCTCAAAGATAAGCACAGTTGAAGGCAAACCTGTGTATCAGTTGGGAAATGGAATTTGCGTGCCGGATACCTGTTCTGAGGAGGATATAACAATTGTTTTTGAAACCGGTAAGATGTCAGTGTTCCATCGAAGATATGTTAATTCTTAACACAGAACTAACATTACACAAAAGTGAACAAATGTAACAATTTTACTCATAAAAAATGAGGTCTGTCCAAAAAGAAAACATAAGTCTTAAATAGGGCGCCAGGAAGGCAGCACAGCCGACTCGAGATAGTAATGGCGTGTAGCGGTGCCCTCAAGCTATATCCTTCCACTTGCTCGGTCACGTCAGTCAGTCATCGATGCTCGCAGTACAATGAAGTTGTCCCCCGTGACTTTTGTGAAATTTTGCAAGCTAAAATATGAAGAACCTTGAAGAGCAACGTTTCTATGACATTTTGTGTGGAAAATGGCAAAATCTTTTACCGAGACTTTTCAGATGTTACAGAAATCATATAGAGAGGATTATTTAAGCGTCACACAATGTTACGATTGGTACCGATGTTTGAAATCAGACAGAACGTCCACCCAGGAAAATCCCAGTACTGGACTGCCTTCTACGTCATAAGACGATACTCGGATTGAGAAAATGTGTGCTTTGATTCATGAAAATCTTCGCCAAACTGTTCTGAAGTTGCTGAAGAAGTAGGCATCTTTATATAACATTTCGCATCGCGCCATTTTAATTCAAAAACTGCAAATGCATTGTGTTGTTGCAAAATTTGTGCCACGCTTCTTGGCATATGAGGAAGAAGTAAACTGTGCCACAGTCAGTCACGAGTTGTTGGATAGTTCAAATGCTGATGAAAACTTCGTGAAACTTGTGAAACCGGGTGAAGCACATTGGATAGACGGGTGGGATGTGGAAAAAAACTGCAGTCGTCTCAGTGGGTGGAGAATCGTAACCCCCATCTTCTTCTTCTTACGCATTCAGTGGTAATGTGTGTTGCCCTGATTTTTGTGATGCGATTCCGGCTGGGTACCTCCGACTTTGGCACCTTTCCTTGCTGGGGCAGACTGTGGTCTTGCTCGGACTGCCATGAAGACAACGGTTTAGGCTGGCCTGTTTGTTTTCCAGACTTTGGTGGCTGTACTTAAGCCACTTCTCCTCGTCAGGCCCAATGTGTTCGAGACAGTTCCATGGAGACTCTCCAAATTTTAGGTAGAGGAATCCGATGAGTGCTTCAACGATATTCATTTCCCGCCACCTATAGTCTGCTGGTTCAGATTTGTTTTCCTCATTCTGGTAGCCATTGTTGTGGAGACCTCTAGGCTTGTCACGTCCTGGATTCATTGGTTTCAGATCAGATTTTCCTCATCCCTACCGGTGATCTCCATGTTCCTATCCGTCCACAATCTTGACATTATAATTAGTGTTGATTGCTACAGGTTTCTGGGCTGCAGAAGTAGGTCAGAGTTTTTAAGCATTCAGATCTATGTTCGTGTCTCACAAAGACTATGTTAAGATAAGCATGTTCTAAACACAGTTGTTCTAAGGGGGTCGCCGCGATTTTTAAAAAAAAGTATGTCAGTGTCGATCAAAATTGGAAGTGATGCTGACCGCCTTTTTTGTTGATTGAATGGCTATCCTTCATCATGAGTTTGTTCCTCATGGTTAGACAGTCAAAGAGTAGTTTTACTTGAACGTAATGAAGTGTTTGGGAAAGACAACGCATAAGCAAGACCTTGATGCGCACCATGACCATGCGCCGGCTTATTCGTCTCTCCTTTTCTGTGAACTTTTTGGCAAAGCATGAGATGATTTTAGCACCGCACCCGCCCTACTCTCCAGTTTTGACCAGCGCTAACGTTTTTTTTTTATTTCCTAAGTTGAAATCCGCCCTGAAATGTCGTAGATTTCAAGGAAAAGAAGAGACTGAAGAAAACTTTGCTACGGGGCCCCCGCACCATTTCAAAAACGTGTTCCTGAACGTTCTGCAGAAATAGAAAAATTGTAGGTGTCGGTGGACAGAATAGGAGACAATACTTTTAAGGTAACAACCTTGATTAAGGTGTAAACATATTAATAAATGTTCTTCTAAAACAATTGTTTCTTTTTGGATGGATTGTGTTTATTAAGTATCAAAATAGGTACAATTGCACATAGGTATAATGGATAACATAATATATATAATATAATGGTATAATGGAACACGTGATTTCCATTCTTTCATTTTATGCACATTTCGTATTAATTATTTTAATCTCAGTCACCAACACTGTATTCACGTATTTATTTCTCTTGTCTGGTTATTATGTTATTTTTTTCTTTTTATGAAACACAAATTTGGAATGTGGCAACAAAATTATTCCTACACGTTATCATATATATATAGGATGTGGGTATATGTATGTATGTTCCAGCATAACTCTGGAATGCATGGAACAGTTTCAACCAAACTTGGGATGCTGTGACTTACAATCTGGAAAAAATACTCCGAGGGTAAGACACCCCTAGTACCACTACTACGATCCGTTTAGGTCCAAGTTCAGCATGGGGGGCGGGGGAGGGGGGTTAGAGGGGGTAAAATTTATTGTGCTACGGCACAAGGCTGTGTGGAAAAGATAATGCTGGGTAATGTAGTTGAAGCGACTATCTTAACAGGACAGGGAGAGGGTGAAGCAGTTTTTATCCCACAGATGCCACTCATTCCGACGGATCTCCCTGTTCACTTTAAGAGATTGCAATTTCCAGTGAGACTTGCGTTTTCGATCACGATCAACAAGTCACAGGGGAAGTCTACACATTATAGAGTAAAATATTTTGCAAATTCACTATAATATTAACTCAAAACTTGATTATATACAACATTTTTAGTTTCACCTCCAGGACCAAGAATAAATAATTTCTTTGGTGAATCCACCCTTGGGTAAGCACCATAAGATTGTCCATGGGAGAAATATGGCGGTCTCAAATCCACTAGACAGTATCAATAATTAATAAATTCAAGATCAACGCCGTGTACTCAGCTTATATATATATATATATATATATATATATATATATATATATATATATATAGAGAGAGAGAGAGAGAGAGGGAGCAAAATCGGTGTGCACTAGCCCAGTATCGATTTCGTTACCGTAGTTGTGTCTTAGCTGCGATATTTAGCCACATCTAACTGCTGTGGCTGAAGTGGCCGATTAAGCGTGCTGATAAAAAAAAATGTTACTTAATATACGCTAATCAGATCTTAATGTATCTTATAAAAAATATGGAACGTCTTGTTTTTCTGCGTCTGTGCAAGCTTGAGCGCGTTTAATTTTATTCGTAAACATTTTTCTTAATGGCTTTGCTCCAGGAGTTCAAACTTTGCCTGCATCGCTTGTTTCTTTACTGGGAGATCCATTGCTGTCTTTGGTTTATACGTGGCAACGTCCTCGTCTTTTTCCACGGTAGCCAGCCATATTGTTCTTTACGTGTCCCAAAATGTCTCAAGTGTGTCGCACGCTTTGCTGTTTCGGCCTGTCAGCCGTTGATCTGTGTGATTCCTCCGCTTCACTCGTGGTCCCAGACTTTGTGTACTAGGGAGGGACATTCCCTTATATGATTGCTCCGCGTAGTTTTGCCACCAGCCAAAGCGGTTTCCTGGGGGGTGGAGGGGGGCGCTGCCATACACAAGCAGACTCATGGAGCCATAAGTGAGCTAGGCAGGTGTGGGGGGGGGGGGGGCTAAATAGGATCCAGGCCCTTCAGAGAACTGAGAATTTCTATTTCTAGGCCCCTAATATTGCGGTGTCGTGGTATTTTAGCACACTTAGGCTTTGTAGTGATGGACTTTGACAAAAAGCAATATTTTAAAAGATCTTCATCACCTGTTTCATCGCTCAGAAGAAATACATTTGCAAAGCCTAAAATAGTGTTAATAAATATGAAATTAAAGAGTTTTTCGAGTTACACGTTTATTAAATCAAGAGAACACAATGTTGTATGGTTAGACTTCGAAAAAGTCATAAACAAACAACTTCCAGATGTGAGAGAAAGAAAAATGACAAGAAAATTACCTGGGGCTTGAACCACGTGGGAAGAATCTACGGAAAAGAATCGGTGCGAGATAGCCAAGTATATTAATGCGTTGTTCTCCCATCGCTAGACGTCTGCTCGTCCTACCAGAGTTCGTGGTTCAAGTCCCATGTGATCCTCTTGTTGTTTTTCTTTCACATGTAAATGTGCTTTGTTCTTATTTTTTTAAAGATCTAACCATATATGATCTGTTGCTCTGTTCTATTGCTTTACTGTGCGAAACCCTTGTTGTTTTCTATTTGTAAAAATGTGTATACAGTTATTAGACACGAGCTATATTCCTTAACATAATTTACTGAAAATTATCTACAGAATATGCTTCGGGAAAATTTTACAATACTCTTGGAAGAACACGTGACAAGTAAGGAAATAACCAAACGAATAGGCATTGAGAACATTACTAAAGAGGTCAAAAGATGAAGATGGAAATGGCTAGGCTACATACTACGAATGGGAAGAACAAGACACCCCTATACTGCCTTGACTTAGACACTTCAAGGGAAAAGAAAGAGGGATATGCCATTGGGAACATAGAGACACACAATACAGGAAGAACTAAAGAAAGCAGGGAAGACATGTTTCGAGCTATCCAGACTTGCTCAGGACCAGATTGGCTGGAGAACCTTTGTACTTCATTGGAAGTACAGCTGACTGATGATGATGATCTACAGTGAAACGGAAATTAAAGCTTTGCACTATTAAACCAATTTCATTCCATCACGCATGCCATTCTTTTCGTTAGCAGTTTTACATTCCATTGCAATAAAGATTAGGTAATTAATCTTCTTTGCTTTCCGAGCCATTAAGGCTCATTTCTGCAGACAACGTTCGCCTCCATTCCTCTCTATTTCTAATCTTCTCTCTCCAATTGGTGACACCAACATCCTTTATATCCTCTTCTATGTTGTCTTTCTGTCTCTGTCTTGGCCTACCACTGATCTTGTTTTCCTTATCTCTTGTGCATACATTATTTTCGTTTGTCTGTTCTCTTCCATTTTTTCCACAAGCAGCATAGTCTGTTCAGCTTCAAGACATTTATAATTCGTTGGGATTTAAATAAGATGTTAGGTTCATTGTTCTGTCTAGCTCTCCTTCACTGTTGGTTTCCTTTATGGGACCAAAGATTCTTCTTAGTATCTTGCTCTCAAAGATCTGCAACTGTTGTTCATCTTTCTTTGTTGTACTTCACGTTTCTGATCCATACATGGCGGCTGGTCTTATTATAGTTTTGTAGATAATTATTTTTGTTTTTTGTTTTTTTTTTTGGGGGGGGGGGAGGGGGGGGAGAGAATTTTTTATTTTAACAGGTGTTGCAGGGCAAACTATATTTTATTTCCTCTCTGTACTCTGCTTCTAATTTCCTTGCTTACTATGTTGGTTCTGTTGAAGGTTGTGCCTAGATATTTGTATGTTTCTGCTTCCCTAATGATCATATCTCGAACATTTATATAATCTGGATCATTCTACCCGGGGTCTCTTGATATCTTCATATACTCTGTCTTATCCTGATTAATGGTCAAGCCCACTTTTAATGCCATATCTCTCAGGTGTATGCAGGTATTGATGACTTCTTGCATAATTTCCCCAGCTAGGTCGATGTCATCAGCGTATCCCAGTAGTTTAGCTTGTAATTAATATCACCATATATATATATATATATATATATATATATATATATATATATATATAATTTTTCTGTCTAATTTTATATTTCTCATTTGTTTTCAGTTCTGAGGACGTTCAACCTTTCTAATACCCTAAATATTTATGACACAGAATGTCCAGCTGATTACGTGAAATTTAACGCCGCCACTATTGTCGCTACGTAAGAAATGTTTAGTTATCTTATAATGTTATATACAATAAATTGTAGTGGTAATACTTCCTTTGTCTAGTTGGAGCCAAAGTCAAATAAGCAAGGACTGCGGGATTACACCATTGCTGAATAATGCATTGCATCGAGATTTCTTTTGGGCAGAAAGAGGTAAACTCGCTGATATCACCATAGTATGTTGGCTTAGCACTAAAGTGAAAACACTATAACTCACCGAATTGGTTAAAAGGCTAAATGCGGGAAGATCAAGTGCTGTACCATGGCACATGGCGCCGCCGAAGTGGTGAAGGCAGTGCAACAGTTGCAGTTTGTAGATCTTCATCAACCTCCTTACATGCCATAATCTGGCGCCATGTGACGATCGTGTCTTTAGTCTGCTTAAAGAGGTTCTATGTAGTCGCAGGTTCACTCCATTATAAATTTAAGGACTCGGTGCAGATTTGAAATGGGGAACGGCCAAAGAGTTCCTTCTCTGAAGAAATTAAAAAGCTAGTGAGATGATACAGGAAGTACATCGATCTGTCAGTATGAGAAAAACTCTCTTAGAACAGTGACAAAAGAGACCCCGAAGTCCAGGATAAGGAATTTATAGAATTTCGTGTTAGAAACTTTATAAGGTCTGGAAATCAGAAATTAACAGAAGAAAAAGATTTTCTCTCACACTTTTGTTATTTGCTTTTCTTGCAACAAAAGAGAGTGTGTATTTAACATAACTTGACTACATTTGAAATTTAAGACAAGCTGAGTTATCTCTGTTTAATGTAAATCATAACTGTACAGAAAATATGGATTAAACTATACACACATACATACATACATAATACATACATACATACATACATTGCATACATACATACATTCATTCCTACATACATACATACATACATTCCTACCTACATACATACATACATTCCTACATGCATACATACATTCATTAATTCCTACATTTATAAATACATACATACATACATACATTCAAACATACATACATACATACGTCTATACATATACACATTCATATATATATACATACATACATACAGACATACATACATACATACATACATACATACATACATACATACATACATTCATACATTACATACATACACACATTCATACATACATACACACATTCATACATGCATACATATTCATACATACATACATACATGCAATACATACAAACATATTCGTTTTCTGTATTTACACAGAGTACTACTGTGTATTATTGGATTTCTGATGCTCACGGGTACAGTTCTAGACATTGTGGTTGTCCGAAGGCCAAAATGGTTTGGATCATCACGCCCTACCTCGTCACAAAATGAACTAGAAAATTCAAAAGACGAAAAATTAAGTCCAAATTTCAATCGTGCAGAAACAGGCCAGATAGAGCATGCTCACAAACAAGCAAATCATTGGAAGAACTCTAACAAAAACGTTTCTAGCCTGATCGCAGGTAACGGGCTAAAAGATTCTGCTGATGAGAAAGGTTCCCTGATTGAGGAGGAAAAATACAGAAGTTTTCATCAAGGTACGCTTTAGTTTTAGTTGCAGAAAATAATTCTCTTTTTTCCTCCCGGCTATCTCGTCGTCGTCCTCTTCCTCCCCCTTCTCCTCCTCCTCCTCCTCCTCTTCTTCTTCTTCTTCACATGTTCAATCATAGACGACAAGGGTCGCCTCCACGACTCTCGTCGTCGGCAGGAATTCTTCACTTGTGCAACTCATGTGTTTTTCCCTAGGCCATGTTGGCCATTTCGTCCGAGATGTCTACTAATTGTTCATATAAATCAGCTGTTCCCGCTCTGTTCTAAGCACAGTCCTAAAACCAGCAATGATACGTGACCCGAGACCCTCGAAGACGTCCAAAAAATATATTAAAATTTAACGAAAATGAACTATCTCAAAGGCTTTAACGTGGTTTAACTTTGTCACAGATCATAATAAAAAAAACTGTGTGACATGTCGCTTCCTAAATAATCAAGCAAGTTTAATGATGTTATGAACTCTCAAAACACTGAGGACAAAAACTTATTTTAAACCACATTTAATGAATACCATGGAATGTGTTTGTTATTTTAATATTTAAGTTTGAAAACCTAAAGCAGAAAGATTTTCATGAAATCTTGTAAACTTTTTTTTTTACATGTAAAGTAATTTTTAAAAACATTTTAATATCTCTCGTGACCCTACTTCAGACAACCTGTTACCCCGAAGTGTGAAACCACTGGTCTATTCTACCAGTAATTTATGTATAGGAATAGATTTGAAGCTGAAATACTGAATATATGGTTTGAACTGTTACATAAATTCTCATTTTAAAACTGTTAATCTTAAATTGATGACTATATGGAAATATAGGTATTATTCCCTCTTATATTTTCATTCATTTATTATTTTTCTGTCCCAAGTTATCCAGCATATTTTTAGTTTCTTATAAAAATCAATTCTTTCTGGACCGTTAGTTTATTGCAAAGGAGCCAGTTTGCATGAAAGCAGACGGAAAGAACAAACTGTCAGAAATAAATAAATAGAGGATTTTTCTATTCCTAATCAGAAAATAATGCTTTATATATAACATACTTTTCGAAGATAGTGAACTGAGTCAGTATTATTCTGTTTGTCAGCACAACCAAGGAAAGTTTAGGATGCACAAACGCTTCTTTGTAGCTATCTCACAACCTCCATGATGTTTTTTTTTTTCATTTAAACAATTTTGAACTCAGTGTGACGACTCATTTTTAATATTTTTTCCCTCAGTGTTACGTTTAATAAATGCTACCATGATATGTTCATCTGTTGTTTATCAAGACCTTCAGGACCCTAGACCTAAGGCAGCCTTTGTTGGCCTTGGGCCCCCTTTCTGGAATAATTGTGGACCCCTCTTTAAAAATAAAGTAATAAATAGAACCCAGATCAAGCTAAGATTTTCTTTTAATCCAGTCACTTCATTTATTGGTCCACGGACCCCCAAAAATTATTCCATGAACTCTTTGGGGGTACACTGACATCAGTTTAAGAACCACTGTTCTAAGGTCACTTTGATACCCGCTTACTTACGCAAAATAAAATATTGATGGTATACGAAACTCCTCTTCACTTCTTGCTTATACAGTAAAACAGTAGAAAGAACCACATACTGAATCTTTGGTATAGTATATCCATGTTCCAGTTTACATCATTTTCGACTTGAGTAAATTCGACTTTATGTATTTTTTTTTGGCTTTTTACTGCAGACTTTAAATAAAGATAATGGTTATGTATTCTGTATCACTTAGGGATGATTTGTCCACACAAATTTGTATCATTTGTAGATGAAGTAATTTCATAATACAGTGTTTGGTGTTTTGTTTTTTTTGTCTAATGTATATGCGTGAATTATTTTGTTTATTTTGTCGTGTATCAGTGTGCTATATTGAATACTGTATTTTATCGCTTCGAAGTTCATGTCCCTACACACAATCACAAACATTAGGATCTTATTGTCTGCGGTTGTCAGAAGTTTACTTGTAACTGACACATCTTGATTATTGCTGAAGTTAATGAACGAACATTTCATCAGTGTAACATAGTGCCTTGTGTGTTATTATTATAGCCTTGTATATTAGAATAGTATTATAATTATTAACATTAATATTGTTGTTATTATTATTACTACTAATATTTTTATTATAGTTATGATTATTATTGATAAGTAGAAAGTAGGTCAGAAACGATTAAAATATTGAGAACTGATGAGAGAGGATCACTTCCACGGTATTAGTAGTCTTACGATAGAATTAAGTAAATACTTAGAAATACTAGACAGGATGGTTGCCAATAATATAGGACGGACTAAGGAAACACACCCAGAATACGAACTAGTAGGATTTACTTAGATTACAATAGTATATATGGAGGCAGACATGCTCTGTGTAAATAGATATCCCCTAGATGTATCGCAAACACCTGATACTAGATAAGAAAAATTTACCCACGTGAGAAAACTGAATAGACGGATTTGATGCAACATACTGACAGGTGAGATATAATTGCTAATCTAAGGACGCAATTTGCGCACATGAATAGTCCAGCGGACCAATAAGATGACCAAAGGGACTGGACCGACACATCCCGAAATCCTATCAGTATTGTAGTCAACCAGCTGAACAACAGAAAGATCCAGAGGTGTGAGTCCTATTGGACAACTGACTGACGATATATAAGCCAAGCAGGCAATTTAGAAAGGGAGAGAACAAAAAGAAAACAGGAAGAACGAGGGGAAAAAAAGAGGACAAAAGAAAACAGAAAAGAAAGAAAGATAGATAAGAGAGAGAGACTGTAGATAGAACAGATGGACAAGTAGAGCCAATAGATATTCAGGTGAAAGAAAAGCAGTTTAGAACCTGAAGTACTTTAGGACAGATAGAAGATAGCATTTCAATATGGAAAGTGATTATTAGTACTGCGGGAGAAGTGCAGAAGGTTTGAGTTTTTGAAACTTTGTGTAAAATGCTTTGTGGGATGCCTCAACATGATACTTGTAAATCTCGATTGATGAGTATAAAAAGTGAACAATAATTTGATTAACGAACGAATCATCTGAATTTTGTAGTGATCGTGCGTGTTAAGATTTCAGTCTTTATGGTGAATCAAATATTGTCAAGTATAGTGCCATTCAGAACTTGTGAAGTGAACGAAGAGAGGAATTATTAACGTACAGTCATAAATTTAAAATGTGACAAGGAATATCAAATGTTGTCATCGCCACAATTTAAAATAGAAGTGAGAGAAAGTCAGCTTAACAATCATGTAAAAGAACTATAAAGACTACTTTAATTCAACAGAAAGCACTTCGTCATCAATATAATAATAATAATTCAGAAAACTAAAAATATTATAACAACGATGGCTTACGCTCTGTATTTTCTTATAATTACGTGGTAGATATAACATCCTCGTCATAATTCCTATTATTACACATACTGAAGCGTTCTTTTGTAATTACTCCCACAGGTGATGGAAAAAAAAGATTGATTGCTTATATTTACTTAGAACATGTTTTGCCAGTTTTGTTTGTTTACTCTGGTCAAATATAGCGTGCATAGTAATGAGTCAGTGGTTTTCATGCTGTGATACTTGACGGAGAGAATTCTGTTGATGTATACTTAAGGCTTAATTAGCAGTAGCTTACAGTTTTACAGTTACCATTCCATCTACGTGTGCTGTAATTTGAACGGAAATGTTTACAACTATCAAAATGTGGCAGCACCCTTTGGCTCTCTTACAACAAACGGTTTGAAAAACACTGACATGTGTGGAAACATTTGATTTACTGAAAATTTCTGCACCTCTGGTCTGTAGGTCGGCCACGTCCTGAGTGCAGTCCTATCGGTTGAAATGCATGAACCGGCTTGTCCCAGAGGTTAAGACACTGCTAGCGAGACTCTTCGAATGCCGCGCGTGGAGTGAAGCTCCTCCCGGTCAAGGAAGAAAATGCGGAAAAGAAATAAAAGTTGCTGTGCGGCGCCGATGTGAAAAGGTGAAGGAAAAGATAAAGTGAAATTTAATCTGTATGTCCAGTAGAATCGCTGACATACCACGGCACCTCTGCTCTAGAGGCTGGCCACGTCCGAAATACACCTACACTGGTGAAATATGCATAAACCGGCACACACCAGGGGTGGAACTCGATGGCTAGACATGTCATGCCACCTCTGCTCTAGAGGTCGGTCACGCCTGATATACACCCATACTGGTGAATTTTGCCTAAACCGGCTAACACCAGGGGTGAAAGTACCTCTGCTCTAGAGGTCGGTCACGTCCCAAACACGCCCATACTGGGATAATATGACTAAACTGGCTCAACCCAGGGGTGGAAGTCACCCTCCTGAACAAAAGCTCCATCCTGGTCACAACTAGGAAGGGTAGCGGCCACGACACAAAATGCTGAAGTCGGAGACACTGGACCAGGGCAGTCTAGATAGGCAACCACCTCTCACCCGACGGGGATGTTTGCGTATCTTAATCACGCTGAGGTTTTCCGGTGAGAAAGTCCAACTCTGGACTTTCTGGGCAACCACCTCTCACCCGGCGGTGATACACGGGTATCTCAAAACACGTCGAGGTTTTCCGGTGAGAAGGTCCAACTCTGGCCTGGGTGGGCTACTGCCTCTCACCCAGCGGGGATGCACTGATATCCTAAACACGTCGAGGTCTTCCGGCGAGAAAGCAACTCTAGACTAAACTGGTGCAACGAAAACCACGGTGTCACGCAATCCGCTTCAAAGACCCACCAAGAATACAAGCTAAAGCCCTGCGATACTCTGAACCCCCTTGTGGTCCTCTCGTGGATCTCGTGTGGTCCTTTCGGGGACCACACAGGAGACCACGGGACCTAACGAGGACCACAGGCGTAAATTCAGTAGGATCACAGTGCGGTTTTGGTGGTAGAAGCGAACGAAGAAGAAGAAGACTGAAAATTTCTGCGTACATGAAGTTCCTCGGGATGCAAACCTTCGTTGTGTTCATAAATGTTTGCTGCTCCTTTATTTTTCTCACTTGTGCACTGAACATTCAAAGTGACCATCTGTTCTTGACTGCTGAAATGCTTATATAAGTAGTTCTTGAGCCGTTTAAATGTGTTGCCCTCGATATATATTTCACTTTTATATGAATATTTTTCAGTCTTCAATAGCCATATGTATATACTCTATGTACATAAGACGCACAGTTTACAACCAGCTTCTCCACATATGTTTATCATGTGGTGAGGGAGTAGCGGAGGCGAGTAGGCTTGTCATTATGACCATAATCATTCGCCCGAGTGTTGGTTGGTGACGCACGTCAGTGCATTCTAGCTTACTCAGCCGCAGTAATCAGAGAAATCAGGGAAAACGGTCTCACAGAACGGACTATAGTTTGAGCGGAGGAACATTTACTACAAAAAGCTACCACAGAATGAAGAGAAAATGAGACTTTACTTGAAGCTCAATTCCCATCGGGCGCGGGGACTTTGATCCAGTCTACAACAGAGAATAAAAGAAATTGTTTAGCTGATTAGTGATTATGATTTGATAAACGCAAAAAATATGTCATGATGAAGAATTTCAATGCAACCACTTACCGGGATTCAGAGTGGGCTCTGGCGAATTTCCTAACTTCCTAAAGTAGACAAAAGAAGTATTTTCCTAAATTCATCGTCATGAATATAACATAAATTCTCTTTTTTCATACTTTTTATTTTCAAAAAGTGTTTAAATGTGTAAAATCTTCATTCTGAAGATCTTTACGACATCTTTAAGCGTAACTTGGCCATAATTCACAGTTTTGCTCACAAGAGGTACCTGATTCGATCTCTGTACAGGCGTTGTCGGCAGAACTTTTCTCTCCTTTTCTGCCTACACTAATGGCTCAGACCTTCTGAATGTCAATGGAAACCCAGACACCATGACCGCAGTTAATGGCATTCGCGTGCTTTCCATGTTGTGGATAATTATATCTCATGTGATAATGTTTGGGTTACAACAACGAAGTAAGTATCTTGTTTATCCTCTGCTAGTCTCCTTTTGCTGTTTTTCTAAAACAATTTCTTTTCTCTCTCCAAGTGAATCTCTCTCTCTCTCTCTCTCTCTCTCTCTCTTGTTAACAGAGTGAGTGAGTGAGTGAGTGAGTGAGTGAGTGAGTGAGTGAGTGAGTGAGTGAGTGAGTGAGTGAGTGAGTGAGTGACAGAAGATGAGAAACATAAGGAGGTTATGAATCATAAATTAATGAACAAATGTACAAATTTATTTACTTTTTTTTTTCTTTGCCGTTGAGTTATCGATACAGACTTCTACAGACGCATGATAAAGAATAGAGGTTTTGACTTCCTTTTAGCTGGAGCATTTGCCGTGGATACATTTTTCGTGCTGAGGTATTTCTTTCACTGAAAGCAAATCTATCTTAGAACATGTTAAATACATATTGAAAAAAATATTTCATGAAATATTGTACTGGCAAAGATAACTGCTGTGAACTCCCGCGAACCAAAGTTGCCTAATCCCTTATTTCACCTATGCTATCAGGAACATTACGTTCTAAATGTGCAGGCTTGATGTAACCCCCATAGAGTTGGAGTCAGGTCCAGCAATAGTGGGATCGGGTGTTTGTGTGTGTGTGGGGGGGGGGGGGATAATCAGTTTTGTATCCTTTGGGTCCGGGCTGTTGATGGAACCAGATGGTCTTGTTTTCTCTCTTCTATTATTACAGATAAAATTAAGGAAAATACTACAACGTTCTAAAGGCTCTGGGGTTCACCCAGCTTCTAAAAATGGGTCCCAGAGAAACCTGGGAAGGTAAGGCGGCCAGGCGTGATACTGACCACATCACACTTTCATGTGCGGGAAGATCATGGAAAATATGTGTCTAACACAATATTTCCTAATATACCTTAATGGCGTGAAAACGAGAAACTTTACCTTTTTACTACAAAGTTCCACCTACGGTTTGGATAGGGACCCAATAGTAGTTGATCTGAGGGACCCACGTGGCTCTCCATCGCCATGGTTGGAATCATGCATCAAACAAAATTACTGTAATAGTCTCCCCACCAGGATGATACCCTTGGTTCACAGACTTATATGTCTGAGAGCACATGTTCACAGCTTCATAGAGATTAAAGTTGAAGAAGTTTAATCTGTAGAAGTACTTCCTTATAATTTTAGTAGGACTCACAAATGCAGCTAAACATTCTGCATGGGGAGCTCACAGGAGATAAAACTGCTCAGCCTAGTTTCATATTATGCCTGCGGCCGCTTTAGACTGTTGGTGATGTAACTGAAATGATAAAATCGCCTACATTTTAAATTAATTTTAATAAATAAGTTGCAAAAGTTTGTAATGCCTCTCTCTCTCTCTCTCTCTCACACACACACACACACACTAGTATAATATATATATATATATATATATATATATATATATATATACACGTATATTCGTGGTTATTCATAAATGCGTAAAAAGTTTTAAAAATTCGGGAGAAATAAACTACGTAACGGGTAACGGATACACATTTTTTTAGACTGAATTACATATAATCTCATTAAGTTTTTTTTTACATATTTTACACCTGCTGAATGTGTCCACCTTTGGTTATGCGGCAGAATACAATAATCCATTTCATCCCACACACGTGTCAGCATATCATGGTCGATCAGAGCCACAGCAGCGGTGATACGGTGCCGAAGATCTTGGAGATTAGCAGGGGAGTGCTGGCACAAAGACGGTGTCCTTCACAAACCCCCACAAGAAAAGGTCGCAAGGGGTTCAGTTGGAGGACCGTGATGGCCACCCCCATTAACGCGTCGTCTTGTTGTCCTCTGCGCCCTATCCATCTTTGTTGCAAAATTTTGATTGAGATACCCTCGTACGTCTCTGTAGTTGCTTACACTTTAATCTCTTACGGAGAATTCGCCACACTGTTGATTGCGAGACTCCTAGCTGCGAACTTGCACGTGTAGTAGACTTCCGGGGGCTTCCCTGGTAAGCTTCTCTAAAATGATTCACAGTTTCTTCGCTTGGTCCTGGACGTCCCTGCCCAGGAGCTGTGCACAGACAGCCTTCATCACAAGATTTCGCATACCATTTCTTGATACTGTTGAAAACAGGTGCTGCCTTCTGGAATTCTGCTCAAAATTGTCGCTGCACAGTCACAGCGATCGAGGTTTTGCGTATTCCAAGACACAAAATGACTGCTCACGTTTACTGAACGCCATATTTGCTACTGCTGCCTCCTAGCAGCAAATCACAGGAGCTCTGGGCACGGGCTTTATTTTTAAAAAAAATTGAAGTAAGAATTATCATTATCCGTTATGTAGTTTCTTTGTTGCGAAGTTTTGAAATGTTTAACATACACATGTATTCGTATATATATGAAGTATGTATATATGAAGTAACCTAGACGTCAAAACTTACCCAATGTTAAAGTAACAGAGAAATCAAAACGTGCCCGATGTTAAAGTAAGCTAGGCGTCAACATAAACTCATGGGGTGTATTTTTGTGGAAAAAGTGGGGTAATACTTTTTTAACTGGCGAGACTTCGTTAAATGCAAGCAATAGATATTATTCTCGTTTGAAAAAAATATTGAAAAGTGAAAAATGTTAATCATGTTTCAAAGTTTAGAAATGTTTCTATAGCTCTTAGTAAAATATATAATTTACATCTATCATATGTCATTGTTCACTGATATTACAGCTATATGAACACTTACGCACGCTCTCTCTCTCTAGCACACATACACACAATCATAGACGTACGAGTAATTTTGCTACTTATTCGTGAAGTAAAGGTGAACAAATATGCAAAGAACAAAAGTTATATTGAGAATCTGATAAATACTTTGATTCAACGTAACAGTTGTCTGTTGTAAATTACAACTGAACAATTTTACTTAATCTGATGCGCTGAATCATATACAAGGTATTAGTCTCTGTTCATTTCAGTGGTCTGCTGATGTCGTACTCTCTTAGTAAAGACATTCAGAAAAATGGCTGGAAAATAAAGTGGCACAAGGTATTCTTTCATCGTTTGTGGAGGTAAGTTTGGCTTACAGCAGAGAAAATGTGTGTGAATATAGTACCAAAAAATTGTTGATTTAGTCACTGACATATTTCTAAAAAAAAAAAAAATGATGGTAAACTCTAAATATTAATTTGATTCTAGGTGCACAGATACATTACTACACTCAATTTCTTATTTAATCTCCAATAAGAATAAAGTATATTATATTCAAGGATCAACAGCAAGAAAATTTAAAAAGCCAAGAAAATAAAATCATGGTGATATTAAACATTTGGCATAATGTCACAGTGTGAGCGATTCTCGTGAATGTATTCTCAACGTGGCATGTTTTGTTGTTGTTTTTTAAAAATCATTCTGATCTATTTCACTTTAAAAGCATAATTCATTCTCCAAGTTTAAGTCTTCTACAGAAATTAGGGCTGTTTTCTTATAAAATATTTAATAGATTTTAATTACATTATTAAAATTTTTAATCCTAAAAGTGACTACACATTAATTGAAATTGCATGTATTCCATTCAAGCATATTAATATTGTTCTATAAATCAGAAATAGCTCGGTGCTACTTTCTAATATAATGTATCTAACATAAAAGAACTTGCCTGCACATAGTAGCTTCTTCTAGTTATTTTATTAACACTAGTTGCTGTAACATAAATAGCTAAATAAACAGTGAAACACTAATCAGTCAATAACCAAACATAACCATTTTTCTTTCGAACAACATCATAATGCAATAATGCTGCCTGTAAAAGGATACGAAAATGAAAGAGTAACTGATTCTCTGACTATTAAATTATTTATTCAGTCATTTGCTTATACAGACCAGTGTATTTAGGCCGGTCGGTTAAAGGGATGCATTTTAATATAACTTATCCAGATACGGAAAACAGATGTTCACAATGGACGGCGGTGGCCGAGGATGCAAATATTTTCTAGCTAACTTAGGACTTTGTCGTCCTGTAGTTTCCTCCAATTCAAAGCCGTGTAGTCATAAATTTGTTGCTCAAGTCTGCATCATTCAACGGCTGTTTTTGTGAAGGAGGCTTGTATTACTGGCTCGTCTTCAGTATGACGACATTTCCTCTGTTCTGTCTGCTTTAAGGTGATGTTTCTAGTATGTACGGATCATTATTAAGCTGGTCAGAGTTTTTCAGAAGAACTTGCAGCTTTTTGTAAAATCTCGATTCTTTTGTTCTTTCGCCAGCATCTACAATTTTTGAAACAAGAATCCAGCGCAGTCACAATTCCTATAGTGGACGCTGTCGTTCAGTCATTCATACAACCTTCGCTCAGACAAAGCACAGCAAAAATGTTAGTAAACTATGCTCACACGTTCTTATTGCGTGATACGTTCTTTCTTACACCGCCCCACGTTTCTGACAGCTGCATCTTGGATTAGCCCGGTGTTTCCCATGCTTGTCAGGGTTGCCGCCCCTTTTCTCCCAGCCCACATTTTCAACGCCCACCTCCCCCTCCCTTATATACTACTATTGACCTGTTAAACTAGGGTGTGCATTATTCAACTAAAAACTTTGGCTAGCGAACCAATTTATATATTAACAATATGAGTGGGTACATTTATAATTCACCTCATGCAACATTGTCTCACTTTCTAATGTAGTGGATGAGTTTCGCATAGGGACACAAGTTTCTCGATATCAGGTTGAAAAGTGCTTTACACCTCCTCCCATCCTGAAGCCTGTAAGAACTCCATCCCATACTCCAAACTTCTCTGTCTTCGCCTCATATGTCAGGATAATTTGGACTTTATAGATCAGTCCAACAAGTTATTAGAATTTTTCCATCATCGCCACTACCCAGAAAAGGTCCTTCGTGAAGCCTTCATCCGTATCCAACTAGTGAGTCGCAAAGAAGTATTCAGTAAAAAGCCTGTTACTCCATCTGACAGAGTTAAGTTAGTACTGCCTTTCCACCTGCAGGGTCAGATGGTTAAGAAAATTCTTTATCGTCATCTGCCGATAATCCAACTCGACCCCAACACTCGCGACATTTTCTCTGATTCACCCCTGTTGGCTTACAAACGTGAGCCAAAACTTAAGTGGCATCCTTGTCCACAGCCACTTGAAGCAGAGCCTTACACATGTTGGCACCAGAAAATTTAACTGCCCCCGCTGCGTTACCTGCCCGATAGTCTGGGAAACGAAAACAATCATCTTTCCCAAAACTATCCTCACTCTTCATGAGGAATTCACATGCGAGTCCCATAATGTGATATATATCATCGTTTGCAAAAGATGCAGGATAACGTATATTGGTGAGACTGGCCTCAGATTTGGGGGACCCCATGCAAAAACACCTGTACGACATCGCCCAGCATGCTTCGAAACCAGTCCCAAATAATTTCAATGGCCCTAACCACAGAGGCAAATCTGATTTTCTGGTAACAGCCATCAAACAATGTCACGCAGATGACACAAGCCGCCTGGCGCTTGAGAACCGCTGCATTCAAAATTATGGGACGCTGGAGCCATACAGGTTAAACTCGCTGTTCAGCTACACTTAACATTCTCTTCAATCGTCATAGTACCTCTCCACTAACCTCTACCCCCTTTTTACTTGTCACGCATAGTTCAAAACCTCACAGCATCACTTTGCAACCCCTCTTCCCTATTCATCTATTTCACCTTCTCCTGGCTAGGTCATCATTGTATCACTCTCCCTCCCCTCCACAGTTCCTTATCCACCGCCCCCAGTTACAACCCACCGACCACATATCACAGGTCTCCATTCAAACAGTCTCCACGTTCTACTAAATCCATTCCTGACACACCTCGCCGCCGGACGAGCTACAATCTCACAACTTACAACTAAATACTCTATTTTTTTTTTTAGTAGTATTCATGTGAATCTATACGTACATCTTTTCTCTATTTCTTCGTCCTGTATGTTTTTGTATGATTAAGGCTCACGCCGAAACGTCATAACTTTGTGGTCGTTAAGTAATAAACCTGCTCCTACTTTTTTCCTAGTTTATACATTCTGGTATCACAGCTTTACTGCAGTACTACGTGTATAGTTGTATACTTATACACTAATTTTTATGTGTTACTAAGAAGGAAGATGGTACTGCCCCCGTCAGCTGCTTCGTTTTTCTTAACGCCCCGTCTACTGCCGCCTTTTCTTTCACCGCCCTCCGCCCATGATCCTTTCCAACAGCCCACGGGGCGTGGCGTTATCGCCTACTTTTGGAAAACTAGATTAGCCTATACTTAAGATGTCATATATCTAACCTGATTAAATAATCTGCAGACATTAGGGCGTCACAGACTACCCCTCTCCTCTTACTGTCCTGGCTAGTTCGGCAGGATGATACACACGGTGTAGTGGTAACAGACTCTCAAAGCATTCTTCATAGTATAGAGAGGGGTTTGCTACGTCATGAATGGGTTCAGCTCTCGCGACAATCCAGTGTCACCAGGCTGATGTGGATATATTGCCCAGGGCATGTGGGAGTGAGAGGCAATGAGATAGCCGATCATGTTGCCCGTAATGCTGTTGCAACAGATATGATTCCTCTGGACAGGACGGATATACTGAAGTCGCTGACAGAGGACCTTATGCAGAAGGAGTAAAGGGCATGTGGTGATAATATATATCTCCAGAGGATGAAAGACAGAAGTGTGAGGAGGGGAGGAAGGAAGAGCCAGGTAGCTGGCTGGTAGAATTCGAGGTTTGCCAGAACCAATGGCTAACTGGCATAATTAGAGTCAATTCTCTTCGGTGGTTACAGAAACAAAGAGCAGAGCATGTATGGGTCTGCCCTGCATGTGATGATGCTAATTCCTGGATTCAAGATTCATGAGTATCATTCAGGTTCTATCACGGCATTGGCCTGCGTCTGAGAAACGCGGTAGTATGGTACTTCTATCTCTAGAAAAAAAGTTCTTATTTTTCACTAAATATGAGATCCACACTATAATCTGTCGGGTGCTCTGTGTCTATGAGATTTCTATCCTGCGGTAAATTTGGTCTATATTACGATTATCTGGACTCGAGTCCAGACAATTTTTTAAATATTTTTCGAGGTTCATCACCCACGCGTTCCCTAATTAACGCTTTTTTGACACTAACTTTTAGCAAACCAGGGGAGCATGGGCTTTATTTCTAAAAACAATTGAAGTAAAAGTTATCAATATCCTTTACGTAGTTTCTTTGTTGCGAAGTTTTGAAATGTTTAATATATACATATGAAGTAACATAGACGTCAAAACTTAGCCAGTGTTAAAGTAATACAGAAATCAAAACTTGCCCAGTGTTAAAATAATCTAGGCGTCAACATAATCTCAGGGGGTATATTTTTCTGAAAAAAAAGTGGGGTTACTTTTTTAAATGGAGAGACTTCGTTAAATGCAAGCAATAGATATTATTCTGGTCTGAAAAAAATATTGAAAAATATGCACGATGGATGACACACATTTAATCCCAGAAATTTTTAACCCGTTAATTGCATGCAAAATCCTGACTGTGTTACTAAAGAAAACCCCTGCATCAAACCAAAAATAAGAGAAGAAAAATATGAGATGAAAAATAAGAGTAGGAACATGGAATGTGAGTAGTACGTATGAGGGACAGTATAACATAATAAGGAACGAGATGAAAAGAACGGGGATACACATTTTGGGAATCTGTGAAAATCGATGGATAAGATCAGGACACTTTAAGAGCAACAATGATGATATTTTTATATACTCTGGTGGAGAATTAGGAGGAAAGAATGGAATGGCTTTTTACTTGGACAAATTAGCATCAAAAGCATAACTAGGTTACAATCCAGTAAGTGATAGATACTCACTATCAGACTTAAGGGCACTCCGAGAAATGTAACAATCATCCAGATATATGCCCCTACATCAGCAGCAGAAGAAGAGGAAGTAGAAAACTTATAACATACTGCAAACAACGATAGACCAGGTACGGAAAAATGATATTGTCTTAATAATGGGGGATTTTAATGCAAAGAATGGTACAGAAAGAGCAGAAGACAAAGGATATGTTGTGGTGAAATTTATCATAGGACATATAAATGAGGCAGGAGACAAACTAATGGCGTTTCGCATGGAAAATCAGCTAATGATCGCTAACACAATTTTTAAACAACATCCAAGAAGACTTTACACGTGGACATCACCTGATGGGAAAACCAAGAATCAAATAGATTACATTTTAGTGCAAGGAAGGTGGAGATCAATTATAACGTCAGCAAAAAATTTACCAGGTGCTGATTGTGACACGGATCATGAGTTATTAATAGCAGACATGAAGATAAAGGCAAAAAAGACAGTTAGGGGATCAAGATCACTCCGCTTTCATCTTACAAAAATACCAGAACAATACGGTTTAAAAGTGAAGAACCGTTTTGAAATCATGATGGCTGTACAGGAGGAGATGACATCAGATGATTTGGCTACACAGGCTAGAGATACCTTAATAACAACGGCTAAAGACGTGGTTCCAGTAAAGAAAACACAAACGAATGGATAGATTACAGCAGGCACACTAGAACTGATAAAGCAACGTAGAGAAATGAAGACGTTATGGAAAATGACAAACAACAAGAAGGAGGAATATAAATCTTTAACAAAAGAAGTACGAAGAAACATAAGAAAAGACAAAAAACAATACATACAAGATTGTTGTGAAAGAATAGAAGAACATCAGAAGTGTGGAAGAGATAGTGAAATGTTTAAAGAAATGAAGACATTGACGAATAATGTCACACTTAAGCTAAATGTAATTTGTGAAGAGACAGGGACGACCTTGACAGAGACAGAGGAAATTATATAACGATGGAAAGAATATTGCAGAGGAATGTATGAAATAACTGACTGTGAAAGCTGAACTCAGCAGTGTGAATTATTATTGGAGGAGAAAGAACTAGAACCGACAATAGAAGAAGTTTTATGGGCAATAAAGAGTCTGAAAAATGGTAAATCACCAGGATATAATGAGATAACAGCTGAATTTACTAAAGCAGGAGGAAAGGAATGTGCAACAGTCTATCATGCACTATGTAAAACAGATATAGCATTCAAGTATGTCGTCAAAATAATGGAAAAGAACTGTATTCATACAACTGTCAAAAAAGGCTAACTTGAAATTATGCACAGATTACAGAACTGTTGCTCTTATTAGTTATGCCAGTAAAATTATGTTAAAAATCATAATGGGTAGACTTCGTAAGAAAATAGAAGAAGATGTCAGTATGGTCAAAGCTGGTTTTAGGCAAGGAAGAGGATCAAGAGATCATATATTCAACATAAAATTAATAATAGAGAAATACAAAGAATTTAATGCGAGTCTATATTTATCTTTTATAGACTATTCAAAGGCATTTTATTGTGTACAACACCAGAAACTTTCGGACATAATGGGAAAAATGGGATTTCTAACACATTTGATACAATTAATATCAATGCTGTATCTAGACCAACAGGCGACAGTGATAATAAATGGCGAAACAACAACTTGGTTTGACATAAAGCAACGGCTCCGTCAAGAGTGCATATTGTTGTCTTACTTGTATACTGAAAATATAATGAGGAATGTTAGAGAAGATGTAGACAATATTACGATACCATAAAAACTGGAGGTCATGAACTACCAGAGACTAGATATGCTGATAACACAGTATTACTGTCCACAACACAAAAAGCAATGGAAAAACTAATTATGTCAGTCCGTAAGAATAGTAAAAGAGAATACATAGACAATATGGCGAAAGAGGAAGAGAAAACAGCAAAAACAGGAGACAGCAAAACTTTATTTAACATACAATACAGGCTAACAGGTACTATTACACCTAAAGAAAGACCAATCTTTAGTAAAACTAGAACCCTATTAACATCACGTAAAGACCAAAAGCAAATATGGGCTGAACACTACCAAGAAATACTTAATCTACCACAGCCAAAAGAAAACCCTGAAATCGACTTACCAACTCCAAACTAAATATCAACCTAGATGAAATTACATCGCATGAAATTGAAACAGCAGTTCTTCTTTTTCTGCTTCTGCGTTCGAGGTTGTTGGTCACTTCAGATCCTGATCCCTGTCGACAAGGCAAAGCCCGCAGTCCTCTCCAGATCCTGATAGGAGCTCCAAAGCTTTTGCCCCAAGTTTGTGTCCTCTGGCCATGTCTCACGTATCAGGTTTGCATGGGTTTGGCACTCTTATAGGATGTGTTCTGGAGTCTGGACTCCACTGCCACGTGGACACTCGTCGGTGTGAGACATTCTGAGTCGGTGCATACGGTTCAGTAGTCTGCAGTGGCCTGTCCTTAGGCGAAAGAGGATGGTTTGCTGATGTCTTTCTAGTTGGTGTATTGGATCTGGTTCATTGTTGCATTTCACTTTCTTTTTTCCATTCAGATCTGCACTGGTTATGGATTATGGTTTTCTCCTCTTGGTAGTTTACTGGATGATTTGTTTGATCTCGGTTGCAGCCAGCTTAGGATAGGCTGTGAGCTATTTCATTGCCAGCTATTCCACAGTGGGATGGTACCAATTGTAAGGCGACGGTTGTTGACAGTGTAATGTGCTTCAGTTCTTTTGTTATTTCCTGTATGTTTGTCTATGGGTTCTTTGTTGTTTTTAGAGATTCTAGAAGTGCCCTGCAGTCTATGAAGAAGGCTATTTTGTGTCGTGGGTGCTGGTTTTCTGTTTTAAGTGTTCTGAGGGCTACATGGAGGGATGTTGTTTCTGCCCTGTAGTTGGAGGAAATCTTTCCCATCGCGAAGCCCTTTTTTTGGTTTGTTTCCCACCTGTGTATCTTATGTAGATGCCCCCACCTCCATTTTTTACTGCTTTTTCTGCAGACCCATCTGTGTACACATGTGTTCATTCAGCTGGGTTGTATTTGCTGTCAATCATCTCCTGGGTCAGTGTCTTCTTCTGAAGTGTTGTTAGGTAGTTCTTTTTGCGTATGGTTGTGAATTTAATGGCTAACAACACAGCTGCAGGTGAAGATGAAATAACACCTGAAATGCTAAAAGCTATCAATAGTGACAACATGAGACAACTACAGAGAATGTTTAATAAGATTTGGAAAGAAGAAAAGGTCCCTTCTAAATAAAAAAGGAATCATTGTCAAAATACTCCACCCAAAAGGCAACTTTAGCGATTGGAATAACTGGAGAGGAGTAACCTTAGTATCAGTTGTGTCAAAAGTATTTTGCAAGGTCATTTTGAATAGACTTAAAGATATAGTAGATACTGCAGTGAGAGAAGAACAAGCAGGATTTAGAAAAGGGAGAAGCTGTCTCGACCAGATCATTACTCTGAGAATAATACTTGAAGAACATATTGAAAAGCAGAAACCACTTAATACTGAACTTTATAGACTTTAAAAAGGCATTTGATAGCATACACGGAGATTCATTGTGGAGAATTTTAAGTCTATAAGAAATACTATCTAACATTGTCAACATCATTAAGGACCTCTATGATGGATATGTTTGTGCAGTCAAAACAGAAGGGATGAGCGAATGGTTCCAGATTGAAACAGCCGTGAAGAAAGGATGTATAGTATCTCCTTTGCTTTTTGGAATTGCGATAGACTTCATAATGAAACAATTCTGCACAGGTAACACGGATATTGATTGGGTACATGGGACCCAGCTAGAAGATCTTGATTTTGCTGATGACATAACTCTTATCAGTAACAATATGAATTTCATGCAAGAAAAAAAAACAGATATCCTGTCTTCACTGGCTAGTGAAATAGGACTTGAAATTAACAAAGACAAACAAAAATAATGAAACTTCACATTAATCAAAATACATCTTTCCCATCGCAACATATGCCAGTGAGACCTGTACACCTAACAAAACAGCTGAGAAACACATAAATGAGTTTGAATCTAAATGCTACAGAAGAGTTCTTCAAATATCATGGACACAGAAAAGAACAAATATATCCATACTCAGTCAACCAAGTGCCGTGCCGTGTGGCGTAGGCGATCATTTCTCTCCACAATTCCCTGTCTTTAGACTTGATTATGAGATTCACAGATGACTTTCTTCCTAGCCACACTGACAGCCCATCCAGTAACTTCTCTCTCTGTCTTCCTCCATCTCTTCTTCCCTCATTTTTTCCAGTTGCCACAATGTGTTCCACTTTTCCTCTTCTCAGAAAATGTCCTACAAAGCTCGCTTGTCTGCCTCTGATCTTTGCTGTCATTTGTCTTTTAATTCCACCCTCTCTTAAGACTTCTTCCTTAGTTTTCTTAGCTGTCCATGGTACCTTCAACATCCTTCTTATGAACCACATTTCCATGTCCTCCATTTCTCACTGTACTCTCTTATTCATGGACTGTGCTTCACATCCATAAAACAAAAATGGCTCGATGTAACATTTAAGTGCTCGGAATCTTGTTTCAGAACTCTTGAATCAGAAAGGCCTTACTTTGAACATCAAAAAGACAGAAACTATGGTTATATCTAAGAAACAGAATCCACCAGCATGCAGTATTAAATTAAACGGAACTATTCTAAAGCAGGTGCAGAAATTCAAATACCTTGGAGCAGTAATAACTTCAGATGGGAAATGCAGAACAGAAATTAGGAACAGAATAGGCCAAGCAAAGATTGCATTTCAGAGAATTAGAAACATATTAACCAACACATCCTTATCAATGAATGTTAGAAAACGAGTCCTAAAATGCTATATTGAACCTATCTTGTTATATGGAAGTGAATCATGGACAATAGGCAAGTCTGCACAAAAATCATTGGAAGCAGCAGAAATGTGGTTTATTAGAAGAATGTTGCGAATCCCCTGGACAGCAAAAATAACTAATCAAGAATGTATGAGAAGAGCTGGAGAGACAAAAAACCTTGTCAAAAAGATAAGAGAGAGACAGTGTACTTTCATAGGACATGCAATGAGAAGAGGGGGCATTGAAAATATTATAACAACAGGAAAAATAGAAGGAAGAAGATCAAGAGGAAGACCAAGAGAAATGATACTGGACAGTCTGACGGGATGGTGTGAGAGGAGACCACCAACTGAGCTGATGGCCTGCATGAAGGATCGGATACTCTGGAGAAGCATAATAGCCAACGCCAGTCGGCACGGCACATGATGATGATGATGATGAATCTTGTTTCCATTGATATGGGTCTGTTGCACAAGATGTTTTTCATTTCCTGGAATGTTGACTTGGCCTGAGCACGTCAGCTTTTTATTTCGTTGTGACATTTCCCATCAGCTGATATCCATACTACAAGAACGTAATATTGAAGAAGGTTGGCTAGTAAAGAGGATTAAACAGATAAAGCTGAAAAATATTTTGGACACATTAAACGTCATGAGAATTTAGAGAAGACCGTCTTGGAAGGGTACGTAATTGGAAAAAGAAAGAGAGGAAGACCAAGGCGAAGATGGCTGCAAGGCATCGCTGATAATTTGCAAATGGATGCATCAGCAGCAGGGCATCTTGCTTACAACCGAGAGGCCAACAAAAAAGCTATTAGGGAGGCAAATCACCGAATAATTGCATGCGTTAAGCAGCCCTAATATGTAATTTTTAAAATCAAAGTATCATGTTATCAAACTAATGCAATATAAATGTATTATATTGATTTATTTATATATTTATTTCTAAAATATAGTATTTTAAAAACATGTGTATATATATATATATGCAGAATAACTCCATCATACATGCTTGTTTTTGTAACGGCCATCGGCATGACAAAATTCTTTGAGTCTGGAACCATGTGGAGTGACAGCCGCTCTGATGAAGTTTGTGAGAAATACTGGTGGACTCACCTCCTGTACATTAACAACTTTGTTCGCCCTATTGCTGTGGTTCGTATCTCTGCATTTTTGTTTTGTTCCACAATAATGACACATTTGCTTTAATAGACTATATATGTGCTCTCTTTTTCTTCTCAATAGCTGCACATTTGTGTTAATAAACATTGTACACCAGACCTTCCCATGGGAACAACTGTGTTAAGAACACACTTATCTTAACATACTCTTTGTGAAACAGAGACCATAGATCTGTTTGCTTAAAAACTCTAACCTACTTCTGTAGCCCAGAAACCTGTAGCAATCAACACTAATTGTAACTGTTATTTTTGTAAAATGTAATGTCAGGTTGGTGGACGGTTGGGGGCATGGAGATCGCTGGCAGGGATGAGGAAAATCTGGTGTGAAACCAATGAATCTAGGACGTGACAAGCCTATGGGTCTTTACAACAATGGCTATCAGAATGATGTAAACAAAACAGAGCCAGCAGACTATAGGTGGTGGGGAATGGATATCGTTGAGGCACTCATTGGATTCCTCATTCCAAAGTCGGAGTGTTCTCTGTGAAACCGTCTCGAAGCCGTCTGGCCAGCTAGTGTTGCATGATGGATCTGACATGGAGAAGGGGCTTAAGTACAGCCACCAGAGGCTGGTAAACAAAGTTTTGACCAGGTCAGGCCAGCCTACACCATTGTATTCATGGCAGTCCGAGCAAGACCACAGTCTGCCCTAGCAAGGAAAGGTGCTGAAGTCGGAGGTACCCAGTCAAAAGGCGCATCGCAAAAATCAGAGTACCACGCATCATCGCCAGTGTGCTTGAGAAGAAGAAGCGTACACCAGACCTGTAATGTCATTCATTTGATTAAGTATTTTAAACTGTATCATCATCATGTGGCGTCCGTTCTTTGAAGTTTTCTGTAATGAATCTACACCTCGCTGTTTGTTGATAGTATCTTGACAAACTGCCTAGAGTGTATTTTGTTCGTGTTGCACACCCACAAACACCGCTGTCATCTTTCTGTTGTTTTGTCATGTTCTTATTTTTACATATAATATTTGTCATATGTCTCTAAATTTATCAAGTTCAGTAGTTCAGTGTTCTGGGGTGGGTGTGTGTGTATGTTGGAGAGAAAGGGGGGGGGTGTGAAACGCAGTACTCACACTGAGTAAGAAAACTGTCAGCAACACAAAGCTGACTGCTTTTACCAAGGTTGGCGAACCATAGCTGGCCAAGACTCTATTCTGCCTCGTATTAGTGTCCCAGGAAACAAACAGGAGCCTGCCCAAGTGAACAGGAACCGAAATGGGAAGACAGGCCCAGTCCGAAAAATATACCCAGCTAAACTAAGATGTGTTGGGCTAATAGGCTCATGGCTAGAAGATCATGCAACCAATGTCTTTTTTAGTTCATTTTTCTCGTCCATGTCTTTTCATTTTCAGTTGACTTTTTTTGCTCTTACAGCGTTCGTATGAGTGTTTTATCTTCTGCCCTAGAAATAAATCCCGCATTTCTTTCTGTGAACATTTTATGCATCGCTTGTCCTGTCCATTTACGTAGAACAGTATTAATATTTCTGTGCAATATAATTGTGTTGATATTATATAACACCTGATAACTGTCACATTTCACTCCCTGGTTATTTCTTGGAAAGATGAATTTGTCTAATTCTGCAGATGAGTATTCAGCCGTTAGTATTTTCTTAGTAATTAAAATTTCATATTTTGCTCAGTCATTTCTTTAAGATCTGCTCGTCTCACACAATCCTGATATGCTGATGATTATTCTTTGCATTTCATGCAACATGTTTTCTACATTCCCTGATTTTCACGTGGAAAATGTTCCCAAATTTAAAAAGCACTCTAGTTTGCTGACACGTGGTGTCATCTGACGTTCAACACTCTCTTAGTCGAGTAATGCTGCCTACTCCAGTGGATGACCACTTTACGTCGTTCCTATTATTAGTAACACGCTGAGGAATGATTTGACTAGGGAAAGAATTGCGGTGGTGGTTTCCTTTCGCCTTCCATTAGTTTCTATATGGCTTTGTACACAGCGAGGCAGCAAACGCAACTGTTTTGATCCAATAAAATTCTATGGAGATGTTATAAGAAAATAGACAACCTGATAATTTCTGGACAAAATTCATGGGAAACAGAAGAAGTGGCGAGTGAAATGTATATCAAAGGCTGACAACGCGAAACTCAGAATTAAAACCAAAAATGAGTTAAGTGGAAATGCTGAACAGGCATGAAATGGACAAGTATTATTGATAGACTGACTGATTGGTTGAACTTTATGTTTAAAGCGTCAAGAGCTAGGCACGCAAGATCCGTCTGAAATACTGTCTTTTATCATACAATATTCCCTCAGTTACAGGCATTCTACATTAAAAAATGGCATACAAATATGTAACCGGTATAATTATAATTTATATAAGAAAACTGAAGTAACAAAGTTTAAATGACAGATCTTTATGCGTTTCGTTGATTGTTTGTGAGCGTTAGTCATTGCACATGATCAATGAAACGTCTAATTTCTAAGTTTTATCATGTCTTATCTCCTTTTTTTTCAAGCATCTTTCAGAGACCAGAACGCGAAGAGACAGTTTGATAAAGCTCAGCGACTTCCTTCATACAAGGGCATATCTCCTTGTGTATCCCACCATTCTTAGCGTGAATGTTGTACACTGTCTGGGGGGTATTCGTATAACGTGGCCAGACCATTTGGCCTCTTGTAATGTCATGCTGATGTTACTTCAACTCTTGCCCTGATGGTGTCACTTCTGATTTTGTATAATCTTGTTACACGTAGTATACTCTTAAACATCTCATTTCTATCGTGATGATTTTTTAGCCGTTAATTCCCATGTTTGACATTCATAGCAGAAGGTTTGGAGGAAGATTATGTTGTACTGTGCTCTTTTCGTATCCGTTTAACTTTAATTTTCAGAAATTAAAATATTTTGTAAATTATCAATCAATCACAAAAATGATATTTCCTTTTCAGTGTGGGGGTCATTTCTGGTATCTGGCCGTAGACATGCAGCTTTTCATTCTTATTCCCTTCATGGTTATTCCATTTTACTTGTGAGTATTTTGATGGAACAAAAGAAGTGTTTCAAAATATGATGTCATATTATGTCGAAGCTATGTGATCATATCTCGTCATGTGCGTAGTGGCATCGAAAAGTTTTCTAACTAGTTCTAACAAAATAAGTATAGAACTGCCTTATTCAAATTTGGCCGCCGTCCAATTCGAAATAATCCCTCTAAGAACGTACACAGCTGTGCAAGCCCCTCTTCCACGAGTAGTAACCTTCAGTGTCCTATATACGTCTGTTGTACAGTACAGTCACGGCAAGTACAGTCCGGGAATTTCCAATATCACCTTGTATTTGCGTTCCATCTGTGTAGTATACGAATAATAAATACAATTTATGTCGGGTTTCTAAACTGCCTTAGCTCAATCTCTTCGCTGACCTCTCAGTCACCAAGACTTCTCTCCGACGAATTTTTCAGACAAACCACCAAGTTCAGATTACTATGGCAGATAAAGAGAGATGTTTAGGTCACAAATCTAAAGAGGAGTTATTTGCTTGACTCTTCCTAGAATAGAACAAGGATTAGTGATGATAATAATGATGATGACATCATGAATGGCATTTCATGTAATGATAGCAAGCGTGAAGACGACTAGTAAAGATGATACCATATAGCAAGATCAACAAACCATTACTGGTCGTGTACCATCATGCCAATTACGACCTCTCAGAAGCTTCTGAAAAAAAAGGTTGTTTTTGTTGACAAGAAAAGACTTCGGGTTGGGGGGGGGGGGGGAGACAGGGAGAGAAATTCTGTTTATCGATGTTCTTCAGTCTGAGTTTAAACGTAAAACAGAATCTGCCAGGTTGTCACTTGAGAACGATGTAATAGAAGTGGAAAAGTGGGAAATAATTCCATATAAAAAAGTATCTTCATGACACAATCACAAAAATATAATAATGTATTTACAAGTGGAACAGAATGCGCTATGGCGCTGATTATAAGATCTGGCAATACATTCTTTTAGATACAGATTAATGATACATAAGTCAGTGTTTACAAATTACACATGACTGAGAATATCTGTTATCTTGGTGTGGTTTAGTGAAGGCTTAGATTTCTTCCCGTAAGAATGAATTTTTTCTAACTAGGCATAGCTCTTCATTTATTATAGTTATTTCTGTTTATTTCATAAAGACACGGCAAGACTGGAATTTCCAATCTGTGGCGCTACTGTCAGTCTTCTAACTGTACGTCTCTGTTAGATAACGCAGATAGAATCCTTCGGTCATTTCTTGTCTCTTTCCTACAGGACCACAGCTCTTAAGCCAGCGTCTTTCAGTGTTCATTATTTTTCGGATTATAGAATATTGTTCAGTGCATACACGCAACACTCAATGAAAGCAAGAAAAATGTAGACTGCAATAACCTTACACCTTTACTTTGAAGATAAACTGGGTACTTTCACCAGACGGTTGAGCTACAATAGAACTTCCGTTCTCAGAGCCTCCAGGGTTTAAAAATTTGAAATAAAGGGTTCGCAGGCTTTATTTTTTACTTCCTCTGTTGTTCTTTCTATACTAGGCGTCATTAAAAACGCACCGCTTTATCGAACTGTTGTGAAGCGTGAAATGTTTATACATATGAGCGATTTTCAAGCTCCGAATGCGTGTGAACTTTTCTTTTTACACCTAAGGTAGACACCAAAGGTAGACAGCTAAGGTAGATAGCTGCTTATCATTCGCTTCTGAACTGTACCATTTAAAGAACTGTGGCAACTTTTTGATAGCAAGCTTATGTCAGTAAATGAATGAGAAATGTGAAATCAGTCACTTTGTGTAACTTAGATCTAATGCAACGACTTAGAGCTCAGAACAATAAATCGGTATGTTTTTAATGGCGGACAGTTTATACTATAGTCACAACTCAGAGTAGACATGGGAAGGCGTAGGATAAATGGTTACAGGCAGTGAGCCAAGTAGGTCGACGAAATATTTTAAGTAATTAATTTTATTAACTATCACCAACCTCAGTGACGTAATGTCAGGGCCGTCACATCACCAACCTCAGTGACGTAATGTCAGGGCCGTCACATCACCAACCTCAGTGACGTAATGTCAGGGCCGTCACATCACCAACCTCAGTGACGTAATGTCAGGGCCGTCACATCACCAACCTCAGTGACGTAATGTCAGGGCCGTCACATCACCAACCTCAGTGACGTAATGTGACGCCCGAACACACCCTGGGAGACCAACCGTTTTATCGCCTTCTTGTTTCGAAAATGTCTTTACTGTGCTGATTTTTCCTCTAGAGTTCTTCTGCTTCTTCTTCTTCTTTCTGGAACTGCGAGCTGGTGTTCTTTGTATCGGGTGCGGTGAAGATGAGGCTCAGCATTGTGTCGGAGTGGGAGCGGGTACGGTGATCATTTTTCCATCCCTCATTGGAGCTAACATCCAGGGGGTGGGGGTGGGCAGACTCCACTGTCATGAGGACTACGGCCATCCAAGGCCACTTAGCCAGGCTAGGCTTCTTATTGGGAGAACCAGCGGAGAAGTAGGGCAGGGTCTTGGTCGGCTATGGTTCATCAACCCTGATGCTAGCATGTTCAGCTGTGGGTTTGCTGACCGACAAGTTAGACAGCGTGTTTGCCCCCCACCCCCACTCTAGGCCCTGGTTGCCACATGCTGTACTGAATTTGTATATTGCTTCCCGTGATCTGATTTAGCTTCATAATATTTTCAGTAACATGTACGCTGGACTTGGAAGCTGCATCTTCTTTCTTTTGGTCAACTGGATCACAGCTGGTGTTTTGTCTACAAAGTATAACTGGGCGACGACTTTAGTTCGCTCAGCGTTGGCAGCACTGCTTACTATGGATGAATATCAAATTGAACGTGTGTAAGATGCACTATAGTACTTTGTACAGCTTCATGTTTTGTTGATCGCATTACACACATTTGATCAGATCCTATAGCAAAAAGTATAGAAACGTGGGCACACATTAATTTGCATTCATTATTCTCCAACAAATTTAGCAGGGTGAGATCAACGAGACTTCCGAAGAGTTTTTACTATTTGTCTCAGAATTCTTCTGAAGTCCGTGATTCCAGTCACGGTCATTCTCTAGCTTTTTTTCGTTCTCTCGTGTCTAAAGTGTTTTGTCTACTAATTTTCAAGCTTTCGACTGAACACAGTGTACCAATTTCCTCAGTCTGAGCCTGATTTTGACAAATTAGCGTATTTCATTGTAGACGTTTTTTTTCTTTTTTCTCTCTACCGTCTCCCTCCCTTGCCGCCTCCTAGTGGAAGATCCACATATGAGGTGCCTTTTCAAGTGAATTATATGTCCTAGGCAACCTTTTTTTTGTTGGGGGGGGGGGGGCCTATTTCAGCGATGATGCGTGATTATATATATATATAACAAAAAGTTTCACTACCTTCCATATGACGTAACTTTGCCACTGAGGTTGTGGTTCTGCACTTTTGTTTCTCGTATAGTCTGGCCAGTTTACCTCTTGTGACCTTAACTTAGATCACAAGCTTTAGTGTGCGAACTACTGCTCTGCACCATTTTTGTGTTGCAAGGTTGAGTGAGTCCTTTGGCGCCTGTCTGCTTTTTGGCTTGTCTCCTTTTCGTAATGCACAGAGTAAATGGGATTAAAGAACTTTCTTAATCATATCACACTATGTCCCATCAACTCCTCCTATCAGCTTCTAAGGAAATGCGAGAAACATCGTTTAGATAACGATTATCCTTAAAACTTTCTATATTCATTATAAAATTTGTGATTGCTATTCTGTTTTTAAACGGATTTATACCTTTAGTCTAACCTTAGAGTTTTTGTTCCTTTTATTTATGTTATGCCCTTAACTGACTAAAAGAACACTGCGTCGTGTTAAATACTGATATTACTTGCATTAACCGCTTTAAAATCGATATCCAAATGTTATGAAGCACTAAAGAAAAGTTACCTTTTTTGCTGGCAGAAGTGAAATCCTGTAGCAATAATACTGTGTACTTCTTTTTATTTTCCTTTTTTTTTTTTTGGTTGTATAATGCATAATTTTATAGTTTTAAATGAAAAAGAAAACACATATTCAATGAATCGTAAAAAAATACAGTAAAGTGATTAGAGCACAGTGTTGAAAGGTAGCCTTCGAAAACTCGTAGACAAAATACAAAGAAAGCTTCGTTGTTTACTTTTTTTTAAAATGTATCTAAAAAGTTACATTGTCATTTCGTAAATAACATTTCAGTGACCAGTCAAAATGTAATACGAATCTTTTGTTTTTCCTCAGAAGTCACACCGATGAGTACTATAAGTATTACTACCTGCTCCCTTTTTGTAGACTTGGACCTTATGTTGTTGGCGTTTTGGCTGGCAAATTCTTAGCTGCAACAAACAGGCAATTCAAACTACAATGGGTATGATTCTTATACATTAAAAACAAAGGTGCTGAAATCTCTCTCTACTTCTTCCTTACTACTCTTCTCTCTCTCTCTCTCTCTCTCTCTCTCTCACACACACACACACACACACACACACATAAATATTCACTGCTGAAGACGTAAGAAGCAAAGATCAGCTACCGGCCTTGTTAGACAACATCGTAGAAAAAGAGAAAGGACTTAGTTTATAATAAGAAGACAGAAGTCATGGTAGTCATAGCAAAGAAAGAAACACCAGCAAAATGTAACATCAAAGTAAAAGAGACAGAACTAAAGCAAGTTGACAAATTCAAGTGTTTAAGAACATAATAACACAAGACGAAAGATGTGAAGCCGAAATAAGTGACAGAGTAGCCCAGGCCAAGTCAGCTTTTATGAAAATCAAAAACATTCTGCGCAATAAGGCTCTGTCGATGAACACCAAAAAGAGAGTTATTCAGTGTTACATTGAACCCATATTATTATATTGATGCGAAGCATGAATACTAACATAGAGCACTCAAAATCTATTGGAAGCGGCGGAGATGTGGTACGTAAGAAAAATGATATGAATATCATGGACACTCCATTAAACAAATGAAGAGGTTCTAAACGAGACTGGGCAAAAGATAGAAATTATGGCAAAATTCAGAACGCGGCAGTTCAGATTTGCAGTACATGTTTTTAAGAAGAGTCAAACTGGAATACTTAATAACAACAGGAAAATTGCTGGCGGGGGGAATGGGGGACAGAGGAAGACAAAGAAACAAGATACTTGATGGATTAAAAGAGTGGCACAAACACGGCTTATAGAAAGAGAAAAGGATAGATGGTTGTGGAAATCAATGACAACCAACGCCTGATTGGCATGGACCAGAGAGAGAGGGATGAGCAATATGTTCAGTGCAGCACCTTAACTCTTTCCTGTAAATTAATTTCATCTTTGAAACTATACTATCGTAAAACAATTGCTGCTTTTTTTTCTTTGAAATATTGAAGCTACGAGTATGTGAAATATCTGTGATTTCCTTTTCTCTAGAAAGTGATTTCAGATATTTTTTATAAGCTCTTCATTAATTTAACAATACTTTATAGCCAAGATTATCATAATCTAATATGTAAAATAATACCTCACAGTTTATCCAGACATTCGTATTTTCACATTATTTTCTGTCCTTCAAATTTTACTTTTTTCCGAATACTGCAGTACCTAGTTTGCGATCAAGAAAAATTATCCAAATTCTTGTTCACAAATTCATCTTTCTGCCTCATATTCTAATACAATGGCTTTGAACACATATTGAAATGTCATCAATAAATTATTAAAAGTGAAATCCATTTTAAAAATAATTATTTAACATTTGATTTGCTAAAAGAGAATGAACTCGATGACCATGTTTTCTTCTGGACAAAAGTGGCCAAACCTTGAAATTACCACTTAAAACGAGTGTAGAAAACAGTCAGATTTTCACATTTAGTGAGCCCTCAACATTCTGATCGTTAGCTAGATTTAGTGGATCCAAGGCAGCAGTTATAAAAGCATCAGTGCAGTGATGAAAGTTATGTGAGATGGTCTCCACTGAGACACCAAGACTTCCGAGAAAGAAAATATTGTCAAACTGGAGCCATATGAATTTGTTGCTGATGACTGCAAGACGAAAATAAAGCTTTTTTTTTAATAACAGAGCTTTTGTGAGGTAAAGCAATGAGGAGTTAATTGCATATGGAGTTTTTAAAGAAAATGTTGGGCATGTCGTGAGAATTACAGTAAATCATATATTACAAATTTTTTTTAATCGTTATTTACAATTTCTCAGCATGTGGTTGCCTTGTGCTGGGTTTTTGCTGCTGCAGTGTGTCTGGCAATCATTTTTGGAGATAATGATGTGGTGGGCGCACACCTTGCCCGGGACACAGCAGCACTCTACAACGCTGTCTCAAGGTCGGCCTGGGGTGTTTTTGTCTCCTGGGTCATCATTGCTTGCTGTTTAGGATATGGAGGTGTGTAACACGGTGTCACGCTGTACGAACGTGTTTGCTCGTATTATTGTTTTCTTTGATTTCTGCACACTGTTCATCAGGTTGTCTCACCATTCTCTAACTTTCAGATTGTAAGGTATAGACGTACAGTTTCATAATAACTGAAAAAAAAAACATGATGTCTCCCTTTCATGCTGGGGGAAAAAAAATAATTTGGCAGCTTCTCAAGCACGAAATATGCATCATTACGGTGAAAGCACTCAGTGTGAAAATAAATAAATAAGCAAGGAAATAATCTATGTAAATTTATGTTTGCTTTAGTAACATTACCACATAAGCCAAAATATTTCCACAATTTTTAACTGAAATATTTAAAACAACAACACCAGTTTGGGCACGGTTAATAATTTCAGAAATGCAGATAATACAGTGCAGTAAACTCATTTTGTTCTTACAAAATGAGCAGACTGCCAGAATGTATTCCTGCAAATAAAAAGCAAAACCAGAAACGACTGATTAAAAATACTTCGAGGAGATAACATAGGCGCAGGGCGAAGCTCAGACAGGCTCACCTGAAGAATAAAACGCAGAGTCTATTGGAGATCCACTGCAGCCATTTTTTTTTTAGGAAAGTTACTAAAGTGCGACGATAACGCTACCAGAAATATGCCTGGTGGTAATCTTGGCTCTTGACGGGCCTTAATTTCCTGAGTGTGTGTTCACGGTGCAGATTAGTTCACACACTCCAGTGACAGTGAAATAGGAGAGCAAATTATGTATTTATTATAGATGTATGCATTTATTTAGTTAAGAAAGTTCTACTGTGACGTTATATAAATCAGAAACTTTGATGAACCTGAACCATCAATGACCCTGTCTCCCTCCAACCCCCCCCCCCTTTTTATTTGGTGTTTATAGTAGCATGCTCACCCGGGCTAATGGGACAAGGCTCACCCTGGTTAATTGGATGACTCACCCTGGCTAATGGGACGGGGCTAGTTTGGCTAATGGGATGACTCTTATTCTGGTTAATGGGACAGGGCTCGCCTTGGCTAATAGAATGACTCTTATTCTGGCTAATGGGACAGGGGTCACCCTGGCTAATGGGATGACTCTCACCATAGCTGATGGAGCAGAACTTACTGTGGTCCCTATGGTAGTGTCTGCGAAGATTATATTTTTGATCCACCTTGGATCTTCCGGCAAACCACTGTAATCCACTCTCAGTTCGATACGACACTCATGCTTCAACATCTTCACAGCATCGGCTGCTAAAACCATTCTTGTTTTTCCAGGAAAATGCAACTGCAGCAACATTAACAATACCAAAACAACATAGTGAAAATAAAACTGAAGGCAGGTTCAAGTACCCACGTGACTTATGCAAACTTTCTTTTTTATGCTAAATTTCTCATCACAAACTTTGATTGCCTTAATTCCCTCATATCATAATAAATTTAGTGAAATAAGCACAAGTTTATCTATGAAAATGCTTAAATTCCTTCAGTGATCTTTGTTTTTTTTTTCCAAAACCAAATTTATACAAAACTGTGCAGATTACAAACATTGACTATTGTATTACACCCATTTAAATTTTTTCAGGTCCTGTCAATGCTTTTCTATCCTGGTCTCCATTTGTTGTTTTGGGTCAACTGTCATATATGATGTATCTTATTCATCCTACGGTCCTTATGGTTTTCTATAAGAACCTGGAACAAGTTACCATTTTAACAAATACTTCTATTGTAAGTATACCAGAAGTGTTGAAAATTCAAACTATAGGACAGAAAATGGAAAGTGAAAATGAAAAACAAGTGTAGAGGGCATGTGAGAATGAGGTTGAAAAGCACAACAGATACTGAAGACAGACTCTCATGAGTTATACTCTAGCAGCCTCGGTATAAGCATTTGTCTGTAGTTAATTCCCTTCATTACATTGGCTAAATTATACCTAAAGAGTGGAGTCTTTTTAATACATTTGATGTTTTTAGGACCTTTTCCTGCATGACAGTGAAATGAGAATACCTGAAAAACGGATGGGAAAAATTAATGGCACTTAAAGGTGTGTGATGAAATTTTAGAAAAAGATGAAAGATTAGAGAAGAAAGAAACATGAGAATAAAAATAACAAACAGCAATAAATGAACACTAAAGCTTTTTTTTTAAAATATGAAACACTCTTGGTATCCAAGTGGTGCAATATCTTTTAATGTTGAGAATCTCACATATATATGACATATTTAATGTATATATATATATATATATGCACAGTTCAAAATATACATAAGTTATAATATACAAATAAAATGTATTGATTTTTTTATAGTATCAATAATTACCATATACATCCATGGTACATAATTACATACATAGAAATGGGAACAGGTATGGCATAGAAATGGGAACAGGTATGGTTAAATGATATTGATTAAGTTTCTTTGACTGAGTGTGGGCAACTGTAACAGTGGCACTTCTATTCTCAGCGTTCTTGCTGGTAGCACAGAGTTCACACACCCGCACTGAGATCCCCCCCCCCCTTCAGGAGATGAGATCTGAGCAGTTATAGAGTTGTCCTGAGTGCAGTGACTCCAGCCCCTGAATACTTTAACAAACTGACACACACGTCCATGCTCATTAGAATTTAACTAAGATCTTATAATTTAATATGCACTGATGACTGACTTTTGTTCAGCATATGTTCTATATTTTTTCAAGTAAATGTTTTACTGTACATGTACATAGATTTAAGTCTGTTGAAAATATTTTATTTAAATTCCAGGTCATTCTTTCTTTGGGAGTCATTGTGGCTGTTGCTCTGGTGTCCTTTATTCTGGTGGTCAGCTTTGAATTGCCATTTGTGAGACTGGAAAAGATCTTTCTCCCCAAATGATAAGCATCAATACACTTCAGAGAATGACAGATTAATTTCTTTGGTTATGTGGACAGAAGAATTAAAAGTTAGGCACCTTAAAGCACTGAAAAATTATAAAATGTTAAAACTATTTAAAACAAATGTAAAAGCAGCTTTATTAATTAACAAGCATACAGTGAAAGAGATAAGATCATTTGAGCAAACAACACCTGTCTCATGGGTGATCAGAAAAAGAAGGTGGACATATGTTGGTCATGTGATGAGAAGAAACAATCAGAGGACCCCCAAACAAGCTATCAAGTGGAACACGTAAGCCCGAAGAAAAAGAGGTTGACCACGTGAAAATCTAAAGAGGACGTTATTAAGAGAGACCAGTTCAGTGGGCATAACATCCCTTTATGAGATTGAAAAACTCACCAAAGATGAGAAATCTTGGCAAAATACCATGCAGGCCCTATGTGACGTTTAGCGGCATGGTAAGGATGTAGGATGCAGTGAAAAATTTCAGTTTACACTTTAATCATACAAAAACATGCAGGCTTCATGTATATTTATATACTTGGTTTTATATATATATTTATATCTGGACTGTTCATGTGAAGAATTATAAAAATTGATTTTAAAAATCATGATGCATTCTTGTGACATTCTGTTTGCAAAAATGTGATGATTTAAGAAAACATGTATATTTAAATTTAACAGCTCTGTCCATCTTTGCAAAGACACCTTCACATAAATTTCACATTTTGCAAATTCATCTAGTAGCATTCATACACTTAAAGTAATGGTGATAGGCAAAACTTCTTTCTCTTCACAGGAAAGGATAACAATTCTCTCCCAGCAGAACTTACTCAAAAGTCCAAGTATTCAGCTTCTGTCAACAATTAGTAATAATTCAATGAAATTAGTGATATCAATAGATGTCAAATTATTAGCTGTTATTATGATTTGATAGTGACTGTCATAACATTTTTATCCAATGAGAAACAGATGTTCAACTCATATATTCTATGTGGAACTGGATGAAAATTGAGAAGAAATCTATAATCTCTCCAAAATCCCCTACCATTTGCTGTCAGTTATTAAAAAATTTTCTTTTTAAAATTCAGAGTATAATTAATAAAATTTACATTTTATCTAGAGATCTGTAATAAGCAAGTCAGCTGGCCTACTTAAAAAAAAGAAAACATCATAAAAGAATTATTTATGTTAAAACATGTATCCATCATTTAACATATGTATAAAAGTTGTATTGATTATTTTTTTTTGCGGGGGAGAGAAAGTTGAGGACAACCTTCGTTACAGAATTTTTAGTTTTTGGACCAAGCTAAAAGTTGTAAATATGTTTCTGAGAGTTCACCATGTGGCTGAATAATGAAATAGATCTTAAATCAATTCTGTGAACACCAATTATTTATTGTATATCCAATTTATGAATTCAAGTTGTCATTTTTTAGTTTTTATTTGTCATAACTTGTCAGTGACTAGTTAACCAGAATCTCATTGAAGTGTTGAATATTTAAGTCTTGAAGAAAAATAGCCATGCGTGCATGCAGTGAGTGGAAAAACCTATTTTTACAATGGTGAAGTTTCAGGCTACCTTTTCTTTATATGGCTTGATGATCTGGAAAGTAAACACAGCTGCATGCAGTCTATTTGTAATGCTTCTGATAGCTTCTTCCAGTCTGTCTTCTTCTCTCAGTATGCCATTTAACTCTTTTACTCCAAACCAACACTTTGCAGTGTTGGTAGATCTTGCACATATACAGAAATCAATGCTCTGGTTGATTTTTAGATAGCCTAAACTAAAATAAAATGTATCACATCTTTAACCCAACCCTTTCTTTTAAATCATAGAGTAACTTCCTTGGGTTTCTTTCAACTGAAAAATCTCATCAAAATTTATTATAGCAGAACATGAATATTATTTCAATAGTGAAAGAGTTCAGTTTGAAAATATTCTTTGCTTCACAGGATAAACTGAATTGAAGGATTGTATTGTCCTATATAATCCAGTTTGTAGTCAGTATTGCTTACTGATAACAGTTTAAATTTTATTTTCTATTGTTTTTTTAAACATTTGAGCAATATTCCCTATAACTTTCAGATCTTTTTGTGTTGCCTATTGAATTTTAACCAATGTGTTATAAAGCAAATGACAGATATATTCTTTTACTCACTAGTGTCAGTCATTTAATTAGTGAGATTTTATTTCCGTTGGTTACTTTAATGCTATAAATGATAATGACTGTTTACCAGGGTGTTTCATCAGTCATAGTCAGAATGAGTGCAAAGGTCTTCGGTTTTACAAGAAGTGCAGCCAACACTTAAAACTGGATGAAAATGAAAAGTAAGTGAGGAAGTGACCACAGCCAGGGAAACACAGGAACTGAAATAGGATACACCCAGACCAATAGAAGGGGATTTGGTCATGGTGAAATCACATGGTGGTCAAAAGCCTCCTGTAAGGAAATAAGGGATATGATCATCAGCGAAGTAAGGAATTCAGAGGATGACAAACGGGTCCAGAAGGCAGTTCAACAAGCACAGCAAGGTCAATGGACAACATGGGAGGAAGTCCTGCAGAGATCACTAACATGGAATGACATCTGGAAAATGGCACCCTTGAGGCTCAGCTTCATCATCAGAGCTACTTATGACCTTCTGCCTACAGGCTCCAACCTATACAAATGGGGTGTATCAGACGACACAAGTGCCCTCTCTGTAACAAAAAGCAAACATTGGAATATATGCTGTCAGCATACAGAGGACGGTACACCTGGCGGCACAACAGAGTGCTGCAGGAACTAGTAACCATTGTAGACAGGGCAAAAGACAGAGCATATAACAGCAAAAGAGTTGAGGTCCCACCTAAATACTTCATTGGTGCTGGTACAACACCGAAAATTGAAATCAGGGACATTCCCTTACTGCTAGATGGTGGAAATGACTGGGATATGACAGCGGACCTACCAGGAAAAAGAGAATACCCGACTGCCATCAAGAACACAGGAACGCGACCGGACATTTTAGTGTACTCCATAGAAGAACAGGAACTAATAATGATCGAGCTTATTGTTCCGTATGAAACAAGAACAGAGGAGCAGCATATGTTCAAATGTGAGAAGTACAATGATCTGGTCAAGCAGCTGAGGCAGGAGGCAGGCAAAAGTGATAGCTGTAGAAGTGGGAGCGAGAGGATTCGTAGCAACATCAGCATACGACCTATGTAAGCAATTGGGCATAAAGAGACAAGCAATAGCAATGGCATTGAAAAGTCTTTCAGAAACAGCAGAAAAGGCCTCAGGTTGGCTGTGGAGTATGCGAAATAAAATTTGAGGACATAAATAATTTCGTTTGTCACAACCAATACCAGTCCTCTGTAGCTAAATCGCTAAAGACGCACTTCAAAGTGCAGTGCCAACTGGAAGATCATGGGTTCATTCCCGGGATGAAAACCTACGCTGTGAGGAGGTTCTGAACTATGTGTTACAAGTGAGAAAGAAGTGGAACTTAGTGCAAAGGGATCATAATTATGGAAGAAAGGAATGTTAAGTGTAGCTGAATAGCGAGTTCAAACCATATAGTGCCATGTCCTATATTCCTGAAAGTAGCTGTTCTCATTGTTTTTAATAGAGTGGTTGTTTCTCACTCATAGTTATCAATAGATCTCGGTTCCAAGCCCGAACTTGACAGAACTTCCGCACAGAAGATTAATTTTATTTGTTTATTTGTTTGTTTATTTGTTCGTTTGTTTTGTATTTTCACGTGCTGAAAGAAATATATTTTTATTCACTCAACTCGAAAGTTTATGATTTGGTTTGTGAGACATAAGCAGAACATCTTCCTCAGTCTTTTAATGCCTTTGAAGCCTATATCTAGGCGTATTTTGTCCCCGTTTTTCTTACAAAGATACCAGAAGAGTTAAATGTTTAATTTTCATGCATTTTTCATGTTTTATCTGTTATACTGTTTTGTGTGTCTGGTCCTTGAAAAGAAGACATTTGCCGAAAAGTTGGAATTGTTGGATGTTATTCATTGATGTGTGCTCATCTTACTTTCCTGTCCATTTTCCTTATACTTTCTATACTTTTGTACAACTTGGTTTTTGTGCTTATAACCTTTGATTGAATGCCATATGTTCTTAAGATTCTTGAAGACCGGTGCTGCTTTTTGCAATTCCAATTCTAACTTCCTTTTTGGTGTCACCATCCTGGCCTATGTAGTTGCCAAGGTATGCAATTGATTTACTTCTTGCACATCTGTCCCTTCTACCTGTATTTTTCCATTTTGATTAATGGTAAGTTTCATTATTTTTGTTTTGTCCGTGTTAATTTCAAGTCCTATTTTGCTAGCCAGTGAAGACAGAATATCTGTTTTTTCTTGCATAGAATTCACATTGTTACTGATAAGAGTTATATCATCGGCAAAATCAAGATCTTCTAGTTGGGTTTCATGTACTCATTCAATACCTGTGTTACCTGTGCAGCATTTTTTTCATTATGAAGTATATTGCAATTCCAAAAAAGCAGAGGAGACAGTATACTCTAGAGACTACACAGACATATCCATCGTAGAGGTCCTTAATGATGTTTACAACTTCAGATGGTATTCAGTATAGATTTAAAATTCTATACAATGAATCTCTGTGTATGCTATCAAATGCTTTTTTAAAGTCTATGAAGTTCAGTATTACTGGTTTCTGCTTTTCAATATGTTCTTCAAGCATTATTCTTAGAGTAAAGATCTGGTCAAGACAATTTCTCTCTTTTCGAAATCCTGCTTATTTTTCTCTCATTTCAGTATCCACTATATCCTTAAGTCCATTCAAAATGACCTTGCAAAATACTTTTGACACAACTGATACTAAGATTACTCCTCTCCAGCTATTGCAATCTCTAATGTTGCTTTTTTTTGGGCTATTTTAACAGATTCCTTTTTTTCGATTTAGAAGGGACCTTTTCTTCTTTTCAAATCTTATTAAACATTCTCAGCAGTTGTCTCATGTTGTCACTATTGATAGTTTTTAACATTTCTGGTGTTATTTCATCTTCACCTGCAGCTTTGTTGTTAGCCATTAAATTCACTGCAGTTTCAATTTCATGCAATTTAATTTCATCTAGGTTGACATTTAGTTGTGGGGTTGCTAAGATGGTTTCAATGTTTATCAGTTCTTTTGGGTGTGGTCGATTAAGTATTTCTTGGAAGTGTTCCATCTTTGCTTTTGGTCTTTACTTGATGTTTTGCTAAGGATTGGTCTTTCTTTAGATGTAATAGTACCCGTTAGCCTCTTTTGAATGTTAATAAAGTTTTGCTGTCTCCCGTTTTTGCTGCTTTCTCTGCCTCTTTTGCCATATTGCCTATATATTATCCCTTATAGCTGAACTTTTAAATTTATTGTCTATTTCTTTGTATGCTGCTTTTCGGCAGATCTTTTCCAAGATCTGTTTTTACATTCAACATGTCTAATTTGGCCGCTCTTCTTTCATATATGTACTTCCATGTGTTTTCTGATATCCATGCGTTTCTATTTTTTTTTTTCAGTCCAGCGCTTGCTTTTGCTGCTGTGATTATGGCTGTGCTGTAAGAATTCCATAAATCATCTATACCTATCTCCTCTACTTCATTGGGTGTTGTGGAATGATTGGCAAGTTCCTGATTGAAATTACTGTTCGTATTTTCTTCTTGTAGGCTGTGGCTGTTTATCTTTCTGTGTATTGATTTCTTGTGTTGGCTTTTCAGTTTTAGTTTTATTTTCCCTATACACAGATTGTGATCACTGTTGACATCTGTTCTCCCCCCCCCCCCCCCCATTATGCCCTTACATACGTACAGATGGAAAAAAAATTAAACATGGTCCAGTCTGACCTGAACTATAAGTGTCTAATCTTCGGTGAGCACATTATCTCCATTCACCTCAGAATAAATTAATGGTCGTGGTTCACATGTGAAAGTTACAATTTAAATTATTATTCATTGAAAGCAAGAGAAAACTACTAACTAGAAAAGTCATTTCATCAGTATTGTATTATATCTTCCGTTTCTGTCAGTAATGTTACTGATGATTCTCTCCTGCAGTATATAACTCAGGATCAGAGACGTGAGGTGGCATTTTTCAAAAGGGACCAGGCATGTGGAAACCCATTTTTTCGTAATTAATTGCTATGGTATACTCATCCCCAGAAAATGGGGAGAAAAAAAACAAAGCGAACAGAGTTTTATTTTCATTTATTTCATTAATTTGATCCTCCAATTTGACTCCATAAATAAAACACGTAATAACAAATTTCCGCTTAAGCACAGTGTTATTATGCACATACAAGCAGATGAAAATTTCATTGATTCTTATTTGTACATTCATTTGACTTCTTTCTGTCCTTAGAAAGCAAACTTCTCTATAATAAGATCATACAAGTTCCTTGTTCTCTGAGTTTTTTCTTTAAAGGCAAGAGACTTGCTACACCTGCCGAATCTCCATTTCCGTGTTAAACTGAAAGTATAATAATTCAGTATACCATCTTTCAGTCAGTTTCACATGTTATTTGTGATATTATGATGGCTGAGACACAAAAGTACTTGGTGCAGTACTGCTTTTAATAATCACGGTAACATGAAGATCTCTTATGAAGGCCGTAGCGAGGTATCATCTGTATGGCAGGAATAGCTGCCAGGTCAGTGATATGAACTTCTTTACACAATAATATATAAACTTTCTTCATCTAGATTTTTGAAGAATTTATTTTGAAAAATATCTACAACATATTTTATCTTTTAAAACAGTGTATAAGTGACAACTAATATGAGAAATGTTATTGAAGTAACACTAATATGTCATTGATGCTAATAATTATCTTGATATTGTCACACAAATAAATGAAGATAATCACCATTTTCACCATCGCCTTCAGCATTTGAAGAACCTGGTTGGTAAATTGATGTAGAATTTTCATTTCTTGCAGATTTTTTTTTAATATGCTGCCTTTGGTCCTTCAGTTGGAAGTTCGTAAGTGCTGCAGCATTTCTCATGCCTTGATAACCTGATGTTGACCATTAAAATAGCATGAATAAGTCCCAGTATCCTTTTATTTTTCAGCTTAGACCGGGCACGTTTCACGCTACAATACACCCTCTCTATGTCAGTGTTTAAATGTTGTAGTGTTAGAGTTGAGATGCCACAGTCGCAAAGTTCTTTAAATGGATTACATCCTGAAGCATCTGTGTATTGCTTTACTTCACTACAGAAGACCTCTGTATCTTATTCATTAGTCAAAACTGACTCCGGTTAACTGGTATTCTGCTGCACTAATTAAATCTTCAGAAACACCTAAATATTTAATTACTCCACATACTGAAGACTTCGTTGGTTGAAGCATATTATTTGCAGAGGTAAAGGTAACCTTGTCGTGTCTTAAAGGCACATAGGGATAAAATGTTAGTGCATGTATTTTCTTTGACCTATCGGCAAACTAGAGGGTGATGTGGTCAGCATCACGCCTGGCCGCCTTTCCTTCTCCAACTCCAGAAGTTGGGTATCCAGTTCTACAACTGGGTGACTGGATCGCCCCCGACCGGATTTGAAACTCCCGAATTTCGCCATGAGAGACTAGTGCACTAACCACTTCGCCGCCCAGACCCCCATTATTTGCAGAGAAAGGATGAGTGTTCTCCAAAATTTCCACATTCTCATGAAGATCCTGTTTCAATTGTTTAAATAAAGATAAAAGAAAATCTTGGCACTGGTCTCTTAAAAGTGTTATTCTCAGTTCCTGTAATAATCCCTGCAGTTATTCCTTCGATTTTAAAATTCAGATTAATAACTAAATATGTTTTGGATTTTAAACATTCTTCATTGTTGCGTGACAGTAGGTCAACATTACTTTCTATAAGTACCAGTCTGCTATCTATAATTCTAAAAAAGCAGGATGAGATCTTTCAACACCTTAGCTGTATCAGCAGTCTTGGATTCAAATAATTTGTTCACCTTTTGTACTTCTGTTAAAATAGGATACAAGAATAACAAATAACAAAAAAGGTAGTTTCTCCTTATCTGAATACATTTCAAAGAGGATTTCAGCAGTGCAATTCTTGTCACTTTTTCTTTGTCTTGTAATGACGACTCGTAAGCAGAAACCATTGTTCCAAGATTATCTGCACTACTAGTTGAGTAGATAACCACCTGTTCCAGAATAAGAGTGATAATCGTATTTATATATCGACGAGGGCATTTGTCGCCCTTGTGGGATTGTCTTTTGTTTACTTCAGGGGTAACCTTCCAGGTGTTTCCAGAACTGGCACGTGATGAGAAATCATTTATCAGCGAAAAATGTTGGAATGACTGTTGAGCTGCAGTGAGTCTACGTCTGAATGTGAAGCTGTGTGGATGGATTCATGTTATGGTCGAGAAGATGCGATGTCCCGTCTTAGTTATTGTTGCCTAACTGAAGAGTGTGAAATCCGTTTGTGTGTTTCTGCAATTAAAAGCTTCGGGCTTCTTGGAAGGTACTCAGAAGAACCACGTGAAACTGCTAACCGCAAATAATGGCACAAACATTTTATTAAGATAAGGGACGGAACCTATTCTTCAAGCTTCGTATACATCCCATCATTAATGCTAACTAATGGACTGTAAAAAAAATTAATTAAAATTGTCTAGATTTAATTTAGAACTAGCTAGATTTATAGCTAACATCTGGACTACATTTTTAACTATCTAGGCTGGACCAAAATTATCTAGATGTAGATTATATATATATATATATGTGTGTGTGTGTGTGTGTGTGTGTGTAGCATGGCCTTGTAAGTAATGATTATAGTTGTTATTGTTATTATTTATGAATATGAATATGAAAAAATACTGTAAACAAAATAGTAACATCGAATAGCGACAGAGAAAAGTAGGTAGGAAAGGAAGAGAAAGGTATAAAACTTCCATGACACTAGAACAAGACGCGGACAAAAGTAAACAGTGGAAACAGTGAATAGAAAAAGACTAGACTCAGTGACGCTGAGATACATGTAATACAAATGAAGGACGCCAGAAAGTAGGATGGTCCAGTGATAACAAAGCGGTGACTGGACGTTGACACGTTTAAGCAAAATAGAAAAGATGAATAGAAAAGGCAGATACAATGAAAAGCGAGGACACAATAAAACCTCCGACATGAAAGAGCAAGATAATGTCTTAGGTAAATGACAATTGTATAGACGGAGTTGACACTTTGACACCTGTTCGGTGACGCGTGTTAGGACGCTTTTATGACGGTATTGCACACGTTTTTTAAATAAAGGAGTGACCAACTCGGCCAGCTGACCAATTAAATATTTAGAGGCGTGGCCTATTGGACAATTGACTTACGAGAGATAAATCACGGGGCAGTTTGAATGACGGACAATCAGAACGCTCATGGGAACTAGCGGACATATGAAGGGTGGAGCCAAAATACTTTTTGGTTAATCCGTCAAGCTGAACTTGAAGGTAAAAAGGCAAGCGGAGAGACAGGAGAGAACCAAGAAGTACGGAAGTAGAGGAGAGGAGACAGAGGATGGAGCCCGAAGACAGAAGAACAGACAATCTAGGACGAAGAAGAAGTAGAGGAGAGAGGAGACAGAGGAAGGAGCCCGAAGACAGAAGAACAGACAATCAGGGACGAAGAAGTACGCAAGTACAGGAGAGGACGAAGAAGTACGCAAGTACAGGAGAGAGGAGACAGAGGAGGGGAGCCCGAAGGCGGAGGAACGGACGGTCCGTGAATAGAGACCGGGCCAGACGTCAGAGGAAGGACCATGAGAAGAAATGAGCCCCCAAGAAGAGGAAGTCCAGAGGCTAGCGGACAAGTGAGGGGGTTCGTCGGAACTAGACAGAGAAGAGCAGTAGAAGGAGAAGTAGAGAACACATACCAGAGAGACACGGAGGCGACAGAAACAGAGAAGAACAAGAAAAAGAACGAGGCGTTATAAAGTAGTGTTAGACTGAAGTTGTGATTCAAGTGATTAAAAAGATTTGATACTTTTGGAACTTCGAGTAAAGTGATTTTAGACGAGAAACTAGTTGACCACGTGTTGTAAGCTAATCTTGTCCCCTGTAGTCCACTCAAGGTAATGTAAAATTCAAGTCGTTCATGATGTTTCAGGTCATTCTCAAGTAAACACCTTCAAGTCGTTAGCCCACTTCAAGTGCATGTCTCCCTCACAGCAGTACAGAATTAGATCAGTAAAAAATGTGTTGTCTTAAATATCTCAATAATATTCCGTGGTAGTGGAGCCACTTAGTTTGCTGGATAAAAATCTCAACCATGTTGCCATTTTGTGCTCCATATTCGATTTCAAGTTGAGTCTTATAATGATTCGACACGAGTAGACAGACGCGAGTCTATAAAATCTGTTATAAACGTTATAGCAGAAATGCACGAATTATTAAAATGAAAAGAATGTAGCAGATGAATGCTGCAGTATCAATGTTTTACTATACCTGCTGATATGCTAACTTGCCTATTCGAAGTTTAAAATTTCATCAATCCTTGAGAAGTGTTACGCGTTTTTACATGTTTTAAAAACTGCCTTAAGGTGAGTAAAGACTAGATTCCAAGAGCATATGCCGCAAGAGTTTGCAATGTATGCAGATATTCACATTTGGATCTTTGAGACAGAATATGTCCCTAAGTCGAGTTACTTTTTGTTTCGTACTTAGATGTGACAAACTCTTTGAAAACAATTACTTGTTACATTCTTCCTAGCATATAATGGAAAGGGTACTACATTGGCAGGAACAAGGACTCATAGTAAATGAAAATTGAAAATTCATTAAAATGAAAATCTCGACATTGGCGCTTTCCAATATAAAGTAATTCTTAGAACTGGCGATACATGTGAAAACAAGTAGGTTAAGTTACGAGGGGTGATTGATAAGTTATCGGCATAAGGTACAACGGATTATTTGTGGACAACTTTTTTGGGTTATTTCTCAACATAGTCTCCTTGTAAGTTTATGCACTTAGTTCAGCGATCCTGGAGCATATGGATCCCTTCTTTGTAAAAGTCAGCGTCTTGTGCCAGTAGAAAGTGGTCTATAACATGAATGACGTCATCATCTGAAGCAAATTTGTGACCACTGAGCTTCTTGTTGAGTTTGGTAAACAGGTAATAGTCCGAAGGGGCCAAATCTGGGGAATAAGGAGGATGTTCAAGAAGCTGGAAGCCGCATTCGTGAATGGCAGCCATTGCCACCGCCGACTTGTGAACTGAAGCATTGTCTTGCTGAAAGATGACTCCTGTCGTCAATTTACCTCGACGCTTTTCCTTCAGTTTGACCCACAGTTGCTTCACAAGATTAGAGTAATAGGCCCCGGTGATCGTGCTGCCATTTTGAAGATAGTTTACCAATAGCACACCTTCTGAATCCCAAAAGATGGAAGTCATCACTTTGCCTGCAGACAGAACCACCCTTGTCTTCTTTGGAAATGGGGATCCATGATGTTTCCACTGCTTTGACTGTTCTTTGGTTTCTGGTTGAAAATGATGAACCCAAGTCTCATCCATAGTCACAAATTGCTGAAGAAACTTCTCAGGATCTGCAGAAAAATGGCCAAGATTGTCTTTTGACATATTGAGACGCCGTCGTTTGTGATCAGCTCCAAGAAGTTTTGGGACCCATCGAGCAGAGACCTTTGTCATTTGAAGATCATTGTGAATAATGGCATGAACACGTTCCTGTGAGATGTCCAACTCAGTAGCAACGTACTGCTCAGTTAGTCGTCGATCCTCCATTATCACATCATGGATTCTGCAGGTAGTTTCATCGGTGGTTACCGGTCTTCCTAGACTGGGATCATCTTCCAGACTCTCTCTTCCATGTTTGAACTGAGCTGCCTATTTCTTCACTGTGCTGTAAGAAGGGGCACTCTACCCTAGAGTCTGTACTATATCCTCATGGATCTCCTTCGATGATAAGACCTTGATGCAGAGGTAGCGAATGACCGCTCGATGAGAAATGTTATCCATTTTCTCAATTTCTGCCACCGCTTACGACTTCAATAGCCTGTAAAAAAAATTGGTTGCAGTTAATTTCTTGAAACTTGGTGCTTAATCTTACATTAACCTGATTTACAAATGCACCTAATATCAAATGTGTGTTTCAAGTATTTTTACCTTAGGCCGAGAAGTTATCAATCACCCCTCATAACATTTCGTTTCCAGAAATACGCATTTGCATTACTAGCAGAAGAATTTACAGACTTGTCTGGGGGGAGGGGGAAGTGGACTTCCAGTGGACTTGATTGAACAGAGAAAACTTAAATATTTTGGACATATTAAACGTCATGAGAATTTAGAGAAGATATTCTTGGAAGACATCGTTGATAATCTGCAAATAGGTGCATCAGCTGCAGGGCATCTTGCTTACAACCGACAGGCCTACAGGAGAGCTGTTAGGAATGCAAAGTTTCGCAAAGGACATAAAAATGACTGAAGACTTGATTTTTTTTCCTTTACTTTTATTCCTCCTGTATCAACACAATCTAACTGCCGAAGATCTTTTGTATGAATGCTAGTCGATAAACGCATGTTCTCTGACTTATGTCATATGTTTTTTTTTCATGTAAAAATTGTTTTGACATTACCACTGACAGTACAGCAGTAACAGTGAAAAACTGCTAGCTATCTCGGACAATTCAAGGCAGTGGCAACTAACCGTTAAAGCAGTAACTGTATTCTTCACTGCCATATTCTCAGGAAAATTTTTGAAATGATTTCAAACTAAAAATGTCTTTAATGTAACAACAGAAATTAGCAATATTCAGTCTCAACCTTTAGGCACACGTACTTTAATGGCTGTTTTCAAGAAAAGCTCTTGCGAGATTATTTGGGTTACAGTATGCACCATTTGCATACCGTAAAGGCAGAAAAAAGGCAAAGGACAGGCATTTGTGGAAAACCCTTGCGGAAGCCCCATGTAACCTGGGCACTTAAGGTTCAGAGAGAGATGCACCATCTGCTTCGTTCAAGGAACACTACTGTTATTTGATGAAGACTTGGGTATTTGGCAGAATTTTTTTTTCTCAAAATGAGTGTTATAAGACTTTGTCATATCAAGAAAAATAACTGAATTTGTTTGCTAGTCATAGAATTAGAGCTTTCAAGTGTAGTTATTTATAAACATTTGGAAAGCTTCACACCTTTTTAGTACTAACGATAACTCGTGAAAGCACAGAACAAGCACCGAGAACAAAGTCACTGAAAACTCGTAGATGTATACTTTAATCGAAGTGGTTGATTGATTGATCTTTATTTCAAAAGGGTTAAGAATTGGGCACGCAGGCCCGTCTGACATTCTGCCCTTTATCATACATCTTTCACTCTATTCCAGACATTCTACAAATATGCTGTTCATATAACAAACATAACTAACATTGAAGCTGAGAGACATAAAATAAAATATAACATTTACGTTTCACTCTTAAACATTCACTCAGTACAGAAGTAACTACATACATTATAAATGACTATCTACTAAACAAAATTTTCAGGACTATACAGAAAACAATTAATTGTATTCGGTGTCTGTAAGAGCAGCTTAAGATAACTTTTAAGTTTTATAATTCATGGAGGCGTGTAGTCGACATCAAATAGATACTGGGAAAGCTTGTAGTTGTAGGAAGGAGTATAATTTATATTTTTTATATAGGATGGGAGGGTATTCCAAAGATGAGCAGCAGAATAACTAAAGCTTTTCTTGTAAAGATCAAGTCTAGGTTTTGGAAGACATATGTTGTTCAAGCGTTGGCTGCACTTCGGGCTAAATTTAAACAGGTTCCATAGATAAGGCGGGGCATGCCGTGAAAGAATCTGATGTACTAACTTGGCTTTGTTGAAGAGGAACCTGTTCTTAAGGGGTAGTATTTTGATACGTTTGTGATGATTAGTTGTTTGTGCTTGATCTTTGTCACTAATGAACTTTACTGCTCGCTTTTGGAGAGAGCAAAGCCTCTTTGTATTTGACACTGAGCAACCATCCCAAACTGTTGAGCAATAGTCTAAATGTGTTTGTATATGAGCTATGTAGTATGTCTTCCTAGTGTCTTGATCTATGAAGTGCTTAATTTTAGCTAATTGGTATACTTTTTGTGCGATGAGTTTTGTTAGACATTGCACATGAGAGTTCCAGGTCAGATGTTTGTCAATAATAAGACCTAGTGTTTTGTGCTCGCTAACGTTTTCTATCTGTGATGTTTCTGTACAGAGCCGAAGTGTTGTTTTGTTGCGTTTTGTAGTTTCTGTCTTGTTGTTATGAGCATTGATTTTGTTTTATCGGTGTTTATAATCATGCCATTATTTTTGCTCCATCCAATTAAATTGTATAACTCGACCTGAAGAGTTGATTCTAGATTAACACAATCGTAGTCACTGGTGTAGACTGTGCAATCATCGGCAAAAAGGTCACAAGAAGAGTGTTTAAGATGAAGTGGAAGATCATTGATATAGATGGGATACAGATGAGAGTCCCACGATCTAAAGTGTCGCACTGTATAAGTTGTTTACAACTTAGAGTCTGCAATTATGGGATATTTGTTTTGATCTTGAAGTTAGATGGCAGAATATGTATATATAAAGCGTGCTTGTCATGTTTCTTACCATGTTCTAAGTTTTCGGAGGTGATATCACAACGCACCGCTCACCATTTTACAGGTGGATTATTTGAGGGATGACGGTAGCGTGAACATAATTCGATGCATTTGTGGGAAAAACATCTTCGCTATCGATTTTAGTCCTCGTCAGGGGCTAAGGCGCTGTCCGTTCTGGCAATCAGCGAACCATGGCTGACATGCTAACGTCTGGACTGACGAACCATAACTGACCATGACCCTGTCCCACCTTCTCTCTTGGTAGCCCTAGTAAAAGCTGTATATCCTGGCTAACGCAATAGTCCCCATGCTAAAGAAGTACTGCACACCTGCTTTTAAGCTGCACTCAGGACTGAAAAAATAGCTGTTATAACCCGTTGTTAAGCCAACACGAAGCTTTGCCTTGGAACCTTCACAGCAAACAGCACAGTCTTGCAATTCCACTGAGATGGAAGACAAGAGAAGTTCTCATTATTTTATACAATAATTCATTACTATCTATATTATATAAAGTTATAATAATTATGCTAAATATTCTGACCGTAACTTCACGCTATGAAGCACCATAACGTAGCAAAATAACATGCATCCTATACGTAAATAGAAAAGCAAAGACGCAAAGAGACAGGATGGTTGGCTGATAAAATAGAGCAGGATACGTTATGCAGTCAGGCAGAGGTGAAAATATATTGAGGCTGAGAGACAGTTAACTAGTCTCTGAATGTTATTTTAGATATGGCAGATGTGGCGATACTCTAACGCTGAATAACTTTGTGTTATATTTCAGCTCCCAGTCTGATTTTTTTTCTGTTTAATAAACATTAATCATTGTAGTCTTCCTTACTGTCTCTTGCTGATTCTGTAATGAATTAATCTATGTGTGCAGTAATCATTTTCCCAACATAGCGCATAAATCAAGTGTAACTTAATAGTTGCTTGAGAGTGGTGGATTAGTGTACAAAATTCCTATCCTATTCATCTCAGTAGCAACTGACAACCATAAATATTCTTTAAAAAATTAATGTATGGTTCGAAAGTGACTAACATGATGATCTGAAAGATAAAGCCAAATAATTTTTTTTTTAACCATATGCTAATTGTAAAATTTGAGGATCGGTGACTCATTCATTTCTATCTTTCCCAGTCACAGGCGTTTGGTCAGTAATAGCAAGTATACTGTGACCTATACGATCTTAAGGCGAGAAGTACAAAAATTGTTGTGAGTTTGGATTGTTTCCTACCTGGAGTACTGCAACGTTTACCTAGTGCTTTGGGTTACTATCACGAATTTCAGTGATCTTTTAAATAACTTGTATGGCGCTGTGTGATCATTGTCATGAATTATAACTATTTAATACGTTCTCCTGCCTCTATGATGTGTTCTTAATATCATACCACTTTAATATTACGTCATGGCCAATGAGATTAGAACTGGCGTAATTCCTACGGTTTTGCTTCTTTTTTTGAGATGAGTATTATTTGGGCCTTCTCCGCAGTTTAAAAACTTTCTTCTTCCCAGAAATGACACACCTGTAAGATCTTCACCATCGTATGTTGCCTACAAATTTAAATCCGCAATTACGGGGATATTTTTAAAAAAATTAAATGATATATTTATAAAACTGGTTAATGTGCCCTCAATATTTATTGCAATGTTAAACAGTGTCTTCCTAAATTAAAATGCTTTCAATATTTTCATTATAATATTTTTAACAAACTTTTCACGAAAAAGAGACATTAATTTTAAAATTAGCCAGTAACTACGGATGAGTGCACCTCTACACTCGCGTCAGTGAAACTAAATGGAAATTAAAGTAAAATTAAAATTTCTTTATTTATTTCCTTTCTTTCTTTTTCAAATTCTGAAAACCCGTAGTCATGTTAAAGACGTTTGGCAGGCTGCAAGTATCCTTCGAATAAATATTTGAAATGCACGTTGTACTGGGACAAACTGCCTTCGTCGTTGCCGTTGATGTTTAGTGCCACTTATTTAATTTTGTGTTAATTAATTCTTCGACTAGATTAGTTTTATCTAATATCCGCACATTATAAAGAATATGACACTTTAATGATATTAGTTATTGTAAAACATGTAAACGCTGTAACATTTTACCAAGGGCAATGGTCAAGATGACCTCTGATAACCGGATTACGGTAGTCATATAACTCACGGAAAAAAGTAAGTGTGCAGTAGTATCAAGCGCACCAATCACGTTGTCATGAGTGAAATTAAATCAAATTTGGCACAAAGTTTTGTCTGAGTGTTGTCTACTTCCCCGTGCTGATCGAAGTTGATCGCAATATTCAAGGGGAGATAACTACAGCTCCAGTTAAATCACGTGCAGTGATCCATTATTGGTTACTGACCACGGATAAAATGAGAGAAAGTGTGTAATTCTGTTCTCATAGATCTCTTCACGTAATCGTTGAAGAAAAGAGTAGTGGAATTCCAACATAAACATCTTTTTTCACCATGCAAAGACTGAACAAACATCAGCGAGAAATAGCTGTTGGGATGTTAATTGTTGGATCAACAGTAGCATCTGTATCTCAACATTTTAATGTTCACAGAAACACAACATCACTCCTTCAAAACCGTTTTAACCAAAATGGTTCCGTTGCTGACCGCCATAGAAGCGGTAGACCACGAGTTACCACCCTTGCACAAGACCGCTACGTCCACCTCATGCACCTTCGTAACAAGTTTCCCCAGGCAGCATGGGCCGCCAGGTTTAAGATGTGGGTCGGGCAGGACAGTACGCAACAGACTCAGAGAGGTAAATCTCTTACCTCATAGACCTGCAGTTAGACCAGTACTGACAGTTCGCCACAGACAAACCCGCTTGACCTGGGCCAGGCCTTTCATTAATGGAAACGGATCCTATTCACTGATGAGTCCAGATTCTGTCTGCAAGGCCATGATGGGCGTGCTGTAGTGTACAGACGAAGAGGAAACTGTGTATTAGAGGTGGATAGGAGGAGAGGAGGCAATGTAATGGTTTGGGGAGGAATTTCCTATGGTGGCCGAACAAACCTAGTCTTCCTTGATGGCAACCTTACATGTTTATGATATAGGGACGAAATCATTACACGCCGCGTAATGCCTTTTCTGGATGAACAAGGCGTGATACTGCAACAGGATAACGCTCGTCCACATGTCGCACGTGTGGTCAGTGACCACTTTCAGCAGCACCAGATTACTGTCTTGCCATGGCCAGTAGTTTCACCGGACCTGTCACCTATCGAGCACATTTGAGATGGACTGGAATACAGGTTGCGAAGACGACACAATCGTTCTGGAAACCGCCAAGAATTAGCCCAAGCGTTGCAAGAAGAATGGAATAACATGTCTCAACAACTGATACAACGTGTCATTGGTTCGATGAGAAGACGGTGTCAAGCAGTGATAACTGCCCGATGAGGACACACGCGATATTGAAACACTGATTTTCTTTTCTTGGGGTGGTGAGCCACATTAGGTGAGCTTTTTTTCACTTTTTAGTGACATGTGACTGGCTTGAAAGTTACCATTTTCTCTTATTGGGTAATCAAACATAATGTGTGCCAAATGTTATTTCAATCATCACCTGAGCACGTTCATAGTGCTTTTTTAAAGCATTGCACACTTACTTTTTCCGTGAGTAAAATAAAGGCCCTATTATGTTTTCTGATCTAAGACCAAGCCTATCTACTGTAGCTACCTGATGTTAAATCGGATTAGTCAGCGAGTCCAGCGATGAATGCAGTGGTTTGTTGATCGACCTTTTTGGACCATCCATACCCAGCTACAAATAGGGAAATTCTTATTATTATTATCACTTGACTACAGTGAGAGATGAGGAGTTCAAGCGAAATATCAGACAAATGACTATCACCTTCCGTCTATTATAATCCACTGTGACTCTCTGGTACAATATTACAATACAGTTGCCAAGCAACGATTTGTTCTAACTTCCAATGCGTAGGTGTAGAAATATTTTTGTATGTTCGATTGATAATCCATTGTTCAGGATTACATGCTCTTTGTACTTTTAGAACCTGACTATGGATTAAAATTAAAATCTGTCATTTAACAAATGTATATTTCAGTAGGATACTGCTACCCGCTGCTGCTAAAACGATGATGTTGCCAAGCAGAAAGCGTCCTCTCCTGCTTATCGCTCTATGTACTGTGTTAGGTAAAACATAATCATTCTCCTGATATTGCCTTCTGTATATTTTGTATCAGTTTATAAAAGGGTCATTGTTTTATACGATTATTTTTTTCCGCTCGCGTCAGAAGGAACAAATTTTCTGTCTCTACATCTGAAAGGAATTTTGCAAATAAAGACTACATGAGAAAATTAATTATATTAAGAATCACTCAAGAAACTGATTCGTGTATCTGTACCTTGTCTAAACAAGACAGTTAAGATGGATACTTCTATGGATGCATCTCTCAAAACAGACATAGTATGAGGAAGCTGGACGACATTATGACTTATATATACCGTGGAGACAAGAAAGAATAAATCTTTTTTTTAAAATCATTTACATATTCATAGATAGAAAACAGGGGAACAGACAGAAGGACAGCCAACAGAGAGAATTAGAAATGAATGAAGAAAAGATAAGTAAATCCCTTTTTAAAAATTAAATTACACATTTTTTTCAGACTTTTGTTGTTGTTGTTGTTGTTGTTGTATTCAGATCAACTGACATTATTTCAGCATCAGTTCTAATTGACTTGCATTTATTTGAAATAAAATACATTATTAAATTATTGTTTTAGTAACCACTTTAAAATATATATAGTTTCAGGTGAAAGAGAAGAGAATGTCACGGGAGAATTCTTCAACTCGGACGATGTACCAGCAAGAAGTGACATGAAAACTAGCACGTTCACAACGGAAGTCCCACATTCAACACGTGCTGAGGCTTTAACAGTCCATGCGACGCCTTTCAACTCGACTAAAGATATTAAGTCTGACAAACAATATGCACTCTTCAATGGTAACGTAGGAGTGCCTGCAAAAGATTCCTTATTTGATGAACTTTCGAAAGTGGGGAATATATTGCAAAGATTCACCACAAACCTTTCTTCCAATGAAACTTCACATGGCATTATGGTTTCAAAGTTAGATGACAGGTTACCAGGAATCACAGCAGAAGAATCTTCACATGACATTTCACTCAGCGCTGTTCTTTCGACTCTGGGAAGCATATTGCCTAGACTCACCGCGAAAGATTCCTCTAATAAAATTTCACTTCCTGACATACTTTCAACATTGGGAAATGTATTACCAGGAATCACCACAGAACATTCTTCCAATAAAGTTTCACTTAGCGACATACTTTCGAGCCTGGGGATTAAATTACCAGACATGTTACCACTAATATCGGTCTTTCTCCCCAAGACAAAGTGTCAGTCTGACCTAATGTACGCTGTATTATCGGCGGTGTCTGGTGAGCGCTGGGCGCTACAAAGTAAGTCGGTGATCATAGATTAATGGTTATAGCAGAGATTAGGTGAGAAAATAGCTTAATTACCAGGGAAATGTTAGAACGCCGTGTAATATTAAACGAGATATGACAGATTTCAAAGACACGCAGCCACACACTTTTTATTCCTACTTCATCTCTCCACAAGGAAAAAAACCCCTCCAAATATCACACACCTGAACTAAACACATAAATATGACGTACACAGACAAAAATATTAAACGGCATGTTCTTTTTAACTCTCAGATTATAACAGCAGTGATGAAAAAAAAACAACAGACTGAGGTGGCTTGGGCATCTAAAGAGAATGGAGGAAGATAGATAAACAAAGATGACCTGTACAGAAAGGGGACAGACAAAGAGATACAACTAGACAGCAATGGCGAGACAATCTAGAAGAAGATATATGCGTTCTTGGAATCGACAACTGGCAAAACAAAAAAAAAAAGATCAAGATCAGAGATGAATGGAGACGTCTTGCCTCAAGTAGCAGGCCTCAGTGGCTGGGAAAGCTGCTCAATCCTTCAGGTGCTCAAAGAAGATGTCCGTTTTAATTATTTAAATAGCTACAAGAAAGCAAACAAATATGCAGGAAATTCTCTACTACAGAGAGCGGTATAACAACACAACTCCTTCAGATCATCAGAGGAAGTACCCCCCCCCTCAGATAAGTGTTTCGGCCCTATTAAACTCCTGACATTCTAAAGGGGTGGGCCCCTCGGGGTCATGACTCCCAGAGGTCATGTGAGTTGTTGCTTTTTTTTTGTCCCGTAATTGAGTTGGCACTGCACTTTGAAGTGCGTCTTTAGCGATTTAGCTACGGAGGACTGGTATTAGTTGAGGCAAACGACATTTATATTCTCAGTGCTTGTTTCGCATACTCCACAGCCAACATGAAGCCTTTTCTGCTGTTTCTGAAAGGCTTTTCAATGCCATTGCTCTTGGTTGTCCCCTTATGCCCAGTTGCTTACATAGGTCGCATGCTGATGTTGCTACGAATCCTCTCGCTCCCACTTCTACGGCTATCACTTTTGTCCTGACTCCTGCCCCCTGCCTCAGTTGCTTGTCCAGGTCATTGTACTTCTCACATTTGAATAGATGTTGCTCCTCTATTCTTGTTTAACTTTTTCAACTATGTTTTAACGTAAATGTGGAACTCAGTCAAGGCAAGAACTTATGTGCAATAAAAACACAGTCGTTAAAACATAACAAGACCAGCTACTAACATTATCTCTACATGTATTTACGTAAGTAAATGTCTATGACTGCCTTTTGTTCAGAATTAAATAAATATAAATAGGAGATGTTTTTACATTCATGATCAAATGTCATACTATACATTTATTTGGATTGTACGAGGTAGCTATTGGAGATAGCATTTAAAAGCAAGTAACTAAGACAATAATTGTCGCTGCTGCTTTCATTGTTACAAACATTTTTTAGTTCCATTATGGTCTCCTGGTGAAACTCTACTTTCATTTCACCTGCAGCATTAATCAAATATACTTTCTTTGTTGTTTAATCCACCACGGCATAAACACGACAAAAACCAGCCTCATCTAATTTTATTTAGTTCAGAAAACCACCGAACAACCCTTTCTTTTAGAACGGTAGAGGAGAAAAGGAAACACAGCGATATTAAAAAAACGGTACTTTTGTACTACAATTTCATTTGTTTCAGTGTACATGGATTGCGTTCTTGTAGCTCCCCCTTTTTTTGTGCCAAGTGCTATCAATTTTTTTTTCATAATCTCGTTTAGTGTTCGATTCTTGGGGGAAGCCATACAGTCTTCTGCGGCTTACAGCGCTTCAGACAGTAGGTGACTACAACCAGTGCAGAAACACGACAGCGCCATCTAAGGAAGTATCTAGGCCTGCTCGCTACAGAGGAAATTACTGTGTTGTATCAGTTGGTCCAGCTGCTTTGGTAATTTAACATAACGCTTCATTGTGTCTAAAATATATTTCGCATCAGCTTTCGCTCCCTCCCTCCGTTGTTTGTGCTAGAAGCACCTAAGAGGCTGGGAACCAAACTTAACTCACCAAGTCCAAGAACTTAATATGTCCCCTGTGAATTATTATTTTTATTAATCGAACCTCGCGTTTTATATGACATTTTTACTATGATATATAGTGTGATTATTCGTATTTGCGTAAACTATAAATGCAATGTGTTTGTAGAACATGATACTTCAAAACCATCACTTTTAGTAGGTTCATTTACGAAAATAAACGAAAAAGAAAGCGTTTTGTTCGCTTCAAACTGAAGTGTCTTAAACTGATTTAAATTTACTTGCATAATCTTTATATATCAGTTTTAATCTTTTCATGCAGTTAAGTTTCTTCTTCTTCTTCTTCGTTCGCATTGTTTGTCTATACCTGCAGTCCTGTCTCTTGGATAAATTTCACTGTTTTTTTGTAATTCATGTATGGGACTGTAGAGCTTATCTTCTTTAGTGGTTTCACTGGACCAGTAATTATTTCTCAGTGTTTCATAGTTGGTGCATTTCTGGAGGATATGTTCCACAGTTTGGGGCACCTGGGCACATGTACATAGATTAGTAGTGCCAACCTTAAACTTTTATGCATATGACTTCGGAGTCGGGTGTGTCCTGTTCGGATACGGAAGATGGTGACTTTTTCCTTTCTGTTTAATGCAGTTAAGCAATATCCATGCTTTTTTTAAAGGTCGTCTGTGGCGTAGTGGTTAGTGTACTAGTCTCTCATGGCAAAGGTCGGGGGTTCGAATCTAACCCTAGGGGCCCCCCCCCCAGGTCATCCAGCTGTAAAAATGGATACCCGACTTCTTCTGGAGTTTGGGAAGGAAAGGCGCCCAGGCATGATGCTGACCACATCACCTTCTAGTGTGCCGATTCTTATATATATATATTCTTATATCCTTCCCGTGCCGTTAAACGTCACATAGGGCTCGCAAAGTAGTTCGCCAATTTTTCCTGTCTTCGGCGAGTCTTTCAACCTCATCAAAGGATTTTATGCCTGTTAATTTGGCCTCTCTTAACTCTTTGGGTATTTGGACACGCGTCCTGCGTGGTTGTATCCCTATTACGAACTACTTATAGACGCGAGGCGCGATGATGGTTTGTAGCTCTCTAATTTTGAAAATAATCAAAGTATCTTAAAACCAGCAGTTGACTTCCTTCCGGAATTCAGTTGTCCACATTAAGCGCGTGGTTTGAGCAGAAAACAGAGCGATTCTTTGTTCATTTAAAGCGAGTTTTTCAAAGTTTATCGTCGCTAGGCCTTTGTTTATCAACAAATATGGCTTCCAGTGCTAGTTTCTTTCGTCCAGAGCAGCATATTTCTGTATTACAAGCTCATAATTTAATTTAAAATTGTCTAGACTGTGGTGTAGAGAATATAGTAGTAGAAATGGTAAATGTTCGGCCGAGCCACGTGGCAGTGATTGAAAGAATTTTTCGTGTTTTTTTTGGTCCAGCAGCAAAATGTGTTAGAAGGGTAGCTGGTGATACTACTTCTCAGCTTTTTGCTAGTACTAGCTGTAATATCACAATAAGTAATGCTGGAGATTGTGTAATTTAAAAAATTAAATGTTGTAGAATGGTTCAAATTTAAAAAAAAAACAAAAACCAAAACACAATGGCCTGTTTTCTGGTAAATATTAGTCAACGACCGCCCACTTATTTTCATGTAAATATTACCTACCCACTTGGTGTTTTTAGTTTGCTGTGAATGCATAACTAGTGCATATTTTCATGTAAATTTTGTAAGATATGTTAAAGAACAGGTGTTTGTGTACATTTTTATTCATTATGGAATGATATGACCAACTACAGTGGATTAACTTGATGGGTAAGTGACAAAAAATTTATTTTATTACTTCATTTTCCATTCTTTCTTCTCAGTTCTTAGCTCTTTTTTGTTGTTGTATACTAACAAAATGGTAAAAATTTTATTTGAAAAACAAAATACATTTTTTCTTCTTCAAAATAAGGTAGAATACTTCATACTACAGATCAGATTATGCCTTTGTCATTCTTTTAAATGTGACAACCATCCCATTTCACATTGTGAAATTTACCCCCCTTGGTCTTTTGAGGGAAACACACCCAGTATACAAAGAGTTAATAATGTCCTCTTCAGAGTTTCACGCTGTCTGCCTCTTTTTCTTCGGCCTGTTGTGTTCCACTTGATAGCTTGTTTTGGGATTCTCTGATCATTTCTTCTCATCAAGTGACCAACATATGTCCATCCCCTTTTCCTGATCACCCATGAGACTGGTTGTTGTTCAGTCATCTGACTTACCTCTGCATTGTTCTTGAATTCATTCCACTTGATGCCGAGTATTTTCCTTAGGCATTTGTTTTCAAAAGAGTCTAATTTCTTTTCTATTTCTTTAGTTGTTTTCCAGCTTTCGCATGCATAAATGAGGGTGGATATTACATTTCAATTGAATAGTCTTAACTTGGTTTTTGTGCTTATAACCTTTGAATTCCATATTTTCTCAAGATTCTTGAAGATTGACGCTGCTTTTGCAATTCTGATCCTAACTTCCTTTCTAGTGTCACCATCCTGGTCTATGTAGCTGCCAAGGTATGCAAATTGATTGACTTCTTCAATATCTGTCCCTTCTATGTGTATTTTTCCATTTTGATTGAGAGGAATTTTCATTATTTTTGTTTTGTCCTTGTTAATTTCAAGTCCTATTTTGCTAGCCAGTGAAGACAGGCTATCTGTTTTTTCTTGCATGGAATTCTCATTGTTGCTGATAAGAGTTATGTCATCAGCAAAATCAAGATCTTCTAGTTGGGTCCCATGTACCCAGTCAATACCTGTGTTACATGTGCAGCATTTTTTCATTATGAAGTCTATTGTAATCCCAAAAAGTAAAGGAGACAGTATACATCCTTGTTTCACGCCTGTTTCAATCTGGAACCATTCACTCATCCCTTCTTCTGTCTTGACTGCACAACCATATCCATTGTATAAGTCCTTAATGATGTTGACAATTTTAGATGGTATTCCATATAGACATAAAATTCTCCATAATGAATCTCTGTGTATACTATCAAATGCCTTTTTAAAATCTATGAAATTCAGTAATAATGGTTTCTGCTTTTCAATATGTTCTTCAAGTATTATTCTTAGAGTAAAGATCTGGTCGAGACAGCTTCTCCCTTTTCGAAATCCTGCTTGTTCAGTGTGCCGATAGGTCAAGGAAAATATGGGCACTAACACTTTATCCCTATGTGCCTCTAAGAGTTACCTTTTTTATACTTTTAAAATTTCATTTTTTCCCGCTCATGAATCAGATAAGATAAACCTCGAAGTTCATACTTTTTATACCTGTATCCCGTGAACTAAAGATATTCAAGAACAAGACAAGGAAACATCTTCAGTTTTGGACATCAGTATATCCTACACCTGGGAAACAAAATTTTCTTTTTTTTTTTGTTGAAGATTATGTCTAACCAATTAGAAATATATCAGCTTTTGACTGTACAGCCACTTAATCACGCGACAAATAATCACAAGATACATTCTCACGCTATACTTAACAACGCGACACACAATCACATAATACATTCTCACGCGACGCATAATCGCATGATATATTCTCACGCTACACTTAACCACGCGACACATAATCGCCTAATACATTCTCACGCTACACTTAAAAACGCGACACACAATCACATAATACACTCTCACACGATACATAATCACATAATACATTCTCACGCGACACATAATCACATAATACATTATCACGCTACACTTAATCACTGACATGTAATCACTAAGGGTAGGGTTAGGTTAGGGGTACGGTAGGGTTTAGCGCATGCTTTAAATGAGTAAAGTCAGTGATTAAATGCCGAATGATAATGTGTTACAAGCTTCTATATTCATAAATATTCCTTTCAGTTTGAACTAACATGACTCTTTGGATGTGGTGAAACCATTTAGACATTTCTTAATCACAGAAAATTGGAACTAAAAATCTACATTGCTCATTAACTGCAATGGTTCCCAAAGTTTTTCAGTTTTCGGTTCACCGTATCCCTAGCAATCCCATCCCAACCCCCATCCCCCATCTTTTTTTTCGCTCAATTTCTTTTGAGGACTCCTGCCGCCCCGTTCTCTTTAATCTCATCCTGAATCGTGGATTTTCCAAGTGGCTTAGGTGGGGGGGGGGGGGGGGGTCATGACTGACTCTAGGAACCGCTGGTTTACTGTAGAAATTGACCGAAGCGCTCTATTACACTTCAGTCAATCAGTCATTTACATGTCCCTTGCGGAACTTTGCCTCCCCAACAGCTCACCTGTAGGCCTCTCGGTTGTAAGCAAGATGCCCTGCTACAAATGCGTTCATTCGCAGGTCATCAATGATGTCTTGCAGCCATCTTCGCCTTGGTCTTCCTCTCTTTATTTTTCCCATTATCTACCCTTCTACACTTCTCTAAATTATCATGACGTTTAATGTCTCCAAAACATTTGTTTTCTCTATTTAATCTTTCTTACTAGCCAACCTTCTTCAATATTAAGTTCTTATAGTATGGATGTATTTGTTATTACACTTCTTCTTCGTTCGCACTTCTTCTTCTTCTTCGTTCGCATGTTATTACACTTAATTATATTAATTTTATTACTTGTATTAATTTTCATAATCATAAATTTATCTCGCAACGACAAAACAAAAACAAAGTCATGCATAAATTAATGATGGACTTGGAAAAAATAATATTAGCTTCTGAGATTTGATAGAGTGTTTTTCAACCTGTCTATCTATATCGGTACATTGGCATTTGAAGATTATGTTTATTCTGCACTAGGAAATATTTTTGTAATAGATGTCATTCTGTAATGTAACACATGTACACATACCTAGTGCAGAATGAGCACAATCTTCAGATGCCAATTTACCGATGTAGGTAGACGGGGTGAAAAACACTGTCAAATCTCAGAAGCTAAAATTATTTTTTCCAAGTCCACCATACATGACTTTTTTGTTTGTCTTTGAAAAATATACAAAATACGAGAGTGATCAATTTGAAAACCTTGCAATTTTTTTCTCAATAACTCATTGACGCAAAAATCCCGTATAACTTCATCATTTTTCTACATAGTCACCCTTATGTTCCATGTCATTTTTCCAAGGCGTTCAAAATGTACGGATTTCTGTATGAAAGGGGAAAAAAATCTTATTATCAAGTAAGCAGTCACTCATTGCATCATCTCTTCTTCTGACCTGAAAATCTTTCTGCCCACTGCCACTTTACGTGGTTCAAAGATGATAGTGGACCCAAGATTCATCTCCAGTAACAATCCTCGCCAGGGACCCTTCACCTTTTGTTTCAGATCACCATGGAAGTTAATGGCAGTCGTAAACACACCGTTCTCTTAGCTCTGAATTCAGCTGCGATGGCACCCACCTTGCTGACACTTTACTGAACTTGAGCTCATCGTCGACGATATGGTGTACTGAACCATTGTTGATACTACAGTACTGCAGCTATTTCATTCACCGTCACTCAATGATTTTCTATCACGAAAGCTTTCATCTTCCGCGATATACTCTGGCGTCACTAGCAGGAGTGTCTGGCCAGGACCAGGAGAGTCAAAACTCAGGCCACCTCGGAACCTCCAGCTCCACTTGCTGAAATGACAGACACGCATCACCGTATTAAGTCTTTACTCGCCGACGAACTTCGACAGACTTTACACCTTGACTTCTCAAAACACAGATGACAGAATGTCACTCAACTTTCATGCAGGACTCTAGAGATCAGCCATCTTTACACTGCTACTATGACGTCATGTAGCTTGTTGGCATCATGCGTGACGTTCATTGTGTCACTAGTAACGAAGCTGTCAACTTACTTGACGATGGGATGGTGTTTAGAGTTTCTACCCTAATTTTAAGGTTTTTATTTGAATCACTCTCGTATTTTAAAAAATGGACAAGAAATTGAGACTGAAAATCTTACTCTCACCAGTTTCACCTCATAATTTGCCTATTTCTACTTCCCTCATTTCTTGGAGAGTAAAATACCTCAGTGTTAGTACACGATGTTAAGAACATACAAAATCAGCACAAAATTGTTTTCTTATAAGCAAGAATTTTAATAAATATTTTTATGGTCACAAAGGGAAACCAAGTTGAAGGCAGATCCGTTTTCCAGTTGGAGTTTGGAACTTGTTTGCCGGATACTTGTTCGGAGCAGGAAATCACACATGTATCAACCAATGGTAAAATATGAACGTACTTTAAGCTCAGAACTAAATTCAGCTCAAGTTGTTTTCTATGCTAGAAATAAATAGATGTAACCGCTGTGATAATCTATACACATCAAATAACACTATTAAAGATTTCCAGACTTTCTTATGAAATACAGCGTAGATAAAATTCTGTGGAGAATTTTTTGCCCGCTTTTTTCATATTTGTTTTTCATATTTATTTGCGTCTCCAAAATTGTATCCCTTGTAATTTTATTGTCCATATTTTATACATTTTTTTTCAGGGGCACCCGTGATGAACCTACACTTTTAAATACAGAAATGATAAATTAATTTATAAAAACAGGTTCATGTCTTCTTAGATAATAAAAGAATAGCATTGATAATTTTAAAAATAAAACGAAGGGAATTCTTCGTCACAATTTGTTACATAAGCTGTTCGGTTCTGACAGAAAATAATAATAAAACAACAAAGAGACACAATAAATCATGAAGGTTTTATTACACCAAATGAAGTTTTGGATAACTGGATTCCTTGTAAAATTGATTTGAAATGGATTGAAGGGGTGGAGCTTTCATAACAGTAATAACATCATATGGAGTGGAAGGATCGGTGTTACAGGGATGGAGCTTTCATAACATTAATAACATCATATGGAGTGGAAGGATCGGTATTACAAAATAAATTCTGATAAATCTGTAGCTGCTTCCTGGTTTAGAAATGCGTTTTTGTACAAAAGAAATCGTCTTCTTATATCTCCCTAGAACCGCGATCTTGATGCTCCTCCACAGCCGATGCTGAAAAGATGTTGAGGCGAAGCATCATGTTGGACTGGAAGCGAGTTATGTCAGCTATTTCTTTCAATTCCCGAGTCAAAACCTATAATGCAGGAAGTGAACACTACTTCTTTAGCAGGGTCTACCATCGTGAGGATTATGACGATATCTGACCCCGTTAGGTCGCCTATGTCTGTTACTGAAGTACCACTTCACCAACGGAAACGTGAAGTGGGACAGGGTTTTGGTCAGCTATAGTTCGCCAGCCCTGGCACTAGCATGTCAACTAAGGGCCGATGGCTGCCTAATTGGCCAGCGTCTTCATCCAGCTTTTTTTACAAAATTCTATAAGAACAAAAAAACACATATTTTGCAACTAGTTAACGTCTTTGACTACTGTGTAACTTTCATGACTACCTGATAAAGCGTTTTCCATTATTACGTAACGAATTGGAGTACTGGATAAATTATCTGTCAAAACAGCTTATTTGTGGACCTTCAGCATTAGAGTCTGGTGGTATTCTGTCAGACTTCCTCTGTACTGTGAACATACTTCGCGAGAAATGATATTTAATATGTATATTAAAGTCTAAGCTATATTTTTAAGCTTCTTCTTTCAGCTTTAAGAGCATTCAACCTTTCTACTACCTTAAACGTTGGTGGCACAGACTGTCGGACAGATTACAGAGAGTTTACGCCTGCTGCTATTATCGCTATGTAAGAAATACATTAATATCTTCTGGTTAAATAGAGACTGTCTGAATTAAAGAGTAATGGGAAAAAATTATAAATATAACTAACCACTGTTAGATGTAATCACTTTAATACACGCTGACTTGGAGCAACCATACTTGAAAAAAAAAACTTATCATGCCAAAAAATAATGGCTGACAGAAGATATCTCTTGAGTCATTCTTTCATAATAGTCAGTGCAAAGAACACTCTGCAGCATTAAATAGCAGATGAGGTCATATGATACACGTAGGAAAAACGATAAACTATTAAAAACAGATACAGAAAACAGAGAAAAAGTATAAAAAGATAACCATACATAGATTTAGCTGTATTAAGAAATCGAGAAAACACATAAGAATAATAAAATAATAGTGGTACAGCACTGATGTCATTCAAGACTTACGAAATCATGAGATACAAACAGCAGAGACCAAAACTATGACTAGAAATAAATATCAAGAGATGAACAGGAGTCGGACTGGTCTGATGCAACATGAAAGCAAGACAGTACAAACTCAATAATCCATTGAAGCCAACCATTTTGGAGGAGTTGGTGCAAAACAATGATAAGAGATTAGGGTTTGTCGTAGACAATGGAACCAGTTCTGTAGCTTAATTATGTGTAGTAGATACTGCATAACTTAATTATGTGTACTATATACTAGACACACATTAAACGTCATGAGAATTTAGAGAAGACCGTCTTGAAAGGGTACATAATGGGGAAAAAAGAGAGGAAGACCAAGGCGAAGATAGCTGCAAGACATCGTTGATAATCTGCAAATGGATGCATCAGCAGCAGGGCATCTTGCTTACAACCGAGAGGCCTACAGGAGAGCTGTTAGGGAGGTAAAGTTCCGCAAGGGACATGTAAATGACTGACTGACTGAATGAGATACTGGACAAATGTATGTGTACTAGATACTAGGTGGCTTAATTATGTGTACTACGAGACATAAACATGTAAACGAAACTATGTGGATGGATGGTCATAATAGATTTAACAAATTATAGATACATAATTAGGGGTATAGGTAGCCAACACGACTTAGAAAACACAAGATAACGACTGGTGGGCGAAGTGACAATCAAAATGACAGAGAATGAGACAGTCAGGTAAACTGGCACATGTCGAAAGACGGGTAACAAACATGCAGATAAATATTTTCGCATAGCATCCTTATTTTGTAAATGCCATCACACAGACACTGACTATATGTAGAGTTAAGTCTTAATGCTGATCTGTACATACTTTATATACAATTATATTTACAGAGTGCTCCTATGTGTTATCGGTTTTCTGATGCTGGTTGGCACAGTTTTAGATATCGCAGTTGTCCAAAGACCAAACTGGACCGCATCATCTACCAGCACCTCTACGCAGAACACACCAGAAGAATCACAGAGTCAGGAAGTAAGTCAAGACTGCCACCGGAGAGAAGCAGATGATAAAATGCACGTCCACAGTCATGCTCCTCACTGGAAGAGGTCTGTGATCCCATTGATTGACATGAAAATTTCTGGTCCGATCACTGATAACGGCCTGGGAGATTCTAATAATGAAAATAATTCCCTGACTGAGAATAGAAAACACGGGAATTTGTCTCAAGGTACAGTTTAGTTTCACAAAATAATTTTTTTATCATGTTTAAGAGTCTAAAAACTGTTAAATTTATTTTATGTGTAATTTCTATTTTCACTTAAAACTGAAATACCTAACATACAAGTACAGTGCTGAGATGTTGCGTAAAATTTTGTTTATAAACATTTACTACTAGTTTTCATATATCACGATATACAGATTTCCACATGATGTACTCAAATCATTTCTCGTCATAGATTTCCTTTGTAACAAAATTATCATGAAAAGTTTTAGTTTTATATGAACAGCACTAGACCTAGCTCATTGACCAGGAGCCGTATTATAGGAAAGCACAGCAGTTTCTCCACCATCAGAACATAAGGAAAATCATACATTGATGCCTTTAAAGACTTAACTATTCTTATGAAATATGACAGAGGTTTCCCGTGGCCTTCTGAAGGTTTGTGTACGATCTCTCCACTAGTGTTTAGACTTTGTCCTACCCACAAGGTAGGAGGAGCCTATATTACAGCCACATCCAAAAAATCATAAATTCAACTCTCCGCACAGCTTTGAAGGCCAGCGCAAACTTAAGCATCCTGTGGAAAAGAAATAGATACCCTATCATATTATTTAGCATTTCCGTTAAGACAGTACAAATACGTAGACTCTTTTTATACTACAGCTTCTAAAACTGAAAAACAAAAGGACAAAAATGACAGCATGAAACATTATTTAGATTTTTTTCATTTTTCTTTTCAATTAAGTGCTGAATGTTTATTTCCATGCACATGCCTCTATACGACAATACGAGCATAGTCACTCTATACTTTGTTGTCATCAGCAGTTTTCCAGCTGATCTTATATCCTTCCAGTGCCATTAAACGCCACATATGGCTCGCAAGGTAGTTCGCCAAGTTTTCCTGTTTTCTGTGTGCTTTTCAATCTCATCAAGGGATTTTTATGCCTATTAATTTGGCCTCTCTTAACAATGTCCTCTTTAGAGTTTCATGCAGTCTGCCTCTTTTCCTTCGGCCTGTTGTGTTCCACTTGATAGCTTGTTTTGCGATTCTCTGATCGTTTCTTCTCATCACGTGACCAACAAATGTCCATCTCCTTTTCCTGATCACCCATGAGGCTGGTTGTTGTTCGCTCATCTGTCTTATCTCTGCATTGTTCTTGAATCCGTTCCACTTGATGCCGAGTATTTTCCTTAGGCATTTGTTTCCAAAAAAGAGTCTACTTTATTGTCTATTTCATTAGTTGTTTTCCAGCTTCGCGTGAATAAATGGGGGTGGATATTACATTTGAATTGAATAATTTTAACTTGGTTTTTTTTTCCTTCTAACTTTGGAATACCATATGTTCTCAAGAATCTTGAAGATCGATGCTACTTTTGTAATTCTAATTCTAAACTTCCTTTCTGGTGTCACCATCCTGGTCTATGTAGCTGCCAAGGTATGCAAATTGATTGACTTCTTCAACGTCTGTCCCTTCTACCTGTATTTTTCCATTTTGATTAATGAGAAGTTTCATTATTTTTGTTTTGTCCTTGTTAATTTCAAGTCTTATTTTGCTAGCCAGTGAAGACAGAATATCTGTTTTTTCTTGCATGGAATTCATATTGTTACTGATAAGAGTTATGTCATCAGCAAAATCAAGACCTTCTAGTTGGGTTCCATGTACCCAATCAATACCTGTGTTACCTGTGCAGCATTTTTTCATTATGAAGTCTATTGTAATTCCAAAAAGCACAGGAGACAGTATACATCCTTGTTTCACGCTTGTTTCAATCTGGAACCATTCGCTCAACCCTTCTTCTGTTTTGACTGCACAAATATATCCGTTATATATCTAATGACATATATCTATTGACAATTTTAGATAGTTTCCCATATAGACTTAAAATTCTACACAATTAATCTCTGTGTAATCTATCAAATGCTTCTTTAAAAGTCTATGAAGTTCAGTATTAATGGTTTCTGTTTTTCAATATGTTCTTCAAGTATTATTCTGAGAGTAAAGATCTGGTCTAGACAGCTTCTCCCTTTTCGAAATCCTGCTTGTTCTTCTCTCATTGCAGTATCCACTATATCTTTAAGTCTATTCAAAATGACCTTGCAAAATACTTTTCACACAACTAATATTAAGGTTACCCCTCTCCAAATGTTGCAGTCGCTAAGGTTGCCTTTTTCTTGGTATTTTTGCAATGATTCTTTTTTCCATTTAGAAGAGACTTTTTCTTCTTTCCAAATCTTATTAAACATTCTCTGTAGTTGTCTCATGTTGTCACTATTGGTAGCTTTTAACATTTCGGGTATTATTTCATCTTCACCTGCAGCTTTGTTGTTAGCCATTAAATTCACTGCTGCTTCAATTTCATTCAATGTAATTTCATCAACGTTGACCTGACGCTGAACATTATTTGTCGAGTGAATACTTAACAAAACAGCTGAGAAACACATAAATGCCTTTGAATGTAAATGCTACAGAAGAGTTCTCCAAATATCTTGGACACAAAAAAGAACAAATATATCTATACTACAAGAGCTTAATATTGAAGAAGGCTGGCTAGTAAAGAGGATTAAAGAGAGAAAACTTAAATATTTTGGACACATTAAACGTCATTATAATTTAGAGAAGACCGTTTTGGAAGGGTTCATAATGGGAAAAAGAAAGAGAGGAAGACCAAAACTAAGATAGCTGCAAGACATCGTTGACGATCTGCAAATGGATGCAGTAGCAACAGGCCATCTTGCTCACAACCGAGAGGCCTACAGGAGTGCTGTTTGGGAGGCAAAGTTCCGCAAGCGATATGCAAATGAATGAATGAATTAATCATTTCAATAGGTCTTCCCATGCGCTTAATACCAAGTGAATAATTTACCTTTCTATCTCCCCCCCCCCCCAATGATTCGCCCGCTAAGGACTCCCCTGAAGTTCCCCTTCATCCACTAATAATCACATGTGCAGTATAATCCAGTTTACTCCGCCGTCCATTTGTTATTCTTGTTTTCCAGAAGCACATCTTCCCATGTAGAGTCGACGCACACTCATCATTCACATTCTCTAGAAGGAATGTCTCAGTACTGAATAACTGATTTGCTGATGAATAATATCAATGAAACTATGAACCTGAGTTCTTAACGAAAACAAAAGCTGATTCGAACTGAAAGTGGGCCACACGGCCTTACATACTTTATGAGATTATTTAAAGAAGAGACCTTCAAAGCAGACTTCGTCACCCTTGTGTACATGTCTGAGAGTAGTATAAATTCTACTTCCATGCACTTCGTTAATTGTTCGAATGTTTAAAAATCTTTCTAACGATATTGACAATCAAGAAAATAAAGCACGAAACGGTTATATTCTTCAGCTTTATCGATAAAAGTGCTCTGACTGTTTTGTTTTTATTCTTTGTACAGGTGTTATCAGGAAACTTTTTCTATCTTTTTCTGTCTACACGAATGGTTCAAACCTTCTAACTTCAAAACAGAGTCCAGAAGCTATGACAGCTATTAATGGCATTCGCGTGCTTTCCATGTTTTGGGTGGTACTATGTCATGTGGTAATAACTGGAGTAGAGTTTCGCAGTAAGTATTCCTATTTAACATCAGTTCTACTCTCCTTCACTGAGTTTTTCTTTGCAGCTACTTTTCTTTTCCTCTCTATTTCTGACAGACTTATCAAATTTTTAGTGTTAAAACGCATCAAAAGTAAATTAGAAATTGTAATTTGACTAAGAAGGCTTTCATTTTCTTGTAATTCCTCAATAATTTTTTGCGGTAGTATCTTCTCACTTCTTACACTTCATGGTATAACGTAGTCAGACAGACAGAAAGTGTCGACAATAGGAGAAGGAATCTTAGATACAGAAACAGACAGTCAGCCAGCCATCCAGAACGAATGGATAAACTAACTGTTTCAAATAGTGAGAACTGAGCACTCAAGTCCGTCTGAGACAGTCATGCAGCCAGGCAGGCAGACAGACTGACAGACAGACAGACAGACAGACAGACAGACAGACAGACATGCAGGTAGGTAGGTAGGTAGGTAGGTAGGTTAGGTAGGTAGGTAGGAGGTAGCAGACAAACAGATAGATAGATAGATAGATAGATAGATAGATAGATAGATAGATAGATAGATAGATAGATAGATAGATAGATAGATAGATAGATAGATAGATAGATAGATAGATAGATAGATAGATAGATAGATAGACAGATAGATAGATTAGGCATCTGAATGAGTGGATGGGTATAAAGTAGACAGAGGGAAGGATAGACTAAGGAGTAAAAAAAAGGATAACTTAATGAACAAATATGTAGATCTCTTCCCTTTTTCTTCGTTATGAAGGTCATGCTGCTGACTTCTACAGACACTTGGTACGCGCAAGAGTTTATGATTTTCTTATGAACGGAACTCATTCTGTGGACACCTTTTTTGCAATAAGGTATTTATTTCAACTGAAAGCGAAATAGTGATCAAGTCATAATACAAAATCAGAAATAATCGCTTAAATGTGGTTGTTCAAGCAAAATTCAATGTACTTTCATGATACGAAACTAGAGTTGGCCAAGACACCTTTCCAGTTCTTCACTACGATTTTCCGTTACCCCAGCTTTGCAAACAGCGTTGGTTCGATGTGGTTCCCATGATCAAGATCTTAGCGAGAAATTTTATAAGCCTCCTTTCCACTCCTCTCCCCCCCCCCCCGCGCTTATCCCCTTTCATCCACTACGGACCCACACCGAACCACCCCCCTCTTAAAATTGAGAACCCCTCCGGGTCCCTAAGCTATGCATCGATCGAGAGCCCCCCCCCCCCGTCTTAAAACTGAGAACCCCTCCAGGTCCCGGAGATATGCATTTATTGACAGCCCTCCCCACCCCCTCCACCCCTAATCTGCCCATGATAGTTTAGTCTTTGAGAAATCTGCTTCTTTTGGGTTCTGCTTTCGAAAGCTCCTGTGGTATGTTTCCCATTAGTACCTTTAAATGATTTGCCATCCCACCAGCTCCCAAAATACCTACTGAGATAATGATATAGCGAAATACTTCATGATTTGAGAGTTTCGGGGAGACGAGCTTTTATATTGACCAAAGCGGCTCCTACGATGTGAGGACATGATTTGTCTTCAATTGCCGTGTAACAGAATTCTTTTAATTCTGTTCTTTATTCTATCTAAGCGATATAATTCATGGTAAATTTGGTATTTTGACTAAATAAGGTAGACAGAGGTGTATGGTGTAGTTTTACAAAGTGAGGGAGGGAGTGAGTAAGATGAGAAATAAACGAATAGAAAGTATGAGAATGTATAAATGAAAAACATACAACATCCGATATTTCGGCGTGAGCCTTATTTGAGGATACATACACGACAAAACACAAACACAAAGAACTTATCTGAAGTGTCTTGCTCCAAATGGGGAACAGAAATGAGTGTGGTAGAAGGGAGAAGGGGAAAAAAACACGCTGCATCCAAACAAAAGATGCCCGATAGAGCCAATCTTAAAGAAGTGGTGGAGAGAGAGGAGGAGAACAAGTGGGAGAAAGGGGTGGGGGGAAAGCAATAGAAACATGATAGCCGCTAGAGGTGTCGGGGGGGGGGGAGGGAGAGAGGAGAGGGAAAAAGGGACGCGGAGAGATAATGAATGAAGAACATAAACACCTGCAGAGAGAAAATGGGAAACTGGTGAATAGGACAAGACCAATATGTTGGCAGAGAAGAAAATACCACACTCATTTCTGTTCCCCACTTAGAGCAAGACACTTCAGATAAGTTCTTTGTGTTTGTGTTTTGTCGTGTATGTATCCTCGGATAAGGCTCACGCCGAAATATCGGATGTTGTATGTTTTTCATTTATACATTCTCATACTTTCTATTCGTTTATTTCTCACCTTACCCACTCCCTCCCTCACTTTGTAAAACTGCACCATACACCTCTGTCTACTTTATTTATTTAAACCAGTTTTACTGCAGTCGCCATCTCTTTTATCTGGTATTTTGACTAACTGATTAAATCCCTTATTTAATTATGACGTAGATCTTTATTGATCTTTATTTCAAAAGGGTTAAGAATTGGGCACACACGCCAGTCTGACAGTCTGCCCTTTATCATACATCTTTCACTCTATTCCAGACATTCTACAAATATGCTGTTCATATAACAAACATAACTAACATTGAAGCTGAGAGGCATAAAATAAAATATAACATTTACGTTTCGCTCTTAAACATTCACTCAGTACAGAAGTAACTACATACATTATAAATGACTATCTACTAAACAAAATTTTCGGGACTACTCAGAAAACAATTAATTGTATTCGGTGTCTGTAATAGCAGTTTAAGATAACTTTTAAGTTTTATAATTCATGGAGGCATGTAGTCGACATCAAATAGATATTGAGAAAGCTTGTAGTTGTAGGAAGGAGTATAATTTATATTTTTTATATAGGATGGGAGGGTATTCCAAAGATGAGCAGCAGAATAACTAAAGCTTTTCTTGTAAAGATCAAGTCTAGGTTTTGGAAGACATATTTTGTTCAAGCGTTGACTGCACTTTGGGCTAAATTTAAACAGGTTCCATAGATAAGGCAGGGCATGCCGTGAAAGAATTTGATCTACTGTTTATGTAAAGGAAGGTCATTATTGACACTTTAAAAATCCCGAGATTTATGATCATGTTTGATGAACTTTACATTGACCTGTTTTTTTTTTCCTCAAGATTAGTTAAGACCTTTGAAAATATCGGGTAGTAGCGAATTTTATCTTGACATATTTTTATTAAAAGTTAAATCTGGAATCTTCAGTTAGTTTTTCACTGAAGGTCATTTTTGGACACTGAAATCTCGAGATTTTGATTGAACTTTCTCTAGGCTTGTTTTTAGGGCTATCTAAAATTATATTGTTTTTCAGAGACTAGTACTAGGTCTTAAACAGGCGATTTTAAAAGTTTGGACTTTCTCGTGGACGAATGTTCACGAAAATAGAAAAGTAGAAATTGTTGATGATATTTAAGTGCTCTCCTTTTACGTAGGATTATTTACTATTGTTTAGACGGAGATTAGAATGTGGGATTAGGATAGAAGATAGAAGAGTGAGAATCATAGTGACAGGCTTGTGATTAGTGACTGAGTTATGTGATTATATTGAGTGAGATTTTTTTAAATAGATAGTTGAGAGATGTGATAACATTATGGGTTAGAAAATGTTCTACGAAATTGCGTAGTAATTTGTGATGGAATGTGAGTTGAATTTTCCTTCCATGGATCCAGGTATGTTTACTTGTAACTGAAGAATGTAACAATAGTTCTTTTGAAGCATTGTAGGACTTATAAGGTCCGATACTTGTGTTCTTTTCTTACGGATCCATGGAAAGGCTTCTTGTGAGAATGTAAGTTGGCATTTATCTCCATTCATGCTGTATGTTTGGCAGTTGGTCTGAGTGTGAGTGTAGTGTAGCCGACTCCTTCCTTATATGGCGAACAAGCTCTCGTCAAGGTTAGGAGTGGTTTGTTCATTTATTACAATCAATATTCTTCATCCTCACTGATCACCGCCCATTCTTTTCACAATAAATACGTAGTTTATTTGATTCCATTAAATTCGAGTGTCAGTGGTCTTCAAAGTGTTGTATTGTCTGTGTACCTGTACATTTAGAGTCTGAGAATTTAAGTTCGGTGAAAATCTATACTAGTAAGGAACCTTAGTTTGAAAACTAGTATAGCCATGTACGATTTATATTTCTGTACATTTATACGTTTCTTTATGTTTATCATTTCCTGAAGTAGATGAGACGTAAATATCACTTTAGTTGTTTCTAAGAGTTTGCAACTCTTCAGTTACATTTCTCTGTCAGTGTTTCTCGGGTTAGTTCGGGTTGCCGCCCTTTTTCTCCCAGGCCACAACCTCTCTCTCCTCCACGCTCCCCCCTCCTGCACACACACACTCCCGTTGTGTACTATTTGTACAATGCTCTATTAAACAAGGATATGCATTATATAACTAAAGACTTCAGCAAGCAAACCAGTTTAACAATATGAAGGAGTACATACTCACCTACTGCATTATTTTCTCAACTTGGGATGGATGAGTTTCATGTAGTGACACAAGTTTCTCAATATCTTGTTGAAAAGTGCTAAGAAGGAAGATATTACTGAACCCGTCTGCTGTTTTGTTTTACATCAACCCCCCCCCCCCACGCCCCACTGCTCCCTTTTCTTCCACTGTCCCCTTACTGATACTTTGTTTCCTTCACCGCCCTCCTGGTCCTTTCCAACGCCCACTAGAGGGCTATAACGGCCACTAAAGGGCTCTAACGGCCATTAGAGGGCTCTAACGGCCACTACGGGAAACTCTGCTCTATATAGTTGTATGACTGAGGAGGTACAAAATGCTCAGTCAGTCAGTCATTTGCATGTCCCTTGCGGAACTTTGCTTCCCTGACAGATCTTCTGTAAGCCTCTCAGTTATGAGCAGGATGCCCTGCTGCTGATGCATCCATTTGCAGATTATCAACGATGTCTTGCAGCCATATTCGCCGTGGTCTTCCTCTCCTTCTTATTCCTATTACTACAAACATTTATTTTGCCTTTCTAAAAACCGATGGACTATGAACAGATTTATAATATCATTTAGAGAAAAGTTGAAAAAAAAAGTGTTTTATTGTATCATTTCTCGTTCTACTTGATCTGATCTAACAAAAAACACTAACAAGAATAAGCGAACCGTGATCATCTCTTTTAATTTCAGTGGTCTGTTGTCGTCATACTACCTCAGTAAAGAGGTGGAGAAGAAGGGTTGGAAACTAAAGTGGCATAAGATCCTTTTTCACCGATTTTGGAGGTAAATTTGATTTGTTGCAAAAACAAAATGTCCGACTACAATGTAAAATGAGTGATGTTCGGTATATTCTCAAACAGTGGCAGATTTCTACATAGATTATCTCCGTCCATTTTCTCAGTAAAAGAGTGTCAGGAAATTAGTAGTCTGTTATTGTTACATGGAGCTATATTTAAGTTTTAAGCCAAACTGTTAATCTATACTTTATTTACAAATGTGCCAAACAAACCGACTTCTTGTATTTCTCTGCACAGTGAATTTTCTTTAGACTAGCAACATTTCCACTGAGATAATTTTATAAATTCTTGGTATGACCGAACTTGTGGCAATCACATCATGAAGAAACGACACTATGTGTTTCACAATAGGGGACGTTTAGGTGTCCTGATCGAAGCAATACGATTCCCGAGATCATCATCATCATCAGGTGCCGTGCCGACTGGCGTTGGCTATTATGCTTCTCCAGACTACCCGATCCTTCATGCAGGCCATCAATTCAGTTGGTGATCTCCTCTCACACCATCCCGTCAGACTGTCTATATCATTTCTCTTGGTCTTCCTCTTGATCTTCTTCCTTCTATTTTTCCTGTTGTTATAATATTTTCAATGCCACCTCTTCTCATTGCATGTCCTATGAAAGTACATTGTCTCTCTCTTATCTTTTTGACAAGATTTTTTGTCTCTCCAGCTCTTCTCATACATTCTTCATTAGTTATGTTTGCTGTCCAGGGGATTCGCAACATTCTTCTAATAAACCACATTTCTGCAGCTTCCAATGATTTTTGTGTAGACTTGCCTATTGTCCATGATTCACTTCCATATAACAAGATATGTTCAATATAGCATTTTAGGACTCCTTTTCTAACATTCATTGATAAAGATGTGTTGCATAATATGTTTCTCATTCTCTGAAATACAGTCTTTGCTTAGCCTATTCTGTTCCTAATTTCTGTTCTGCATTTCCCATCTGAATTTATTACTGCTCTAAGGTATTTGAATTTCTGCACCTACTTTAGAATAGTTCCGTTTAATTTAATACTGCATGTTGGTGGATTCTGTTTCTTAGATATAACCATAGTCTCTGTCTTTTTGATGTTCAAAGTAAGGCCTTTCTGTTCACTTTCTTTGGCGACTTTATCCAAGAGATTTTGCAGGTCTTGTTGGTTCTCAGCTATCAGTACTGTGTCGTCAGCATACGGAAGGTTGTTAATATTGTATCCTCCAATTTTTATGCCTGGTTCTGTGATGATTGTTCTTAGAATATTCTTGCTGTACAGAAAAAAAAGGTCTGGAGATAGTACACATCCTTGTCGCACCCCTTGTTTTATAGGTTGATATTTTCCAATTCTATTTTCAACTCGAACTGCTGCTTCTTGCTGCCAGTATAGATATTTTACAATCCTCAGGTCTTTGCCGTCTATATTGATGTCTTCAAGCATTTTAATAATTTATAGATGTTTTACAATCCTCAGGTCTTTGCCGTCTATATTGATGTCTTCAAGCATTTTAATAATTTCATTATGTTTCACCTTGTCAAATGCCTTGGTGTAATCAATGAAGCATAAGTAGAGATCTTTCTGTATTTCTAATGCTCTTTCTGTTAGTGTTCGTAAAGCATAAATAGCATTGTGTGTTCCCTTTCCTTCAACAAATCCAAAATGTTCATCTGCTATTTCCATTGCTTTTTCCATAGCTTCGTTATGTGACATGAGAGGCTGATAGTCCGGTGGTCGTCACATTCCTTTGCACCTGGTTTCTTTGGTAGTGCTATAAACGTGGATTTAATCAGGTCACTGGGAATATAACCACTGTTGTAAATGTCATTCAGTAACTTGGTTATTATTTTTATTCCTGTCTCCTCTAGTGCCTCTATTTCTTCTATTGTTATATTATCAGGCCCAGTCGCTTTTCCTTTCTTCGTCTGTTTGATAGCATCTATGATTTCATCTTCAAGTATTGGCGGTCCATCACAGTTTTCAGTATCTGGTGTTAATTCTGGTCTTTCTCCTCCATATAGCTCACCGATATACTCTGTCCACCTGTCCACAATGTCTTCTTTTCCCATTAACATTTTACCTTCTTTCGATTTCAGGCATCCTGTGGTATATTTTGTTTTCTTGCCTGTGAGTTCATTAATTCGTTTGTGCATGTTTTTCCTGTCTTTATTATGAGAGTCCTCTATCTGTCTGCACTGTTCATTTAACCACACTTCTTTTGCTTCTCTGCATTTGTGTCTTATTTCTTTATTTATCTTGCTATATTTTTCCTTGTTATTTTTACTCCTCCTCCTCTTATCCATCAATCCTAAGATATCGTCTGTCATCCATTTATTTTTAGAGGCTTCTTTTTTTTTGGTGGTATTATCTCCTTAACAGTTCCCGAGATAAATCATTAAAATACGAAACTGTCCCGGTATGCTACCGAACGGTTTCTAACTTTATACTATAATTTTTTTTCCACTTTTCATTAAAGTTTTAACATTTTTCGTTGTTCTGCAACTTTTCTGAGGATTTCTTCATTCTTACACCTCACCCCTTCCAAAAAAAAAAGTCCAGGTATATGTCACATTTTTGTCCAAACCACGCCTCTAGTGTTTGCAGCTTCTAGTGGGTCTTTTCGCTCATTGCCGGTCTCACGAACAAGCCATGAGTGACTCAACTTCTCGCTGGCTGTTAAGCACATCATGACAGAGTATTGTTAGACAGAGGTTTATGGTTCAGTCTTACGAAGAGAGAAAAAGCGTGGGGCAAGCGGCCAGGAACTAGAGGGCAGAAAATAAAATGAGTACGTATAATTGAAGAGCACACAACAATCCAATATTTCGGCATATGTCTTTTTTTCAACAATCGCATGCAAAAAAAAAAAAACCACCACTGCTCTGTCTACAATATTCCTATGTTAATTATATACTCTTTTTCCTCTAACACTTTTCTGTGCACTAATTTGCTAAATTTGTTTTTAAAGAATGTTTGGATACCGCGAGAATCCAACTTCGATAAAACCTATTATCATTTAGCCATGACGTGAATACATTAAAAAAAAAAAGAGAAACTTCACTTCAGCCCAAAAATGAATTAATTTATAAAGCCTACTTGACTTACATGAATGTCATAATGTTTATGCTTTTCATAAATACAGTCTTGACTTGACAGTTTTTCGTATAAACTTATATAACGAATGCTTTAGTGACGGTTGGATGTTGAACATATGGGCAAGAAATCGAGAATCGTTTAGACGTTCTCCGGGTAGTAAACGGACCACATGCTGAAGGCGCGAATAAAGTTAAGTAACAAAACTTCTTCATCATCATTCGCCCTGAAAAAGGCGGTGGTTACGTTGTGTTGCAGTTATGCTCCTGTTAGCCCAACACATCCAACTTAGGCTTGGCGCATTTTAGGGACCGTTTTCGTCTTGCCGCTACGATCACTTTCACTTGGCCAGACTGCTGTGTGTTTCCAGGGGCACCACTAGGAGAAAGAATAGGGTCTTGGCTGGTTATGGTTCGCCAACCCTGACGCAAGCAGTCGGCTATGGGTCACTGACCACTGTCTCGAATGAGAGCGTCTTCGCACCCAAAGAACAAAACAAGCCAGAACCAAAACTATGAGCTGCGGTAAAGTTTAACAAGAAAAACTGTGTGCTGTACCTAGCTTGAATAGTTTTTCTTCAATAAATATTTCGAATCAGGGAACGACTTCATGCTCACCGTGTGCAATATACCTGTGGATGTGTTAAAAATACAATATTTAGCTCTTTCATTGTATTGTTATTTTTTAAAATAGCATTATCGACTTCAGCTTTGCCAAAGCGTTTTTGTGTTTTATTTTCTTTCCTTCAGTTCGTGTCTTTTTTTCTGTGCAGTAAAATCTCTAAGCATCTGCTGTTTCGCTCATTTTTCTTTTTCTTTTTTTTTTCAGTGTGGTGCTCGCTTCTGGTATCTTGCAGTGGACATGCAGTTTTTTGTTATTCTCCCCATCATGATTATTCCATTTTACTTGTAAGTACGTCAAATTTTTGTCCGCGTGTAACTGATATCTGTCATGGGGAATACTCGTAGCTGCTGTACAATAGCTGACCACTTACTATTTTATCTCTTTGTTGACTGAGCTTCTGCCAGTGACGCGTGGAGATGTGTCTTTTTTAATAAACCACGAAACGCAAGTAAGAAGATATTAAAGATAGAGGAGGTGCTTCGGTCCAGGAAGGATGGGAGATTTTTTTTATCTGCTTTAGGCAACCTCTCTTCGGACATAACAATAACTGGCATTGATGATGACGATGATGATGTGTCCATTGTCATTGTATTATTGGTGGGAGTGGCGCCGACTGTCGTAGATGATGACAAAATATCAAGGTCAAGGAACTGTCAGCTGGTCAGGTACAGTCTCTCCTCCCATCCACACTCCAGGTAAGAGGAAGTTAGGTTACTTCAGTCTGAACAAAGGAGCAGGGATTGATGTGTTCCCTGTAGTAGTCAAATCCGACGAGAAGTCACTGTAACCCAAACCGTATCCGAAGAAATACGTATGTTGCTGTAACTTCACCACATCATGGCAGTCCGCCTTCAACAACGACTGGAGACATGGCCAAAGCAATGCGCCGGAACTCCTGCCGGCCACAGAGAAGAATTACACTAATAGTGTTTTTAATCCTGGGCCCCTGGGGCAGCTGTCCAGTGTATACTTGAGCTAAGGCTGTAAGATCCGTGTTTGGGGCCGGGGGGGGGGGGAGGGGGGGGATGAGATGAAATTTAAAACTCAGCTTTTGTAACAGGTACGAAGCACGCCAGGCAAAAATGTTTCCAGAGTAATTCCAGCATAGGGCTGCGAGCACCGTACAGTCCCCTCGGGCAAGTGGAGTGTTTCGTGCCGAGGCAACTATGACTTCAGAGTGCTTCATAATGTCAGATTTTCCTCTAGATTAGGAACTGGTTGTCCACTATTGTATTGATTTTATATTTTGCTTGTCATTTTTCTCATTTAGCTACATTATTTTTTCAGTAACATGTATGCTGGACTTGGAAGCTGCATCTTCTTGCTTTTGGTCAACTGGATCACAGTTGGTATTTTGTCAGTGGAGAATAACTGGACGACGAATTTAGCTCGTTCATCCTTAGCAGCTTTATTTGATCCATCTGAAGAAAGTCTAGAACCTCTGTAAGATGCATTCTACAACCTTGTGTATGCATTTTGTTAAATATATCGCATGACGTTTTGCCACATCTGGACCCGAAAGTAGACGCTTGTCAGTCATTATTCTCATTTCTGCAACAATCTAAGATTTTGTAAGCACGTAGTGAATCACAGTGTACAGTGTTCCTCAGTGTGCCGGTCATCCGATCAGGCCTTTGTGTTTCATTCCAAGCGTTCCCCCACGTTTGGGGGGGGGGGGGTCTCTCCCTGGTTTATCTTTTCTACACTTGATCTGAAGCCACTGGGAGGACCACACTATGATATAGCCTTTCCTGCATTTTCAGGTGCATTCTTTCTCTGTACTTCAGTCATGGGTAATCCCTGATGATCTATTGTTATATATTGATAAAGTTGTGCTCTTATGATAAGTAAAGCTTTTGTTGCCGCTGAGTTTATTTTAGATTCTGAAGTTACTTCTTTGGCATCTATCTTCACAGCCTCAGAGGTGAGCGTTACTACTCATTTGTGTTCGTTTTATTTAAAAATTAAACATGAGACTGAAGTTGATGTTGAGCTTTGTCTTCTGTGTGTGTGTGTATATATATATATATATATATATATATATATATATATATATATATATATATACACAATAATGGTTTCTTTCATACTGAAAGACAGTTTTGAAACGGACAGATGGTTGTGGAAGCCGACTACTTAGCACTAACTGACACTAGTTAGGCAATCTGTCACTCTGATGACTGATTCTATTGATATTTGACTGGACTAGTTGGCTATGTAATAATAAACCATGGTTGTGCTGCAACAGTTTTCTCTCTCTCTCTCTCTCTTGTCCATGTCAAACAGACGTTGGTCGTCACTGATTTCCACAACCATCTATCTTGTGCTCTTTGTTTTGGACTGTGCCACTCTTTTATTCCGTCAAGTATCGTGTTTCTTTGTCTTCTTCTTTCCTTTTTTTACTTCCAGTTTTCCTGTTGTCACTAGAAGTTCCAGCTTGCCTCTTCTTAAAACATGTCATACAAATCTGGACTGTCGGGTTCTGAATTTTTACCATAATTTCTCTCTTTTGCTCAGTCTCCGTTAGAACATCTTCATTTGTTTTCTTGGCTGTCCATGGCATTCTCATTATTTTTCTGAAGAACCACATCTCCGCTGCCTCCACAAGATTTTGAGTGTTCTTTGTTACCGTCCATGCTTCGCGTCCATATAATAATACGGGTTCGATGTAATACTGAATAACCCTCTTTCTTGTGTTTATCGACAGAGCTTTATAGCACAGCATGTTTTTCATTTTCATAAATGCTAACTTGGCCTGAGTTATTCTGCTTCTTGTTTCGGTTTTGCATCTTCTGTGTTGTTATTACTGTTCCTAACTACTTGAATGTGTCCACTTGCTTTAATTCTGTGTCTTTTTCTTTGACGCTACATTTTGCTGGTGTGTTTTTTCTTGGATGTGACCATTACTTTACTGTTTCAGGACGACAACTGCTATGCACCAAGTGCCTTGACACGTTGTGCTAGCCTACTCTAGACTCTAATATCAGATAATAAGGAAGTACATGGCTATCTTCAAATCTATGTAGTTAAATAAAAGCGGAGTTCTTGATCATACTTCATTCTTTCTAAGGCTGGTTTCTAATTTTAGCTAACCCAACCTAAAAGTAGAGCATATGACGTTACACATTTAATTCTTTTAAAAAAACTGTTGTAATACATGATTTTGATAATCATATGTGTGTGTATGTGTGTGTGTAGGGGGGGGGGTATTACAGTTTTTAAACTAAAAATGACCATCAGATTGTGTCCACTAGATATTAACAATTTCGGCTTCAATGGATCATCAATCACTATCTGATATCTCTTACTCGTAATTTCTGCTTTTACAAGCATGTCTTACGTTTACATATATCAAACACATGCAGCACTTACAAATTCACTCAGTTAAGAAAAAAAAAAAAGAAACTGACTTTATAAACAAAGAAGATACACTAAGATATGTTAATTATCTTTCTTTTAAGGAAAAGCAGCGAATCATACTATAAGTACTTCTACGTGTTTCCTTTCTCGAGAATTGGGCCTTATGTTATAGGCGTTTTGGCCGGCAAATTCTTGGCTGTGACAAACAGGAGATTCAAACTGCGATGGGTATGTAATCTCGCTATATAATTTCCATGGTTTGACTGTAGCTTTCCTGCGTCAATGGCTCAAGTTTAATTTTAGTATTCATGAATATAAAGGCTAAAAACACGTGTCAAGTGTTAAACGCCTTAAACTTTCTGATTTGTACATCAGTTTAGTTTAGAAGACAGAATTACCTAAAAATTGCTTTAAAATATAATATAATCACTGGCACTGTTTATGACAGGGGAGGATAAACTATTTTAACCACGCCAACAGTTTTTATCAAGTTTTTTTTGTGTGTGTGTTATCTTTTAAAGAAAGCTATTGAATGAACTAGGTCCAGAGAATTTTGAGCCTCACTCCAGATAGAAATACGCACTAATTAATGTTTTGTTCTTCTATAATCTACTTCGCTGGTGTTGTCCTAAAGATTCCCTTTAATCTTTCAATTTTGAATTTGGTCTCTTCCACCATTAATTTACTAATTTTCTTAGACACTTCACTGACCATATTAGCCTTACTTTCACGTTCATTCATTAGGGTCTAATCTTGGGGTGTTATGTTCTTATGGCATCAGTTTGTAATTTTTAAAAATTGTTATTTTATATAAATCGTCGAATATATAACAGTATTTGAGAAACAAAAAGTGATTTTACTGTACTTTTAAATTTCATTCCAGTGTCTTCTTATATCCATATTATTATTGCAAAATTCCTAACTTATTTCAATTCCTACATGATTGTATCTCCGACGTCATACTGCAATCTGTCGCTCTCTCTCTCTCTTTACTTGCATGTAATTATATGCCTCCATAAAATAGCCAGCACTCTCTCAACACATGGCTCGTAAACCATCAAGTACTTCAGTGACATAGTTAGAAAAGCAACTTGTTAGATATTGTTAGAAATTATTTTAATGTTTGTTTAAAAAAATATGTTAGAAGATCTGTATTTACAATGTATTTTTATTTATGTATATGTCTGCGGGTGTATGTGTGCGTGAGTGCTATTTTATTAGGTTAATTACTTCTTCTCTTTTACCTTGAATGTAGTAGTTAAATCTTACACTCTTTTGATATGTTTTTACAAATTTAAATTTGTATTTTTGTACTAAATCAAATGTGTGGGAAGAATGAAAGATGGAGTGATGAAGGGCAGAATGTAAGACGGGCCTGCGTGCCCAATTCTTTACCCTTGAAAAATAAAGATTATTCATTCATTCATTCTGTCTGTCTCTCTCTCTCTCCTAACCTCTTTAATGATTACAGACCACCAATAGATCGGCTAATATGTTCCTATACCTCCTTTGACAGAATATCAAAATCGCAGCATCATCATCAGTCATTATAGGTAGCTCTATAACATAGAATGTGTTAACAGTTTTTGTTCTACTTTGCATGTAGATAACTAGGAACACAACGGCTGAAAGAGAATTCTACTGCCATATTTTTGTAATTATCCAGAGATCGAGTTCCGCACTCCCATCATTTGTTTCCATACCACCATAAAGTAGGATACCCCTGGGTAGGAGCCCTACTGTAGATTTTTTCAAATTTAATTAATATTTCTATTCTACGTGCATTAACAATCAAGGTTGCATAAAATCAACACTAAAAAGTATTTCGTTCATTAGGGAAATATATTGTTGTTTCGTTTCCTTAGCGATATTGCAAAAATAACATCACCACTCTTATCTAAGTTGTTTGTACTGTATCAGTGCTTATAATGTAATAGTAGTCTAATGCCCATTATTCCTTACATATATACTGGACAACCGTTACTGCAAATTATTAAAGAGAATATATTTATAAATAGCTGTTAAAAAAACAAAATGAGAGAAGAATTTTTAAAAAGTATTTTTATTTAAAACTATGCAAGCTTCATTGAACTGTAACATTTCTTTCATCTTTTCATTTCTCATAAATGTTCGCTCGTCTCCATGCAGTTCTAAGTCTGATATATTTTTAAACTAGTTTTTTAATTAATTGATCTGTAGTCAGTAAATAAAGACCGGAATCCCCTCAATGTATAAAGTAGGAAAAAAAGTAGGAGCAGCTTTATTACTTAACAAGTACACAGTTGTGACGTTTTGGCGTAAGCCTTAATCATGCAAAAACACACGGGACGAAGAAATAGAGAGAGGAGATGATAAAGTATTGATTCAAATAATAATTAAGACGTACGAAAACGTTTGTCGCACTGAAAATAATTTAGTGTGTTACAGCATCCCCTCACTCCAGGCATTCCCGTATGTGATCCTCCTTCGTTCCAATACCAAATGGAGCCAGTCACACACTGGTTGTGAATAACGCGCGCCAAACCGCTTCGTTCGAGGGGAAAAAAATTCATATCCCCTCTCCTCCCCCCTCGACCGTCCTCCTGATGTGATTGTTGTCATTCAACCTGATGTCGTCCTCATATGCAGCCAGTCCAATGTGGCTCTTGCAATCTCCTCCTTGTACTTTCTTAGGGTACCCGCTAGCTGGCCCGCTTTCTCATTTCCTTTGACTCCGGCATGACCCAGACAGTGGATTCACGTCAAACTGGATAACCAAGAGCCCTCTAGAAGCTGCATCCCTGTGGAAGAAATGCAATTTTGTAACTAAAAATCTCCTTACTAAAGGAGTTATATGGTTGTATTTTTCAAATACATATTTGAATCAGAAAACTGTAATTTAATCATTTTGTAAAACTTTAGACAAGTACTGTTAGTAAAATAAAGAACAGAAAAGAAAACGCAACCGTAACTGACTGCCAGCGGCGACAGTACATAGCTATAGAGAGTAGTTAATGAGTAATATCACATCATCGTGTAGCAGATGTTGCTGGAGCAACAGTAGTCATACACAGAGCAATGACAAATATGATATTGTCTACTTTCTCTTAGTATGCAGTTGTCTTGTTCTGGATTGGTGCTGCTGCAATGGGCTTGGCACTCATTTATGGACCCAATGATCTAGCAGGGCCACACTTTACCAGGTACACAGCTGCACTCTACAGCGCTGTCTCAAGGACGGCATGGGGTATTTTTGTCTGCTGGGTCATTGTTGCTTGTGATCTTGGATATGGAGGTATATTTAATGTCACATTGTGAAACAGTATTCATATTTTTTTTCTATAATTTCTTAACTTTGTAGTAATTTACAAAACATATAGATATCAGGAAAATTTGAAATCTTTGCTATTTACATTGATGACAAAACCAGATACTATTCACACCTAAAATAATTATATTATAATAGAAGTGATCAAAGAAATACATCATATGATACTATCAATCAAGCATATATCATTGTACTGCAATCTAATTATGACAGTTGTTGATAAGCGAAGGCATGAAAATCATAGCAGACGATGCTGCTAGAGCAGGGTTCTCAGACCCTTTTGCTGCACGGCCGACATTTAAAAGTCAAATATTTTTTGCGGCCCACTAATAAAGTGCTTTCTATTTGCAAGATATCAATCTAATTTTATAAAGTATTATGAAGTATTTTCACTACATGTTTAACTGCATATTCATTGCTACACAAAAGTTCTTTTCATTTATCTTAGAGATGACACGGTTTCTGGTTGAATAGCATGTCTATTCTGGGTGGAATTTGTGACAAACACACTCAAAGATCATCCTCCACATTCATTCTTGAACGATATTTGATTTTCATGGCAGTCAATGCATAAAATGAAACTTCGCATAAATAAGTTATTGAAAAAGGTAGAAGAACTTTCGTCGCCAGGGCTGACAAAAAAGGATATTCCAGCGAAACAGGACACCGAAAGGAAAAGATATCCACAGCGGGGTCGTTAAATTTGATTTGTAATGTGCGATCGCTAGACAGTTCCGCTAATTCGTCAAATGCACGACCGGTTAATTCAGAGAATGCACATTGAAAAGTATTACGAATCTAATTGTACGCTTTAATGTCTTCAGGCGTGAAGTATTTGCAAAATATTCAGCAAAAGATGCCAGATGCCCTTTTATTACACTATTGACCCCTTCCAGAATCTCGCCATTAATTTCATCGATCTCTATAAATTCAAAGAACAAGTGAAACATTGCTTGTGATTTGTTCTAGAGTCGCGTGCACCAAAGTCGTAGTTTCTTCTTAAAGGCTGCGACTTTGTCGTATGTCTTGAGTATACTGGCATCTTTACCCTGCAGTGATATGTTCAAATTGTTCAAAAAGCTAAAAATGTCAGCAATGCATGCCAGCATGGCAAGCCACTCATTAACAGCGACCTTACTTGCCAGGTCGAGATTGTGTTTTGTCAAAAACTGCAACAACTCCAAACGAAGCTCAAACACCCTTGCAAGAACTTTCCTCTGGACAGCCAACACACAGCCGAGTGCAATAAGAGATGCTTGTGTTCTGCATGTGACTCTATACAAAGTTGAGCAAGTAATCAACTGTTCACTGTTCTAGTTTTTATGAAATTTACAATCCGATCACAGTCTTCGAGTACAGATCCCAGAGTTTCATTCAACTTCTTTGAACCGAGTGCCTCATGGTGGATCATGCAATGACTGCCTTCAATCTCGGGTGACACTTGTTTTATGCGAGTTACAACACCACTGTTGCGGCCAGTCATTGTGGCAGAACCGTCGGTGCAAACACTGATGCAATTTGTCCACTGCAGTCCAAAAGTTGTAAAAAAAAAATCGTTTAAAATATGAAATATTTCATCGGCTGTTGTTCTCGCTGGCAGTGACGTGCAAAAAAGAAACTCCTCTTGCATATTATTTTGCCAACAGTAGCGAACATAAACAAGCAGCTGTGACTCGCCAGCGATGTCAGTTGACTCATCTAACTGAATAGCAAACTTAGTAGATTGTAATCGTTCAGTTAGCTGCTCGACAACGTCCTCGGGCATTTCAGATATTCTTCTGCGGACAGTGTCGTTCGAGCTGGGAATGCTTTTCAGTTTTTAATGTACTCTGAGCCGAACAATACGTCACATATCTCAACAGCGGCTGGCATGATAATATCTTCTCCAATCGTGTGCAGTTTCTTGATTTTGCGATTCTCTGGGCAATCAGGTACGATGATTTAAGAGCTTTTTTCGTTCAGAGTGGCTCTTGTTTTTAACACCGTCTTCTGTGTACTATATTCCCCGGCTTTACGTTCGAAAACTTGTTTGGTTTTATTCTGTAGATCTGGATGGCTTGTAGCTAGATGACGATGCAATTTCATCGGCTTCATTGCCTCGTTAGAGAGGATTTGCAAACAAATAACACGTTGTGGTAGATTTTAGTCATTTGTTGATGGAACAAAACAGTACTTATTATACTCCACATCATATTCTCGAGCATATTTAGTTTTCTTACAAGTATCAACGTTAACGTCGTCTCGATCACAGTGACTTTCCCTGCCGCTACTACTATCAATTTGTTTGCGCGAAGTCGAAGGGAAGACTTACGTTTCACAAATCGATCCATTTTAACGCCTAAAGTTTTAAAGTTTAAACAATAAAAAAGGCCATCCGAAAAGTCTCCACAATCACTATGTGGGTAACTGGAACCCGTTGATTAATCCTGTACGAATTACACACAGCACCAAGATCGAATAGCGGCACTCAAGCCAACGAAATATGATTTTAAAACTAAAACATAATTTCTGAGAATTATATTTCACTTCTGCTCTCTCGCAGAATCTACGCCGACTGTTCTCTAAAATTACATTGTAAAACTGCACGCTTCAGCAACACGGTCAGAAAGACGCCAGTGTCGCACTTCAAAAGCGATCCGCCTTTTTATGTACGTCACATTTCTGTTTGATGCTGGAAGAAACGCTGTCTGGACCATCCTTTCTCTAATAGCCGCACTGTGGACATACTAATAAAGCGATCTACAATTCTGCGGCTTGCATCCGTGCAGTCTTCCCCTATGCATTGAGTGAAAAATGTGGACTAATTTTTTATTGTATCTACTTCTCTCTCTTTCTCTCTCTCTCTGAAAACCACTGTGCTAGAGAATGTCAGATGCAATGACACATGATAGACATAACACTCAAGGCAAGAAATAAATTTAAGTCAGTGAGGCAGTAAATAAAACTAATTTAGTAATACGCAATAATTAGTGTATAACTAAATGTAATTTGTGACAAGATGGTGAATACCTTGACAGAGACAGAGGAAATTATAGAAAGATAGAAGGAATATTGCAGAGGAATGTATGAATCAACCAACTGTGAAAGCAGAAATCAACGGTGTGAATTATTATTGGAGCAGAAAGAACCCGAACCGACAATAGAAGACGTTTTATGGGCAATAAAGAATCTGAAAAATGGTAAATCACCAGGATGTGATGAGATAACAGCTGAATTTATTAAAACAGGAGGAAAGGAATGTGCAACAATCTATCGTGTACTAGGAAAGGATTGTGCAACAATCTATCATGCACTGTGTAAAAAGATATGGCATTCAGGTATTTGGCTAAAAGAATGGAAAAGAACTGTATTCATACCACTGCCAAAAAAAAGGGTAACCTGAAATTATGCACAAACTACAGAACTGTTGTCCTGATTAGTCATGCTAGTAAAGTTCTGTTAAAAATCATAATGGGTAGATTTTGTAAGAAAATAGAAGTCAATATGGTCCAAGCTGGTTTCAGGCAAGGAAGAGGATCAAGAGATCATATATTCAATATAAGATTAATAATAGAGAAATGCAGAGACTTTAATGTAAATCTTTATTTATCCTTTATAGACTACTCAAAAGCATTTGATTGTGTACAGCATCAGAAACTTTGGAAAATAATGGAAAAAATGGGATTTCCAACACATTTGATACAATTAACATCACTGCTGTATCTAGACCAACAAGCAGCAGTAAGAATAAATTGTGAAACAACAACTTGGTTTGACATAAAACAAGGGGTCCAACAGGGGTGCATATTGTTGCCTTACTTATTTAACTTGTATACTGAATATATAATGAGGAATGTTAGAGAAGATCTAGACAAAGAATATTATGATGCCATAACAATTGGAGGTTATAAAATACCAGAGATTAGATATGCTGATGACCCAGTATTACTGTCCACAACACAAAAAGGAATGGAAAACTAATTATGTCAGTCCGTAAGATTAGTGAAGAGCAAAACCTCTATCTTAATGCTAAGAAAACTAAATTTATGACAATTGACAAAACAAACAAGGCAACTGATATATGTATCAATGCGGAAAAACTGGAAAAAGTAGAGAGTTTTGAATATCTTGGATCACAGCTAACTAATAATGGAGATACAATGAGATACAGCTGAGAAACACATAAATGCCTTTGAGTGTAAATGCAACAGAAGAGTTCTTCAAATATCATGGACACAAAAAAGAACAAATATATCTATACTACAAGAGCTTAATATTGAAGAAGGTTGGCTATTAAAGAGAGAAAACTTAAATATTTTGGACACATTAAACGTCATGATAATCTAGAGAAAACCATCTTGGAAGGGTACATAATGAGAAAAAGAAAGAGAGGAAGACCAAGGCAAAGATGGCTGCAAGACATCGTTGATGATCTGCAAATGGATGCATCAGCAGCAGCCCATCTTGCTTACAACCGAGAGGCCTACAGGAGTGCTGTTAGGGAAGCAAAGTTCCCAAGGGACATGCAAATGAATGAAATGAAATGAGTATATAACTACACATGGAGCTACCGCAGTAAAACTGTAATACCAAAATGTATAAATTAGGGAAAAAGTAGGAGTAGCTTTATTACTTAGCAAATACAAAGTTTCGACATTTCAGCGTTAACCTTAATCAGACAAAAACATACAGGACGAAGAAATAGAGAGGAGATTTAAATAAAACCAATAAGAATTTATGATGAATAAAGTTAAAAAATACACTCTCACTAAAAAGATACACAGACCAACAGAAAGGAAATTGGCCACATAACTATCTGGTCATGGTAAAGAACTTTTTAAGAAATGAATGAGGGTAAGAGAAGATACATTGTGATCTTGTTTTTGTTATTATGAGATCTCCTCATAGCTGTGAGCCAGATATTTTTTACATCATGCCACAGTAATTACATATGAAAAAAAAAACCCTGAAATATGTTTATATTAGTTTGTAGAAGCTACTGAGTTGATTCCTTCGTGGTCAATTCTGCCAGTTTTTTATTTGCACAATTGGTGGCAGTTAGGACAAACCATGTTTGTATTGTAAGACATTATACTTGCAACTTCTGTCTTCAGTTTTTGCTATTGCTTCTTCAAATGATGCAGCACCCCAGAGTCAGTCTCCATATGATAATGTCTTTTGGAAGTTTTTCCAGCTGTGATTAATAGAAAAATCTCTCATTAATGATTTATGAGTATCCTTGCATCTCAGTTTTTGGTAATCCATGGTGAATATGGTAGCATAAAGATTTCATGTTAGAATGAAAGAGTTATGATAAAGGGTTATCATCATTGCCCACCAGACAAGTCCAATAATACTCTGATCACCTCCAGTGAAGGAAGATCTCAGTACTCATTCTGTAGCATCAGCCAGACCCTCGATGAAGGTGAAGCAATAGGTGGGATTCAGTTAGTCTGAGACTGACTGAAAGACCATGTCCATGTTGATTTTACCAGTTCTATCTCAGAATATGAGAATGTTAATTTCCTTACTTAACAGAGTAAAACAGAATTTAATCTCTGAACAAGCTTCACCATTGTTGAAAAGACACTGATTCCAATTCTCTTGACCAGTGTATACTATTAACATTATAAATATGTAATATATTACATAACATGTAACAACAGTCTGTTACCAAGAAAAGATATCACAACCAATAAGAAATCTATAGTGAATGTACAGATTTCTGCATTGTTATTATCCTTCCATAATGATAATCCTTTAGTTACAGGGTTTAATTATATCAACTCATTGCAGTCATCACAAATGTTACTTAAATAAGCAGGATTTGTCTTCAAAACAAATGTTTCAATTCATTTATTGATCTGATATTTTCAGTACTAGTTTGTGTGAACTCTATACATTTCAAAGCCAGCAGAGATCAACTTTTTTATCATAAAAATTTTTCAGGCCCTGTCAATATCTTTCTCTCCTGGACTCCATTTACCGTCTTGAGTCGCCTTACGTACATGATGTACCTTATTCATACAGTTGTCCTTGTTGTGCACTATGAGAACATGGAGCAAGTTGCGATTTTCACAAATATTAGTTTCGTAAGTATGCTAAAAGCTGCAGCAATGGTGTAGTTGTTAGTGCACTCGGTTGCATGTCAGAAGGTCCCAGTTTGATTTCACACTCAGGCAGAATTATTTTGATCAGGCAGCACCCAGCATCAAAAAATGGGTACCTGACGCTTCCTAGAAAAACAAAGGTGGCCAGGAGAGGTGCTGGCATCCTACCTCAAATGATGTGGTGGCCAAGAAATGTGAAGGCACTAACACTTCACACCCCTGTAGCATGCAAATGTTACATAGAAGTATACCAAAATGTCAAGTAAGAAGGCACAAAGTAAAAAAGAATGAGTGAAAAATATATGCAAAAAGGTTGGAAAGTACAATAGGCTTCAAGGTGGACATTCTTTTCTCGTAAGATACACAGGAGTAAAATAGCTATAAAATCTTTTGTTCTTTTGCCATTTAGAAAAAAAAAATAAGTTAGAAAAATGGAAAGCAATCAGTGTGTTGTCAGATGATGATACTCTTCATATCAGATGTTAGAATGGCACACATAAATGCTTACAAATGTACAATGCAAACTAGCACTATGCAATATCCACTAAACATGGTGACACCAGGAAGGAAGTTAGAACTGCAAAAGCAGCACTGACCTTCAAGAATCTTGACAACATATGGCATTCAAAAGTTATAAGCACAAAAACCAAGTTAAGATTATTCAATTCAAATGTAATATCCATCCTCATTTATGCATGCGAAAGCTGGAAATAAACTAAAGAAATAGACAAGAAATTAGACTCTTTTGAAAACAAATGCTTCAGGAAAATACTTGGTATAAAGTGGAATGAATTTAAAAACACAGAGATAAGACAGATGAGCAAACAACAACCTGTCTCATGGGTGATCTGAAAAAGAAGATGGACATATGTAGGCCATGTGATGAGAAGAAACAATCAGAGAATACCAAAACAAGCTATCAAGTGGACCACAAGAGACCGAAGAAAAAGAGGTCGACCACATGAAACCCTAAAGAGGACATTGTTAAGAGAAGCCAATTTAGTGGGCATAATATCCCTTGATGAAGTTTAAAAACTCGCCGAAAACAGGAAAACTTGGCAAACTATGCAAGCCCTATGAATTAGAATTGCAAAAGCAACACTGACCTTCAAGAATCTTGATAACATCATCATCATCATCATCAGGTGCTGTGCTGACTGGCATTGACTATTATGCTTCTCCAGAGTACACGATCCTTCATGCAGGCCATCAGCTTAGTTGGTGATCTCCTCTCACACCATCCCGTCAGACTGTCCAGTATCATTTCTCTTGGTCTTCCCCTGGCTCTTCTTCTCTCTATTTTTCCTGATGTTATAATATTTTCAATGCCCCCTCTTCTCATTGCATATCCTATGAAAGTACATTGTCTTTCTATTATTTTTTGACAAGATTTTTTTCTATCGTCAACTCTTCTCAAACATTCTCGGTTAGTTATTTTTGCTGTCCAGGGAATTTGCAACATTCTTCTAATAAACTACATTTCTGCTGCTTCCAATGACTTTTGTGCAGACTGTCTACTGTCCATGATTCACTTCCATATAACAAGATAGGTTCAATATAGCATTTTAGGACTCGTTTTCTAACATTCATTGATAAGGATGTGTTGCATAATACGTTTCTCATTCTCTGAAATGCAGTCTTTGCTTAGCCTATTCTGTTCCTAAGTTCTGATTTACATTTCCCATCTGAAGTTATTACTGCTCCAAGGTATTTGAACTTCTGCATCTTCTTTGGAATAGTTCCATTTAATTTTATACTGCATGTTGGTGGATTCTGTTTCTTAGATATAACCATAGTCTTTGCTTAGCCTATTCTGTTCCTAATTTCTGATTTACATTTCCCATCTGAAGTTATTACTGCTCCAAGGTATTTGAACTTCTGCATCTTCTTTGGAATAGTTCCATTTAATTTTATACTGCATGTTGGTGGATTCTGTTTCTTAGATATAACCATAGTCTCTGTCTTTTTGATGTTCAAAGTAAGACCTTTCTGTTCACTTTCTTTGGCAACTTTATACAAGAGATTTTGCAGGTCTTGTTGGTTCACAGCTATCAGTGCTGTGTCGTCAGCATACGGAAGGTTGTTAATATTGTATCCTCCTATTTTTATTCCTGTCTCCTCTAGTGCCTCTATTTCTTCTGTTGTTATATTATCAGGCCCAGTCACTTTTCCTTTCTTCATGTGTTTGATGGTATCTATCATTTCACCTTCAAGTATTGGTGGTTCGAGATGTTCAAATATCCCACAACTGTCCTTGCTGTTTGCTCATCAAATATTATACCTACTCCTCGCTCATGTTTCTCACCTCCTGAATATATTATTGTATATTTATCAGAGTTGATCCTCCCTGCACCTGTCCATCTAACTTAACTCATTCCTAGCATGTTGATCTTCATCCTTTCCATTTCCCTTTTCACATTTTCTAGTTTTCCTTCCTGGAATAGAGTTCTAACATTCCATGTTGCTATTTTGAACTTGTTAGTTTTGCCATCGGTAGCTTGGTGACGATCTGGTCTCACCTGCAGCTCGTGAGCTGCCCTACCAGACAAGGCTGTTCCAGAGGAGCATCCATTAACGTTGTTCATGATGAATCTATTACTCTGTTTAAGCATAATTATTCTTGGGAGCTATAACGGTTTCCCGTTGCCTTCTGTCAGTTTGTGTACGGACTTTCCGCTAGCCTTTGGACTCCCTGTCCTGCCCACAAGGCAGCGGAAGCAAGAGATTTTAAGGCGTCTCTGACCCGCCTGGTATTCCCTTCACTGAGCAACTGAGCCACTTTATAGGAGTGGTAGAGCCACCAACCACCCCACCTCGCTCTCTGAGACTACCGCCAGTTGGTCTGCGGCTGCTTATATGGATAAATCCTTATTCACAGGGATCCTCTATATCTGGAGGACGTTCACCATCCGCCACCTGTGACGCGGGGTTGGGGATGGTCGCCCCAGCTTTACACCAGTAAAGAGAACATAGGCAGTCTAAAGTTATAAGCAAAAAAATCAAGCTAATACTATTCAATTCAAATGAATTCAATTCAAATCCACTCCCATTTGTGCATGTGAAAGCTGGAAAACAACTGAAGAAATAAACAACAAATTAGACTCCTTTGAAAACAAATGCCCCAGGAAAATACTCAGTATAAAGTGGAATGAATTCAAGAGCAACACAGAGATAAGGCAGATGAGCAAGCAACAATCTGTCTCATGGATGATCAGAAAAAGGAGATGGACATAAGTCGTTTACATGATGAGAAGAAACAATCAGAGAATCCCAAAACAGGCTATCAAGTGGAACACAACAGACTGAAGAAAAAGAGGTTGACCATTTGAGACTCTAAAGAAGACACTGTTAAGAGGCCAAATGAGTAGGCATAAAATCCCTTGATGGGGTTGAAAAGTTCGCTGAAAACAGGAAAACTTGACAAACTACCATATGAGTCCTATGTGATAGGAAAGATGTAGGATATGTATGTATATAAATAATTACAAAGTAAAAGCAACATATCTTCTTTAATATTGGTATACTGTGAACAACTGAACTGATTATATTGATTTTACACATAATCCTTCTGTAGGTCAATGCACTTGTGTTGTTCATTTCCTTCTTCATTCCTTTGTAGCTGAAGCTCTTTATATGTTCCTGAATCCAAGGTTCTACCACTTCCTTAACCTTATCAACTGTAAGAGCCTCTCTAAGTGGACTGAAGATATAAGAATTGCATAGCGCCAAATCAGAGTTGTAAGAAGCATAAGGAAGCATTCAAATGCAGCTGGTGCATTGTTGATGTGGGATTGTATGCACAATGCTGATGGCCAACTGGATTGAGCATGCAATCATACAGTGGCGTGGCCATGTTTATTTGAATTTGGCTTCAGTTAGATTAAGAGCAGACCACTGCTGCTTTGCATGTTTGAACAACGCATCAGCTATTGTGATTGTGTTGTAACACATAGGCTTCTATGCACATGATTACTACATAATTTTCAAATTATCTTTAGATATATGTTATAGTTATAAATACTGTATGATACATAAAAACATATATCTTTTCTCTTTCCAATTTAACCAAGTTAAAAAAGCTTAAGTAACTGGTTTTTGCTCTGTATATATTTTATACTTATTCACAAAAGTGTTTTACTTGTACAAAATTTACCAGCAATTCTGTTGTGAATATTTTATTTCAATTCCAGGCCATTGTTGCCATGGGAACCAATGCGGCTGTTGTACTGTTGTCCTTTATTCTGGTACTGAGCTTCGAATCACCATTTGTGAAAATGGAAAAGATCTTTCTCTCCTAATGAGGAGTATCAAAACACTATCACAAACAGCTGGTAACTTTCTATGGTTATTGGGATAGAAGAAGGGAAAAAAAACATATAATGGCAATTAAGTAGTAGAATATTGATTAAAAAAATATAGAACTTTGATCAGATTTACTTTTATTTACAAATGAGAAAATTTGATGTTTTAAGCATGCGCATTTGATTAGAGAGCTTTAAAAAAAAAATGAATGAGGGTAATCTGTGAAATTAACTGTTATGAGATTTCCTAACAGCTGTGAGCCAGACATTTTTTACCTCATTCCATAGTAATTATGGCACCATCACATAAGGAAAAAAAAACCTGAAATATGTTTATGTCAATTGTTTGTAAAAGCTGTGAGTAACTTCCTTCATGGATGATTCTACCACTTTTTGATTTGCATAATTGCTGACAGTTATGACAAACCATGCTTGTTATTGTCAGACATTATGCTTGCACCTTGTCTTCAGTTTTTACTATTGTTTCTTCAAACAATGCACCACCTCTGAGCTGAACTTCATGTACATTGTTATTTATTACAGTAATGCCATCTGTTATTAATGAATTTAGGTTGCTTTTACTACATTTATGTAACTGATAATTTATTAAATTAAAAATCTCATTATAACCAACTTCAAGGGGGCTGGCAAACTAATACATTGTATCCAAAGCCTGTTATAGTCAGAACAAAATAAATAAGTAAGACTATGCCTGGACCTGTGGACCTAGTCCATTATTACCAAGATTCCATCATAAATGGGGTCTGTTATAGCAAGATTTTACTGTATTTATCACAATGATGTCATTGGCCTGATAACCAGAGGGTCAAGATAGTGTGGCAAAATTAATCTTTTAGGTTAATTACCATGTGCACAGGTAACAGTGTGAGAACCTAATACTACGATAAAAACTTTTCAGATTTCCATTTGTCTGAATTGATGAACTGCCAAACATTTTATTTTGTCACTATTAGATCATTTTTCAACTTCTATTTTAATTTTATTTTTAAAAATTCTTTCAATATATCATTCAAGTTTCCGCACATTATTTGCAGCAAAAAAAAAAAAAAAAGAACTTTTGTTGGAGGCCTGTTCCAAAAACCTATGTGAACAAATGTTATAGTCAGTACTGCTTGTATCTGATGTTCAAGTTTTCTCTATAATCAACTTCCACTCATTTTTTTTAAACATCTTTTCCCATGACATTCAGGTCTCTTCTTGTATTGCTTTTTTTTTTTTTTCAAATGTGACTAAAGTGAAGTCTCATTTTCATAGAAAAGAGATGCATGTGATATTATTGTTTTCCCCCTTAATTCACTGACAGTTGTATGATCAGTGCAACTCAGTGTGCCTCCCTGTGAAAGCAAATGTTCACATTTGGGTGAAATTTTTCTCAGTACAGTGCGCTGAAGGGGACAGAACATAGTGCCTTCAGTGTGAAAAACTTGACTGCTATCATTCCATCACTCAGCCCTTGTTGATATTGTAATCACAATGAATATTTTCTTTTGTGCTCTAGTATCTGCAATTTATTAATGAGATTTTGTTTCATTTTGGGGTTTTTTTTCAAATGTTTTAACTCTTGATCACAGTGTACAGTCTAAAGCTTCTCAAATATGGTTCTGCTGATCTAGGGCTTCACAAGAAATCATCAAAAATGACAGGAGAAAAATGGAAAATATGATTTTTTATTAAAACTAAGCCAGTGAATGACACTAAAAGAGATTAATTTTTCAGACAATCCTCAAAAATGTCATTTTTTTTTTTTTTCCATTTCAACACTATTTGTTGTCTGACAAATCTCCAAACATGATAAATTTACCACTAGATGTAAGCTGGTCATTTATATGGACAACACTGAAATTTTGTCAATAAAGAGTACAACCGCATTACTCAGATTTTTGTTCAGATCATCACAAAAACCAAGCAGAATTTTGCACTGGACAATTTTCTTCAACAAAATGTACCGAGGGTCTATTTTTATACCCAGGTCAACTGGATAATGATGGCAGTGAAACAGAACCCGGTGCCTTCTGTTTGAAAAACTGCGTTGATATCATTTCAGGCACTTAGACGTCACTGCCACAGAGTACAAATACCCCAAAAAGATCCTGAAAATAATGCAGTTACATTAATGTATAAAACATGACCCATAAAGATGTCAAGTGAATCAACTTACACACACAAAAATATAACTCTAACAGATATCACATTAAATCACACTTTAATTAAAGTCTAAATTGTCATTCAAAGAAATTTATGCATGTAAATAAGGATATTAACAGCATAGTGAAGGAATTCAACGCTTGTATCCTTCAGGCCGCTCGTGAAACCATTCCCAGAGGAGCTCGCAGGGACTATAAACCATACTGGTCTAGTGGGCTGGGAAAACTCCATGATGATGTGGAAGCAGCTTGAAAGCAAGCAGAAAATAGACCATGCCAAGAACACCACAATAATTACCAACATTCTAAGGCCAAATTTCAGAGAGCCAAGCTGCAAGCCAGACAGGAAAGTTGGAGAGAGAAAACAGAGTCCTTAAACTTTGAAAAGGATGGAAGGAAACTGTGGAAACTAATCAAACAGTTAAATGATGAGAGTACTGGAAGAAGTACAAAGATTACACTAATAGAGGATGGGAAAACTCTTACAGGTATGCAGGTAGTAGATCACTTTGCTCGCATGTTTGCACAGGACTGCAACATTGATATACATCCAGAGAAAGAGCGTGCAATGTGCATTGATCCACAGAAAGAAGAGGAACAAGTCAGAAAAGTGGAGGTCATGGATGCACCAATCACACGCAGTGAGTTAGACCTAGCAGTCAGTAAACTGAAACCAAGGAAATCACCAGGACCAGATGGAGTGTCCAATGAAATGATCAAGAACCTGTTGGATATTTTCAATATGTGCTGGAGCACAGGTAAGTTACCTCAAATCTGGAAGGAAGCAAGCATGGTACCACTGCTAAAGCCAGGGAAAAACAGTGACACTGCCTCCAGCTACAGGCCAATCAGTCTCACTAGCTGCCTATGCAAAACGAACGCATCATTGACCTGAGGCTAAAATGGTACCTAGAAAGTGAAAACCTTCTCATTCCACAACAAGCAGGATTTAGGCAGTACTACAGTACGGAAGATCAAGTGACCTATCTCTCTCAAGAGATTGAGGATGCATTCCAAGAGAAAAACCTTGTACTAGCAGCGTGGATAGACCTAAAAAAAGCCTTTGATAAAGTATGGAAAAAAGGTCTGCTGTGGAAACCAAGAAACTGCAATGCGAATGAAAGACTATACAACTGGATAAAGTATTATTTACACAATAGAAGAGCTAGAGTAGTAATGGATGGACACAAAAGCCAGAAAGTACTTCTGCGACACGGTGTACCACAAGGAGGAGTCCTTTCGCCTACACTATTCCTTGTATTCATTAATGACCTGGTCAAGGAACTTCCCTATGGAACCAAAGCGGCACTGTATGCAGATGATCTGGTCATGTGGTGTACAGATGAATATGCAACAGTTGCTACACAGAGACTCCAAAGAGCAGCAGACATCTTGACATCATGGACAAACAAATGGTGTGTAAGTATCAACACAGAGAAATCAAGTACCACTCTGTTCACTCTCTCATCTAAACAGAAAGCAGGTAAGATCTTTGTAAATGAAATTTTCTTAAGGATGGACAACCAACCCATTTACTTAGGAGTGACTCTTGACTCAAAACTGACTTGGAAGCAACACATCAACAGTGCAGAAGCAAAAGCCAGAAGAAAACTAGCCATATTAAGAAAATTAAGTGGAACCACATGGGGAGCTAGTGAAAGAATCCTCAAGAATGTATATCAGCAAAGTATTCTACCACATTTAGAATATGGCTCAACATCTTGGTGCACAGCATCAAACACTACGCTGCATAATCTAGACAAGGTTCAAAATCAGTCACTACGGATTATCACAGGTGCCATGAGGTCCACACCAATAGTAGAAATGCAGAAAATAGTTGGTGTTCAAGCGCTAAAGGAACGTAGAGACACAAAGGTTATGACCATGGGAGAGAAATTCCTTAGCTCTGTAAGCCATCCCCTGAAGGAGAGATTCAGTAACTTGGCATTAGGACGGCTTAAAAGAAGCAGCTTCATTCACCAGGCCAAGCGTATGCGTAAGCTGATACCTGACCTTCCAACTGTAGTCGCTCCATTATCATCTGTACCAGAGCATACACCATGGAAAGAAGCAGATTATACACAAATAACTATTCAGACTGAAGTGAAAGGTGTGCAGAATGGTGAGATGCAAAGCAGCCTTGTAAGATTAACAGCCACACTTAGTGTGCTAGATGACAAATATCCATGTGACACCTGGATACGTGTGTATACAGACGGATCTGCACACAATGCCATAAAGAATGGAGGGGCAGGAGCACATATTGAATATCCAAACAACACCACTGACAAGATTTCCATACCCACTGGAAAATACTGCAACAACTTTGATGCAGAAGTTAGGGCAATTATTGCTGCAGTTGAAAAACTATCAGACTCCAGAATTGATACATGTCCTGTAGTAATTCTCACAGATGCAAGATCAGTACTGGAAGCTCTTCAGTGCAACAAACTACCAGACCTTAAGGATGCCTTGTCAATTGGCTTACAACATGGAGTCACTTTGCAATGGATTCCCTCCCACTGTGGGATACCAGGCAATGAGAAAGCTGACCATCTGGCTAAAGAGGGCACTGAAATGGAGCAACCAGACATACCGATCACCTATAATCAGAAAAAAAGCATGATAAGAACCTACAGGAAGCCACAAACACCACCACATGATGACTATCACATGCTAAACAGAAAGGAACAAGTCACCATCTTCCGTCTCCGAACAGGACACAGCCAACTCCGAAGTCATATGTATACAAAGGTTAAGGTTGGTACTACTAATCTATGTACATGTGCCCAGGTGCCCCAAACTGTGGAACATATCCTCCAGAACAGCACCAGCTATGAAACACTGAGAAATAATTACTGGCCCAGTGAAACCACTAAAGAAGATAAGCTCTACGGTTCCATACATGAATTACAAAAAACGGTGAAATTTATCCAAGAGACAGGACTGCAGGTATAGACAGACAATGCGAACGAAGAAGAAGAAGAGGATGCATGTAAATTTATGCATTAAAATGTATCTCAGGTTTCATGTGATGCCATGTAGACTCATACAGATAAATGTAAGTCTGATAAAATTACAAACACATGCAGACTCATACAGATAAATGTAAGTCTGATAAAATTACAAACACATGCAGACTCATACAGATAAATGTAAGTCTGATAAAATTACAAACATGTCAACGCCACGCAGGCTCATACAGATAAATAAAAGTCTGATAAAATTACAAACACATCAATGCCATGCAGACTCATACAGATAAATGTAAGTCTGATAAAATTACAAACACATCAACGCCACGCAGGCTCATACAGATAAATATAAGTCTGATAAAATTACAAACACATACAGACTCATACAGATAAATGTAAGTCTGATGAAATTACAAACACATGCAGACTCATACAGATAAATGTAAGTCTGATAAAATTACAAACACATGCAGACTCATACAGATAAATGTAAGTCTGATAAAATTACAAACACATGCAGACTCATACAGATGAATGTAAGTCTGATGAAATTACAAACACATGTAGACTCATACAGATAAATGTAAGTCTGATAAAATTACAAACACATGCAGACTCATACAGATAAATGTAAGTCTGATAAAATTACAAATACATCAACGCCATGCAGACTCATACAGATAAATGTAAGTCTGATAAAATTACAAACACATCAACACCATGCAGACTCATACAGATAAATGTAAGTCTGATAAAATTACAAACACATGCAGATTCATACAGATAAATGTAAGTCTGATGAAATTACAAACACATGCAGATTCATACAGATAAATGTAAGTCTGATGAAATTACAAACACATGCAGATTCATACAGATAAATGTAAGTCTGATGAAATTACAAACACATGCAGATTCATACAGATAAATGTAAGTCTGATGAAATTACAAACACATGCAGATTCATACAGATAAATGTAAGTCTGATGAAATTACAAACACATGCAGATTCATACAGATAAATGTAAGTCTGACGAAATTACAAACACATGCAGATTCATACAGATAAATGTAAGTCTGATGAAATTACAAACACATCACAAAATAGATTTGGGGGTGTCAAAAACAAAACTGCCTAACACATACAAACATAACTCCAGCAATCGTTGGCAAGGGGAATCAATAAACTACAGTTCTGGTCACTGCACAAATATGATCAGTTTTACTTTTTTTTCTGTGAATTATATGGTCTTGTCTCCTTCCTCATATATCTTTCAATGCAGAGGGAATGAAAAGATGTTTTTATAGGACTCTGCAATTTGTTTTATACAATGGGATATTTAAGATTTCTATATTTCCTCCCTTCACCTCTTGCATAGGTAGACTCCCTCTGTTTCTAGTAATTCTTATTGTGAATGTTTTATGTGCTATACTCTCTGGTGATAGTCATGTAATGTGACCAGACAATTTGACTTGTTTCTGGATGTAGTGCAATGCTGGTGTTACTTCAACCCTTGCCCCGACGGTGCCATTTATGATTTGGTTTCACTTCTTGTTACATTTAGTATTCTCCCTATACATCTCATTTCTGTTGTGATGATTTTCCTTTTATTTTTAGCCATTAGTGTCCACTCTGTGAGACCTGGACACTTAACAGAAGAGAAACACATAAATGTCTTTGAATGTAAATGCTACAGAAGAGTTCTTCAAATATCATGGACACAAAAAAGAACAAATATATCCATACTACAAGAACTTAATATTGAAGAAGGTTGGCTAGTAAAGAGGATTAAACAGAGAAAACTTAAATATTTGGGCAAATTAACGTCATGAGAATTTAGAGAAGACCATCTTTGAAGGATACATAATGGGAAAAAGAAAGAGAGGAAGACCAAGGCGAAGATGGCTGCAAGACATTGTTGATAATCTGTAAATGGATGCATCAGTTGCAGGCCATCTTGCTTACAACTAAGAGTCATACAGGAGAGCTGTTAAGGAGGCAAAGTTCCACAAGGGACATACAAATGACTGATTGAGTGTCCATATCTGAACTGACAGTGCAGAATTGGGAAGAAAATTGTGTTATATAGTAGCAGATATATGATAGCAGTAATAGATATATGACAGGGACACAGTAATCTGCTAAAAAATCAAACAAACAAAAATTGATAAATAAAATCATGTCGACAAAATCATAAACATCTCATTATATATATATATATATCACTTGAATGTCGAAAAAAAAAAAAGCAAACTTTACTCTCACAGTCAAAAGATTAATGGCTATAACAATTAAATTAACTGAATAAAACATTTATTTCTTACATTAATACTGTGCACAAAACATCAGACACCTCATACAATGCTGTGACGCAGGACAGGAACATGCTGCATGCAGTCAAAATAACATCAAATTAAAGTCAGTCTTTCATGAGAATTTTTTTCTGCTCCAGCCTCTAATGAATACAAATATGCAATCCAGCACAGAACAAAAAAATGAGAAAACCACCACAAAAAATATTGTTATGGGGCATTTTATTTCATTAAACTAAGTTAGAGCTTCCACAGGTTTCTTTATCCTTTGATGAATAAATGCCTTAGCATCATCAGACAGTAAATGTAATGCTGAATTAAAAAATGTTAATTTGTGTGTGTGCGCATGTGTGTGATCACGCGTACGCGTGCATGCATGCATGCAGACTGTCACAAGTACAATTCAAAGCTTTGCAAATGTGATCAAAATGGAAGATGAAAACATTCTTTTGATTATAATTACCAAAATAATGTTAGATAAATGTTGTACAAACCATCTGAGAAACATGTTAGACTGATCTAGTTTACTGTTTTTAAAGTGGGCAGGCAGGTAGAGATATCTCTGTGTTATATTACTAAAGCATGCAAGGGAATAGGAGGATACAGTGTAAGTATCCTTATTTTCCTTGATCTATCAGCAAACTAGGGGATATTGTCAGCCTAACATGTGACTGTTCTTACTTCCTCACCTGAAGGACCTCCAATTATGCGTCATGAGAGATATGAGGAGTGATTGATAAGTTCTTGGCATAAGGTACAACAGATTATTTGTGGACAACTTTTTTGGGTTACTTCTCAACAGTCTCCTTCCAAGTTTATGTACTTAGTCCAGCGATCCTGGAGCATACGGATCCCTTCTTTGTAAAAGTCAGCATCTCATGTCAGTAGAAAATGGTCTACAGCATGAATGATGTCATCATCTAAAGCAAATCTGCGACCACTGAGCTCCTTTTTGAGTTTGGTAAACAAGTAATAGTCCGAAGGGGCCAAATCTAGGGAATAAGGAGGATGTTCAAGAAGCTGGAAGCCACATTCATGAATGGCAGCCATTGCCACTTGTGAACTGGTGCACTGTCTTGCTGAAAGATGATTCCCTCCAATCTGACCTGCTGTTGATTCACAAGATTAGCATAATAGGCCCCGGTGACCGTTCTGCCCTTTTGAAGATAGTCTACCAATAGCACATCTTCTGAATCCCAAAAGATGGAAGCCATCACTTTGCCTGCAGACAGAACCGCCCTTGCTTTCTTTAGAGGTGGGAATCCATGATGTTTCCACTGCTTTGACTGTTCTTTGGTTTCTGGTTGAAAATGATGAACCAAAGTCTCATCCATAGTCACAAATTGCTGAAGAAACTTTTCAGGATCTGCAGAAAAATGGCCAAGATTGTCACTTGACATGTTGAGACGCTGTCGTTTGTGATCAGCTCCAAGAAGTTTTGGGACCCATCAAGCAGAGACCTTTGTCATTTGAAGATCATTGTGAATAATGGCATGAACACGTTCCTGGGAGATGCCCAACTCAGTAGCAATGTACCACTCAGTTAGTCGTTGATCCTCCATTATCATGTCATGGATTCTGCAGGTGGTTTCATCTGTGGTTACCTTTCTTGGTCTACCTGGATGAGGATCATCTTCCAGACTCTCCCTTCCATGTTTGAATTGAGCTGCCCATTTCTTCACTGTGCTGTAAGAAGGGGCACTCTTCCCTAGAGTCTCTACCATATCCTCATGGATCTCCTTTGATGATAATCCCTTGATGCAGAGGTTGCGAATGACTGCTCGATGAGAAATTAAATCCATTTTCTCAATTTCTGCCACCCCTTACCACTTCAGTAGCCTGTAAAAAAAAAAAGTTAGTTGCAGTTAATTTTTTTAAACTTGGTGTTTAATCTTACATTAACCTGATCTACAAATGCACCTAATATCAACTGTGTGTTTCAAGTATTTGTACCTTATGCCGAGAACTTATAAATCACTTCTCGTAAACATTTCACTAACCAGGCACCTGTTGCTGTTTTAAGATTTGCATGAAAAGTTCTCAGCTGCTAAATACTGACTGCCCACACCTGCTATGATCTTAACCTTTACTAGGATAGAATGTACACTAAACTCAATCTTTACTAATGATAAGTTTACTCACAACTGGTAAATGGTGAGGAATAATTATATACAACATTTCTGAGAGATTGTTGTCTATAAGAAAATTTACAGTGTAAGAATATATATTTAATAAGTTAGTACTTGGCCCCAAGGTCCCTTAAATATACTGAGTTGTGAGATTAACTCTTGTCACAATAATAAAAGAATAATCCCTTAATTCTACCAAATGGCAATGTGTAACAGCCTTCCTTCTCAAGGTATCAGCTTATTGAGATAAGGCATCAGTTCTTGGTCTCGCCATCTTTGTTTCCAGACAAATGTCAATTACTTATTTTTCAGCTAGGTTGAATGGAGCACATCAGAAGTATGTTTACAACCTACTAGCTTCACATCAGAAGTCTGTCTACTGCTCACTAACTTCACACAAGAGCTATGTCTACAATCCAAATCTTCACATCAGAAGTTGACTTCCATTTTCATATATTAAGTGTTGATCATATATTAAATTTTGATTTTGCAGATGACATAACTCTTATCAGTGACAATGTGAATTTGATGTAAGAAAAAAAAACAGATACCCTGTCTTCACTGGACTTGAAATTAACAAGGACAACAACAAAAATAATGAAACTTCCCACTAATCATGATGTAAAAAATATACGTAGAAGGAACAGCTGTTGAAGAAGTACACCATTTTGCATACTTCAGTAGCTACATAGATTAGGATGGTGACACCAGAAAGGAAGTTAGAATTGCAAAAGCAGCATTGACCTTCAAGAATTTTGAGAACATATGGCACTCTAAAGTTATAAGCAAAAACACCAAGTTAAGATTATTCAATTCAAATTTATATCACCCCCATTTGCTGGAAAACAACTAAAGAAACAAACAACAAATTAGACTCCTTTGAAAACAAATGTCTAAGGAAAATACTTGGTATAAAGTAGAACAAATTCAAGAACAACACAAAGATAAGGCAGTTAAGCAAGCAACAACCTGTCTCATGGGTGATCAGAAAAAGAAGGACATATGTCGGTCACATGATGAGAAGAAGCAGTCAGAGAATACCAAAACAAGCTGTCACATGGAACACAACAGGCCAAAGAAAAAGAGATTGACCATGTGAAACTTTAAAGAAGACATTGTTAAAAGAGGCCAAATGAATAGGCATAAAATCCCTTGATGGGGTTGAAAAGCTCACAGGAAAACTTAGCGAACTACCACGCAAGCCCTATGTGACAATTAAAAGAACAGGAAGGATGTAAGATGATACATTCAATGCTATTCAGTTCAGTTAGTGAAAAGTAAAGAAAACTTTACCAACTTCTCAAACATTCTTGCATTTAGGGCACATAATGGCAGATACTATATACATAGCACTTTAAATCTGACCTAAGTTACAAGTAAACATTAAGAAATATAAACACATTCTAAGTGAAATTTTTAAAAACCAAATTATAAGGAATTTTTAAAAATCTAGTGCTGTTGTAGTATTAAATTAGGTCTATATATTTATTTTTAAATGTCAATCTCATAAAACAGCACTTCTGGCACTATGAAACTGTTTTATATATGCCTGTATTTCTGCCCGTTTTCTCTACTCTTACACAGCCTTGATGAGGTTTGGGCTGAGGTAACATTCTTCAGTTCCTTAGACCTAAGAAGTCTACTAAACTATTAGGAGAACTACATTATTTCTAAATGCATCCGATCAAGCTATTTCTGGAAGCATTGCATGGATGTATGACAAGATGGTGACCAGTCATTATGGCTTGATTGGTTTGATGGCAATATCATCTCTATATCATATTCATTGCAAATATCCCAGATGGAAATATAAAGAAATATTCAAAATCACAAAATTCTGAGTAACTAAATTCAAGAACGCATGTTCTAATAATGTATAAACTAGGAAAAAAGTAGAAACAGCTTTATTACTTAATGACTACGAAGATGTGATGTTTCAGCATGACCCTTAATCATACAAACACACACAGGATGAAGAATTAGAGAGAGGAGATAAAGTATAGATTCACATGAATCTTATGTTAAAAAAGAATAAATAAATAAAATGAATAGAGCACTTAGCTTGAAACAATATGTAGCTTTTCCGACGCTCATTGTGCCCATTGCTACATTCAAAATGTGCTTGTTCAGAAATGTACAGAAATGCGCATGGTGAAATATACTGCTTTACTGAAATGCTTCGTGTATAGTTGTATACTTATACACTAATTATTGTGTGTTACTCATGTTCTAATAAGATCTATTGCAAAACACAAATATGAACCTCAGCTACGCAGACCCTAACCAATTCAAATTTTAATTTCAAATTATTGTGTAAGATACTGCTTTCAGCACAATATATGGTGATGTATATATGTTTCCATGTCATCTATTATAAAATTCAAATCAGAGTAAGTGACGTAATTCAGAACTGTTGCTAAAATTAATTCATAGGCATTTCTGAACAGGACTAGTTTTTAATTTGAATGTGGGACAATTTACTACTAAGTTCTTCAATCCGAATGTCCTTGAGATGTAGCAGCTGTTCTAGTTTCTTCAACTTTTCCTGCAGAATCTAGGAATGAACGATAATTTATAAAATACATTCTTATTCTGAATCATAGAAGGATATGTTTAAACAAAAGAGAACAAACTGAAATGTTTATTTGCCTTCTTAAATCTTATAAAGTAATCTTACATCCTTCCTGTGCTATTAAACATCACATAGGACTCGTATGGTAGTTTGCAAAGTTTTCCTGCTTTCTGTAAGCTTTTCACCACCATCAAGGGATGTTATGCCCACTAAACTGGCCTCTCTTAACAATGCCCTCTTTAGAGTTTCATGTGGTCAACCTATTTTACTTCAGCCACTTGATAGCTTGTTTTGGTATTCTCTGACTGTTTCTTCTCATCATGTAACCAACATATGTCCATCTTCTTTTTCTGATTACCCATGAAATAGGTTGTTTGTTCATCTGTCTTATTTCTGCGTTGTTCTTGAATTTGTTCTACTCTATACAGAGTATTTTCCTTAGGCATTTGTTTTCAAATGAGACTAATTTCTTGTCTATTTCTTTAGTTGTTTTCCTGCTTTCGCATGCATAAATGAGTATGGATATTACATTTGAATTGAGTAATTTTAACTTGATTTTTTTTTGCTTGTAACTTTTGAATGCCATGTTCTCAACAATCTTGAAGGTCAATGCTGCAATTTTAATTCTAACTATCTTTCTGGTGTCATCATCCTGGTCTATGTAGCTGCAGAGGTATGCAAAATGTTTACTTCTTCAACAGCTGTTCTTTATACGTATAATTTTTCTTCGTGATTAATGAGTAGTTTCAAAATTTTTGGTTTTTTCCCTGTTAATATCAAGTTCTATATTACTAGCCAGTGAAGACAGGGTATCTGTTTTTTTCTTGTATTGATTTCACATTGTCATTGGTAAGAGATATGTTATCTGCAAAATCAAGATCTTCTAGTTGGGTCCCTTGTATCCCAATCAATGCCTGTTTTACCTGTGCAGAATTTTCTCATTATGAAATCTATGGCAATTTTAAAAAGCAAGGAAGATAGTATACATCCTTGTTTCACGCCTGTTTCAATCTGGAACCATTCGCTCTTTCCTTCTTCCATTGTAGAGTTCCTTAATGATGTTGACAATTTTAGATGGTATTCCATATATACTTAAAAATCTCCACAATGAATCTCGGTGTAGGCTATCAAATGCCCTTTTAAAGTCTATGAAGTTCAGGATTAATGGTTTTTGCTTTTCAATATGTTCTTCAAGTATTATTCTTAGAGTAAAGATCTAGTTCAGATAGCTTCTCCCTTTTTGAAATCCTGCTTGTTCTTCTCTCATTGCAGTATCCACTATATCTTTAATTCTATTCAGAATAACTTTGCAAAATACTTTTAACACAACCGACAGTAAGGTTACTCCTCTCCAGTTACTGCAGTCGCTAAGGTTGCCTTTTTTTGGTATTTTAACAATAATTCCTTTTTTTTCCATTTAGAAGGGACCTTTTCTTCTTTCCAAACTTTATTAAACATTCTGTGTATTTGGCTCATGTTGTCACTGTTGGTGACATTTCAGTTATTTCATCTTCACCTGCAGCTTTTTTGTTAGCCATTAGATTCACTGCTTTTTCAGTTTCATACCATGTAATTTCATCTAGGTTGACATTTAGTTGTGGGACTGGTAAACTGGTTTCAAGATTTATTAATTCATTTGGGTATGGTCGATTAAGTATTTCTTGGAAGTGTTCAGCCCATCCTTGCTTTTAGTTTTTACTTGATGTTAATAGGGTGTCAGTTTTGCTAAAGATTGGTCTTTCTTTGGATGCTATAATACCTGTTAAACTCTTTCGTATGTTATACAGAGTTTTGATGTCTCCTGTTTTTGCTGCCTTCTCTGCTTCTTTCACCATATTGTCCATATATTCTCTTTTATCCCTTCTAGCTGAACTTTTTACTTTACTGTCTGCTTCTTTGCATGTTGGTTTTGCTAAATCTTTTCTAAGATCTGTCTTTACATTCAACATGGCTAATCTGGCTACTCGTCTTTCATGTATTCCATATGCTATCAAATATCCATGCTTTTCTACTAGTTTTTTTCATTCCAGCACTTGCTTTTGCTGCTGTGATTATGGCTGTGCTGTAAGAATGCCATAATTCATCTATATCTTACCTCACTGAGTGCAGCAAACTGATTGGTAAGTTCCAGATTGAAATTACTCTTAGTATTTTCTTCCCTTAGGCTATGACTGTTTCTGAGTATTGCTTTCTTGTGTTGGCTTTTCAGTTTTAGTCTTATTTTCTCTATACACAGAATGTGATCACTACTGAAATCTGCACCTCTATATGCTCTTACATCTATCAGAGATGTTCTGAATTGCTTTCTAATACAAAAATGATCTATCTGGTTTCTGGTTCTATCATCTGAAGATATCCATGTTGTTTTATGTATCTTTCTGTGTGGAAATATTGTTCCTCCAATGACCATGACCTCTGTTAGACATATTTAAATTAATCTTTCTCCATTCTGATTTACCATATCAATTCCTTCTTTCTCCATTATTTTTTCGATGTCAGTGTTATCTTTTCCTACTTGAAGTCTCCCATGACAATTAAGATGTCATGTTTAGGTACTTTGTTAATGAGTTGTAGTTGGCGATAAAAATTGTCTTTTATTTCATCGTCTGCATCATTTGTGGGTGCATAGCATTGTATGACTGTCATTCTTCCGTACCTTATTTTGTATCATGCTCTTAATATACTGACTGTTAACCAGTTCCCATTCTGTAAGGCTCTTTGCTGCTACAGTTGACATAATTATACCCACTCCTTTTTGGAATTTCCCTTCATCTATGCTTGAATGTATTAACTTCACTGATGCCCAGTATGTCTAGGTGGTATCTATCCATTTCTTGGATTACCTGAGATGATGGTGCTGCCATTGTTCTTGCATTCGAGAATCCAATTTTTGTCACATATTTGGGACTGATGAATGTATTCTTTCAATCATTGTCTGTGGTTGTCAGAGTTTGTATCCCTGATGCTCAGCTGATTTTGTTATATAAAGTAATGGGCCATGTGAAAGATGAAAGACATATTTTCTATATGATTCAGATCAAAGATAACCTCATTAACTTGAAAAGTAATATTCAGACTGGAAACATAATAACTAAATACTGTACATTCTATGAAACAGTTCATTCACTCATTTGCATGTCCCTTGCAGAACTTTGCCTCCCTAACAGCACTCCTGTAGGCCTCTCGGTTGTGAGCAAGATGGCCTGCTGCTGATGCATCTATTTGCAGATCATCAACGATATCTTGCAGCCATCTTTGCCTTGGTCTTCCTCTCTTTCTTTGTCCCATTAAGCACCCTTCCAAGACAGTTTTTTTTCTAGATTATCATGATGTTTAATGTGTCCAAAATATTTAAGTTTTCTCTCTTTAATCCTCTTTACTAGCCAGCCTTCTTCAATATTAAGTTCTTGTGATATGGATATATTTGTTCTTTTTTGTGTCCATGATATTTGAAGAACTCTTCTGTAGCATTTACATTCAAAGGCATTTATGTGTTTCTCAGCTGTTTTGTTAAGTGTCCAGGTCTCACAGGCATATGTTGCGATGCATGGCCTTACAAATCTTATTTTTGTAGTTCTGTCTGTTCCTCTCCACAGATTCTTTAGTTGTTTTAATTTCTGAAGAGCAATAGATATCCTCCTTTTAATTTCCCTCATTGTATCTCCATTATTAGTTAGTAGTGATCCAAGATATTCAAAACTCTCTACTTCTTCCAGTTTTTCCTCATTGATACATATATCAGCTGCCTTGTTTGTTTTGTCAGTTGTCATCAATTTAGTTTTCTTCGCATTAAGATGGAGGTTTTGCTCTTCGCTATTCTTACGGACTGACATAATTAGTTTTTCCATTCCTTTTTGTGTTGTGGACAGTAATACTGTATCATCAGCATATCTAATCTCTGGTATTTCATAACCTCCAATTTCCCCTGGGAACAACTGTGTTAAGAGCACACTTATCTTAACACAGTGTTTGTGAGACAGGGAACATAGATCTGTTTGCTTAAAAACTCTGACCTACCTCTGTAGCCCAGAAACTTGTAGCAATCAACACTAATTGTAATTGTTATTTTTGCAAAATGTAATGTCAGGTTGGTGGACGGATGGGGACATGGAGATCTCTGGCGGGGATGAGGGAAGTCTGGTGTGAAACCAATGAATCCAGGACGTGACAAGCCTATGGGTCTTTACAACAATGGCTATCAGAATGATGTGAACAAAACAGAGCCAGTAGACTATAGGTGGCGGGGAATGGATATCGTTGAAGCACTCATCAGATTCCTCATCTCAGAGTCAGAGTGTCTTTGTGGAACTGTCTCAAACCATCTGACATGGAGAAGGGGTTTAAGTACAGCCACCAGAGGCTGGAAAACAAAGTTTTGGCCAGGCCAGCCACACTGTCTTCATGGCAGTCCGAGCAAGACCACAGTCTGCCCTAGCAAGGAAAGGTGCTGAAGTCGGAGTTACCCAGCCAAAAGGCGCATCGCAAAAATCAGGGTAACACGCATTATCGCTAATGAAATGTCTATATCTACAGTTTTCAAACATGGTGCTCGCCCTGTGAAGACTAACCAGGCAGGTGCAGTGCCGGGCCCCCTGCCTCGAAAGGGTCCACCCAATGCTACTGGAGGTCCTCTCAGTTCGTCTTGTGGAGTCAGGAGACATGAGAGTAGAGCTACTGGCCAAAAAATACAACAGAAGAAAACAGCCAAAAAGCAAGAACTTAAAATAATGCAGTGGAATGCTGAGGGTGTCAGCAGTGTTAGAGATGGCTATAGCAAAAAGGTTGAACTAGAGAACATACTTTTTGCAGAGCAGGTAAGTATATGCTGCATACAGGAGACACACCTAACCAAAGATGCCGCCTTTAAAATCAGAGGCTACCAGTGCTTTAGATCAGACCGACAGGACAGAAGAAAAGGAGGAGTACTCACACTTGTTAAGAATAACATCAGCGCATGTCAGGTGGGAGTGTACATGGAAGGAGCCGAATACCAGATGATCCATCTAAAAAGTAGTAATACAGATTTCCACCTCCTTAACTATTACTGTCCTAATGACCGCCCACTTGCTTTAGGAACAATCCCACACAAAGAGAGACTGATGGTCTGTGGTGATTTTAACAGTCATTCCCAGAGCTGGGGCTATGACCACATAGACAAGAGAGGAGAGGAAGTTGAGAGCTGGCAGGATGATAATGGACTTCTCCTGATCAACCAGCCAATGGATGCCCCAACATTTTACTCAAGGGCTTGGCATACAAAATCAACACCAGATCTGGCATTCCACTCTCCAGATCTGAAGTGGAACATTACACGTGAAGTTGGAAAACAACTTGGAGGTAGCGACCATCGACCAGTCTTCCTGACAATAGAAAATGAACTCCTTAACACCAGTAACCCTCTCCCCAGATGGAACTATAAAAAAGCAAACTGGACAATGTACAGACATCGTACAGGTATCCTGGTGGGACATCTGTCCATAGAAGGTAAGGATATTAACAGCATAGTGAAGGAGTTCAATGCTTGTATCCTTCAGGCCGCTCGTGAAACCATTCCCAGAGGAGCTCGCAGGGACTATAAACCATACTGGTCTAGTGAGCTGGGAAAACTCCATGATGACGTGGAAGCAGCTCGAAAGCAAGCAGAAAATAGACCATGCCAAGAACACCACAATAATTACCAACATTCTAAGCCAAATTTCAGAGAGCAAAGCTGCAAGCCAGACGGGAAAGTTGGAGAGAGAAAACAGAGTCCCTAAACTTTGAAAAGGATGGAAGGAAACTGTGGAAACTAATCAAACAGTTAAATGATGAGAGTACTGGAAGAAGTACAAAGATTACACTAATAGAGGATGGGAAAACTCTTACAGGTAAGCAGGTAGCAGATCACTTTGCTCGCATGTTTGCACAGGACTGCAACATTGATATCCATCCAGAGAAGGAGCGTACAGTGCGCATCGAGCCACAGAAAGAGGAGGAACAAGTCAGAAAAGTGGAGGTCATGGATGCACCAATCACACGCAGTGAGTTAGACCTAGCAGTTAGTAAACTGAAACCAAGGAAATCACCAGGACCAGATGGAGTGTCCAATGAAATGATCAAGAACCTGGGAGTGGCAGCAATGGGAAAGCTGTTGGATATTTTCAATATGTGCTGGAGCACAGGTAAGTTACCTCAAATCTGGAAGGAAGCAAGCATGGTACCACTGCTAAAACCAGGGAAAAACAGTGATACTGCCTCCAGCTACAGGCCAATCAGTCTCACTAGCTGCCTATGCAAAACGATGGAACGCATCATTGACCTGAGGCTAAAATGGTACCTAGAAAGTGAAAACCTTCTCGTTCCACAACAAGCAGGATTTAGGCAGTACTACAGTACGGAAGATCAAGTGACATATCTCTCTCAAGAGATTGAGGATGCATTCCAAGAGAAAAACCTTGTACTAGCAGCGTGGATAGACCTGAAGAAAGCCTTTGATAAAGTATGGAAAAAAGGTCTGTTGTGGAAACTAAGAAACTGCAATGTGAATGGAAGACTGTACAACTGGATAAAGTCCTATTTACACAATAGAAGAGCTAGAGTAGTAATGGATGGACACAAAAGCCAGAAAGTACTTCTGCGACACGGTGTACCACAAGGAGGAGTCCTTTCGCCTACACTATTCCTTGTATTCATTAATGACCTGGTCAAGGAACTTCCCTATGGAATCAAAGCAGCACTGTATGCAGATGATCTGGTCATGTGGTGTACAGATGAATATGCGACAGTTGCTACACAGAGACTCCAAAGAGCAGCAGACATCTTGACATCATGGACAAACAAATGGTGTGTAAGTATCAACACAGAGAAATCAAGTACCACTCTGTTCACCCTCTCATCTAAACAGAAAGCAGGTAAGATCTTTGTAAATGAAATACCCTTAAGGATGGACAACCAACCCACTTACTTAGGAGTGACTCTTGACTCAAAACTGACTTGGAAGCAACACATCAACAGTGCAGAAGCAAAAGCCAGAAGAAAACTAGCCATATTAAGAAAATTGAGTGGGACTACATGGGGAGCTAGTGAAAGAATCCTCAAGAATGTATATCAGCAAAGTATTCTACCACATTTAGAATATGGCTCAACATCTTGGTGCACAGCATCAAACACTACGCTGCATAATCTAGACAAAGTTCAAAATCAGTCACTACGGATTATCACAGGTGCCATGATGTCCACACCAATAGTAGAAATGCAGAAAATAGTTGGTGTTCAGCCGCTAAAGGAACGTAGAGACACAAAGGTCATGACCATGGGAGAAAAATTCCTTAGCTCTGTAAGCCATCCCCTGAAGGAGAGATTCAATAACTTGGCATTAGGACGACTTAAAAGAAGCAGCTTCATTCATCAGGCCAAGCGTATGCGTAAGCTGATACCTGACCTTCCAACTGTAGTCACTCCATTATCATCTGTACCAGAGCATACACCATGGAAAGAAGCAGATTATACACAAATAACTATTCAGACTGAAGTGAAAGGTGTGCAGAATGGTGAGATGCAGAGCAGTCTTGTAAGATCAATAGCCACACTTAGTGTTCTAGATGACAAATATCCATGTGACACCTGGATACGTGTGTATACAGATGGATCTGCACATAATGCCATAAAAATGGTGGGGCAGGAGCATATATTGAATATCCAAACAACACCATTGACAAGATTTCCATACCCACTGGTAAATACTGCAACAACTTTGATGCAGAAGTTAGGGCAATTATTGCTGCAGTTGAAAAACTATCAGACTCCAGAATTGATACATGTCCTGTAGTAATTCTCACAGATGCAAGATCAGTACTGGAGGCTCTTCAGTGCAACAAACTACCAGACCTTAAGGATGCCTTGTCAAAAATTGGCTTACAACATGGAGTCACTTTGCAGTGGATTCCCTCCCACTGTGGGATACCAGGCAATGAGAAAGCTGACCGTCTGGCTAAAGAGGGCACTGAAATGGAGCAACCAGACATACCAGTCACCTATAATCAGAAGAAAAGCATGATAAAAACCTACAGGAAGCCACAAACACCACCACATGATGACTATCACATGCTAAACAGAAAGGAACAAGTCACCATCTTCCGTCTCCGAACAGGACACAGCCGACTCCGAAGTCATATGTATACAAAGTTTAAGGTTGGTACTACTAATCTATGTACATGTGCCCAGGTGCCCCAAACCGTGGAACATATCCTCCAGAACTGCATCAACTACGAGACACTGAGAAATAATTACTGGCCCAGTGAAACCACTAAAGAAGATAAGCTCTACGGTTCCATACATGAGTTACAAAAAACAGTGAAATTTATCCAAGAGACAGGACTGCAGATATAGACAGACAGTGCGAACGAAGAAGAAGAAGAAGAAGATAACCTCCAATTGTTATGGCATCGTAATATTCTTTGTCTACATCTTCTCTAACATTCCTCATTATATTTTCAGTATACAAGTTAAATAAGTAAGGTGACAATATGCACCCCTGATGGACCCCTTGTTTTATGTCAAACCAAGTTGTTGTTCCACCATTTCACTGCTGCTTGTTGGTCTAGATACAGCAGTGATGTTAATTGTATCAAATATGTTGGAAATCTCATTTTTTCCATTATTTCCCAGAGTTTCTGGTGTTGTACACATTCAAATGCCTTTGAGTAGTCTATAAAGGATAAATAAAGATTTACATTAAACTCTCTGCATTTCTCTATTATTAATCTTATATTGAATATATGATCTCTTGATCCTCTTCCTTGCCTGAGACCAGCTCGGACCATATTGACTTCTTCTTCTATTTTCTTATGAAGTCTACCCATTATGATTTTTAACAGAATTTTACTGGCATGACTAATCAGGACAACAGTTCTGTAGTTTGTGCATAATTTCAGGTTACTCTTTTTTGGCAGTGGTACGAATACAGTTCTTTTCCATTCTTTTAGCCAAATACCTGAATGCCATATCTTTTTACATAGTGCATGATAGATTGCTGCACATACCTTTCCTCCTACTACTAAATTCAGCTGTTATCTCATCACATCCTGGTGATTTACAATTTTTCAGATTCTTTATTGACCATAAAACTTCTTCTATTGTTGGTTCAGGCTCTTTCTCTTCCAGTAATAATTCACACTTTTGATTTCTGCTTTCACAGTTGGTTGATTCATACATTCCTCTGCAATATTCCTTCCACCTTTCTAGAATTTCCTCTATCTCTGTCAAAGTATTCGCCATCTTGTCACAAATTACATTTAGTTTAGGTGTGACATTTCTCATCAATGTATTCACTTCTTTAAACATTTCACTATCTCTCCCACACTTCTGATGTCCTTCTATTCTTCCACAACAATCTTGTATGTCTTGTTTTTTGTCTTTTCTTATGTTTGTTCATACTTTTTTGTTAAAGATTTATATTTCTCTTTGTTGTTGTTTGTCACTTTCCATTGCGTCTTCATTTCTCTACGTTGTTTTATCAGTTCTAGTGTGCCTGCTATAATCCACCCATTCTTTTGTGTTTACTTTACTGGAACTACTTCTTTAGCTGTTGTTATTAAGATATCTATGGCCTGCGTGGCCAAATCATCTGGTGTCATCTCCTCCTGTACAGCCATCAGGATTTCGATACGGTTCGTCACTTCTATACTGTATTGTTGTGGTATTTGTGTAAGATCAAAGCGGAGTGGTCTTGATCCCATAACTCTTTTTTATCTTTATTTTCATGTCTGCTATTAACAGCTCATGGTCCATGTCACAATCAGCACCCGGTAAAGTTTTTGCTGATGTTATACTGTGAAACAGTTACATCAAAATAATATGAGTGCATCATTCCCTCCTAAGTGTTCACAAAAAGAAAATAAAAAGCAGCCCTACTTCATGCTGCTGATGTATTTAGGGGATATGGAGTTTATTCACCTTTTTCTTAACTTTTCTGTACACTACAGGGAAATATGCTCATTGTCATGCCTGGCCACTCTCACTTCTCCAGTGCCATGGTGGACTATGAATCCACTTTCACAGCTGCTAGGCTGACTGGCAAACCTTGGGCCAAAGTTGAACTCTTGGCTGCTGACATAAAATATGTAAACCAACCACTTTGCAGCTACAGTGTTGCTCAACAAATGGCAATGTCAAATGGTAAACAAAACTTTTTTTGACTATTCTGCTCTTGACAAAATGGTTTTTAAATAGTCAAAATTAAGCACTCGTTTACCTGAATAGTTTCATCCTTTGCTTGGCACTCTATCTTCTTTTCCTCAAACAAAGCTTTTGGAACATTATCATTCACAGGAGCAACAGTCAATGTTGGATGAGATCTGTAAGAGCTAGACAACATAAAATAGTTTAATTCACAGATCAAGCTGTGATTCTTACACTAGCAGTGCAGCTGAAGAAAAAAGCATTTTCAGCTCATTTTTCAGTCATGTCATAAAATATTACTAAAGCATTTATGCCTATTTTAACACTGTGTATGACAATAATGACAAAATATGAAAATAAGAACATATTGTATATCATCATGTGGCAAATTTTGTGTACATATAGCAAAACAAAAAAACTTTTAATTTAATTTTGGCTGAGCCTCGCTTTTTTGTTTCCCATATTGTCTTTTCTTAACTATGAAGTTCTGGACAAATGATTCACCTTCAAAAGTTAATGATTCTGCTCTCTGGTTTTTAATCCTGACAGGGTCTAGCCATTATTTGTCTTGATTATTTGTTATTTTTTAATCCAAAGTCCATGACCAACCTATTTTCACCTCAGTTATTTTATTTCAAGGATGATGTCACTTGGTAGATACATTCTTTGATTTTCAAGCCCCTTATTCTGTCTTTCCCAGTAATTCCTAACACAGTACTCACTGCTTCTCCCTCAAAATCTCTACTGCACTTTAATTTTTTTAACCCGTTGCCTGTTATGATGAAATGATGTATGATCCTTTGCTATGATGAAATTAGCACCTTTCTGTTGAGTATGATGGATACATGTGTCATACTTTCCTCTCACTTTCTGACTGGCACCTTCCCTTTTAGATGTAGAGGTTATTCATATCTACGCTATTTATTTTCCAAATGCATAGTCAATCCCTGTCTACATGGACATGTGACATGGGGGGAACCACAAGACAAGGCGGCACAGAAGGTCCTTTTCACCAAAGAGTGTTAAACACATAGAATCTAAATGGAAAAAAAATTACCCAGAGGAAGATGAACTCTATGTAGCAAAAGTATGGGAGAAATTTTAATTCACAAAAGGAATCACAACAGGAATCATAGCTTATTCTGTGGATGATTAATGAAGAAAAGCAGCTATATTCAAAAAACTGTTCCAAACTACTACATCATTTGGGAGCTCACATTCTTGGAGAAATGTCTACGGCCATGATACCAGCAAATGCGCGAGGAGATTTCGTGATCCTGCCCTTATGCTGAATCTGTGCAGCTTCAGTGTTTTCACACTTTGGACTAAATCACACAAAAAAGATGCTGTGTGTGTGGTTGCTGGCTGGAATTCTTCATGCAGTATCCACTGACTAATGGCAACATCTATCATAGCAAAATACTGCATATTTTGTGTATAATGAAAAATGTTTCCACCTCGCATGACTAATTAGACATCTGAAGTCTCAAGCTTCCAATTCATGGAACCTTGATCAGATTTCCATATATAAGCTACATCAGTTCTCCTATACATGAGAACTACATAAAGTCTCCAATATATCAGGTCCTCAGTACACTAGTTGTATCTCTCATGCTGCATTTGTATTATGCGCCATCACATTCTGAACTATTTTTAATTAATTAAAATAATCTGCCTTTAATGAACTATGGAACTTTAGTCGGTTTTTTTTTTATGTATCATGGCTGGAAATTTAATAAAATTTATGGTTTTGTCAAACTTTGAGAACATTTAAGGTATACAGACTTGACTTTATCAATATGTGTCTTACGTATCAATAGCAAAAATCTTCCCATTTGATTGGGCTTTTTTGTTTACTTGCTCATGTGAAATCAATTCTCATTGGGCAAAAATCCACATGATATACTGTTTTCCCTTCATTCACTATTGTCAATAACCAGTGTAACTCATTACATAGTCTGATATTCTGTGCATTCAAAAGCTGATTTCCATGGCACTAGTGTATCATGTATAAAACAGGAAAAAAAAAAATCAATAAATCAATGTGTAAATCAATAGTAAATCATAAGCCCAATATCTTGCATGTAATGTGACAGATCACTGTCAACTAGCACACTGGTAAACACCCCCCCACACCAGCTGATAGTATTGTCTCTTAATGTGACTCCACCATAATTTTCTTATAGTTCTACATACATAGTACATGATTTAAAATATTTATTATCCATTCAGTTTTGTGTGCGTGCGTATGTGTATTGTTTTTTTTCTTTACTATAATTAAACTGCTATCACCTTCTGACACTTGTATCTAAAGCAGCTTTGTCTTTATGCTTCATGACCTTGTGTAACCTATGTGTCCTGTTCTTGAGTCGATCAGATCTCTCTATAAACTTGTCTATCTGTTCCCTCAGCAACATCATGACTTTTTCAGCAACGTTCTGCTTGCAGCTAGTAAGGGCCTTGATCACATCATCTGATAAATCAACCTCTAGTTTCCTCAAAACTTTACTGCAAGATAAGAATCAATTAATTTATTATTATTATATTATAATCCAGGCCTTAATTTATGCATAACCAGTGTGCTTTTATTAATTTGACTCACAGGATTTGTTACCTTTCCATAGTATATTAAAACTATGCTCAGTTATGCAAATTTTGTTAAGCAACATAACAGGTGATTTAAAAAAATTTGGTAGAGCAAGTATTAAAAATTTCTGAATATAAACTTGAATAATAAATCTTTGTTTATTGTTCATGAGTCCCAAAGAATGATTATTTAAAGAAATTAGTTCTGCCCAAATATAATATATTACCCAGTGCTAAATTTGTTTCATTCTCATGGTTTATAGCAGCTGTTCCTAAAACTTTATCAGTCATGGAAGTGTAAAATCAATGATACCCCAACACTGGCCCTTCTTCTCCCTGAACACTCTCCAGTGACTTGGCATTAATTAAAAATCTGCACCCATTTCTACTATTCTAAATAATCTAAACTAGCTTCCACCAAGATCTTTTTGAAGACCACAATTTGAGAACCACTGATTTACAGCACAGAAAACACATCAATACTCAGAAACTCTAAAGCTGTATCTAATCAAGAAATACAGAAATCCAACATCAAGAAGCAGACCAAGACAGAGCTGGAGAGGTAAAACAGAACAGAGCTTGCAAGAAATGTAAGTCTTAAACAGGAAAGTGAAGTTTAAGAATGGAGATGAATGGAGACAACTTTTATCTGCAGCAATCAGCTTCATTCCAGACTACTTGACTTTAGTGGAGGAAGACTATGCTCTTTGAAGAATAACAAGAAAATTCAAGCCATTCTTTATGTACATTTCAACAATCTAATATCATAAATGAGAATTCTTGAATAAAATTGTGATAACATTCAAAAACTGGTTTATTCTATTCTGTCTTTTTACCACTTAACAAGGTTTTAGAATAAACAAATGTAACAAAAATTAAATAATTTCATGAAAATTTTCTATACAAGGCCTGGATTAATTATATAAATGATTCTGTGAAGGCTAAAATGTTGAAGGTTTTTAAAAAAACCTGTAAGGGACTGAAAATGCTCAATAAAATAGATGCCCTTTACAAGCACTTGGGAAGGGTGGGAAGGGTGGGAAGAATGCTGTTCACTCTGCTGTGTTTTCCTGTTAAACCAGATTAGAAAACCCACATATTAAAAACACAATAAACTTTGAGAATCCCATAAAAATGTATATAAATACTTTAAGTCACCCACAGCATGAAGATAAATGATAGAAATGAAGACTTGAGTTGATCAGTCTGGACTGATAGAATTCAGCTTGAATCACTCTGAAGATAACTTTGACTTGAATCAAGATAATGAAGAAAAGCAACTTGGACTTAAATTACAGATTCATGTTTTTTTTTTTTTTAGTAAATCAACTGAACAAACTGAACAGTTCTACATCACAGCACAGTATTAGTTAGATAACTAACATCTCACATCCTTCCCATGCTGTTAAACATCACATAGGGTTCATACGGTAGTTTGCAAAGTTTTCCTCTTTTCTGCAAGCTTTTCAACCTCATCAAGGGATGTTATGCCCACTAAACTGGCTTTTCTTAACAATGTCCTCTTTAGAGTTTCATGTGGTTGACCTCTTTTTCTTCAGCCTGTTATGTTCCACTTGATAGCTTGTTGTGGGATTCTCTGGTTGTTTCTTCTCATCACATGATCACTCATGAGACAGGTTGTTGTTTGTTCATCTGTCTTATCTCTGTGTTGTTCTTGAATTCATTCCACTTTATGCCAAATATTTTCCTTAGGCATTTGTTTTCAAAAGACTCTAATTTGTTGTCTATTTCTTCAGTTGTTTTCCAGCTTTTGCATGCATAAATGGAAGTGGATATTACATTTGAATTGAATAATCTTAACTTGGTTTTTGTGCTTAAAACTTTTGAATGCTATATGTTCTCAAGATTCTTAAAGGTCAATGCTGCTTTTGCAATTCAAATTCTGACTTCCTTTCTGGTGTCACCATCCGGGTCTATGTATCTGCTGAGGTACGCAAATTGGTTTACTTCTCAGCAGCTGTTCCTTCTACATATATTTTTCCTTCATGATTAATGAGAGATTTCATTACTTTTGTTTTTTCCTTGTTAATTTCAAGTCCTATTTTACTAGTAAAGATGGGGTATCTATTTTTTCTTGCATCAATTTCACATTGTCACTGATCTTCTTTTTCTTTGTATGCATTGTCTGTCTATATCTGCAGTCCTGTCTCTTGGATAAATTTCACTGTTTTTTTGTAATTCATGTATGGAACCGTAGAGCTTATCTTCTTTGGTGGTTTCAATGAGCAAGTAATTGATAATCAGTGTCTCATAGCTGGTGCATTTTTGGAGGATATGTTCCACAGTTTGGGGCACCTAGGCACATGTACAAAGATTAGTAGTACCAACCTTAACTTTGTATACATATGACTTTGGAGTTGGCTGTGTCCTGTTCAGAGACAGAAAATGGTGACTTGTTCCTTTCTGTTTAGCATTGACAGTCATCATGTGGTGGTGCTTGTGGCTTCCTGTAGGTTTTTAATCATGCTTTTCTTCTGATTATAGGTGACTGGTATGTCTGGTTGCTCCATTTCAGTGCCTTCTTTGGCCAGATGATCAGCTTTCTCATTGCCTGGTATCCCACAGTGGGATGGAATCCACTGCAAGGTGACTCTGTGTTGTGTGTCAATTGTTGACAAGGCATCTTTAAGGTCTGGAAGTTTGTTGCACTGAAGAGCTTCCAGCACCAATCTTGCATCTGTGAGAATTACTATGGGGCATGTATCAATTCTGGAGTCTGACAGTTTTTCAACCGCGGCTATACTTGCCCTAACTTCTATGTCATAGTTATTGCAGCATTTTCCAGTGGGTTGGAAATCTTGTCAGTGGTGTTGTTTGGATATTCAATATGCGCTCCTGCCCTCCACTCTTTATGGCATTGTGTGCAGATCCATTTGTACATGCACATATCCATGGATATTTGTCATCTAGCACACTAAGTGTGGCTGTTGATCTTACAGGACTGCTTTGCATCTCACCATTCTGCACACCTTTCACTTCAGTTTGAATAGTTATTTGTGTACAATCTGATTCTTTCCATGGTGTATGCTCTGGTACAGATGACAACAGAGCAACTACAGTTGGAAGGTCAGGTATCAACATACGCATATGCTTGGCCTGATGAATGAAGCTGCTTCTTTTACACCATCTTAGTGCTAAGTTATTGAATCTCTCCTTCAGGGGATGGCTTACAAAGCTGAGGAATTTCTCTCCCAAGATCATGACATTTGTTTCTCTATGTTCTATTAGCCCTTGAACACCAACCATTTTCTGCATTTCTACTACTGGTGTGGACCTCATGCCACCTGTGATAATCCATAGTGATTGATTTTGTACCTTGTCTAGATTATGCAGCATAGTGTTTGATGCTGTACACCAAGCTATTCAGCCATATTCTAAATGTGGTAGAATACTTTGTTGATATTCATTCTTGAAGATTCTTTCATTAGCTTCCCATGTGATTCCACTCAGTTTTCTTAACATGGCGAGCTTTCTTCTGGCTTTTGCTTCTGCATTGCTGATGTGTTTCTTTTGTTTACATCATTCTGATAGCCATTGTTGTAAAGACCCATAGACTTGTCACATTCTGGATTCATTGGTTTCGCACCAGATTTTCCTCATTCCCGCTGGCAATCTCCATGTCCCCACCCGTCCACCAACCTGACATTACATTTTACAAAAATAACAATTACAATCAGTCTTGATTGCTACAGGTTTCTGGGCTACAGAAGTAGGTCAGAGCTTTTAAGCAAACAGATCTATGTTCCCTGTCTCACAAAGACTATGTTAAGATAAGTGTGTTCTTAACACAGTTGTTCCCAGGGGAACTGTCACTGATAAGAGTTATATCATCTACAAAATCAAAATCTTCTAGTTGGGTCCCATGTACCCAATCAATGCCTGTTTTACCTGTGCAGCATTTTTTTCATTATGAACTATAGCAATTCCAAAAAGCAAGGGAAAAGTATACATCCTTGTTTCATGCCTGTTTCAATCTGGAACCATTTGCTCATTCCTTCTTCTGTGTTGACTGCGCAAATATATCCATTGTAGAGATCCTAAATGATGTTGACAATTTTAGATGGCATTCCATATAGTCTTAAAACTCTCCACAATGAATCTCTGTGTATGTTATCAAATGCCTTTTTAAAGTCTATGAAGTTCAGTATTAATGGTTTTTGCTTTTCAATATGTTTTTAAAGCATTATTCTTAAAAGATCTAGTTCAGATAGCTTCTCCCTTTTTGAAATCCTGCTTGTTCTTCTCTCATTGCAGTATCCACTATATCTTTAATTCTATTCAGAATAACTTTGCAAAATACTTTTAATACAACTGATAGTACGGTTACTCCTCTCCAGTTATTGCAGTTGCAAATTTGCCTTTTTTTGGTACTTTAACAATGACTCCTTTTTTTTAATTTAGAAGGGACCTTTTCTTCTTTCCAAACTTTATTAAACATTCTGTGTAGTTGGTTCAATTTTGTCACTGTTAATAGATTTTAACATTTCAGCTGTTATTTCATCTTCACCTGCAGCTTTTTTCTTAGCCATTAGATTCACTGCTGTTTCAATTTCATGCAAAGTAATTTCATCTAGGTTGACATTTAGTTGTGGGATTGATAAATCGGTTTCAGGATTCATTTATTCATTTGGGTGTGGTCGATTAAGTATTTCTTGGAAGTGTTCAGCCCATCCTTGCTTTTGGTTTTTACTTGATGTTAATAGGGTTCCAGTTTTGCCAAAGATTGGTCTTCCTTTGGATGCAGTAGTAACTGTTAACCTCTTTTGTATGTTATATAGAGTTTTGCTGTCTCCTGTTTTTGGTGCCTTCTTTGCTTCTTTCATCATATTGTACATGTATTCTCTTTTATCCCTTCTAGCTGAACTTTTTACTTTATTGTCTGCTTCTTTGCATGTTGGTTTTGCTAAATCTTTTCTAAGATCTGTCTTTACATTCAACATGGCTAATCTGGCTACTCGTCTTTCATGTATTCCATATGCTATCAAATATCCATGCTTTTCTACTAGTTTTTTTCATTCCAGCACTTGATTTTGCTGCTGTTATTATGGCTGTGCTTAAGAATTACATAATTCACCTATATCTGTCTTCTCAACCCCACTGAGTGCCATGAACTGTTTGGTAATTCCCAGATTGAAATTACTCTTAGTCTTTTTTTCCTGTAGACTGTGGCTGTTTATCTTATTTTCCCTATACACAGGTTGTGGTCACTGCTGACATCTGCATCTCTATATTGTCTTACACCTATCAGAGATGTTCTGAATTGCTTTCTAATACAAAAATGATCTATCTGATTTCTGGTTCTATCATCTGGAGATATCCATGTTGTTTTATGTATCTCTTTGTGTGGAAATATTGTTCCTCCAATGACCATGCCCTCTGTTAGATATATTTAAATTAATCTTTCTCCATTCCTTCTTTCCCCATTACTTTTTCTATGTCGGTATTATCTTTTCCTATCTTGGTGTTAAAGTCTCCCATGACAGTTAAGATGTTGCATTTAGGGACTTTGTTAATGAGTTGTTGTAGTTGGTGATAGAAATCATCTTTTATTTCATCATCTGCATCGTTCGTGGGTGCATAGCACTGTATGATAAAACTGAATAAACCTAGTGAGATATATGCAGCAACTAGCCTCCCTAAACACATTGTACAGTTGTGTATAATTTAATAAAATGATTAGATAAGACTTGATGACACCACACTATGAACTTGTATTGTTCTTGAGAAAGAAGTTAGGTGACAATTATGTTACGTTAGGCTGGCTGACAGATTAACAGTGTGGAAAATAATTTCTTCAGCATGTGAATTTGAGACTTGAAGCTAGTGCCTTGAACTTCCCATGAAGGGCTTGAATACAACACTGATAAACGTTCTATTCAATATTTCTTTAAAGAAAAAAAAAAAGAGTGTCTGTCAAATTCCATACAATAGTGTTGAACAAATGCATTATTTCTAGCATAAATGCAGCAGGAAAGAGTGCAGAAGCACTCAAGAAATTTAATTTCTTTAATCTGAAAACAAACATGAAGCCTGAAGTCAAGAGCAAATTAAAGCTGATTGAAACAGTAACTATGTAACAGAGATATTTGTTACCAGATAAGATTTTAAGGACGTAATGGCATTCTGTCTGTTTCAATAATCTGATACAGATAAGAATGTGGAAATGAAAGCAGGAAAAGGATTATTTATACTGTACAAGTGGATACAATAATTATACATTTTTTATTGTGTATACCAGCTAGAATATAGTCTCATACACATAGAACTGATATATATATATATATATATATATATGTGAATGTCTGGTTATCTCTTAAAGCACTCACAACTGTGTATATAGTATGCCTTACCTTGCAGGTGAACATTCATTGACTTTAAAGGCAGTTTCCCTAACACACATGTTGTCAGGTACCCATTTTTACCATCTGACTAACTGGAGAAGACCTCCAAACAACTGTCTTCATATGAGATGCCAGTCAGCTATGACTAATTATAAGCTAAATCCACTGGTCCCCAAAAATATTTATTGTTCATTTGGTCCTAAAGCCTCACACACTCGCTTTTCTGTCTCCACCCCACTGGATCTTCCCACCACTCCAGCGGGGGAGCATACCATATACATACCAATTTCTCAGTGACTGACACGGAGATACTTCAAGGCTCTCAATACCCACTTACCTAGAATCATCATCAGCATCATTTCATGTCATCTCCCTACAGAAGGTTGACTGCAATGAATCTCCACTCTGCTCTGTTTCTTGTCTTCATGGACCACACGGCCAAGCTTGTCCCTGTCCATTTCACTCATCTATGTCGCTGTCATCCTCCTGTTCTTTTTCCTTCGATCTTGTTCTCAAGAAGGGTTTTCAATATAGTACTGTGTCTCTTGATATGCCCAAAGAATCTTAGCTGCCTTGTTTTTATAATTTTCAATATTACTCTTTTCACTTCATTGTTTATTTTCTTTTCTGTCCATGGCATATGCCCTATTCTTCTGTATATCCGCATTTCAGGACCTCGATTTTCTTTTCTGCTGTCTTAATCAAGGCCCAAGCTTCTGCACTATAAAGAAATATTGAATATATGTAGCATTTTCAATACGTGATCTCAGTTGCTGTGATATTTGCTTTGATGTAAGGATCCCCCTCATTCTGCTGAAGGTGTTTTTTGCCAATGCTACTCTTTTTGTTCATTTCCGTTTCCCATCTTCTTTTATCACGTGTCTCAAATAACTGAAGCTTTCCACCTGTTCAAATGATTCTCCATTTATTTTTATATTTACTGCTCTTCTCAGCCTAGAGTAGTAATCACAAAGTGTACATGGTGGGTTTTCAATTCTACTTCCCCCCACCACAGAAAAAAAGTAGATCTTACCACATTTTGAATCAACACTTCCTGGATGAGAAACCAATGTTCAAAGAACATGGCAATGCTGCCTTCCCCTCCCCCCCCCCCCCCCCGAGAACATCAAATTAAAATTCATTTGATTTGTTTTACCTGTTCAGATGGAACCAGTTATCCATCTTCTGCTTGTTTGATATAGCTGGTGTGAAACTGTGAAGATCAATTAGCCTAGGAAAGTAGTACTTGATTATTTCAGCTACCAAAACTGGAAGAAAATGATAATTTGGCCACATTAATAATCCTATGGATTGTAAATTCTGAAACTCTTATCTCAAATTTTTCTCATGGAATATGACAACACATATAAATGAAACTAAAAGAAAGTGGAGGCTTGGAATGATCCCTGTCAAGTAAAAGATTTAAAATACAAATGTGTACCTTTCTCTTATTTTATTAGTAGTTGCTAAACAGAACCTATGAAGGAGGCCAGCATGTTTCCGTAGTTGCTAAACAGAACCTATGAAGGAGGCCAGCATGTTTCCAAAGTGTATTTTTACCCTGCGCCAACCCCCCCCCCCCCCCCCCCCCCCATCCAATGTACAACATTATAAAGTAGCAAGTCCTGTTAACTTTAAGGTTTTAAAATTGCATCACTTAACCTTAGGTAGTTAAGTTCTTTTCTGAGTTGTGTGTACCATATTTTACAGCAGCTATAGCAATTCTGCAGTAATGTAGATGAAACCACTGACAGCAATTATTGAGGAAAGACACTGGTGATGGCTGGGACATGTGCTCTGAATGACTGACAACTCACTACCAAAAATAGCACTAAGATGGACACCATAGGGGAACAGAAGTAAGGGTAGACCAAAGGAGACATGGAGAAGAACAACAAAGAGGATGTTGAGCAATAGAGAGCTCACTTGGGCAAGAGTGGAAAAAAAGGCAAAGGACAGGCATTTGTGGAAAACCCTTGAGGAAGCCACATGTGCCCTGAGCACTTAAGGTTCAGAGAGAGTGGGAAAGAGAGACAGCAACTCTGAGGGGGTAATCAATGATATATTTTACCTATACCCAGCAACCATCTACTTTGTCCTTCTCTCTGTTTCTTATGCAATTTGATTAAACTTAAGACTTTCAACACAATTCCTGTTCCATCTGTTATTACCATTATCTCTGCTCTCTAGCCACAGACTTAACACACAAAGAAAAGTTTAATGAACTGGATACTGTCTTAGGCATAACTGATTCCAGAGGCTCATAGCCTCTTAGAAAAGTTCAAAGATAAAGTAATGCTTACTTACTAATTGAATGATAACGTGTTATTTATTTTATTTGCTTCTATAGCTTGTACTGCTTATGTACTTGCGATATTGCTTTTAAAACACTTTGGCTTAGTTTCACTGTAGTTGGTTCATACCAGGACAAAACTATCGTTAACAAAGCTGTAATACTTCCACCAACTGTTCTTTTTTTTATTTTAATAGATTTTAAAATATATTATACTGAAACAAAGATAAAACTATACATCAAAAGAAAAGTGTACCATTCATTATTATAATTACTTCAAATAATTTTTAACTGCATTTAACTGCTTAAAGCTGACTTAATCCCATCACAGTACAAATTTTTAAATGAATGTGTACCTTTTTTCTCCATGACTATGGTGTTTGTATCCCACTGACTCTGAAAACTATATTGGTGGTTACACGCTAATTGAATGACCTACCAAACCAGACAGATCAAAAAGTAAGGAAGAGAATAAGAGGACCCACATTTCTGAAATGAAAGTGAAACCTGAAAAGAATCCAATGGCACAAAAACTGATGCTCTATGAGTCAGAAAACAGAAACTATACATAGGCTGATAAGGGGAAAGTGTTGCTGCAAATCAAAAAGTTGACAGTGTTTGTTTTAGGATGTTTTTTTTCCTCATTGTCTTTCTATTTTTGCTTTGGTTGTGTGATGGATTTTGTTCCTTCCACCTCCTGTACATATGCAAGTTCAGTCTGATGACTATCTTCCTAAAATAATGTCTGTAATACTGATAATATCAGTTTTGTGACTCAGTCATTTTTATTATTTAAACAACATTGAAAGTTTTTAGTCACGTCCATCATTCAGTTTTATGAATGTAGTTTTTCTTCATAAACAACTAGAAATTTATGAGTAACTTCCTTTTCATGCTGAAATTGATATGGTAAATGTGTTATTGCATCATATGCAGTTTCTAGGTAATTTCATGTTGTGAAATATTGTTCCAAATGATAGACTCAGTAGCACCAACAAACAAACCAAACAAATTTGATTAATAAATAATCACAGATGACTCAAAGAAAATAAAAAATGATAATAACTTCATGTGGAGACTTGCATGTGACATGGACAGTAAACAGTAAATGGTGGAGCTATCATCACAAGAGCAAGTTAAAATTTGCACTGTTCATAAACTATATAGCTGCATGCCTAGAACAAATCTGTAACTGAGATATGTACTATTGTAAGGCATAAAAAATATGCATGGATGTATAAATCAAGAAAATTATATCTATAGATATTTATTAACTGTTACATAACCAAAGTTTATTAAAAGTTTTTTAAAAACTATTGCCAATATCTATCCATCATTGGGGCCACCAAGGTCACTCATCTGTAGAAATTGATAACTGGCAACATTTTAAAGCTGATGAATAAAAAGTAGCCAAGTGTGATGCTGACTGAAGTACACGCTGCTGAGGTGACAGGTCAACGAATGTATAAACACTTAACAGAGTATCCCTAGCTGCCTCTGGGGCATGATAGGTTTGCCCTTTATCTACTCATTATGGCATCTGAGGCTTCCTCTTTCAAAAAATATTAAGTAATAAAGATTCACTGGATATAAATGTCTTGTAAATGAGCTTACTGAAATACCTACCACCATCTGAAAAATCCTTTGCAATGTTCTTCTTAGGCCTGCTCAGTGGCAGCCTGTCTAGCCACTGGTAGAGGCTCTGAAGTTCTGCATCATCAATATAGTAATTCACACCCATGGATGTTAAACCACTGTAATTTCTCTTTGCAGAAATGTATTCAGTCATTGTAAATGTATACTTTTAGACTAATCAGATTGTGTCCTTTGAAAATAAATGTTTTATTTTGTGATTGTTTTAAACTTTTACTGTTGTTAGGGATCTGCTGTTTCATTTTACTGGCACATAAACTGAAGTGGCATTTGTGAAACGTGCTTGTTTCAAGACCATTTCAAACAGTATGTGTTTCCGCCATTTTAAACAGTGAATGTCTGTTACTTATGTTATAAAAATAATCCGTCTAAAATTAACTTAAATGTTCTGTATATCTTATATTACTATCTGTTTCTTATAAGGACTGTATTTTCTTTTCTTCTGATAAATTCATGTCTTTTAAAAATGTAACTGACCACAACTGTGCGGCTGTTATTTTTCTATAAATATAGCACACGCAATTTTTTTACAAGCTCATATAGTGTATCTCAAACGCGCGCTATTGCTTTAAAGAACTTTTGTATAGCCTAGAAACATGATCACGTGATGAAGCTTACATAGGTGTCGAAAATAGAACTGAACAACCCCAGTGATTGTCGCTGCGGCCATTTTACATTTGGTTTAAAGAAACTATAAACTGGACATGCTTTTATTTAACAATATATCCTTTAATTAATTATTTCGGGGGTGTTTGTCTGATTTTAAAACAAGCGCCCTTAAAGATATTTTTGTTTTTTTATGCGAGCTGAAGGAGTCACTTCCCCTGATTAATCTTTTGTTATGGAGACAATACAAAGGCATTTTTCAAACAAAATGGCGATCGAAAATGGGAAGTGTGAGGATGATTTTGAATTTCATTCATTATTTTTTCCTTGTTGATTGAACCCTTATTGCCTGATGTTGATAGCATATGATACGTAAGTATACAAGTAGCGTAAGTATCAATGTTATAGAAACATGCATGCGGACTTTAACATATTATAACTTAATAGACTGTCATCACTATCACGATCCTTTTCATTTACACAGCTTGAATGGTATTTTTTTTTTTTCAGACCACAGTTTCTACACTTGTACTTTGTTTGTTTTACCATATGCTCCTATATGTGAGATTTTTTTTATTATAATTTGCTCTAAGGAAGTCCTCCCATTTTGTAATAGAATAAATGCTATAGTAGCCAGATACGTATGATGCAATGTTTCAAGATTGAAATATAGACATATTAGGTTGTGTGTAATTCAGTGCTGTGTCTCTTCTTCCCAAGGCTTTCCTTTCCCTGTTGCATCCACCATGGCAGATGAACTGTTGTCACCTCAAGAAATTTCGCCCATGCCAGACTCGGTATCAGATCATTTAGACAGTGTAGAATCAATTGTGGATAGTCTACCTACTGTTATTGAAGAACCTAATTCATCAGATCTGTCATCAGTTGTTGTTGTTGACAGTTTCTCAACTTCTCAATCACCTGCTTCACATCCAGGTGGCTCAGCTTCAGTTTTTTCAAGACATACTTCTGGAGTCATAGCCAAAAAAATTGAGCAAACTGCTCTTCCAGCATGTACCATAGCATCAGTGGTGCCCATGGGAGGTGAGTTCCATCTTCCTGGATCATCATCATCATCAGCATTTCGGCCCTTCATAGTTCAGACGTCGCTGTCATCAGCACGAGAAATTAGCTCATCTTCTCAAAATCGGGCTTCAATAACATCAACACTGTCTTCTAAATATAATGACAGATTGTCATTGCCAGGGACAGCAAACTTTTCATCGCTGCAGCAGAAGTCACCTTCACTGTCACCAAATCATCCAGTTGTCTTGGGTGAGACAAGCTCAAATAATGATGATAATGATGATGGACGCACAACAGCATCAGCGCCACCATGTACTCCAGCACCTGAGCTTCACCAGCAGCCTCAGTCACCATTCAGAAACAACCGAATGATAAAAAAGATTGATCTCTTGGCCATGTCACGGTCTCGTCAGTCAGACAGGGCAGAGAATGCTAGAAGAGATGGACGCCTGGCACCAAGCCCAAGAAAAAAGGATGAGGTTTTAAGGAATAGTGGATTCACTTTTCCAGCCGGTAGAGGATTTGGGACTCATTCTAGTCTGCGACTGAGCATGCAGAATAACAGTTTGGCCTCAAACGACATTGAAGTGTCTCCAGAGAGGTTGATAAATGGTGCTTCAGGTGCAGCATCACCTAATGTGGATGTTGTCAGTGTGGATGATCAGCCAGATCCATCCAAGTGCACATTCAGCATTCAATTTCATGATTTTGCACCAGGTAGGTTGAGTAGTTCAGTACATTCAACATCCTTATGTTTTTTCATAAATTCCTGTCTCGGTTTTTTTTTTTTTCTTTTTTTCTTTCATCTGCTATACAAACTAAAACTCATAAGGAGATTCATTTATCTTTCTTGCCTGTGTTAATGAAATGTTAGGTTTTCACTTGTATATTATTTACTGCATTAAGTCATTATTTCTATAACTGTTTCATGTCCTTAATTTTGAGCTTCTATGGAAGAATTAGACATTAGATTTTCTTATCCTTTCTTCTTCTTCTTTTCATTTTTAGTGGAAGTATCCTGTCATCTGCAAATGTTTTGACCCTTTTAGTATCTTGTTTTCTATTTCATTACACAGCAGACCTTTGCTTATTCATCGTTAGGAACTAAGACACTAGGGAATGGTGAATATTCAGCAAATGGTAAAGCTTGCAAATTCATTTTAATTGGAAGCCGTGTTAGTGTTCACTAACCAGGCAAACGGGTTTCAGTTTCCGCTTACCACAGCTGTTAGGTTTCACCAAGCCTCAAAAAATAGGTAACACCCTGGGAAGAAGGAATGATGCGTTAGTGACAGAGTTTCATGCTTGTAGTGAAACTAGTCAGCAGAGCCTGGTCACTTGCTGACTAGGCCTTAAAGCATATATGGTTTGACCATGTGCAGTGATGGTGATTCACAACTCACAGGTTTTACCTTTTAATTTTAGTCACCAAAAAATGTAAATAGCACATCTGCAATTCATTTGCAAGTATGTACATAGGATAAATATCTAGTTTATCTAGTATTCATCATCATCAGGTGCCGTGCCGACTGGCGTTGGCTATTATGCTTCTCCAGAGTACACAATCCTTCATGCAGGCCATCAGCTCAGTTGGTGATCTCCTCTCACACCATCCCGTCAGACTGTCCAGTATCATTTCTCTTGGTCTTCCTCTTGATCTTCTTCCTTCTATTTTTCCTGTTGTTATAATATTTTCAACCCCCCCCCCCCCCCTTCTCATTGCATGTCCTATGAAAGTGCATTGTCTCTCTCTTATTTTTTTGACAAGGTTTTTTGTCTATCCAGCTCTTCTCATACATTCTTCATTAGTTATTTTTGCTGTCCAGGGGATTCGCAACATTCTTCTAATAAACCACATTTCTGCTGCTTCCAATGATTTTTGTGCAGACCTGCCTATTGTCCATGATTCACTTCCATATAACAAGATAGCTTCAATATAGCATGTTAGGACTCGTTTTCTAACATTCATTGATAAGGATATGTTGGCTAATATGTTTATCATTCTCTGAAATGCAGTCTTTACAGTCTGTCCCCAATTTCTGTTCTGCATTTTCCATCCGAAGTTATTACTGTCCCAAGTTATTTGAATTTCTGCACCTGCTTTAGAATAGTTCCATTTAATTTAATACTGCATGTTGGTGGATTCTATTTTTTAGATATAACCATAGTCTCTATCTTGTTGATGTTCAAAGTAAGACCTTTCTGTTCATTTTCTTTGGTGACTTTATCCAAGAGATTTTGCAGGTCTTGTTGGTTCTCAGCTACCAGTACTGTGTCATCAACATACCTAAGGTTGTTAATATTGTATCCTCCAGTTTTTATGCCTGGTTCTGTGATGATCATTCTTAGAATATTCTCGCTGTACAGAGAAAAAAAGGTCTGGAGATAGTACACATCCTTGTCGCACCCCTTGTTTTATATCTTGATATTTTCCAGTTCTATTTTCAACTCGAATTGCTGCTTCATGGTGCCTGTATAGATGTTTTACAATCCACAGGTCTTTGCCGTCTGTATTGATGTCTTCAAGCATTTTAATAATTTCGTTATGTTTCACCTTGTCGAATGCCTTGTTGTAATCAATGAAGCATAAGTAGAGATCTTTCTGTACTTCTAAAGCTCTTTCTGTTAGTGTTCATAAAGCATAAATGTCATTATGTGTTCCCTTTCCTTCAACAAATCCAAACTGTTCATCTGCTATTTCCATTTTTATCTTTTTCCTTGTTCTTCTCATAATGATTCTCAAAAGTAGCTTCGTTATGTGACATGAGTGGTAATCACATTCTTTTGGCCCAGGTTTCTTTGGTAGTGCTATAAACGTGGGTTTAAGCAAGTCACTGGGCATATAACCACTGTTGTCATTCAGTAACTTCATTATTATTTTTATCTAGTGTTAGATAAACAAAATTACAATTATAAAATGAACAAAAGCTGACCTTTAAATATTCTGATTATTGAGAAGAAGAAATGATGCTGTAAACATCCATCTGTCTACTTCATTGTGATGATGGAAAATCTTGAGATGGTGAAACATGATGAAATGGTGAACTATACAAGAGTGAGTAAGGGTGATTATATTTTTAAAACATAGCTGCCATACAGATATGAAACTTCCAAAGTATAGGGAAACAGCTGGGGGTCCATGGACTTTCGTTAATTGGGAACCACTGGCATAGACAATACAAATTAATAAATCTTTTATTCTAAACTTATTGTCTCTTGCACAATGGATGTGATATGTAGATAACGAAAATGTGTAGGTTTTTTTTTTTCTATCTTAAAATGACATGAATAAAGGGCACATAACTCGCAACAATACTGGTAACTAGCAAACATGTTAGGGAAAACACAAGCATAATAAATACCTGTGTACATTTGTCCAATATCTTACATGTAGCAAAAACTGTGGGATGGTAATATACAGTTGTAAAAGGATTCCTTTGAGGATAACATTACTAATGTGCCAACCCGGCGTCAACTATAGGCTTATCCCTCTGTGGCAGTACACAGAGAGTCAGAGATATTGACTTTTTGTGGACTTTAATTGTATTAGAATGACTTACATGTTGTTACCTATAAGAGTTGGTAACACTACTTTATCAAAAAAGGCAAACTTGTCACTATGGTATACCCCGAGTGACACAACAACAATGCCAGGTTCGCAACTACCACAACAAAACAACAGTGTCACATAATGAAAACTAGACTCCCACTTACTCAACAAGACTAACAGAAGAAGTTCCAACTACTAAAGAACTCCAGCTAAATTTAACATTGACAAGTTTTATTGATGGAGAAAATGAGCGTTGAACTGATGAGTGATGTGATGAAGCCAAATGGCTTGAAAACTTCAGCCACACGGCAGAGACCAAAAAAACATATAATAGAACTTCCCGGGCATAAAGTCAATGCCACGGGGAAGTAAATCTAACAACAGAGCGGTATAAATTATTACAATCATGAGTTACCAAAAAAAACTTCTACTTACAATATTACAGAATTCCAAACAACATACACAACTACACATCTTCCAAAAGATGAATCACTACATCACATTTTCAGTCCTATCCAGGACATTGCTACAAAATTATCTACATTCTACACTAAGCAAAAGTTTGCCCTAAAAAGGACAAATGTTACTGCAACAAAACTAAGGCATGCCTAAAACTCACTACCAACTTCTCTAAAAATAACTTCTTGATCTAATCTCATTTCTATCTCATAATAATAATTCTTGGCCAGCTCTGCCTCTTTTATATTACTGGATTTTGCCCAGCCCCAATCTAGAAACTTCTGTCTGGACAAGTCTTGCCTTCACTGACATCTGTCTACTGGCCTTGGGTAATAAAGTAGTGTCAGAGTTAACCTTGAGTAAAAAAAATTTCCAAAGGTTAAATATTTTGTTACTAAATATAACTTCTAGACAGCTCACAATGTCTCATGAAGCTAACATGTCATAACTGACCTTGAGTTAAAAAAAACATTCCAAGGCCTAAATTTTCTGTACTAAATTTAGCCCGTCTAGACACAGTTTAAAATATTAATAATTCTCCTTTTGTCTGGTTATGTCGACCCAGACATTAGACTTTTTGACACTTCACAGTTTCCTAACCATCATGTCAAGGCCAAGTGGGCTGAGTACTATTTTTTTTTTTTACATTAAGTAAAGAGGTGAATTAAAGTGGGACTTAACTCTGCCAACCCAACTATCAATTTGATTTACTTCCCTTTAATTGTTATTAAGGCACCTAAAAACAATATACTATTACACAGTCACACAAAAACAGTTACCAGAGATATTTTATTTGATGAAACATTTTTTTATTGTCTAGTAAAAGGACCCTTGTAAATGCCATTTCTCATGAGTCAACAGCTCATAATAGATGTATAATGCTTTGTTTTTAATAAATTGTGATCATTTTTGTTAATGTCATTATCATCATTATCTGCCATGCTAACAAGTGACACTTTCATTAATAATTCTATAATTTCCTAAACTACAGCTGAGCAGATGATGAAATGCAGCATGTGTGGGTTCGTCACAATCAGACCAGTTAGTATTCCTGTAGGAGCGGCAGCAGCAGCAGCTACAACCATATCCAATGCCTCCACACTAGGGCTCCCAACTTATATCCCCACACAACACGAACATCATATCCAGGTGAACACGGAGGCAGGGCTGCAACATCCACCACGGGGCAGTGCTATGCTAGGAAACTATGGACAAACTAATGAGCAGCAGATAGCCAACTACATGCAGTCAGTGGTCTCTAACCTGGCATCTCCTTCACATAGTGATCCCAACAGTTGTGTCACATCATCTAATTTATATTTACAGGCAGCAAGAAATTTCCCACAAGAATCTCATGCAGCTTTGTCTTCTAACACACGTGTTCCCATTGTAGAACAGACTTACTACAGGCAGTTTTGGAACTCTAGCGCTAATAATAGATCTTTAAATAATGGTCAGAATTTATCGGAAGCTGGTTTTGTGAAGGTAAAGACAGAATCCAGTGCACAGCCTGCGGGGCTTTTGTCAAGAAGTATACATGATGCACCTTCCAGCACCCAGAAGGACAGGTTAGTACGAAGTCCACACCGACAGTCAGAGGCATTGGATAGTGAATCTGGCATGGATGTGAGCAGTGATGATCATGCAAGTTCCCCACAGCCAGGTGTTGTTGGTTACAGAGTGGATGAAAGGATCAGTACAGAAATAAATCAAACTGAAAACAGCATCCAGGTAGAGAGGCCCACATTTGGTGCACAGTGTTCAATGCCCTTCATTAAAATTGAGTTCCCTCCACTTAGAGAGTCCTGCGGCTATCTCAGTCGATCTAGCTGCACTCATTTTGACCGTGGAGTCCAGTGTGAAATCTTGTCCATGTCAAGTCTGTCTCATAGACAGAACCGTACGCAGTCTGAAACTGTTAGCAGTGCTGGTGGTTCAGCACATGTAGACACTCGATGCTACTTCTGTGGGGTCACCTTTGATGATGAGGTCCTGTATTCTATTCACATTGGTTGTCACAGTCACACTGATCCTTTTGTGTGCAATGTTTGTGGGAAACAGTGCCACAACAAATATGGCTTCTACTCTCATATTATGAGAGGCCATCACACAAGACCAAACACATGATTGCTGATGTAATGAATATCTCTTAGTTTTTAAGCTAGTTTTTGCACAAGTGATGTTTATCTTTGTTTTAAATCATAATACACCTTTCTAACCCATGACCACTTTCTTATATTATGTATCAAGGTATACAAATCTCACATTATATTTGCTGTCATTATTCCTGTATGTTATGGCATCACAATTTGTTGCTACAGTTGAGTTTTGGATGCCAGTTACTATGTAACTAACAACACAATTGTTTTATTTTTTAATGATGCCTTTGCCTGCTTCATGTGGAGTCTTCTTCCAGATAATTGTAATGTTTGATAGTGTATTTTTGTCATGGATGAAAGGATCAGTGTGGAAATAAATCAGAATGAAAATAGCATCCATGTGGAAAGTTCCACATTTGAAACTCAGTGTTCAATGTTTTTCATAGAGTTCCTTCCACTTAGAGCCTCTTGCGGTTATATCAGTACTTGTGCTAACATCACAGAATTCTGTGGTTATATCATAACTTGTGGTAATATCAGAGAATTCTGCAGTTATCTCAGTACCTGTGCTAAAATCAGAGAACCCTGCAATTATCTCGATACCTGTGCTAAGATCAAGGAACCCTGCATTTATCTCAGTACCTGTGCAAAGATCAAAGAATCCTGCAGTCTTCTCAGTATTTGTGGTAATATAGAGAATTCTGCAGTTATATCAGTACCTGTGCAAATATCAGAGAACCCTGCAGTTATCTCAGTATTTGCTTTAAAATCACTGGGACATCTAAAAGGTGATCTACAATGGAGGGCATGTTATTAGTGTTTGAACTGTTATTTTTTTATTTATTTTTAATGACGACCCATAATTTGTGCCATGGTAGTTTAGATATTATATTGATTATCATTTGATGCATTGTGGTGTGTACCAGATGTTTTGAATGTAATTGCATGGCTATTCCAGGTTCATACACTTGTTTTCTGATATAAATTATATGATGCAAGTGCTTAAAAAAGACAAAAAAAATGAAGCCTATAGAATATAATCACAAATCCATTTTCCACTGTTGGTTTTGCTGTGAAATGTGTCAAGGAAATTGTATCATAAGTTTCCTGTTTAATGTCTGGAATGAGACTGGCAGATTGTCATGTTACACTTCTTTACTATGCCTGATTTTTCCTTTGATATGTTGCATTTCTTTACTATATCTGATTTTTCATTTGACTAATATTGTTCTTGGCTGTTGTTCTAGTGGCCAGAGTGTTTTTAATGTCTGTACTGCTGACTTTGTCTTAACAAGCTACTCTTTGTGTTTCCTGTATACTAGTATTTCCCCAGAGTTTCTGATCAGTCATTCTATATTCAATCTCTTCCATTTCTCTTTGTTTTTCTGAGGCATCCTGTTTCACTTATATACTTGGGCAGTTACACCTTTTAATTAACATGCAAGTTTGGTGCTGCTGTGACAACACTGACACGGTATATCACTTTTTAGGAGGAAGAACATTGTCTATATTTTGCTTATATTTTTTTTAATAAAGTAGATGGAGGTGCATGGTTTAGTTTTACAAAAAGGTACAAAAAGTGAGGAAAGTGACCAGAAATAAGAATGATAGAAAGTGAAATGAGCAATGTAAATGAAGAACATACAACAATCCAATATTTTGGCTAAAGCTTTTTTTCAGGGGTCACATAAAGAAACAGCATAACAGATAAAAACACACACAAAAAAAAAATAGATTAAACACTTTGGTTTCCTCCTTGTAAGAAAGACGGGCACAAAAAAGCTGAACCACCACCTACTTTATTACTAGAACTGGTTTTAACACAGTCTTCACTTCTCTTATATTTTTTAGTGCATTTTTTTTTTTACTTTTATATAGATCTCTTAACTGACTGACTGTCACTAACAAATGCTGATGCTTTTTGCTTAGTAGTAAAGTTACAAATATGATGGTGTAGATCCTTGTTTGTTTTATGTAACTGCAGTTTTATCTGGGGGTGAGTGGCAGTTCATGTTTGTTTTGTTTTAGTGTGGAGTGAAGACATGTCTTTTTTATTTTATTTGAGGTGGATAATGATTCTTATTTGTTTTGTGTATGATGGGCAACAATCCACACTAATGTTTTTATTTAATGTGGAGCTTTGATATGAGTTTAAATGCCTTAAATATTGAAAAGGGTTTGGAAATTTAGACCATATAAAAGAAGTGAAAGTTATGTGTGTATGAATTCAGCTGCAGTTTTATACGTGTGTATTACTTTAGGAATAAAATATATCATACAGAAGATGGCTTCATACAGAGTGAAGCTTTATATCAAATTCTGTGTAATTTTTTTTTCTACCAATTGTAAGAATGTAAATGCTACAGAAGAGTTCTTCAAGTATCATGGACACAAAAAAAAAAAGAACAAATATATCCATACTACAAGAACTTAATAATGAAGAAGATTGGCTAGTAAAGAGATTTAACAGAGAAAACTTAAATATTTTGGACACATTAAACGTCATGAGAATTTAGAGAAGATAGTCTTGGAAGGGTACATAATGGGAAAAAGAAAGAGAGGAAGACCAAGGTGAGGATGGCTGTAAAACATCATTGATGATCTTCGAATGAATGCATCAGCAGCAGGGCATCTTGCTTACAGTCTTAAGGACTATAGGAGACCTGTTGGGAGGCAAAGTTCCGCAAGGGACTTGCAAATGACTGACTGACTGACCAGTTGTAAAGCAAAGATCTGTTTGTACAAAACTGACAGTAATAATGTACATAAGACATGACGTGGATTCAGTATATAGGGTTCAATAACAGGATAATGATCTGTGTATCTTACTGTCATTAGTGCAGGAGAATTTTTTTTTACTTGCAAGGAGCTCTTTGTGCTCCATAAACTCCCATACTTACATAATTTTACACTGGAATATTAACTTTTTTTTGTACATGCTTATATTATGTAAACTTATTATTCATTACACAGTATGCAGCAGTAATAGTTAAAAATGCAAAATTTACTATTTTTTTCTACCATAGTGTAATGAAAGGATAAGGTATTTCATTTGTTAGAACTGTGTTGAAATGTTGACCTGTGTTGAACTTTAATCAAACATATCTTAAAAAAAAAAAAAAAATTAGCTTGAATAAATTTTATCTGAAATCTCATAGTAGTGGATCTCAGTTCTTTTAGATCAAAGATGTGAGCTATCTTGATAACACAGCTATCTCACAGGTGATTAGTGAACTAACTTACCATGACCCTTTTAAATGGCTTTTAAAAATATTTTTGCAAAAACTAACAATCATATGGTTTTGTTACATATAATTTATAATTGAAAGTTCATAATTTTAAAGTACCATAATGCTAAAAGTAGGCCTCACATTTCACAACAGAACTTTGTGGTTAAGATTGTTTTTTTTAATTGCAAAAAAATATGTGTCATCGATGAAGTTTGGGAGATTAAATGTTGTTTTTTTTTTAAAATGCCACCTTGGATCAGGATTTCTGGGATATTATGATCTCAGAGCTGTTTTTTGTTTCAGAATATCTCTGTCCATTTCCTAGGATGCTCTGGAGTTATGGTTTGATTGAAATAATAATCCTCTCATGTCCAAAATATCATTAGAGAAATAATCTTGCAGATAAATTTATCAGAGATATTTTTAAAATTTCTTTGAATACAAAGATTTTCAAAATAGTTTTAACTTATTCATCTGTTTTGCCATTTTTTATTATAGGTGATATTTTTACACAGGATATTTCATTTTTTAAAGTTTTGTCTCAGTGGCTCTTACAGGCAGTTGCTTTTTGTATTTATTTCTTCTTGACAGAATTTCTTGAAAATATAGAGTATGTATTTGGAAATTTTAAAAATATCCTTTGTTTTTTTCAAACTGGCTGTATTTTTTAGTAGTAGTGTTTTCAAAAGAAAAGCTTTCTGTGATTTGACTGAGTGAAATGAATAATCTGCATCAACAGGGATGGTACAAACATTTTTCAGGACATCTGTCTTGTCATCAGAGGTCTGGAATTATGTGTCAGACTTTTTATTATTCCACCAGGGATAATATTTTATTATTCCCATCAAGAAGTGAAAATATGATTTATACTCTGGTTGGTTGTATTACCACCTGAAAACATGTTGACACATTTTGGGCTTCTTTCTCATTACACCTCTCCTTGTTACACCTCTGCTTAATCTTAAGCCAGAGCAGTAGGGTGGAACAGCGTTCACTCATGCAAACAACAACTTCCTCCTGACTCACACCCAAAGACAAAACAAATGCTACAGTTAAAAAAAATCAACAATCACACAGATAGTTAGATCATTATTGCAATTATTTTGTTCTAAGTGCAGGATCTCAGATGCGTACTCAGAATAGATTTATGCATCCACCAAAATGTATATGCTGGCATAACCTCACAACTCCAAAAACTTACATGACTAACTGTAATAAATAACTTATGTTATGTTAAATGTTCTTGTATATAAAATTAAACACCTTGATACTGTGTTTCCACATTTCAGTGGCAGTGGGCAAGGTGAATGGTAACATGCATCATACAGGATATTTTTGTATCCTTAACATGTAGTGTTTGCTAAAAATATTATTTGCTAAAATTGTGAACTTTTTTTTTTTTTAATCTTTTGTATTTATACAACTGTCAAAGCTGTAGTTTTACCATTTTTTTTCTTTGTTTGGTTTTTCTTAGATAAAATGATGTTGCAAATCACATAATACTTATGTAAAGCAAGTCAGGTCCCTGAATTGCAGACAAGAAATATTATGCTATGGCTCTTGTATCCGTATCTTTCAGTAATATAACTTTGAAATGTAATTCAGTTTGGTTCAGCAGGATCAGGATATCCTTTGTTGCATTTTTTTTTTAACTTTACACAAGACAAGGTCAGGCATTGCTTCCAAAACATGTGAGAATGGATCCCATCTCCAGAATGTATATTTTGTTGTGAATCAAATGTACACAGACTTAGTGGCTGGAACTTGCCAGAGATTTTTTTTTAATCTGAGGTAGTGGCAGTTAGGATGTTGTCCCGGAACAGATTGTGAGCTTATCCTGCAATAAGATTGCAGACTTTAATTTGAAAGTTAAACAAGATGAAGGCTTATATTAAAAAGCTTTTTAAAAATTATGACTCTCTTTTGCTTATAAAAAAAATATGACAAATTAATTGTGTTTTATGTACATGTAGCTTGAAAAAAAGTGTGGAGATAAATATAAGTTGATGCCTACCCGGTGTGGGCTGACTGACAGAACCTGTAGCATTACTGATGGTTTTGTTCATTAATAAATGATCTGACGGTGATTTTTATGACTGTTATTTGTGCATAATCTATGGACAATTTTTATGAGTGTTCATTTTTTTTTTTTTCAATTTGTTCATAAACAGTTGTACTGCTGCATTTTTCTCCTTTTACAAAATTCTCAGAGCAGTTTTCAACAATATGTTAATGGTGCTAAAACTTTTCATCATCATTTTTTTTTTTGTGTCATTTTTATTAACTTTTACTTGGGCAGTTACATTTTTCACTTGTTATCATATTTTTTTTCCACATAATAAAAATAGTGAAAAATACATGAAATACATTAGATTATAACACAGAGCTGTTACAGCAAAGAATTGTAATTATTAATGTGCCAAATTGAGCATTTTTTTCAAGCATTCTTTTGCCTTGTTGGAGTTTACAAATGTTGCCTTTTTTTACATATTCTTCTTCTTCTTCAGCTTTTCAAGCCTTAAGGCTCACTGCTGCAGTTAAAGTTCACATCCATTCCTCTCTATTCCTAATTTTCTCTCTCCATTTGGTGACACCAATTTCTTTTATATCCTCTTCTATGTTGTCTTTCCATCTCTGTCTTGGTCTACCCCTTGGTTTTGTTTTCCTCATCTCTGTGCATACATCATTTTCATTTGTTCTCTGCCATTCTTTCTACATGCCCCAGCCAATGTAGTTTGTTCAGTTTCAAGACATTTATAATTTGTTGGGATTTAAATAATCTGTTCATTTCAGGGTCCTTTCTAACTCTCCATTCTGCACTGTTGGTATTCTTTATGGGCCCAAAGATTCTTCTTTTTTGACATATTGAACAAGTTAAATAAAAAGAGGTCTTTTAAATGAGAACAAAGGCATTTTTGCTTAAGGACCCATAGTGATAAATGAGTTTTTTGATTTAAAAAAAAGAGAGATATGTTTATTGTGTAATGATATTTTAAAATTTTAATATTGTATCTTAATTATGAGACATGTTCTGAGTCATTTGGTTTTGTTTTTGTCCAGTTGATTTTTATAATTAGCAGGGTAATGTTGCACAAATTGAAAATTGAATGGTTTTAAGAGAATGTAGTCTATACATATATCGTGGACACAAAAAAGAACAAATATATCTATACCACAAGAGCTTAATATTGAAGAAGGCTGGCTAGTAAAGAGGATTAAAGAGAGAAAACTTAAATATTTTGGACACATTAAACGTCATGATAATTTAGAGAAGACCATATTGGAAGGATGCATAATGGGAAAAAGAAAGAGAGAAAGACCAAAGCAAAGATGGCTACAAGACATCGTTGAGGATCTGCAAATGGATGCAGCAGTAGCAGGCCATCTTGCTCACAACCGAGAGGCCTACAGGAGTGCTGTTTGGGAGGCAACAGCAGTAGCAGGCCATCTTGCTCACAACGGAGAGGCCTACAGGAGTGCTGTTTGGGAGGCAAAGTTCCGCAAGGGATATGCAAATGAATAAATGAATGAGTCTATACAGCAAAGGGATACAGCAGACTGGGTGGACATTTCAGAATGATACAAGTGGTTATCATGAAAGATAAGAATGGAACAGCAAAGATACTAGAAAATTTATTAGAAGATTTAAATGCTTTTTTAGATTGTTATCGTATTTAATTGGATTGTGTCCTGATGAAATGCAGAAGTAGATACTGTGAGAATCTTAAGCACGTTACCTGACCAACATCAGACAAAGAGTGCTTTGTTTAGTAATAGCTGGCTTGACTTCAGGGAAACCAGTGCTTTGTTCATTCATAGTAATAACTGGCTTGATTTCAGAGCAACAGTGTTAGGGCAGCTGTCCCTTAGGAAGAGCAAGACCATACACATATGCTGTAATATTGTTTCAGTGTTGTCAAGTTGAAGCATTTAAATCTTTACTGAAAATGCATTTTCCTGAATTTCTGTGCGTGCGTTGGGGTTTTCAGATTTTATTTTAAGTTCTGTCCATTTTTTCTCTAGTTTGTAATTGTAGATGATACTGAATTGTTGCATCACTTGTGGTTTTGACCAGAAAAATTTCATATATGGGGTAACATATCTTTGGGGGGGGGGGGGGCTGTATGTGAGTAAGCAAGCTAGCTAAGATTTTCTATCTTGTTGCCATCAAATTAGGCATGTCTGTCCCCAGACTGTACAGAATGTAATGTTTGAAGATCTTCAGCTGTTGCTCCCCGAACTTTGTTGTCTGGGTGAAGACCTTTCTCCAGCTCCTTCAGAACCAGCTGTTTTTTTTTTTTTTTTAGACTCCATTTACTTTTAAGATCAGTTTCACCTCAGCAGTTTTACACAGATAGTAGCTTGTCTGTTGGTGCACATTTTATTTTAGTTTTGTTCCATAGATCAAATTTGACAAGCTTAGCAAGTTCTTTGTGTTAGTCTCCCATCAGTTAAGGATTGTCCAGTAAGGTTAGTTATCTTCTTGTGTTAGTCTCCCATCAGTTAAGTATTACCCAGTTTCTTCCCATGTTTTGCCGACTGGCATTGGCTGCAATACTTTTTTTCACAATTTCTTGCTTCTAGTGCTGGCATTCTTTGTCTGTGCCATCTAGTCAGCCCATCCAGCATTTTTTCTCCCTCTGTCTGCCTCAGTCCCTTTTGCCTTCTATCTTTCCTGTTGTCATGATGTATTCTAGCTTGCCTCACTGTAGAATGTGTCCTAAGAATTTGGATTGTCTCGTCTCTCCAGCCTCTCTCAGAACCTCCTTGTTTGATTTATTTGCTGTCCATGGTATTTGTAGCATGCTTCTAAGGAATCACATTTTAATGGCTTCCAGCTGGCATTGTACTTCATTAATGACTGACCATGCCGTAAAATAAGATTGGCTCGATGTGGCACTGAAGCATTTTTTTCCTCACTCCCAATGACGGTGATTTATTACACAGAATACTCTTCATTTTCTGAAACGTTATTCTGGCTTGCATTATTCTGCTCTTTATCTCAGGCATCTTTCATGCAGGAAAAATTTTTGAACCAAGGGTGATCGGAGCAAACCGTACACAACCCGGTGGCAAGGAACGGGACACTACCGCTGTACCTCCCGTGTAAAATCGTGCTAATACACAATTATCCAGTAAGCTGAGCTATTTTCTTGTTAGTTTCTCATCAGTTAAGGGTCGTCCAGTAAGCATAGCTATCTTCTTGTGTTAATGGAGATTTCATTAACAGAAATGGTCAACTGAGATGACAGTACTGGATTATGATTTTTCTCTCATCCCTGCTTTAGACTGTAATGTACTAAAACAGTGCACCCTTGCATTCTCTTATCTGAGTGCTGGCTTATTTCACCTTTCTTTTAAGTGGTTTGATATCCAGGAGTATGCTGCTTAAATGTTTGCATTACTTTCTCCGTTATTTAGCAAACTTTATCACGGCTGGGCTGAGGACAAACTTTGTGCTTGCAGTCGTATGTTACATGAATTATATTAAATTTTGTTGCATGGTCTTGGAAAAGAATCAAGATTGAACAGGGTTGTACTGGAAAGTAATGCTTCAATTGTTATTGTTTTATTTATTTGTTTTTTGGAAGCAGGCACAGATATTTAAAGAAATCTTAAATCGTAAACTTGGTTGTTTTTTGTTTTTTTTTCTTGTTATCCACCCTTGAGATTTCTTCAGACTTCATTTTCATTGATATTTTGACAAATTTAGATAGAGACCTGTTTATTTTTTTTGCTATTATTCTTCTTTTTTTTTCCCTATTATCACCCTGTAGTATTGAGAAAGCCAGATCCTGTGGGCAGCCATGCATTGTTTATGTTGTAGAGGGCAGCACACTTATAGCAGCATTCATGGGAATTACTTTAACTGTTTTGTTTTTTTTTGTTATCAGATGAGCTCAATGTCCCAGTTATTTTGTGCAGTTTCCAAAACTGTCTCTTGCTTTATATAAATATTAATTTTTACTTCTTTAATATTTCATGGCTTTTTTTTCTTCTCTTTTTTAAAAATCAGCTTTATCTAAATTATATCACCATGCATGCTAGTACAGTTGCTGTCATTATCATTGAGCTTCATAGAAAAACAAAATATTTTAACAATGAAATTTGTCTAAAGCAAGCACCTGAGTGGCATAGTGGTTAGTTTGCTCATCTTTCATGCAGAGGTTGGTGGTTTTTAAGTCCAGCCAGAAGCACACAGCCCCCTCCGTTTACCCAACTGTAGAAATCCTGGAACTAGGAAAGGAGAGACAGTCATGCATGATGCTTATCACATCAGTATCTAGTGTGCCATCAGAGGCTAAGGAAAATCTGGGCACTAATACCATATCCCACAGTGCCTGTGTGGCATGATCGGACCTTGTTTTGTCCAGAGAATTTAAATAGAATTGGTAAACATTGGAGAGAAAATCATTATAAAGCTACTAAAATGTTTAGTTCAGTTTTATACTGGTTTGAGGATTGCCTCAGGAAAAAAGTTGATTCATTTTTAAATTTTGCATTTAAGATTCCTTGTTTTATATAGAAAAGCACATTTAATAAAGAACTGTTTGCAGTGTGTGCTTGCAGTTTGTTGATATCAGGCTCATGGGGTTCTAACAAATTGTTGAATGAATTTAAGAAAACATACAAGATAAGGAGTGAACAAGAGAAAGATACAGACAATAATTACTCAGTTGTAAATACTGAACTTGGTCTGCAGGGGCAGGGACATGAACAGAGCACAGAAGTAGGCTGTGAGGACAGAGAAGAATCACAGAGGATATTCAGATTTATCGGTCTGTGAGAATAGACTATAGAAAATAATGAGTTCCTTTATCTTCAGCTGCAGAAAAGTCAGTGAGTTAATTTAAATCTGTTTCCCAAGTTGTATGTTAGCCTCAGGTTGAGCTGTTCATATGATAAATGCTTCAGACATTTTTTCCCCCTTTATAATGAAAAACTCATTTTTAAAAACTTACAGCATAATTATTCTTACTTTATTCTTACTCATGTCATTTCATTTCTTGGGTGAGGCTTTGGTTTTATTCATGATAAATTTTGACATAAAGCATGCTGACACCATTTGCTGATGAAAGAGAGAGATAATGGGGAACTGTATACTGAAATGAACTTTATACTGATTTTATGCCTTTATATGACTAAATTCATGGCTGTTCAGCCTGTCATGACATTTTTTTTATTTTACTGATGGTATCTTGATACAGAATATGAACTGTAAGACAGTGGTTCTGGAGGTGAAGCAAAAGGATCTGACTATGTCTGAGATGTTAGTTTCGTCTTTCAGATTTACACTGTTTTTTGGTTTTTTTTTGTCAATGTTGTGTAATGGGTTTGGTTCAGTAAACTTAACCCAGTAATCCTTTCTGTATTGTTTATAAATGTATGCTGGTAACTACATCATGTTTGCCTGAAGGTGCTTGAATAATTGTACCAATGCCAAACTGAAATTTACAGTAAGAGCCCAAACAGTGTTATTTCCAAATATAAATGTCAAATACAAAACTTTGTTGGTTTTGTCAACAGATCTTCAGTATATAAAATTTTAACTTTATATATAAAGTTTCCTCCTAAAATAAATGTGGAAAGTTATTAATTATAGCCATTTTGAACTTACATTAACTTGCCAGTAGAAAACTATAGGTGTAAAACCATTGTCATGGTAACATATAAACTGGCTTGTGTTGGGTGAAATGTTTTATATTTTCTTAGGAGTAAAACCTGTTCATGCTTTTTCTTTCTTTGGCAACCTCCCTGAGGTGCAAGAATTTTTTATGGTTTTAGCATTGTTTATGGCAAATGTCTAATTATGTGAAAACTATAACATTGTCATAATCATTACTTCTGTGAAATATCACCCTAGGCGTAAAGTTTTGTGTGGATGAGAGATGGTTAGATGAATTTGGAAAATAAACACTACAGGTGGAAGTGATGATTATTATGGCAAGAGGATTGGAAGAATTATACACACCAGTCTCTAGCACAGTTGGGCTCATTATGGAGCTCAGACTTAGTCATGTCCTAGACAGATCATCTGAATTGATTCTGATTTCTCTCATCCTCTCCCTACTCCTCCCCAGTCACCACTACTGTCATTCTTTTCATTTCTTCTGGTTCTGCTTAGAATTGATCTCTGTCTTCCCTAAATCTGTATGTTTTGATAACATAATGTTTCATATTTGCATCTTTGGAGTTTTTTTTCCCATCTTGTCTAAATTATCCATTGATCCTAGCTCCTAGTAGTTTGAAGTAACCCCCTCTATCATTGTTATGGGCTTCGGTGTTCTAAATATGCTTTGAAAGTTATAGAGATCGTCAGAAGAATCTTGTAGGGCATTTGGTTCGTTAGGGCTGACGCTGAGTTTTTAGGTTTTTTTTTTTAAAGATGTTTGTGAGATTATCCACAACTTATTCTTCCTGGAGCACTGTTTAGATACGTTTTATTTCAGTTTCATTGTTTTCTACTCGAGTCTTCTGTACAAAACCTTAGTCTCTTTTTGCAGCATCTCCAGAGAAGCAGTTATTTAAGTTTGAGTTTGTTTATCTGGAAATAAAGAAACCACCTTTACAAACTTCTGTTGGCTTACCCACTTCCACCAAACGGAATTTTACGTCTTTGAATATATTTTTGACAGGCGACTGATGTATACGCTGAAAAATGTATCTAGAGATGCGTGCCAGTAGAATATGAAGGCGTTGGGCATAGAACCAACACTCTAGCACGATTGCATTGTCGGCTTTTCCGTGTGAGAATGCGTCGTCATATCAGAAAAGGTGAAGAGAGACAGACCCAAAAAAAAAATGGTCTAACTTTTAATGGCGTACGCCTCCTGGTCAGAAATGACTACAACAGGATTCCTCAACTACAAACATTTAGGAGATGTAATACAGCGTACCTCCAGCCATGGCGGCGTTCTATGTGTGGGCCATGCATCATGCCAGCAGAGGAATGAAATGTTAGTAGTTCCTGCCATCTGTCGGAAACTCAGTCACTCATAAAAGGCTTCGAACACAGTAGAGGACCATCGATACAAGGAATCAGAAGACGCCGTGAGACACTGGCAGTTCAGCAGGGTTCTTTATATGATGCGGTAACAGAAGAAAACAAAAAACCACGGCAACAAATCAGTATTAGGTTTGGATCGGTATCTTAGTCTAGTTCAGTTTTTCTCTTACTACTATGATGATTCTTTGCTATGACTCATACTGATTCCAGCACCCTTGTTGGATATTGTGAAAGATTTGGATATCGATGTGCTTCCGTGAGTGGAACTTGTATTTCAGTTTTGTATATTTAATGTTCTTATGATTATATAGTACTAATATAAGTCCACAAGGCTCAACATGAGCTGCCTCTAGCAAAGTTGCTTTTTTCTGCACATAATATAAGCAGTTTAATCTTCGCGTTGGTTTTTTTTTTTCTTTTTAATGATGCAGTCGGCTCCCTTCCTTTTTTCTCTCACTTACACTCTCACTTCTTCTGTCTCTCTCTCTCTCTCCCGCTCTCTCTCTCTCTCTCTCTCTCTCTCACTAACTCACTTTCACCCCATCTGGTGTCGTGATCTACTAACTGTTTTTTCTCTTTGAGCTCTACAGTGAACAAATGTTGACAGCATTCATAGATTGAGTCTTTATATAAGAGTCTCACATGTTTGAAGAAGTGTTTTTACTAGTATTGGTCGCGAATTATGCACCAAATCTTTGCCTCCTTTCTGCAAGCGTGAAGAATAATTTTACAAAACAAACGTTTTTTTTTTCTTTCTGTAATAAACATATACGTCGTGTTTGCCTGAATATAATGGTGGCATTTTAGCTTCCATGGAACTTGTAGTTTAAATTATTAACGTTAAAAAAAACAGAAGAAAAGCATTTATACTAATTAATTTCATTACGAAGTGGCCAACGATAAGACAAGAGATATACGAATATTAAAACCTTGCATATTTGTCATTGTTCCCCAGCCTTGTTTTATATTTGTAATTTCTTTTCTGTCTTCACCTTCCCCCAAACCACAACCCATGAACTGTTATAAGTTTTATTACGAACGTTGTGTTTAAAACCACCTTAACGAATTTTGCATTTGAACCGTCGCGCACTTAGTTGTAACATACGAGTATAGCACGAGAAATGTATATTGACATACAAATGTCTGGAGACAGACATGCTTTGTATAAATATTTTGTGGAAAAATTAACCATGCATAGACTCTCCCCTTTGATGATCTCTTCGGGTGTTTCCAAAAAAGAAAAAAAAACAATCATATATTTTCTAGTTGCAGACAGAGGTAGCAAAATTTGGACAAAATCAGTAAAATTGACTAAAGTTTGAGTTCTCTTCAACTCTGAGACCATCGGACATCTTGTCATTACTACTGACATTTTTTTTAAAAATTGATCTCTGACATTTTTTTCCCAATTCAAGATTGTTGCGCGATTCAGCTGTTGAGTTATTTATGTACTTATTTTGACATTGCGATGGATGCATTTAGTCAACCGCAGATATTTTAAATTGTGTTTTATGTAATGTTTTTTTTAAATAACGAACGATTGCTTTTAGCCGCGAATTATTCTTTTAAGCATTCATTAAACCTATCTTTTTTTCTAAAGCATTTGGCGTTTTGCACTGTTATTTTATGTATTCGTTTTGTTAGAATATGTAATGTAATTGAGAGATAAATTGTGTCTTCATACTTTCTCTTCACAGTCTTCAGTGCATTTCTGTATTTGGTGTCGATTACACGTGCACGTTCAACGTAGTGAAAAAAAAAAAACCCACTCCTCCAAACGATTTCCAACCCAGGTCCTAGCCCTTTCAATATGTGCCCAGTTTGATATCCTACATGATAACTACCTCAAGAAATCAGACATCTCAACTCAAAACACAACATCGAACATAAACCAATACTTTCGAAGTCAGACATGACACAATCCATCCATTACTCCACGTGACGCACATAATAATCTCAATATCTAATTCAAAGCATTTGCTTCCTCTTTCAACACAAAAATTCATATATAATAAATCGAGTTAGCAAACATATACTTATTACACATACAAAGGGTAATTGATAAGTTCTTACCATAAAGTACAACGGATTATTTGTGGACAACTTTTTGGGGTTATTTCTGAACATAGTCCCCTTGCAAGTTTATGCACTTAGTCCAGCGATCCTGGAGCATATGGACCCCTTCTTTGTAAAAGTCAGCATCGTATGCCTGTAGAAAGTGGTCTACAGCATGAATGACGTCATCATCTGAAGCAAATTTTGCGACCATTGTGCTCCTTTTTTTTTAGTTTAGTAAACAGGTAATAGTCCGAAGGGGCCAAATCTGGGGAATAAGGAGGATGTTCAAGAAGCTGGAATCCGAATTCATGAATAGCAGCCATTGCCACCGCAGACTGGTGAACTGGAGCATTGTCTTGCTGAAAGATGACTCCTCTTGACAATTTCCCTCGACGCTTTTCCCTCAGTTTGACCCGCAGTTGCTTCACAAGATTAGCGTAATAGACCCCGGTGACCGTTCTGCCCTTTTGAAGATAGTCTACCAATAGCACATCTTCTGAATGCCAAACGATGGAAGCCATCACTTTGCCTGCAGACAGAACCACCTTTGCCTTCTTTGGAGGTGGGGATCCATGATGATTCCACTGCTTTGACTGTTCTTTGGTTTCTGGTTGAAAATGATGAACCCAAGTCTCATCTATAGTCACAAATTGCTGAAGAAACTTTTCAGGATCTGCAGAAAAATGGCCAAGATTGTCACTTGACATGTTGAGACTCTGTCGTTTGTGATCTGCCCCAAGAAGTTTTGGGACCTATCGAGCAGATGTCATTTGAAGATCATTGTGAATAATGGCATGAACACATTCCTGGGAGATGCCCAACTCAGTAGCAATGTACCGCTCAGTTAGTCGTCGATCCTCCATTATCATGTCATGGATTCTGCCGGTGGTTTCATCAGTGGTTACTGCTCTTGGTCTTCCAGACTCTCCCTTCCATGTTTGAATTGAGCTGCCCATTTCTTCACTGTGCTGTAAGAAGGGGCACTCTCCCCTAGAGTCTGCACCATATCCTCATGGATCTCCTTCGATGATAAGCCCTTGATGCAGAGGCAGCGAATGACTGCTCGATGAAAAATTTTATCCATTTTCTTAATTTCTGCCACCCCTTACCACTTCAGTAGATGGTTAAAAAAAATTGGTTACAGTTAATTTCTTGAAACTTGGTGTTTAATCTTACATTAACCTGATCTACAAATGCACCTAATATCAACTGTGTGTTTCAAGTATTTGTACCTTTTGCCGAGAACCTATTAATCACCCCTCGTATTATATCTTGCTAACTCACAACATCTCAGTATTCACCTACCAACGCTTGCGCTTTACTATCAATAAATGATTCAATGCAAATGAACAATGTCACTTTATACGAGAAACATCATGAGTTATGTGAAATGAACAAATTATATCATTATGCAGTGATGATCAATTGACACTAGCAAACAATAAGTGCGAACAAACAACATATGATAAACAATTTAGCAGTGTCCATGAATTCAATGTAATCATGCAATATATCATCTAATGGTAGTGAAAATCAGTGATGATGGTTTTATTCACCCACATCTCGTACATACTAGAAAATACATTTAGTACAGTTAAACAGTGAACACGTTTCACGTCCACAATTACAATACACAAATATTAGACATACAATAACTTACATATACGACTCCACGACATGAGGCGGCTCGGATAACTTTGGGTTCACAGCAGAAACATTCATTTATTCCATATCAACAACTTCAGTAATGCACATCCATATGTTCCACGATTACCTGCCCGCCCATGTTGCCCCGTCGTACGTCTCGGAAGAGCTAACTGAACTAACTTCGAGTTACACTACACATTCCGTATCACATGACCAAAACATGCACGGGTGTCCCCGACAGAAAACCACGAGGTAGGCTGACCCTTTGACTCCTTGAACGGCCGATTTCAAGGAAACAACACCAGCCTTTCTCACAGTCGTGTATATATATGTTTATTAATGGACCAACAGTTACATTTATTCACAAAGCTAAAACAGACTGTACAAAAGAAATAATATATAAATAAATGACACGCTGATCTAAAAGCTACGCACCGGTTACCATTGTTGCGAGAATGGACAGCCAAGCAGGCGGTCCAGCAGGGATAATTTTTATTTCTTTAAATTTTTATTATTAGTTTTTTTTCCCCATTTATTCTTTCACGGTCGTCCTGTTAAGCTCTGTAGGGAGGTGTAGTTTACAGTCCTGTACGTGGCAGTTGATAATAATATTCCATGGCTCGGTAGGACACACTCTGCTCCCTTCCGACATCATCTAACCATTTTTTCCCCCTAATCATTATATACACCTAAGATACCGAACTTGGAATCTCATGTGAAGCACTTTGTGCACCTGGAATCTCATGTGAAGCACTTTGTGCACCTGGAATCTCATGCGAAGCAGTTTGTGCATGAGTAAACTTTGGGGACAACGAGCAAAAGATTACAAGTTCGATCCCAGACACAGACATATTTTGTTTCTTCTGATTTTTCTCAGCGTTTTTTTAAATATATTCCCCTCATAATCAAGATCAGAATAATAGTAGTAGTGTTTTATCATCTACACCCATTCATCTAGGCAGGATGATTTCGATAACAGAGTCTCTCAAGGCTGTAAAATGACGATCTTGATACAACTCTTTCGCTACCGCTTGAAAAAATGTGGACGTTACATTAACGAGCAGGTGTTGTGATATTTTCAGGGTACCTTTCTAAAAGTCATTCTAACAAACTAAATCTGCGTTCAACATAGGTGTATCATATAACAAAGTAAGTGGAAATGAATGAGAATTTTCATAAATGCAGTTATTTGTTAAAAGAGAGAGAGAGAGAGAGAGAGAGAGAGAGAGAGAGAGAGAGAGAGAGAGAGAGAGCTAGTGAGAAAAATTGAAAAGTTTGTGAGCACAGAACAAAATTTCGGGGGGGGGGGGGGGGGGTCAGGTTAGACAGAGATGTCAGGGGTGGCTCAGACAGTAAATGTAGAAAGCACAAGCAAATGAAGTATTTGTGCTAGACTACAGTGGTATCATGCTCAACGTGACTCATGATACTTCCTGAAACATTGCTTTGGACACAGATGAGGTCCGTCCGAGCACTTAGTGCAGTAGTAATAGGTGCGGACCACCTTGCCTTGGCTCGTACAGTACACACACTGTTTACGGGTCTCTTTCATGTCAATCAGGTGATTGCCATTGTGGCGTTCTGAGACAGGAGGATGAGCTACTGGTCCCGTTTGCCTGGGAGCAGGCATACTAACTTCAGGAATGAAGCTGCTGCCTGCCAAGGATCTCAGACCTTCAATAAACTAGTCGTTGAAGAAGACCAGAGATTTGTTACTCTTGGCAGGCTTCTCTGAAAGCACATATAAACTATGAGCATTCACCTGTGTAATTTCGAAAATCCAAGTGAATATTTTCTTCCACCACTTTATTGTCTTTCTAGAATGCATGCCGTAGTATGAAACCTTCTGGTCAGCTCTGTCATATCCATTCATACACATGTTATATGTGTGAATGATCTCTGGTTTCTGGACCTCTCGCTGTCCTTCCATAAGAGTAACAGTGACAGCTTTTCCATGTGTTGTAACCACATGGACAGGCTTCTTTGACTTTTTGTTTATCAAGGAAACACAGAGAATCTTACCATCATCTCTGACATGGTAAACAGGCTGATTCTCCTCAACTTTCTGAGTCTTCAGCTGTCCAGGAAACACAGAGAATCTTACCATCATCTCTGACATGGTAAACAGGCTGATTCTCCTCAACTTTCTGAGTCTTCAGCTGTCCAAGAAACACAGAGAATCTTACCATCATCTCTGACATGGTAAACAGGCTGATTCTCCTCAACTTTCTGAGTCTTCAGCTGCGCAGGAAAACCAGTGCGCCTGATGTTCAAGGCCCCAGTGTAATTGTGACCTTTCGATAGCAGATATTCAACCAAAGGAAGATTGGTATAATATCTGTCTGCAGAAATATGATGAGAAACCTTCACTGGCTGCAAAAGTGTCTGAAAAACGTTTACAGCTTGATTTGGACTGTCAGCAGTGGCAGGGTCATAGGAGGTTTGCTTCCCAAAATATATCAGCAGGTTGAACACATAACCTGTGATGGAGTCACAAAGGCCAAACGTCTTGATGCTATATTTGGCTGGCTTGCTAGCATTATATTGCTTGTGACACCAGCGTCCCTTGTAGCCAATTACCATTTCATCAACACTTAGGTCTTTGAAAGGGTAAAAGGCTGCCTGAAAAGATGCCAGCAGCTTTTGGACAAAAGGTTCAATTTTGCCTTTACTTTCACTATCAACTTCACTGGCATGCAGCATACTGCTGTATATCATCTGAAATTGATCCTAGCAAACATCTGGGTAAAGAATGGTGTATGCAGATGGCCTGTGGTCCTCCAATAGTCACTGATTTTCGATTTAGGTTGCATGCTCATAGATACCATAGTGGCCATGAACTTTTATATTTCATGGCGGCCAATAGGTGTCCTTGCAGAAGCTTTACTACCATCAGCTGCTTTGCTGAGTTTCATATCAGCATAAGCATTTATGCTGGATATGAGACTGTCAATAATCTCAGCTCGTGCCATGGTCAGATCCGCCAGCACTACGTCGCATCGATAACCGGTTTTAACGGGCATTGTACCAGAGTTCTGCGTGTGTGAGCACAGTATAAATAACACTGGAGCGATTATGTGTGAGTAGATACGCAGCTAGTGTAATTTGTTTCGAGTGTAAGATTACACTTAGCTGTGTGTGTTTTTCGTTTTCCTGGAAGACGTTTACATGTGCTCTGTGGTCGATTTTTACATACATTAGGGGAAAAAAAGAGCAATGTCATTGCTCAAAACTCATTACAACAGCGGTGAAGTTTTACAAGGACAATCCATCGAACCATTGCTTGGTTACTGGTAAAAAGCTGAATCAAGTGTGTGGGGCAAATGAAAATCTAACACTGAATGATTAGATTACTGCTACCGTCATACCGTTCCTAGCTGGCTTCTTTAATACCAAAAAAAAAAAATCATCTTAAACTGTATTTCAGTATATCTTTATAGTGATGAGAACGATTTACTATATGGGTCTGTTGCTTGTAGTTTTATCTCCTCGCATTAATCCACATAAAGCTATTTACTGTTGGTCAGTGCATTTAATTCACATGTAAGATTTTCGGTCCTTCCATTTTCATTCAGTGTATGGTCAAAACTAGCTTTCAACAACTCATTCAAAATTAGCTTTTAACAACTCATTCAAAATTCAAGTAAAGCCATATATCGTTACAAGTGCCAGAGACGCATGTACGTTAGCATACTATGGATAGGAATGTCACGGTCACTTCAGCTGGAACTGTTACAATAGAAGATTGTTTGACCTGTTACCTGTGCGGTGAAATTTATAGAAGACCACGGGTTTTACCTTGTGGGCACACATTTTGCAGTGAATGTTTAGCAAGACTAAAGGATGAAATTCTACATGAAGGACAGTACCAGAGGAGTGAACCTACATCAGAGATATCTGATTTTGTAGGCAGTAACTACAGAGACTGGCTGAGGCCATCCGACTACAGCCCAGTTCCAAGGCGTTCGCATTCCAGCCCAGGCGGCTCGAGCAAGAACAGCGATGACTCTGTTAACACCGACAGCCATGATGCTGATCCAAACTGCTACCGGCCTCGGTCCAGCAACAAAAGTCAGTTTCGCAGGTCAGACCCCGGCAGTGTCTATCAGTCTACATCAAACGGCTTTGCTAAAAGCGGCACATCTACACGGGAATCACTTAGATCCTCGAGTGAACACATTTCTTCCTCTTACAGTTCATCATTAGAAAACATAAACACGTCCAAATCATGCTCCCATTGTGGCCACGTTATTCCAATGACGCCGCCTCAAAAAATAAAAATGTCTCAACGGATTACTTCCGCCCGTGATAAAAGTCCAAAAGGTGGGAATAAAACTGTATCAGGCCCTCGATGGGACAACAGTCCTCAAAAACACAGCGTGTCCGCACCACCGGGCTCATTTGAGCAAAAACATGGTAAAGAAATGGAACCGTTTGTATGTCCTCTGCCTGAATGCAGCTACTCGATGAGAGTCATGAACCTGGCTCGATGGTCACCGAGAAACAAAACAGTGGCAGATGTTGTTGGTGTCTGGAGACGAATGATGGAAAACAAACAGGTAATCTCTCTCTCTCTCTCTCTCTCTCTCTCTCTCTCTCTCTCTCTCTCTCTCTGTCTGATTTGTGCCAAACATTCGGTACAGACTGTAGATCAGCATAAAGAATTTAAAATTCTACCTCTCAAATGTAGAATCATTTTTAACAAATTCAAGTTTGTTCATAGAATTTTGTCGCGCAATGCTCTTTTTTTTTTACTTATGGCCACTGTTTACATCCAACACACAACATAATCAACGTCTACAAACTGTTTTCTTCCTAAACCCAGGCTTGATCCGTGCAAGAGAAACCTTGCACATTCTGCGGTACAGCTCCGGAATTCACTCCCCTGCAATATAAAATCCATTAGTAATACTTCATCCTTTAACTCAAGATTTTTTTCAATATTTACTGCCTCCATGCAATATCTAATGGGCTCTCATCCCATGATTCTAAAAGAACATAGTTCTAAACGTAACTTATTAGATCTTGTTAGAAATTATATTAATGAATGTGTAAGAGCTTCATTGAAAATGTATTTGTGTGTGTGCGCGCACCTTTAATCTTGTTAGATTAGTTACCTCTCATGTAGTTCATTATTTTATATTTGTGAATGTAATAGTTTCTTTTTGCATTTTTTAATATTTTTTTTCATGTAATTTGTATACTTATATTAAATCGAATGTATGGGAAGAATAAAAGATGGAGTGATAGAGGGAAGAATAAAAGATGGAGTGATAGAGGGAAGAATAAAAGATGGAGTGATAGAGGGAAGAATAAAAGATGGAGTGATAGAGGGAAGAATGTAAGATGGGCCTGGGCGCCAAATTCTTCACACTTTGAAAATAAAGATCATTCATTCATTCATTCTCTCTCTCAAACATCACATAAACGCACACGCATATTCTCATAAGGACACTCACGTTCTTTCTCTCATAAGCACACGTACACACATTCTTTCTCTCATAAGCACACGTACACACATTCTTTCTCTCATAAGCACACGTACACACATTCTTTCTCTCATAAGCACACGTACACACATTCTTTCTCTCATAAGCACACGTACACACATTCTTTCTTACTCACTCATTCTCTTTATGTGTATGTTTCTGTGTAAAATTTGCACTGTTAGTTCGTGCTGTTGAGGTCCTTCAGACTTTTGTGTGTCGTGACATACATCATGACCACTGCCAAGGAACATATGTCATTGTACATTTCAAAATCTTCATTATTTTTTTCATGCACTCAGAATTCATTCGAGAAATCTGCAGTTTGTATTATCCACATAACTTGTCAATGGACTGTGGATGAAACATTAGTTTCATCGTTAAAAAATATACCAGTACATTTCTCTAGATTTTACAATTATCACTGTGGAAAAGGCAGATTTCCATTAGTATGACGCTGAAAACACTAATAGACTGCTTTAATGCAAAAAATAAATATTGAAATTGCTCACAAATTTTAAAAAAAAGATGGAAAGGAACCACTCAATTTGACCTTCACTGAACTGTCATTTTGTGACGAAATATCATTTTAGCAGAGTATCGAATTTTTCTCGAAGTAAAAAACATCTAGTTTGGCTGTGATGCTTCTGAGTTATTTATAAAACAGAAATTTCTAAATAAAATCTGATTCTACGAAACTTTTCATTGGTTACTTTCCATAAATTCCAATACATTTTGAACTTTTTGGCAATTAATTTGGTTATATAAAACGAAATGAGTCTCTCCCCATTTTCACTTTTCACGCATTAAAAAGGCTATCGGGAAGACAACAGAACAGAATTAAAATATTTGATAAAGATATTTTGAAAGCAATATATATGTGACTTTTCCGATCCCCAAGTTTACGAGTTTTCACTCTTTTCCCCATATATATATATATATATATATATATATATATATATATATATATATATATCCTTCCCGTGCCGTTAAACGTCACATAGGGCTGCAAAGTAGTTCGCCAATTTTTCCTGTCTTCGGCGAGTCTTTCAACCTCATCAAGGGACTTTATGCCTACTAATTTGGCCTCTCTTAATAATATCCTTTTCAGAGTTTCACGGTGTCTGCCTCTTTTTCTTTGGCCTGTTGTGTTCCACTTGATAGCTTGTTTTGGGATTTTCTGATCATTTCTTCTCATCAAGTGACCAGCATATGTCCATCTCCTTTTCCTGATCACCTGTGAGACTAGTTGTTGTTCATTCATCTTTTATCTCTGCATTGTTCTTGAATTCGTTCCACTTGATGCTGAGTATTTTCCTTAGGCATTTGTTTTCAAAAGAGTCTAATTTCTTTAGTTGTTTTCCAGCTTTGCCATGCATAAATGAGGGTGGATATTACATTTGAATTGAATAGTCTTAACTTGGTTTTTGTGCTTATATCTTTTGAATTCCATGTGTTCTCAAGATTCTTGAAGATCGATGCTGCTTTTGTAATTCTGATTCTAACTTCCTTTCTGCTGTCACCATCCTGGTCTATGTAGCTGCCAAGGTATGCAAATTTATTGACTTCTTCAATATCTGTCCCTTCTATGTGTATTTTTCCATTTTGATTAAGAGGAATTTTCATTATTTTTGTTTTGTCCTTGTTAATTTTAAGTCCTATTTTGCTAGCCAGTGAAGACAGGCTATACGTTTTTTCTTGCATGGAATTCACATTGTTACTGATAAGAGTTATATCATCAGCAAAATCAAGATCTTCTAGTTGGGTCCCATGTACCCAGTCAATACTTGCATTACCTGTGCAGCATTTTTTCATTATGAAGTCTATTTTAATTTCAAAAAGTAAAGGAGACAGTATACACCCTTGTTTCATACCTGTTTCAGTCTGGAACCATTCACTCATCCCTTCTTCTGTCTTGCCTGCACAAATATATCCGTTATAGAGATCTCTAATGATATTGACAATTTTAGATTTTAGACTTAAAATTCTCCATAATGAATCTCTGTGTATGCTATCAAATGCCTTTTTAAAGTCTATGAAGTTCAGTATTAATGGTTTCTGCTTTTCAGTATGTTCTTCAAGTATTATTCTTAGAGTAAAGATCTGGTCAAGACAGCTTCTCCCTTTTTGAAATCCTGCTTGTTCTTCTCTCATTGCAGTATCCACTATATCTTTAAGTCTATTCAAAATGACCTTGCAAAATACTTTTGACACAATTGATATTAAGGTTACCCCTCTCCAGTTGTTACAGTCACTAAGGTTGCCTTTTTTGGTATTTTAACAATGATTCCTTTTTTCCATTTAGAAGGGACCTTTTCTTCTTTCCAAATCTTGTTAAACATTCTCTGTAGTTGTCTCATGTTGTCACTATTGATAGCTTTTAGCATTTCAAGTGTTATTTCATCTTCACCTGCAGCTTTTTTGTTAGTCATTAAATTCACTGATATATATATATATATATATATATCACATTAAACATCATGATAATTTAGAGAAGACCGTATTGGAAGGATACATAGTGGGAAAAAGAAAAAGAGGAAGACCAAAACGAAGATGGCTGCAAGACATCGTTGAGGATCTGCAAATGGATGCCGCAGCAGCAGGCCATCTTGCTCACAACCGAGAAGCCTACAGGAGTGCTGTTTGGGAGGCAAAGTTCCGCAAGGGACATGCAAATGAATGATGATGATGATGATATATATATATATATATACATATTAATCTTTAGAGTTTGACAATAGATATTTGATATTAACCTTTAACCTTTTCCAGGATTCTTGCACGCAAACCGACATCAGTACACATCAGTCAGTTCTGGTAACTATTCCTCGCTCTCTGATGGAAAGTCAGTCTCTTCAGCCTCTAGGTCATCGTCGCCGCCATTCTTCCATGGTGGACATGGCCATTGACAGTGCGGTTAGCATGGACAGTATGGAGAGAGGCTACATTCCCAGAGAACATTTGACCTGGAGATCGTATGCTGCTATGATAGGAATGAACATCCTACATCAGATAGTGAATCTATGAAAAATATTTTATAATCTTTTTGCCTTGCACCCTCCCTAGGTGTCCATTTATCACCTCCAGCTAGCATTAGCTAGCTAGAATGATCAATCCACACAGATTCATTTTGATTTTTAATAATATTGTTAATTTGCATCCCATCACAAATTCCATGATAGAATTCTAAAATATTTACAAATAGTTAAGATTACAATCATTACGGCATACATATTGAAAGACAGTGATATTTTTTTTCCTAAAAGTATGAGTCAAGATCAGGTCCACAATATAACCCTGTCTCATCATATTAAATTAAGTACCGACATAGTAAACATAAAAATCTACCAACAAATTGCATGTCTTTATTAGAAACTCCATTTCTTTCTTTCTTTCTTTCTGTTTTTTTTTTTTTATACAGCATATCTTACAGCAAAAGCCCACAGTAGAACTGTACAAAAGGTCCACAGCAGCACTGTGTAACACACCGAGTCCTGGATTTAATGAAGGGCCAAGAAGAGAGATTTTTTAAAAAGCATTGTAAAAAGGCTAAAAGGCAGAGATTAGGATATGTGGCTGTTGCTGTAAATAAACTGAAAATGTTCTACTTTTCAGAGTGGAGAGAGCTGCAGATACCTAGTACAACACACTAGATGATAATAACTCTTGGTATTGATATTTTGAAAACAGCTTCTTTGTTTAACAAGTGTCTGCATATGCTTTTTGGATATAGTATGCTGCCTTAAGCAGCTCCTGCAAAAGGCCATAGAGTTGAGAATCTAAGGTTATTTTGCATATTCGGCCATGATTTCTTAATGTTATAACATATAAGTCTTTGAGGATGTGATTTGCAATGTGCAGTGCCTGCCTACATATGCTCAGGGTTGAATTGCAAATTTTAAATTTGTGTATTAATGGCCATGGTGAAAAATCATGATGTGTACTTCTCTAATTAAAATATAGTAGTTTCCTTTAATATAATGCATTGACATTTGTGTTCTTTATCATTCTTTTCTTTTGATAGTAAGAGGCAGGTGCATTTTGGTTTTTTTTTCATAACATTACTCTTAAAGCTTACCTGTTTTTTTTTTTGTTCCCTTCCTATGTGTTCTACAATGCCGAGTGTAAAGGTGCAAAATACTTTTCATTATTGTGTAATTTGTACAGATTTGTAGTCTTTTAATTCTAGCATTGTCCTGTTTTCAGAGTGCTCAGTTACAGATCTTGCACTTAAACTAAAAACCATGGCCTGACGTTTAAGCTGCAGTTTCCCTGACGCAGCAATGACCGTCTTAATTTTAGATTTTTTGTTGTTGTAAAGCTGATGTCATGTCACAGAAGCTGTGTGGATGTTATATGAATGCTATTTTAGATTTTGTTGTTGTTGTTGTTGTAAAGCTGATGTCAAGCATTGTTAGACAAAATTGTAGAAAAAAAAATGGATGAGAAAAGATTTAGTTTAAATAAAAAGAAGACAGAGGTCATGGTCATATCCAGGAAAGAAACACCAGCAAAATGTAACATCAAAATAAAAGCACTGAATTAAAGGAAGTGAACAAATTCAAATATTTAGGAACAGCAATAACACAAGACAGAAGATGTGAAACCAAAATAAGGAGCAGAATAGCCCAGGCCAAGTCAACATTTATGGAAAGTGAAAAACATACTGTGCAATAAAGCTCTGTTAATGAATACTGTAGAGTTATTCAGTGTTACAATGAACCTGTACTGTTATATGTATATGAAGCATAGACAGTAACCAAGAGGACTCAAAATCTGCTGGAAATAGCGCAGATGTGGTTCCTAAGAAGAATGCTGGGAACGCCATGGACAGCCAAGAAAACAAATGAAGAGGTTCTAAGCAAGGCTGGAAAAAAGAGAGATATGGCAAAATTCAGAACATGACAGTTCAGATTTGTAGGACATAATTTTGAGAAGTAGCAAACAGGAACACTTAGTTACAGCAGGAAAACTGGAGTGAAAATGGGACAAAGGAAGACAAAGAAACAATACACTTGATAGAATGAAAGAGTGGCACAGCATGGTTCAGCACATATCTTATAGAAAGAGCAAAGGATAGATGGTTGTGGAAATCAGTGATGGCCAACACTTGATTGGCATGGATCAGAAAGAGAGAGAGAAAGCTGACTCAGATGATATCACACATGTTGTGTGAACATTGTATGAATGCTATTTTAGATTTACTGTTGTAAAACTGATGTCAGATGATGTCACAGATATTGTGCGAATATTATATGAATGATATTTTAGATTCATTGTTGTTGTAAAACTGATGTCAGATGATGTCACAGAAGTTGAGTGGATATTATATGAAAGATTTTAGACTTATTGTTGTTGTAAAGCTGATGTCAGGTGATGTCACAAAAGTTGTGTGTATATTATATGAATGCTTTGCCTACACATTTTTATGACTTTTTTCTTCTAGTCTGTGAGTATATATGTCAATCAACAAATAATCTTGAATGAGTAAACTTGTGACTGCTGTTCTTCACACATTTTTTTAAAACTCCAGTTATTTCTTTCCACGTAGTTATTTGCCACTTTTACATTCTCTTTTCAAGTGGTAACCTCTCTCCTGTTTTGAGATATTCCAACTGTTGTGTCAGAATAATAATGGTTTATGTCTTAGAAGATGGTTTTGAAGTAGGCAAATGTTAGCTATTTTTGGAGGTTGCTATGCATCATTTAGCTGACCATTTCTCTCATGGTCAATTCAGTTAACATTTGTTTGGTATAGGTGTCAAAACAAATAATGTTTGTTCTGCAAAGTCCAGTGTCCATGTCCTCATTCTGCATATTTTCAAGTTTGCCCTCATTTCCACCACAGTGATATAACTCCCCTATGCAGAGTTGCTCTCAGTGTGACATGGTCTTTGATCAGTCCATCCTAATCCTTACATCAAAAAACTTCCCTTCTCTGTTATGCCAAGGATTTCACTTATGGTAGCTACTTCACTTGAAGTATAAAGCAACTTCTGTTAAGTGACCTCTTAGCTAAATTCCAAAATATCTTTCACTGGATGGTTCTCCATCCAATCAATGATCAGCTGAGCAATTACTGCCCAGTATGCCTTGTGGCATCTTGCAGTGCAACAACAAATTTGCTCCACCTCGCACAGTCTGCGGCCAGCCTTTTTATTGTGCCCCAACTGTGCTACTTATTTCACTTCTACAGTTCTCCATCAGATAGCCTTTGGACTGGATGCTTCTGAGTGCTGTCAAAAGATTTTTTTTCCTTTATTTCTTCTGTATTGTTTGTTGTTTCAGTTTCCGTATGCCTGTTGTGACTCCGTTTGTGCTACTCTATGTACTTCATTTCTCCTTTGCGAAACAAAGAACTTCAATACATAATATATATTAAGTGATGTTTATACACAGTAGTCTTTCCCCTGTATGATACGGCATCATAAGATTAGCATTTTAAAGACCTCTTTGTGCAGTCTATTACACTTTTACATTCTTGCTATTATACCAAAACTTTTTATAAGAAATTCTCATCAGTCTACCCTACTACCAGATGTCACTAAGTTCATTTTCACAGTTTTACCAGTGACCCCATGTAGTTGAACAAGGACTTATGCTTATTTCAACCACTTTTTTCTGTTTATCACTTCACCTTTGTAGATATAAGGAGCAGTCAAAAACAAGTTAGGACCTAACTACAACAATGTATTAAACTTACCTGTCAGTAGTTCTCCCCCCCCCCCCCCCCCAATCATCTACAAGTCTCTGCCACTATTTCACCAATCTAAGGACTGAACTTCATGAAAGTTTTTAGGTTGCTGTCACAATCAAGACTATGCTATCTGCATCATCAAAGTCAGATTTATAACCTCTCTCAGATGCTTTTTTCAGTGGGCCAAAGATAGGGAAATCATAAGGTGAGAGGTCTGGACTGTAGGGGGGGGTTTGCTGCAGAACTTCACTGCCATAGTCAGCTCACTTCTGCTTCACTGTATTAGCCACATTAGTTCTGGCATTGTCATGCAGAAGGATGACGCCACTAGTCAAGAACCCAAGTTGATTTTGCCTTATCCTTGCTCTAAGGTTTGTTATGGCGGTCTGGTAGTGTTCAGCATTTATTGTGATGCCACGTGGCAGGAACTCAGTGATAATGTATCCAAAGTAACTGAAGACAGAGCATAACCTTTTTGGCACTGGTGGAGGTGACATTGTGCGCTTCCATTGCATGCTCTCTCTATGAGATTCAGGGTTATGACAGTGGCAAAATGGACTCATTTCCAGCAGCAACATGCAACAAAAACAAGTTGCCCTCCTCTTGAAACCTCTTCAGATGTTCTTGGCACACATGCAGGTGCTAAACCTTCTCTCAGCTGTCAAGTTCCACGGGACCCAAAGGGCACGCACCTTCTTGTACTTTGGTGCTCATGCAGGATGGCGTGACTGCTACCATGACTAATGCCAATGTGAATAGCAAGTTCCTCCTGTTATTCATCGGTCACAGCCTTATGAATTACCTCTGGTGTGATAGCCACATGTGACAGATCTGGGCATGGCTCAGCAAGCACTCTTTCCCTGCCGCTTCAACACTGTGCTGCCCATTCTTTGACACAACTCTTGGACAACACATGTTCACCATACACATCTACCATTTGCCAATGGATTTCTCCTGGGTAACTTTCTTCAGCTACTAAAATGCAAGTAACCCCTCACTGTTCACCCTTTGGTGCAAACATGTTGGTAGGTACATGTGGTATATTTCCTCCTGCATGACTTCTGTCAGCGTGACCTTGAACTCAGCAACAAACTGCCAATACAAACTCCACATCTGGTCTCAATGACCTTTGCACTGACACTATCTACAACAAAGGCAGTGTCTCCCACCCACACATATTATGAGACTTAGTGGCCTCAGCTCATTTTCATTTGACTGCTCTTTATATTTTTACTCTACCCCTGTTGTTTCTACAACACTAGTGTATTTCCCTTCCTTTACTCACCCTTTCCCTAGTTATTGCAGTCCTATCAGATTATTGTTTTACTTGTAATATCTGCTTATAACATATTAGATATAAATGTAATGTTTGAGATTTGTTCATTAAGATTTAAGCTTGAGCATTATCAGGTCTTGCAGAAAATGTCCACATCATGCAAACTGTGATCAGCTAATACATAATACTTTCTTCCTTCTGTTATTCATATTCAGGTTATCTAAATGTCTGCTTTCATAATGCCTATTTAATATATAAAATTCAAGTTACCTAACATTATCAGTTACTGTTATCAGATTTGATATAATCAATTTGCCAGTTTGTGCTTAGTGCTTAATGGCCTACCTGAACTGCTGCTCTGAAAGCAAGCTGTAACAAAGTTAGTACAAAACTGTTACAGAAAAATATCTGTTGTGCAGTCTTTACATACTATATCCCTTGCTTTTTGGAACTGCTATAGACTTTATAATAAAAGAAATGCTGCACAGGTAAAACTGGCATTGATTAGGTACATGGCACCCAACTAGAAGATCTCGATTTTGCAGATGACATAACTCTATCAGTGACAATGTGAATTGGTTGTAAGAAAAAACAGATACTCTGTCTTCACTGGCTAACAAAACAGGACTCAAAATTAACAAGGAAAAAATAAAAATAATGAAACTTCCCATTAATCAAGATGAAAGAATATATGTAGAAAGAACAGCTGTTGAAAAAGTAAATCTGCATACCTCAGCAACTGCTTAGACCAGGATGGTGACAACAGAAAGTTGGTCAGAATTGCAAAAGCAGCGTTGACCTTCAATAATCTTGAGAACATATGGCACTATAAAGTTATAAGCACAAAAACCAAGCTCAGATTATTCAGTTAAAATGTAATATCCACCCTCATTTATGCATGGCAAAGCTGAAAAACAACTAAAAAAATTAAAACGCACTAGACTCTTTTGAAAACAAATGCCTAAGGAAAATACTCAGTAAAAGGTGGAACAAATTCAAGAACAATGCAGAGATAAAGCAGATGTGTGAACAACAACCTGTCTCATGGATGATCAGAAAAAAAGGAGGTGGTTATATATCATCCACATGATGAGAAGAAACAATCGGAGAATCCCAAAACAAGCTATCAAGTGAAACACAACAGGCCGAAGAAAAAGAGCTTGACCATAAGAAACTCTAAAGAGGACATTGTTAAGAGAGGCCAAATTAGTAGGCATAAAATCCCTTGGTGAGGTTGAAAAACTCACTGAAAACAGGAAAACTTCGTGAACTACCATATGAGCCCTATTTGATGTTTAACAGCATGGGAAGGATGTAAGATGTAAGTCTTTACAATCTAGAAAGCTCCAAAGCCAGATATCCACCTATATAAGCCATATCATAGATTATATACAATTTGAATCAAAATAAACATACAGTGATGAAACCTGTCAGAATTTTCGTAGACTTTACTACTGAAGTTAGAAACAGGCTTAATGTCACTAAATGCTATCAAATAAACCAGTACAGACTTTCGCTAGAGAAATATGGCTCAAAACATGGAAAAATACATCAGAAAACTACAGTCTTAAAATAGACAGCATGCACTTCCTTTCCAAGTAAGATGATTTTATTCTGAAAACAAAACACTTATGAAGGAATATATATACTGATTTTTGTCTATGTAATCCAAGAGTTCAAAAACAAATCTCCTAATCCAGGACAAAGTACCTGGCCAATCCCAATAACTGGCTTGATTAGATCAGTTTTGCAAAAGAAGCTGCAAATACAGAATCTGGAAAACAGGCTTTCTGGATTCTGGTGACAGAAAGTAGTCTCATTTATTGCAAATGAGTATGTTTTTCTTTCTTTTTTTTTTAATGTTGGTTGATATGAAAAAAAAAATTGTCTATTTGTAAATGATATATCGATTAAGTGTAAAAAAGAAAAGTGTTACAAGGATTTCATTGTTAAAGATGTTAATTTATCCAACTGCTTTCCCTTAAACTAGCAAATATTTTGGCACACTTATTAATTTGATATATCTCATTCATCAGCGATGATTATTTTGAGACAGAATCTGGTAATCTTAAAAAAAAAAAAAAAAGAGAAGAATTTTAATTTGATTTCATGAGTGGGAGATCACAATGTGACCTGAGAACAAAAAGAAAGAAAACAAGTGTCCAAGTTCAGCAGCAATTTATCACAAAATATAACAAATTTCAGAATAAGTTTTTATGCAGTCTGAGGTCAGTTCTCAATATTAATCATTTTTAAAATATTTCTAAATTACTTCTATTTTTTCTTTTTTAAACTCATTTTGTAATAAAATAATAAGTTTTTTTTTTCATTCACAATCAACTTTTATTCTCAATCTGAACTGGACAGAAAAGATTTTTCTCATAGAAGTTCTACAATTTTGTTCACTTTGCTTGTTTATACTATTTTAACAAATCTGAAACTGACTTCTACTTTATAGTATTTACTTAATGCACTAGCCCTTGTAATTTCATCAGATTATGTGGTTTTATTTTTATTTTAAATGTTACAAATCACACGTCCATCTGCCTTAAGCCTCTAGGAAATCATAACTAGGTTCGTTACTGATAACATTAAACCTGTGCTTAGATGTTATCTATATATTGTTTTACTGGAAATAAACTCATAAACTTTTATGATTGGTGTAATGTATTATATATTTTACTTTTAAATGAATTGCAATGAATTTCATCTTTAAAATTCATTTCTTACATCTTACATCCTTCCCAGAACATTAAATATCACATAGGAAGGATGGTAGTTGCCAAGTTTTCCTATCTTCAGTGAGTTTTTCAATTTCATCAAGGGATTTTATGCCTACTAATTTGGCCTCTCTTAACAATGTCCTCTTTAGAGTTTCACATGGTCAACCTCTTTTTCTTTGGCCTGTTGTGTTTCACTTGATAGCTTGTTTTGGGATTCTCTGATTGTTTCTTCTCATCACATGACCGATAAATGTCCATCTTCTTTTTCTGATCATCCATGAGACAGGTTGTTGTTCACAAATCTGCTTTATCTCTGTGTCGATCTTGAATTTGTTTCACTTTATATCAAGTATTTTCCTTAGGCATTTGTTCTAAAAAAAAAGTCTAATGTGTTATTTATTTTTTTAGTTTTTTGCCTTTCACATGCATAAATGAGGGTGGATATTACATTTGAATACCCCCATGTGGTACCTGGGATCCGCAAAGAATAGGATTACTGTACCCTACCACGCATGATCATAAAAGGTGACTAAGGAGGGTTCGGCATAGGACCAGCAACCCTATCTGGTTAAAAAAAACTATCAGACTCCTACAGAAACAGAAGCAAGGGAAAGTGACTTGGAGGTCTCCAGATAAAACCACAGAAAACCAAATCGATCACATACTAATAAACAACAAGTGGAAACGGTAACTACAAGATGTGAGAGCAAGGAAAGGAGCAGATGTAGGAACTGATCACAACCTTCTGGTAGCAAAAATAAAACTAAAATTAAGGTAAGCCAAAATTGGAGAACACAGAAAGACATGTTCTGATACAACAAAACTGAAAGACCAGCAAACAAGGAATGAATTCTCAATAGTACATAAGAACTGCTTCAGTGTCCTACAAGACGAAGCAGAAACGTCCATACTAGAGTTCAATAAAAAACTACAGGAAACAGCAAATGAGGTGCTGGGATATTGGAAATGGAGAAAAGAGGAAAGGATAAGCAAGACCACATGGGAAAAGATAGAGCAAAGAAAGGAAATCAAGAAAAAATTACTGAACACCAAATCACAAAGGCTTAAAGAACAAGTTTTAAGTAATTATGCACAAAAAGACAAAGAAGTGAAGGAATCATGCCGTCAAGATAAACGTCAATACTATGACAACTTAGCAGAAGCAGCATATGCAAATGACATGAAAACCATATACAAAATCACAAAGCAGATGACAGGTAACTTCAGCACAAGATGTGAGAGTGCAGTAAGGACACATAAGGGACAATTGGTCAGTGGAGAAAGAGAAAAAGTTGAAAGATGGAGGGAACACTTTAACATCCTAATAAACAGAACACAAGCAGCTCAAACAGTAGACATACCTGAAGTAAAAACAGAATTAAACATCAATACAGGACCAATAACAATAAGTGAAGTAAAGGAGGCAATAAAGAAGCTAAAATTAGACAGGGCACCAGGTGAAGATAAAGTGGCTGCTGAGATGTTGAAAGCAGAAGAAACAGAAACACCAAAACAACTCTGCCGGATACTACAACAAATTTGGAATCTAGAGAAAAAGCTCCAGAGGAGTGGAAAACTGGCCTTATAGTAAAACTACTAAAGAAGGGTGACCTCAGAGATTGTGGGAACTGGAGAGACATTACTCTACTGCCACTCACCAGTAAAGTATTTTGCAGAATAATCATCAACAGAATTACAAAATACCAGCACTTGATGGAAAACTTCGGAAAGAGCAGGCAGGATTTAGGAAAGGAAGATCATGCATAAACCACATATTTGTACTTGACAAATATTAGAACAGGCAAATGAGTGGCATAGCACAACATATGCATTGTTTATAGATTTTTAGAAAGCCTTTGACAGCGTCACCAGAGATGCATTGTGGAAAATCCTACGATGGCATGTCCTCCCCCATAAGATAGTGAATGTAATCAAAGTCCTATACGAGGGTTTTCAGTGCAAAGTGATCTGTGAAGAACATACCTCCAGCAGCTTTAGGGTACAAACAGGAATGAAGAAGGGATGTGTACTATCACCAACAGTATTTATCTTGGCAGTAGACTGGTTAATGAAGGAGGCAACATCAGACAAATGCAGAGGATTACAATGGACCCTTGACACAGTGCTGGAGGACCTTGACTTTGCAGATGACATTTGTCTACTATCAAGCAGCCACAAAGATGTGCAAGATAAAATAAATAAGCTAACTCAGAATACAAACAACATAGGACTAAAGATCAACGTAGGAAAGACAATGCTAATGAAGCAAAATGTGAACAGCAGAAATGTACTCAGAGTAGATAGCAAGCTAGTGGAGGAGGTCAACGAATTTGTATATCTTGGCAGTAGAGTAGTAGAAAATGGAGACAGCACAGAGGACATCAACAGCAGACTTACTAGAGCAAATCAGGCTTTTGCAATGCTGCAGACTATATGGAAATCTAAAAAACTAAGCATGAATATGAAAATCAGGATATTTAAGAGTAATGTTCTAAGTGTACTACTCTATGGAAGTGAATGCTGGAAAATCACCAAAACCATAGAAAACAAGTTGAATTCTTTCCAGACTAAATGTTTATGAAGAATTAGAAAAATATTTTGGCCAAACACCATAAGAAATAACATGTTGTTGGCAGAAATGCAGATGAAGCCAATGACAGCAATTATTGAGGAAAGACGCTGGTGATGGTTGGGACATGTGCTCCGAATGACTGACATCTCACTACCAAAAATAGCACTAAGATGGACACTATGGGGGAACAGAAGTAAGAACAGATCAAAAAAAGACATGGAGAAGAACAACAGAAAGGATGATTGATTGATCTTTATTTCAAAAGGGTTAAGAATTGGGCACGCAGGCCCGTCTGACATTCTGCCCTTTATGGATGTTGAGCAATAGAGGGCTCACCTGGGCAAGAGCAGAAAAAAAGGCAAGGGATAGGCATTTGTGGAAAAACCTTGTGGAATCCCCATATGCCCTGGGCACTAAAGGTTCAGAGAGGGAGAGAGAGATTACATTTGAATTGAATAATCTTAGCTTGGTTTTTGTGCTTATAACTTCAGAGTGCCATATGTTCTCAAGATTATTGAAGGTCAATGCTGCTTTTGCAATTCTAACTTTCTTTCTGGTGTCACCATTCTGGTCTATGCAGCTGCTGAGGTATGCAAATTGGTTTACTTCTTCAACAGCTGTTCTTTCTAAATAAATTTTTTTCTCCTTGACTAATGGGAAGTTTCATTATTTATATTTTTTTCTTGTTAATTTGGAGTCCTGTTTTGCTAGCCAGTGAAGACAGAGTATCTGTTTTTTCTTGCAACGAATTCACATTGTCACTGATAGAGTTATGTCATCTGCAAAATCAAGATCTTCTAGTTGGATACTATGCACCCAGTCAATGCCAGTTTTACCTGTGCAACATTTTTTTCATTATGAAGTCTATGGCAATTCCAAAAAGCAAGGGAGATAGTACACATCCTTGTTGCATGCTTGTTTTAATCTGGAACCATTCACTCATTTCTCCTTCAGTGTTGACTGCACAAACATATCTGTTGCAGAGATCCTTAATGATGTAGGCAATTTTAGATGGTATTCCATATAGTCTTAAAACTTTCCACAATGAATCTGTGTATGCTATCAAATGCCTTCTTAAAGTCTATGAAGTTCGGGATTAATGGTTTTTGCTTTTTTCAGTATGTTCTTCAAGTATTATTCTTAGAGTAAAGATCTGGTCGAGACAGCTTCTTCCTTTTTGAAATCCTGCTTGTTCTTCTCTCATTGCAGTATCCACTATATCTTTAATTCTATTCAAAATGACTTAGCAAAATACTTTTGACGCAACTGATAGTAAGGTTACTCCTCTCCAATTATTGCAGTTGCTAAGGTTGCTTTTTTTTTTTTGGGGGGGGGGGGGGGTATTTTAACAATGACTCCTTTTATTTTATTTTTAATATTTACTTCAGTTATTTTTCAGCAATGGCTAAAGAAATTGCTTCTGCTCTTTAAAAAAGTTTTTAAAATTATAGTTTATTTCATTAAAACAAATTCATCACTTGAAAACGCCAACAAAATGAGAAGAGGAAAACAAGGCTACTAAAAATGAAGATATTTCTATTATTTCTGTTTCTGAAGGTACCTATTTTCTTTGCACAAATTTCTGAATCAAAAACATGATGTTTGTGATTGCTGCCCAGCTTTTCTTACACTTATTATTAACAAACTTTGCTGAGTCATCATAAATAAAAAACATATCACTTTAGTTTCATTTTCACATGTAATGAGAAGCCAGTTCATTGTATTATGATAGCTTTATTATGCATCACCTCAAGATGTGAAAATTATAGCATTCACTACTCCAGTTTACTTTTGTTCTAGACCGACCACCTGTAAGGACTGTTGAGACCACAACAAGCATGGCTGTTTGGGAAACATTTTGGATATGCTCAGAACCAGTATAAATGTACCATTCATGAAGCAATCAGATAATACAAAAACTGAGAACTTTTAAGTGTGATCAGTAGAATTTGTTCCATATATGAAGGAAGTGATTATAGATGCGTACTATTTATGAAGGAGTTGGAAGTTGGACAGCATGAAAACAGAAGTCAGTTAAAGAAATGGCATGCAGGTTCTATAGTCCTGACTGAAAAACATACAATAAGGGTCCTTGGTGATGTCACCAAACAACAGAGTTTGATTAAGAGGTCAAATTTCAACTTACTGAACAATGGGCAGTGGGTTTAGGTGCAGTAATTTTTCTGTAAGACTAGCACTATACCCTCCTCTTCTTTCCTAGTTAAAGAGATCATATGCCAGCCTCTGAAAACAAATAATATCTACCCACAAGGCAGGACACACTGAAGTACACAGTGAAAGACGGTGTTTAGGTGGAAAACAGGATACCATCATACAAATCATCCAACGCGCATGGCACAAGGTCTGAACTGATAACAGTCAAATGCAAAAGAAATGGATTTTTGTGACTGATTTCCATTTTTAAAGGAATCTTTCAATATCTGCCAAAATATCCTCCACTTGGAGGAGAAATGTTTTTAAGAAGCAATTATGAAAACCTTCCATGAATCTCTGAAATGTAATCTGTTTAATTAAACAAATTGGTAACAATCTAGATAATGCAACAGTTTATTGGATATTCCTCTGTCAAGTTTCATGGGATAACAATCACATCAGTGAAAAACAGGTGAAAGAAAACAAAAGTGATTTTATGATAAGTGTTATCAGACTGTGCCTTCTCTAGGAGCTGCTAGTTTGTATGAAGCTTTACAACCAAAATTAAAATCATTTTGTGTTTAAAGGCAACCATAAAGTATGTGCTCAGATTTTTGTTTTCTACAGTTCAATGTTTTGATGATAAATATTTATGAGATCTGCATAGTATGGAAGATACTTATCACAGAGAATGACATGGTTGTCAGGGCCAGCAAACTATCTCTGGCCAAGACCCTATCCTACATCACACCAAAAAAGCCTGGAAACAACTGCTTTCAAATAACTATTATGGTAGGAATCAACATGGGATGTTTGCTTAGAGGCCTGCTTGCATGGTTTGCTACATAAAATTTTGGAAAGCAACCGCTGCCTACTCAAAATCAAAATTTGTGTCTATGTCAGAAGAAGCTTACAATGGTATCATGTCAAGAATTTAAATTCTCAAAGTCCTGAGTCAACAACTAGCTTAAAGATAAAAATATTGCTCCCACTCGCTTTTCATCACTGACCTCTTTAACACTGTAGGTAACAGCTATCAATGAAACTTAACTGCCATCAATCAAGACCTAAGAATAAACATTATAAAATACTGAATGATTAACAACTGGCCCATATAGAAGTGAAATCCCATAAAACTGGGATTAATGAATCCATCCTGCTATGGTGGAGTTATGGCTCACCTGGATCTACAAACTGGATGAATCGACTGGATCACACTGTTTTGTAAAAACTGCTTCAGTAAGCTGTTACATTCTTTCATTTTGAATTCATAGTCACAGAGATGCAATCTGATCTCTGAATAGTCTCACCTGCCTCTGTTCATTTCCCTGGATGCAAATGATATATGAGTGTCTGAAATAACCTCAGCAGGTTAAGAAGAGGTTTAAAACAGCTTACTAAGTGCAATGTCTAATCACAAGTGTTCCAAGTGGAAGGCATGGCTATACTGTTTCTCTCATGTAACAAACACAAATTAACAATTATTAATAAAGAAATGGGTCCTGGAACTGTAGTTATTTCCAAAAGTATATATGCCATAACCATAGAACTGATCATTTATATAAAATAGGATGCTATCTATTATCATCTCGCCATCTTGTTTTACATTCAATGTTAATATTTCTATAACTGAAAGGAGATGAAAACTCCTTCCCCCCCCCCCCCCTCATCATTTTCATACATCAAAAAAGTCAACTGTCAGGATGTTAGCAGAACAGTAGCCTATATAGTAATCAACACTTGTAAAACAGGAAGGTTGTGTAGCAAAAGTGTGAAAATGTAGTGGGGGTGGGGGTTGGGGGTGCCAGATGAGCCTAGAAAAAACGTAAAGCACATACTGCATCTGCATTTTCTGCAAAGCTCCGATTCCTATTTTATTTTCAAAACTTCAACCAGACTGAATCAAATTTTCAATATATGCAGAAAATCAATTAAAAATCTTTGTTCATTTACTTCCCAGTGCTTTCTTTGGATTTGTAAATATAATGTTAACAGCATATGTCATTAAATAACATGTGAGAATTTTAACAATAACCTAGGCTGAAAAGGTGTCAAACCGGTACATCATGAACAACATAATGGCACATCAGATTAACTGATGGAAAGATACATACAAGAATATTAATACCACATTTATATAAACGAAAGATGACCTCACTGCTTTAAAGGTTTACACCTTTGTCTCAAACTAACTTATAAAGAAAAATTATACATAAAAACCCCTAATGTGGAAAAAAAAAATAAGCTGAAAAATAAGACAAATTAAAACAAAAACAAATAAAGATAAAAGATAAGTGAGACAAAGATAAAAGATATGCAAGACAAAGATTAATATATTCATACCAAAAAAAGATAAACACCACCAAAAAAATAGAACAAATAAATAAATAATTCTCAGTTAAAAAAAAAAAAAAGCAAAACAATCTGTACTACACAAATCTTAAAAACTTTGAAACAAAACTCACCCTCAAACACAACAAAGTACACACCATAAACTGCAACAAACAAGATGAATAAACTGTTCAGTGCCACTATTGTACAAAAGATAATGTATCAGAAGACATCAGGAAAAGCTTGCTACCACTAAACCTTTCAACCACTGATGCACTGTATGGAGAAACAAAGGAAATGAAAAACAACAACACTCAAATGCTTGGACAAGAGAGAGAAACTCAAAGGGACTGGAAAAGTAAGAGGTTAAAGTTAAATAAAAATGTACAGACTCATGAAACAACTAATATAAGTTAAAATAATGAATAACTCATACCTGTAATCATTCATCCCATGTGTTTAAAGGAAAACAATAGAGAGAGAGAGAAAAAAAAAACCCATCACAATAAATGAACCCTAATCACATGCTGTGAACACTTAACACCAGTCACTTAAATATAATTACAAACAAAAATAATCTTTGTTATATAACTGTTACTATACAGCACAGGAAGTGATATAATAAATTTATCACCAGAAAAAAAGTCTGTGTGTCTTTGCATCCCACTTGTCCCCTTCTGCACTTGTCCTGAGCAGTAAATATTGTTTAGTTCTATCACAACTATACCTCTCTTAACCAGCTGTCTCTTAGTCTACTCCTTCTACATGAGCCATGTTGATTCTGAGACTGTCTTCTAATGTCCATGAGGTACAGCCATTTTATTTTCATTTGATATCAGTTTAGATGGTGCAATTATCACTGGACAGATAATATTTATAATATGCCCATAACTCATCTGCACCTAGCTGTTTAGTATATTTATCTACATGGAACTTACATAATGCTGTCATTTCACAGTATCTAGGTTTTATTGAAAGTATAATCATTCATTGATAATGTTTTTCTAATGTGTTCATATTCAACTGCATTTGTTTCTTTTTAAAAAATTGATAAATGTTCTATACCTTCTGTATGTATATCGATTTTCCTACTTATACAAAATATGGCAACCTGATCACATGACACTGTCCAAACACAGCAAAGAGTTCTGGAAAGGGAGTCAAAAACAAACCAAGGAATTGCTCAATATCTTTCAAAAGGCAAAGCTGCAGAAAATTTTTGTGGTGCATTTAAGAAATTTTTTTTTTTAAATTTCCATCATGAATAAATCAAGAGACAGAAGACATGATTACCTTGCAGACAAAAAAACTAAAGTCACTGACTCACAACTCAATGAAAGTCTCATCATCTGTGCAAAAAAAAAAAAAAACATTGCCAGCTCCATTTATAAAGGTAACAGATGTGGTCATTTTGTCCAAGTTCTTTAAATCAACTGCCATTATCAAGACAAGTTTGAAGAATGAGTTTCTTTATGGCTTCCATATCATCTTGGACTATGTTTTTTCTTTCAGTCAGACCCGTTATTCACACTTTGCATGTGCTAACTGCAAGACAATCATTTCTTTGCTATTCTTTTCCTGTGCTCTTCTGCTTTCATGTGCTCCTATTTCTGCTTTGCTCCAGCTTTCTGTAATTTGCTTACTCTAGACGCATTAAAGCAAACTTCTTGGTCTAAACTGCTACTCTGTCTGCTCAGGACTGAGCTGATTCCATCTACATCAAATACAAAGTAAAACACGCTGCAGACACTCTGCTTTCAGTCAACATGTTCAGTTATATTAGTACTCTTACACTTTATTGTGAACCAAATATACAACTCAAGGATGCATAAACCAGATCCCCTTGCAACCTCTGATGAGAACATAAAACATAATAATTCTCTAGCTCAGATAAACATTCTATTATTCTGCTTCTTTTAATCTCTGTCATGGCGGGGCATCTTAATGTGTGATATTATTTTGAACATGAAGTTTTCATTGCAATAATTTTATGTGCTTAATGAATAAGCAATTAATCACAGCCTGACCTGAATATGTAATAAGGCATACATGACAAAAAAGCATTTCAGACAATACAACAATAAATTTTTCTTTAAACAGACATCACAACATAAACTTCAGTGATGCATAAGCTACTCCTGTCTCTGCCGAAACTGAGTACCAAGACTAGGGTGGAACTTGTAGGATGGCCAGCGACACATGGGACAAAAGTGTTTCTCTCTGTTCAACCAGGAAAATATACAAGTCTCATGGAAGACATGGCCACAGGGCAAACCACATAACATTGTGAAGGGGACATACTCATCCAAGCAAATCACGCACTGGTGACTCTCTAGGTAACCTTCAGGAAAGCCACTGCCACTCGAAGAAGCTAAGCTTGGGGGATCTGGACTTCTAGTTGTTGTATACGCACTTTCAGAATGTCCTGGGTTTGTGTGAAAAGATTCTGAGGCAAGACCAGCGGTGTTACTGTCACTGCCTGTTCTGTCATTCGAGGACAAAGTTAGTCCATCATCAGCTTCAGAACCACAGAGGTTATCACATGCTGAATGAGATGTCTTTGACAGTTCAGTACTCTGGTTCTGGTGATTATGACACTGAAGACAAATATTACTGGCAGCCAGTGCAGAAGAGTTCTTTTCTGGACTGCTTGCTGTTCCACACGATGAGTCAAAATGGTGAGTGGGAGTGGAGCATGTGTGTGTGTTAGCACTGTTCTGCACATGCTGCGTTCTGGCATCAACTGAAGTAACTTGAGCAGGTAATGAATGATACCTGTCTCTTCCAAGTGATGAATGAGATGACTTCCCTGGCACATTCTTCTCCCCTGAATGGCTGACAGAAGGACAATGTGGTTCCAACACACTAGATTCTGCTCCATTATCATGACTGCACAAGCTATTAGATTTCAAAGCTACCTCCATTTTTTTGGAATTTTCAGCAGCTCTTGTTGCTAAAGGCACTGGGCAATAACGCCAAGTGGGAAGATGTTTGATGTAATCAAGAGAAACAGAAGGATACAGCCAGAGGGAAGGCTGGGATAAGCGTGAACCAAAAACATCTAACCCACCCAACAGGTCGTATCCACTAATCCTCATTGGTTCAAAAATGTCATTTGGCCGAAAGTGCGTGTGTGTTCTCATGTGATGAAAATTAAACCAGTCATTATCATTCTGCTCCACTTCCCTATATTTCTTACACAAAACTGTAATTAGAAATAAGTATATGCCAAAACTGATATAAACATATGAAGGATGATTTAAATAAAAGCTGTAATCACCTCGTAAGATAGTGCCAAACTGAGATGTACTAAAATTTCTTACCATTTTCAAAGCTAAAAGGGGTATGCGGTCTAGGTAAGGCATCTGAAAAATTCCTATAATTGGCAGCCACAACATTATAACTGCAATATTATATTTAAACATACACCAAATAAATTTGCGCAGCCTTCTCAAGACACTGCAGTTAGATAAAAAGAGCTCAAACCAAGACAGAATGTTTGCCACACAGAAGCTAGTAATGAAGACATCATTCAGACAAGGGTAAAGAAACTTCAAAAATCGTTCCATGCTAGAAAAAATATACTGTTCTCCAGGTCGCATCCCATATGTGTAGTTCTTTTCTGCAGTGTAAATCACATAGGCTGGAAGCATTTTTTCTGCCCCAAGTACATGCTTCCAGTATGTATAATGTGCATCAGATGATTTAATGAGAACCAATCCAAACTTTACACGTCCAGGAAATTTCACACTAAGCGCTGAATAGAAAAGAGGTGCTGAAAATGACTCTGTGAACAAAACAGCGTGGATTTCTGGATCTAACATATTATTAGAAAAGTCCTGCCACTTCCGATGGAATAAAACTGGATCTTTTATTCGCTGAATTCTTTCATCCAGTTTGTCCCACAGCCAATGAAAAGCAGCAGTTTCACTAATAGGGCCTGTGTAGTTGTACATGGCAACACTGGCTTTCTTTTCAAACTGACTGGGGAGAGCTAGAAGAAGGAAAGATGACTGCCATCCCTTTTGGTTACAGTATCTGTAAAAGAAACAACAGAATATTCACTTCATTCTTAGGCACAAGAGGTTACTAGTCCATTACAATGGGAGAGAAAAGCTGTACAAGAAATGAATCATGTCAATTCTTTCATTCATCTATTACCATTCACTTTAAATAAGATAACAGTTTGTAGTCTGTGTATGATATTAACCTGAGATTCCTTTATTATGCACAGAATTTAATTATTATTCTATATTTTTCCAACTATGAATAAATTATGCAAAACTCTATCATGCAGAAACAATACACATAGCAAAAACCATATCATTACTGGTTGCCCACCTCATAAGATGGTACAGTGAAGTAAATGAGAGATACAAATTTTATAGCACCTTCTGTGAAAATGCAAAATTACTTAAATTTGCCATTCCTTTCACAAACTTTAGAATGTAGCATTTGTTCAAAATCCACACAACTATTCCATGCATTCCCACAAATAAGAGTCATGAGGCATGAGAAATACTTCATTGAAATTTAGAAGACAATCAATAAAATTGTAACAAAACTTCTTGTAAACAGCTGATGAAGTTATAGGAGATGTTAAAATCAGACTCAATTATTTGTCTCATGATATAACACACATTTAAGTGGTGAATGAGAAGGTAACCACATTTTACTGCTCAAAATTAGATTTATTTCTGTGCAGCAAAGGGGTAGATGGATTGTAAGTTTTGGAAGTCTTGCTTTACATGAAAACAGCCTAATTTTGTTAATCTAATCTTTCATCTTCAGATGAAATAAAAATATGATGTTAATATAGGGACAATTCCAAAATCAACCTACAACTGTTGATAAAAATAAACCAGTCACAACAGTAACACAGCACATTTCCTGTAGCACTGAATGCCAATAGAGAGTTTCATACTGTTCAGTAGTGCATGAGTAGTGACTAAGTAAACATGGTCTATGTAATTGCCATTCTCACCAACATGGTGTTATTAATTTTGACTGAATTTATAGCACCAGAAATCACAATAATGCCAAAAGTTTACTGTGAAATGCTTAATAACCTTTAGAGGTTAATCCAAAACATAACGCACAGAATGCTTACTAAGGGTGTTTATTCTCCTGTGCAACAACACACAATTCCATAATGATGCTCACAAAAGAAGCTTTATTTGAGCAGTTCAACCTGGGAGATATCTGACTATCCCCCTTAAAGCCTGAATTTGATGGCAAGTGATTACCATCTGTGTGCTGTGTTGTTAATTTCCTTCTGCCTTGTCCTGTCCATCTTGCTTCTTGTATTCCTAGTATGTATAGTTTGTATATGTGCATTTCCTTGATGGTTTGTGCTAGTTTTCCAGTCTGGTTAAGTGTTCTTACATTCTAGCTGCCTATTTGCATCTTGTGTTTAGGTTCCTTGTTTCTGTAGCGGTCTGATAGTTTTTTTACCAGACAGGGTTGCTGGCCCTATGCTGAACCCTCCTTAGTCGTCTTTTACGATCATGCGTACTAAATGTTTACGAAGAATTAGAAAATTATTTTGGCTAAACACCATAAGAAATAACATTTTGTTGGCAGAAATGCAGTTGAAGCCACTGACAATAATTATTGAGGAAAGACACTGGCGATGGTTGGGACATGTGCTCTGAATGACTGACAACTCACTACCAAAAATAGCACTAAGATGGACACCACAGGGGAACAGAAGTAAGGGTAGATCAAAAGAGACATGGAGAAGAACAACAGAAAGGATGTTGAGCAATAGAGGGCTCACCTGGGCAAGAGCAGAAAAAAAAGGCAAAGGACAGGTATTTGTGGAAAACCCTTGTGGAAGCCCCATGTGCCCTGGGCACTTAAGGTTCAGAGAGAGAGAGAGAGACTACCATCTCTTCCAAATGATGAAAGTCTGTCTGGCTACATGGCACTTTGAAATCACCAAGGAGCTCATCAATGGAGTAAACAAGTGGTTGGACACCTTGGTAGCACCATTCTTTAATGAGGGATTACAAAAGCTGGTGCCCAAGTACAGGGTCTGGCATTAAGCATAGCTGGATTTAACTGACATAGTGCGCAGAAACTGAATAAGTGTGAAAAAAAACATGACGTCAGAAATGAAGCAAATGGCCATTTTTAACAATGGCTTCTTGGCAAACACGACATCACGCATTCACTGTTGAAACTTATTTTAAAAGTGGAGAAATGTCTATTACTGTACAACGAAAGTTTCGTTGCCATTGTGAGTTACATCCCTGTGATAATGTTCCCAATCAATGAACAATTTTGAGGTGGGTCAAAAAATGTAAGGAAACCGCTAATTGCCTTAATAACAAGTCTACTGGTTGTCCAAGAACTCAACAGACACTTGAATGAATTCAAGAAGTCCGCAATGCATTGCTTCGTAGCCCTCAGCGATCAGCTGTTAGGTATGCTTTGGCACTTAGTATGTTGGATTACTCGCTACGTCGCATCATTCATAATCATCTGCATTTCCACCCTTACAAGTTGCAAGTTGTGCAGCAAATAAATGATCTGGATAAAATTAACAGACTTGACTTTTCTACCGATTTTCTAGCACGCATTTAAGAAAATCTGAATTTGCTCAATAACCTCACAATGTCTGATGAAGCACATTTTGAGGTGTCAGGAAGTGTAAACAAGCAGAATTTCAGATACTGGTCAGCTGAAAATCCACAATAACTGCATGAGAAATTGCTCCATAGTGAATGAGTAACAGTGTGGTGTGGCATTGCACCATTCGGTGCTGTTGGCCCATATTTTTTTAAGATGAAGGAGGACATCCTCTTATTGTTAATGGTGATCTTTATGTGCAGATGCTAACTGAATACTTCATTCCAGACTTGGTCAATAGAAATAAGAGACTAATATGGTTTCAACAAGATAGAGCAACTGCCCATGTCAGTCCATGGCCATGCTGCAACAAGCATTTCCTAATTGTCTTATTTCCAGATTTGGGGATATTCATTGGCCGGCAATGTCACTGGATTTATCAGCCGCAGACTTCTTTTTATGGGGTATCTCAAGAACATAGTGTATGCTAGTAGACCACACTCAGTTGCAGACCTAAAGGATCAAATCCGACACTGCATTCAAAATATCCCTTTGAACATGTTAAATGGTGTTATGCAGAATTTTCCAGACGCCCAGCTGAATGTATCAAATGTAATGGCCATCATCTAACTGGTGCAATTTTCAAAACCTAAATATGATTGTCAGTAATAATAAAAATATTTTTCTGAGTTTCATTTTACTTTTTTTACCAAAAACATGTATAGCACTTATTTATTTTCCATTTTTAAAATCCAGCTATGCTTTATGCCAGACCCTGTACAACAGGTGCCTGAATTTGGGGGGTGACTACATGGAAAAGTAATGCAGCTATGTAGGTATGTAAGTTTTGTATTTTTGACTTTTTTTATCTTTCTTTTTTTGTCAGCTAGCCAGAGGTTATTGTGAAATAACCCTCATATTACAACATTACTTGCAATGGAAGTGATATTTTTCTATGCTTGATTTTGGTCAGAAATATTCTTCAGTTTAACATATGCAGGACCACTGTTTCTAAATGAAATGTATAAAAATGCTCAAAATACACACCAAATTCTCAAACTGCTTCATTTTTTTTCGCAAATGGAATTCCTAACACCATGTGAAACAAAACTTCCTACCTGACATCAAGAGAACAGTCAAGAAAACCAGTGCGAACACCAAACTTTGAAGCTTTCTCCTTTATTGCCTTCCATCTTGCTCCATTCATTACTCGAAAATGCCTGTTATTAGACACCACCTGCACAAGCCAAACACTATCCTTGGCATCCTCCACCTCAATAATGAAGGGGAAAAAAAAATCTTTACAAATAACAAAGCAAACTATAAATGATACCTTGGCTATGATACTCCAACATTAAAAAACTGCACTAATATAAACTAGAAGGATGTCTTGCAGAAGGATGATCTTAACCACTTTCAGTCTAGAACCCTTTACTCTGTAGAAAGATGATTTAACCACTTTAACGTCAGAACCCTTTGCTCAGTTCAAGGATGACTTAACCACTTTCACACCAGAACCCTTTGCTCTGTAGAAGAATAACTTAACCACTTTTACACCTGAATACTTTGCTTTGTGGGAGGATGACTTAATCACTTTTACACCTGAACCTTTTGGTCCTTAGAGAGTTGCCCTAGCCTTCTTTTAAAGTCACTAATACCTGCTTAACCTCCTCCACCTGTCCTCTTCACAAACTGACCTGCTCTATGAAATGGGCTCCAGATGTGAAGTTTGTTTCTGATGGTGCAGTTTCTTCCTCTTGAGACATTTCTACTTCCTCTGCACTAACTTGGCCTAGTGAACATAACAGAAATAATTAAACTTAACTGAAAACTATTTTATTTCATTACTACTTTTTATAAAAATTAAAGTCATATGTATATCACTCTGTGACAGTTGCCTATAATTTTTTTTTGTCAGTTCATATATCTTTGGATAAACTGTTATATGACTCTTATGCCTATGACATTATTTCTTCTTCTTCTTCTTCGTATGCACACTGGCGATGGCGCGTGGAACCCTGATTTTTGCGATGTGCCTTTCGGCTGGGTACCTCCGACTTCAGCACCTTTCCTTACTAGGGCAGACTGTGGTCCTGCTCGGACTGCCATGAAGACAGTGGTGCAGGCTGGCCTAGCCAAAACTTTGTTTTCCAGCCTCTGGTGGCTGTGCTTAAGCCCCTTCTCCATGTCAGATCCTGCATGCAATGCTGACTGGTCAGATGGCTTTGAGACAGTTCCACAGAGACACTCTGACTCTGGGATGAGGAATCCGATGAGTGCCTCAACGATATCCATTTCCAGCCACCTATAGTCTGCTGGCTGTTTTGTTTACATCATTCTGATAGCCATTGTTGTAAAGACCCACAGGCTTGTCACGTCCTGGATTCATTGGTTTCACACCAGATTTTCCTCATCCCCGCCGGCGATCTCCATGTCCCAACCCATCCACCATCCTGGCATTACATATTACATAAATAACAATTACAATTAGTGTTGATTGCTACAGGTTTCTGGGCTACAGAAGTAGGTCAGAGTTTTTAAGCAAAAAGATCTATGTTCCCTGTCTCATAAAGACTATGTTAAGGTAAGTGTGTTCTTAACACAGTTGTTCCCAGGGGGTCAGACATTTCAACTTAATAATATAATTGCTACAGGTTTCTGGGCTACAGAAGTAGGTCAGAGTTTTTAAGCAAAAAGATCTATGTTCCCTGTCTCATAAAGACTATGTTAAGGTAAGTGTGTTCTTAACACAGTTGTTCCCAGGGGGTCAGACATTTCAACTTAATAATATAATTTTAAAGTTATATATATATGGCACTGATCCAATCTAAGATATATATATACTGTCCAAAAAAAGAAACGCATAGCTTACATAAGCTTCATTTTTTAGGTTATGACAAAAATTTTTTCCCGGTATCTCAAACCAAACCAAAAATTGTCACCGAGATATCGGTCCATGATTTAGCGTGAATTTTGCTATTCTCATGTATAGTCAGAATGCAGTAGCTGCCCTTGCTAATCACACATTTTTTTTACAATGGAAAAGTCGTGATTTTTGTGGTGAGCACAACTCACTTCCCACGCAAATGAAACCCTATAAAAGGATGAGGTTACACAAACAAATTCAGTTAATTTTCAAGCAGACAATTATGGTGCATCTATCACAAAATTTAAGAAACATTGCTATTGGTCAAAGTCAGGTTGCCAGGCATTTAAACGTGCAGCAGAGTACTATCAGTTGACTTTGACACTATTTCCAAGCCACTGGCTCAGCTGAAGACCAGCACTGCAGTGGACAACCCAGGGTGACAACGGCAGCTGATGATCACTTTATTCTGGTTCATCACCTCAGAAACAGGTTTACAACAGCTTCCTCAAGTGTCCAGTCATTGCTTGCAGGACGTCGTGTGCCTGATCAAACTGTCCAGAATAGACTGCACGAAGCTGTCTTAATGAGATGCCATCACCAAAATCGACTTGTTTGGACCAACAAGCACCGACCCTGGACAACCGACAACCAATGGAGACGTGTCTGGTTTAGTGACGAATCTTTCTTTTTGTTGCATTGCCATGACATGCGAAGAAGGGTCTACTGTAGGCTAAATTAACGTTTTGCCCAAAATTGCGTTGATGAAGCTCCGCCGCATGGTAGTGTGTAATGGTATGGGGAATGATCAATTTCAACGGAAGGAGTCCATTGGTGCAGACTGAAGGCAGCTTGAATGGCAACGATACATCAATAAAATTCTTCGACCCCATGTCCTTCCATTTTTGACTGCGCAAAGGTTTGTATTTCAACAGGACAACGCCAGACCCCATTCTGCACAGTTCACCACACAGTTGCTGACTGCCAACAACATTCTCACCCTTCCCTGGCCATCCCTGTCTCCAGACATGAATCGATCGAGCACCTATGCAGTGAGCTGCAAAGACATGTTTGTCGCCAAAACGTTTCTCCAGCAAATCGTCAATATCTGTGGCAGCACTCCAGGAAGAGTGGGCAGCCGTCCCACAGGCGCACATCAGACATCCGATCGCATCTATTCCCAGGAGATGCCAGTTGCTGATTGATGCAAGAGGAGGCCACACACCATACTAACTTGAGAACCCCTGGGACTAACAAATTCTCATCACACAGATGCAAGAAACTGTCAAGTGAGTGTTTAAACCCTTAGGTATTATTGTGTGCAACCTGAAAATTTCATTCATTCATTTTAAAAAGCTATAGAATATCAAAGTTATGGCTAAAATTGGGTCATCAGTAGTTATGCATTTCTTTTTTTGGACAGTATATATATATATATATATATATATATATATATATATATATATATATATATATATGATGAAATATAACATCTGACTACAGAACAAAGAATATGATACTACACCTGAGGCATCAACAAGACTGGTGAGTTCAGATTTTTCCACAACACCCTCAAAACTGACACCTCTTTGCTCCAGCAAAGCTTTCAGCCTGGCCACAGAGAGAACCATTGGGTCCAAGAGCTGGTGAGACAAAGCCCCACCATAACCAGATTCACACCATGCTAGTGCTTCCAGGATCCGAGAAAGAATAAACAACAGTAGAATGTAGATAAGCAGCAGACACAACTTCAGCCACATTCTGGCAACAACAACAGATTGATTCTGAAGATCAAATGTCAAGTTTGTTTAGAAGACTGGCTGATATGTCATGGCTGTGAAGTCTGAAACAACCAACAGAGTCTGAAAATAGAGAATATCCTAGAATAATCATATCTGTAAATGATTACTCAGCATAGTGTACTCCAAAAATACCATTACACTGAACTGAATCAGTTCTACAACTATAACTACAATAATTAGTGAATGAGTATATAACTATACATGGCGCCATTGAAGTAAAGCTGTGATACCAAAATGCGCATGGTGGAGTGTAGAAAGTATTTAAATGGAGACTTGGGATGTGTGATAGGTGGGTCGTAACTGAGGGTGGTGGGTGGGGAAACCATGGAGGGGAGAGAGTGATACAATGCCAGTCTAGCCGGGAGAAAGTGAAATAGGTGATTATAGTCGGGGTAGAGAGGTTGTAACGTGATGCTGTGAGGAGGTTCTGAACTATGTGTAACAAATGAGAATGGAGTGGAACTTAGCGGGGAGGGATTATGACTGTGGAAGAGGAGAATGTTAAGTGTAGCTGAATAACGAGTTCAAACCATGTGGTTCCAGCGTCCCATATTCCTGAGTGTAGTGGTTCTCAAGTTCTAGGCTGCTTCTGTCATCTGTGTGAGGGGTCCTCTCTCCCCTCCATGGTTTCCCAACCTACCACCCTCAGTTACAACCCACCTATCACACATCTCAAGTCTTCATTTAAATACTCTCTACACTCCACCATGCATGTTTCTGACACACTGTTTTTTTTTTTTAAACAGAGCATTCAAGTGAATTTATACTTTATTTCTTCTCTCTATTTCTTCATCCTGTATGTTTTATGTATGATTAAGGCTCACACCAAAACATCACAACTGCGTACTCGTTAAGTAATAAAGCTATTCCCACTTTTTTCCTAGTTTATACATTAAAACTATAACCAGGACAAAGTATGTGAAAGTAATTTAAGTCTGCTATTCTTAAATTTGCAACAAATTTGCAGAGGTTCTGCCAGGTTATGATTGAAAAATCCCTCCTAGGCGCTTCCCAAGAAACCCTAAGACTTAGCTACAAGTTTCTGTTTTTGTCCAAGACAGGCTGGTTAAAAAGTAACTTTCACATGGATTTTTAAAAAACCTACTTTTGCACATGTTGTATACTGCAAGCCAAAATGTGTGCATGTGGGGGGGGGGAGTGGGGGGGCAGGGCCAATGGTGGTGACAGCTGGGAGGATGAGGAGGGGGGTGAACTGAAAAATGAGCAACAGTAAATATGGTAATTCAGTGGTTCTGCTGTGATTAAAAAAAAATATTCCAAAGGTTCCACAAGGGCAAAAAAGGTTGAGAAAGGCTGATCTATTGAAACAAAACTACATACAAAACTGACAAATAACCGGGCTCAACTTCTGATAAATGCCTTGGGTAGATCATCCTATAAATCTGATGAACAGAAATTATAAATAAAAATTACTTGTGATCCAAAAGAAGCCACCTTGTTGAGCAAAACCAGATATCTCTGATCGCGTAGTTAGACAAGCCCTAAAGTACAACCTAAGAATAAACTACTCTGACAGCCAAAGGAGTAGCAATCAATAAAGGTTCTGACTGACTGAATGAAACTTGGATTGATATGACTGCATAAAATAAAATGTACTGCGGTAGTGCGACTTGTTGAAGTCTAAAAGTGCAATAAAACCAAAATAAATGGCCAAGCTAGTGTCTAATAAACCAAGTTTCTAAGCTTCCAAATATGATAAGGCCAAAGTGAGCCTTACACCACATTTCACAGGCTGTATTGATCTGAAGTAATCTGAGAGTTCTCTGTCTTTCGTTAGTTCAAAACACACTTCTTACATCAACATATGCTCTTTTCTTAGAAAGTGTGGCTCCTGTGTCTACTGTTTGGCGAATCTGTCTGCAATAATAATTCATTGCACTGATAAAGAGCCATATATGTAGACAAGAAACACTGGCTATCACTGACTCCCACCGCCATATACACCAAATAATGCACAAAATATAAAAGAAGCCACCATTACTTAGATTAATTCCATTACGTTTCACCCTTCCAGTCTAATGTAGCCGATGACAGAGACTTCGACGTCCTAAAGTAAACGGAAGTGATTGGCTTACGAAGATGTCATGTGACATATGGGGCACTAACGGGGTGAATTATTGTGCGACAACTGATATATTTATACTGTGCTAAACGAAATAACTGAAGTGGTAACTCAAGTAAGTAAAGAAAATGAAATATTTGTTGAATGTGCAAATATCAGTAACAATGCCATTATTACTGTTTTTGCCGCGTATTTTTGAGCCGACAGTCACTTCTTTTACGACATTAAAAGACCTACAAACTTTCATATATATTCCTGCCCATACGTTTGTGTTTTAGCGATGTCAGCGTTGACGTGGAATTATGTTTCGCTCATCATAGATGTTGGGTTTAACTGATATCTTAATTTAAAACTGAAACTGAATGTTGTAGTACCATATCTCTTTAAAAAATGTTTACTTCACACGAATTATTTCTTCAGTTAACACAGCCACCTCACAAAGGGTTTTGTTTTCCAACACCCTCTCTCTCTCCATATATTACACGTGACTGTCACGGAATTCCAGCGTGACTCTGTATTCATTCCTCTGCTTTTTTTACGGTACAGTCTCTTATCATATCAAGCTTTGAACTTGTGCGCCACAGATAGTTAGTTTTTATAGCGGTAAGTATTCGTGATCAGTTCATGAAAGATCAGCAGAAATATATGACATATGTAAGAAAACTCCAGGTTCCCGAGAAAAAGACTCAGGCCATCTACATGGACATACTTCTTGAAGAGGAGATGCTCTCATCATTTTATATCATGTCTCTAAAGCAGTGGTTTTAATCAAGGGGTCCAGGGACCAGCAAATGGACCGGCTCTTTAAAAAAAAAAAAATCTTAGCATCGTCTAGGTTCTATAACTGCTCTATGGTTCTACATTGGTTCTCGGGCCAGAAAGGTGGTCCACAGCAAGAAAAAAAATTGTTAAGAACTGCTCTAGATAAAGTTTAACCTGTCTCTTGCTTTCATGGTTCACCTGCCCTGCTGCTTCACATCATCCGTTCAACATTAATGTTGCCTGCCCTGTTATCCATCTATTTCTCTTCTAATTTTCCCTCTAGTAAAGTTTTCAGTACATTATGTTGCCCTCTGGTTATGACCAGGTGCAGTGAGAGGGAAGGTCCTGCCGGTGCATTGCTCCAGGACTGGAGGGCTTCTTCGTTTCAGAGGAGGTTCCGTATAGCTTCAAAGGGTCCATTGTTAAGCGGGGCTTAAGTTTTGCACACCACCTTACAAAATTCTTCTCAGATGCCCTGTTTATGACAACAGGTTTTTTTTTTAATATCTGGTTCTTATATTGCATATTCCCTCCTCCTCCTCTTCTTGTATATATATATATATATATATATATATGTATATATCATATTGAAGTGTACACATTTATATAATAAGTTGTTCATTTATTTTATTTAATAATTTGAAAATTTAAAAATTAAAAAATAAAACCGCATCATAACTTCAGGTCGGGGTAGGAGTTGTTACAGAAACCCTACATATTTCATTATATGTCAAAAATCTATTTGTTTGTCCCCTCAACACTGAATGGCATATGAGGAAGAAGACAAGACAAAACAACCATATATATATATATAAAACAAGAATGGGAAAATATATTACTTACGACTTATATTTCAACTTGTAGTGTAAACCAGGCCATCCGGGGAAAAGTTTCGTAAGCCTTTACAAAATCCCCCCCCCCCCCAAACTGCCTTTATCTCCTGCTTTACCATTTTAATCCACTATGGGCTTCCGAAGCCCTCTGACCCACCCTTAAACAGGAAAAGCCTTGCGGATGGACTGGATACGTTTCCTCCCCTCCCCCGCTCCCGTAGGGCCTGGGGTAAACCACTGCATGTATTAAGAATAACACGTGCGCGAACTCGTAAGCAAAGTTATTTTATAGAGGGTAAAAGGCAGTGCTTTAGCTTCATGCAATGCATAAGCGACTGACTAGGCCGGCCAGACGTGAAAGATCTTATACACTTAGGCAAATCAACACTCAGAATGTTAATAAAGCATAGTCTAAATAAAATTTAAAAAATAAAATACTTTAACCCAAAATATTCTTTAAAATTTTTGAGTAAAGTCTTTCCAGTTTCTTTGTGCCAACATTTCTAAACAAAATTTATTCTCGCACATCGTGGAAAAGAATGAGTGAAAGAGTAAAGAGAAATCTTTTGGCAACATTGCATTTATTAAAACAGAAAAGCCCAGTTTTTGGGTGCTAGGCGGAGGAACAGGTAAGAATACTACATACATGAACTCGTAAACAAAATTATCAAGGGAGTTACATTATCGCAGTGGATTAGTTACTCTCTGGCTGACCAGGCGACCCGATTTCGACTTCCACTCGCCACAGTGGCAGTCAGACCATGGCAGTCAGACTATGGCAGTCAGACCGTGGCAGTCAGACCGTGGCAGTCAGACCATGGCAGCCAGACCATGGCAGCCAGACCATGGCAGTCAGACCGTGGCAGTCAGACCATGGCAGTCAGACCTTGGCAGTCAGACCATGGCAGTCAGACTGCATCTCGCAAAAAAAAAAAAAAAAAAACTTCCGGGGTTCACTCAGCCTCAAGAAAAAAATGGGTACCAGGGTTAATGCTCTGGGAAGGAAGAAGAATGACTACGGAGTTCGTACTGATGGCGACACTAGTCGACATTTTCTGGTCAGCTGCTGACCAGGCAGAACACTTATGGTTTTACCGTGTGCAATGACACTGGTTCACAACTCATACCTTTACCTGTACCTTTTTGTCAACAGGTTTATATCTGCACATTGACAGATCATTATTAGTTTGTGCTTGAGTGTGTGAGAACGAACGAACATATTATTTTCGAAGAGTTAATTAAGAATTGGGCACGCAGGCCTGTCTACCATTCTGTATCAGAAAAATACTGAACATCAAATGATACCTGACAAGAGCTAATATTCCAAGCATCTACACAATGCTTCAAAAAGCGCAATTTCGATGGACAGGGCACGTAGTCAGAGTAACACTCGACTGCCCAAACAACTCCTTTATGTGAAACTACTGAACGGAAAACGGAAAGCTGGAGGGCAAAAAAAAAAAAAAAGCGTTATAAGGATATGCTCAAAACCTCACTCAAAGCCTTCTGGATAGGCATCAACTCTTGGGAGGCCATAGCACAAGTCCGCCCATCATGGAGGGCTTTAACCATCCTGGGTGCTCAGAGAGCAGAGCGCTCAAGAATTGAAAGTGCCCAGCACAAACGTACAATGCGAAAAGCCAAGGCAGCACAAGCACCCACAGCTGAATCTGGACATATATGTCTCGTGTGTGGCAAAACTTTAGAGCTCGTTTAGGGGTTGTTGGTCACGCACGGACACACCTCTCCTTATTTTGACTAAGATGAATCTGTGGTCATCATCGAAGACGATGGACGAACAACATACACGGAGCCACTGCAGTAAAGCTGTGATACCAAAATGTATAAACTAGGAAAAAAGTAGGAACAATTTTATTACTTAACGAGTACACAGTTGTGACGTTTCGGCGTGAGTCTTAATCATACAAAAACATACAGGACGAAGAAATAGAGATAGATAGATAGAGAGCGAGAGAGAGAGAGAGAGAGAGACAGAGACACACAGAGAGAGAGAGAGAGAGACAGACAGACAGACAGACAGACAGAGAGAATAAAATATAAATTCACATGAAAGCCATGTTAAAAAAGAAAAAGAAGCTAAGCAGAGACAGAGAGAGAGAGAGAGAAAGAATAAAATATAAATTCACATGAAAGCCATGTTAAAAAAGAAAAAGAAGCTAAGCAGAGAGAGAGAGAGAGAGAGACAGAGAGAGAGAGGCCGGGGTGGGAAAAGAAGAACATATGTATCTACATAATGGTGTTTTATGAAGGTTAAACCTATTCGTAAACCACATAGGGTTTTTATAAAATTCTTCAATCTTCGTGATTTACGTTCTTTTGCGTAACTCTGCGTAATATATCATCGTTATATCATGATGATGATTCCGGAAACGGAAATGTAAGAGCGATCATATATTTAACACTAAATAAATTAATTAAAAGAAAACAACCACCAATTTGAATTTATTGTTTTTTTAACATACAAATTAATTATAAAATGACACATAGAATATTATTTCAGCTTATAATTGTGTTCAGTTATCGTTATTAAACAAATCTAAAAAAAGTCTCCCCATCAATCGACCTTGAACTTCAACATTGCCAAAAATATCGTTCCGTGTCCGACATTATTTAGTGTTATCAAGTAAATGCTTAGTTATCGCTATCTGTTGTCACAATATTTGCCAAGGCAAATGTTTACTAATGAATTATATGTTATTTTAATATGTGGATTCAATTTATTTTAGATTTAACTAGAAAAAAGAACCACAAGGAAGTTAGCGTTTTCGGTTAGTCCAGTAGATGTTTTTTCCCCACTAAGATAATGACGTTGCTAAAACAAACTATTTTTATACGCGTGTATTGTATGTAAATATCTGTTTGTGATTAATCACACATAGCAGAAGGACCTTAAATTTGTACAGTTCTTTGTAAGTTTTAGACTTTTAGACAGAACAAAACAGAATGCCCCCCCCCCCCCCCCCCGAGTTAAAGTCCATTACGTTTAACTTCATTTAAGTGCCAAATTATAACTGCAACATTTTATCTTTCTATCTGACGCCAACAAAATTTTTATCGTTGATTAAAACGCTGTATGTATTTAATGCTCGAGTCAGGCTTGGTTGGTAAATTATTGTATGACAATAATTAATATTTCCAATAATATTCATAGTTTTTTTTCTTTTTCAAATCTGATGACATGGTTAAAAAAAAAAACAACAAAAGTATGATACTTTCACTGAAGTGATTAGTATTGATCAGTGGAAATTTATTGGAATGTGTAATATTTTTTCATTGAAAATTTTGCATTGCCATTTTCATCCAGAATGTCACGTGCAACCTGCTATGGAAGGATCATTCTTGGTCATGTTAGAGGTCGACCAAGTAAGCTTTTATAAACTTGTGTATTTATTGATTGTAAAGGTCAAATATGACTTAAGAAAATGTAAATTATTTGATAGTGTATGCAGTGAAATATCAGTTAAATTCAGTAACAGTGTTTTTTTTTTTGTTTTTTGTTTTTTTTCCACATAGAAATTAAGACATGCAAGGAGATTATAGACTAAATAATAATGTGAGTAATGAAGTTTTAAACAGTATCCACATTTCATTCTTTTTTTTTTATGGAAATAGGCAAATAGTGTTTGAAAAAAAAAATTATTAAGCAGGAGACACCATCTTGAATATCAGAAAATGTTACACTGAAACTGTCATCTCCTGTTGTGATTAGCTGCAGATAATAAGCACAGTGGTACAAAGATAGTAGGAAGAAACAGAAATTTGGATCCTGAAAAAAAGGTTTTGTGGACATCTCAGGTGACCAAAAGGGAGTGTCAAAGAAAAATGAGTTGACAAGCAGAGGATAAATGAGGCCTTCTGTTCCAGACAGGTGTAATTGCGAGTCTGACATGGAGTGTTTCTGATCAGTATTTATTAAAAATAAAAGTGAGAATGTTACAAATAGTGCAATATTGCAAAAATTAGAGGACAATAAGCAGAATGTAAAATGCATAGGAAGAATGAGAGACTTTTATCTTGCTGAGGACCTGTTTCTTCTGGTCTTTCTGGCAGCCTTCCTTAAATGTCTCATTTGTGAGTTTTAATTTGTGGATTACTCATGACTAACAGCAGTAATTTAGTACCATAAGTTTAGTGGAATGAAATACAGTCATGTTGAGCTCATTTTTTATGACTCAAAACATATCTCTGCTGCTTATTTTTTGGTGTGCCATATTTTCCATGGTCGTATGCACTGTTCCCCTCTAAGCTGCATGGCTGTGTGCAGAAAAAAATGATAGTGCACACAAAATTGTTGGATCCGCGCAAAAAGAACAATGAAACTGCTAGTTTTCTTTTCCAGTTTCCAAATGTTACTCTGTGCTATAATTGCAATCAAGAAAATACAATGATGGTACATGTTTTTCCTTTACTGTTTCTTTCTTGTTGAGAAATGACTTTCTGATAGGATGTTTCAACTGGTCTTTTATCACATAGTTTCAGTAGTACTGTACCAGGATCATGACAAGGCAAGTGGGCACTCAGAGAATAGAGGGTAATTAAAATAAATGGACAGATGAATTTCCACTGTTTAAAAGTACAGCAGGTCTATCCTGTTATTAAATGTACAGACCTTTACAGAGAGTGTGCGTGCACGCGTGTGTATGTGTTTTTTTTGTTTGTTTTGGGGAGGGGGTTTTTATATATATATATATATATATATATATACGTTGTTACTACACACATTTGCAGACAGACTGCAAACCCTTAGAGGGAACATTGGTCATATGAGTACTGAAGGTGTTTTTAGTGCACCCATTTCCTGCGCAGTGATTGTGTTAACCAGCAGTTATCACTATATTACTGATTAAAAAGGAGAAAAATTGAAACTTTTTTGAGATCATCAGTTACCATAGCTGATTTATGTTATGAAAAACCCAGTGAAAAGCAACCATTGAATTTGGTTGGAGGATAATTCAGGCCAGCAGGTTGATTTTTATGAAGGAGAATCTGCCAGTTTTGACCTTGTTCAACATGTGAGCATTTTGTAAAGATTAAATCTCACTACAAATAAAGTAAGAAAAAAATTTCACATGAACATTTATTTTTTGCTGATGTTTTGTAAAGTGTTTAATTTTGCATTTAAAAAAAAAAAAAAAAGATAATAAAAAATAGTATTGGGTAGCAAATGTTGTAGTGAAAAAAACATGTCAGAAACTACTTCATGCAAAGTGAAAGACAAGTACAGTTGTATAAGTTTTGAAAAATCCTATTCTAATGTGATCACTGCTTCTGTGGTGAGATCAGTTGTTTGAATGTGACTGAATGTGCACCATTCACCTACCCGCAGAAAATAGGTACTGGATTCTTTTTCTAGTGCTAGGCCAGTCTTAATGTTAATGGTGTTCACCTCACCTCCTAGTGTGTGACAGGTCAAGGGAAAAAATAGACACTAAATCCACATTCCCCAGGTGCCTGTAATAGCATGATAGGTCTGACTTTACCTTTTTTCTTTGTTTGTTTGTTTTTTTTTTATTTTGTATTCGTTGTTATACTTTACAAATAATCTGTAGCCTTCTCGTCATGTATATTGTTTCTTTACAGATCTTGTTGTATGCAACAGCGCCCAGCATTGGAAGTTGCGAGGCTTAGGCAACAAGGATACAGCACTGCATCCATCAGTATCAGTTTTAGTGCTGAACAGATTTGCCTCAGGCAGCAGTGGGGATGATGCGTCTGGTGGTGGAGACAAGTCAAAGAGTGCCATTTCTGGTGGCACTGGCAAAGGAGGTGGTGACAAAGGAAAACAAGGAAAGAAGGGATCTAACCAGCTGTGCTGTCCTAAGTGTGGAGACCCATGCACACATGTGGAAACATTTGTTTGTAAGTGGGCTTGTTTCACTTGCGTGATGAGTGAATGTGAGAGTCACTGGAATAGTTTATCAGTGGCAGAAAGCTGGCTGAGCATGCCTCTTGGTGGTGCTCCTAGTAATGGACTGTAGACTTTGGTTGCTTATGGTGGTGGAGTTTTCAAGAAATCTCCATATTAAGCGCATTCCAGTTCTTCAGGTTAGTCAGTGTAATCCACAGATATCGTTATACCTGTATGTCAACATGGTCACTGCATCAGCTGCAGCAGTTTGCAGTTTCAGAGAGGTCACGAGTAGTTACATCTGTTCTCATGAGATTTTGTAGAAAGAAAAAAAAGGTAGGTGTGTGCAGTCTCTTGATGCAGATTAGTGTACTGACTTTTCAAGGTGAGGGAACTAGGTTCCAGAGTTAGTTCAGTCAAAAATGGGATTCAGACACCTCTGTTAGGACACAGTGCCAGTTTGATAGCAAGTTTTTCACCTTTCAGATTGTGCACCTTTATATGTCTAACTCTTCATTTCTCTGTGGCACATACATTACAGCATCATCTTTTAAAGCTAACATTTTTGTAAGTTACAGATTAAGCTGTGTAATATTATTATTTTTTTTTATTAAAGTGATATGAGAGGAGAAAAAAAAGATTACAGCAAAGCTACAGACAAAATGTATTAGCAGTAAAGTTTATTATGATATGTCTATCTGCAGTATTTTTGTAATCATCCCTTTTGTTTATTTTCTTCCTTGTCTTTTTTTTTTTTTTTTAAAATGATAACTAATGGTAAATTATCTGCTTTATCTCAGCATCTACCCGATTTGTAAAGTGTGAAAAGTGTCATCACTTTTTCGTGGTGTTATCAGAGACAGATTCAAAGAAAAGTTTCAAAGAGTTCCGTGAGGAAAAGATTAGCCAGAAAAAAAAGTCCCCACCGCCACCAAGAAAGGTAACATCTCATTTCATTCAGAGCTCTTGAACTCTTTGGCTGTGTCATTGTTTTCCCTGTTTTGACATAAATGATTTTTGGTGAAACTGTCGGTGAATCTATATTATGTCAAAATACAAGTGTCATAACTCAGACTAAAGGGATTTGGACCAATAAAATTACTTATTGCAGTTGGAGATTACAAAATTATATCCAGAAGAAAGTATTTTCAGTTGTGAAAAAAAGTGTGTTTGTGAAGTATGAGAAACTCATACTTTCCTTCATCTACCAAGATCAAGGAGCTATGATAAATTTAAAACCACCATAGTTTCATAGATATTCTAGTTAATTTTTTTAAATAATTTTTTTTTTATTATATTATTGCCAGTAATGGGAAAATTTAACTTTTTTTGTCTGTTAAAATTGCAAGAATGCAAGCAAAGTTGAAACTGGACCAGAAATAAACATTTAAAAATGCAGTAGGAAATACCAGTTTGGATTGAAATGTTGAATTTTAGTGCTGCCGACACCAGCACTGGTCAAAATAATGAAAAATACCATTTACATACAGATATAAATGGATATAAATATATTAACTCTTTCCGAGCGTATGGTCGAATTTTCGACATTTCCGGTGGTCCCAAGCGTGCGTATGGTCGAAAATTCGACATTGTTTGTTTCATTAAAACAAGCGGTTTAACATTTAGATTGTACATATTTCGTCCACGATTCCGGTGACTCTTTCAGAATGGAGAATGCGTGCCTAGTTACGAGCGATGCCGAGCGAGAACAAGGACGCGAAGCATGGAAATTTTTCGATTTTTGACGATGTAGATAGGGGTATGGACATAGCCTATGGCTACCCTGCTGCTCTTAAATGTTTTCTAAGTAGATTTAGACATATTTAGACAACTGGAGAAGTAGTTAGGAGTAGTTAGGAGGTTATTTCAGACATTCATTCAGCGGAAATGCAATACGGAGTCACAATACGAGATCGACAAGTAGATCTACACATCTTAGATGGTAAGTAGGGTTAAGTAGCACGAATCTAGACCTAGACGATGGTGAGCTGGCCACAATCAGTGTCTAAAAACATCACATTACTTCTTTTTTCCTAAAAAACTCTGCATTTATGAAATTTTCATTCATTTAGCTATACTTTGACACATATTACGTATACGGAAGTACATGGAAATACTGTTTTCCATTCCATTTTACAACTATACCCCCTTACAGTCAAGACTCGCGTTTTTACTCCCACACGCCATGACATGTCCATGTTTTTCCTCCAGCACGGAAAGAGTTAAGAGATCAGTATGTCATGTGAGTCCCCCGTGTGGTACCCAGGATCTGCAAAGAATAGGACCACTGTACCCTACCACGCATGATCGTAAAAGGCAACTAAGGAGGGTTCGGCATAGGGCCAGCAACCCTATCTGGTAAAAAAAAACTATCAGACTGCTACAGAAACGGAGGCAAGGGAAAAAACAAATGCAGGTGGAAGGAGAAATGCTTATCAGGAAACTGAGCCCATGAAGGTTGTGGATGAAAGCCAGCCACTGGAAGTCCCCAGCCCGGATGGACACCACAGGGGAACAGAAGTAAGGGTAGACCAAAAGAGACATGGAGAAGAACAACAGAAAGGATGTTGAGCAATAGAGGGCTCACCTGGGCAAGAGCAGAAAAAAAGGCAAAGAACAGGCATTTGTGGAAAACCCTTGCGGAAGCCCCATGTGCCCTGGGCACTTAAGGTTCAGAGAGAGATGTCATGTGAGTGGGGAGATGTCATTATTTTTTTCCATGTATCCATTATTCAGCACTAGAAAAGTGCAAGTAATAGTGGACTGGCTTCTTGTGATAAGGCAGTGGGCTGAAGATTTGTTATTGTTATGCTGCAGTCAACCCATCTATTAAAAAAATGGATACCTACACACTTATGTTTTGAAAATTGCCTATAGAGAAAATGGAGGGTGTCTGCCATCAGAGTGTAAAAATATGGAGCAATCTTTATACACTGAAACACATTAAATGAAAATAAAGTATTCATGTCACATGGGTGAACCAAAAAAAGATAATAAATTTAGTTATTTGACAGGACTCAGAATAGTCAGACTTGACCTGCTGATTTGACTTAGGATTTTTAATTTGATGATGTTTGTTTTCAGTATATATTTTTTTTTTTTCAATTTTTTGCATTTATAGATCTATGAGTTCTTAGATCGCTACGTGGTTGGTCAAGATCATGCCAAGAAAGTCTTGTCTGTTGCTGTATATAACCATTACAAAAGAATCTACCACAACCTTCCAGCTGGAAGTGGCAGCAGCAACCAGAAACAGATGGATGCTGCCATATCACAGACAGGACAGCATTATCCTCACACATTTTCTCCAAGAGGTAAGCATTCACAAGCATGTGTACCAGAAAAGAAATAAGTGTATGTGTCCAGACACATATGAACATAAGCAAAATGATAGGTTAGCAAATATAATATTACTGCTATGATGGTGCTAATGTTGTTTTAGCTTTTTTTAACTCAGTCTGAGTTTGAACAATGTTTCTGGCAGTTTTTTAATGCCATTACAATATAATAATAATATCACATGGAAAATAGATCTAGAGAAGTGAGATAGTATTGCTTGTTCATAAAATGTTGAAAGTTCTAAAATAAAATCCATGTGAAAGTGTGTTAAGTGATAGCAGTTTTTTTAGGTAAATAGGATAAGAAAGCCTGCATTTTTTTTAAAAAAGTGTACATGGCAACACAATGAAAGCTGTGTGGTAGAATTGAATTGTCCATTGTTTTGTTACTGTAAGTATGTAATTTAACTTTGCAGGACTTTTGTTCTGTGGCTCATATGGCCATTTTTTCAGTTTAAAATATCATATTTTTTAGAAATGAGAAAAAAAAAATCAAAATGTATAAAATAGGAAAAAGTAGGAGCAGCCTTATTACTTAACAATTACAAAGTTGTGACGTTTTGGTGTGAGCCTTAATCATACAAAAACATACAGGACGAAATAGAGAGAAGAGATAAAGTATAGATTCACATGAATACTATTTTTTTAAAAAAATTGTTTTTAAAAGAGTACTTAGCTGTAAATTGTAAGGTGTGACTTGTCCGGCGGTGTGTGTCAGGAATGGATTTAGTAGAACGTGGAGACTGTTTAAATAGAGACCTGTGACATGTGGTCAGTGGGTTGTAACTGGGGGTGGTGGATGGGGAACCGGGGAGGGGAGAGAGTGTGTGATGCAATATTGACCCAGCTAGAAGAAATTGAAACAGATGATTGGGGAAGAGGGGTTGCAGAGTGATGCTGTGAGGGAGTTTGAAAAGTTAAGAAGGGGTGGGCTTAGTGTCTAAGTAAGCCACACCTTACAATTTACAGTTAAGTACTCTTTAAAAAAAAATTTTTTTTTTTTTTTTTAAATAGTATTCATGTGAATCTATACTTTATCTCCTCTCTCTATTTCTTCGTCCTGGTTTTTGTATGATTAAGGCTCACACCGAAACGTCACAACTGTGTAATCGTTAAGTAATAAAGCTGCTCCTACTTTTTCCTATTTTATACATTCTAGTATCACAGCTTTACTGCAGTGCTTCATGTATAGTTATATACTTATACACTAATAATTGTGTTAGAGAAAAAAACCAGTATGGAGGGAACAAAAAATGACCAGTTTTCTATGGTAGCATGAGAGGTGGTGACATTCATAAAACACCATTGGCAGGAAGTAATGGAAAGATGCCTAAAGTAGAAATGAAAAAAGAAGAAAATATAAAAGGAGCTTTACTGCAAAGGTAATTTTGTGGGACATACATTCACAGACATGCTACAGATAGCTGTAACTGGGCCTCTGGGACCAAGCGCTGGCAGCCAACAGTCACAGGGAAGTTCCCCAGGAGAGGAAACTACCAGAAAGTCAGACATCTTAGAGGAGTCAGGCACACATGAGCTGCAGCTAGAGAAAAGTAATATTCTTATGTTGGGACCTACAGGATCAGGTTAGTACGTTTGTAACATTGTTATCTACTTCTTTTTATTTTTGTGCAGTTTTTAGAAAGCATATTATACTTTCTTATCGGGTAATGACATCAAAATTCATTTTCTCCTCAGTATTTGTGTTTGAAAGAGCAGCTTCAAGTGCTCTCTATATGAAGGTCTTTGTTCTATGTATTATGTATAAGTAAGGTTTTGTGACCTATCCAGATGTCTGCTTAACGTATTGTATATATATTTTTTCTTTTTTTTCATTTTCCCAACAGGCAAGACCTTGCTTGCCCAGACCTTAGCCAAATGCCTGGATGTTCCTTTTGCCATATGTGACTGCACAACCCTTACCCAGGCTGGTTATGTGGGAGAAGACATAGAGAGTGTTATAGCCAAGCTACTGCAGGATGCTAACTATAATATAGAAAGGGCTCAGCAAGGTGCTTATAGTTATTTGAATTTCCCAAGATATGGTTAGAGAAAGTAGAGATTTCAAATCAGGCACCTGCTATAAAGACATAAAAAAAAAAGTTCTGTAGTAGAGAGCAGTAGCAGAACAAGATGTTATGTGTCTCAGCTTGACTCTTACTCCTTTTTAACTCTTTGCTTACCACAAGCTTTTTAAGTGGCCTTCTCAAAAATAAAATAACTATAGTAAATTGTTTTTCTTCTGTGGTTGGGGGTTTGTAAGTTTTAAATTGCTTTAAATGCTTAGAAAAAAAACATTGTATCATTTCTTGGCAGAGTTTTGCAGATGTTGACAGAGATATTCATATGTCATTATTTTTGTTAGGTAGGTTAGCCTACATCTTGTGCCACAGAAGGGTGTGTCATTAGGCTAAGATTCTTTGAAATGGTAACATTTTACCAGTCTTTCACTTTGAATGAAGTACTTTCTGAAATACTGTCTTTTTAAATACAACATTCAGTATCTTTTTTTTTTTGTTGTAACGTAAAATTACACATTTTACAAACATCAGTGGGACATGTGAAATTTTTCTTGTGTTATTTGTAGTGAGATTTAATCTTTACAGAATACTCACATTCTGAACCAAAGTCAGAACCAATTGATTCTCCTACATGCAAACTGAGCATCATCACCCTGCTGGCCTGATTATCCTCCAGCTGATTTCATTGGTTGCTTGTTATTAATTTTTTTGATAATATAACCCAGACTAATCAGTTTTGTAACTAGAACTGAACTGTCAGTCAAGAATACCAAACACTGGCATGTCTTTTTTTTTAAAATTTTTTAATTTCTCCTATGTGGTCACTCACTGATAACTTTATCCAGACAGTCAAGTGTGGAAGTGGTTCCACTGATAGTGAAGTGACTTCTCATGTGAAGAGAAGTGACACAGCTCAAGACCTGTTAGGGTTAAATTTCTGCTGAGCAGGCAGAAGAACAATGTGAAAATGAAGGGATAAAAACCGATGGACACATAAGGTTCAGCCATATGCTTTTGGGCTGTGTCTGAATTTAAAGTGAGAATGCAAAAATCATAATCATTTTGTGCCATCTCACATGAAAAGAAATCATTCAGTACTTGAAATTAAATATGAATTATCCTGAAGGTGGCTGCTTTCCCCCCCCCCCAAGTTCCCATGTCAAGTGATGTTTTCATTGTGAAGTTATATGGACAACATATGAACACAGGTATTGAAGACAGTCAAGACTGCAGCTTCTTTCTTGCACAAACATTTAAAAAGTCATAAAAGTGTGCTTTAACAGTAAGAACTCCATCCAGACCAACCACAACAGAATAAGTGATAATGGGAATTGTGAGAACAGTTCAGTTCACAAAGTGAATATGATAGTACAATAGACCTTGTTCAAGAAGTGTAAACATAATGCAGCTTATATTTTTGATTCACATACAGAAATATAGTACAGGATAATGAGTAAACGTTATTTGGTAATTGTGGATCTACAGTTGATCTTTGTATTTACCATATTGTGTAAATGGACTAATGTTTAAAAAAAGAAAAAGCCAAATTTTTTTTTGTAATTCCATTGTGTAGTTGAAGCTGGCTTGGATTGAAAGGCTAATGTTTTAAGACACTGATGTACATTTTAAAAATTATTTTTGCATGATCTATGAAATATTTTATACATAGTAACAATTTGTCCCTTTTTTTTTTTTTAAAGGTTATTAGTTCATATTTGTACCTTACAATTCAGTTTTTCAAAAACTGATTTTTTAAAATTGGTTTGATAAAAACTATTGCCAGTTCCATTAAAAAAGAAAGAAAAAAAATATTGTTCTGAATTATCATTTGAATTACTGAAAAGCTCACAATACAGATATCTTGGACCATTATGACATGATATAACCACATTAACTAAAATTTCATTTTTTCCAGGAATTGTGTTCTTAGATGAAGTGGACAAAATTGGCTCTGTGCCAGGCATTCATCAGCTTCGAGATGTTGGAGGTGAAGGGGTTCAGCAGGGCATGCTTAAAATGCTGGAAGGGACCATAGTCAATGTGCCTGAACGGAACTCTCGTAAACTCAGAGGTGAAACAGTTCAGGTTGACACTACAAATATTTTGTTTGTTGCATCTGGTGCTTTCAATGGGCTTGATCGAATTATCAGTCGTCGTAAAAATGAGAAGGTAAAGCCCTTTGTTAGCAACACAGTCTACTAGTAATGTGTTTGGCTTGCCATTTCACACTTCACATATTCAGTTACCTTTTGTAAATGTCAAGTCATATTCATAGCTCTTGGAAGATGAAAGAGCCATGTAAATGAAATTAAACGAACTAGATTTTTATCTGATCTTCACTTTTTTTTTTTTTTTTTTAACAAATAGATAAGAATGATTAAGTTTTGCTGTTTGATGAACTAGAAACAACAGGATAAAATGCTTTTGTGACTTTATCTGGCCACTTTCTAATTGGTAGACCCAGTACACAGTACATCACTTTTCACTGAATATTTTTATTTTTATTGGAAGGTCAGTAATTACACACACATGTACAGTCATACACATGCCACATACATACACACACACGCGTGGCAGCGCGCTGCCCCCCCCCCCCCACCCACATGCATGCACACACACACAAACACACATACACACACACATGCATGGTAAGTATTGAGACTTATTTTATTCAGCCAGTCAGCAGGGTGGGGCAGATTCCCCAGGCCTGAAGTTAGTGGGGAATGTTGGTTAAAAGGTCGATATCTCATCATTTGGCTCTGAGCTTTTACAGAGTACAGAACACTTGTGAAGTGGACAGCTGTTTAAGCATCATGTAATGGTCAAAATGCGGAAGCGTTTCGAGCAACGATACACGATAAAGTTTTGTGTTAAACTTGAAAAATCCATGACCAAGATGCTTGCTATGATACAGAAAGCCTACAAGAAGGATGGTTTATTGAAAGCATAAGTGTTTTGGTGGCACAAGGTGTTCAATGAAGGAAGAGAGAGTGTTGAGGATGAACATTTCACAGGGTGCCCATTAACATCTCGCACTTCCGACAATGCTGATAAAGTGAAAGTGGTTTTGGACTCTAACCGACGTTTGAGTCTTATATTGATAGCAGATCAAGTGGGACTTCCAAAATCCATTGTGCATGAAATTGTCACGAAAGAATTGCACATGTGGAAAATTTGTGCCAAATTGGTTCCTAAGGTTTTGAGTGCCAAACAGAAGAAAAACCATGTATCGATTTCTTGTGAGCTGTTTGGGCCATGTGAAAAGTGAACCTGGTTTTTTGGAGAAAGTGATAACTGATGATGAAATGTGGGTCTTTGAGATGAAAAGACAAGAGCTCTGAGTGGCACACTGTTGAGTCTCCTTGACCAAAGAATGAGAAAATTGAAGATGAATCGATGCTCATTGTCTTTTTTTACTCTAAAGGTGTTGTCCATAAGGAGTTTGAATCTTTATGAATGAATCTTTATTTTTCAAGGTTAAAGAATTGGGCACGCAGGCCTGTCTTACATTCTGCCCTGTTTGTACCACCCAGACAAATAGTCAGTGCAGCATTTTACGTGGAAGTGCATAAGCGATTGAAGAACAAAGTCTTGCATGTCCACCCAGAGATCACCAACACCTGGGTTCTTCACCACAACAATGCACCGAGCCATGCGTCATTGCTAGCGAGAGAGTTTTTGGTGAAACTTCTTACACACACTGGCGATGATGCGTGGTATTTGGTGAAACAAACTGTGGCAATGCTGTGCCAACCTCCCTACACCCTGGACTTGGCCCCCGACTGATTTATTTTTGGTTCTCCTGCTCAAATCAAGCTTGAAAAGCCACCATTTTGGGACTTTTAATTACTTGCAACCTGCCGTGACGAGTGCTTTGAAGAAGATCCCTTTTCAAGACTTCCAGGCAATCTACGACGCATGGCAGAACCGCTGGCAACAGTGTATTGATGCTCAAGAATGTTATTTTGAGGAATTTTAATTACATGTAAGTATATCTTGAACAAATCGAATTTTATGGAATTAGTCTCATTACTTACTGGACACACCTTGTATATGGAAATTTACCTTTTATATATAGATATATATAAATTAAGGTAAAAAAAAAGGAAAATTTCCGCTTTTATACCAGTAAGGCATATTGGGGATATGGAGTTCGGCCTGTATTTCCGTGACCTTCAGCACATGAAAGTGTGATGTGGTTAGTATCATGCCTGGCCGCATTTACTTTCCTAGATTTATCTGGTACCCATTTTTAGAGGCTAGGTTGACCTCCAGTGCCTTTTTTTTTTGGTGTTAGATATATAAACTGTTTAAAAATAGCTTAACACAAGCTTTACTAGTAATAAAAGAGTGTAGATTTTCAGCTTGGACCTTCATTAGAAGCCATCAAAAGATTAATAAAATAGAAAGGAAAGCAAATACTATAAATTAAGCAGGCTGTATCTGAATTTCACTTTATAACACTGAAAAAAGAACAGTTGGAGTAATTTCATCTTCCTAAGCAGCATCCAGATTATAACTGCTCATCCAAATGAAGTGTAAGAACTTGTTTCTTTATAAGCCTTACAGGCTACACATGCAATAAACGAGCTACTCTGATTATGACAGTTTAAAGAGTGGAGATCAGACCAACACACTAACCCGCAGACATATCAGATTCTTTAAAGTGCGAAACTGGCGAAATGTGTTTAAATTGTTCACTTTGGCTAAAGCTTAAAGAATGTTATTGTCACATCTAAGTTCCTGTACTTTATGAAGATAGGCAGTTATAAGTGAAGACTTCTAATCCCTACATATTTTATCCTTCATAACTTTCTAGAAGAAAAAAATAGAATTCAAGTGTACCTTGAATAATTTTCCTAAATTTATTGTAATGTAATGTTTATTGTAATTCTTGTCTTATTTTTGTCACGACCTCTGCAGTACCTTGGCTTTGGCACTCAGAGATTTAGCGGCGAAGGTCGACGTGCTGCATCTGAAGCTGATGTCAAGAGCCAGACAGAAAGCTCAAATGCTGTGCAGGACAATGAGGAACGAGATGCCTTGTTGAGACAGGTAAATGAGCAGAAGGTTATTTTTGGTGCTTTCTTTGTATGTTCCTTTTTAAAAAAGCTGTGTGTATGTGTGTGCGTTTATGCACGCATGCTGGTGGGTGTGTGGGTGGGGTGTAACTAACTACGTTATCATCATCAGATGCGGCTCCCATAAGCATGGGCAATGATGCTTCTCCACATCAGATATGTTATAGATACTATGATCTTTTTTACCTTCCACTATATCTTTCCTATGTTTTGAAGATGTTCTCTTCTCACCACCTGTTCAGTGAATCATAGCTTAAATGAAATTACCACATTTTTCGTTGTCTTTGACATTCTCCATGCATTGTTTTAGCTAAGTACTATACTGTTTCCTACCTTGGTGACGCTCCTTATTGCTAGTAATTTTTCACTTTGAGATCTTTTGCCATGGTTGTTTATTGCTTCTTATCAATCTTTTCATGTTTTATTATGTCAAACACTTTGGGAAAATCAGGGAGCATAAAATTAGATCTTTCTCTGCGTGCAAGATTTTCCCTATACAGCTTATGTTCCACATATGGCACCTTTTTGTTTCTTTGGCCTTTTACAAACCCACATTATTTATCTGCTGTTTCCATCTCTAGACTTTATTTTTACCTCTTATTTCCATCTCTGTGTAGGTCTAGTTCTTGTTTTAGTAACTCACAGTAGATTTGTAGAGTGGCATAAAAGGCTAATGACTTTTCCACACAAACTTTCTTTATCTCTTATCCTCTTTTTTATAACTGGAATAATATGTGTATGCAGCTTTGAAGTGGCCATTGTTTTTGCCATATTATGGTACATGATTTAGCTTTGCAGGATTTCTGTTGTTTGTGTGATGGCCTTTTTTTTTTCAGTTTTAAAATATCATAAATGTGTGATTTTTGTGCTGAAGGTTGAAGCTCGAGACATGATTGAGTTTGGAATGATTCCTGAATTTGTTGGCCGCCTGCCAGTGGTGGTGCCTTTCCACAGTCTGACTGAAGACATGCTGGTTAAAATATTGGTGGAGCCTCGCAATGCACTTATACCACAGTATCAAGCTCTGTTTGCAATGGACAAGGTAAGCAGTGCCCCTGATAAGTGACATCCCTTTTAGGATAAGTAATGTCTTTGATGTTATTTAGGATAAGTAGCATCTTTTGTTTTGTATCTAGGATAAGTAATATCTCTCATTCTCATGTATTTAGGATAACATCAGTTTTTGTATTTATGATAAGTAATGTCCCTTTTTCTGTTTGAGTAAATAATATCCCTAATGTTCTTAGGATGAAGTTGCTGATGTATTAAGATTATATTTAATTATTAGCCAAATGGTTTTCTCTGTTTTTCTTTTTATTCAACCATTGTTAACTCTGGCATGGCACTCTCTCTTTATGAGTGCATAATTGAACAAATATGCAATTTACACGTCTGCATGCATATCATTTACTGTAGGATGCTTCATTTTCCCTGCAGGTCAGGCATCTTGTCTTTCAGCTGAATTGACAAGAGTATTGTGAGAACTGATTGACATAAAAAGAAGCAGACTTGCTATAGCTGTCCTATTGTATCTTTGTTGTAGCTTTATTTGAAAAATAGAACATACCTGGCAGCCATACAGTTTCTTTATTTAGCTTGACATACTGACAGTAACCAATCATTATAAATCAACAGTGCATTCAGATAACATGAATTCATCCTCCTTTCTTTTCCGTTTTCATCTGTGATTTTTATGTTTTATCACATTTTGATAATGAAAAATAAAAGTGAAACTTTTTTTCCACATTTCACTGTGATGGCCTACATAGATAGAGATAATCATCAGTGTAAAGCAGCTTATTATCTGAGCAAAGAATTAATGTGATGCTCTCTGCCAGTATTATAGATTTCTGGAAAAACACAAATAATTGAATCACTTGGGTTGCGTGCGCTGAAAAAAAAATGGAGCAGATATTATATAAAATTCTCATCTGAACTTTTTAACCTATACTAAGAAGAGCAGGTTTCTAAAAATCTTTACTGTTTCAGTTGTTTTTATTACCATTTTAAAATAATTGGATCCATAACTTGTTTCATTCCGGTTATGTATTATTGCTGTGGGATATAATCACTTTACAACACAGTTATAACAGGACTTTGAAAACTTTTTTTTTTAAACATTACATTAAGCTAATGAGTGAGGATTGAAAAGAATATGGGATTTATTGTTAATTTGTTTGTGTGTTTGACCAATAGATCAGTTTAGATGTCAAGGAAGATGCCAGAAGAGCAATTGCCAGACTTGCTCTGGAGAGAAAAACAGGGGCTCGTGGTCTGAGAGCCATCATGGTATGTGCTGAATTAGGAAACATTTAATGCTTAAGTAACTTTGTCATTGATAAAATCTGTCATAAGGTTAATGAAAAAAAAAAAAAAAGGTAATCTGTGGTTTTGTTCAAAATTCATACACCTGATAACAAGCTCAGCCTGTGATTGACATCATTGGCTTCAGACTTGTAGAGTGTATTATGCTGAGACAAAAGGGTTAATGACTTTACCACACAAACTTTCTTTATCTCCTATCCTCATTTTTATAGCTGGAATATTGTATAAAATGCCAGCTTTGAAGTGCCCATTGTGTTTGTCATATTATGGTACATGATCACAAAATTTTGGCACATCACACTCTCTCTCTTTCACTTGCTTGTTTCCTAATTAATCAGTGCCATAATTCAAAACTCCGTCGGAAAATTAAAAGTCTCAGTCAAGCTCCATGAGAAAATTGAAAGTCCTCATTCAGCAGTTTGTCCTGTTATTTTTATACTTGTGTGAAGTCCACCATGTTGCTTGACTAGTAAGCTTCATAGTATGTTGCAGTATATTATTTCAGTTTTCATTGATTCTGTATATATGTGTGTGTGAAAGTTATTCATGTATGCAGAGTTGAAAAATTATTAAGATCTTTCATTAACAAAATCTTTTCTTGTTGGACTGAATCTAATTAATTAATGAACTTCATTATTTAGGTCATTTTCTGACTTGTCATTGTTTAGTTCAGCTTCTGACTTGTCATTGTTTAGTTTCTGACTTCTTATTGTTTAGTTCAGCTTCTGACTTGTCATTGTTTAGTTTCTGACTTCTCATTGTTTAGTTCAGCTTCTGACTTGTCATTGTTTAGTTTCTGACTTCTCATTGTTTAGTTCAGCTTCTGACTTGTCATTGTTTAGTTTCTGACTTCTTATTGTTTAGTTCAGCTTCTGACTTGTCATTGCTTGAACTGTGGCCCTGTCATTGCAGGAGAACATACTTTTGGATGCCATGTTTGATGTGCCGGGATCAAACATCACCACTGTGATGATCACCGAGAAGGTGGTGAGAGGTGAAGAGCCAGCCGCATACATCAGGTCACCCAAACTCACCAAGGATGAACATGAGGCAGCTGAAGATTCTTGTTGTGAGGATGAGGAAGAAGTGAAAGTTAGACAGTCTTGATAGCTCATTGTACACTGTGTAAATTAAGGGATGTAGAATGTAAAGAGCTGTATATTTGGTTTACAACTCATCACCCCATAAAATAGCTTGAGCCTTGTTCCAGCAAGGGGCTGTTGTAATTTTTTTTTTTTTTAGCACATGTACTCAGATATTTATGTTATTAAAGAAAAAAAAAAAATTAATGAATCCGCTGGGAAAAGTATCTGAGAATTGACTTAATGTTATTTTTGCGAGGCTTTTGTTAAACTGGACATGTGATTATTTATTGCCATTATCTAGAACAATGTTTCCCAGTGTGCGGCAAAAGCCCCACATGGGAGCAGTTTGAATATTTTAGGGGACTTTTAGAATATTTTTATATTATACTTTTTTTTCAGAACTTGGTTGGGGGGTGTGTGGTGGGGGGAGGGGGTGAGGCATCAGTATCTCTGAGACATTGAGGTGGAACACTTGACCCAGGAAAAGTTGAGGAAACACTGATCTAGAATAGTTTCCAGAATGTTCTGTGTTGCAAATCATTTCCGTGGTAATGAGGATGAGGTATTTGCCTGAATAATTTGTGCTACAGAACCCTGAGATCTATACATCTGCTTCTGTAGAACAGAGTTTAGAGGATGATGTGGACATCAAGAATGAGACTGGCTGAGACACTCATACATGAACAGAGTTAGTAGTTGCAGAGCAAAGAGGTATATGATTTAGAAATGGAAGAGCGTTACACTGGGATGCAAATTTATATTGCACAGGCATATGAGTTACCCAGTAATTCTTGGATTTAAAGTTACTTGTGCCTGAATTAGAAGCTTTTTTTTTATAACAAAAAGCTTCTAATTCAGGTACATTGCACATATTTTGAGAAATGTGCTTTGGTCTAAAGAAGCTTCTGATTCAGGTACATTGCACATATTTTGAGACGAAAATCTATGTACCAACTAGTGAGAAGCACTAAGATCACAGAAAATAGATCTAGGGACTTTCCAGACTGAAATGTTTTGAATATTTCAAAGAGAAACATAAATTTTAAAGTAAAATTTATTTAAAAAAAAGAGAGAGACTTGTGACAGTGAGCACAGTGGTATATGTAGTTGAAACAGTAGTACAGACTAGATTTGACAGTGGTATTTGTAGTTGAAACAATAGTACAGACTAGATTTGACAGTGGTATTTGTAGTTGAAACAATAGTACAGACTAGATTTGACGGTGGTATTTGTAGTTGAAACAGTAGTACAGACTAGATTTGACAGTGGTATATGTAGTTGAAACAATAGTACAGACTAGATTTGACAGTGGTATTTGTAGTTGAAACAATAGTACAGACTAGATTTGACAGTGGTATTTGTAGTTGAAACAATAGTACAGACTAGATTTGACAGTGGTATATGTAGTTGAAACAATAGTACAGACTAGATTTGACAGTGGTATTTGTAGTTGAAACAATAGTACAGACTAGATTTGACAGTGGTATTTGTAGTTGAAACAATAGTACAGACTAGATTTGACAGTGGTATTTGTAGTTGAAACAATAGTACAGACTAGATTTGACAGTGGTATATGTAGTTGAAACAATAGTACAGACTAGATTTGACAGTGGTATTTGTAGTTGAAACAATAGTACAGACTAGATTTGACAGTGGTATTTGTAGTTGAAACAGTAGTACAGACTAGACTTGACAGTGGTATTTGTAGTTGAAACAGTAGTACAGACTAGATTTGACAGTGGTATATGTAGTTGAAACAATAGTACAGACTAGATTTGACAGTGGTATTTGTAGTTGAAACAGTAGTACAGACTATATTTGACAGTGGTATTTGTAGTTGAAACAGTAGTACAGACTAGATTTGACAGTTGTCACTATACTGAACAACACTTTCATAGTATTTGAAAATGATTTGGCAGAAAAAGTCCAGGTGTAAATTGCTGTATGTAGAAATTTAGACTTGTATCTTGTGAGCTGTTACAGCAGCAAACTTTGTGGATGTAGGAAAAATGCATTTAAACCCTTTTTTTTTTGGTCTCTTTTTTTTTTCAAAAATAATTCATCAAAACTAAATTGTAGCTTTTAATGTTTTTTGTTTCTTGTTTTGTTTTAGTATTTAACTGAAATCACATTTTCAAAAAATCATTGTAGTACTGTTACAGCAGTTTAATGTGACACATGACATTGATACTGTAGTAGCTTCATAACCTTATGAACATATCAGATTACATATTGTCATGTTCTTTTTTTTTTAATTAGCAGCAGGTATAATCAAACACAAGTGACTGTGTGACTGAATAATGGAAGAAAGAAGGCCAGGATTCACTTATGCTAAGAGCATATTTTAACTATTGCTCATTTTCATAATGGCATTTGTATGCTGTAGATGTTTTTTTTTTTATTTTTTCATTTTTTTTTGTTTTTAGACATGTTGACTTGGCAAATGTATGGTTATTTAAACAAGCCATTTTGGTTAGAATTTAATTAAGCTTTGAATAGTAGTGTTTTTGGTTTTTTTTTAATAATGTAAGAGTTTGAAAGAATAAGCAGCTCTTTGAGATTTTCTTTTTATAGTTGAATCAATAAACTTGAGCTAGTGGACATGAGAATGAAAAGATCTTATGAAGTCTGGTCTTATGTGCAGAAAGTCTGATAATATGTGGGGGAAAGGATTTGTCAGATTAGAAAGTAATGTGATTCAGTAATCTGGATTAAGAAGACTTGAAGTTAAAAAACATGAGTGACAGGAAAGAAAAAGATGGTTACTGTGACTGCATTTTGTTCTCCTAAGGATTTTTAATTATGTGGCCAGGGCAGAGGTTAAAGTTTTTTCTGTATGCATCATATTTTGTGTTACCTCTTAACTCACTGTAGCAGATGATACAGATTGTTGAGAATTGTTATAATATATGAAATTTTTGCATATATGAAATCTGTGGATTTTGCATTCTGTAATATGTTCTCCTAAGCCAGTGTCTGCAGTAGAAGATTCACTGTGTGCACATTTCATCAGTATCAGTAATGATGATGAGACTAGCAAGCTGCCATGTCCCATGGATATACACAGGAAATGGGTGAGTGCAGTAAAGTCATACTTCTCAGTGGAGCTCTGCCGTGACAAGGACCCTGCTTATCCCTACTTTGTTTGCCAGACTGTTGTAATGCAGGTTTTTTGTTTCCTAGGAAACTCTTCAAGGAAGTGTGGGGTAGATCTTGGTTCAGTAACAGCTCTGGTGTCATAATTGACACCGCAGGTGAGATGATATATCTTGTGTCACATAGGGCTCATAATGTACTTCGCCAATTTTTCCCAGTTGGTGAGGTACCATACATTAAAATATGAAAGGGAAGATGCTTCGGTCTCCTTTTGTAAAGGTGCAGCCTCTTCACGTCACTGGTGACATAGTCATACGGAGTCAGTGATGATGACGAGAGCAGAATTCACCATCTTCAGTCCAAGAAACTGTTTCATTATGTGGCTGTTTTAACATGATGGTGAAAGTAATGTATATATTTGGTATTGTTGTGCCCACTCATACACGTAAATAATACACATTGTGGAGTCTTCAAGGGTACAGGACAGCATGAGCAGACAAGTATTTTAACCCAGTATAATAAAGATAAAAAGTCTGATAATGATGTTTTAATATTGTGGACTTTTTAAAATGATGATTTATTGCACATGGATTCTGTTGTAATTGGAAAGTGGTTGTTTTAAAACATATGTTATAATTGATGATTATTTTTTTTCTTATATTGTTTTTTAAAGTTGTTTTATTTGTCCAGTGTTTATATGTTACAAGATGAGTGTTTCATCATTTTTCATATTTTATTGTGTGTATGTGTAGTTTTTTTTCTTTTAAATATGCACAAAGTATTTGACACCATTTTATTTATCTGTTCCAGAGCAAAAGTTTTTTTAATTTTTTTTTTTTCATTTTCCTAATTTTTTTTCTCATCATTTGTCAACTGCAGGCATTTTATTTATTTATGAGAAATATGATAGTGGTTTTGTGCCTCTCATGTGTTTTGTTTCTCTCATTGTGTTTTATACCTGTCATTTGAGTCATTTCTCACATTGTTTTGTGCCCATCATGTGTTTTGTTTCTCTCTTTTATACCTGTCATTTGAGTCATTTCTCACATTGTTTTGTGCCCATCATGTGTTTTATTTCCAAAAGACTAAACCTACTCAAGTGGCTCACAAGTACATCCTGGGGTGCTGACAAAGCAACACTCAGACAACTGTATACAGGATATGTTAGTTCTATAATAGGTTACAATCTCCCCCTACAGGTCACAACATCAAAGAGCTCTCATACACAAGTAGACAGAATCCAGAACCAAACTGTTCATTTCATTTGTGGGGCAATGAGAGCAACACCCACAACTGCATGTGAAATTGATGCAAACAAAGAGCGTATAAGATGCGAAAAGTCAACCATTGAGCCAGTATAAAGATATAAACACACGCCCCCAGACCATCCTAACAGAATAATGGTTGATAAATGAAAGCATAATATTAGACTGAAACTGAAAACTCCAGCTGAAGACAGAGAAGAAATTACAAAAGTACCAGACATCCCACCAAACACAAGCTACACACTTCCTCAAACTTAACACCAGACTCAAGAACAAATTAGTGAACAAATCATCAGATCCCAACACCCTAAAGCTGTGTGCACTGGAGACCATAGAATCCTACCCCAAGGACTAAATCCATGCATACACTGATGGGTCAGCATTCAAGGAAACAGACAATGCAGGATATGGGGTATTCATAGTTTCCAGACAAGACAACAAGCCACATTTCTGCTCCTTTTGGATCTCGCTGCTCTAGTTATGTTGTAGAGATGCAGGCAATATTAGCAGCCCTGGCAGCCACCACCACCAAATACAAAAACAGTGCCTCCTACCCAAAAAAAAAACCTTGTTATTTTCTGACTACCAGTCTGCTCTCCAGGTCCTTGAAAACTGGATACCATCAGCTGATCACATTACAACTGACATACTCAGTGCACTAAACCAGCTCGCCTCCTATGACATCAAGACCGCCCTACAATGGATACCAGGGCACATAGATATCAGAGGAAATGAACGTGCTGTCAGACTAGCAAAGAGTGGAGCCACCATGTCACAGCCTCACATCTCCACCAACATGAGAACAGCTAAATACATTATACACAACAAGCAGCAGTGGATGGACAGCTAGGCCAGTAATTCAACTGGAAGGTCCCTATATACACACCTGCCAAAGCATAGTCCCGTAGACCACATCAACAGCTTATGTCGTAGAGACCAATGCATATTTTTCAGGTTGAGAACAGGACACATCACCCTCAATAAGCACTCACACAGAGTGACCGCTGACCACACACCATACTGCATGCACTGCAACAGACAAGAAGAAAAAAACTATTAAACACTATCTGTTGGACTGCAGTGCATTGAAGGACCTTCGGAAGAACCTGATACCATCAAACTCCTCAATTACCGACATTCTGTATGGACATATAGAGCAGCTGAAGAGGACCTGTACATTTCATTATCTGAGACAAGGGAAAAAGAGTGAAAACCTGTAAATCCAGGGGTTGGAAAACTCAGAATCAATGTATGGTTTGTACCTATTACGAGTTTTGTTTCTCTCATTAATACACAAATGGTTTTGGGTATAAGACTAAATATATAAAAATACACAAGCCACTGCAGTATAGCTGTGATAACAAAATCCTAAAACTGTTCGAAACAAAAGAAGGAGCAGCTTTATTAGTTAATGAGACACCAGTTGTAACATTTCAGTTCACACTTTAAGCATACAAAAGACATACAGGACAAAGAAATAGGGAAAGAAGATAAAATAGAAATTCACATGAATGATGTACAACAAATAAGAAAAAGAAAACAAAGGATCCCTCAGCTGAGTCTAGGAGTACACTTTGTGGAGAATTTTGAATGTTTAAATGAAGACTTGAGGTGTGGTAGGTTTGTAGTAAAGAGGGGGGTGGTGAAAGTAATGTATATATTTGGTATTGTTGTGCCCACTCATACACGTAAATAATACACATTGTGGAGTCTTCAAGGGTACAGGACAGCATGAGCAGACAAGTATTTTAACCCAGTATAATAAAGATAAAAAGTCTGATAATGATGTTTTAATATTGTGGACTTTTTAAAATGATGATTTATTGCACATGGATTCTGTTGTAATTGGAAAGTGGTTGTTTTAAAACATATGTTATAATTGATGATTATTTTTTTTCTTATATTGTTTTTTAAAGTTGTTTTATTTGTCCAGTGTTTATATGTTACAAGATGAGTGTTTCATCATTTTTCATATTTTATTGTGTGTATGTGTAGTTTTTTTTCTTTTAAATATGCACAAAGTATTTGACACCATTTTATTTATCTGTTCCAGAGCAAAAGTTTTTTTAATTTTTTTTTTTTCATTTTCCTAATTTTTTTTCTCATCATTTGTCAACTGCAGGCATTTTATTTATTTATGAGAAATATGATAGTGGTTTTGTGCCTCTCATGTGTTTTGTTTCTCTCATTGTGTTTTATACCTGTCATTTGAGTCATTTCTCACATTGTTTTGTGCCCATCATGTGTTTTGTTTCTCTCTTTTATACCTGTCATTTGAGTCATTTCTCACATTGTTTTGTGCCCATCATGTGTTTTATTTCCAAAAGACTAAACCTACTCAAGTGGCTCACAAGTACATCCTGGGGTGCTGACAAAGCAACACTCAGACAACTGTATACAGGATATGTTAGTTCTATAATAGGTTACAATCCCCCTACAGGTCACAACATCAAAGAGCTCTCATACACAAGTAGACAGAATCCAGAACCAAACTGTTCATTTCATTTGTGGGGCAATGAGAGCAACACCCACAACTGCATGTGAAATTGATGCAAACAAAGAGCGTATAAGATGCGAAAAGTCAACCATTGAGCCAGTATAAAGATATAAACACACGCCCCCAGACCATCCTAACAGAATAATGGTTGATAAATGAAAGCATAATATTAGACTGAAACTGAAAACTCCAGCTGAAGACAGAGAAGAAATTACAAAAGTACCAGACATCCCACCAAACACAAGCTACACACTTCCTCAAACTTAACACCAGACTCAAGAACAAATTAGTGAACAAATCATCAGATCCCAACACCCTAAAGCTGTGTGCACTGGAGACCATAGAATCCTACCCCAAGGACTAAATCCATGCATACACTGATGGGTCAGCATTCAAGGAAACAGACAATGCAGGATATGGGGTATTCATAGTTTCCAGACAAGACAACAAGCCACATTTCTGCTCCTTTTGGATCTCGCTGCTCTAGTTATGTTGTAGAGATGCAGGCAATATTAGCAGCCCTGGCAGCCACCACCACCAAATACAAAAACAGTGCCTCCTACCCAAAAAAAAAACCTTGTTATTTTCTGACTACCAGTCTGCTCTCCAGGTCCTTGAAAACTGGATACCATCAGCTGATCACATTACAACTGACATACTCAGTGCACTAAACCAGCTCGCCTCCTATGACATCAAGACCGCCCTACAATGGATACCAGGGCACATAGATATCAGAGGAAATGAACGTGCTGTCAGACTAGCAAAGAGTGGAGCCACCATGTCACAGCCTCACATCTCCACCAACATGAGAACAGCTAAATACATTATACACAACAAGCAGCAGTGGATGGACAGCTAGGCCAGTAATTCAACTGGAAGGTCCCTATATACACACCTGCCAAAGCATAGTCCCGTAGACCACATCAACAGCTTATGTCGTAGAGACCAATGCATATTTTTCAGGTTGAGAACAGGACACATCACCCTCAATAAGCACTCACACAGAGTGACCGCTGACCACACACCATACTGCATGCACTGCAACAGACAAGAAGAAAAAAACTATTAAACACTATCTGTTGGACTGCAGTGCATTGAAGGACCTTCGGAAGAACCTGATACCATCAAACTCCTCAATTACCGACATTCTGTATGGACATATAGAGCAGCTGAAGAGGACCTGTACATTTCATTATCTGAGACAAGGGAAAAAGAGTGAAAACCTGTAAATCCAGGGGTTGGAAAACTCAGAATCAATGTATGGTTTGTACCTATTACGAGTTTTGTTTCTCTCATTAATACACAAATGGTTTTGGGTATAAGACTAAATATATAAAAATACACAAGCCACTGCAGTATAGCTGTGATAACAAAATCCTAAAACTGTTCGAAACAAAAGAAGGAGCAGCTTTATTAGTTAATGAGACACCAGTTGTAACATTTCAGTTCACACTTTAAGCATACAAAAGACATACAGGACAAAGAAATAGGGAAAGAAGATAAAATAGAAATTCACATGAATGATGTACAACAAATAAGAAAAAGAAAACAAAGGATCCCTCAGCTGAGTCTAGGAGTACACTTTGTGGAGAATTTTGAATGTTTAAATGAAGACTTGAGGTGTGGTAGGTTTGTAGTAAAGAGGGGGGTGGAGAAAGCAGAAGGAGAAAGGATATAATGGTAATGAAATCTAGAAAAGTGTTGGTGGAATAGATGAACGTGGTTGGGTAGAGGGTTTGTAATCTGGTACATTGATGATTGTGATATTATAATTTACAGGTGAGGAAAGATTAGAACTTAATAGAGAGAGAGAGAGAGTAATGCAGGTGGAAGGAGAAATGCTTATCAGGAAACTGAGCCCATGAAGGTTGTGGATGAAAGCCACCCACTGGAAGTCCCTAGCCCGACTGCAGACCTCCTAGAAACTAAACACAAGATGCAAATAGGCAGCTGGAATGTAAGAGCACTTAACAAAACTGGAAAACTAGCACAAACCATCAAGGAAATGCACAGATACAAACTAGACATACTAGGAATACAAGAAGCAAGACGGACAGGACAAGGCAGAACGAAATTAACAACACAGCACACAGAAGATACAATAATATGGTCAGGTAAAGAAGATCATCATGAAGGAGGAGTAGCATTGATTATAACAAAAGAAGCATCAAGAGCATTGCTGAAATGGACCCCAATAAATGAGAGATTATTACATGCACGCTTCAACTCAAGATTCACGAAGCTGCCTATTATAGTTTGCTATGCACCAACAGAAGCAGCTGAAGAGGAATTAAAAGAAGATTTTTACAACAGCCTCCAAGCCACAGTAGAAACAATACCAAAGCATTATATGCTACTCATCTAGGGCGACTTCAATGCAAAAGTAGGTAAGGGAAATGAAGATAGAAGAAGAATTATGGGAAGAGAAGGAATCTGAGAAATAAATGAAAATGGAGAAAGACTGCAGTTTCTGTGAATAAAACATGATGACCATTTTCCAACATAAAAACATCCATAAAGTGACTTGGAGGTCCCCAGATAAAACCACAGAAAACCAAATCGATCACATACTAATAAACAACAAGTGGAAACGGTCACTACAAGATGTGAGAGCAAGGAAAGGAGCAGATGTAGGAATTGATCACAGCCTTCTGGTAGCATAAATAAAACTAAAATTAAGGTAAGCCAAAATCGGAGAACACAGAAAGATACGTTTTGATACAAGAAAACTGAAAGACCAGCAAACAAGGAATGAATTCTCAATAGTACTTAAGAACCGCTTCAGTGTCCTACAAGACGAAGCAGGAATGTCCATACTAGAGTTCAATAAAACACTACAGGAAACAGGAAAAGAGGTGCTGGGATATTGGAAACGGAGAAAAGAGGAATGGATAAGCAAGACCACATGGGAAAAGATAGAGCAAAGAAAAGAAATCAAGAAAAAATTACTGAACACCAAATCACAAAGGCTAAAAGAACAAGTTTTAAGTTATTATGCACAAAAAGACAAAGAAGTGAAGGAATCATGCCGTCAAGATAAACGTCAATACTTTGACAACTTAGCAGAAGCAGCAGCAGAAAAAGTAGCATATGCAAATGACATGAAAACCATATACAAAATCACAAAGCAGATGACAGGTAACTTCAGCACAAGATGTGAGAATTCAATAAGGATACATAAGGGACAACTGGTCAGTGGAGAAAGAAAAAATTGAAAGATGGAGGGAACACTTTAACACCCTACTAAACAGAACACAAGCAGTACAAACAATAGACATACCTGAAGTAAAAACAGAACGAAACATCAATGCAGGACCAATAACAATAAGTGAAGTAAAGGATGCAATAAAGAAGCTAAAATCAGACAGGGCACCAGGTGAAGATAAAGTGACTACTGAGATGTTGAAAGCAGAAGAAACAGAAACACCAAAACAACTTTGCCGGATATTACAACAAATTTAGGAGCTAGAAAAAGCTCTTGAGGAGTGGAAAACTGGGCTTATAGTAAAACTACCAAAGAAGGATGACCTCAGAGATTGCGGGAACTGGAGAAGCAATACCCTACTGCCACTCACCAGTAAAGTATTTTGCAGAATAATCATCAACAGAATTGTACCAGCACTTGATGGAAAACTTCATAAAGAGCAGGCACGATTTAGGAAAGGAAGATCATGAATAGACCACATATTTATACTTATACAAATATTAGAACAGGTAAATGAGTGGCATAGCACAACATATGCATTGTTTATAGATTCTGATAAAGCCTTTGACAGTGTTAACAGAGATGCACTGTGGAAAATCCTAAGATGGCATGGCCTCCCCAATAAGATAGTGAATGTAATCAAAGCCCTATACGAGGGTTTTCAGTGCAAAGTGATCTGTGGAGAACATACCTCCAGCAGGTTTAGGGTACAAACAGGAGTGAAACAGGGATGTGTACTATCACCAACATTATTTATCTTGGCAGTAGACTGGTTAATGAAGGAGGCAACATCAGACAAACACAAAGGATTACAATGGACCCTTGACACAGTGCTGGAGGACCTTGACTTTGTGGATGACATTTGTCTATTATCAAGCAGCCACAAAGAAATGCAAGTTAAAATAAACAAGCTAACTCAGAATGCAAACAACATAGGACTAAAGATCAACGTAGGAAAAACAAAGTTAATGAAGCAAAACGTGATCAACAGAAATGTACTCAGAGTAGATAGCAAGTTAGTGGATGAAGTCAACGAATTTGTATACCTTGGCAGTAGAGTAGTAGAAAATGGAGACAGCACAGAGGACATCAACAGCAGACTTACTAGAGCAAACCAAGCTTTTGCAATGCTGCAGATTATATGGAAATCAAAAAAACTAAGCATGAATACGAAAATCAGGATATTTAAGAGTAATGTTCTAAGTGTACTACTCTGTGGAAGTGAATGCTGGAAAATCACCAAAACAATAGAAAACAAGTTGAATTCTTTCCAGACTGAATGTTTACGAAGAATTAGAAAAATATTATAGCCAAACGCCATAAGAAATAACATGTTGTTGGCAGAAATGCAGATGAAGCCACTGACAGCAATTATTGAGGAAAGGCGCTGGCGATGGTTGTGTAGTATTTTTGTTTTATTAGTGGACTGACGTGAATTATTGTTCAATCTTTTACTCTGTCTTGCCGCTGTCGTACTGAGTGGTGGAAGGATGACTACACCATACGTTCACACCTTACATATAAATAACAGGAACACGAAACACAAATCCTTTTGATAAAAATCACGATCCTTGTATTTACAAAATTCTGATCCACAGGGTAATACAAATCAAACGAATCATATGCGTATGAAGTCCATAATTTACATATTTCCACATGCATTATCGGATCATAAAAAAAAAACATTTCCTTGAATAATATGAGTTCGGCCCTGGTTGCAAAATGCACACAACTAAAATACACATGTCAGCCTCCATCTATCGAATGACTACTCTCGTCCACGTCTGAACAATGACACGGTCGCTGGACTCCAACGTGCTCAGCTTATGGAATTTCATTTAAACTTCTCTCTTCTTGTCTTATATACCTGATCCGCGACGGACTCGAAGGACTGGGCATTTCCATTAAAAAAACCCGTCTCTGGCCAGTGGGATTTCCAATCAAAACCGGGTCACTGCTTGCTTTTTTTTTCCCACTCCTTACAGTTGGGACATGTGCTCCGAATGACAGACAACTCACTACCAAAAATAGCACTAAGATGGACACTACAGAGGAACAAGAAGTAATGGTAGACCAAAGGAGACATGGAGAAGAACAACAGAGAGGATGTTGAGCAATAGAGGGCTCACCTGGGCCAGAGCAGAAAAAAAGGCAAAGGACAGGCATTTGTGGAAAACCCTTGCGAAAGTCCCATGTGCCCTGAGCGCTTAAGGTTCAGAGAGAGAGAGAGAGAGAGAGAGAGAGTATGACTGTGAAGAAAGGAAATGTTAAGTACATATGAATTACGAATTCAAACCGAGAAGTTCCAGCGACCCATATTCATTCATGTACCGGTTCTCGAGTGCCAGGCAGCTTCTGTCATCAGAGTGTTTAATAGCTGTTAACAGAAAATCGGATTTATCTCTGTGGGTTGGTGCCATTGAAGTGATTAGAGACAGGTTTAGAAGCACCCTGGGAGATGTCATAAATATGTTTCTGCAAGCGGTCTTGCTGTGTCACCTGCCCTGTAGTCTAGGAAACGAAATCGATTACTCTTCCCCAAACTGTCCTGACACTCCATGAGGGATACACATGCTAGTCCTATAACGCAGTATATGTCACACTGTGCAAAAAAAAAAAAAAAAGTTTGATAACTGATACTGGATGGGCTGGTCTCAGACCATGTGTACGTGAATTTTATTATTTGCTTCCTTGTCCTCACAGAACTATTTGTTTTTTTTAAATGTTTATCATCAGTTGATTTTCAGTTTCTACACTGTTTCTGTTTCTTCCTTCTTTTTGTGTTGTTCAGTTTTTGTACAAAAGTAGCTGTTTCTTGATCATAGTGTCATGTCAACATAGCAAGCACAAACTTATATTCCTTTTCTTTTCTACTTGTATATACTTTTTCTCATCGCAACATACTTCCACATTTCAATAGCTGCTCATCGGTCAAAGGGAAATAATCAGTAACCACTAGTGCCTTTTACTAAACAGCAGTACTGTAATTTCTAATGCATAGATTCACACGGTTTTGTTTCATTCACCTGGCGCGTCATAAGTGATTTGGATTTTCTTCTTAAAATTCCAGCCTCGGTTCCCGCTTATGAACTAAAAAGCTGACTGAAGCACCTGACAGTGGTAAACATGTGTTAGCAGCATGCAAAAGGTTGGGAAGCTTAGTGGCACTGAAGGCTTTTTTTTAATGAAATAAAGCCTGAAAGTTTTAATGTAAAAAAGAAGTATGTTATTTCTCCTTCTGCAAGCACATGTCTTTCTCATTCGCGAGAAGCCACCGATAAAGGTAAAACCAGGAGGTATAACAAAAAGTTGTTTTTTTTTTGTCCAATATGCATTAATCATTTGAAGGAGACCATGTGTGTATGTTTGTGTCTAAAAATTGTGGTACCTGCAGGGGACTGAATCTAAGCGGCGGAGTTCTTGTGTCGTGGCTTCGTTCACTCTTCAGGTGCGAGGTAGGGAAGTTTATTAGGACTTTTGTGGCCTAGACGGTTGCTCCCCCTAACGGAGTCGTGGTTCAAGTCCCAGACAATTTTCTTGTCATTTTTCTTTTTCTCCAAGTCTAAAAGTGCTTTGTCTATGATTTTTTTTCTAGGTCTAGCCATACGACACTGTGCTCTCTTACACTGTGGGAAAATCTTGTTGTTTTCTATATATTTAAAACATTGTTACAAATACAGTAGTAACATACTAAAAACCAAATGAGATGAAAAGTTGTCAGCAGAACAGCAAGAGAACACGAGTGGCACAAATATTTGGACAAAATTGAGAGACTGACTAGAAGTGTTTGATAGGTCCCTGCATAAAATTAATAAAGAGGCAGCTTTCTGGTCCTAGCCTCCGTTGTCCTTGCTAGTTTATCAGGATTTTAACCAGTGCCACTAAGTTCGTGCAGCTGTACTTCGATCCTTGTAACAACAAAAAAGGAGATAACAATGTAAGGAAGAGAGTGATAGGATGTAGGGACTTATGACAGTGGTAATTAAGTAACAAAACTCTTCTAATAGTACTAACGCATTGTGCTCCCAACCCTAATTTTTAAGAAAGTCTGACCACAACCATCTCGGATCCTTGTTAGTCAACAGTTCAACCTATAGATACTATCAACAGTTCAACCTATAGATATTACATCTACTCTGCTTCCTCATCATTTCTCATCTCAGTGTGTAAAACAACTAACAAAATAAGTTTACTATGACAACATCAGTGAACATACACAATATCAATAACTGTTCAATCACATTACACACGTAAGGACCACAGAATTATATATATATATATATATATATATATATATATATATATAAAGCAATGACATAGCAATGCATCACTGAAACAAAGTATCCAAGTCAGTAATTCTCAATCATATCAACCTTCGCTGTCATACGAGAAAATCTCGGCAATCAATAATATATATATATATATATATATATATATATATATATATATATTCAGCAATGCATGGAATATTAACATCACACACAAGTAATACATTAACAAAAGATAACACCTTTATCACAAACACTAGAACACTGCAAGTCGTCCGTCCTTATTATGAAGAGCTGTTAATAAGCATCGTATCAAAACACAACATAACATATATACCAAACGTACATGCCAATGACATCAAACTCATGGCAAAAGAAAATGCATGAATGAACCATCGTTCAAGGTCTCTTACATAAATAAATCATACCAAGTTATCAGCATAGACCATAAGCATTATTGTAAGTCAGTCCATATTAGCTGTATATAAATATGTATTAATACCATCCCAACTCATACTACAACTTTGCCATACATACGTATGGGTGCACCTAGCATGTAACACTATCATCCTTACGAAGTCATCTCTAATAACCAAACTCATATACCACCAACTTAAATGAGTCCCGGGTGTCCGATGGGGTCATGGCCAACAACAACATATCACATATACTTACAACATAATCAATGCGGGGCACAATAACACACTTCAATATCAAGAACCAACCACATTCACAAACTAAACGATGGCTCGCCCACCGAAACATATCTCGAACTAACTGGAAATTATCTTTACAACAACTTGTATACAGTGTAAACAGCCTGTTGTCAGCGGCCGGGGCATTAGGCTGTGAACACTGTTTACACCGAGGGCTTGCCTGAAATGTAATGGTGTTCGACGTAGATCATTTTAACATTTTTTTAAACATCACAGCGAGGTTCAGATCAGACGGAACTGTTGCCTTTCCGACCGAAGGGACATAACTCCGGTTCTGTGTGTCTTCTTCTTTCCCACCACCGCCCCCTCCCCCACCACACCTCCTCCCTCCTCGCAAACAAAAAATCGGACTTGTACATGCCAAAGTTTCTTACAGAGACATACCAGTATGTATATGTCATGAGCTACATACGAGGGGTGATTGATAAATTCTCAGCATAAGGTACAACGGATTATTTGTGGGCAACTTTTTTGGGTTATTTTTCAACATAGTCCCCTTACAAGTTTATGCACTTAGTCCAGCGATCCTGGAGTATACGCATCCCTTCTTTGTAAAAGTCAGCATCTTGTGCCAGTAGAAAGTGGTCTACAGCATGAATGACGCCATCATCTGAAGCAAATTTGCGACCATTGAGTTCATTTTTGAGTTTGGTAAACGTAATAGTCTGTCTGAAGGGGCCAAATCTAGGGAATAAAGAGGATGTTAAGAGGCAGGAAGCCGCATTCATGAATGACAGCCACTGCCACCGCCGACTTGTGAACTGGAGCATTGTCTTGATGAAAGATGACTCCTCTCTTCAATTTCTCTCGACGTTTTTCCGTTAGTTTTACCCGCAGTTACTTCACAATATTAGCAAGATAGGTCCTTGTGACCGTTCTGCCCTTTTGAAGATAGTCTACCAATAGCACACCTTCTGAATCCCAAAAAATGGAACCCATCACTTTGCCTGCAGACAGAACCACCCTTGCTTTCTTAGGAGGTGGAGATCCATGATGTTTCCACTGCTTTGACTGTTCTTTGGTTTCTGGTTGAAAATGATGAATCCAAGTCTCATCCATAGTCACAAACTGCTGAAGAAACTTTTCAGGATCCGCAGAAAAATGGCCAAGATTATCTCTTGACATTTTGAGACGCTGTCGTTTATGATCACTTCCAAGAAGTTTCGGGACCCATCGAGCAGAGACCTTTGTCATTTGAAGATCATTGTGAATAATGGCATGAGCAAGATCCTGGGAGATGCCCAACTCATTTGCATTGTACCACTCAGTTAGTCGTCGATCTTCCATTATCATATTATCGGGTTCTGCCGGTGTTACCGTTCTTGGTCTTCCTGGACGGGGATCATCTTCCAGACTCTCCCTTCCATATTTGAATATAGCTGCTCATTTTTTTTTCAATGTGCTGTAAGAAGAGTCTCCACCATATCCTCATGGATCTTCTTCAATGATAAGCCCTTGATGCAGAGGTGGCTTGATGAAAAATTTTATCCATTTTCTCAATTTCTACCACTCCGTACCATTTCAGTAGCCTGTTAAAAAAATTGGTTGCAGTTAATTTCTTGAAACTTTGTGTTTAATCTTACATTAACCTGATCTACAGATGCACCTAATATCAGCTGTGTGTTTCAGGTAACCTTACGCTGAGAGCTTATCATCCACCCCTCGTATCATTTATCTAAACCGTCCAACACACTAAACGCAGTAATACGTTACTAGCCTGTTTTTCACACACACACACACACACACACACGCACGCACGCACGCACGCACACACGCACGCACGCACACACACACACACACACATCTGCCTGTTGTTTGCTGCTGCCTGCACTTTTAAAAACAAAGCTACTTCATGTGAGGCATCAAACGCGCCGTTACTAGATCTACCCAAAAAAGAACACGTTCCAGCTGTCAATATTCACAATGGCAGCAATAGGAATTCCGCCTGACAGAACAAACGAAAATAAAGATTCCAGACTGGCCCACTTACAGCTATAAATAAACACCCGGAAGCAAAAATAACCGTTTTAGTTGAGCGACGCTGTTATCTAGATCAGTGTGGGTCAGGTACCAGTTCTCACTCTCAAACTCACATGAGATGTTCGTGTTATGTTCGCCAGTGGTTCAGCCGTCAAGAACATAATCGTGGAAGAACAACAAACCAACGTATGTGATCAGTTATCTTGTATTTCGTTATCAGCAGGTGCCGTACTTCTGAGAACTATTTACAGTGCCTGGCTGGTAAAAATAACAGCATATTTTTTTATAAAGTGGGATGGGAAATAATTTGGATGAAAACAACATAATTTAGATTTTTCGCGTATAATTACTGTCAAAACGCCGACACAGTAGGTAGGCAACTTTTAATAGTTAAGACGAGGAAGATGAGAGATGAGCAAAAATACTCTGTTTAACGTTTTAAGTTCGTTTGAAGAATTGTGAAATTTTTTATCACGAGAGATAGGACAATACGAAGGCGTTATTCCTTAAGAAATTTTCTCCTGAGGCAATTTTGCTTTTCCAATAGTTCTTTTCTGTATCTACTTTCAGAGGAGACAGAACGTTATTTTCGAGTATAATTGCTTATATTTATACCTCGAATCTTCAACAAACTCATTCGTTATCATCACGATACGTTTTTGTGAAATCTTTTGTCATAATCAGTATTGCTTGCTATTCTTACATGAAGTACTGGCTATTATTCTCAGATTCTTTGCACTGTGTCGTCTGTTCTAGTTCTGTATTACTCTTGATAGTAAAACATTAAACAGTTAGTCTTCCAATCTTAGATCTTCAGAAAAGAAAGAAAGAAAACGTATATGAAAAGCCTTAAAAACTAATACACGAGCTCAGCTAAAGGTAGCTCTGACGACCAGACGGTTAAAAGCGTATTCCGTTTCTTTGTGATTTACTGAGTACTAACTTGCCAATATGTTGAAGGACAGCTAAGAAAACAAACGAAGAAGTCTCGGGCTGGAGTTAAAAGGCAAACTACAGCAAAGATCAGAGGCAGACAAACGAGATTTGTAGGACATTTTATGAGAAGAGGAAAATTGGAACACATTGTGGCAACTGGAACAAATGAGGGAATAAAAGAGACAGAGGAAGACGGAGAGAGAAGTTACTGGATGGGCTGTCAGTGTGGCTAGGAAGAAAGTCACCGGCGGATCTCATAATCAAGACTAAAGACAGGAAATTGTGGAGAGAAATGATCGCCTACTCACGCGGCACGGCACTTTATTGATTGATTGAACGTGCCAGTATTGGCACTAGAAAAGATGTATCTGTTGACTTCAAAGGCCTAGAGGAACAACTGTGAATAAAAGTTAGTTACTCTCTCTCTCTCTCTCTCTCTCTCTCTCTCTCAAGATCAGATTAAACAGATTGATCTGAGAGACTACGATTTGTGTTCTGTGATATACTCAGAGAATAATACACACAGGCACACTCCTTCTTCCACTAGACATCAACAGAACATCTGGACTCCATATTTCAAGCTTACAACGCAACAGTAACTCAATCGTAGAACAGTCAAGAGTGTAGTTCAAATTCTATAGACAACACATTTATTGATGTGGAAGATGTGGATGATGGATATGACGATGGTAGGAAATACTACTGTCATACAGAAATGACCAAAAAAAATGTAACATGAAAAACTTCCCGGGCACGCAGTTCGTGCCATATGGAAGAAACATTCTATCAGCAAGCAGTTACACAAACGCAGTAGTTATTAAAGTCTAGAGTGAATAGCAACTTCCACAACAATACTTCATCTTCCAGAATATGAAAACCAACTAGTACACTCTGGTCCTAGCAATGACACTACAAGATAATTCCTGTCATACTATTACAAGGAAAACCTTGTCGTAAAAACGACAACACAAGCACTACCACACTCCACTAGGACATGACTGAATTCACTACAAAACTACTCCTAACTTGCCTCTATCACACGATCCTCATCGATATCATTCTTTATAAGCCCCGAGTTCTTTTATATACCCCCCCCCCCCCAAATTTACTCCGCCATCCTTCCAGAACTTTCACTTCGTGCAATTCACATTCACGCAAAAAAGGTAACTGTTCTGAATTTCATTAAAACACGAGATTCATAACTCATGCCCTGAACTTTCGTACCCGAAACTTTCGTTCCCAAAACAAACAATTAAAACTCTAAAACTAAATTTAGGTAAGTCAACACTGACATTTCAATCGTTGACACTTAAGAAACTTTCCCTTACAAAACTTATAAAAAGCTCGAGAAATTCCGTTATCTACTCAAAATTACTAGATCCAAGAAACTTTTCTCTCAGAATCCCGTGCAAAATAATACTAAGTGATTACAATGGTGTCTGCTGTTTATAGACACATACAGGCTACTATAAATCACGTGCTGAACTATGTGAACCCTACAAGGGAAATAATGTATTTAGTTCAGATCTAAGGGACTGAAACACACGTGATTCTACAATAATGTTTAATTATTTCCCTTAGATCAACAAAAACAAATCGATCTTAAATGATCTGATCTAAACAGCATTACTGTTAACACGGTAACAGCAGCCGTATTGTCGGTTAATCAAGAAGCATCTTGCCAAAAAGGGCAGAGAACTAACGGAGAAGAGGATGCAACAGCAAAATGCCACACACGTGATAGACAGCATGTCAGTTTGTCTAAGCTTCTCATAACACACAAAACACCCACAACCCCCACGAAATTTCGTTAACTTTAGCAGAATAAATGAAAAGCAAAAATGACTAGTCTTTTCGTGCCTTTCTTCTAGTAAATGTTCCAGGTACGTGCTGTCATGTGTGTTCGTTCATTCGGAAATGACTTCACCCCAGTCAGGACACTCCTTTATCCCCTCATCCGCCAGTTCTAACACTTCAGAATGATGAAGATTTCCTCATGGGTTTGTAGTAAAGCAACAAGACTCTAAGTATGAGGACACCAAATGTTAGAGAATGGTGAGAAAAGTATGGCTCCACCTGATGAGGTCTTGCAGACTAGATATCAACATACAAATATGTCATAGCTTGAACGTACAACAACAAAGGCTCTATGATATACTCCGACAGTAACAAATCCGCATCAATCAACCATTTGCATGTCCCTTGCGGAATTTTGCCTCCCTGACAGTTCTCCTGTAGGTTTCTCGGTTGTAAGCAAGATGCCCTACTGCTGATGCATCCATTTACAGATTATCAACGATGTCTTGCAGCCATCTTCGCCTTGGTTTTCCTCTCTTTCTTTTTCTCATTATGTATCCTTCCAAGACGATCTTCTCTAAATTATCATGACGTTTAATGTGTCCAAAATATTTAAGTTTTCTCTGTTTGATCCTCTTTACTAGCCAGTCTTCTTCAATATTTAGTTCTTGTAGTATGGATATATTTTTTCTTTGTTTTTTTCTGTGTCCATGATATTTGAAGAACTCTTCTGTAGCATTAACATTCAAAGGATTTTTATGTGTTTCTCAGCTGTTTTGTTAAGTGTTAGGTCTCACAAACATATGTTGAGATGAGAAAGATGCATGCCCTTAAAAATCTTATTTTTGTAGTTCTGTCTGTTCCTCTCCACAGCTTCTTTAGTTGTTTTACTTTCTGAAGAGTGATAGATGTCCTCCTTTTAATTTCCCTCATTATCCACATAGATATCACATTCAGGAGTCACAGAACATCACTGAGCGATTCGAACAATACTTAATGGTGGACGTAATGATAATGGATTTTGTGAGTGCAGATGATGCATCCAGTGGCTCATATTACTGCTGGAATATTGAGAATACAAAAACACTGGCCACAGAAAACTTAGCCAGTTAGTCAACTGTAAAAACTTGAAAATAAATTCTCTGTCTCGTCAGTTCTAAGTTAAATCAGTTCTAACACAAAACTCTGCAGCTTCTACGAGAGTCAACACCAAAACCAAAAATTCCCCCAAACTCTTCCATTACAATTTTCGTCATTCTGAGTTGGCAACCGAGGGTCGCGCAGAAAGTTACCTTGCCGTGAGAACTATATACTTGTCCAAGCTTCTAGAGTCAGGGGAGATCAGCTCGGTCGACTTAAACAGTAACTTATAACCGAAAGAATGGAAATAACCCCAAAAATCTTTATATTGTTACAATAGGCGCAGCAGTCTGCATGGACACTTCAAGCGCCTCCGTCAGTTTCCGTGGCCGAATTTTTCTACAGTTTCTTCTCAGGCAGCAGCAGGCTGGATGACTCTTCTTGAGATTTACAACTACCAAGGAATTTTTGTACGTGCGTAACAGTACAGCCAGGGCACTCGGTCTCCACTGCCTAGAGACAAAAGGAGTTTATTGTTGGAGAATTCGCAAGAGAAAATCCTTGCCACTTCTAGCAGGATTCGAACCCGCGACTTGCAGCACCCGAAACGAAGTCTAACCCCGAGACCACGCAGGTTCGGACTGTTTTTTCGTGAAGTACTGCAGTCTTCATATCTTTGTTCACCCCTGTACACATGATGTCTGCACTCTTCCCTTCATTTAAAAAAAAAGTAGAAGCTATATGTAACCCGTTAAAAATAACGGCATGCGAAATGATTTTTTTTTCTCAAAGAGGAAGTGAATGTTTAAATTTAAAAAAAAAAAAATTAAAACCCCCTAAAATCGTGTCTATCGATCTTCCTACAAACTTTCGCTGTACACCTGCAGACCGTTGGCGGCACACCTGCTAGTAAACACTGGGTTTCTTAAAGAAAGTAAAAGACTTACACGATTTTTAGAATTAAGAACTGCACTGCAGAAACTGAACACTTCGGACAGACGTCTAAGGTTAGTGATTATAAGCAAGCTACGTACAGATCCATGTAGTGGGTGTGTCACTGGTTATACCCAAAGCTAGAAGAAAAGCAAGGGCACGCCCTCGTCTTCAAGGACACGGCCACTTCATCACAAAATTTCACCTGGTCCATTCTTGCAGGTCAGTCTAAATCGGTGAGCATTCTAAGGATATATGTCACAGACACGATACTAAAGAGATCTGTTTCCCGTGGACGTGATACTAAAGAGATCTGTTTCCCGTGGACGTGATACTAAAGAGATCTGTTTCCCGTGGACGTGATACTAAAGAGATCTGTTTCCCGTAGACGTGATACTAAAGAGATCTGTTTCCCGTGGACGTGATACTAAAGAGATCTGTTTCCCGTGGACGTGATACTAAAGAGATCTGTTTTCCGCAGACATGATACTAAAGAGATCTGTTTCCCGTGGACGTGATACTAAAGAGATCTGTTTCCCGTGGACGTGATACTAAAGAGATCTGTTGTCCGCAGACATGATACTAAGGAAATCTCTCTCTCTTCCCCCACCCCACCCCTTTTCCGAAAAAAAGGCTATCATACACGAAGGCACACTGAGTACGCCAATTGCTTGCAACACTTGAGACAAATCGGGACATCACACTTCACACAAAAATGGATCACAATTTTCTTGTGTCTCTTTGATCGCTAGTCTCGTCCGGTGTTTACGATAGATGTATAATTTTGTCTTGGATATACTTTTGAAAGTGGGAATTGGTAAATGCTTGGCGAAATTAGAGCAGTCGCTGCTAACGAAGAGTCTACAGAAGCTGATGTATCCTTCTTTTCGTTTATTTTAATTTTTTCCCTTCCCTTTTCACACTCCAGGGCATTCTGCTGAACATAGTCAGTGACGCTGCACACATTCTGCTGAACAGAGTCAGTGACGCTGCACACATTCACCAATACATTTATTTGCGTTATTATTTGTTTTCTTTCCTGAATTATAATTTTTGTTTGTTGACATGATTGCAAATTTTAATGTACTAACGATATGCACGAAAGTAGTGTGGTAAATTTCTGGATCTCTGGGAACAAATTGATTAATCAAAAATTCCGATAAACATGAACATTCATACACCCGACCCAAGCTGCTGGTGTCAGCAATGAGTAGACGCGAACGTCTGGAAAAATTTGTTGTTACAGAAGAGTGACACACGAGCTCTGTTCAGAGCTTCTGTTCAGTGATGAATAGTTTTAGAGGTCTAGAAGCGCTAACTATCGCTGTCCTAGCGATCTAGTGACGTCAAGTCCAGGACATTTTGGGGACGTCGATCTCGTGTTTCTCCTCGGTAAATGATACCAAGCTAGCCACCTCGCCCGCGTGGGAGTTACCCATTATGGCTGCTGACGACATGAACGTGAGTCCAGCTCTCGTTACTTCTCTTATTTCGCTTGTACAGGTGTGTTTTTGTACAGGTGTTTCACCGTCCATATAATGTGTGTGTGAGAGAGAGAGTGAGAGTGAGAGAGAAAGAGAGAGTGATCCGAAAACCCGAATTTGTGTTTCTCTGCAGATTGTATTGAGAATCACGCACTGAATGCACGTGGCAGTCATCTGTCATCTTCATCTTTTTGATCGCCTTGGAGCTTCTCTTCAGTCAGTGCCGTGGTGATAACAGAATATAAGTTGGTCACATTGGTTTATTCTCAGAGTGGGTAGACTTTACTGTCATTTAAAATTTAATTATTGTGTATTTTAATAGATACCGTGTTTTTTTTCAACAATTTGCTGTATTATTTAAGCAGGGTCTCCTAAAGAAATGTTGTAGCTGGTGCAAAACTATTATCTCACTTCTCACCCGGCTTCCCCCTGTTTATTAGCCGTTCTGTTTTCATTCACTACCGATTCCCCATGAAGCCCTCCAGGTTATCCTTTAAAACAAAGGAAGCCCTCTTGATTATCCCTTAAAGCATAGCAAGCCCTCCAGGTCCTCCCTTAAAACAGAGGAGGCCTTCGGGTTCTTCTTTAAAATAGAGGAAGCTTCTGGGTCCTCGCTTAAAACAGAGGTAACCCTCCAGGTCATCCTTTAAAATAGAGGAGCCCCTCCGGCCCTTGACCAATGCACCGGCTGGACCTCCATCTGACTAGGCTTTTACATACGTTCATTGTCCGTTATCACTCGTTCAGTCACTCAGTGATTGGTAACTGTAGCGGACACTATTACTATGATATCTGTAGCAAGTAGTACAACTTTCATGTTCACTTAAGATCAAGAGCCAGACTTTACTATCACAGTGAGCCAGTCGTGTTGTGTTCTGTTAAAGTGACACAGCAGCCTTATACAGAAATAAGAGATCTCCATGGTCCAGCCAGGTATGATATGTGTGCCAAACGTTTGTGCCGCCATCCAAGCACAGTAATCTTTGTTCCCTTTCACCCAATCTGATAGTCTTGCTAGTGCAGGTCCCCAACTGCTTTGCTACCCTCCAAGCACAGTAATCTTTGTTCCCTTTCACCCAATCTGATAGTCTTGCTAGTGCAGGTCCCCAACTGCTTTGCTACCCTCCAAACACAGTAATCTATGTTCCCTTTCACCCAATCTGATAGTCTTGCTAGTGCAGGTCCCCAACAGCTTTGCTACGCTCCAAACACAGGGCTTTGTTCCCTTTCACCCAATCTGATAGTCTTGCTAGTGCAGGTCCCCAACTGCTTTGCTACCCTCCAAACACAGTAATCTATGTTCCCTTTCACCAATCTGATAGTCTTGCTAGTGCAGGTCCCCAACAGCTTTGCTACCCTCCAAACACAGTAATCTATGTTCCCTTTCACCCAGTCTGATAGTCTTGCTAGTGCAGGTCCCCAACAGCTTTGCTACCCTCCAAACACAGTAATCTATGTTCCCCTTCACCCAGTCTGATAGTCTTGCTAGTGCAGGTCCCCAACAGCTTTGCTAAACTCCGAACACAGTAATCTTTGTTCCCTTTCACCCAGTCTGACTTAACCCGAGTGCATGATCACTTACATATAAAAAAATAATTAGAACGAGGGAAAAAAAACCGGAATATTTATCTCCATTATTGTCTTCTTCGTGTATTTTCATCTAGTCTGAATTTCCAAGCGTGAATGACACACAGAGATCATGCGCACTGAAAAAAAGAGGCATAAAAGAAATATGAATGTCAAAAGCCCCATACTAATACAGTGGGCGGACAGAGAAACGATGTTTTAGATGGTGAAAGCTTTACAATTTCGCAATACTGTACTCCTTTGTGAGACTCTTTCAGCGTCAAGTGCAAATGTTCTTTCTTAGCCAAGATGGGCGACCTTGGAACGAAAATAAGAAAAAAAACTACCCTGGTATTCTTTTTAAATTTTGTGGTTATGAGTGGGTGGATGTAGGAGATTGAGATAGGGAAGAGAGGAAAGTTGGAGAAAAGAGGAAAGTGAGAAAGAGGGAGAAGAGGAGGAAGTGGGGAAGGGAGACAAGAAAGAAGTGAGGAAGAAGGAAAAGAGGAAATGGGGGACAAAGAGAAGAGGAGGAAGTGAGGAAGGTGGAGAATAGGAGAAGTAGGGAAGGGAGACGAGGAAGAAGTGGGGAAGAGGGAGGAAAGGAGCAAGTGGGGAAGACCAGGAGGAAGTTGGGAAGAGGAGGAGGAAGTGGGGAAGAGGGAGGAGATGGAAGTGGGGAAGAGGAAGAAGAGGAAATGGAGAAGGGAGACGAGGAAAAAGTGGAGAAGAGGGAGAGGAGGAGGAAGTCGGAGAAGAGGACGAAGTGGGGAGAGGGAGAAGAAGAAGAACTGGCGAAGGAAGAAGAAGAAGTGGGGAAGAGAGGAGTAAGAAAGAGGAGGAAGCTGGTAAGAAGGAGAATAGGAGGAAGTGAGGGAAGAGGGAGAAATGAGGGAAGCGGGGAGAATAGAGGGAAGTGGCAGAGGAAAGAGAAGAGGAGAAATGGGAGAGGAGAAGAAAGTAAAATGGGTAAAGTGGGAGAAATGGGAAATAAGAAGGAAGGGGGAAAGTGGGAGGATTTGGGGAGGGAGGCGAAGTATGGGAAGAAGGGAACTGAAGTTCTTAGCACTACCTCTCCTCATCTTTTTTTTTAAACCCCAGTATCCCAACCAGAGAAAAATTCTATTCTCCTTTTTTTCAAAATTATTTATCAATTATATCACGAGATTCGTGTATCTGAGTATACCAGAGGGTTGAAAAGATGTACACACACTTCAACACAATAAAAAGCATGAATGGTGAATGTATACATGCATGTTCAAATGAGTACAGGTCACTTTAGATTTCAACAACTACAGTAGGTGCTGATGTGGTTACAAGAGCGTCCAAACACTTAAACACTTCTGACTACGGCGAACTACTGATTAAGCAACGTTACCCAAAATTTCCAGTGGGGCTCATGTACACGCCCTTTCAGTTTCCCCCAGAAGTGCCGCCAGCGTAGCTGGTCTTCTGCGATAAGCAACATTCTTCTAGGGTCCACTACGGGCAGAAGTCCAGGAGTGTTATATCGGGGGGGGGGGGGCGAGAGGAACGGACTCAATCGCCCCTCTTCGTCCTGTCCATTTGTCCTGGCAAACTCTCATGGAGGTATGATCTCACGTCTCTGCGATAGTGTGGCGGTGCACCGTCTTGTAGGAAGTGAAATGGTTCATTCACACAAAGGGCATGAATGGCATTTAAAAAGTACGTTCAGAACAGAAGTAGGTAACCTTTTACCAGCGACAGCGCCTTCACACACACAGAAAAAAATGGTCCAATTAAACCTCTTGATGACAATCCACACCAAACACTGAGCCCATGTAAACAGACTGCCTCATCAACATAAACATGAGGATGTTTGGAGCCCAGTGCATATAGTTATGTCGATTAATTGTTCTTAAATTGAGCTTCCTCAGACCGGACCATATTCCCCACAAACTCCAAATCTTCATGTACTATGTTTTGAGACCACTCAGAAAAGCGGGATGAACACTTTCCATTTTGCGTTGTATGTTCTGCTAGCTCCTGTCTCGCTGTCTGGCAGACTTCTGTGGCGAGAGTGTGTAGACGTTCCAACACCATAAACGAGGCAGCAGAACTTATAGCCAGGTGAGGCCTACCGGATATTCCCCTTCTCACATCACACACGATAACTTGTCCTGTCCTTCCTCACTTACTGTTAGGTGTAGAGGTGAAGTCCAGTTGTTTCCCAATTGCTCGCCTGTTGGCTTCGTACATTGAGATGTTCCGGGACTCTGCTATACCATTGGACCCTCGTTTGCATGGGCGGCCCCTTCCTCTGTCTTTGTGTGGTCTGTAAAACATTGCTCTCTGTGGTACACGTTCTGTTGGTAGTCGTGATACATGACCGAACCATTTTATTCACGCGATATCATGAGTTTCGAACTTAACACAAATATCTGCAACTGTTAGGCGTGTTGATGAATCTGTTGCGAACTCTCAGTTCCATTGTCGTGCTTCGACAACGTTCTCAAATTTGCTCGAACTTTACTGTTGCCATTTTGTTTGTGGATCACATGACAAAAACTCGTTGTTTACGTCATCTGGAATACATCCTTTTTTTTTGGTTTACGTCATGTTCCACGACAACACTGTACTGTACTTTGCAACGTTAAATACTTTCAGCTTCTAAATAAGTCCATATATTTCTTTTGTTGCAGTGTGTGTACATCTTTTTGGATCCTTTGTATGTCAGGATGTTTAAAGTTAAAAGACATTAAGAACAATGTTTTCTGTGCTTTTTTTATGCCATATCAAATTTCCATTAGCTGGAGCCTACCTGTTTAGTTTGGAGAGCTTGAGATCAAATAACTTTGGTAGTCTGTATTTAACGTCTGAATAATTTAGCAGAAGACACTGACTTTAAAACAAACAGAAATTATGGCGAAAAGTCGCCTTTTAGCAAATGGTTCTTTCCCCCGTCGGAAAGAGTCTTGTTATAAGATCAAAATTGTGTTTTAGTGTCTGACAGAAAATGCATAGACTAGAACAGAAACTTCGTTTGAAGTTCAAACTTCGTTTCAGGAACTACTTCACCCGCGCGGATCAATTTCTTTTCATTGGTTAGTACTGATCTTTTATATTTATACATTACATACACTTATAAAATTCAACAGGAAAATTGTTTTTTTCCCGCTTAGTTGTGAGTAATTGTATACTTGTTTCCGTGTACGCTTACAAAAAAAAAAGAGGCTTGGAGAGGCAGTCATGAGGTTTACGGTTCTTATAGAACCTGTTAATAGGCAACGGTTAGACGGATTGATTGACAGACAAGAGAGAGAGAGAGAGAAAGATAAATACACAGACATACAGATGTGTAAATACGCAGAATAACCAGTAGTGCGACAAACTGATCAAAAGAGTCGGATACCAAATGCGATACTGAAAATATGTTGTGATGCACGTAAAAATGTCGTTTTTCTCTTGTGAAGATTCCGAGAATAGATCTGAAATATTTTCGAAGAAAGCAGCATTCAGAGCCAAGTTGCTATAGTGACCACGGAGCATGTTTTGACTTGGTCCGAGTTATGAGTCTACGCTTTTAGTGTTCCTTCCGTGCAGGGCACTCCTGCTGGTATATTTGTCAGCTGTCAGTTTTCCATTGCCACATTCGCATGCATCAGTGATCACTTTCATTTGATGGTTACATTTGTAATGCTTTTTTCTTCCAGGAAACACTGGCTGGTCTTTTGGTGTTTGTCGCCATCCCCCAACCTCTCTCTCCCCAGCCAAGACGAAGTTATTCACACCCGTTGTATCCCTTGGGGTTGTGGTCAGTTCATCCAACTAAAGGATGGACTCAGCTTCGCCCTTCTCATTCGTGACTGTCCCCATTCTAAAGCAAAGGAACTGCTATCTCTGTTTTTGTGAGATCCCTATTTCAGTTTTCTTTCTATTTGGGAGATCTTTTTTTTTTCCTGGCGCTGACATTCCTCTTCGCTTCAGAGAGCTGCATAAAAACGCATATGCCTCGCGTACTGATACCATCAGAAAAAGAAACTAAAGTTGATGAATGAAGTGTAAATGAAGAAATGGTTTAAGAAAAAGTGTAAAAGATAAAGAAAGAGAACCGGCTATGGTCACATTTATGACCCTCACAGAAAACAGTTGAAAATAAAACAGTAAATATCCATCTGTCTTGCTAAAGTGTTTAAACTTCACTTTAGAAAGTACAGCAGGCATACATATGCATAGAGACACTGATTATGTCCTTGCTTTTAATGGAGAGTTGCTTTAAAAACAAACAAAAAACTATAAAGTATACGATTCGAAAAAAAAAGAGAGAAAAAGATAGATAGTGAATGTATAAGTAGATAGAAAGCATGTTTGTGTGTGTGTGTGAAAGAGAGAGAGAGATGAAGAGAATAAGAGAAAGAAGGAGTTAATTTTGAGTAAATTGTACAAGAGCTTGTTCAGTAACGTTACATGCTGCTTGTGAAGCATCTATGAATCGTTGAATGTCCGTTCATTATAAGTGATAATAGGGCCTTCACTAAAAAAAAAGTTGATTTTGCTGCTGCTATTTGACATGGGTAATCACGTTATTTAACTTACAAGTTACTGTAGAGCATTACTTAGTTTACTACAGAACATCTGTGTTAAAAACCACGAAAGCTAAAATAATGGTCTTTGGGTGAATGCCTTCTTTCATTTCCCAGAAATAGAATATATATATATACAGTATATATCTGTGTGTAAGCGTGCAAGATCGCCCCGTGATCCTGCTGAATTTACTCCTGTGGTCCTCGATGTGTCACGTGGTCCCCCTGTGGTCCCCGAGAGGCCCACAAGAGATCCCCGAGAGGATCACAAGAGGTTCAGTGTATCGCGGGGCTTGGGCCTGAATTCTTGGTGGGTCGCAGAAGCGGGATTGCTTGACACCGTGGTTTTCATTGCACCAGTTTAATCTAGAGTTGGACTTTCTCACCGGAAAACCTCGACGTGGTTTGGATATCAGCATATACCTGCCGGGTGAGAGGTGGTTGTCCATCCAGTCCAGTGTTGGACTTTCTCACTGGAAAACCTCAGCGTGGTTAGGATACTCATACATCCCCGTCGGGTGAGAGGTGGTTGCCTATCTAGACTGCACTGGTCCAGTGTCTCCGACTTCAGCATTTTGTGGTCGTGGCCGCTACCCTTCCTAGTTGTGACCATGCCGGAGCTTTTGTCCAGGAGGACGAATCCTCGCCCCTAGTAACTTTCACCTCTGGGTTGAGCCGGTTTAGGCATATTATCCCAATATGGGCGTGTTTAGGTCGTGGCCGACCTCTAGAGCAGTGGTGCCGTGGCATGAGTAGTCATCAAGTTTCACACCTGGGTTAAACCGGTTTAGGCATATTTCACAGTATGGGTGTATATCGAACGTGGCAGAGGTGCTGTGGTATGAGTAGCTCTCGCCGCGAAACTACTAGACATACCGATTAAACTTCACTTTATCCTTTCCATCACCTTTTCACAGCGTTGCCGCACGGCAACCCTAATAGCTTTTTCGCATTTTCTTCATTGGCCAGGAGGAGTTTCACTCCACGCGCGGCATCTGAAGAATCTCGCCAGCAGTGTCTTAGCTTAACCCCTGGGTTAAGCCGATTTAGGCAATCTGCCCCAGTATGGGTGTATATAAGACGTGGCCGGCCTTTAGAGCAGAGGTGTCGTGATTTGAGCAGTCCTGACCTCGATACTATTGGTTACTTCACTTAATCCTTTCCTTCACCGTTTCCACGGCGACTCTGCGCGGCAACCCTAGTCGCATTTTTCTTCATTGGCCGGGAGGAGTTCCCCCACGCACAGCAGCTGAAGAATCTCGCCAGCAGCAGGTTTTCGATGAGCTACCAAATAAGACTCTCATCTACCCGAAACGTCTGGTTTCCAGGCGTCAGATATTCGCCTTCGCCCCTTCTCCTGTCAGTTTGAACAGTTCCGCCACGAGAAGGCCAGGAGCTTGACGTGGACTGTCAGAGGCTATTTGAGACGCACGCTTTGGAGACATTTAATTGGAGTGGATAGCATATCCCCACCCCACCTCCGGCTATAACAGTCCTTAGAACCAGGCATGTCTCAACCAATGTACGTTGGCAGTTCTGTCGCCCAGTCTCTGGACGTCACATTTATGTATGGATTCTCATTCAGGTTCAAAGTCTCTTGTACTCACATCAGCCTACAGCTCAGATAGCCCAAGTACATTTCAAACCTCGAACATGCAGCCAGGATTCGTATTAAATCACTTTTTAATGCAGTGAGGTAGTATCATCACAACATGTGTGCCTAAATAGGTCCGTCGGACGCTGGCATGCTGTTGAGCTTCAAACTCACAGACGATTCACAGACAGTCTAGGCTGTCTCTGAAATCACAAACCTGCTCACTAAACATAACTTGCCGCTGAGGCCGTTAATATATCTATGGCACGATTCTAGACGTTTTTTAAATTTTGACTGACATTCCTTTAGGGCCAACATTGGCTCACAGGGAGGAAATCATATCTTTCCATGTCTGACCACTCGCCGCCGCCCGCTGTAGGTCTTGGATGGACTTGAATCCCAAAGTTGTACTCTCTCTAGTGATGGTTCTACGTAGAGTCTCCCTTGGCCTGCCTTGCTTTCTTTTGCCCTTCGACGATCATATGAGGGCCTGGTGAGGGAGTCTGGATTCGTCCATTCTGAGAGCATGGGCGAGATAGGCCCATCGATGTCTTTTAATATATCTTGATAGGTAGACTTGGTTCGATCCCTGTCTTATTGACTCGTTCGATTTAGAGTCAGACCATCTGATGTCTACGGAGACATTTCTTCTCAAATGCATCAAGTCTTTGAGTAGACTGGTTGATTTTCAACTCTCACAACGTTAACACTGGGATCACACAGGAGTTGAAAATTGTAAGTTTCATGGTTTTACTGAGCGTATTTGACTTCCAGATAGTAGACAGTTTATTGAAAGTATTGGAACCCATTGCAATGTGGGACTTGATTTCTGGTGTTGTATCACCCGAGACTGATATTTTGCTTCCTAAATAGGTGAAATTGTGGACTTTTTCAAAAGCAAAACCGTTTATCAAGATCTCGTCAGGTCTATTTGTGAGATCAGTAATTTTTGTTTTTTGCTTATTAATTTGTAGGCCAAGTAATTTTGAGTAGGAGTGGAGGCGAGCCGTTTTCTCTTGGGTGTCTGCATGCGACGCGCTCAGTAGCGCTATGTCGTCCGCAAAGTCTAGGTCTTCAAGGGTTTTGCCCTCGGTCCATGCGATACCCAGATGGCTATCCCTTGTGCTGTTGTGCATGACCCAGTCGATCGCGACACCGAATAACATTGGTGAGAGGACACACCCCTGTCTCACACCTGGAAACCATTTGGAATTCCCAGAATTTATTTGTAAGCAGGCGCGTGAATTCGAGTAAAAGGCTTTTATGATGTTGATGTATTTAGGTTGGAAGTCATAGATACCCAGCATCTTCCAAAGCGAGGGGCGGTGTAGGCTATCAAGCGCTTTCTGAAAGTCAACCAAGTTGATAATAAGGTGGGATTGGAATTCCACCGACTCTAATAGATGTCAGCGTAAATATATGGTCGATACACGACCGATTTGGTCTGAAACCCGCTTGTTCTTCTCTAAACCTCGCGTCTAGCGCTTTCTTTACTCTCTCAAGTATCAGACTACAAACAAGTTTTCCTGGAACCGAGAGTAGGCTGATCCCGCGCCAGTTGTTACAGTCAATTAGATCACCTTTTTTTTTTTTTGTAATTTGAATACGATTCCCCCTTTCCATTGCTGTGGTACACTTTCTAGCAGTGGCAAATGTGAAATTCACCCGATTGTCTAACACAGGGCAGACTTTGCAAAGAGCTGAAAACAACAATCTTCGTGCTGGAAGAACCCGGCCGCTGTCATTAGCATTCATGGCGTCTTTCATTCGGGTTATCCGTTCTCCGCCGAAACTCACCCAGTTTCATACCCCCTACGTTCCTTTCGGTGTCCTCAACGAACTTACTCCTTTCACGGCAACTTTGTGACCCTGGCCATTCCTTCCCTTATTCTGTGACAGCTGCGTGGGGGGGGGGGGGGGGTGGGGGGGAAGGGACGTTGCATTTATAATTTCTACCCTTTCAGGGTTTTCCCCTGTACCTCTAAGTTCTTCCAACCGGTACAGTCTGGGTTTGGGCATTTCCGAAACCGCCTCTTCTTCCTCTGATTGCTTTCCCGCTTCTAAGTTCGGTACGGGTGTCCCCAACGTGAGATAAATCTCTTTTGTTACCTCTGGATTTTCATACGTACCCTAACTTTGATTACTTTCTCTGGATTGTCCCTTAACTTGATCACGAATGGGCCTCCTGTATCTTTCTGTAGTGTCTTAATTATGCATTCTTCTTTCGATCAAAGGTCTTTTGTCTTTGTTCTACTTACATTGTGGGTCCCTTTTCTCTCCTTTAACGGCGTGGCCCTGGGTAATTTATCTCTGACGTTTCTTGCTTCACTGAATTTTTGCATCTGTTGCCTGTTCGAGCATGGGGTTGTTTTATTCGTTCTACATGGCCCTTTATCTCTCCATCTATTGTTTATTTCTCTCTCTCTCTCTCTCGTTTCCCTCCCTTGCCAAAATAAAACCCAGTGGGAGACACGGTTCTCTCCTGAATAATAAATAAAATGGATAATATCGAGTGGTAACACTGGTGGCGCTATACACCACTATTACCTCAGTCAAATGTTCTGACCATTTCTGTCTGTGTTGTTCCGACAACGACCTGAGGAGATCGTGCAAGGTTCTGTTAAATCTCTCACTGTCCGTTTCCTTTGGGACTGTAGGGCGTCGTTCGACTCTTTTTAACTCCATATACTTTGAAAAGCTCGGTTATTACCGCCGATTAGAAGTTTCTCCCTTCTCTGTGTGTTGTATTTCTGGAATGTCTAGATACAGGAACCATCTCTCTACAAGTGCCCTAGCTACAGTTGGGGTTCTTTGGTCCCTGTAGGTATAGTCATGATATGTTTGCTAAATACATCCGTTATGACAAAGACGTTTTCGTATCCTTTGACATCCTTTTCCAACAGTGTGACATCTACTGTCACCACATAGAGGGGGGGGGGGGTCTAAATGGCTGTCTGATCTCTTACTTTTAGCCGTGGTGGTTTGCTCATACAACATCTCAGCCAACACTTGGAGAATTTGTTCACACCGCCCGTGATACCAGTCTTGTTTCTGAATATTATACAGTTGCGGCCCTGGTGACAGATCCCATGAGCCGTTTCTAATATTCTATGTATAATTTATCCATACTTGTTTAACATCTACGCTGTAAACACGAGGAATGCAAAAGATAAGCAGGAAATAACAAAGTTTGACTCTTTCAACATCGGAGCCCACCAGATTTCAGAAATGAGATATGCCTATGATACTGTCCTTCTATCAAAAAGCTCAGAAGGACTGCAACACTTGATTCTCTCCACAAAAAAGACAGATCAAAGCTTAGAACCTCTTTTGTTTACACCAACAAAACCAAAGTAATGATAACTGACAACTCATAACTACGAAGAGCTGGAAAATGTAAATAAATTTGAGTACCAGTGGCGATTGCAAAGTAGAAATCAAAAGAAGACTAGCTATTGCATCACAGAAACTAGCGCAGATTAAGAGCATGTGGTAAGGTACCAACAAGAAAACAAAGTTTTGTTTACTAAGAGCTTACATATTCCCAGTGGCAAGGTACGGATCGGAAACATGGACATTTAACAAATCATTAGAAGAGAAGAGAATAACATTTGAAATGAAATGTTATAAAGGGTACTTGGAATATCATAGATAGAAAGAAAATCAAAGAGATGCTAATGGAATTAGGTGTCGCAGAAAACTGTATCTTAAACACCATCAAAATTAGAAAGCTGAGATACTTAGGCCACATCAAGAGACACAAAAGCTTGGAGAGGTTGATAGTAGAAAGCTTAGTGTCTGGCAAAAGAGAAAAGAGGCGATCCCGCCGCTGATGGACTCCGAACATCACAGAAAATCTGATGTCATTGCGAGACACTGGTCAACTTGCGCAAGACCGCATTGCATTCAGGGTGGCAATGAGAGGGACATCTTTCTGGGAAGGGCAATTCACACGAAGAAGACATTCCTTCTGAGGCTATTATTTGATGTATCTACTCACCTTAGACTCCCTTGATTACTCTATCCAACAGACTCTGAATTACTCTCAGTTTACTTTCCAGGCTATAAACTTCCTAGTCGCCATGCTCAGGGTGGGTCTGCTTCCATTTTAGTTCCATCTCATTGGCTTTCGTCTTTGTCACTCTCCTAGCTGAGGCAGTCTAATTTGTCCAGTATCGTGTTTTCACTGTCAAATGTTGTTTAAGTTCCGCCATTTTGCTTTTGATGGATCCTACTTCAGCAGTATTGCTCCGAGGTCTCGACAGACCATGACTACAGTGGACCATGCCCCCCCCCCCCCCCCCCCCCCCCGTGTCACTCTCCGTCCACATCGGGACTAAATCCTGAAATTCCACAAATGACACTTCAGGATTCCGAGGGATCCTTTCCCTGACCATTTTTCTTGTTAACTCCTGTAAATAGGGCCTCAAAATGATGGCTTAACATCGAGGTATGAGACGATGGTAGCCCCTCTTTTGCCTGCGCTGCACTCACTAATTTGTTTACGGCATGGATCCTACGAGTATAGTTCCTGACAGACTCACTGTTGTCCTGTCTCGGGGCATAAAATTCCGCTGTGACTTCCTGTAAAAATCGCCCCTCCTCATACAAGTGCAGGATTGCCTCAAGAACATATTCGGGGTCTTCACCTAATCCCTGTATTCTGAGTTCTCGTCCCATATCTGGTGTGAGATGATCCATCACGACCTCTATCTTCTCTAGTATAACAGTCTGCTCTCCAGTTGACTCATACTTCTCTTAGGAATTCTTCTTCAGAGGGGCCAGTGGGGGTACCGAAACATTTAATTGTCCTATTTCCCGCTACCACGATATATCTAATTCCGTGCGCCATCTGTTGCCCTTCTTCCCTTACTGGCCGCTTTTCCCATGATTTCTCCTCAAACACTCTGCCCAAGCTGCCCTACTTGCAACAATGGTCACGTTCTTTCACACTTGAATACTCACTGACACATTTAATTAATTAACTTAATTTGTTCAATATTTAACTAATGCCAGGCACGTTCAAATTGTTTGGAAAAATAACGCAGTCAATTTTGATTTGGAAGGTTTACGATCCAGCATTGGCCTGTATGAATGACTGTCTTCGGGTTCTAAAACGTTGATCGGATTAGTGCCACTAACACTGTTATTCATAAAAATACTGTCCTTTCGTCACGGTCGCTTGCTGAGGCGGTCACCAGTGTTCAGTGGTATTAATCAGTGCTGTTTTTCGACCACAAAAACTGCCCCTCAGAAACTGCCCCTCGTATCTCTGACTTGACAATTAGTAGGATCACACGAAATTCTGCTGCGCCTTTGTCGTATCCTGCTCGTGGCAACAAATCTGAAGGTAGCGGTTACTGGGTGGGAAGTTTTACTCCCTGGATGTGACAAGAGGTCAGTAGAAGAGTCAGTCCTCGGGGGACAGTCTGTTGGTATTAGCACCCCACCTCACACCCACCCCTGAAGACTGACCTATGACCGATCACATTCAGCTGATAACTCGTAACAAGTCAGAAGAATATAGTTCATCAGTCATGCCTCAGACAATGTACGTTGGCAGTAATGTCGCCCAGTCTCTGGATGTCAAAATGTATAAACTAGGAAAAAAGTAGGAACATCTTTATTAATCGCCGAGCACACAATTGTGACGTTTCGGTTTGCACCTTAACCATACAAAAACACACGGGACAAAGAAATAGAGAGAGAGAGAGAGAGAGAGAGAGAGAGAGGATAAAATATAAATTCACTTAAATGCTGTGTAAAAGTAGGAAAGGGAAAAATGGAATAAAATAAATAAATGGAGCACTTAGCCGTTACTTGTAAGAATCTGTGACTTGTAATAGGCTGTGTTCAGAAGTGTGTATGGTGGAGCTTAGGGAATGTTTAAATGGAGACTTTTGATGTGTGATAGAGACATCGGAAAGGGGAAAGAGTGATACCGTGGTAATCTAGCCAAGAGAAGGTGGGATAGGTGATTGTAGCTGGGGTAGAGGGGTTGTAATCTGATGCTGTGAGGACGTTCTGAACTATGTGTTACAAGTGAGAAGTGGAGCTTGGTGCAGAGGGAATATGATTGTAGAAGAATGGAATTTTAAGTGTAGCTGAATTGTGAGTTCAAACCATGTGGTTCCAGATTCCAATATTCCTGAATGTAACGGTTCTCAAGCGCTATGCGATTTCTGTCGTCAGCGTGATATTGTTTGATGGCTGTTACCAGAAAATCAGATTTGCCTCTGTGTTTGGGGCTACTGCAATGATTAGGGACTGGTTTCGAAGCATGCTGTGTGATATTAAATAGATGTTCCTGCATGCAGTGACCTAATCTGAGACAGTTTCACCAATATAAGTCATCCTGCATCTTCTGCATACAATGGAGAGTGATGATAGTTTTGGAAAGGTGATCGTTTTCGTCTCCCAGACAACAGGGCAGGTAACACAGCGAGGGCGGTTACATTTTCTGGTGCCAACACATGCAAGATTCCGCTTCAGGTGGCTATGGACGAGGATGTCCTTAAGATTTGGTTCTCGTTTGTCTGCTAGTAGGGGTAGATCAGAGAAGATGTCGCGAGTATAGGGGTCGAGTTGGATTAGTAGCAGATGGCGATTAAAGAAGTTTCTTAATCACCTGACCATGTGGGTGAAAAGGAGTACTAATTTAGCTCTCTAGGGTGAGGTTACAGGTTGGTTTTTTTTTTCTGAGTGCTTCTTCGCGGCTTACTTTCTGAATACGGTTAAAAGCTTTCCGAAAAACATATTCTGCACAGCGGCAATTACGAAAAAATCTAATAATTTGTTGGACTGATCCATTACATCTGAGTTATCCTGACATAGGCGGCGAAGACGGAGGAGTTGAAGACGGAGGATGGCGTTCTTACAGGATGAGAGAAAGTGTAAAGTAAATACGTGTGGCTGTCGGTGGGCTTGTAAAATACAGAGGCGACAAGACTGTCTGTGCCAATAAATATTTTGATGTCTAAAAGGTTGACAGAGTTGATAGAAATTTCATGATGTTCTCATTAAGTGAGTTAGCGAATTCAATAAAATTTTCTAGCTCGTCCTTTGACATACTGGTGATTCTAATGCCATCATCGATGTACCTTTTATAGAATTCTGGGAGTCTGCCAGTGTAGGTTTCCCATAATTTGACTTCCAGAAAACCCATAAATAAACATGCATACCTGGGACCCACTTTCGTTCTCATGGCGACATCACTGATTTGGTCAAAATCACTCCACTCCACTCCATTCTCACTTGTAACACTTAGTTCAGAACCTCCCCCCCCCTTTCCACAGCATCAGATTACAACCCCTCTACCCCAACTACAATCATCCTATCCTAACTTCTCCAGCATATATTACCATTGTATCACTCTCTCGCCTTTCCGAGGTTCCCCTCACCTCTTTACGACCCACATATCACACATCACAAGTCTCCATTTAAATATTCTCTACACTCTACCATGTGCACTTCTGAGCACAGCCTCTTACAAGTCACAGTTTCTTACAAGTCACAGCTGGGTGTTCCATTTATTTGATTTTATTCTAAGTTTTTTCCATTCCTAATTTTACACAGCATTCATATGAATTTATATTTGATCTTCTCTCTCTCTGTTTCGTTGTCCTGTATGTTTTTGTATGATTAAGGTTCACATTTAAACGTCACAACTGTGTGCTCGTTAAGTATTTTAAAAAAATGCTGTTTCTACTTTTTTTCTAATTTATACATTTTGTTATCACAGCTTTACACCCAGTGCCTTCGTGTACAGTTATGTACTTAGTTTTATATACTTATATGTTCATTATTCGAGTCTCTGGATGTCACGTGGTTGAATGTCTTGCACTCGCATCAGGCTACAGCTCAGAAAACCCAAATACTTCTCAAACCTCGAACATGCAGCCAGGATTTCATCTTAATTCGGTTTAATGCTGTCAGGTGGCATCTCCACAACATGGATGGTTAAATACGTCAGGCGAGCGCTGACATGTTGTCCGGCAATATTTCTCAACACCCCCCCCCCCCCCAACCTGAAAAGTAGCTCAATAATAAATGCAGCGAACAACGTAATTTGTACCCTCCGTACTCAGTGTTTTTTTATCTTCAGTAAATATTAAAATGTGTTTAATCATCACAACATTACAAGGTTTATCAACTTTTTCAGATGGGTGTTTCGGAATAAAGCTGTTCGGAGGAAAGGAATATGATAAAACTGAATGGTCTCCTTCAGAAAAGAGTTTGTATAAACAGACACTCACTGCTAAAAAAAAGGTTAACAATACAAAGAGACGAAAACTGTTTTACTCGATAATAGATTTTTATATTAAGTATTTTCGACCGAAATGGCCATTAAACTTAATGGCAGAAGTTAACAAGAAGCGCTTTGACTATTTTTGGTTATTTTGTATGTGTTCTATTTTTGTAAGTTTTATTTTTCCAGCAAACAATAATTTATTGCCTTTTTTTATCCTCTTTTCCTAATTTACTTGCGTCAGAATTGTTTATTTATCCAGAAATAAGCAATCCGCACCAAAACTAGGTTGAGGTTCCAAGATAAACTACTGCTACATTCGGGGGTCCTCCACGACGACATCTTGCATCCTTCCCGCGTCGTTAAACATCACATAGGTTTCATGGTAGTTCACCAAGAGTTTTCGGCGAGTTTTTCATCAAGGGTATTTATGCCTCCTAACTTGGCCTCTCTTAACAATACCCTCTTTAGAGCTTCACGTAGTCGATCTGTTTTTCTTCGGCATGTTGTGTTCCACTTGATAGCTTGTTTTGGGATTCTCTGATTGTTTCAGAAACTCGTAAAACATTAGAGAAATAATATTTGTTTTAAAGTCGCCCTAATATGAATTTAAGCATTACACGACAATGCTCGGTATGAAGGAATATTAATCAAATTTCTTTTCCATTCTTTGCAAAGTATTAAGGTGTGGGGTGGCAAACATGTGGGAAATTGTGCGTGAGTGAGGACAAGATAATCAAGGCTGGTGAGTAAGAGTTGGCAAGGGCCCTGTCTCACTTCACTGTGCTGCTGCTAATATATTTCACCTCGTTGTGCTGCTGCTAATATATTTCAACTCGTTGTGGTGCTGTTAATATGTCTCACCTCATTGTGCTGCTGCTAATATCTCACCTCATTGTGCTGCTGCTAATATCTCACCTCATTGTGCTGCTGCTAATATCTCACCTCATTGTGCTGCTGCTAATATCTCACTTCATTGTGGTGCTGCTAATATATCTCATCTCGTTGTGGTGCTACTAATATGTTTCACCTCGTTGTGGTGCTGCTAATATCTCACCTCATTGTGCTGCTGCTAATATCTCACCTCATTGTGCTGCTGCTAATATCTCACCTCATTGTGGTGCTGCTAATATCTCACTTCAATGTGGTAATGCTAATATGTCTCACTTCACTGTGGTGCTGCTAATATATCTCACCTCATTGTGGTGCTGATAATATATCTCACACCGTTGTGGTGCTTCTAATATATCTTTCACATCATTGTGGTGCTGATAATATTTCTCACCTCATAGTGGTGCTGATAATATGCCTCACCTCATTGTGGTGTTGCTAATATGTCTCATCTCATTGTAGTGCTGCTAGTATGTTTCACCTCATTGTGGTTTTGCTCTGGTTAAAGAGGTGAGCCTCACCTTAGTTTCCATGGTGACAGAGTGTACCAAAGATTGTATTGCTTTGGACGCATTCAGAATCCTCGAGTCCACGTTCGCCACCCACATAAGGCCTGTTCCCCAACAGGGTCACGGTGAAGCCTGCAGAGATTCCGTGACCGTCAGAATAAGAGAAGAAGAAGAAGACATAAATGCGGACAGCATGTCACATATTGTTTGTTAAACTGCTCTTGTTGCAGACTGGAATGCTATAAGTCCAAGCTGTTTCTTGTTTGCCCAGTGTATGTAGCGGCGATGATATACGCTATGTTGCCATAGCTTGTTCCATGCTTTGAAACGTGCCAAACTGGAGAGGATAGCATTCTCTGCTGAGCTCAGTAAGGGCCGTTACAGATGGCAATATGCTTTTTTTTTCAGTGGATAGTTGCTTTGATAAGTCAACTCCAGTTCCATCGAAGATCTGAAATATACATGAAAGTGTAAATCTGTCACTAATGTTTCATTCATTCTTCTCATCCAAACACTGGTGCACGCTTGGATTTTTTTTTTAATGAAATCGCTGTACCTTGTTTGAAACTGCAAAACGATTACCATTAGCCTAGTAAGATTGTTTTATTCCCTAACTCTAGAAGTTGAAGGAATCGCTGTTGTCTTGCCATTTTTCCCCCGTAAATGCAAGGAGTTCACACGCAACGGTGTATAGTAATTGGTTTCAGTGGCAGTATGTGCCAATTAAAATAGAATGATATATTATGATATGTGCCAAGACACGGCACTAATTAACGTACTTTGCCAATTGTGTAAAGCCGCCACCCAAGTGATAAACTGTACTACTTTTTCTTACTCTATCTACTGATTGCATCTGATGAATTTTAATGTGTAATTGAGAACGAACACATCTCAGCAGTTTGAGAACCACTAACACTCAAATTGATAATAGCAATTACACATATTTATTATGGGGAAAATTAGTGGTGAATAAGTGAGGATGTAGCAATATGTTGAGTAAACAGATGAATAATCCAACTCCTCTCCCGACGAGAACTAGTTCACCATGTAGGGAAGGAGTTGGCAACAATTATTCTCAGCTAGGAAATACAGGCATTCAAAATGATGTAATAAGAGCCAACTTACTAACTCATTTAAATTCCATGGATCCTTACATACAACTTCACATCACCAACAATATCGGACTTAAAAGTCCTCAAAAATCTCAATTGAACTAATTCACATTTCTTCAGTTACAAACTATTTCTAAGAACTCGTATCTGCATAAAAAATTTACACATTGGATCCATGAGGAAAAAAAAAACAAACTAACAGTTCACATCCTAGCATCCTAACTAAAACATCCTTCTTAGTCAAACTCTACATAATGAATTTACATTCATAATGAATCTCAAGCTACTAATCAATCTAATCCGTATCCTCATAATAATAATCCTACGTAAGAAATGTGGTTTATTAGAAGAATGTTGCGAATCCTCTGGACAGCAAAAATAACTAATGAAGAATGTATGAGAAGAGCTGGAGAGACAAAAAACCTTGTCAAAAAGATAAGAGAGAGACAATGTACTTTCATAGGACATGCAATGAGAAGAGGGGGCATTGAAAATATTATAACAACAGGAAAAATAGAAGGAAGAAAATCAAGAGGAAGACCAAGAGAAATGATACTGGACAGTCTGACGGGATGGTGTGAGAGGAGATCACCAACTGAGCTGATGGCCTGCATGAAGGATCGGATACTCTGGAGAAGCATAATAGCCAACGCCAGTCGGCACGGCACATGATGATGATGATGATGATGTAAGAGTTTGGTCCTTAAATATGAACTACAATTCCTATTCCTAAATCTTCCCGAAGATTCCACCTCGTGGAAGATAAAAATCGTGATTAACGCATTTCTTACTCCATACATAAAGTACCTGTTTATGACCTTGGACATTAAACTAAAAACAACAATCTTATTTTTAAGCTTTTCTGTAATTAAAAATAATGACTTAAACAAACGTGTCCTAATTAACTTTAGTTAAGTGTAAGAAATTCCGTGCCTGGGCGTGACAAGAAATGGCCTTCAGCGTGTCAGACCTGACCTTTAGCTGACCTGTACTTAAAAAAAAATAACTAAGGGCGCTAACCACTATGTCAGTCTACCAATCTACCAAATAAATCCCTGGCTAACTCCTCCTATAACGTTAAATACAAGAACAGAATTCCAGAATTAAGAAATTCCAGAAATAAGGAGTTTTGTTACATGTGTTTGGAACGCTGTTGACGTCTGAGACAGAAATTATGTTGTCACATTCTCCAGTGTCCCCAGTTTTAGAAATGTGCCTCGCAGATTACATATAATCATGAACGACATGACATTTAGATTCTGAAACAGACCTATCACTCTTTCACGCAATTTAATTTACTAAACCAGTGGTTCCAAAACTTCCCAGGTAGCCAGTCTCTAAAATGAATGATATTTGCGGCGGGTCTCCCTCCCCTCGCCCCCAACTTGTACAGCTGTCTTCACGCATTTCTTGTATGCTACATAATTCAGATTACTATGTGTACCCTCATTTTAACTTTCACGGATCTCCAGGAGTCTGGGGTGGGGGTGATGGGTCACAGTTTGAGAATAACTGTACTAAACGAAAGACCATATGTGACTTCTCAAGCTGAGATTGCCAGTACAATTTGCAGCGCCATTCCTAAGTTTGATAATACATCAGACCCGTCAGTAAACACAAATGAAACTACCCTAGGAAGCAATTTGTGGACATGGAATCAGTTCATGATTGTTGTAATATCCTCGTATACAGTATGCCTCCGAAAACACAACATTGCTAACACTTGTCACTCTTACGTATAATAGTGTTAATAACACCTCTCATGGATCTAGTTAGTATTTCATAGCTTCAGAAGACTGAAAACATTTAGAAATAATCTGAATTTTTAGTCAGTGAAATTCTGACGTTTTTCTTCAATATTTTCTATCTTGAAAAATAAAATTGTCAGTGTTTGTAAAGAATCTGTGCACCTGTATGAATTTTGAAGTATTCTGAAACGTGCTGACATTTCTTACAGCGGTCTGTTAGTTGTCTGTACCATTGTTATTTGTGCCGTCTCCTCTTGAAAGTTTGAGGTAGATCTTCAGCTTGCTCTGTCCCTCTCTGTCACCGAGTCAAGCTGGTTCCTGCCCGTCTGATGAAGTTGTCAACCTATCTGATCTCATCTATATAGCTCCCGCCTTTTACTTTTTTCCTTTCATATTTTCCCTCATACACGGTCTTGATTATACTAGCAGCATATAAAACTCTAAATATGGACAATGTTTAAATTGTCTGACCGCTGTGTTTTATTCTCTTTTCAGTTTCAGTTGACGTATTACTACGTTGCTTGTGTTTCTTTTCTTTCCCTACCATACAGGTACACCTTAATCTTCTGTATATCAATATTTCAGTGAACTTAGTCTTCGGTCACCATCGCCTCCTTTATGAGGTTTTAATATCCAAGCTTCTACGCTAGTTATGAATGTAGAGAATACATGGGAATGGGGAACTTCTATCTTCAGTTTCTGCATGATCTACGAGTATTATGGGATAGAGATCATTTCCATTCTGTTGAAACGCGTTTAATCAGTCCATCTGTTATTCATTTAAGTGTCACATTCTCCGACGTCAGTTTCCACGTGTTCCAAATAAATGAATGCGTTTTTTAAAAATATATTCTAGTGTTCGTTCACCTCATAATACAGATAATCCCGCTGTCTGCCTAAGTTCAGTTTCCAGTCTCACTTCACCAGACCTGAAGTGTAACTATTTATAAGTCCTACAGCTCTGATAACCAGATTTTCACATCCAGAACTGCTCTTTTCAAACACAGACGAATTCTTCTCAGCCCTTTTCCAGAGACATATAGAGAAGAGTTAAACAAAGTGTTTGGTACATTTTGTATGTTGCAGTTTGTATGATATGATATGATATAGTTTGTATGGTGTAGTTTTTATGATGTAGTTTTACAAACTGCACCATAACTTCGGCCTAACTCTGCTCTACTAGTACCAGTTTACAGCAGCCACTGTCAGAGTTACCTTTCTCAGGTACTCGAACGTCGTGTGCATCTGTTGTGATGTTTTATGTGTGAATGCTTTCTTAAACGGTTTTGTATGTGATCAGTTTCTCCAAATAATGTCAGAAAATAAGCAAGCAGCTGTACGGTTTGCTTATTGTGCCATGTGCCTAGTTTATATTTCCACGCAGCCTTTCAAAGCAGCTCTGTCAGTTATATAAAGAAAGCAAAGTCTCACCGCACATATTCTCCCCCCTCCCCCCATGTGGATAATTTATTTACAGTCGCTTATGAGGAAGCAACGAGGTCTGAGAGATTAACATTGTACTTCCTTAGCTGGCTCCATCTCTCCTTTTACCGCGGCCGCCCATATCGTAAATTCTCTCTTCTCTAACCCCCCCCCCTCCTTCCCCCTCCCCCACTCTCCTTTCAGGAATTCATACGTGCTCATGCGAAAGTACATCAAATAAAGATCGTTTGGTATACTGGCCCTAGAAGACCAGTCCTTGAGGCCAATGCCCGAGATAAATTTCATTAGGACAGTTTAACCTGAAATTACCCGATTTCCCCGATTCTGTGCTGAGTCTATTTCTTTTTTTTTCTTTTTGATATACTGTATCTGTCGTAATTTAGTGAAACAAAAATCTATGGTTTTAGCGAGTAGAAATATATCTAAGAGAAGAACTCGGATACAAATTTCTCAGAGAGAACACAAACATTCTACAAATAATAAAGAAACAAAAAGAAGCAGTTGAGAGAAAGTGGTGGTGTAGGCAGTTGTTAGTGCTAGATTGAATGTTATTGTTAAAATATATTTTGAAAGACGAGATTGGCCGAGTAATAAATGGAACTTGAAGCGGTGAGTTGTAATGCAGTTTCTGCCGCCTTCCGGTAGACTCAGCTATTGAAAGTAGGGGGAAAAGTCGGCTCTAAAAAAAAAAGAAACGGAAAGAAAGACTATCTTACTGTAGGACTATGTCTCCTGGAGTACACAGCATACATGCCTCTGTAAAGGTGAAAAGGAATGGGATATTGTATGAAACTCAGTTCCATGAACGTGAAAGTCGACAGAAACAGTTTGAGAACTAAATAAAAAGCAAAATGTTTATATTTGTTGGCCGCCTACAAGCTGTATACGATAGCTTCAATATCTGCGCCTGTTGTTTGTTCTTTTATCTTTATCCCCATTTGTTCTCGTTAGGAGACAATTCTTGCTTATGTAAACATCAGAAAATCGAAAATGAGGTCGGTGAGAAAGGACAGAGTACTGCGGCTTCTGTTCCAAGTTCAATGTTCGCTTGTCCTTTAGTTTGTGTTTTTTTTTTTGTATTAACTTCTGTTTGTGCATGCATTCGTCTTTTTTTTTCCTAATCAGACAATTATGCTTTGTCAAAACTTTCCCGCTGACTACGGTGATGAGACAGAAATTATTAGTCGCATTATCCACTAAAACAGAAATGTGCTTCATAGATTACATGTAGTCATAAAAGACAGGACATCTAGGTTCTGAAATATAGACTGGAAAACAGAAATTGGGTCAATTCATTCATTCATTAGCATGTCCCTTGCGGAACTTTGCTTCCCTAACTGTACTCTTGTAGGCCTCTCGGTTGTGAGCAAGATGGCCTGCTGCTGATGCATTCATTTGCAGATCATCAACAATATCTTGCAGCCATCTTCGTCTTGGTCTTCCTCTCTTTCTTTTTCCCATTATGTACCCTTCCAAGACGGTCTTCTCTAGATTATCATGACGTTTAATGTGTCCAAAATATTTAAGTTTTCTCTCTTTAATCCTCTTTACTAGCCAGCCTTCTTCAGTATTAAGTTCTTGTAGTATGGATATATTTATTCTTTTTTGTGTCCATGATATTTGAAGAACTCTTCTGTAGCATTTATATTCAAAGACATTTATGTGTTTCTCAGCTGTTTTGTTAAGTGTCCAGGTCTCTCTCTTTTGGGCCAACCGAAGCTTTTAATACCACCAAATCAGTTTAGCTGTAAACTTTAGCATCGGGTTGTTTCTCTCAGGTTAGCCTGAGGGGCTGTTTCCTTAAATCAAGTATGGATGAAGATATATAATATGGTTGTTAAAGGCAGCAAGACTATATAACACAAGTTAAAAAAAGAATGAAATGTAAGCGGTAAAAAGTTACCAGTAATTATACAAGGTAATACGCACTTCGAGGCAAGAACTGAATTTGTCGAAACGTAACATTTCTTGCCATTGATTGCATTTTATTTTCTCATCTGATCTTCCCGGCTTTTGTAAAATAGCAGTTTCTATATCTCAAGCTAAATGTCTATGCTAAGAATTTTGTACAGACTTTTCTAAAAATGTGTTATATATGAGTTGGAACATCCCGCATGTCTAAGCTAAGTAGAGGACCTAGTTACACTTTTCAACATCGACTAATGACACAAGTTCTCTAACTGGAGATTCTGCTCTTCTTCTAGAAGTCCAGCTTTGAGGAATATGGAATTCATAAATTCAACACAGGTTAAGGTGAGAAGTTCAGTAATAAATGTAGTCAACACAGTAGTTATTTGTACCATCAGTAACCCCCTCCCCCCCTCTCTCTCTATCCTGTTCTTCTAGTACTACTTGTAGTAAGGGATTTCCGCTTGTCGGTCCTTTGCTGTCTTCCTGACTGTCTCCTACATCAGTCCCTTGTCTACCAGCATTTTATCTGTTGTACGTCTCAAGGTCTATTTGGGTCGCCCTATGTTTCTGTAAAGTCTACTTCCAAGCTGTTTGTAGCAAGGCTCTGTATTCTAACAATGTTAATTTCTGTAAATGGCTTTTCCTCGGCGTGAAATTTTCAGAACATACTTTTTCCTTACGTTTTCTGTCTAAAGTGTATCTCAGTTTTGTTGACAAGAATAACTTGGATTCTTCTTCTTCTTCTTCTTCGTTCGCTTCTACCACCAAAACCGCACTGTGATCCTACTGAATTTATGCCTGTGGTCCTCGTTAGGTCCCGTAGTCTCCTGTGTGGTTCCCAAAAGGACCACACGAGCTCCATGAGAGGACCACAAGGGGTTCAGAGTATCACAGGGCTTTAGCCTGTATTCTTGGTGGGTCTCAGAAGCGGGATTGCGTGACACCGTGGTTTTCAATGCACCAGTTTAGTCTAGGGTTGGACTTTCTCACCGGAAGACCTCGACTTGGATTAAAATACGATGTCGTATATCCTCTCATGGAAGTATATATGACTCATAGAAGAGTCATTAAACATGAAGTCTTATCTCAGCATAAAGACTGGCAGTTATTAGAAATATGCCATAAAACTATTATTTCCGTGTAGTTATTTTTTCACATATCGAAAACCATAAAACCTTTCTTCAAACGTAACCCGTTGAAATTTCCCATATCAGTATGGTACGACGTACTCGCACTAGCTGTCCAGATTACTGGACCTATTAAGCTTTTTCATGATGCCAGTATACTTTCACATGCACCTATCTCATCTGCTCATACCAAGGCAAATCCAGACGATCCTCAAAACGTACTGGCATTGCGCAGAACTAAAATAACGGTACGGCGATGCTCCAGCATGGAATACTTGAAGCCGAGCGTTCACCGACGTCAGAAGACCAATCATAAACTTTCCACTTCCGACTTCCCCTATCCACACTATTTTTGTCCACGTCAGCCGAGGTTCCCTGTAGCCGCGACGTCATCGATACTAACCTTCAGTTTCTCTGCCACTTTCTCTCTCGCTCTCGTTTCTAGCCTCCCTTAGTGTCGAGTGACGCAAACATCCCTTGTGTCTCAAACCGACTCAGTGACGCGCGTTAGGATCACTTCAATATGTCCCCCCCCCCCCCCCACTTCCAAACCGCTTTTTTTTATTTGAGAAAGGAAAAAAAAAAGGCGGGGGGTGGGTGCGATATTTTAAGACCTGCATTTGAAAGTTTATGAATTTAAAAATAAACAGGATATTGAAAATCGCTTACAATTCAGACTACCGGAGGAAAATCATTCAGGTGGTTCACCCACTGAACAGCTTTCGTCTCTAAATTTTTTTCTCGTTGACTTCCCGGAAACGCCTACATACTTCAACTTGTAGAAAGAAAGAAAAGAAAAAAAAACAGTTGAAAAAAAGGCAAAAGTTTACAACTTTCTCAGGTTTGTGGCTTTTGTGGCGTCAGGGAAAAAAAACCACGATCTTGTAAGACGACCATAGAACTCCAGCGAAACACGCGCCAAAACACATGCAAGAATTCTGTCTGACCAATCTAGAAACTTGCTATGCGTTGAATACACTCTATCAAGCACTTCTACAGTCATCATCATCATCATCATCTTCATGGACTGTCACGCTTCTGAAGTTAAAGCTTTCCTTGCCGCCTCTAATTACTTCTGTTGTCCATTGTTCATCTTGCCGCTGGGTCAGTGAGATTTCTGTCAAGTTTTTATTGACTTCCTTTTACTGCTAATCACCGCACAGACTTTCTGGTGAAATTTTTTGTTTTCTCTTTACGATGTTCACTGTTCTCAGGTCTTCCGCAGCTGTTGCATCTGAATAATTGTCACAACTCAAGCATGCTGTGTTGTAGACTGTGATGCTGCAATAATTATAATCATTTCCTTAGCGTTCTTGGCAAATTGTCTCTCGCCTGAAGTAAGACACCCAGCGAAACTAACACTAGAGATTTTTAATAATATTGGTAACTGGGACAGTTCATTCTTCGCTTATACAAACACCTCATTCTTCAAACAACGGTACGATATTTTAGCGAAAGGTATGTTCTACGCTTATTTCAACTATTCCACACTATCATTTTCGACTTAGATCAGAAATTTTCTAGATTTGGGGAGGGGGTGTCACACAAAGAAAGCGTTCCTGTGAAATCGATTACACTTAGGAGAATCAGCCTGAGGCTTAAAATCGATTATGGTCGAAATGATAACACAGAATCGATGACACGGAAGCCCGAGCCAAAAGGAAATCGTGGCTGCTGTGTTCGGTTCAAAGTATTTTTAACAGAGATTTTTTTTTAAACGCATATGCTGGGATAGTTTCGCAATAACATCTTCAGAAATGATTATGTATTTGTGAACCGGGAAATCGTGGGAAAAGGTAGTTTCAAATACAGCTTGTTACTAATAACATAAATCTGGTAAGAATAAGAGTAATGCAAAACTGCGGTCTAGTTAAACTAGAACGTATTACAGGGTGATTCAAAAGTATTGTCAGAGTTTCCGTGACCTATAATTTTCAAAATGGAACCAACAAAATAAAATAGCTTACGGAATGTGAATGTGCAACCTAATATATATATATAATACCTATAGAATCAATATTGCACAACTTCAACATGCGAGCCTGTGATGGTACATAAGACGTCCAAGCAGTATTCACTTTCTCTTCAAGCGTTCTCCCGCATTTCCGGTGTAACTGTTTCGACCGCAGCAGCAATTCTTAGCTTCAGTTCATCGAGGCAAGTCACGGGAGTCTTGTAAACAATTTCCTTAACATATCCCCTCAAAAAAGAAATCAGGCTAATATCGCAGGAGGGCGAAGGCCACAGAACTTTTCCATAGCCCCCAACTCAGCGCCCAACCCAGCGCCCAGATCAGCGCCCAACTCAGCGCCCAGAAAACTGCCTCTGAAGAAATTCTCCCACAGTAGGAGTCCAATGTTGAGGTGAACCATTTTGCTGTTACACCACGCTGCTGGCGAGATTCTTCAGCTACCGTGCGTGGAGTGGGCTCCTCCCGGCCAATGAAGAAAGGTGCAAATGGAGTTTCCGAGCGGCACCACTGTGGAAAAGGTGAAAGAAAGGAATAAGCGAAGTAAACAGTAGTCATATCACGGCACCTCTGGTCGGTCTGGGGGTCAGCCACGTCCTAAGTGTACTCATATCGGGCGAAATGCCTGAACCGTCTTAACCCAGAGGTTAAGACACTGCTGGCTAGATTCTTCGGTTGCTGCACGTGGAGTGAAGCTCCTCCCGGCCAAGGAAAAAATGCAGTAAAGGAATCAGGGTTGCTGTGTGGCGCCGATGTAAAAAGGTGATGGAAAGAATAAAGTGACGCTCAATCGATATGTCCAGTAGTATCGCGGCGAGACCTACCCTTACCACGGCGCCTCTGCTCTAGAGGTCAGCCACGCCCGAAATATACCCATGCTGGTGAAATATGCCTAAATCGGCTTACACCAGGGGTGAAACTTGATGGCTACGCATGTCACGGTACCTCTGCTCTAGAGGTCAGTCATGTCCTAAAGGGATAATATGCCTAAACCGGCTCAACCCAGGGGTGGAAGTCACTAGTGGCGAGGATTCGTCCTCCTGGACAAAAGCTCCATCCTGGTCACAACTAGGAAGGGTAGCGGCCACGACCACAAAATGCTAAAGTCGGAGACACTGGACCAGGGCAGTCTAGACAGGCAATCACCTCTCACCCGGCGGGGATGTATGCATATCCTAATCACGCTGAGGTTTTCCGGTGAGATAGTCCAACTCTAGATCAAACTGGTGCAGCGAAAACCACGGTGTCAGGCAATCCCGCTTCTGAGACCCACCAAGAATACAGGCTCAAGCCGTGCGATACTCTGAACCTCTTGTGGTCCTCTCGGGGACCTCATGTGGTCCTTTTGGGGACCACTCGGGGGACCACGGGACCTACAGAGGACCACAGGGGTAAATTGGTCTTTGTGGTAGAAGCGAACGAAGAAGAAAAAGAAAGAAGAAGCTTTTACACCACAAACGACTGGTATTCTTCCAACAGGGGTAACAGATACAACTATAGTATGTCTAGATAGGTCACCGCTGTCACTTTTATTTTTTAAAAATGCACCCCCCCCCCCCAAACTTCAGACATTCACCTTTGCACTATCCCTCGGATTTCTCGAATGCCATGAAAGTTTTGTGACTCCCATATACTGCAGTTATGACAATTTGTTTTTCCTGATACGTAAAACGTTGCTTCATCACTAAATATCCATCTTGGAAAGAAATTTTCATCAGCTTCGACGTTTGGACGTTAGACAAAATGTCCTTGGCAGATTGGAAAAGGCGGAGTTTATCATCCGGTTTTAAAGCCTGCACAGTCTGCATTTTGTCGGGACGGAGGTGAATAAGAACAACAATTCAAATAGTTGTTTTTGGTACATACAACTGCGCCGAAGCTCCTCTAGCTGATTCTCGTTGGTTTCAATAAAACGCTTCTTGGATTCGATCAACTTTTTCACGCGAAATGCTCTATACTCCCGTGTGTACCAACAAGTTGCTTTTTGGCTCAGAACACCACCAGTCTCCTGAAGATGGTTTACCCGACATAGGACAACAACTTCTGAAGGTTAATCTTTTCTATACTGAGTTCTGTAACCACGTCGGATTTGATAGCGGACTTTGTTTTGAATAACCGAAGCGCACACATTGCTTTTTTCTTGAACTGTTACCGCTTTCATCTATGGCGACATGTTTTCTGCAAGACACTGCTGTGACGCGTACAGTTTTGCCAAAATAAAATCTTTGGGGTTACACTTTCCTATTCCGCAAGGAATTTTATTTTGTTCCCGGCTTGAAACGGAAACCCCAAATAAAATATAATTTTGAATCACCCTGTAAATCTAAGTATATGATTTTGTCTAGTATTGGATGAAATTTTCATTTTTACTAGAACGTGCAGATGATCCTCTTTTAGTTGCCTTTCATCGTGTACACGCAAGGTCATCTGTCATCAGAGAAATCCTGCAAAGGTTACGTAAGAGAAAGGCAACCCCCTCCCCCCAACCTTCCCCCAAAAGAAAAAAGAGGAAAGGAAAGGCAAACAGTTATTACGCGCAAAATTGGTCCGACTCCAAGGGCACAGTCAGTACTTCAAGCTGAGTCAGAAATGATTGGAGGAGCTTACTTATGACATGCGACTAAATGTGTGGTTCCACTGTTTGTCTCCTTTAAGTGAGGTCTTGATCCATACAGAACAGAATCTTCCAGTAAAGGATACCTACCTTTCTTAGTTCATGCTAAGTTCTGCTGCGCAAATCTGAAGATTAATTTTTAAAAAAGGTAATTAGAAATCTATAGAAATTCAAAGCAGCTGAGACTATATGATGTCATAATAATTACTTTTTCGAAAATGCTTGTCCGAAATTATGGGATACTGGTTGGACATGGACCTAAAAACGATGTAGATGAATGCGTTAAAGAAACCGGCTTCTAGCATAAGAAAGTATGCTTTGTCGTGGAACAACTCCTCCACTTTCGCCACGAAATAGAAACCCAAGAAAGGATGAAGCAGTGCCTGTTAGACAGATTTGCAAGTATGAGCATGAAGCTGTTACTGAGAACTATACAACCACAGACTCATAACAACACCAGAAAACCCGATTCTTAATTCAAACGAGTGTTTCGATACTTCAGAATCTGAAAATTTTAGATCAGAGGACATCACTACTTTTTGGTTGAGGGGGGAGGGGGTTGTGTCGCTGTAAAGTTTATTTCCATGGCTTTTAAAAATCAGATGACGATGTTTTTCATTGCTTAAATCGCTTCTTTTCTCATTGTCTCACCTTGTTATCTCATCTTGCTGTCTCATCTCGCTGCCTTACTTCACTGTACCACATGAGTGTGTCACTGCGCTGTCTTAATTCACTGTCTCACCTCGTTGCCTCAGTTCACTGTCTTATTTCGTTGTCTTCCCTCGCTGGCTCACTTCGCGGCCTCACTTCATTGTCTCTCCTCGCTGCCTCAGTCCACTGTTTCATCTCGCAGCTTAATTTCACTCCTCACTTTGTTGTCTCAACTCGCTGCCTTACTTCATTGTCTCACTACACTGCCATACTTCGTTGTCTCACTACACTGCCCTACTTCGTTGTCTCACTACACTGCCTTATTTCGTTGTCTCATCTCACTGCCTCACTTCGTTGTCTCACTACACTGCCTCACTTCGTTGTCTCATCCTACTGCCTCACCTCGCTGCTTCATCTGGTTGCCTCACCTGGTTGTCTCACTTTGCTACCTCACCTGGCTGTCTCACCTCGGAAATATACTTGACGAGCTGCAAACATTACCATATATTCTATCCTGCCTCTATAAGCATGTCTGTAGATCAGGGGTTCTTAATTTGTTGGCATTTATAGACCCCCAGTAGATTGCCCAAAATATTCATACACTCCCTTATCATCATCATCATCATCATCATCATCATCGTCGTCGTCGTCGTCGTCGTCATAATCATCGTCATCGTCATCATCATCATCATCATCATCAATCCCATTACATAACTAGTAGGAATTCAGAAGATATCAACAACTTGGCTTTGTTTTACAGATGTATAAACAGAAGCAAAGGGCTGAAGGAAAATAATTATCAATTGTATTTATAGTTAATGGTGATAGTTGGTAACCCAAACTCTGATAGTTGGTAACCCAAACTCTAATCTAACACTTGTATTTATAGTTAATGGTGATAGTTGGTAACCCACACTCTAATCTCTTACTTGTATTTATAGTTAATGGTGATAGTTGGTAACCCAAACTCTAATGTAACATTTGTATTTATAGTTAATCGTGATAGTTGGTAACCCAAACTCTAATCTAACACTTGTATTTATAGTTAATGGTGATAGTTGGTAACCCAAACTCTAATCTAACATTTGTATTTATAGTTAATGGTGATAGTTGGTAACCCAAACTCTAATCTAACACTTGTATTTATAGTTAATGGTGATAGTTGGTAACCCAAACTCTAATCTCTTACTTGTATTTATAGTTAATGGTGATAGTTGGTAACCCAAACTCTAATCTAACACTTGTATTTATAGTTAATGGTAATAGTTAGTAACCTAAACTTCAATCTAACACTTGTATTTATAGTTAATGGTGATAGTTAGTAACCCAAACTTCAATCTAACACTTGTATTTATAGTTAATGGTGATAGTTGGTAACCCAAACTTCCATCTAACACTTGTATTTATAATTAATCGTGATAGTTAGTAATCCAAACTCCAATCTAACACTTGTATTTATAGTTAACTGTGATAGTTAGTAACCCAAACTATAATCTAACAATAATTTTCGAATAAAATTGTTCAGAATGGAGTTTCATGCGCCTATCATTTGCCTAAGATTCCCTGCTGAAGACACTAGAAAAAGATACGAGCGATTTGAAAAGAGTATCCAGGAAAAAAAAAGAGTCTTCATACACTTTCTTCTACAGGATATAAAAGATAATCTGTTACTGACCTTCAACAATATCGTTCTTTAAGGCTCATTAAGGCTGAAGTACATCATAGATGTCCGCTTGCATTTTTCATTTCAAAGTTCATGTCTCTGTTCCATATTCTATTATATCTTAGTTAGATAAGATGCACTGAGAGAGGCAGAAGAGAGTGAGCGAGCGAGCGAGAGAGAGAAAGAGAGAGAGAGAGGGGGGGGGGGGGAGAAAGAGAAAGAAAGAAAGAAATGCTGTGGAAGTTAAAAAACATTAATATGGAAAGAAAACTTTCTCGGTTGCGGTAAATGTTAAGAAATTTAACTTTAAAATGTAATATTCGTTTCGAAACTGGTCTTAGATTGTGCAATCATAAAGATCGATCACTAATGTGAACAGTACAAGCGCAGTCATTTTCTGTGACACATTTTAAATTTGTTTGCTGCTAAAAAATTTGGACAAGCAAGAAGTTGACAAATATATGCCCCTGTAATTTCATTTATGTGAACAATTGTAAAGATTCACTTTTTTAGCAATCTAAAAAAGTATAAGCTCTTTACGGTTAAGTTTTGTTTTTCAGTATTTTACTTTTTTATAGGAAAAGAATGAAGTAGAAGTTATTGTGTGCGTATGTGTGTGTGAGTGTGAGGGTGTGTGTGAGAGTGTGAGGGTGTGTGTGTGTGAGTGTGAGGGTGTGTGTGTGAGTGTGAGGATGTGTGTGTGAGTGTGAGGGTGTGTGTGAGAGTGTGAGGGTGTGTGTGTGTGAGTGTGAGGGTGTGTGTGTGAGTGTGAGGATGTGTGTGTGAGTGTGAGGGTGTGTGTGTGTGAGTGTGAGGGTGTGTGTGTGAGTGTGAGGGTGTGTGTGTGAGTGTGAGGGTGTGTGTGAGTGTGAGGGTGTGTGTGTGAGTGTGAGGGTGTGTGTGTGTGTGTGTGAGGGTGTGTGTGCGTGTACGCGCTGTGGGTTTTGGGGTTTTATTTTGTAGTGAAAGACGTCATTTTGACCAGTGTTTCCTTTTCTTAATTTTTTTAAAGTTAGTTTTTTTTATTAATGTTTCCTTTTTACTGAAAGCTGCTGCTTCAATGGATGCCTGAGTAGCCTCCTTTTGGAGGCGACCCAGTAATCCAACTGTAGAAATGGGTACTGGTTCCTCTTGGAGCTAAGAACATAAAGACGCTGGGGGTGCTATTGACCACATAATCCTGGAGCTAAGAACATAAAGACGCAGGGTGTGGTATTGACCACATAATCCTGGAGCTAAGAACATAAAGACTCTGGTCGTGGTACTGACCAAATAATCCTGTAGCTAAGAACATAAAGACGCAGGGTGTGGTATTGACCACATAATCCTGGAGCTAAGAACATAAAGACGCAGGGTGTGGTATTGACCACATAATCCTGGAGCTAAGAACATAAAGACTCTGGTCGTGGTATTGACCAAATAATCCTGTAGCTAAGAACATAAAGACCCTGGGCGTGGTATTGACCAAATAATCCTGGAGCTAAGAACATAAAGACCCTGGGCGTGGTATTGACCAAATAATCCTGGAGCTAAGAACATAAAGACCCTGGGCGTGGTATTGACCAAATAATCCTGGAGCTAAGAACATAAAGACCCTGGGCGTGGTATTGACCAAATAATCCTGGAGCTAAGAACATAAAGACCCTGGGCGTGGTATTGACCAAATAATCCTGGAGCTAAGAACATAAAGACCCTGGGCGTGGTATTGACCAAATAATCCTGGAGCTAAGAACATAAAGACGCTGGGCGTGGTATTGACCAAATAATCCTGGAGCTAAGAACATAAAGACCCTGGGCGTGGTATTGACCAAATAATCCTGGAGCTAAGAACATAAAGACCCTGGGCGTGGTATTGACCAAATAATCCTGGAGCTAAGAACATAAAGACGCTGGGCATGGTATTGACCAAATCATCCGGTAGTGCCGCGTGGTTTAAAAAAAATTCTTCAGGCTAAGACCATATCTACTAGGTTGTCTCTGTAACTTGATAGGGTTACCTTTAATTGTTAATTTACCCCTTCAACTGGCACAATGACTTGAATGAGCGACGGGTCACTTTTCAACTCTGAGCTACATCACAGAACTTTCTGGAACGTTTGGTTTATTCTTTTCACCTGTCTTTTTCTCGTCTTTCGCAATAACAAACATGTAATATCAATATTTTATGCTTGCTTTTTAAAGCTTTTTAAAAAAATTCAGTTGTATATTTATAACTGTAATTCGTGTAAAGATGATCTGTTTGTTTCGGACTTGTTTTCTAGAATATAATATTCAGTGTGTAACGATACTTGAATACTTGATTTTTACATTCTTGCTGAAACTGGCGTGAAAAATTGATGGTCCAGCCGTGATTTTTAAAAATCAAATAATGATTTATAGTAGTTAAAAACATGCAATCCATTCTTTTTTTACATACATACATACATACATATATACATACATACATACATACATACATACATGCACACATACGTTCATAAAAATGAAAAGACGCTGATGATGGATAGAGCACACTTCGAAAGTCTGGCTTTAACATAACCAGACAGGCTCTCACCTGGAAATCCCTAGGACAAGAGGAAACAAGGAAGACCTGGACATACTTGACGAAGAAGTCTTGAAGCAGAGATCAGAAATATGGACTACATATGGAAAAAATAGAAGAAGCAATCCCATGACATAAATAACTGAAGAACTCTTGTTGATGCCATATGCTCCAGATAGGGATGAAGAAGGCATGGATGGATGGATGAACGGATACCTACATAAATACACACGAACGTATATATATACATACATACATACATACATACATACATAAATACATACATACAGGACCTCACAGAGACATGTTGTAAGACGGTGTAAAACTGTCCTTACTCCCCCACCCCTTTCACTTCTCTCTCTCCCCCTCTTTCTCCCCTCTCTCTCCGAACCTTAAGTGCCCAGGGCACATGGGGCTTCCACAAGGGTTTTCCACAAACGCCTGTCGGGGCCGAGGAGCGATGTACCAGCTGGACCCCCCCCCCCTCACCCTTTCATGGAGCCTCCATACATACATACATACACACACACATGTATATATACATACATATACACATACGCACATGTGTACATACACACAAACATATACATATACGCACATGTATACATACATACATACATACACACATACGCACATGTATACATACGCACATGTATATATACATACACACATACGTACATGTATACATACTTACATATACACATACGCACATGTATGCATACATACATACATACATACACACATACGCACATGTATACATACTTACATATACATATACGCACTTGTATACATACATACATACATATACACATACGCACATATATACATACATACAAACATACACACATGTATACATACATACATACATGCATACATACATAATACTTACATACATACACATACATACATACATACACACATATATACATACACACACTCATACACACATATATATATATACAAACATACATACGCACACATGTATACATACATACATACATATATACATAATAAACACATTCACACAAACATACATAAATCATACATAATACATACATACATACGTAATTACACATACATACATAATATACACATAAACATACATACGCACATACGTAATACACACATACATGCATACACACATACATAATACACACGTGCATAATACACACATACATACATACGCACATACATAATACACACATGCACACATACATACATACCTACACACATGCACACATACATATATACCTACAAACATACATACACACATACACACACTCTGTATAACACGACAAAAATATCCACTCATGCGATATTTTTTATTATACTTTCCACTAGCGTGTCCTCATCTCCGTATCAGGAGATATTTACTTAAACCTACCGGAAACACTATCTATCAAGGACAGTACATGTGTTTGTGAGACTACATTTAGTTCATATTATCTTAGATATCTTAATGCTGACAGTTAGGACGATTCGAAAAAAGTACTTCCTAAATTCATCCGCACATTCTTCATGCTGCTCAAAAAATCTTCGCCTTAATGATATAGATTCAGTTTGTGTCGACACTAATTTTGCGCGTTAGTAGGGAAAGTCAAGAGAGAATATTCTTTATCGAAACATTTTTTTATTTGCTTATTCTTCTATTTTGTCCTGTTCATTTCATAATTCTTTGTTTTTTTTTCTCCTTCTTCTTCTGGATTTTCTTTTTATTCTTCCTTCTTTTTTTTCTCTCTTTGTGTTTTTCTTCGTCATATCTTCTTGCCATTCCTTCTTTTTTCTCCTCATTTTACTTCCGGGTATTATTATTATTAATATTTGGCCTCTTTTCGAATTCATTCTCATGCTTCTATTCTTTTTCTTCGTCATCATCATCATCATCGTCATCATCATCATCATCATCATCATCATCTTCTTCTTTTTCTTCTTGTCTTCTTCTTCTTTTGTTTCTTTTTCTTCTTCGTCGTTTTCTTCTTCTTCTTCTTAAGCATCATCATCATCATCATCATTATTATCATCATCATCATCATCATCTTATTCTCCTTCTTCTTCTTCTTTTAAGTGTAAATAGTATGAAATTTCAAATACCAAGCTTCTATATATCACTGCGTGTGGGTTTTGGTCTACCGTTCCCAGCTGTAGATCCTTTCAAAAGACTAAATACAGCTGAAGACGAGAAAATTAAATGTCTTGATTCAGCAGTAGCAAATAATATAATCGGCTCTGACATATGTATGCTAAAAACGTTCACTATTGTTTGTGACAGCCAACGTCAAGGCACCATTGCTCAATGCTAGTCCTTCGTGTATTTGTCTGGTGCTCATAAAGAACAGATTCCAGCTCATACCAGCGCTATGACAGCTATTGTTAATGGGACTAGAAGAACTAATAATAATCGGTAAAATAAAGCAAGATGACTGAAGACTCTTGACCTCAGCGTTTGAAAAAGAACGAACGAGATTTATGTGCTGGGAATAAATCTCATGAAACACGAGATGAGTAATGAAAAGATTAGTTGTATTTATGTATTATATTTAGTTATTTACAGGGCGAATAAGAAAGGTACCTGATTATAATTTATTTGAATATAAGATGTATGAAAGAAATAGAGGTGATCCACTAGCAAAATAGGTCACACATTCTATGAGATCGCGTGCACAAGATGTAGTCAACTGCATACAATCAGTGAAGGCTGCCTCTGAACATTAGCTTAGTAAACAGTACATAGTGGCTCCAAGCCGACGGACATATTTAAAGAAGCTCATAAACACTATATTTCAAAGAAGGAGAAACCATTCCAACCACTTATAAATATAATAGATAATGTCATTTATTATCAAATATTCACAAACCTAGTTCTTTAAAATTACATCGGAGAGATGGTGTCCATTTAAGATTATGTATGTCTGCAAGCCCCCCGTGTGGTACCCGGGATCTGCAAAGAATAGGACCACTGTACCCTACCACGCATGATCGTAAAAGGCGACTAAGGAGGGTTCAGCATAGGGCCAGCAACCCTATCTGGTAAAAAAAACTATCAGACTGCTACAGAAACGGAAGCAAGGGAAAAAAACAAATGCAGGTGGAAGGAGAAATGCGCATCAGGAAACTGAGCCCATGAAGGTTGTGACATGGAGAAGAACAACAGAAAGGATGTTGAGCAATAGAGGGCTCACCTGGGCAAGAGCAGAAAAAAAGGCGAAGGACAGGCATTTGTGGAAAACCCTTGCGGAAGCCCCATGTGCCCTGGGCACTTAAGGTTCAGAGAGAGAGAGAGAGAGATAGAGAGAGAGAGAGAGATGTCTCCAAGCGTTTCTGGAAATCGCCGAACATATGTTCACGTCAGTCTTCATTAATGACAGCAATCACTTCAACATTGACTTGTCTAAGCTCTTAAATTATCTTCATATATTTCAGGCGCACACGGTCTTTAAAGAATTCCCACAGGAAGAAGAGGTCAGAGATACATGGGCAGGCCGAAAAAGCCATGTGATGTCACCGAAACGAGAGATAACGCTTTTGAACAATCGTTGAAGAACAGTCAAATTCTTTCATGTGGTTTGGGTTGTTGCCCTGTTCTGTTGAAAGTGAATGGCTCTTGAGTCAGTTCTATGGCGTCTTATGTACGGCACGAAGAAGTATTTTAACATGATCATGCAACGATGAATTCACAGTCACAGTTTCTTCTTCACTTCCAAAATGAAGTACGGCTCCGCATCTTCGCTTGCACAGTGAAATACGACCCCGCAATACTCCCTTCTACAATGAAGTACGACCCCGCAATCTTCCCTTCCATAGTGAAATACGACCCCTCAATCTCCCCTTCCACAGTGAAATAGGGCCCACAATCTTCCCTTCCATAGTGAAATACGGCCCCGCAATCTCCCCTTCCACAGTGAAATAGGGTCAGCAATCTTCCCTTTCACAATGAAATATGGCCCCGCAATCTTCCCTTAAACAGTGAAATACGGTTACGCAATCTTCCCTTCCACAATGAAATACGGCCCGCAATTTCCCCTTCCATAATGAAATACGGCCCCGCAATCTTCCCTTCCACAGTGAAATACGGCCCGCATCTTCCCTTCCATAATGAAATACGGCCCGCATCTTCCCTTCCGCAATGAAATACGGCCCCGCAACTTCCCTTCCGCAATGAAATACGGCTCCGCATATTCCCTTCCACAGTGAAATAAGGCTCCGCATCTTCCTTCCACAGTGAAATACGGCCCCGCATCTTCCATTCTACAGTGAAATAAGGCTCCGCATCATCCCTTCCGCAATGAAATACGGCCCCGCATCATCCCTTCCACAGTGAAATACAGCCCCGCATATTCCCTTCCACAGTGAAATAAGGCTCCGCATCTTCCCTTCCATAATGAAATAAAGCTCCGCATCTTCCCTTCCTCAATGAAATAAGACTCCACATCTTCCCTTCCATAATGAAATAAAGCTCCGCATCTTCCCTTCCTCAATGAAATAAGACTCCGCATCTTTCCTTCCATAATGAAATAAAGCTCCGCATCTTCCCTTCCTCAATGAAATACGACCCTGCATCTTCCCTTCCATAATGAAATAAAGCTCCGCATCTTCCCTTCCACAATGAAATACGGCCCCGCATCTTTCCTTCCATAATGAAATAAAGCTCCGCATCTTCCCTTCCACAATGAAATACGATCCTGCATCTTCCCTTCCACAATGAAATACGGCCCCGCATCTTCCCTTCCATAATGAAATAAAGCTCCGCATCTTCCCTTCCACAATGAAATACGGCCCCGCATCTTCCCTTCCTCAATGAAATACGGCTCCGCATCTTCCCTTCCGCAATGAAATACGGCTTGGCATCTTCCCTTCCACAATGAAATACGGCTCGGCATCTTCCCTTCCACAGTGAAATAAGGCTCCGCATCTTCCCTTCCACAGTGAAATAAGGCTCCGCATCTTCCCTTCCACAGTGAAATAAGGCTCCGCATCTTCCCTTCCACAGTGAAATAAGGCTCCGCATCTTCCTTTCCACAATGAAATACAGCACCGCATCTTCCCTTCCACAGTGAAATACGGCTCTGCATCTTCCCTTCCACAGTGAAATACGGCCCTGCTTCTTCATTTCCACAGTGAAATACGGCTCCGCATCATCCCTTCCGCAATGAAATACGGCCCCCTCTTCTTCATTTCCACAGTGAAATACGGCATAACATCTTCGCTTTCACAATGAAATACGTCCCTGCAGTCCCAAAGACCTCGATTCATCAGCACACCACCACTTTTGGGGAGTACAACGACTTTTGGTGCAGTTGTTGAGAGTTTACAAGTTATCAGTACCTCATTCATTCATTTATTCATTCATTCATTCATTCATGTGACATGTCCTTTCCAGAACGTTGTCTCTCTCACAGCTTCCCTGAATGCAATACGGTCTTGCGCAAGATGGCCAGCGTCTTGTAATGACACATTCATACTTTCCGTGATGTCCTGAGTCCATCTGCGGCAAAGCCGTCTCTTTTCTCTTCTGCCAGCCAATGTGCCTTCTACTATCAGCCTTTCCAAGCTACTGTGTCTCTTGATGTGGCCCAAGTATCTCAGCTTGTCAGTATCTCATATTCTGGTTTACTGACAAACCCCGACTGATGAAAATCAGATTCGTCGACCATCAACAAATTGTCCAAGATTGTTCTTTCTGTAGCAAACCAATCACCGCGGTGCAGAATTCAATACGTGTTTTATTGTCTCTGTTAAGAGTTATTGAGTGATCAATATTTTGCACGGGTGAAATGCTACTTCCTTAAAGCATAAGATCTAAACATTTTGTTCTCACCTAAAATGTGAGACTGTTTGAGCGTTGTGGACTGCGTTGAAAAGCTTCTCCACTCTCTGTAGGTTCGCACTGTTCCTGGAACTCCGTGCTTCACTTCTGGCACACTACCCATTTCCTTTGAAACTGCTCATTCACGCCAGCCTCGTATTCTGGAGCGGAATCTGACCATGCCCATCAACATGAAAATGGCGTCTAAAATCGACGCCACACTACAGTGACAGATTTTCACAAACGCCACAGTGTGAAGCGGCACGGTCCCCCTATCCATTACAACTGAGTCGGTTAAACTGGCGTCATCGCCTCTTTATGACGCCTCTACCACAACGACTACTTTTGAAGGCGTCACAGTTATCTTAATTTTAGAAAAAGGCAACTGTATCTTCCTGAAGCTTGTGAAGGAATGGCAGCAGTGCAAGATACCGATCAAATCACTCTCTATTCCACTAGATCCCAATCTTTTTTGACATCATAGACTCCCGAAGCCAGTGATAATTGACGACGGCTCCCACACAATCAAGCGCTCCTAAAGCCAATGATAATTGACTACGGCTCCCACACAATCAAGCGCTCCTAAAGCCAATGATAATTGACTACGACTCCCACACACTTCCACGCCCGTGAAGCCAATGATAATTGACTACGACTCCCACACACTCCCACGCCCCTAAAGCCAGTGATAATTGACTACGACTCCCACACACTCCCACGCCCCTAAAGCCAGTGATAATTGACTACGACTCCCACACACTCCCACGCCCGTGAAGCCAATGATAATTGACTACGACTCCCACACACTCCCACGCCCCTAAAGCCAATGATAATTGACTACGACTCCCACACACTCCCACGCCCCTAAAGCCAATGATAATTGACTACGACTCCCACACACTCCAGCGCCAATCGATATTAAACTGGAAGTATTTAGTATGCATTCATTTTAATCTTGACATCAATGTAAGCACCACTATTCCAGTACGCCAATAGCCCAAGGAAAGGATAGGTGCAAACACCGTCTTCTCCATATACGTTTATTTCATGACAAAAGCTACATTCGCTTTTTACCTTCTTTTGACATCCACGGCGAAGATGAGTTCGACATCTACGCTGGAGTGAACAATGAAGAATCAATATCACCATCATGTACCGTCTTTGAAATAAAAAGGGAAAAAAAAGATTTCCACATTATCCCAGGTCTTGGACTATATAATTACTTTCTGACATCTATACTAAGTCAAGGTTACTCTAAACACAGATATCTACATGGAGAAACGAAGCTGAGCACAGCGTTATCCATATCCTATAGCACTTTTGGGTTCCACAAACTGGCGTGGTTACCCCAAAATTAGTTCTAAACTTCCAAGTTATTCTTTCATTTAAAAGCAAATTCGGTGAACTTAAACGCTATAGGAATTTGCATTGTTACAAATTCACCAATCTAAACTATGAATACGAATAGTTAACGACAGTGAGGTCCTAAAGAGGCAACTTTTTCACTTATCGAGTAAACCTACTTAGATGACTTACGAGGGGTGATTGATAAGTTCTCGGCATTAGGTAGAACGGATTATTTATGGACAATATTTTAAAAGTTATTTCTCAACATAGTCCCCTTGCACGTTTATGCACTTAGTCCAGCGATCCTGGAGCACGGATCCCTTCTTTGTAAAAGTCAGCATCTTGTACCAGTAGAAAGTGGTCTACAACATGAATGACGTCATCATTTGAAGCAAATTTGCGACCAATGAGCTCATTTTTTAGTTTCGTAAACAGGTAAAAGTCCGAAGGGGCCAAATCTGGGGAATAAGGAGGATGTTCAAGAAGCAGGAAGCCGCATTCATGAATGGCAGCCATTGCCACCGCCGACTTGTGAACTGCAGCATTGTCTTGATGAAAGATGACTCCTCTCGTCAATTTCGCTCGATGCATTTCCTTCAATTTGACCCGCATTTGGTTCACAAGATTAGCGTAATAGGCCCCAGTGACCGTTCTGCCCTTTTGAAGATAGTCTACCAATAGCACACCTTCTGAATCGCAGAAGATGGAAACCATCACTTTGCCTGCAGATAGAACCACCCTTGCTTTCTTTGGAGGTGGGGATCCATGTTTCCACTGCTTTGATGTTCTTTGGTTTCTGGTTGAAAATAATGAACCCAGTCTCATCCATAGTCACAAATTGCTGAATAAACTTTTCAGGATCTGCAGAAAAATGGCCAAGATTGTCTTTTGACATGTTGAGACGCTGTCGTTTGTGATCAGCTCCAATAAGTTTTTTCGGGACCCATCGAACCCTTTGTCATTTTAAGATCATTGTGAATAATGGCATGAACACATTCCTGGGAGATGCCCAACTCAGTAGCAATGTACCGCTCAGTTAGTCGTCGATCCTCCATTATCATGTCATGGATTCTGCCGGTAGTTTCATCGGTAGTTACCGTTCTTGTTCTTCCTGGACGGGGATCATCTTCCAGACTCTCCCTTTCATGTTTCAGTTGAGCTGCCAATTTCTTCACTGTGATGTAAGAAGGGGCACTCTCCCCTAGAGTCTCCACCATATCCTCATGGATTTCCTTCGATGATAAGCCTTTGATGCAGAGGTAGCGAATAACTGCTCGATGAGAAATGTTATCCATTTTCTCAATTTCTACCACCCTTTATCACTTCAGTAGCTTGTAAAAAAAATTGGTTGAGTTAATTTCTTGAAACTTGGTATTTAATCTTAAATTAACCTGATCTACAGATGCACATAATATCAGATGTGTGTTTCAGGTATTTGTATCTTATGCCGAGAACTTATCAATCACCCCTAGTATAACGAATTTGAGATTTCAGGTTTTATTATCCAAAGCCTTTCATAAAACCGTTTAAATAAGAAAAAAATGCATTTGCGGACATTTTTAGTACCTGAATTAAACAGATTTTTTAGAAACGGCATCAGCAAGCGGAAACCTGACCTAACAGTGTACGTTTCCACTGGTATCCAATTTCACCCCAAACAAGGCCTTTTAAACATCAAAGGTCGAAAATTTAATATTAGAAATTAACTTCACTCCAGTTCTTATTTTGTATGTCGCAATCCAAGTGCAATACTTTCCTGATATGATCATCTCTCTCTCTCTCTCTCTCTCTCTCTCACTCACACACACACATACAGACACCCGCGCGCGCGCGCGCAAAAGATTTGTAGTTGAGAATGTGGATAAGAGTAGAAGGTAGGCGTATCTCAGCTTCTTCTCTTGCTGATATTTGCTTAATACGCTACCACTGAAAATATATGGACTTCCACTGAGAGTGAAAGTTCAGAGAAAGTTTGAATGGGTGGAAAGTCAGAAGCGTAGCCACTTCCTGTTGTTCAGAATGGAGGTACACCTTGGAGATCGCTGTGTGTTATTTATTTTATGCCATTTCTTAATTATTTTATTTCCAACGTATAGTTTAAAGAACATTCTTGCACAAACGCATACCCATAGATACAAAAGAATGGAAGTCAATACGACAAACGGCTAAGAACCATCGTTTAAGTGGAACGTAATTAGTTATGAACAATTTGGAGTTGAATGTTGTTGAAACATTTATAAAATGTGCTAGATTAAAGGCAAGCAAACAGTGAACATTTCTTCAAAATGAAATCTTTGGCTGTTTAATATTATTAGGTGGGAGTTTGGCAAATTTATGGGTTTTAGAAAGGGAGAGAAATATTATACAAAAAAAGGCGAGGGGAGAGAGAAAGAGAGAGACAGAGAGACAGAGAGAGAGGGGGGGGGGAGAGAAAGAGAAATTATAAACAAACACAGAAATCAATGTCAAGAAAGACAACAATGAAAAAAAATTGATGAATTTAATCTGCAAAGCCATATTTAAAAAGCCAGTACTGCGAAAATATTCTTAACAAATTTCATTCGTGACAGCGCAGTTTCGCAATAGTTTCAATTCATAACCATTAAAAAAACAACATAAATCAACATTTGTATAAATTCTTATATAACATGTTGTTCTTAACGTCAGCGTTCTTCACATCGTTATAAAAAAATTACTTTAAAATTTAATGAACATCAAATGGAATGACACAGGAAACTGTCTAGGATAAATACTTTTTTTGTCAGTTTCTGAAAGAAAATTACTGCACTTTACTTCAAATTTTAATGTAAATCTTACAGTACTTAAATAAATCTTTTCACAATTTAAACATTTTCCATACCACATCAATTAACATTTAGCCAGTTTCTGTACTACATCGATTGCCAGGTTGTGAAATGTTTGGAGATTAATTTTTCTTGTGTTCAAGAGATGAAGAAAACAGGACCGAGAAGTAGACCATGACAGAGATGGAGAGGGAAGATGACATACAGGAAATTGGTGCCACCAGCTGGAGGGAGAAGATCAAGAATAGAGAGGAAGGGAGACGAACTTTTTTCCTGCAGCAGCGAGCCTTATGGCTCGAAAAGCTGAGAAGGAGGAAGAAGAAGAAGAAAAAGAAGAAGGCAAAATATAGAGCAAGTTGATCAGTCTTCGTCTTTGTCATTCATCTCCTCCTTTTGCTTTGACTTTTTTTCTTATTTATTATCTTATTTGTCCTCCTCTAATTCCTCTTCTTCTGCAATGCTTCATGCAAACAGGAATTCCAGCCCAAATCGTGATCATGTCTAGTCTTCTTCTTCTTCTTCGTTCGCTTCTACCACCAAAACCGCACTGTGATCCTACTGAATTTACGCCTGTGGTCCTCGTTAGGTCCCGTGGTCTCCTATGTGGTCCCCGATAGGACCACACGAGATCACCGAGAGGACCACAAGGGGTTCAGAGTATCGCACGGCTTGAGCCTGTATTCTTGGTGGGTCTCTGAAGCGGATTGCGTGACACTGTGGTTTTCGTTGCACCAGTTTAGTCTAGAGTTGGACTTTCTCACCGGAAGACCTCGACGTGTTTAGGATATCAGTGCATCCCCGCTGGGTGAGAGGTGGTAGCCCACCCAGGCCAGAGTTGGACCTTCTCACCGGAAAACCTCGACGTGTTTTGAGATACCCGTGTATCACCGTCGGGTGAGAGGTAGTTGCCCATCCAGTCCAGAGTTGGACTTTCTCACCGGAAAACCTCAGCGTGATTAGGATACGCAAACATCTCCGCCGGGTGAGAGGTGGTTGCCTATCTAGACTGCCCTGGTCCAGTGTCTCCGACTTCAGCATTTTGTGGTCGTGGCCGCTACCCTTCCTAGTTGTGACCAGGATTGAGCTTTTGTCCAGGAGGACGAATCCTCGCCACTAGTGACTTCTACCCCTGGTGTGAGCCGGTTTAGGCATATTATCCCAGTATGGACGTGTTTGGGACGTGACCGACCTCTAGAGCAGAGGTACTGTGCCATGCGTAGCCTTCAAGACTCACCCCTGGTGTGAGCCGGTTTAGGCAAAATTCACCAGTATGAGTGTATATCAGGCGTGACTGACCTCTAGAGCGGAGGTGGCATGACATGTCTATCCATCAAGTTCCACCCCTGGTTTGTGCCGGTTTAGGCATATTTCACCAGTGTAGGTGTGTTTCGGACGTGGGCGGCCTCTAGAGCAGAGGAGCCGTGGTATGTATAGCTCTCGCAGCGATACTACTAGACATACCGATTAAACTTCACTTTATCCTTTCCACCACCTTTTCACATCGGCGCCGCACAGCAACCTTTATTTCTTTTCCGCATTTTCTTCCTTGACCGGGAGGAGCTTCACTCCACGCGCGGCATTCGAAGAGTCTCGCTAGCAGTGTCTTAACCTCTGGGACAAGCCGGTTCATGCATTTCACCCGATATGACTGCACTCAGGACTTGGCCGACCTCCAGACCAGAGGTGCCGTGATTTGACTGTTTGCTTCGCTTTATCCTTTCTACCACCTTTTCCGCAGTGATGCTGCGCGGCAACCTCATTTGCACCTTTCTTCACTGGCCGGGAGGAGCACCGCTCCACGCACGGCAGCTGAAGAATATCGCCAACAGCGGTAGATGAGCTACCAAACGTGCCACTCATCTACCCTTAGTATCTGGTTTTCAGGCGCCAGATATTCGCCCTCGCCCCTTCTCCTGTCAGTTTAAACAGTTCTGCCACGGGAAGGCCAGGAGCTGGACTTGACTGCCAGAGGCTGCGTGAGACGCGCGCCGTTGGAGTGAAGATCGAATTTTCCACCCAACCTCCGACAATAGCAGTCCTTAGAACCATCATGTCTAGTAATAGGTTCCTAGATTTTTTGTTCTCTCCAATTGTGAAGTTAAAAAAATAAAAGGTAACAACCTTAGTTTTGTAATAATTTAACCGTTTATAATATTCTGCCTCCCACTATGAACAAAGTTTTGTAACGGACCTAAACGCTGGGCAAATAAAATCCAAAGTGGAAACCTGAATCTAGAAAAACTGATCTATTAAACAGTGTAAGATATTTTCCTTCTAATTTCGTTGCAGGAAATATCATCAGTCTTCTGTGCTCCAGTGTAGCATAAGGCATCACCAAAGGTTCTCTAGTCTTCAGCGAGTTGGGTACCTAAATGCATGCCTTTCCTGCTTTCATTAGTTCTTCCTGTATTATGCTTCTCCATGTTCCCGTGGCCTGGAAATAAACACGCCATAAAAACGATAGTGTTTAAAATAATGTTTACTTTTGCAACGACAATAAATATAAATACTGTATAAATCTCCAGTAGCCAGATTACATCAAGTTATTTTTAGAAAATCAAAATTATTTAACTGATATTCTTATCTTTTATCTTAACTGATATTTAACTGATATTCTTATCTTTTGCTCCCGTTTTTTTTTTTTGTTGTGTCCAGCTCATATTGTTCTCACTATTTTAATTATTATTTTTATGATGTTAGAATATTTAATTATCAGAGGAACAAAGCTTTTGAGAATATGTAGAAGATATTTACTGGGATTTTAAAAGGGAAACAAAGAACTACAATGCGTTGTAAAAATTCCTTGACACTTTCCTGAAATCACAGTTGGAAGACAAAATGCGTCTACATGGTGAAAGTGGCTATCAACTGTAAAAAAGACACATTTGTAGAGAAACTTTCAAAGTTTTGAATCACGCGTCCACACGTTCTACTGGACACATTAGCGAGCTCTGCATGCCAGGTAGCGGAAACAGGAACACGAAAGTCATTTAGCGTGATGGAAATGAGCGGAAAGTAGCAATGTTAAAGCAAAAAAAGTGGAGTTTCTGTTCATGTTCTATCAATGATCTATCAATAGTATCGTCTCTTTGAAGAGACGGGGTGATTGTGCTCCGTGGAACGCAGAGGACGTCCATGTCATGTGAGAAGGTGGAGAAAATTCACAAAGGCCAAATAACACAATGACGAAAATCGCGTCAGTGAGGCAGTCGTGAGTTGTAGATATCAAGTACAACACTGTAGCGTGTGTTACGAAAGCGCCTTTGCCTTCATTTATACATGATATATCTAGTGCATGCTTTAGCAAGCAACAAGAATTAGCCGGACATTAATGCTGTATCGATTTTCCAAGCAAGATGGAGAAGAATGACAGAGGGTGGTTTTCCAAGCAAGATGGAGAAGAATGACAGAGGGTGGTTTTCCAAGCAAGATGGAGAAGAATGACAGAGGGTGGTTTTCCAAGCAAGATGGAGAAGAATGACAGAGGGTGGTTTTCCAAGCAAGATGGAGAAGAATGACAGAGGGTGGTTTTCCAAGCAAGATGGAAAAGAATGACAGAGGGTGGTTTTCCAAGCAAGATGGAGAAGAATGACAGAGGGTGGTTTTCCAAGCAAGATGGAAAAGAATGACAGAGGGTGGTTTTCCAAGCAAGATGGAGAAGAATGACAGAGGGTGGTTTTCAGCAACGAATCGACGTTATATGGCAAGGTGAACAGACATAGCCTTCGTGTTTGGGGCACAGAAAACCCACACCAGGTCATCGGGCACCACGGGATTCATGAAAGGTGAACGTCTTTTGTGCCATTTAGAAGAAGGTCCACTGGCCTTTCTTCTTTGAGGAGGACTGGTATGCCCTATCCCAACATGTTAATTGATTGGTTGATGCTTCAGGAAGGCAGCCAAAAGTTCATTTTTCAGCAAGACTGGCACTTCACTGGCACTGGCACCCAGACGTGCGAGCCTTTTTTTTTTAAACATTAATCTGCTCAGTCGATGGGTTGGAAGAACTGTTACAAGTGATTCTTGCGAAAGCCCCCAGATCCTGTGACTTGTGCATTGTTCTTGTGAGGGCACATTAAAAGACAATGTTTACGTAGCCTCCACTTGCACAGGATCTGAACATTCTGAAGAAACGAATCTGTTACTCCAGATATGCTACACGAAACCTGGCAGGAAAATGATTATCACGTTGACATGTGTTATGTCATCACGAGAAAAGAGTGGGGTTGATGGGGGTGGGTGGACTCAGATTGAATCCCTGTAAGGTATTTCTAAAACTTTGATAATTTCTATACAAATTAACGAACACTTTCTCTGTTTATCTGCTTGTGTTTCCAGTTCTGTCTTGTATGAGTATGTCAACTGCATTGTATGTGTGTGTTTTGTATTTTTTAAAAAAAAGCTATGGACCTCCTTTCCTGTAAGGAGTGGAAAAATAAGCAAGCAGTGACCCGGTTTTGATTGGAAATCCCACTGGCCAGAGACGGCCACGTGTGAATGGAAAATCCCCAGACCTTCGAGTCCGGCGCTGACCAGGTATATAAGACAAAAGAGAGAAGTTTAAAGGGGGGATAAGTTGAGCATGTTGAAGTTTTCTGAGTTTTCTCTGTTGATTATAGACTGTGTATCTTTGTGCAGATTCTCGTGGTGTTCTGTATCGGTCCTCAGGTGGTCTGGTGAAACTGCGTGGTGTATATTCATGGTTGGCGTGCTCTTCCATGAACTTCTGTTTGATACGGGCGCAGATTTATATCTGCATTGGGGAGCTATGTGCCCATGAATACCGCAGTTGAAACATGGTTTTGATTTTATGTTTGTCTGTGTGTCCTGATAAGAGACCTGGACCACGGTGGCCGTGCTTTGAATTACGCTTTCTGAGGCAGCTTGTCTTTGTGTAACACTGTCGGTGCGTGAATAAGAAGTCATTGGTTCATTTGTCAGGCATGGGCTCTCCCCGTTGGCCATGCGGGATGTTAGTCTTTTTGTGAACTGCTCCATTTCGATAGCTGTATTGATTGCCGAGTTTAATGTCTGTGGGTCTTTCTTGATTAACTTTGTTTTGATTGCTTTGTCATACACAGCGTCTATAAAAAATTTTGCCAGCAAATGCTGTGTGGTCGGTTGAAGTATCTTGTCGTTGTCGAAGGCTTGTTTTGCCAGTTTAATCATTGTTTCTGCTATGTTTTGGATTGGCTCTTCTTTGTGTTGCTTCAGTGTGCTTATTTGTCTCAAGGCTGCGTGCGGATCGATGCCTTTGCTGAAACATTTAGCTAGTTCTTTCTTAAAATCCGCATATGTTTCGTCTGAGTTCTCTTGAATTCGCCTGGAGACAAAGTCTGAAACACTCCCCTTGGCTGTGATAAGGAATATATTTTTCTTTTGCGAATCCTGTAGGTTATGTACAAGAGCATATTTTTCTGTCTGTTCTATCCATTGTTGGAATCTATGTGGATCGCCATCGATGTGGCATGGTAAACCTTGAGTGGCGAAGGTTAGCTTTAATTGTCTCAAGGCTTCGGTCATTATGGTGACTGGGTCAGCTTCTGGTTTGGGGTTGCTATTTGTTGCAAACTCCATGGTTCTTGGCTTTTAGACGAAGATTATCGGTTGACTATTTGTAGAAATATTTTCCCAAAATGTTTTTTTTAATACACTGTGAGCATCTTCTCACTGTGTGTGAGCATCTTCTCACTGTGTGTGAGCATCTTCTCACTGTCTGTGAGCATCTTCTCATTGTCTATGAGCATCTTCCCACTGTCTGTGAGCATCTTCCCACTGTCTGTGAGCATCTTCCCACTGTGTGTGAGCATCTTCTCACTGTGTGTGAGCATCTTCTCACTGTCTGTGAGCATCTTCCCACTGTCTGTGAGCATCTTCTCACTGTCTGTGAGCATCTTCCCACTGTAATAGAGACAGTAAAGTGGCAGTTTCTTGAGCATGATTTCTTGGCAAAGCCTTCAAATTTTGTAGAAGTAGAGAATAATTGACCTAGAACCCAGGGTGGTGTATCTTTGTAAGAAGCCTCTCTTGGCTCTGCTCATCAAGCAGTCTACCATAACCCACTTTCCATCCAGCTCCATGCCTGAGTATAAATCGCTATCACATAATGGCTACAGAGAGTTTAAGTTTGAAAGTTCCAAGAAGATTGAAGAAGATACAATACCAAGACCCTGAGAATGTTAATTTTATGTTAGATTTTGAAATCTGCTGATTTCATTTGTTCTGATGAAACTGACAGCAGGTCATCTAAAGAATGGAATTCCTTAAAATAATTAACTTGGATCTGATTGTTTGTAGTTTTATTTGAGGTAAGCATAATTTTTTTTCTGGATGAACAATTGTTTTGTTATATCAATAATCTCAGATCACATTGCAGGGTGCTGTCATTTTTGTCAGATACCCACAATCAGTATAGAAATCATCGATCACAGAGATGTCATTTATATGACACTCACTACTGGTACAGAAATCATAGATCACAGAGGTGTCATTTATGTCATTCACTCACAGCTAGAACTGAAATCATGACAGATCACAGAGGTGTCATTCAAACATATCAGACTACAAAGGGGCAAAGACATTCAAGATCACAGTTCTGTCACTCAAGCTGAATGTCAGACACCACTAGTGCAAGAACTCGGATCACCATACTAACGCTGTGTGCAGTGTTTGACAGTTCCCATGAGACTTGGACTTCATATTTACCTGTGAGTTCCAAAGTGGAGACACTTCTTAGCCAATATAGTTCATTGTTTCAGAGTTTGTATAGTTCATTGTTTCAGAGTTTGTATAGTTCATTGTTTCAGAGTTTGTATAGTTCATTGTTTCAGGGTTTGTTTAGTTCATTGTTTCAGAGTTTGTTTAGTTCATTGTTTCAGAGTTTGTATAGTTCATGAGCTTTGCTTCATTATAGACACATGCATAATAGGAAACTAAATTTATCAGGGGGGTGTCCTTGTTCTGTGGATATTCTGTGGATTTATTTCAGATAATCTTCAAATGTTTGAGTAATTTGGGACAGGTGTCCACCATATTGACTTTGATGTGATCATTTGTTTGAATTCGCAGTTTGTAGAAGCTGTTTTTACGGTCAGTTTATGGGATGAGTCTATGCTTTGCTTACCTTTTATTTTTGTAATTTTGAAATCTATTTTGATAGAGATGTAAATGTAAGTATTTATTTTTTAGTTTTGGCTTTGTATTGCCAGTTTGCATAATGGATACACCAAAAAAAAAAAAAAACGCTGTTTAGCCCACCAGATTTATTTTTGGCCTGAAGTGGTGAAATTTTTTTTCTACTTTTACCAGCTCATTACCAAAAAAATATTATTAGTAATATGTGATTTATATCATTTTGTAAGTACTTTTTTTTTGTTAATGCAGTTACATTGTACACAACTGCGGCCATGCATTTAGGTATCATGAGGCAGTTGTTTGATGGTTCCACAGCTAAAAGTTTGTCTGGTAGATTCTTGTCCGCGATGTCTCTTTGACCAGGTAGTGGCTGGCGTGATAGGCTGATTCTAGAAGTAGTTTAAGGTAGAGAAGTAAAGCTTTGGCTAGAATCTGTAGCATAACATGTTGTAGCAGTGTGTAGTTCTCGGATATCGTTACATATACTCCATGTCATAATGTGTTACAACAGCTGTTAGTTCTCAGATATCTTTGTAGTGATATTCTATCTGTGGATGTAGTTATCAGATATCTTTATAGTGGTACTGTATCTGTGAATGTAGTTCTTCGACATCAGCTGTTAGTCCTCAGGAAGAGATTCAGTGTCATGAAGATATTGTAGACAGCATAGCATTAGTTCTTAGATGCCTGTCAGTTTATCACGCTGAGCACACAGAGTATCATGATAATTACTGGCTGTTATAAATCTAGCATACATAATGTATAGATCTAAGATGCCTGCAAATGTCTTATGTTTCATACATGTACAATAGTTTATAAATCTCAGGCGTAAATAACACATAAATTATTTTCATAAATCTGTCATATAACATAATTTAACTGAGTAACCATGTCAGAGTGTGCCACTTGTTAAAACTAATGAGGCCAGGATTTGATTTTGTGGCAGAAGAATAAATGTTAGAGTGGCAGGACTGATGGGATATATCGTAATAACAGAGGATTTAGAACCCTTCATATGGTAACCGGGTTATATGTGGTACAGCGGCTGTGTGGCTTATTTCTCAGTCATGGCTGGTTTTATTTGAGAACATGGAGGAGTGTATGAGGGAGGTAGGGTGGAGTGATGGTGTCATAGATTTGAGTGTGTGACAGAGGTAGGGTGGAGTGATGGTGTCATAGATTTGAGTGTGTGACAGAGGTAGGGTGGAGTGATGGTGTCATAGATTTGAGTGTATGACAGAGGTAGAGTGCAGTGATGGTGTCATAGATTTGAGTGTATGACAGAGGTAGGGTGGAGTGATGGTGTCATAGATTTGAGTGTGTGACAGAGGTAGTGATGGTGTCATAGATTTGAGTGTATGACAGAGGTAGAGTGGAGTGATGCATGCAGTGACGGTGTCATAGATTCTTTGCAGTAGACAGATTCCCATGATGTGCTGACTGTAGTTTCAGCATTTGTATTTTACTCATTTTGTTGTATTTTCTGTGAACAAGATGGTTTTATTTGTGCTAGTTCATTATTTGTGGAGAAAGACAGTACCACTCGAACAAGCACATCCTTACTAGTACATGAAAACCAACCACCTGCCGAATCAGAAGACAGAGCTACAGAGCAGAGCGTCGAACAACAAGTAGCACCCTTGCCCCACATTACACGACCAAATACAGTATATGAGAAATACTGCAAGGCACACAAAATTACAAAAAATAGGCCAGACCAACACACCAACAGGCTAACCGGAGGAAGACAACACGCAACTACAGCAACATGCGTGCTGGTCCCAAAAGAAGGACATAAAGACTTTGAGTTCAGGATATGTAGCTATGCTACAGTGTATATGTAAAATTTATTGTATTCCATACAAAAATTTTGTAAACAAAACCAGGGGGAGTATGTAAGGAGTGGAAAAATAAGCAAGCAGTGACCCGGTTTTGATTGGAAATCAAACTGGCCAGAGACGGCCACGTGTGAATGGAAAATCCCCAGACCTTCGAGTCCGGCGCTGACCAGGTATATAAGACAAAAGAGAGAAGTTTAAAGGGGGGATAAGTTGAGCATGTTGAAGTCCAGCGACCAGTCGCGGACGAAGGTGATCAGTTTTCGAGAGATGTAGGCTGGCGTGTTTATTTTAGTTGTGCGCTTTTGTAAGCAGGATTGAACTCATATTATTCAAGGAAATGTTTATTTTTTATGATTTTTTAGTAATGCCTGTTAGAAATATATGGACATCATGTGCATAGGATTTGTTGATTTGTGTTGCCTTATGGATCAGAATTTTGTAAATACAAGGATCGTGATTTTATAAAAAAGGATTGTTGTTTCATGTTCCTGTTACTTACATGCAAGGTGTGAACGTATGGTGTAGTCACCCTTCCACCACTCAGTACGACGGCGGCCAGACAGAATAAAAGATTGAATAATAATTCGCGTCAATCTAGTAAAAGATAACTATTACTACATTCCGACCTGAGAACAATTGGGGATCCATCATTAAAAATAAAGCAATAAATAGAACTGAGATGATGCTAAGATTTTTTTTAATCAAGGCAATCTGTTTGCGGGACGGTGTACCCCAAAATATCTTTCTGTGGACCTCATTGCTCTAGCAGTTGTTATAAAAATGGGAGGCATTTCCTACCCCACGAAATTATTCTAGATTCGGGGAGTGGGGATGGTGACGGAAGAAGGATTTTCGGGATGGAGAGAGAGAGAAAGAGGGAGAGGGAGGGAGGGAGAGAGAGAGAGAGAGGAACAATGAGCGAAATACTTACAAGGGGGATGGCGCTAGGGATGTTCCTTGAGAAGCAAGAAAGGGGCAGTCTAAAGAAGTTTGAGAACCATTGGTCATTCTTTCCCAAGGTGTTATTCTGTTTGAAGTCATATCAGTCCATTAAGGAGTAGGTTCCACTGGACTCTATGAATGTATTTTTAATTGTTATTAGTAATTTTAGGAAAAATTGTGAACTAATTTTTTTAACAGACCTGTGAAATATGTTACAGTCGTATTTTTGTTTTTCTTGATCTCTGGACGTGTACTAGCTCCAGTGGGTATTTACAGTTTCAGTGATATATATATATATATATATATATATATATATATATATATATATATATCCTTCCTTTGTCGTTAAACGTCACATAGGGCTCGCAAGGTTGTTCGCCAATTTTTTCTGTTTTCGGCGAGCCTTTGAACCTCATCAAGGGATTTTATACCTATTAAATTTGGCCTCTCTTAACAATGTCCTCTTTAGAGTTTCACGTGGTCTGCCTCTTTTTTCTTTGGACTATATATATAAATATACCAGGGGTACCGAAAAAAAGATGTAGCAGACAGGGACTTGACCAGCTGTTTCGCCCGCCCTGACGCTTGCATGTCAGCTGTGGGTCCCCGACTGCTAGATCAGACACTGTATTGCGCCCCCCCCCCCCCCCCCCCCGGGATAGGAGCGGAAAAGCCATTTTTTGACTCTGAGTAAGAGTTAGTACAAACTTCTCTTGGCCAGATCATCATGGCTGTATCTTCTTGCAGAATTCTGTTCTGTCACATTTTGCTTTGATTATATGATAGTAATAGAAGAACCTTCAATACTCATGTGCTGAATAAAATCCTCGGGCACCCGTTGATCTGAATTATTACATAAACTTCAGTCTCAGGCCGGCAGTTGTCAAACCTACCATCGAGTCACTGAGCGAGTGAGCGAAGCAGAGACAGTAGGTGTCTTTAGTATAACAAATGCGAAATTAGAGCAATAATAGAAGGAATCTTTGAACCAGGATCAATTGAGGATTAAAAACTATTAATTTTAAAAAAAACATTATAAGACCTATAATGATCCGCTGAAAAACATGAAAGGAAGCTCCGAAAGTTTCATAGTATCCATCCACCGTGTAGATTCTACCAGGAAACAAATCTTTCTCACTTCTGATAGTGGCAGGTCGAAAACACATTTGTCAAGGAGTTTTTCAATCTAATTTTTTTTTTCAGGGTGAAACTACCTGCTCTATGCAGGCAATGAGTAGAGAAAGTTACAGAACTATCCCCTTATTTGAAGCAAACGGCTGAGTCTTATCGAGAAGTCTGTTTATCCAGCTCAATAGTGAAAAACAGAAGGAGGTAGGAGACAGGACAAGTGTTCAGTCATTTGCAAAAATTTAAGAAGATCACCTGTCATTTAAAAAAAATTTCACAGTTGTACAGAAACAAGTAATCCAGTTCTGAAGATGTTTGGAAAAAAAAATGACACAGCGGATGAATATTTACACTTTTGAACAAAAAGCCACTGGTGTCAGTACTTGGTATTACCACCTTCTTTTTTTTATTACAGACAGAATCAAAATGGTATACTGTCAGTTATGGATCTGTAGTAGTCACACGAAATGTCATTGCACCAAATGAACTTTGTAGCATCAATCAAGACTTGGGAATTTGATGAATGTTTTTCTGCAAACTTTATTCTTTAAAAGGGTCCACACATTCTCTATGGAGGTTGAGGTCAGGATTGTTACATGGCCAGACGAGCACAGTAATTCTGCTCCTGGTCACAGCCTTGAATCTGTGTCATGAGAAGCCTTCATGCATGAAAACTGAGCATCTGTGCACAGTCATGTGAGTTATGTCTTTTAATATTTCCAAGAAACGAGGACCAATCATTGTAGTTCTCTTCAGCAAAAATTGTAATAAAGCAGTACCGGATTTTGACATTGCACCCCATATCATCTGACCATGAGGATGTCTCTCGGTGCTAGCAATGCATTTTTTATGAAATCTTTTACCTTCTGGTCGTCGAACATGTGATACACGTGAGGCAAATTGCCGTACAGTTGATTCACCACAACAAAAAAAGAACTTGGCTCCAGTTCTCAACAGTCCATGATTAATAACGTTTAGCATAAGTCAGGTATTTTCCTTTTCATTAGTTGGGTTAATCTAGGTTTTTTTTTTTGCAGGTATATATGTTTTTAGTCCAAATTCTTTGCTGAAACGTCAGGAAACAGTACTGATGTTAATATATGTTCCTGATGACTGTAGACGAGTCCTGATTTTCCAGCACGAACTCCTTGGAGAAGGCAAAACAGTTCGCCGTATGGTACTGTCATCACGAGGGGTGGTTTTCCTGGGACGTCCACTTCTCCTTTGGTCACTGAAATCTCCAGTATCTCGATACTTAGTGACCGCATCATGAACAGCAGTCTTGCTAACATTCTGGTTATTTCACGTTCAGAGTATCCTTTATGACATAAAGTCACTATTGCTGTCCTCTGATTAATACTTACTGATGATTTTATGCCCATTTTTAACTACACATAAAATATGCATAAACATCTCAGCATGAAAACCAGAAGCGGACTGACGCCCGAACGCTTGCCTCTAGTCTATAAATAGCTGCTAATGTAATGCAACATCGACACTTAATTATGCAATACGGGGAAGATATGACGCATTCAGCTGAAATCTCATAAAAACAACATTGATCTCAAACTTTTGCATATATATATATATATATATATATATATATATGACGTGTGAGTGAGAGAGAGAGAGAGAGAGAGAGAGAGAGAGAGAGAGAGCCTGCATAGACCTCACATCACTTCAGAGGTCTTGGGATTCTTGCACTCCAAGTTCCAAGATCGCATAGTGCCCATTCATTTCCCATAGCAATTCCAATGCGGATTCTGTTGGTCACCATGCAGTCTAGGTTTAAATCAGTGTGATTACTCCCTCTGGGCCTCTGAGTGACAAACTGGTTAGAACGCTCGTCTGTCATGGCGAAGGTGGGGGTTCGAATCCGGCCGGAGGCGCTCCAGCCACCCACCTGTAGAAACGAGTACCCAGCTTCCTATGGAGTTGGGAAAAGAATAGCGGCCAGGCGTGATGCTGACCATATCACCCACACCACCTCTCATCATCCTTGTTTGCAACACCTGTAAAAAAAACCTAGATTAACCCTACAGTAGAAGGTAGAGAAATCTGGAAAAGTGGTTACTGGTGAAGAGTGATCAAAGTCTGACCGATGAATGTTTGTCCGATATTGTACACATTGCGAAAGTTGTCGCGACGGTTGTACTATATGTTTTCCTTCGAAAACAGATATTGGAGATTGTTCATATGACGAAATGTTTAAAAAAATTAATGAGATGATACTCGTTATATAGCAGTATGTGGGTTACTGGGTTACTAGGTATGTCCTGGCTATTTAGATCCTCCAGTAACACACGGTTGAGCAAATGACGACCTGAGCGCTGGTCATGTGACTGAGTTGTTACAGAACGTCGTTACGAGACGTGTTTTTTGGCCGGACTTTTGGAGGAGGAACAACTGTATGGAAGCTAGAGGAACAACTGTATAGAAGCTGGAGGAACAACTGTATGGAAGCTAGAGGAACAACTGTATGGAAGCTAGAGGAACAACTGTATGGAAGCTAGAGGAACAACTTATGGAAGCTAGAGGAACAACTGTATGGAAGCTAGAGGAACAACTGTATGGAAGCTAGAGGAACAACTGTATGGAAGCTAGAGGAACAACTGTATGGAAGCTAGAGGAACAACTGTATGGAAGCTAGAGGAACAACTGTATAGAAGCTAGAGGAACAACGGTATGGAAGCTAGAGGAACAACTGTATGGAAGCTAGAGGAACAACTGTATGGAAGCTAGAGGAACAACTGTATGGAAGCTAGAGGAACAACTGTATGGAAGCTAGTGGATGGGCGTATGCGGGGTCTTTGTCTACAAGACTGTTAATTAAACATGGAGTGTCTTTGTGTGATCTTGGAGGTGAGCACATACTTGGACCTGTCCTTCAAAGAAAAGGTCGTTCCTGAGTCGAGGTAGAAATCAACATGAAGTGTTCGTTTGTTTGGATGTTGCTGTACATGAGTCGTCACACATACACACATTCACCACTAGATCATGTCGTACACGTACGAAAGGCAAACGTATACATTTACGTAGCACGGTTTCTCGTAAATCGACAGCCCGTAAAAGCATGACTATAATATCTCTACTTTAACCTGTTCTGTCCTTCACATTTGTATCATTATGTAACATTTTACCCCCAAACTCACTTCAAACTATTTTGCTACGCACACTTCTTCATGTATTACTGTCCACAACACAAAAAGGAATGGAGAAATTAATTAAGTCATTCCGTAGAAACAGCGAAGAACAAAACCTTTATCTTAAAGCAACAACAAAAAATAAATAAATAAACTGATGACAACTAACAAAAGAGATATGGCAAGTGAAATATTTATTAATGAGGAGAAACTGGAAGTAGTGGAGAGCTTTGAATATCTTAGATCATTACTAAATAACAATGGAGATACAATGAGGGAGATTAAAGGAGGACATCTATCTCTCTTCAGAAGCTAAAACAACTAAAGAAGCTGTGGAGAGGGACAGGTAGAATTACAAAAATTAGGCTTATTAGGGCATGCATTTTTCCCATCGCAACATATGCCTGTGAGACCTGGACACTCAACAAAACAGCTGAGAAACACATACGTGCCTTTGAATGTAAATGCTATAGAAGAGTCCATCAAATATCGTGAACACAAAAAAGAACAAATATTTCCATACTACAGTAACTTAATATTGAAGAAGTTTGGTTAGCAAAGAAGATTAAACACAGAAACCTTAAGTATTTCAGACATATTAATTGTCATGAAAGTTTGGAGAAGAAAGTCTTGGATGAGTACACAATGGAAAAAAGAAAGAGAAGAAAACCAAAGCGAAGATGGCTGCAAGACATCATTGATGATTAGCGTATGGACGCATCAGCAGCATGGCATCTTGCTTACAACCGAGAGGCCTTCAGGAGAACTGTTAGGGAGGCAAATCTCCTCAAAGAACATGCTAAATAATGAACGAATGAACTTATTCATGCACCTAACATTACGCCTGCCATCACACTCACACCATTAATTCTAACTGTTCTGTACTCAAACACATCTTCCATCAATTTCCACGCCATGAACTTCACATGACTCAGCCTTTCACACTAAAGCTACTACTTCTCACTGATTCATATATTAAACAGTAATAATCAAGAAAAATAAATGTTTACTTCACATTTATGAAGTTCCTTCTATGTTTCTCCACATTCTTGTGCAATGACTGCGTCACAATGAAAGCTAAGTCATGAAAGATAGAATCTCTGACGGGCCTACGACCTATATGCCTAATTCTTAACAGTTGGACAATTTATAAAATTCGCTTGTTTGTTCCTTCCTTCTCTTTTCAAACACACACCGTTACATCTTACTTGCCCTGTCTCTCCTTTTTCTTAATGTGTTCTATAGCTTTACTATGCGAAAACCTCGTTTCCTATTTGAAAAAAAAAAGTGTATACCTCCCATTACTTCCCACTGTGTATTACTTCATATTTGTAAATTATTTCCTGCTGGCCCATTCCTTAAGCCTCTAACCCATTTTTTTTCTCCTCTAGTTCCCCCCCCCCCCCTCTCTTCTTCGATCTCACACACACGCACACAAACATTCAAACTTGTGCCAGGATTTGCCACTAGCTCGCCAGCGCCATGATTACTTCACTCCCTACAGTTTTGTCTCTGATATCATCACTTCCCCGCCTCTCACATGCATTTATTGAGAAGTTTTGGGTCAGCTCTATATTCCCATGGATCAACGACTGCAGAGCCTACGCTGAGATTTCAAGAGTAGCATCGGCTGACACATATCTTCGCCTCACATCTCACCTGATTATCTTAACGAAGCTAACAACCCACGCAACTTTGCAGTCCCTGGAGACCGAAACTTCCTTTTTTTCACTCTATTTTTGTTCAGATTCAGAAAGGGGGTCGCACTAAAGACGCCCACACACGTATAAAAACATGTATACACAATGAGGGAGATAAAGATAGGTAGATAGAGAGAAAGAGATAGAACAGCACTAACAGAAAATTTATTATGTACTTCATGTGTGGTCCTTATTCCGGTATCTGTTTTCAAGGAAATAGAAAAAAAAATCAGAGGATTAGAGTGTCACCAAATAAGAAGAAATAGGTCGTGTGCTTATTTGTCACCTTGTTCGCAGTGACCGACATACATAGAGGACATAGAAATTATTCAGGGAATGAGCGATGTTGAAATACCGTATTGACTCCACCCCCCCCCCTTTTTTTTCTCCTTTCCACCCCACCTGCCCCCGCCCTTTCTTCCCTCTGCTGTTTATGTTTGTGCGCTACCTCGACAACGACTGGGATCAATGTCCCAGTCTCGGCTTGTCCTCGGCGTATTAATATTTGCATGTGATGCAGACACTATCATTTACTCTCCGAAATCTCGAGTGTAGCAGTTTCTACGTCATGGCTACCGTCACTAAAACTGTTGTCTTAGCTACAACGGTTATAAAAATGGGGTATAAACAACCTCATTCTTTGTCTTTTTCCAACACAAGTTGCTATTGCTTTTATTTGTATTTACTGAACGATAGTATAGCTCTTCAGACCATTGAAGACGGATTAGTCCCTTAAAGAAAGGCGCCAAGATGAGACAGAACGAAGACTGCAGATGTAGTATTGCTGAATGGATTCACACACAGATTTGTCAAAGCTTGGACACACGACAGCAACATCTGTGGGATATACTTCGACCGGCAACTCAGGTTCAACAAACTCCACAGTGGTACTACATGCAGGAGTCTCAAACACATTGTCGAATGATTTATAGTGAAACATGATGATAGATCTGTGCAAGTACAGTTGATGAAGATGACATCCACTGTCTCAAATAAGTGATGAAACACAAGAGGACATGAATATACTTGCAGCAAACAACTAAGGCCAGTTTTCCACCACAAAACAGGAGAGATCTTGTTTGTCGTTGGCTGTACGTTAACGTCATGGTTAACACAAATACACAAATCAGGGGATACCGTCTTGTCTCTCAATGACTCTAAGTTAGGTCATGGTTAGCAGAAACACTTCAGCTCGCATGGAGGTCCAGGCATAGCTTCTGATACCTTCACGCACATACACAAAACCCCAACTTTCCCTTACAATTTCCAGTGGGCTTAAGTTCACCTTCAAGGCTCGCGCAAAAGGCGATGACTAGAAGCTTCTACATGCTTCTTGACTCAGGGGATATCAGGTCAATAACTTTAAAATATGAAGAAGAACAAAAAAAAGGGAGACCGCTCCCTTAAATCTAAATAACAACCTACAAAAATGTTATTCTGTTACACAGTTACGAACTAACCACCATCCTTACTACGTTTAGTAAAGGTTCCCATCCTTCCGACACATGCAGCCTGATTCCCCTCCAGCTATGATCTCTGCTATTCAGACACAGAATAAGTAAAAAATAATTGTGCACGAAGGTACCATCAGTCTATAAAGTCAGTTTTTGACGAACACAAAATGAGAGCTCACACTACCTGTCTCTCTATTGCCCTGCAGACTGACGCTGGCGATCATGCTTGCCTTCAGTTCCTTGTAACGAGTTCTGCTTATAAGCTGTTCTGATATTCTCTGTCCGTGACATCTTGTAAGTCAGTCCAGCATTTTTTTCTCTCTGTCAAAATCGATCTCTTTCGTCTTCTGTCTTTCCCGTTGTCACAGTGTATTCTAGCTTGCCTCACCATAGAACGTGCCCTATGAACTTGGGTTGTCTTTTTTTCTTACTTTTGTTATTGTTTGCCCCGTCTCTCCAGCCTCTCACAGAACCTCCTTGTTTGATTTCTTTACTGTCAGTGTTACTCTTAGCAATCTTCTACGCTATACTCGGCTATAAATATACCCATGACATGTGCATGGCGTAGGGGTATGGAGTTGTCTTCGCATTTATAAGCCACAGAATTGTGAAGAAGGTAGGCCAGCACTTGTCCTTGCTGTTTGCTTCTCGAGAGAGAGAGACCCAGGGCACTCTTTTTTTTCAGGCCAGTGCCATTCGGTCCGAAAGAAAAATTCCGTCTTAAAGAAAATGGTGAGTGTACAGACCACCACACCATCACGGCATCTACTGTATTCAGCGTCTTCTTTTTCAGATCATTTGCTGTTGCGTAGCAAAAGATTTGTGAGACAGGGAGGTCTGCAATTATCCTCGCTGTCTTTATGATCATGTACATGTGAAAATTGATGACTTGTCTCTATGTAGCAGTACTGACAATGATGAAAATCTAAAGTCAAACAATGGAATCGAAGTAAGCGTTGGACTAAGGTAGTTTTTTTTTGTGATTTTCACAGTAGACTAAAGAAGAAGGCTACCAGCAGGCCCCACCTCCACTAGATCGAAAGATGACAAACACAGAAATCCTATCGGAGCTCGAGTCACGTGACACCGCGCTTTCTTGACGACAACATCCTGGTCAATTTCGATTCCCTGGTTCTATTTGTAGCGCCGTCTCTCTAGAAGAATCAAGTTATCTTTTGTGGTGGTTGGTACCATAAATATCTGTGACTTTCTTTTTTTCTATGTACATAGCATATACTGGTATTTAATACTTCCAGTCAATCATTTCATCAAATTTAATTCTTTTGTACCTGAAAATATTCTTTTTGTTGTATTTATTTTCCCTGAACTCACAGAACAGAATGTAAAGGTGTTAACAATACGAGGGGCTGTTCCAAAACGAACCCCCAAGTTGACTGATTTTTAAAATAGTCAAGACAGAGGAAAATAATGTATTACATACACAACATAGATAATTAACTGTGTTAGTTTTCCATTTAGTTGCCACCCATACTCAAGCATTTGCTGCGCCGTGGTACCAGCTTGCTTTTGCAACTCATCTACGAAGAACGGCTCCGCCAGGGTATCCAGCCAATTGTTTACTCCATCCATGAGCTTCTCGTTGCTTTCGAAATCCCGGATAGCAAGCCAGACCTTCATCTTGCTGGATAAATAATAAGCGCTTTGCCCCAAACTTGGAGTTAGGGGAGTGGTAATATAACCGTCCTCCAGTTGGATTGCTCAACTAAAACCTTTGCCCGAGCCCCATGTGTGTTGTAGTAAAGAAGAACGACGCCCCTGGTGAACATTCCGCCACGTTTGTTTTTTTATCTAGTTCTGAAGCTTACCCAGCTTTCACAATAAACCTTTGAGTCTACTGTGATCTCTGGTGCCATGAATTTCGTCAACAAAATTCCCTTGATCCCAGAAGACTTAAGGCATCACTTTTCGGTTCGGAAGTGATTATTTGAATTTCCCTTACTTGTCTGGAGATTGAGCTTGCATCCATTGTTTGGACTTTTTAATTTGTCTCCGCATCCATGAATTAAACGCATGCTTCATCCCCCAGCCACGATTCCCCTTGTATAAAATGAATCACACCATGGATTTCGCACCTGACTGGGAATAGCGATTATACGGTCCATGTTTACTCGGTCGCTACTCATGCACAAATGAACGAAATGGAATGTGCACTGGCATTTAGCGAGAGAACACTTTTCTGATTGCTTCAGGAAATACGAGTTGTCGCTATGTTACCGGTTTATTTTTACTAGCCAGTCAGATGTTGATTTTGGAATTTCCGAGGTATACAAGGTCCAACAATCAAGTAAAGAGACTGATTTTATTATGGCCAAGACAAAAATGCCATCTATGAAGTAAAGCATGGAATCCAAAGAGGCAACCTTTATCTATGATCTGGCAACTTTTCTTCGCCGCCCAATAGGCAGACGACAAACAAGCCGCCATTTTTTTATCTAGTCAGAGGTGCGTTGTTACGTAATCAGCATTGAGCAAAAAGGTAACATTAAATTCTGTTTAAAACTCGGAAAAAGTGCCATTGAGACAGATGAATTGATGCGACAAGTTTATGGGGATAATTGTTTATCTCGTGCACAGATATTCAGGTGGTATTCACGATTCAAAAGTCGTGTGGAAACGATTACAAATGCAACTAGACATGCATGTCCAATTTCTGTTCGTAATGAGGAACTCATTGCAAAAGTCAGAGAACGGATACAAGAAAATCGTTGTTTGACTGTGAGGATGATGGCAGATGAATTTGGTGTTAACCGAGAGACCATTCGTAAAATTTTAGTGGAAGATTTGGACAAGGAAAAAAATTGTTTGCCGGTTTATACCACATTCGTTGTCTGATGTGCCAAAAAAATATCTGTTGAGTACACAAAATACATCATCAAAACGTGTCACAGAAATAAACATTTCTTAAATTTGATTGTTGCAGAGGATAAAAAATGGATTATCCGCTATGATCTCACAACTAAACGCCAAAGTGCTCAGTGGAAGTCATCATCACCAAAAGGCAAAAACACTCGTCTTCAAAAGTCGAAAATTAAGAAAATCTTGGCGTGCTTCTACGACAGCAAAGGAGTTATTTACAAAGAATTTATTCCGGAGGGACAGACTATCACTGCCAAAGTTTATTTAAGTATTTTGAAACGCCTATTGAAAAGGATTCTCCGAGTCCAACCTGAGTATTCAACACCTGGCAGTTTTTTTCCCTCTTCATGATAATGCACTGGCTCACCGGGCAGTAGTTGTACAGGAATTGATGGCCCAGAAAAATAAATGTGTTTGTTCTCAACCATCCATCCATTCTCCAGATTTGTATCCCTGCGATTATTTTCTATTCCTAAAATTAAAGTTACCTTTGAAAGAACGCTTCTTTAATGCTAACGATGACATCCATAGGGCCGTAACATCGAGTTTAAGGGCTATACCAACAGAAGAACTGCAGAAGTCATTTCAGTGTTTGTTAGATCGTGCTACTCGCTGTATCAATGCATAAGGGGCTTACTTTGAATAAAATACAGGTTATATCTTCAACTGTTGCTTATTTTACTCTTTATATAATTAGTCTCATTACTTAATTGTCTGACCTTGTATACTGAAGAATACATTTATTATAGAATATGGATATAAACTTGAATATAATTAATGCGGTTTCTCTTCAGTATATAGATCTTGAAATGTATTAACTTAAAACTTAAGTGAAGTAGAACCTTATTAAATGGTAGAAGACGACTTCTCTGTCCTACCTCTGTTTCTTGGTCGAATTTTCGCAGTTACCGATATATCGAGAAAAATATGATTCCCAAACTTAAAGGACATACACAGTCCTAGCAAAAGCCTTTTGCGAACTGAAACTGTTGTTGTTGTTGTTGTTGTTGGTGGTGGTGGTGGTGGTGGTGGTGGTGGTGTTGGTGTTGTTGTTGTTGTTGTTGTTGTTGTTGTCAGGCAGAAAACAAGATGAAAGCATTTTGAAAAATGCGGCTTAATAAGTGGAGTTCCATTCTCTGATTATCAACGCAGCGGGATGCCATAGTTTTAGTGTATGTTATTTGTAAAATGCTGAAAGGTGAAAGAGCTGTTCGTTTCTTTTTACATATCAGTTTTAGTTTCATTTGTAGTTGTGTTGTTTCGTGCGTTTGTTCACTTTGATTTACTGAATGCGTGTCTCACAAAGCATATAAACTTGTTAACAGTGTTATTTTGCCTGTAAGAAAAGGTTCCGCAACGCAAACCTTGTCTCTCTGATGTATCAGAAAATGAAAGTCTGCCCTGTTTAGAAACAGGTAAAAGTGCAGAAACGCCGTCCCAATGCATTTGGGTGAAACAAACAAAAAACAAAATGATTGTTATTAAATGAGAGGAAAGCGCAACCGTGTGAAGTTCCACGAATAATGGACTTCGCCAAATCCAGAGAAGTCCAGGGGAGAGAACAAAGAATCAGGTCAAAATTAGTAGCACGGGTCCACAAAGGGGCAGCTGTTCGTAAACATGCGGGACTGGAAGTTGATATAAGAAATCAATGCATGAAGCAATTGTGCCCGCTGTCAGGCTCACATAATGAAATTTGGTTCTGTCACATTAAGCATGTCATAGAATGGCCTCTTTGGTTTTGGGAAAATTCGTTTAAAAATCGGTGAGTTAGATCGAAGGTCCTTTTTTCTGAAGAAGATAAAAGATTTCGCCTCCTTTGGTCGTGGAAGGTAGAGTCTGGTCAGGTTGTACAGAAACTTATTTTATATAGCCTGCCTTTCTTTCTCTATTTTTGATCATTTAACATGAACTACTTTTGTATGGTTTAAAGAGAAGAGCTCTGGTGTTCACTCGCTTTGAACTCCTTCATAGTCCCGTACCGAAGTTACAAAGTATCGATCCTGCTCTTTTCCTTTCATGTTCTGACAAGCGACAAATTGTCATTTCGACGTACAAGGCCATTTTGCGGATATTCATCACTTTCAGAAGCGGTTTTCTCTAACATGTGTGTACTAGGTACCTTTTTTTAAAAAAAAATCAAGGATGGCTAACGTTGCATCTGAATCAAGGCTTCACTGTTGACAAACTACAAGGTTCACATCTTCATCAATATACATACTTTTTTTCCAGACCAATTAGTTTGAAACAAGAAAGAACACATGACGAGAGATTTTCTTACCTTTGCTTCCATTTTTCTGGGGTTTTTTTTTCTTTTCTATTTTTTTCTTCTCTGTTGTATCCGAAAACCATTTCTTCATTCTATCTCCCTCTCTCTCTCCCTCTCTCTCTCCCTCTCCCTCTCTCTCTGTTTTTTTCCTTTTCGTAGGGCAACCTTTCTCTTGAATTTGCATTATACTTTATCAACCGTTCCCTTTCTTTTTCTTTTCTTTTCTTTGGTTTTTTTTTCTTTTCTTTTCTTTTTTAGAAAAAAAATCAATCTTCCATGAACACACTCTTCTACATCAATCTCATTATCTTTATATTACATGACTTCTTAATTTCACACAAGTATTTATTTAAAGTAAGTTCAGAGCATCATATTTTTTCACTTTACTGGTTTCCATATTTTTTTCCAGTAAATATGATATTTAATTTTATAGACTACAAGCAGAGTACCCGACGTTGTCTGGGTATTTATTTATCCAAATCAGGAAAGTTCTATTCATTTCCACAACCTTCTAGACGGTTATACAAAGTTCTATATATTTCCACAACCTTCTAGAAGGTTCTACAGAGTCTAGATTGCTCTACATAATTCTATTCCTTCTATTCGACAAAACATGGGCTTAATTGTCATCAAGACTGTCACTAATCAGCTTAGTAACCCCTAACACTATGGATTCGACATTAATCTCGGTCACTTTGGACATTTTATTTCCCACTCTCACCCTCAGGCCCCCCCATGCTGATGGGGGCTGAACTTGGACTTAAACGGCATCGAGAGTGTCACATCACAGCGACATCGAAAACTATAAATTCGGTCGTTGTCGGTTATTTTTACATGTCACCCCCATCCCACCCCCACCATGTGGTTGGTGGCTGATCAACTACTGTATGGGCGCTCTCTGGTATGAAATAAACACTCTGACCATTTCTAAATGGACACTGAGGTGAAAAACAGTAGGGTATCTATTATGAATCACAAATCTACTCCGTGGATCATGTGTTTCGTTACCACGTTCGTTAAAACGTTCGGCAAGTCAGCAGATATAACGTCGTCGATTTGTGTGGGCTGACCTTTGTCCGCCGCGGCCGACAATCCGAACATATCATGGGAGTTACTTCCCGTCGTTCAGTGGGGGTATTGTTTGTATCGATCGACACTCACAACCCAGGCCCTCTCAGGGGCCCTATGGGTGATCTAACCCACACGGTGCACTGCCCATATTGTAAGATATCTGTGTGCCAAGTTTGGATGAAATTGCTCCAGGCGTTTCAGCGTGATGCTCTAAAATGCATATATATATATATATATATATATATATATATATATACACACACATACACGTTCATTTTTTATATACGTAGATATATGAACCAGATGACCAATTACAAAGTGTGTGTGTTCCTGAAATTCATTTTTCTTCTGTCTTCCTCCATCTATGGATTGTATTTCTTTATCCTGTGTACTCCACTCATTAGCTCTAACAGAAATGTATAATGACATGCCGCCATACATGCGTGCGTCATTAGTAAACAATTATTTATATTCTTTCATTTCCCTATGCTCTATATTTGCTCCTCGCATTCCTTTCTGTTCCTACCACAGAATACCCGTATTTTGTGAGTAGCTAATGCTAGCACTACCCGCATAAAGTGTTGGAAATGTTAATTTAAACAAGGTTTAAAAAAAACCACGACAATTCCATATTTGTTATGTATTGTTTCAGCCACGTCAAGGAGATAAGAGGTCTTCTGTTAAATTTGTTGAATTTCAAAACAAAAGAGAACGTGCATGAGACGAACTATGATCTTAACTGTGATATCTCCCGCATACGTTGGTACCAGTTATTTACTTTAACGCAGGGCTGTAAAACATTTCATACAAATTATTAACAAAGTCAATACAGTGTCGAGACTTTAGTGCTTGTTTTAAATCTCTGCCGCGAGGGAGGAGGGGGGCTGAAGGGGAGGGAGGAGGATTGTAAAGCTTACTAGGTTCGTCTAAAATAGTGTTTCCCAATATTTTGTTTTTGGTCATGCCCCCACCTCGACGCCTCAAAGATTTTGATGTCAGATTGGGGCCTGTGATCAAGATGCTCTGCCATCACTTCACGATGGTGTTCTTTGTGTGATAAGATGTTGTGTTTTCCCTCTATATCAGATTGTTCAGTGCTGTAGAGCTAGTCGCGGTATAGTCTGCCTGTTTCTGTGGTTCACTCCAAGATTTCAAGCAGAACACTGTAACGTTCAGTTTCATCATTACATCCGCTGCAGAAAGCACACATTTGGTAGCTTCTCGGAAATAGAAAGTCGAAGATCATGCAGAAAGAAGAAGCAGAAGACTAAAAGAAGAATAAGAAGATTAAGGAGAAAAGAAAGAAGAAAAGAACAAGAATAACGAGAACAATAACAAGAAGAAGAAGCAGAGTAAAAGCATACATTAGTGCTAGTGATTATTTTAGCCGGAGATTCTCCATCGACATAACGCCTCAAGAGGAACAGAAAAAGAAATCCACGTGATCATCTTTACTTCTCTACCCACAACATCAAACTTGACTTCGGCATACGTAGGCAAAGTCGATCAAACTAACGTTAAAACCATTTCAAACTATTTGTCTTTGTAAAGAAATGACAACACTTTTTAGTATCATGTGGCAGACATGTCTTAAAATTTTATATTTTACTTTTCTCAAAGCTTGTTTTCTCTGGGCTAACAGTATTTTCTTTTTTTTCATACCTTAATCTCTCTCTCTCTCTCTCTCTGAACCTTAAGTGCCCAGGGCACATGGGGCTTCCGCAAGGGTTTTCCACAAATGCCTGTCCTTCGCCTTCTTTTCTGCTCTTGCCCAGGTGAGCCCTCTATTGCTCAACATCCTTTCTGTTGTTCTTCTCCATGTCTCTTTTGGTCTACCCTTACTTCTGCTCCCCTGTGGTGTCCATCTTAGTGCTATTTTTGATAGTGAGTTGTCAGTCATTCGGAGCACATCATACTTTAATACTTACCCCCAAAATAGTGCCAGGTGAGAATCTTGGCTTAATAAACATAGACAAATAAAGAATGAACGAACTTTATTTTCAAAGGATGAAGACTTAAGCATGCAAGCCCGTCTAATATTTTGCCCTTTATCATACATCTTTCATTCAGTTCCAGGCATTCTGCATCTTTTAGTACAAATATATTATGCATATAACAGTCATATTATTTTTTGGAAATAACACAATATTTACGTTTCATCACATAACAGTCATATTATTTTTTTGAAATAACACAATATTCACGTTTCATTTTTATGCACGCGCTCATTAAAGGAAGTACATACTTGTAGTCGTAACAAAGTTATTCTCGCAGTCTCTCACGTGAATGAATATCTACCAGATGAGACAGACAACCTGAAAGGAGTGTTGAAAAGTTATCAACCCCACCAAGAAAGGAGTAACTTAGAGTCATGAAACTTGAATCTTATTCCACCAGTACATTCCTTGGATATATAATCTCTCATGAATTATTGTAGACCAAATTATTTGATGTTCCAAAATCAGGTTATGGACGTTATCAGCAATTTCTGGAGCTGACACTGTTGGGAGGCCTTCCAGATCTTGCTGCATCTTCATTCTCGAAATCTCCACGCTGAAAGTTAGAACACCATTTCCTCACGGTTGAGCGTGACGAGAATGTGTTGCTCAATGTTTCCAGCATGCACTCACGGATTATCTTTGGAGTTTTCTTCTGCAGGTAGAGGAACCTCATGACGGCCTGGAGTTTCACACTTGAAAATTCCACAGCTTTCGTTGACATGGCTCTGTCATTGGTCTGAAACTTTTACTTTGTTTAAATACCCTTTCCAGCTACAGAGACAAACTTACGCTCAGATTTTTGGACGTGGGTCGGGTCGATAACTTTTCAACATCCTCTTGTACGCACGTGCATGCATGCATGCATACATACATACATACATACATACATACACATACATACATACATACATGAGTTGACAAGGATGAATACAATGTGAAAATAAAACCAAGGACGTAAAACTGTCATTTACACATTGTACTGCAAGTGGTTAAATTAGTCACAGCAAAGAGAGAAATGAACAAAGCTTCCTGGTTTCCGTGAAATATGTCTCTGAAACACTGAGCTCAGTCTGAACATATGAGAGAGTATTATAGAAAATCGTTGGAATGGGGAAGTGGTGTCATTCATGAGCAATTATTTCCAGGTTTTTTTAATTTCTGTTGTTTGTCCGTCTGTCTGTCTATCTCAGTCTCATTGTCTATATATAGTGTTTCCGCCTTTCTCTATCTAGTCTCTCTCGATCTCAATCTGTCTCTTTCTGTTCGGTCTCTGTCTCTCTCCGTCGAGGCTTTCTAGATCTCAATTTCTCTGTCTGTCTCTCTCTCTGTCTAGTCTCTCAGATTGAGATCGACAGCTCTCTATCTATTGTTTCTCAGACAGTGTCTCTCTGTCTCTCTCTCTATTTATTCTCTCTCGGTCTCAGTCTCTCTAGTCTGTTTCTGTCTATGTCTCTGTCTTTCTCTGACTCACTCTCCTTTTCTCTACCTCTAGCTCCACCTCATTTTCTCTCTCTCTCTCTCTCTCTCTCTCTCTCTCTCTCTCTGCCTGACTAATTCTCTTCCTTTTGTATTTATATCGCTGTTTCCTTACAAAATAGTGGACGCGTAAGACAAAATGAAATAATAATAGCTCTGTACTTTTCTAAACTTCTCTCGCATAAACTGCGCTTCTTCTACTGTACATATAAGAAAGTTTCCCAGTTTTCTCATACATGAAAAGAGAGAACAGATGAAGAGTCTTTAGTGATCTATTCTTGCTAGATGTAATTTGGCTGTCTATTGAAATGGTAAACAAATACAAACTGGACTGTGTTTTTTTCTTCCAAAAAAAAAAAATGTGAATGTATGAAACACTTGTGAGAAACTGTAAGTGGTGAGTAGGTGAAGGGTTTTCCAAAATTATCGTCACTTTGGATGAGGAGAAGGATTCGGTGGCTTTTCTTTTTGTTCTAACCCTCGAAAATCATGTTTTGGTCAGCAAGCCTGATATAGCAACCTAGTATGGCATGCCAGTCCTTCAATTTTGCATCCAGCCTATGACAGCACAAGAGCCTGTTACAATGAGCATCTCACAGAGGAAGGACAACTTCTGTTTGATTTTAACTATTGAATATTCTCTGACAAGTCATCTAGGCTTTCCCCCAAACTTGGCCAAACGTCAGAGAAAAAACTAACAGGAAATCAACAAAAACAGCAGAATGTTCTGAAAATAAACACACAAAAAAAAAAAAACGAACTCAAAGATACGACAAAGGCGTGGGAGAACCATTGCATTTTTCACGATCACAAACAGTAAACTCTGGCAGTTCCCGTAAATGTGAGTGTGATTTTGATGTGAATATCTGTCGATCCCTTACTGCACAGAGAACCCTCCTAAAGTTTGCTACTATCACGAGTCTTGCACTGATGACAGACATGTTCCTTTTGTCGGGTGCAAATTTCCTAACAGAACTGATCAGGTACAGCTATGGACTGACTCAAGTTCGGCGTTAGATGGTTCCTAACTCACTGCTTTTGCAGGCGGGGGTGGGGGGCATTTTGTTTCCACTTTACTGCTCCAGTGCTTATCTTTGCACTTTAAAAAAGTTTACTTAGAGCTTAATTGGCATCACTGAACTCAAACACATCCTACGAAAAAAAGAATAATTAGTTTAAAAGTATCCCAAATGTTATTAATGAATGAGAAACTTATCATGGTTACTTCTTCTGAAGATTTCATTTATAGCTTCGTGATTTAGCAAAGACCATGTATATAATACGCGACTTGTACTGAATACGATGCTGGGAAACAAGCGAGCACATCTGAAACGGTGGAATTTTAGCTAAGCATGTTGCAAGTTTTCCCGCCTGCATTGTAGCACCACCTTGTTCTCACGCCCTGTCCTGGCTGATGAACTGGGACAACGTCGAAAAGGCTGAAAGTGGGTCAGGTTGTTTTTGCTGCCGCAACACGCATCGAGTAAAATCTGCAGTCATCGCTAATGTAGCTGAAGTTTGCTTCTTCGTACTTCCACGTTGCTATTCTACGTAGCTAAAGGTGACTTTTGCGCTGCTATTCTATATGCATCTTGGGAAGACGGCGTGAAAGTTGAGACACTAAGATAAAAGCATATCGATAATGCGAGAGCCTGCTTTCTGACATTCGCTCACAATCATATGTATATAACTTTAAGGGCCATTTTCCTGTACTCATTTATGAATATATCGATAACGTAAAGGGGCATTTTTTAACACTCAGTAACATACATATGAGAGACCACTTTCTGATACTCAGTGACACGCATATCAACAACTTGTACGAACTCCCTGTAACTGCGAGCTGTTGTTCTTTGCAGCCAATGGTGTAGAGATGTGGTACAGCATCGTATCGGCGTGGGGGCGGGCTAGGCGGCTACTTTTTCAGTCCCGGAGTACACCTAAAAAGCAGGGATTGTGCAATGCTTCTTCAGCAGACTCCACCACCATGGAGACTATGGCGATCCCTGCCCCGTTAGCCAGGCTAGGTCTGTTACTGGGGGTACCACGGAGAGGTTGGACAGGGTCTTGGTCAGCTATGGGTTGTTAACCCTGACGCTGGCATATCAGCGAACTCACCAACATGAAGGACTACGCTTTAACACTCAGTGGCATATGTATCCACAGCATAAGGGGCAACGTTTTAGCACTCAGTAACACACACACACAATATAATGGACCAGTTTTAACACTCGACAACACATATATCGCCAACATAAGGGCCAACTTTTTAACACTCGGCAACACATATATCGCCAACATAAAGGGCAACGTTTTAACACTCGGCAACACATATATCGCCAACATAAGGGGCAACTTTTTAACACTCGGCAACACATATATCTCCAACATAAAGGGCAACGTTTTAGCACTCGGCAACACATATATCGCCAACATAAGGGATCACGTTTTAACACTCGGCAACACACAACATAAGGTACCAGTTTTAGCACTCAGTAACACACACAACATAAGTGACCACGTTTTAACACTCAGTAACACACACACAAAACATAAGGGACCAGTTTTAACACTCGGCAACACATATATCGCCAACATAAGGGACCACGTTTTAACACTCGGCAACACATATATCGCCAACATAAGTGACCACGTTTTAACACTCAGTAACACACACACAACATAAGGGACCACATTTTAACACTCGACAACGCATATATCGCCAACATAAAGGCTATCGCTCAGCTTCAGAGAGAATGTCTAGGGGAAAAAACAGAATAGGTCAAAAGTTAAAAGATTATACTGTATTAACTGTGACAATGTTAGTGATGATTACTCTAAAGTAATCATGCAGAATATAAAACATACACACACGCACACACACACACACATATATATACGTGTGTATATATACATATATATCACCATATATATACACACATAAGGGATGTTGCCACTTTAAGCAGTTTAGCAGTCATTAATTAATCTTAGGGAGAATTTCAAACTTAAACTTTTATTAGTTAATCTTAGGGCGAATTATAAAACCGATTTTTATTTGTTAATCTTAAACATGAAAGAGAAAAGCACACGTAGAAGAGCTCTGAAAGAAGAACAACATCAAAAACTAAGGAAGCGTAAGGAACAGGCGATCAAATTTTGGTGTTTTTGTGTGTGTGTTTGTGTGTGTGTGTGTGCGCGTGCGCGCGCGTGTGTGTGTGCTATAAATAAGTTAATCACTAGAAACTTCAGTGAAGGGAATGTATGAAGAGAAGCAAGCAAAAGGAAAGACAATGTGTGAGCACATCGATCAAGTGGAGCTAGAGAAGAAAGGTAACCAATCTGGGCAGAAACATCAAATATTGTAGAAAATGGAGGAACTTGTTCGCCAGCGTCGTCCATGGGCACGGAATATAATGAATGAAATAAACGATTTACAACAAACAACGCAACAAATGGCCTTTTCCCCGATGATGTAAATGAGTGTTTCTATGACACTGTAACCTAACAACAAATGACCTACCATTCCGTGGGAGACATGGAGCAACGGCGGTGTCACAGCGGTTGGCTCGTCCCAGACGATGGAAGTAAGCACGCCCTGCCTGTTAGCATCCTGCAGCAATCGTGAGAATGCCATACCTCACACATTTAGATCAGTTGTTCTCAAAGTGGCAGATACTAGCCCCCAGCAGGCGATGGGAAGATCCAGGATGCGATGGGAAGATCCAGGATGCGATGGGAAGATCCAGATGACGAATAAAGCAACAGGGAACGGCATCAGACCCAACAGAGGATTTTTTTTTTGGGGGGGGGGTTGTTTGGGGTGGGGTGGGGTGGGGGAGAGGTTAAGTGTGGCAGTACTTCACCTCTTCCGAGTAAATGATAGTTTCAACAACCAAGTCTCAACTCAAGAACTCAACTGCGAAAGAACATTTATTGACCGCACCCAAATACGCATCGAAACAAACGTCGGAAGGCAAACAGATTCAAATCTCTCTTCAGTCCACATCAGGTCATCTTCAAAACCTCAAACCTCAAGAAATCTGGGTCAAGTCCTTTTGAGCCTGATCAAACGTTTTCATATTGTCATAGCACATCGGGTCAAAACAAGTTACTGTTTCTTCTGCTGTTTCTTCTTTTAATTGTTCTGTTCTTCTTTACGATGTTTTGTGCGCGCGCTTTCTTACTTTGATTGTGCGCCATTTTGGTGCCCCCTTGGTCTTCCATACCGTTATCCATTATGTCTCCATTTTATTTCCATGTGTGACGCTTCCCGCATATTTTTCTTGACTACCATTTTATCTGTGAATTTTTCAGACGCACGTGATCTCATCTACTGGATTTCATTTGTCCTTACTTAGTAACAGGATGGTAATGCTAGGGATGTGGCCCTGGGAGAGAGAAGGAGCAGGGAACAATCCGAAAAATTTTGAGAACCACTCTTCTAGAGTGTGTGGTAAATAGATTTCTAGTGGTAATAATGTCAGAGCAAAAGTTTATATGAAAATGAACCTGAATGCGCATAATCACAGAACAATATGGTGCGATTAAACAGAATGTAACCCGAGCAGTTAACCTCCTGCACCTGCCATAGTCAACAGTACTAATTTGTGGAGGAATAGCAAGTGGAAAAGCAAAAACAAAAAGCGTAAGCTACTGTTGGCAGCTACATATGTCCTATCTTCAGACACTTGTCGCTTCCAACACAGATCCTATGTGCCAGAATAGTTAAGACTCCTTTCAACATTCTGAAAGAGAGCACTGGAAGAAGCTGATTCAAATCCAGGAATGGAACTGGAAAAAAAATAATTTACAAAACCCAGAGACCCCCCTCCAAACCCCTTTCTTTCCTCAGTAGAATATTAGGCATTTAAAGAGTAAGATTACTTGTCTATGGGAGACGGTGTACTTCTTCTGATGATCTAGGGAGTTATGTAGTTGTCTCGCTAAAATATATTTTGTGTCCGTCGTATTTTTTTTTAACGAAGAGGGTACTAATATTCATATAGTTTTAGTGGTTTTTTTAAATTTGTTGAGTTGGTTTTTTATGTGATTCTTGACAAAAAAAAGTTTTTGCCGAAATATTGGTTCTTTATTTATATGTGCTTATGCTTAATCCAGGGGTTAAACTAAGACACTGCTGGAGAGATTGTTCGGCTGCCGCGCGTGGAGTGAAACGTCTCCTGGCCAATGAAGAAAATGCAAAATTGCGATTAGGGTTGTCGTGCGGCGCAGCTATGAAAAAAGATGATGGAAAGAATAAATTGAAGCTTAATCGGTATGTCCAGTAGTCTCGGGGCGAGAGCTACTCATACAGCGGCATCTCTGCTCTAAAGGCCGCCCGCGTCCTATATACATCCATCATCATCATGTGCCGTGCCTACTGGCGTTGGCTATTATGCTTCTCCAGAGTACACGATCCTTCATGCAGGCCATCAGCTCATTTGGTGATCTCCTCTCACACCATCCTGTCAGACTGTCCAGTATAATTTCTCTTGGTCTTCCTCTTGATCTTCTTCCTTCTATTTTTCCTGTTGTTATAATATTTTCAATGCCCCCTCTTCTCATTGCATGTCCTATGAAAGTACATTGCCTCTCTCTTATCTTATTGACAAGGTTTTTTGTCTCTCCAGCTCTTCTCCTACATTCTTCATTAGTTATTTTTGCTGTCCAGGGGATTCGCAACATTCTTCTAATAAACCACATTTCTGCTGCTTCCAATGATTTTTGTGCAGACTTGCCTATTGTCCATGATTCACTTCCATATAACAAGATAGGTTCAATATAGCATTTTAGGACTCGTTTTCTAACATTCATTGATAAGGATGTGTTGGTCAATATGTTTCTCATTCTCTGAAATGCAGTCTTTGCTTGGCCTATTCTGTTCCTAATTTCTGTTCTGCATTTCCCATCTGAAGTTATTACTGCTCCAAGGTATTTGAATTTCTGCATATACATCCATACTGCTGAAATACGCCTGAACCGGCTTAACCCAGGGGTGAAACTTACTAGTGGCGAGGATTCGTCCTCCTGGACAAAAGCTATGTCCTGGTCACAACTAGGAAGGGTAGCGGCCACGACCACAAAATGCTGAAGTCGGAGACACTGGACCAATGCAGTCTAGACAGGCAACCAGCTCTCACCCGACGGGGATATATTCATATCCAAACCACGTCGAGTTTTTCCGATGAGAAAGTCAAACTCTAGACTAAACTGGTGCAAGGAAAACCACAATGTCACGTAATACCGCTTCTGTAACCCCCCGAGAATATATGCCCAAGCCCCACGATGCTCTTAGCCTCCATCCTAAATGAAACCACTGCGAGAACCACAGGAGTAAATTCAGTAGGATCACGGGACGGTCTTGGTGGTAGAAGCGAACGAAGAAGATATGTGCTCATCTTACTTTCTGCCCTATCGTTCTTGCCCGCTGTCTTCATTTATCTGTAATCTTCTTACTTTCTATTGTTCTTGCCTACTGTCTTCATTTATCCGTACTCATCTTACTTTCTGCGAATCATTCTTGTCCACTATCCTCATTCTTTCTAATTTTTTTTTTATTTAACCTGAACCTTAGTCTGCCTTTATCACTACTAGAAGCAGTCTTACCTAAAGTTGTCTTTTCTCTTGTATCATACATGTGAATGTAAATTGTTAATTTTATATCTTTGTCTTCGTCCTGTATGTTTTTATACGATTAAAGTGTAAAGCTAAACGTTAATTAATAAAGCGATAACGTTTTAAACAGTCTAATATTTACAACAGATTCAAAGTAGTAATTCTGTAGCATGGCCTTGTAAGTAATGATTATTGTTGTTATTATTAATGAATATGATTATGAAAATATACTGTAAAGAAAATAGTAAGATCGAATAGCGACAGGGAAAAGTAAGTCGAAAAAAGGAAGAGAAGGGTATAAAACTTCAATGACACTAGAACAAGACGCGGACAAAAGTAAACAGTGGAAACAGTGAATAGAAAAAGACGAGACTCACTGACGCTGAGATATAGGTATTACAAAGGAAGCACGCCAGAAAGTAGGATGGTCTATTGATAACAAAGCGGTGACTGGACGTTGACACGAGTAAACAAAATAGAAAAGACGAATAGAAAAGGCAGACACAATGAAAAGCGAGGACACAGTAAAACCTCCGACATGAAATACCAAGATAATGACTTAGGTAAATAACAATTGTATAGACAAAACTGACACAGACTGACACTCGTTGCGATGCGATTGTACACGGTTTTTAAATAAAGAAGTGGCCAATTCGGCCAGCTGACCAATTAAATATTTAGAGGCGTGGCCTATTGGACAATTGACTTAAGACATATAAGTAACGGGGCAGTTTGAATGACGGACAATCAGAACGCTCATGGGAACCAGTGGACATCTGAAGGGTGGAGCCAAAATACTTATTAGAAATAACCATCAAGCTGCACTTGAAGATAAAAAGGAGAGAGGAGAGGCAGGAAGGGAGAAATAGGAAGAAGAAGAGATAGAGGAGGGAGCCCGAAGACAGAAGAACAGACAATAAGAACAAAGAAGAAGAACCAAGGAAGAAGAAGAACCTAGAAGGAAGAAGAAGTAGAGGAGAGGAGACACAGGACGGGGCCTGAAGACGGAGGAACAAGGACGGTCAGTGAATAGAGACCGGTCCAGACTAGAGAAGGAGAGAAGGATAGACAATCAGAGAAGAACAGCAGAAGGAGAACACACTCCAGAGAAGACTCGAGAGAGAGAAATAAGACGTAGCTAACGACAGATGGACACCTAGAGTAATAGATACTCAGGAAAAGTAGTCTTGCAGAAGTAGTTCTAGGACAGATTGAAGATGTGTTTCAAGTGATTCAAGTGATAGGAATACTTATGACTTTGAAACTTCGAGTACAGTGATTTAGTCGTGTAACTGACTGACCACGTGTTGCAGATCGAATATAGTACAGAGTTTAGAATTGTCCTCTTATCAGATGTGTAGAATATTGTGAAATAGGGGAACATTGAGAATTGCTGCATGTAGAATATGATAGTTTGATATTGATGTGCTTCAACGACGAAAGTAACGAATAGTATGCCATATTGCATCTTAGCACAAGTGATGTTGTGAATTCTAAGTCCATATCTTATTTGTCAGAATTAAATGAATTCTGCAGAGAACATTTCATTGGCCTTCCTCTGATTTAGTGAAGTGTAATGTTTGTGAAACCTAATCTAAAACAACAAAAACCTGGATGTGTGTGAAGATAAAGTCAATATAAATAAAGAACATCTTTTAATCAGAAATGTATAATTCACAACTTGATAATATTATAATTCCAATGCCTGTGAGAAGAAATGTATAAGCCGATGCAAAACTTCTCTCTTTTTTGTCTGTCGCTCTCTCTCTCTCTCTCTCTTTCTGTCTCTCTCTGTTGCTCTCTCTCTCATCTCTTTGTCCCTATTCTTTCTACCCCTCTCTCTGTTTCTATCTCTTTCTCTTTTTATCTGTCTGCGTCTCTCTCTCTCTCTCTCTTTCTATCCCTCTCTTTGTCTATCTCTGTCTTTCTATCTCTCTCTTTGTTTCTCTCTTTCTGTTTCTCAATTTCTCTCTTTTTCTTTCTCTCTGTCTCTCTGTCTGTCTGTCTGTCTCTCTCTCTGTTTCTTTCTTTCTTTCTTACTTTGGTTCACACTGTTGGTTAGCCATTCTGTTATTCACCCACTACGGGTTTTCCCTTGAAACAAGGCTAGGACAATTCTCTGGATCCTCCCTCAGAGAAATAACCGACTTGACATCTCGTTGATCTTGACCAGCTCTTTACAGCAGGTGATTATTCAGAGTAATACGAGTAGTTATCTATAGCAGTTGGCACTTCGGAGTATTAGCTTTTTTTACAACAGGTGGCAATTCAGAGTATTAGCTCTTTTTACAACAGGTGGTAATTCAGTGTATTTACTCTTTTTACAACAGGTGGCAATTTAGTGTATTAGCTCTTTACAACAGGTGGCAGTTCAGTGTATTAGCTCTTTATAACAGGTATTAATTCACAGTATTAGCTATTTTTACAACAGGTGGCAATTCTATGTATTAGCTCTTTTTACAACAGATGGTAATTTAGTGTATTAGCTCTTTATAACAGGTGGCAATTCAGTGTATTACCTCTTTTTACAACAGGTGGTAATTCAGTGTATTTACTCTTTTTACAACAGGTGGCAATTTAATGTATTAGCTCTTTACAAAAGATGGCAATTTTAGAGTATTAGCTCTTTACAACAGGTGGCAGTTCAGAATATTAGATCTTTACAACAGGTGGCAATTCAGTGTATTAGCTCTTTACAGCAGGTGGCACTTCTGGGTATTAGATCTTTACAACAAGTGGCACTTCGCTGTATTAGCTCTTTACATCAGGTTATTATGCAAAATAATACGAGTAGTTGAGAGTAATACAAGCAGCTATTTACAGAAGGCGGAATTTCAAAATATTAGCTCTTTACAGCAGACGGAAATTTAAAGTGTTAGCTCTTTGCAGCATGCGGAAATTCAAAAGTATTAGCTCTTTACAGCAGGCGGAAATTTAAATTGTTAGCTCCTTACAGCAGGCGGAAATTCAAAGTATTAGCTCGTTACAGCAGGTGGCAATTTAGAGTACTTGCTCTTTACAAAGCTCTTTCAAGGGGCGTCATGTTACAGTTGACAATTAAAACTAATACCAGAGGGGGGAAAGTGTGAGAACCATTCTGTGAAACCATCGCTTTGCAGGAACTTAAAAATGCACAGTTAATGACACTGGATATTTTTGTTTTATGCTCAGTCCTTAATCACGTGGCAGAGCTGCCTGAAATTAAACTCATTAACTGTAAAGATCGCGCTAAGTATACTTAAAAATACACTTTCTAAAATTTGCTTAATCGAACGATCTAATTATAGAAACCTACAAAAACACAAATAAGTGGTGCAAACAACTCTCCCCCTCCCCTCCTTGTTTTATATCCTTTCCCAATGCAGATTAGTTGTATTAAAAGGAAATCAAGAAAGTACTGTTAGCATCAAGGATAGAAGGACTTTGTGGCTATATATATATATATATATATATATATATATATATATATATAGAGAGAGAGAGAGAGAGAGAGGAGAGTTATAAACTCAAATAGTTAACAGTGCAGCGATCGAAAGCAAGAACAACAATGTGTCTACTGTAATCATGTTATTTTTCAGAGCGTTTAGATATGCGCATGTTATTCAGTTGTATAATTCAGGTGGGGGTGCATGTTGTACAACTAAGATTGTTAACTGAACTCTTAGAATCTCTGTGTCACTGGTATCTGCAAGGGAAAAATCATGACATTTGTTGGGGTAAAGTGAGAAATTGACTAGACTATGATCACCGTCATTTCTATCAGACATCACTTTGACTGGAAATGGCATCTGAAATGATGATGATGATGATGATGATGATGAATCAAATGTCGGGAAAAAAGTGAACTTCAGTAGAAATTATTGCACTAGCTAATCACAAATGAAAAGAAAAAGTTAACTTTTCAAGAACAAAAAATAAAATTTTGATATATTTATCCTTATTCTGCACCTCTCTGGGTGTCACATTTTGGAAAGTTTTTGTTTCGTTTCTCTCCGCTCTTTTTTTAAAAGAACACTCCCAATGACTGAACTCTGAACAGATACATGTATAGGTGGACGTACAGAGAACACGACCAACAAGACAGCCATCTGCAGATGTTGGTTAACATTCAGTACTTTTATTTTCTTTCCCTTACGCCGTCAAGGTTACCGATAAGATGCCGGAATATTTGTACGCTATCCTATGGCGTCCGTCATTTGTATATTTATTTTCTCCTGTATTGTCTGTCGCTGGATTAGCGCTAGCTACTGCTGGAATAAAATGACCAAGTTCAACTCGACTCCCCACTGGTTCTAAATAACCGATCTTGAAGTCAAGAGGAACCCTATCATGGAAACAACATACTCCCTCTCACTCGGTCTCTCTGTAACTGGCCGCAGCATTATCTGGTGTCGTTTTTTTTTTTTCAGCGAGTGAAAATGATAACTTGGAGCCTGTTGTTATAATATTGTAATACCTGATCACGCTCGAGGACAGACAAGAGAGGCGCCTAAGTACACAACAACGTGACTGAGCAACGGAGCCTTCCTGTTGGCCAGGCACCACTGCATGTCCTGCAGGAGAAGGAAGATCCTTACTGGTATCTTTAATGGTCAGTTGTATGCAGTGTTCTCCTCAGTGCTGGATTTAGGCATACGTTGAACAAGCTACAGTTTAGGGCCTCGCACAACTTTCTGGTGTAATTTTTTAACAAGGTGGCTCTGGGCTTTATATACCTTAGGGTATCATCAAGTCTAAACTCGGTGTTGCAGCTTAGGGCTTCACCAAGTCTGAATCTGGCACTGACTCTTAGGGTTTCACCAAGTCTGAATCTAGCACTAACTCTTAGAGTTTCACCAAGTCTGAATCTGGCACTGACTCTTAGGGTTTCACCAAGTCTGAATCTGGCACTGACTCTTATTGTTTCACCAGTCTGAATCTGGCAAAGATTCTTAGGGCTTCACCAAGTCTGAATCTGGAACTGACTCTTAGAGTTTCACCAAGTCTGAATCTGGCACTGACTCTTAGGGTTTCACCAAGTCTGAATCTGGCACTGACTCTTAGGGTTTCACCAAGTCTGAATCTGGCACCTACTCTTAGGGTTTCACCAAGTCTGAATCTGGCACTGACTCTTAGGGTTTCACCAGTCTGAATCTGGCACTGATTCTTAGGGTTTCACAAAGTCTGAATCTGGCACTGACTCTTAGGGTTTCACCAAGTCTGAATCTGGCACTGACTCTTAGGGTTTCACCAAGTCTGAATCTGGCACCGATTCTTAGGGTTTCACCAAGTCTGAATCTGGCACTGACTCTTAGGGTTTCACCAAGTCTGAATCTGGCACTGACTCTTAGGGTTTCACCAAGTCTGAATCTGGCACTGATTCTTAGGGTTTCACCAAGTCTGAATCTGGCACTGACTCTTAGGGTTTCACCAAGTCTGAATCTGGCACTGACTCTTAGGGTTTCACCAAGTCTGAATCTGGCACCGATTCTTAGGGTTTCACCAAGTCTGAATCTGGCACTGATTCTTAGGATTTCACCAAGTCTGAATCTGGCACTGACTCTTAGGGTTTCACCAAGTCTGAATCTGGCACTGACTCTTAGGGTTTCACCAAGTCTGAATCTGGCACTGATTCTTAGGATTTCACCAAGTCTGAATCTGGCATTGACTCTTTGGGTTTCACCAAGTCTGAATCTGGCACTGACTCTTAGGGTTTCACCAAGTCTGAATCTGGCACTGACTCTTAGGGTTTCACCAAGTCTGAATCTGGCACTGATTCTTAGGATTTCACCAAGTCTGAATCTGGCATTGACTCTTTGGGTTTCACCAAGTCTGAATCTGGCACTGACTCTTAGGGTTTCACCAAGTCTGAATCTGGAACTGACTCTTAGGGTTTCACCAAGTCTGAATCTGGCACTGACTCTTAGAGTTTCACCAAGTCTGAATTTTGACACTGATTCATGGGGCTTCACCAAGTCTGAATCTGACACTGACTCTTATGGCTTCACCAAATCTGAATCTGACACTGACTCTTATGGCTTCACCAAGTCTGAATCTGACACTGACTCTTATGGCTTCACCAAGTCTGAATCTTTCGCTGACTCTGACCTCAGTTTTTGAGAGTTTTCATTTTTTTTTTTTAGTATTAAAAAATTAACTGAATAATATCAATGACTTGAATAAACGGAAGTGTAATATTTCAACAACTGAAGAAAAGTTAACGGCGATAAACCAATTTAACAACTGAGAACTGCAAGGCGATTCTGTAAGGAGTTAGATGTTGGTCAGAGCTCGTTCAGTGAATGAATTAAAGGAGAGGAAAAAAAACTGGAAATCTCTTCAAGACTTCATTGTACAAGCTGAACTAGAAAAAGTGATCCCAAAGGTGTGCCACATTTAGGAAGAAAAACAAATAAAACAAACCACGAACACGTCTTAGCGGACCTACAACTCCACACCAACACTGGCAGGGTTGGTAGAGCTTTCTCACACTGTGACTCACTGCTCAGAGTGATATTTAGAGTGAAAAATAAAATGAAAAGTATCACATTTCTAACTCAACCCAGATTTTGTTTTCAGTTATAGTTTCCTTCTAGTTTTTTTAAAATTATTTTAAATAGCAAAATTTCTCATCAAAATTTATTGTGACAGAGCAAGGAAATTAAAGCAGGAGTGAAAGAGTTAGAGAGAAAATGGCCACAGATTCTCATATACCGCATAGTTATCCTTTGTATTAAAATAAAGAAGCAGCAGTTCGAGTTGAAAATAGAACTGGAAAATATCAACCGATAAAACAAGGGGTGCGACAAGGATGTGTACTATCTCCAGACCTTTTTTCTCTGTACAGCGAGAATATTCTAAGAACGATCATCACAGAACTAGGCATAAAAATTGGAGGATACAATATTAACAACCTTCGGTATGCTAACGACACAGTACTGATAGCTGAGAACCAACAAGACCTGCAAAATCTCTTGGATAAAGTCGCCAAAGAAAGTGAACAGAAAGGCCTTACTTTGAACATCAAAAAGACAGAGACTATGGTTATATCTAAGAAACAGAATCCACCAGCATGCAGTATAAAATTAAATGGAACTATTCTAAAGCAGGTGCAGAAATTCAAATACCTTGGAGCAGTAATAACTTCAGATGGGAAATGCAGAAAAGAAATTAGGAACAGAATAGGCCAAGCAAAGATTGCATTTCAGAGACTGAGAAACATATTAACCAACACATCCTTATCAATGAATGTTAGAAAACGAGTACTAAAATGCTATATTGAACCTATCTTGTTATATGGAAGTGAATCATGGACAATAGGCAAGTCTGCACAAAAATCATTGGAAGCAGTAGAAATGTGGTTTATTAGAAGAATGTTGCGAATCCCTGGACAGCAAAAATAACTCATGAAGAATGTATGAGAAGAGCTGGAGAGACAAAAAACCTTGTCAAAAAGATAACAGAAAGACAATGTACTTTCATAGGACATGCAATGAGAAGAGGGGGCATTGAAAATATTATAACAATAGGAAAAATAGAAGAAAGAAGATCAAGAGGAAGACCAAGAGAAATGATACTGGACAGTCTGACGGGATGGTGTGAGAGGAGATCACCAACTGAGCTGATGGCCTTTATGAAGGATCATGTACTCTGGAGAAGCATAATAGCCAACGCCAGTCGGCACGGCACATCATGATGATGATGATGATGATGATTAAAATAAAAACAATTAACCAAATATGTAAATAAATATTTTTTATTTAACATAAAGCCCTGAAGTAGTGTTTACAAAGTTTTCTTCTGATTAACTGACCATTCATTTATCTGGTCGGATACCCGGTTCTGTAGTGCCAAGATAAGTGAAAGTCATCTGTACTCTACAGCGTGTATGGAGTCACCTGTATTCTATAACGTGTATGGAATCTGCTTTACGCTATAATGTGCATTGAATCTATTTTATGCTATAACGTGTGTGGAGTCATCTGTAAACTATAAATGCATAGAGTCTGCTGTAAGCTATAAATGTATGGAGGATGCTGTAAACTATAACATGTATGGAGTCTGCTGTATACTATAACATGTATGGAGCGCTGTAAGCTATAATGCTTCCCTGTCGTCCTATGACGATGTTCTGCTGTTACTTATCAGCATAACTTGGTGACAGGTTGTTCTTACATGTGCGCTGATCAACATATCAAACATCGCTGCAAGGCTAATTAAGATATTTTATTATTTTTAGTTTAGGATTCAGATTCACTAAAACAGTTCACATTAATATGTGAAGAAATAGTTGCTTATATGTGAAGAAATAGTTCACATTAATAACAAGGGATTTATAAAGGCAAAGCTATCCTATGTCCTTTGTAGTTGAGCAAAGATTCAGTTTCAACTAAGGTGTTTTTTTATAGTTAAAAAGTGGCAAAAGACAGTGGACACAATACAATGGACAGGCCAACTTAGCAGATAGTTTGAATAAAGAGAATCTTAAGATTGAATAAAGATAATCTTAGGATTGAATAAAGAGAATCTTAGGATAAAATAAAGATAGTTTCTGTTCTAAAGAGGAGATGAAATGCAACAGGCATAAATCCGAAAAAAGTCTCTTGCTAGAACTGACAAGAGGACATCTTAATGTTTGCAGGCGTCTAGACTATGAGAATCAGTTATTATAGAAAATTAAATAGACATCGAAGCCCTTAGAGACAAGAGCTGGAGAGAAAGAGGGGTCAAGGACACGTGTTAGGAAGACATCGAGCAGGAGAGACATTAGGAGATGATCGAGCCGACCAGACGTTAAGCACATATTCAGCAGCAGAGCTGGCCAGAAGCAGTTGTCAGGAAGGCATTGGATAAGTCACAAGTAGAGCAGTTCTAGAGAAGGTCGTAGATATTGTTAATGCAGATTTAGAAATGAAACTTTCATTATTTAGACACGGAATCTCTGTGGGTGAGTTAATGCTCAGCTACAGATATTGAAACTTATGAGACGAACATTTACAATTTGACGTTTACAACTTATGACACACTATCTACATATATTGTTGCTGGGATTAAATGAATTTGTGGATCCTCTTCTTCTTCTTCGTTCGCTTCTACCACCAAGACCGCCCTGTGATCCTGCTGAATTTACCCATGTGGTCCTCTATAGGTCCCTTGGTCCCCTGCGTGGTCTCCAAAAGGACCACACGAGATCCCCGAGAGGACCACAAGAGGTTCAGAGTATCGCACGGCTTGAGCCTGTATTCTTGGTGGGTCTCAGAAGCGAGATTGCATGACACCGTGGTTTTCGTTGCACCAGTTTGACCTAGAGTTGGACTTTCTCATCGGAAAACCTCGACGTGTTTTGAGATACCCGTGTATCACCGTCGGGTGAGAGGTGGTTGCCCATCTAGACTGACTGGTCCAGTGTCTCCGACTTCAGCATTTTGTGGTCGTGGCCGCTACCCTTCCTAGTTGTGTGTAAGGAGTGGGAAAAAAAAGCAAGCAGTGACCCGGTTTTGATTGGAAATCTCACTGGCCAGAGATGGGTTTTTTTTAATGGAAATGCCCAGTCCTTCGAGTCCGTCGCGGATCAGGTATATAAGACAAGAAGAGAGAAGTTTAGAGGGAGAGATTCCATAAGCTGAGCACGTTGGAGTCCAGCGACCGTGTCATTGTTCAGACGTGGACGAGAGTGGTCATTCGATAGATGGAGGCTGACATGTGTAGTTTAGTTGTGTGCATTTGTAATCAGGGTTGAACTCATACTATTCAATGAAATGTTTTTATGAATCAATAATGCATGTGGAAATATATAAATATATGGACTTCATGCGCATAGGATTCGTTTGATTCGTATTGCCTTGTGGATCAGAATTTTGTATATACAAGGATCGTGATTTTATATTAAAAAAAGGATAGTTGTTTCGTGTTCCTGTTATTTATATGTAAGGTGTGAACGTATGGTGTAGTCACCTTTCCACCAGTCAGTACGATTGCGGCAAGATAGAAATAAAAGATTGAACAATAATTCACGTCAATCCAGTAAATAAAATAATACTACATGTGACCAGGGCGGAGCTTTTGTCCAGGAGAACGAATCCTCGCCACTAGTGACTTCCACCCCTGGGTTGAGCCGGTTTAGGCGTATTATCCCAGTATGGGCGTGTTTAGGACATGACCGACCTCTAGAGCAGAGGTACTGTGACATTCGTAGCCATCAAGTTTCACCCCTGGTGTAAGCCGGTTTAGGCATATTTCACTAGTATGGGTGTATTTCGGACGTGGCCGACATCTAGAGCAGAGACGCCGTGGTATGGGTAGGTCTCGCCGCGATACTACTGGACATACCGATTAGCTTCATTTTATCCTTTCCATCACCATCTTACATCGGCGCCACACAGCAACCTTGATTGCTTTTCCGCATTTTCTTCCTTGGCCGGGAGGAGCTTCACTCCACGCGCGGCATCCGAAGAATCTCGCCAGCAGTGGAATTAGTGGATGATTTTTTTTTTAATGTAACCTCGGCAACTCTGAAGAAACTTCCGGAACGAAGGTAAAGTGCAGCTTATTCCTTCACTTTTAACTTAATGAATTATACCAGGTGTGTTAGACAAAGGGGGTAGAGGAAGAGGAGGAGGGAGGAAAGGGAATATTGCTTCAGAAGAACAGCCGGATAATATTATAAATATATATTCAACATACAGCAACATATCATCATCACATACTGAAAAATGAGACACATAGTCCTTTATGATTTCGTATTGTTTATCCTCTGTTCAACAATATCTCTGTTTTACGTGTGAAGACCTGCTATAGATTGGCCTTACTGCTCGGCTGCTGTTTTTAAAAATAAATTTTCCTTGGCTATTCGGCCAAATTAGAGCGCCTGCAATGGCCAGCGGATGTTTGCTGTCAGCTTATCTTTGGGTAGACGACAGTGTTCTGTCACGCCGGCGAGGTCGACCGGCGACCGCCTCTCGCAAGCCGATCGCCTGGTGTCACGGCGCGTGGCTGCGGAGACAAATGAACTACCGCGACTTTGCCAGATCTTCGACAATCACTAAATACTGACAGATGTCCTTGTTAAAAATCCCCCTCCCCGCTCTTCCTCTCTCTCTCTCTCTCTCTCTCTCTTAATCAGCAGGTCTTTTCCGCGTCATCAATGACCTATTTTGTTTTTAAAAATCTTCACTGGGCACTTTTCTGGAAACAAATACTCCCACGCTCAGAGAAATGATAATCACTCTTCATCGATGATTGGCTGGTATCTTCGGGTCATTTACAAGTGCTAGTACGGCACACGCGCCACGCCCGCACCCATCACCCCGTCCTGAATGGTAGTTTCCACCTCACTATCACCTCCACCAACAGCACTATTCATTCATGAATTACGACTTGGAGAAAACAAAAACGGCTCGCCGGCTTGTGTGGATGTAGTAAACACCCACGCACGTATCCCCCACTCCCTCAACGTCGGCCCACACAATATATGCATTTTTTTTTCTTAAAAGAATATCCAGAATCACACCCACACAACTGCGTGGGAACATTCTTAAAACATGCAATCCATTTTAGTATGCCAGTCATTCTTCATTTCAAACGGGATCATTTGTGCACTGTAAATCTATGGAGGTATTTTTCCTTGTTCCTGGACTCGCTGTTTCGCTAGTGACTTTTTGTTCATAAACAGTTATATGGGATATATTTGTTGGATGGAAAGTAGAGGTAATGATTCGATTATTTTGATTTAAGCGTGGTTCGGATGATGGAGTAAGCGAACCTACCGAGCTGATTGGTGAAAACAGGTACTTTCATTACTAATGTTTTGTTAATTGTAGTTTATTTTGCTCTTTTCATCAACATATTAACCTCTCTCTCTCTTTCTCACTCCTCTCCCTCTCTCATCTGTCTCTCTTTCACTCTCTGTCTGTCTGTTTCCATTTTCTTCCTCAAATTTAAGATAACAAGGTTGGTTTACCGCCATCAGTTATTAAGATTTACTTGTCTCTTTCTTTTAGAATGACGCACGTTCTATTTCTGTCAAATAGGTCATTGATGTGATGGTCAGTATTTCATAAATTTGTTTTCCACCTTAATAGATGATAGCTTTAGTTAAATATGAGCTCGCCTGTTTCATCGAGCGGCCTGCGGAGGAAGGAAATAGTGCTTTTCTTCTGTTTTCTTAAACCTGAGATGCTGAAAAAGGCAAGTTTATTTTAAAAAATAAGAAACAAATCCCAGCATTTCCTTTTGCTTTCCCCTGGAGGTTAAAAAAAATTTTTTTTAACCTCTCCTCATCTCTGATAAGAGAAGACTAACAAGTTTCGTCCTTGAAAAGACATGACAAAAACAAACTTACACACATCGCTGGAGTTATGCTTTTGGAGAGAGGGAGGGAAGGATGGGGTAGCGAAGGCGGCACCCTCCTCTGAGCGTCTGGAGTTTAAATGAATGAAATAATTGGCTCAGGGGGCGGCGGGCCAACATTTCCTTCGATGTGAAAAACTGCGCCAAAGTTAATTGTCTTCCGTCATTATTCATTATCCTGCCATGCTGATATCTCTGTTTTGTTTTCCCAGGATATCTCCCATAGCACCCACCTCCCTCCCCCCCCCAAAAGAAAAAAAAACCACCCACACCGAGCGTTGCCTTGGTGCTCGATCATCTCTGATTGCTTCCTTCCCGTTATAAATTGATGCATCTAATCCATTTTTTTTCATTCGTCTTTATTTCGCACTTAAGATGGTAATTACTTACACTTCAAATTCAGTTCCTTCTTAAACATTTTTCTGTCTCCCACGAGCTTTTTCCTCTGAACTGCGAGCCTAAGTTCTCGCCATCTCATCATGGCTAACATCTGTTAAGCAGAAACGATGAAGTCACCTGCCTCAAGTCACAGTCGACTGGGAAACCGTGTGCATACAGAATTAAAACCTGGAAACTCAGTCTTACGTACATGTTGTCAGGCACTTCATACTGCTGAGTACATCTTCCAGATCCCCAAGAACTATGACACACTGAGAAGCATTTACTGTTAAACAGTCTAAGAAACCAGTGCCTATAGTTTTATAGGAACTACAGAACAACAGGTTCAGTATACCCAAGAGACAAAACAGCAGGTAGAGACTACAAATGTAGGAAAATAGTTCTTGACAGTTTATGCCCTGAAGGAGGTGTTGAAACTAAAACATCGGGCATGACATGCTGTGGATTACAGTGGTTTGCTAGAGCTCTGGGAGCGAAACCAAGACGCGGGACTCTCAGCTCACTGCACTGCTCTGTTAGTGCAGAACATTCATTTCTTTTCTGGTCTCTAGTCTCGATAATTCGGCTATTCCTCCTTAGCACTATCAGCTGGACAATTCATGGTCATTAAACTGATAGCTGGACAATTCATGGTAATTAACCTGATAGCTGGACATTTCATAGCAGAACGAAGACTAAATACTAAGCAGACAAGAGGATCATTCTTAGACAAGGAAAAAAATAAACATAATCAGTGAGGTTGAATGGAATTGTTGACGATCACACAAAGTAAAATGATCAGGCACTGGAATGGCTGCTAATAAGGATTATATATGGCTAATTGCATTCCTTTTTCTACATATTTTACCTACATATGCTTGTAAGCGTTGTGGGGAGCTGCAGTTTACGGCCCAGCGTCAGGTACTTGACATTGGCTAATGAATCTTCACTTAGGCACCATGGCTGTCTTCTTCTTAGTGGGTGCTGCCTTGGTTTAAAACTAGATATTATCCAGCTGAAGGTCTAGGATGGTAATTGATTACGCCGCATGGTGATGAAGTGGCCGAACCATGTAATATTGTGTCTTTTAGAGAGCTTTTTTCAGCACATTACACTCCCTATTCGCTGTGTTGCCCCAAAGCCTTTTCCCCCCTTTAGTTCGCTTCAGTAATACAAGCAATCCAGCATAGCTTACTGACACATATTTTTCTATCCATGATTTCAAGTTGCCTGCCGTTCTCTGGAACCTGTGTGTAACTACTGTCGTGTGCTCATCTGAGCACCACATGACCAGATAATCTACAATAAAGAGGAGCTTTGATTTCTATGGGGAGTTTCAGTACTTTTTTTTTGCTTCTGTCTCCATCTATTACTTCTCTAGCTCTTGTTTTGTAAAAAATTGTCCTTTGTGCAGGCTTCCACTCATATTGCAGTTTATCATTTTCCAAAGCTGAAATTATTTTTATATTTATCTAGAGCGTTTTCAAGTCTGTCCATGATGCTAGTTCAAGCCGAGTCTTGGAATGTGTCCTCGATCTCTTGTGAGTCAGGTCTCTTGGTCTTCCGTACTGTAGCACGGCATGAAACCTGATGGTTGTGGAGTGAGAACGTAGGAACTCAAAGGTCATGACCACGAGTGAGAAGTTCCTGGACTGTGTGAACCATCAGACGAAGAAGAGATTCAAGAACCTGGTAAATAGGGAGGCAAAAAAAAAAAAAAAGAGAAGAAAAGAAGCAACTTCGTTCATCAGGCCAAGCATTTATTTAAACCGATACCTGACCTCCATGATGTGGATACTCCACTTTCATCTGGATCTGAAGATACACCATAAAAAGAATCAAACTGTGCATCAAAATCATCCAAACTGATGAGCTGCAAAGTGGTCCTGTAAAATCAACAGCCACACACTGGGTGACAAATATCCAGGTGACGCCTGGAAACGTGTGTATACAGATGAATCTGCACACAATGCGGTAAGGAGTGGAGCACTTATCGAATATTCAGATAACACCACGGATAGTATATGCATACTCACTGATAATCAGTGCACCAACTACGATACATAAATTATTGCAGTTATTACACCATTTGAAAGACCATCAGGCTCCAGCATTGACAATGAGCTATAGTACAATTTCTTAAGGATGCAAGATTGGTACACGAAACTCTTCAATACACCGCACTACCAGATTTAAAGGATTATCTTGTGCAAAGTTTATTACATCATATAGACGTTCTGCAGTGGATTCCATCCTGTTGTAGAGTACCAGGCAATGGGAAGCCGACTGTGTTGCCAAAGAGGACATTGGAATGTAGCAACAAACGTACTGGTTAACTATGATAAACAAACAAAAAATGACCCTCATTTTCAACATATTCACTAAAGAGGACTGCAGATGTTAATGCTTAAGAAGAAGTTGCATGACCGATAATTCGGGCGCGCGCATACACATAATTAAACACACACTTACACTCATGTGCCTCTTTTTGCATGTATACTGTTCAAAAAAAAAAGAAACGCAACACTACTGTAGTCGTAATGGACACCAAATTTCAAACTTGTATCAAAATTTTATTTTACGGAATTAATGTTTCAAACATGGCATGAAGAAGCTTTAAGACTTTAACAATGAAATGATGTTCATTAAATTTGGTTTGGACTTTTATTCTTTGCGACTGTGGCCTCCGTTTCAGTAAGTTGTATGGCCTCCTCTGGCCTGTATCAAAGAACGCTCTTTGACATGGATCCGATTAGCCGATGGATCTGTTGTTGTGGGATGGATGCCCACTCTTTCCGCAGTGCAAAAGACAACTGTTGGAGAATGGTTGGCCCCACGTTTCGCTAACGGACTTATCTGTTGAGTTCATCCCATAAGTGTTCTGTTGGGTTAATGTCTGATGACATGGATGGCCACGGAATGACCCGGACGTTATTTCAGCGAGGAACTGGGTGGTGAGTTGTGCCACATGAGGTCGAGCGTTATCCTGCAGAAAAATCGACCCTGGTGCAGTCAGAAGTGGAAGGATGCGAGGGCGAAGAATTTCAGCGACGTATCGTTGGGCATTCAGGTGTCCTTCAATTTACACCAGGTCACTTCTCCCCATGAAATTGATCGTCCCCCACACCAGTACACCTCCATCACCATGTGGAGGAGCCTCATCCACGCAATCATGGACGTAGCGCTCATGGACTCTGCGGTAAACTCTTTTCCGTCTATCGTGTCGCTGGAGCAGAAAGAATGATCCATCACTAAACCAAACCCTTCTCCAATCATTGCAACGGTCCATTGACGATGCTGTTTCACCCCCTGCATTCGGTTCTGGTGATGCCGGTCCGCAAGAACAGGACCTCTATAGGGCTTCTAGCCCAAAGACCAGCGTCGTGCAGCCGGTTCCTGACCGTTTGATCTGAAATTCGACGAGCTGCTGTCATTGATGACACAGATGCAAACCGATTCCTGAGGTGACGCAGCCGTATGAAGCAGTCTTCGGCAGGAGTTGTGACTATGGGTCTTCCACTGTGAGGCCGGTCTGCAATTGAGCCAGTTAATTGAAATCGTCCCAAAGGCGACTAATGGTGCTTCTAACCACATTAAATTGTCTGGCCTCTACACTTTGTGACTGTCCAGTCTGTAAACGTCCAATGATGATGAGTCGTTGTTCTGTAGTGAGATGAGCCATATTTGCGCATTGAATTTTCAAATGAATTGATTCGAAGAGCATCAATATTTTATAGGCATTCAATAACATTGTGAGTTTTGTGTTCAATAAGTTTCACGGGATTCTCGTGAACCTGTCATGAGTTATTGTCAGAAATGCTGTTTTGACTAGTGTCGCGCTTTTCGGTGCTCATGAATCATCTGCTGACTACAATTAGGTCAGCACGCGAAGTTGATGACCAAGTGAACATTTCAGGCCATTTGCCCTTGTCTGATCAGCAAACTTCAATTTAAATCACAACATCGTATTTGTTGCGTTTCTTTTATTTGAACAGTATATAAATGCAGAACTGGCATGGGCTTAAGTTGGAGATAGATTGGCAACTTCAGTGCTAACTCTTCTTGTACTTATCTTGTTTCTCGCCACGAACACCAGCCTGCTTTATCCTCTACACTCTTGTTGGCTGGTGATGTGCAAGTTAGAACTTGGCAGAAAGGGAAGTAGGAAGCGGTTCTTTCGGTTCTTATGGTAGAAGCGGTTACCCGGTTTGTTCAAACCGATTCCTCATACCGAGTAGTAGCACCTTGGAACTGCTTATAAAACATAAACCAAACCAGTTCCAAATACGAGCAGACCCGTTTGCTGGCGGGCAACAGCGTAGACGGGTTGGCAGGCGTCTGGTGACGGGAAATTTTGTTTGAAAGTTGTGGTCTCAAAACATAAGCGTCACAACGATTGTAGCAGTGAATCCTGGACATACATTAAATCTTCGCTTAACGAGCCCTGGTATCATGAATTTTTGACTTAAATTGACCGGACAAATAAAAGTGTAATCACCGTCCCGTGCACAGCATATCTCATTACTTTTAGATAGCGTGGGGTGGGGGGTTAGATGTGCTTTGTTTCGGTCTCCGTCGGCTTCAAGCTGTCATGTGATCAGGTTGTTTACAGAATCTCATGTTTGTCGTCACCCACTACATAGGGGCATCTTCTGACCTTGAGATTATCACATTTTCGGCAGTTCAGTGCCATCATAAGAAACGTCAGAGTGGCAAACATTTGAACCTGGACCCTTTCCAGTACGAACCTCACCGACTGTCTGTAATATTTCACCTACGTCTACTTGTATAAACACACACACACACACAAGTTTACGTTCTGTTTTAATAAACACTTCCGTGGAGGATTTACTGTGCTCAACAGTCACTTCATTAAATCAAGGAATCGATTCCATGAACCGGTTCCATGAATATTTACCAAAAAAAGTAACCGAAAGAACCGGTTCCTAAAACATCTGGTAATGGCCAGCTCTAGTACAAGTGTGTGAGAGGACTGGCGAGCAGTAGCCTGCGGCGATGCAGTACCACGTGGTTTTATGTCGTGTCGGCAGACATGCTGTCATCAGATCTAGACGAGACAATGGCAACAGTCTGATTCTTAAATTTCGCCCTTTGGCTTTCAGATCCAGACAAGTCTTTTGAGAACAATTTTGCGTCGTGTCTTGTCTTGTCTCCTACTCATATACTTTTCGGTGTTGAGGGGGCAGACATCTTGATAGGGCTCAACTATTTGCTTCATATAAGGGGATATTTCATGCTTCTCTAATTTCCTCTCTCCATCTCCTGCGTGGGCGGCCTCTTCCTCTGTTACCCACAAATCTTAGTGTGTATGTTGTCTGTGATATACTGTCTGTTGGTAACGTGGAACATGGCTAAACCATTTGGCTTGCTGTTTCTGGATATAGTGTAATACTGGTGTTACTCCAACCTTTGCCCTGATAGTGTCATTTCTTGTTTGGTCTCTTCTTGTCACATTTAGTCTTCTCCTTAAACATCTCATTTCTGTCGTGATGGTTTTTCTTTTGTTTCTGGCTGTTAGTGTCCATGTTTGACATTGATAACATAGACTTGGGAGGAAAATTGTGTTGTACAGTGAGTGCCCTTTTCGTTTCAGTTGTGATGTATTTGTTTTTCAGTAAAGGAGTCGTTTTGAAACAGATTTCGTATTTGTATTACTGAACACTAACACGTGTGCTCACACACTGTTCTGTACTGTGCCTATTATGTGTTAACATGAACACTGGGCCCAGTGACACAACAGACGTTACGTTGGTATACGCCTTGTAACAAGACAACCCAGATAACAATAACATAGAACTACACATCAATACACGACATGACCAGTTACATGTAATCGATTAACTCAACACCACAGCTGCCACTTAACAAGAATCCAATAATCACAGGATTCAGCAGTCACCAAACGATCAGCAAATGTTTAATGATGAATCCCATTTGTTCGATGTGTGTTGCATAGATGTGGAGTGTAAACTGATGAGAACAATTACAATGATCATAAAAAATGTCCGGGCGACTAACATCGCCATGGGACTAACTCAGACATACAACATTGACAAAACATGCCAACTTCAAAACTACAACATACCTTTCAGCCTGAAATTACAACCTTGTCCAAAACGGGGACAAATCAAACAAACACTCTACGTGACAACTACAACATTTTTCCCGAAAAGGATAATCCATCTAACTAAAACATTTGTCCTGAAAATAACATTCCGTCTAACACAATTCCGACAACTGTTGCCCTAAAAAGGACAGATAAACACAAATACTACATACTAGAACTTCTGTCCTAAAAGAGGACAATCACACCAAACTTACATAATGATCCAGAGAATCCCTAACATCCCTTTTTAGAAAATAAAACTCACGCATGACTTGTCTCTACAACGTTCAGACCAAAAACTAACCCATTCATACATCCCGCCCATCAGACCCACGTGACTTAATTCTCAGTCGGAACACGGAGATACTTTCTCTGTGCTAACTTAACAAGTGAGTTGTGGTCTATTACTGTTTGACCACAACAACAGGGTTTCTCACAAAAAAATCTGTAACATTCTGTTATAATTTGTCCAGTGACCTGATTTGCTTTATTGCATCTGTTCTCAGTCTCAGCGTCAACTATCCCTGAGGATGATGTTATGCTACCCAGGTATTTGAAATGTTTCACTTATTTCAAGGGCTGATTGTCTTGGAAGATCTTTGTTTGGATTTCTTCTTTCGCTGTGGTCATGACTTCTGTTTTTTTTTTTTTTCAGGACTGATCTTCATGTTGTGGCTTTTACATGCCCTTGCTAAATTATCTATGTTCTGTTGTAGATCTTTTTTTTCTGATGGGGCTATAAGTGGTTGATCATCATCAAAAAGGAGTTCTTTTATGGTCCTCCTTTTGGGTGTATCTTCTGGAAGGTGATGTGGGCTTATTGGCATTCTTTCTGGGGTTGGGCTGTGGGCCAGCTTTGTGGTGGAGTTTTTATTATGTATGCTAGCTTCTTTGCAGATGTTGTCAATGTATGTTATGAATAGTAAGGGAGACAGTACACAACCTTGCCTCACTCCAGATTTTATGATCAATAGTGTGTGATGTTGTAAATTTAGCTTTCAGCAAGAATTAATACAAAACAAAACAGAACAAAATAAAAAGCTGAGATCACCTACACACGTGCAGTACTTGCAAGAGCGGATAGTGTCTCGTAATCATGATAAGTGCTGTTTAAACATGTTCAGTAATCATTAATTTTGGTATACCAGTAATTACCTTTAGAGCATACATCAGATGTCTGGTGGGCTGTGGTCTGCTGCCTGGTCCTCGGTGGACAATAAAACTGTGTAGCATTGGGATATTTGAAAAATAATAATAAAAAAAAAACAACAGATGCGAGTACAAGGATAACTGATAGCCATTTCAGACCATGACTTAGAGGACACGTCATTCTGAAGTAGCTTTTGCTCTGTCTATCTAGTCCCCCCGCCCACCTGTCTGCCCACCAAACCAATTATTCTCCCACCCATTCAGCCACTTGCAAACTTTTATTGCTACAATCTCTATGACGCAATCTATTTCTCACACACTTCACACAGGGTGTCTCTATTTTTTTTTCTTCAAATATATCTTAAGCTCTCTTTCCCCCCATTAATCCTGTATAAAAGGAAGAAAAAAAGAAATCGTGATGACAGCATACAACATCCTACTTGAGAATATTTGCAATGCTTTTCGTTACTGAGTTACTCTAATAGAAGAGCTAACAATCAGTCTGTTTATTTGCTGTGATTATTATTTTCCTCTGAAAATAAACGCACTCTATGGAGTTTATCTAAAACATCGCTTTTGTCTGTGTGTGTGTGTGTGTTTTGTTTTTTTTAAAATACCGTGACTTTGCGCAAGAACATGTAGCCAGTCGCCTACACGAGAACGCAGACACAACATACAGACGCAGTTAATGCAGGCAGTTAACACACCGTTAATGCACGCAAGTAAATGAAGTTCTTTAAATCGCATTCAAGCATCTACACTGTCTGAACGTGCTATCGACTTCCTTCAATCAATAATTCTTTCTTTCTTTTAACAAAAACAAAAAAAAAAAAAGTTGTGACGTTGGTGATCTAAAAATAGCATTATGTGGGCTATCCGGAAACGCTATTATTGCCTGTACTGTGAAACAGAAACCAGGACAAGAAGACGACTTCGTGGTTGGAGAATGCTGTAGGCGAATACCGCCAATCTCTCAAGATTGTGTAATAATCTTTATCTTCTCCCCCTCCCCTCCCCCCCCCCCCAAGACCGTACACTAGATATATATTAATATATATGGGTATGGAAAACGCCACTAGAAATCAACATACGGTAACAGGTGTCAGCCAGGAATGCTGGTGACATCAACAGGTTTACGTTTCAGCAGCGTATAGTACGGTCCAGGTCGCTAGTTTTTGTTTGTTACAGCTCGTTACGTTATAATCACGTTATAATTGATCTTCAGGTACACCAGCAGGCGTGTTTGTGTGTGCTGCAGGTCCTGATTACCCGCACACTTGCTAACAGCGTTCCGACAGTAACTGCACAAAGATTAATAAATTACATTTATTTGCTGTTCGTGAAAACGTAGCTATTATTATTCAGCGATTCTCAACATTTTTTTTTCATGTGACGGACCCAACAAATTAATGATAAATTAAGGTGGATCCACCTAACCCCATTTCCCCCGACAACATGGTATTAAATTAAAAATAAAATTTTAACACATTTCTAATGTAGAGTACATTATCTAGACTTGCTACATATAACACCCCCCCCCCCTTTTTTTTTTCAAACCAACCACCCTCTCTCTCCCTTACACATGGCGTATCGCGAACCCAAGATTTGAACCAATATTCCAGTTGATTAATGGTCTCCAAATGTTGTAACCGTTGGCATGGTGGCCACTAAGTCCAAAATATTCGTACGTACGCATAAATTATTCCTAAGTTCCTACTTTCCTGCCTGGACATTTAATTAAACAGATTATTTCTGGTAATTCTGTGTAACGCAGTCCTTGTGTATGTGTGTGGTTTGAAAAGGGGGTGGGGGGAAGGGGGTTGAAAACAGAATGTGGAACGTGTTGTACGTAAAGCCGTGTTGTGAAGAGAAGTCCTTTCCTCAACGAGTGCGAACAACACATGTCGTGTGGCAGCCACTGTTTATCACCTTACCGTTCACATTAAGCGCTGGCTAAGTGCAGAGCACTTGCACAGACAGACGGCAGAACATTGCAGATTAAGCCAGTTTAATTTGAACTGTGCTGTTAATTGCTAATGTAACCCAGCTTGTAATAAGATGAAGGGAAAAAGAGCGTGATTTGAAGCTACTTACACGATAAAATTGGGGCCCACAAGTTGTTTGTTCCCTTGTATGGGAGCCAGCGTTCGTTCGAAGCGCTGTGCATCGTGTTGGCAGTATATAATCATATATAATGTTCTTTTCTTCTTCCACATGATACATACATGAGAGAATGAGAGAAAACGCCACCTCCTTGGACAACTATAAGCAGAGTAAACAAACACAACCACACAATTTAGACATGTGAGGGCTGTTATGTTGTTATGCAATACAGTTTGTTTTTTCTATTGACAAATGCTAGAGCAAAATGCTCCAGGTCATGGCTACCTCCCGTCGTTGTAACGAAAAAAAAAATATATATTCAGAGCAAAGCACTTTTCACAGTTGATAAATGACTTAATTATCTTCTTTTTTGTTTCCGTTCTCCTGGTAACTTGTCCTCGCGCTGGATCTCTTTGATAATTGTCAGCAGTTTGGTAGTGGGATGTAGAGGAAATATAACCATGATCGCTACAAACAACACACAATATCACCATTACTAAGATCACCACCTTCAGCAACAACAGCACCATTATCAAAACATCAACAGCAACAACAACACCACCACAAAGAGCACCATCATTATCACTACCATATTCGGCATCATCGATAATGACAACAGTACAAATAACACCATTATCAACAATAACAACATCAATCAACAAAAACAATATTACAACAAGAACACTACAAACAGCATCAGCAACAATACTACAAACAGCAACACTACAAACAGCATCGACAACAGCACTGCAATCAACAACAGCAGCAGTACTACAAACAATAACAGCACTATAAACAACAACAACACTACCAACAACAGCAGCAACAACAACAAGAGCACCACAAACAACATCAATAACACTACTACAAACATCGACAACACTACAATAGCACCGCTACACACAATGACAACACCACCAACAACAACAACACTAAACACACACATCAACAACACTACAATAACAACACTACAAACAATAACAAAAAAACACTACAAACACCATCAGTAACAATGCTACAAACAACATTACCACCAAAAACAACAACAACACCCACCAGCCCAAACAACAACAACATCATCCCCACCTCCAGCAACAGAAATAACAAAAGTGAACCTAGTGGTGAGAAGAGCAGTGCGGAACTGTGAAATAATCGGAGGCAGCAAACCAAATCTGGTCAGGACCCTAGCCAGTCTCTTCCTGGTTGCTACAGGAAGCTGGAAGTTGTTAATGGGACAGAGTTGGGCCGAACCCCATCAGGAGATAATTGTTAAGAATAATTTTTCGTGCAAACTTTTTAACCCACCCCATATCCTACTCCATGCATGTATTTCAAGATCGGAACCAGACGTTTGTCCCTAAGGCGGTTAGTCTAGAGGGCAATTCTGAGCACCCCATTAATATTAATAATTCATTTGTTATTAATTTATTAACTAATGCTTCCATACAATTCCTTGTAAATATTCCACCCTTCATTAGGGAAATTATTAATATCTTTTGCATCTTTATGCTTTTTCTTTTTGTTTTAAAAACGTAGCCAATCTAGAATAGAACTTTTTTTAAAAATCTAGATTCAGTACTCGTTTATTTAGGAAAGTCCTGCGACTTTACTCTGAGTCATCGCTTGACACTGTATCTTAATCATTTCTGCAGCTTTCAGATTTCTTGGTGTGGGCACTCTCGATATGTTCACCACTGCTCCTACACACAGTCTCCATCTAGCTACCACACGACCTTCTACAGAATGGGCATATCTTTACCCCCGTTAATCTTGCTGCTTAGAAAGATGTTAAGGACCCTATATTCTTCTGCTCTGAGATCTTTCATCTGAAGCTTGTTGTGCCTTCTCTTGTTCAGAATTCACTGGATGAATTGGTTACTTATATTCTCGATGAACAAGCGCCTTTAAGCTTGTTCTGAAAACTGAGGCAGTACAAAGGGTATGAATTTACTGAAGTATTGTGAAGAGAGTAAGAAAACTGTCATAGACCAACGACGATTCTTTCATGTTGTGTCGTTCTACTTTGCCATCTGGTCGATGATATCAATGCTTCCTTTGTTGGAATACTAGAAGGGTTTTTTTTTTCTTACCACGAGAATCTGGATCAATGTTATCATCCCTGTGTCTGTTGTTCAGAAAGTTTTATTTTTGCTTACTCTCTGGGCGAGTCTTTCAACCTCATCAAAGGATTTTGTGCCTGTTAATTTGGCCTCTCTACTTAACAATGTCCTCTTGAGTTTCACGCGGTCTGTCTCTTTTTCTTCGGCCTGTTGTGTTCCACTTGAAAGCTTGTTTTGGGATTATCTGATCATTTCTTCTCATCAAGTGACCAACATACGTCCATCTCATTTTCCTGATCACCCATGAGACTGGTTGTTGTTCAGTCATCTGTCTTATCTCTACATTGTTCTTGAATTCGTTCCACTTGATGCCAAGTATTTTCGTTATGCATTTGTTTTCAAAAGAGTCTAATTTCTTTTCTATTTCTTTAGTTGTTTTCCAGCTTTCGCATGCATAAATGAGGGTGGATATTACATTTGAATTGAATAGTCTTAACTTGGTTTTTGTGCTTATAATTTTTGAATTCCATACGTTCTCAAGATTCTTGAAGATTGATGCTGTAGCTGATTACCCGACGTTGCTTGGAATTTATTAATTATTCATAATGCGGAGTGGATTTGAGATCGCCATGTTTCTCACACTGGCAACCTTATGTTGCTTGCTCAAGGGTGGGTTCACCCAATAAATTATTTATTCTTGCTCATGGATGTGAAACTAAAAATGTTGTATATAATCAAGTTTTGAATTAAATTAATATTATAGTGAACTTGTAAAAGTCATTACTCTATAATGTGTAGACTGCCCTTGTGATTTGTTGATCGTGATCAAGAAAGCAAGTCTCACTGGAAATTGCAATCTCTTAAAGTTAAAAGGGACATCCGTCGGAATGAGTGGTATCCGTGGGATAAAAACTGCTTCACCCTCTCCTTGTCCTGTTAAAATAGTCGTTTCAACTACATTGACCAGCATCCTCTTTACACACAGCCATGTAACGTTGCAAAGTTTTGGCGAGTCGAAGTTCAGTAGTAAAATAATTGGAGATCTCATCCTAATTTTCAAGCTCTGTCACCCCCATGGCGATGGGGGCTGAACTTGGACGTAAACGGCATCGGTAGTGTTACTACTCATCTCAGCGCCCCCGAAAACAGTGGAATGAACGTTAATATCGGTCGTTTTCGATTAATTTTACGTATCACCCCCACCCCACCCCCACCTCTCTCTCACCCCCATATAGACATTTACTTCAGAAAGATGCAAGAATCTCATCACATGACTATATGGGAGAATATCCTGTTCACCAGGCAGAACATGTTTTCATCAGCGTCTTGTAGTGATGACATACAAATGCCCACATTCCAGATTGGAAACCATAAACTCATTAACACAATGTGAAGTGAACACATCACACGAGGAAGAACACTGCTGTACTCTTCACACAAGCGGAGGATCAGCTTTGGTGCCCCGTCTACGTAGAGATTCAAGATGGCACTGGAAAGACAAGAAATATCAGTGATGCCAACCGTGAAATGTGAGGGGAAAAAAATTGTTGGGATGTCAAAACATCACACTCAACAAACAAAGACTTCACTGCAACAAAGTGAAGCTATGCAGTTAGAAGAAGTCATTCAACAATAACAACAAAGATAAGCAGTTGTGCAAGAGTTTAAAATTAAAGAGTTTCGATGTATGAGACATGCAACCGAAACTCAAAAACACGTCATAAGAAATGTATGATCTAACACTTTCTTTCAAAAAATTGATCTATGTCTTTTTATCTCTCTTTTGCAGTCTTTATTTTTTCGTTTTATGGGTTAATTCAGACTCATTAACATAACCCAGTTTCTTGTCTCTTCCTGTCTCTTGCTACCTCCGCCCCGGTTTTCCCACACGGTTATATTTAGCCGCTGTCTCGCCCACACACATGACAATAGTAATGAATGCAGCTATCCATTTACCCGCCCCCTCTCTTATCTCCAGCGCCAGCATGTACCCACACAAATATGTCACACACCACGTCCCAATGGACCCTCACAGCCTCATTGCCCCATCCTCGCTAAGACATAGCAACCCCACAAAGCACCTGTTACCTGTGATAAAAGTACTCATGTCGTAAATACAGTACAAACAACCCGCAGTTGGGTTTTTCAAAGTCATTCTGTTCAAAAGAGGCAGTCTTTTTTATATTAATACGTTAAGTTTTTTTTAAAAATGAAACAGAAAATGCATTACCAATAGACGAAGACCTTATCATCATTATCATCATCATCATAATAGGCATCTTTAAATGTGAACAATATTTGCAGTGGTAAATTTTACTGTACTGCTCCGTGCTGTCTTATCTTAGGCTTCTACTGTATCCCCCCCCCCCCTTTTCCCCCACCATTCGTATGAGGAAGATATTTTTCTTCCAAATGTTGCTTCATTTTGTTTCCAAAAATCATTTGAACACTTATATGTAGTCCTTGTTGTGCTTGCTCTAAATTCGGGTGCACTCCCTTATATATGGGACTGAACTTCATGTAATATCCACCTTTCCAACAATTCACAGACAACCATATCTGCGTAATAATTTTACATAATTTTCTCAGTCGACAGAGGCTTTTTTTTTTCACCTCAACACCAGGTACCCAGGTACCCATTTTTACAACTTGGGCCGACTGGAAATCTTTGATTAGGGATACTGAACCCGTAAACTTCCGGGTGAGAACACTTTCGCATCCCTTTAGTTGTCCAGCATGGAAAATGTTTAACTGAGAGTAGAATCTCTGTTTGTTATGACCTTTGTTCTGAAATGAATGATTCACAGCTCCAGCCACGTGCGGAAACTAGACGCTCTCTCCTTCAGCAGTATCAAAATATGACTTTCCTGCTGATTTTTACCTCCCAGCAAAACATGACATAATCAACGCCTTCTACCACTCTGATGTTTATTCAGAATTTTACAGAACGGCCGTCACTTGGCAGTATCAGTGCTTGCGTACATATGCAACTTTTTTTGGTGGTCTTTTCATTTACCTAATTTTTTAATTCACTGTTTTTTTTTAATTTGTTCTTTCACAACAGTTATCAGGGACTGTCAGTCTGTTAAGTGTCATTTCTGCGCATGAGCACTGGCTTTTAGTTCTTTTCTTGTATTTCTCGTTAAAAAATCGATCTTCTGTCCCAGTTCTAAGTTACTGAATATATATATATATTCAGTAACTTAGAACTGGGACAGAAGATCGATTTTATATATATATATATATATATATATATATATATATATATATATATCGCCTATTGTGATTATGCAAAGGCTTATAATCAGGCCATACGTGCTTTAAAATTCATGTTAACACACGAGTCCCCGATGTAATATATATTAAAATGTAACCAAAGCTCATGAAATATAGTCAATTATTTTTGACGGCAGACAGAAACCAACTACTCAGCTCAATTACCTCGTTCCCCCCCCCCCCCCTCAAAAAGGAAGAAAATCGAGGCACACATTTCAAAACGTGCAAGTCGGCGCTATGTAATACGGGATCTGACAGATTTATACATGGCTGCCTTTCGTTGCTGTCATGTCTTCTATTCTTTGATACTAGACTAAACATGTTAAACGCATTCCGGCTATTTTAGACCACATTTTTGTTCCTTGTTATTGTGACATCGCACATTATCATTATTATTATTATTATTATTTATGTTTCAAATGGCCTTCAAATATTCAGCCTCTCCTGCATGTTTATGCTTGTGTGTTGAAATCTATTGACACTTTTACCGCTAACCGTGGACACAGCCGGCCTGCAGCTTTGGAAGTTGAAGTGACGAGCAATATTATGTGCTTGACCTCGTCTATAGCGCGCCGGGCACCCCGTGTATTTGTTTATTTATTTATTTTTAGCAACACAGACTAGCCTAGCTATCAGAGAAGGGGGTGGGGGGAGAGAAATAAAAACCCGGTGACCAGAGTGAAACCAGTTTTCTAAAACTTAAGGACATAATGTAGGACATCCACACCCTACAGCCACAAGCGTGTTTGTTAGGCAGCCAGTGACGTGCTCAAACCTGCGGCCAGACGCTTGACATTCTACCATCCTTCACAGTACCTGACAGTGCAGTCATCGTTTATATTTTTTTTTCCCCTTATTCACAACCGATGAGCTAAATGGACACTTCCAGAAATCGTGCCCGAAAATCTCAGCTTTTCTGATAGTTTTAAGTCCAATGTTGAACGCACAAATGACCTGGCCTAGTTCTCTCTGAACTGCAGCGGTTGCCTGGGGAAGTTCAACAGGTAAGATTTTGTCAGATGTGGTTGACGTGAATTTGATCTTTTTCATAATGAAGCCCCTCCACCCCACCGCAAATTAGGTATTACAGCACATATTTGCGTCAGTAAATCTAGTCAGATTACTCTAAACTCTTTCAAACAGCCCCCCCCCCCCCCCCAATTTCCTGTATTCCGGCTTCTCGGGTCTATTTTGTCGCTGCGTTTAACCGGTGTCTGAAAATTATGTGTCGGTATCTTCTAACTTTCGAGTCTCTAAACTCATCACTGTTACTGGGCTGTCTTTCTGTTGCGGTGAATTATATTTAAGGAAAGAAAATAAATTGTTTTTGCTTTCTTGTGGAATTTCATTAATAGTATGTTATCCGTCCGCTTCTAACATCTGAACGAGGTAGAGCTAAACATCACTGTATAGTTTTGGCTATATATATATATATTTTTTTTTTCCTTCTTGCATTAAATTTTAAAAGTAGTCAACTACAAGATATCTGCCCATATATATTGACCTGGAAATTGTGTGGAAATGCATTCCATATTCAGACCAATATTATTGATATATTTTTGAAAAAGAAACGGAGATAAAAGTTCGCGTGTTCTAACATAGGAAATCAACTCTCTTTTGCAATATTCTTTTTCGCTTCGATAATTCCCTCAAAATTAGTTCTAAACTTCAAAAGGTGTTTAATGTCGAATATAAGAAAGAAATTCAAATAGTTTAATGCAATTACACAATAGGCTGCGGTCTATCTTTCTGTAGAAATTCAAAGAGCTGCTTTGCCGAAAACATAGATCTACATTTCTGGTGAATTTATTTCGGTGTATATTTTTATAGACAGCATTTATCATGATATATTTTTTCCTGTTGAATGCACACGTCTCTGCAATCTGTCATTCGCTGGAATTTTTGTTCCCTAATTTTCGTTAATAAGAGATGAAGGAAACAAGATCGCCTAGAGGTAGACCAAGACAGAGATGTAGAGACAACACAGAAGAGGATATACAGGAAATCGGTGTCTCCAACCGGAGAGAAAAGATCAGCTATCAGCCTTAAGGCTCAGAAAGCTGAGGAAGAAGAAGAAGAATTTTCGTTCATATTCTTCTGCTTTCCTTAAGTCTAGACCTGGCAGATTCGGAGAGAGTATAGTACAGAAATGGGTCACTGGAAGGTGAAATATTGACGAAAAAAAAAGAGAAGAAATGATTATAAAAAAGTGTGTTAAAAAAGGAAGAAACAATTATTTATAGCGCGTGAATACACAGTAGATGCAAACAAAAGGCAGTCGCACATAATATATATGGCATATTTATGCAAGAAAATTCGACGCCTGTAGAAGCTATTTTATTTTTAATGGATGCTGGTTTAAATTCATTCTCTCATTTTTATTGACCTTGATTAAAATTGAAATTTGGTATGTTTATAATGCCTACTTAAATGTTTACGTAGAATTAAAAAAATATTTTGGCCAAACACCATAAGAAATAACATCTTATTGGCAGAAATGCAGATGAAACCACTGACAACAATTATTGAGGAAAGACGCTGGCGATTGTTGGGACATGTGCTCCGAATGACTGACAACTCACTACCAAAAATAGCACTAAGATGGACACCACAGGGGAGCAGAAGTAAGGGTAGACCAAAAGAGACATGGAGAAGAACAACAGAAAGGATGTTGAGCAATAGAGGGCTCACCTGGGCAAGAGCAGATAAAAAGGCGAAAGACAGGCATTTGTGGAAAACCCTTGCGGAAGCCCCATGTGCCCTGGGCACTTAAGGTTCAGAGAGAGAGAGATAATGCCTACTGCGTCGTCCAATTTTGTTGTCTTTGTCTGTGATGATTTTCCTGCAGTTTTGTGTGCCTACTCAGAAATTGTTTGTCTGTAGTTAACCCGTTGTTGCCTTGGGCGAGACTGGCAGTGGGCTCTTCGTGCTTTATGTTTGAAATTTCTTTCACTGAAATCAAATAGCCTTACTGTTCAACACAGCCCAAAAATGTATTCTTCTTCTTCATCTTCATAATATTATTATTCCACTATCACTGTTGCTGCTGCTACTACTACAACAACAACAGCTAAACTACAGTTACTACCATCATAACTAAATTACTAATATTATTACTGCTAGTACTACTGATCCTGCTAGTACTACTGATCCTGCTAGTACTACTGATCCTGCTAGTTTTGCTGTTCTGCTGTTGTTTGAGTTGCTGCTGCTGCTGCTTTTTTTTATTCTGAGTGGATATAATCGGCCCTGGGAGTGAGTATCGCTGAGTAAAGCTGTTGTTTCAATAAAGCAGGGTCTGATTTTTTTTTTTTTTGGGGGGGGGGGTCATTTCCAAACAGATCGCCATGAAATTAGTATCACTTGCCAGTGATCGTGTGTCCCTACTATTAATACATAAATCATTTTGTCATACATTGTGTATGTGTGTGCATATGTGTGTTAGAGATAAAGGGCTGAAGCGCTTGATTGGGAGGGAGGGGGGGTATTTCTCTGATGATCTGAGGAGTTGTGTTGTTTCGCTCTCTGCTGTAGAGTTTCTTGCTTGCGACCATCACAAGTGCCCTGCACAGCTTGTGAGGGCGAGGTCATGTGATTATCAAATGTTCTTCTGAGTGGAGACGGCAAGAACTACTTTTCTCCCTGTGGTCAAGATATTAATGCGCTCTCCAGGTCCTCTGTCTGGCTATATATAACTGACCCCATGCTTACGGACAAATTCCCTATTTAGCGGTGTATTTCTTTTTTTAAACGACATAATAATGGCCGAACCATCGAAAACTGCTCAGGTAATCCAAGAAATGGATAAATATCACCTGGACGTCCTGGGCATAAGTGAAATGCGATGGCCAGAAGCAGGTAAAAGATCGGCCGAAAACCTTAAGTTAATCACACGTTCAGGCAGATACGATGGGAAATACCACAAAGGAGTAGGTATAATTATGTCAACTGCGGCAGCAAAGAGCCTTACAGAATGAGAACCAGTGAACAGCCGTATATTAAGAGCACGATTCCAAATAAGACACGGAAGAATGACGATCCTACAAAAAAGTTCCTAAACAAGACATCTTAGTTCTCATGGGAGATTTTAACGCCAAGGTAGGAAAAGATAACACCGACATCGAAAAGGTTATGGGGAAAGAAGGAATTGATTCTGTAAATCAGAATGAAGAAAGATTAATTGAATTATGTCTAACAAAGGGCATGGTCATTGAAGGAACAGTATTTGCAAACAAAGAGATACATAAAACAACATGGATATCTCCAGATGATATAACCAGAAATCAGATAGATCATTTTTATATTAGAAAGCATTTCAGAACATCTCTGATATATGTAAGAGCATATAAGGGTGCAGGTGTCAATAGTGATCACAACCTGTGTATAGAGAAAATAAGGCTAAAACTGAAAACCCAAACACAAGAAAGCAATGCTCAGAAAGATAAACAGTCATAGTCTACAGGATGAAAATACTCAGAGTAATTTTAATCTGGAACTAACCAAACAGTTCGCTGCATTCAGTGAGGTAGAGGAGACAGATATAGTTGACTTATGGCATTCTTACAGCACGGCTATAATTACAGCAGCTAAAACAAATACTGGACTGCAAACAACAAATAGAAAAGCATGGAAATCAGACAACACATGGAAATCCATACATGAAAGACGGGCAGCCAAGTTAGCCATGTTGAATGTAAAAGTAGATCTTGAAAGAGATTTGGCAAAAGCAACATACAAAGAGCTAGACAATAAAGTAAAATGTTCAGCTAGAAGAGATAAAAGAGAATACATGGACAATATGGCGAAAGAAGCGGAGAAGGCAGCAAAAACAGGAGACAGCAAAACTTTATATAGCATACAAAAGAGGTTAACAGGTACTATTTCATCCTAAGAAAGACCAATCCTTAGCAAAACTGGCACACTTTTAACACCAAGAAAATACCAAAAGCAAAGATGAGCCAAACACTTCCAAGAATTACTTAACCGACTACATCCAAAAGAACTGATAGACCTTGGAACTGAGTTACCATTCCCACAACTAAATGGATGAAATTATATTGCATGAGATTGAAAAAGCAGTGAATCTAGTGGCTAACAACAAAACTGCAGGTGAAGATGAAATAACAACCGAAATGTTAAAAGCTATTAATATAAACAAAATGAAACAACTACAGAGAATGTTCAATAAAGTTTGGAAAGAAAAAGTCCCTTCTAAATGGAAAAAAGCAATTATTGTTAAAATACCGAAAAAAGGCAACCTTAATGATTGCAATAACTGGAGAGGAGTAACCTTACTATCAGTTGTGTCAAAAGTATTTTGCAAAGCTATTCTGAATAGAATTCAAGATACAGTGGATGCTGCAATGAGAGAAGAACAGGCAGGATTTCGAAAACGGAGAAGCTGTCTCGACCAGATCTTTACTCTAAGAATAATATTTGAAGAACATATTGAAAAGCAAAGACCGTTAATCCTGAACTTCATAGATATTAAAAAGGCATTTGATAGCATACACAGAATCATTATGGAGGATTTTAAGAATATATGAAATACCATCTAAGATTGTCAACATCATTAGTGACCTCTACAATGGATATGTTTGTGCAGTAAACAAAGGAATGAGTGAATGGTTCCAGATTGAAACAGGCGTGAAACAAGGATGTATATTATCTCACTTGCTTTTTTGGAATTGCCATAGCCTTCATAATGAAAAAATGTTGTAAAGGTAAAACCGGTTTTGATTAGGTACGTGAGACCTGGAAGATCTTGATTTTGCAGATGGCATAACTCTTATCAGCGACAATATGAAATCAGTGCAAGTAAAAACAAGATACCCTGTCTTCAATGCTAGTAAAATAGGACATGAAGTTGACAAGGATAAAACAAAAATAATGAAGGTTCTCGTTAACGACGAAGCACAAATATACGTAGAAGAAACAGCTGTTGAAGAAGTAAACTATTTTGCATATCTCGGCAGCTATATAGACCACAATGGTGACACCAGAAAAGAAGTTAGAATTCGAATTGCCAAAGCAGCATTGACCTTCAAGAATCTTGAGAACATATGACATTCAAAAGTTATAAGCACAAAAACCAAGTTAAGATTATTCAATTCAAATGTAATATCCACCCCCATTTATGCATGTGAAAGCTGAAAAACAACTAAAGAAATAGACAAGAGATTAGACTCTTTCGAAAACAAATGCCTAAGGAAAATACTCGGTATTAAGTGGAATGAATTCAAGAACAACGCAGAGATAAGACAGATGAGCAGACAACAACCTGTCTCATGGTTGATCAGGAAAAGAAGATGGACATATGTTGGTCATGTAATGAGAGGAAACATTCAGAGAATACCCAAACAAGCTATCACATGGAACACAACAGGCCGAAGAAAAGAGGTCTTCCACGTGAAACTCTAAAGAGGACTTTGTTAATAGAAGCCAATTCAGTGGGCATAACATCCCTTGATGAGATTGAAAAACTCGCCGAAGACATGACATCTTGGCGAACTACCATGCGAGCCCTATGTGACGTCTAACGGCACGGGAAGGATGTAAGATGTAAGAATAATAATGTTAAAAAAATTCATTCCTACTGTCACATTCACTACTTTTTGACATGTTTATTTATATTGCCATCGCAGCATCTTGTTCATTTCGAATCCTCTAAATTCTTCATTGTAACACTTTTTTTTAAAATCTAAAATCTTGCTTTCTCCTCCCTTGATGACCTATCTTCAGCTCAGTCTCCATTTCTCTCTTCTTTCTCATCTTTTTATTGTCAATCGCAGCTGTTCCCGTGTGAAGATCATTTACCACAACTAAGCATCACTGCTCTTTAAGATTATGTACACGATCTGGTTATATCCTGAACATTTTGCTTACAGGATTGTGTGAGACTTGATTTACTGTCATACTTTAGTAGGTTTAGTTTAATAGTGCTATGTTATGTTTTGTTTTTTAATTATTTCTTTCTTTGTTTGAGTAGTGGTATAGCGAATTGTATACTAGAAGTTCTGTAGGTTTTGTGTTCATATTTCTCAAATTTTGTGTGGAATATTTTATTTTAAATTTCACTTCTGAAAATATATAAAAATCTGCATTAACTATAGCAGTGTAACATGTGCACCCTGAAGTATTCATGCATTTCATGACTGTGGTTATAAAGTAGTTCTTTGCATCCAGTGTATTACAATTTTATCTTTTATTTCACTCAAATATGAATATTTAAAAGTTCGTGTCACTAAATATTTATTTGCATAAATACAGATAAAAGTATTACTTTCAGTCTATAGATAAGTGGCAAGTAGATCTTCAGTGTTGGGGAAAAATCATAGACAAGTAGTTTCATTAGTAGTAGCCAAAGCAGCATGCACTCCAGATAAGACATCACGACCATCATCAAGGAAAAGAATTTGAAAAGTGAAATAAAATTATAAACATTATTAATAAAAACCAAGAGAAGATGCCATATAGTAACTAACAATAAGTTACAGTCTAGTGCAAGATAGTAACTAACAGTACGTCAGAATCTAGAAGCTCGTATTGAATTTTAAAGAAAATTATGAATGATAAGTTTGGAAAAAAAAAACAGGGGACATGAGAGGAAATAAAATAGTAAGGGAAAGGCAGTAGCTCGAATCATGAACTCCAGTAGGACTAACAACCGCCTAGCCACGAAATGACAATACACTGTCAACTTGACCATCTATTTAGAACTAGGAACTCGTATTATCACAGACTTGAAATGACCAAAATCATCTGCATTGGTCTGGGGAAACAAACGTTTTAAATGTCTATTCAGCGAAGGTTCCCACAGACATGGAAAACCAATGGCATGGACAAAGACCTCTGAACTACCAAAACCAATGGCATGGACAAAGACCTCTGAACTACCAAAACCAATGGCATGGACAAAGACCTCTGAACTACCAAAACCAATGGCATGGACAAAGACCTCTGAACTACCAAAACCAATGGCATGGACAAAGACCTCTAAACTACCAAAACCAATGGCATGGACAAAGACCTGTGAACTACCAAAACCAATGGCATGGACAAAGACCTCTGAACTACCAAAACCAATGGCATGGACAAAGACCTCTGAACTACCAAAACCAATGGCATGGACAAAGACCTGTGAACTACCAAAACCAATGGCATGGACAAAGACCTCTGAACTACCAAAACCAATGGCATGGACAAAGACCTCTGAACTACCAAAACCAATGGCATGGACAAAGACCTGTGAACTACCAAAACCAATGGCATGGACAAAGACCTGTGAACTACCAAAACCAATGGCATGGACAAAGACCTGTGAACTACCAAAACCAATGGCATGGACAAAGACCTCTGAACTACCTAAACCAATAGCATGGACAAAGACCTCTGAACTACCAAAACCAATGGCATGGACAAAGACCTCTGAACTACCAAAACCAATGGCATGGACAAAGACCTCTGAACTACCAAAACCAATGGCATGGACAAAGACCTCTGAACTGCCAAAACCAATGGCATGGACAAAGACCTCTGAACTACCAAAACCAATGGCATGGACAAAGACCTCTGAACTACCAAAACCAATGGCATGGACAAAGACCTCTGAACTACCAAAACCAATGGCATGGACAAAGACCTCTGAACTACCAAAACCAATGGCATGGACAAAGACCTCTGAACTACCAAAACCAATGGCATGGACAAAGACCTCTGAACTACCAAAACCAATGGCATGGACAAAGACCTCTGAACTACCAAAACCAATGGCATGGACAAAGACCTCTGAACTACCAAAACCAATGGCATGGACAAAGACCTGTGAACTACCAAAACCAATGGCATGGACAAAGACCTGTGAACTACCAAAACCAATGGCATGGACAAAGACCTCTGAACTACCAAAACCAATGGCATGGACAAAGACCTGTGAACTACCAAAACCAATGGCATGGACAAAGACCTGTGAACTACCAAAACCAATGGCATGGACAAAGACCTCTGAACTACCAAAACCAATGGCATGGACAAAGACCTCTGAACTACCAAAACCAATAGCATGGACAAAGACCTCTGAACTACCAAAACCAATGGCATGGACAAAGACCTCTGAACTACCAAAACCAATGGCATGGACAAAGACCTCTGAACTACCAAAACCAATGGCATGGACAAAGACCTCTGAACTACCAAAACCAATGGCATGGACAAAGACCTCTGAACTACCAAAACCAATGGCATGGACAAAGACCTCTGAACTACCAAAACCAGAATGGAAATACAATATGGTATCTCAGAGAGCTAGAGCTAAAAACCAAGTCAAGAAAGACATCGGGTCAGTGTATTTGAAAATTACTGTAACATGTCAGAGCCGATTCATACTTAGCAGAATTTTAAAAATGAATTATGAAGGCGCCAAAGGTCTTGGAAATACGGACCTACATATCCCCAATATGCTTTAATATCATGGAAAAATGGGATTTTACCTTTTTATCTTTCTATGCTAGATTTTTAACAGATGAAGGAGGTGTATGGTGAAGATTTACAAAGAGTTGAAAGAAAATGTAGAGCAAAGGTAAGAAATAAAAGGCAACAAAAGAGGAACATTCAAATATTTGAGCAAAAATCCTTTATCAAGAACTGTAAAGGTAACGATAAACTCGCGGAAAGGCACTGCATCTCGTTAGCCTGGCCTCAGCGAAAGATGAGCGTCTTTTATGTCAGGACAGTTTCATCCTGATAGAGTGTTAGAAAGCATTTGAAGAGAATGCTTCCTGGTTGATAGTGTGATAACTAGCTCTCCACTCTGAAGTTTGAACATATTCCGGATTGTAATGTTTACAAACAAACAAACAAGCAAACAAACAAACAAACAAACAAATAGCAAAAACCATTGGAGCAGCATGTTGGACTTGTGGGGAAAATGGGATCTTCAGGACATGAATTATGCCATGAAAAAAAAAAGCTGAGAGACGAGAACTGAATCCTTACTGTAAGGCATTGAGAGCACACATAAAGGCGGTAGGAGTATGCCATGAAGTTGGATTCATGGACCTGATAGTGACAGTAATGTCGTGAAAATTCACATAAAATATAGACATGCGACAGGTGAACTAAATGGCAGGATCGAACATTTTTTCTCACAGAATGAATGAAATTTTCTAAGTCTGCACTCGGTATTTTCCGTGATGCCAGTGCCATGATCAGTAAAGCGCTTATAAACCGCAGGAAAATGGCTGTCATAGGATCTCGTGACTCAGATATCTTATGAATAGACGTGGGTAGCTACAGCTCACTTGGTAACTATGAATATCCCACTGATCTAGTGGATGTATATAATTCTGAGCTCGAAGAAGTTCAATCTTGGCTCAGATTCAACCAAGCGCTCAAGCTTATGTTAGTAGGTCTTTGCCTTTGATAGAACTTGATAGCTGGAATTTTCTGGTCTTTTCGTGGATAGATGTATATAGAGATTTTCTGGTCTTTTCGTGGATAGATGTATATAGAGATTTTCTGGTCTTTTCGTGGATAGATGTATATAGAGATTTGCAAAATTACCAAAAGTGCAAAGTAGTAAGCGCTGAATAACCTCGAAAGTAATGATTAATGTTTTTTCAAGTAAGTTGGCAAACTTGTGACCAAGTGAAAAATACTGCCAAAAGAATCCAAGATCAGTTCTATATAGCAAGAGGAAGCAAAGAAAAAGGAAAAGCCTGCCTTCTGCTTGTTAATCTTAGGAAGAAAGTAGATTTGCCAACAGCAGCTACTGTGGACGGATACTTCGTCTTCGTTGTCGTTCGCTGAGACGAGATACCAATCTCTCTAACAAATGCGGCGCTTTGCCTCAGATTTTCTGCATCTCCGTAGAGCTTCTCCTGTATGGGGCTGGTCTTTTGTCTGAGTGGGTTGTGTAGCTGGTGATGTAATGTCTGTTAGTTGGTCCAGTTTTCAGCTTGTGGTATAGATGGTGCCCCAGCCTGCAATGTCCTGATCTCAGTCGGAAGATTGCACTTGATCATGACTTGAGAGTTTATAGTATTCGTCATCTGTTTTTTTTAATGCTGTTTTATCCATTTGTCTTTATATATAATGTTTAGTCTGTTTTTATTAGTCATCTGTTGAGCTTCTAACGAACTGCTGCATCCTTCCTCCCTCTTTAGCCAGTCTGTCTGCCTCTTCATTTCATTGGATGTTACTCTGAGCGGGTATCCATTACATGAATGCTTTTAATGAGTTTCTTATAGTGTTTTGAACCTTATTAAATTATTAGAAAATGGTTATTAGAGGAGTGGACACAGAAAATGCTATAGTTATGCTGCATGCTTTCCTATTAGTCTGCTTTTTTAAAAACTGAGTTCACTCGAACAGCAAATGCTGAAAACACAGCAATGTAAAATAGCTGGAAATCTTCAAAGGCAAAAAACTTCACAGAATGGTCAGAGTTTAATTAAGGCTGCATGAGCATTTTCTGAACAACAAGCGCACAACCACATTTGCAGGAGAGATGAATTACAGGTGTTAAAAGGAAAACCATTGTTTAGTGTCGTGAACTAAACCATTTTTAAACTGGCAAAAAAGACAGATGATCTGGTCTGAACTAAAGGAAAACAGAAATAAACACATCAATTTTAAAACAAAAGGAAGAATGGAAATTGCTTCAAAATAAGGCACACGCAGAAATAATTGTGTAGAGAACATTTTTAAGAGGCTCTGTTTTTTTCGACTGAAGTGTGAATATAAAGAAAACAAAACCACAGTTTATTTCATACTGTTCAAACACGCGTTTGTTAACAAGTCATTGAACTTCTACAACGGCGAGAGAAACATTAGTCACCGTGAAGACCTTCAAGTTTACACCACTGTGGCTGAAGACTTTCTGAATGTGGCTCAGAAGCCCAAATGGCCTCTGATAGTCAGCGTGCACCAAAGAGGTGGAAGGTCACTGAAAGACAACTTGTCAGGCCCCGTAGAATTAAGACAGGTTGAGTCTCTGCCCACCTCTGAAAGGATGCCGTCCCTTCACATAGAACTGTTCATTGCAATGACAGGGAGAATTTTTTAAAAAATATCCGTTAACAAAAGAAATTTATATGTTTCATCAGTCATTGTGGGGGTTAGACAGTTTTTGTCTTTTTTTTAAAAATATGATTAATTCCATACAATAATCTCGTACAGTATTTACTTTCCATTCTGAGTAAACGAGTCAGTAACGCTTATGACAGATCTTGCTTGTCTTTGAGTGCGGTAAATCGGTTGCCGTCGTGCAGTGTCTTTTTCTTTTAAATCTTCTTCGACGTTTTCAGTCTCCCTGAAACTGCGAGTTGGTGTTCTTTACAGCCGATGCTGTGGGGATGTTGAGGCACAGCACCGCATCGGATTGGAAGCGGGTCATGGCAGATATCTTCTTTTTTTTTTAGTCCGTGAACGGACCTAAAACAGCAGAGGTTGCGCAATACATCGTTAGCAGACTCCACCACCTTGGGGACTTTGGCTATCCCGGCCCAGTTAGCCAGTCTGTTACTAGAGGTACCAGCGGAGTGGTGGGACAGGATATTGGTCAACCATGGTTCGCCAGCTCTGACTCTAACATGTCAGCTCTTTGTTTAAACATTTACAAAGTTACGTACAAAATATTGGAAGACAGTAATCCATTTTGGAGGTGCGGGTGGAGCTGTAGAACTGGGCGGACAGTGAGAAAAAAAGGGGAGAAAGTGAAGATTACAAATTGAATCTTTGTATCACTGAAATAAAATACGAAGTTACAAAACAAAAAGTAGTGATTTACACTGAATTGTACACCGTTCTTTTTCTTTGTTCGTCCAGACATGGTCACTAAAACAGTACGGAAATGTATATGAGTTTTGTGTTGTTTCTAGCAAAGAAAGCTACCTTTACTTTGCAGTTTGATGGGCCTTGTCTTTCATTCTCAGTAAATATCTCAGTATTCACAGAGAGAGAGAGAGAGTTCCCCAAGACAAGTACGAGGTACACATTTTTACTGCACTGAAGCACGCTACGGAGTCAAGTTAGTCGGATTAAAACCCACCCTTTTCACCTTGAGAATTCCGCTGGTTACATCTAAACTTCTCCTTCACTGCCGGGACATGCTTGTTTAGGGACTCTTTAGCTCATACACACTTTAGCTTGTACACACTTAGAAAAGACAAAACTAAATTTGAATGAGTTTGACAGTTTCTGATTTCGACTTGTTATGTTGACTAATGTTGAGTTTTAACGGTTGAAGACAGTCATAGAAAATACTGTACTACTACTACTCTCTGTGGTTCTAAGGACTGCAAATGCGCCTCAAACAACCTCTGGCAGTCAAGTCCAGCTCCTGGCCTTCCCGTGGCAGAACTGTTTAAACTGACAGGAGAAGGGGCGAGGGCGAATATCTGGCGCCTGAAAACCAGTTACTTAGGGTAGATGAGTGGCACGTTTGGTACTTCATCTGCCGCTGTTGGCGAGATTTTTCAGCTGCCGTGCGTGGAGCGGTGCTCCTCCCGGCCAATGAAGAAAGGTGCAAATGAGGTTGCCGCGCAGCATCACTGCGGAAAAGGTGGTAGAAAGGATAAACCGAAGCAAACAGTCAAATCACGGCACCTCTGGTCTGGAGGTCGGCCACGTCCTGAGTGCAGTCATATCGGGTGAAATGCGTGAACCGGCTTGTCCCAGAGGTTAAGACACTGCTGGCGAGACTCTTCAAATGTCGCGCGTGGAGTGAAGCTCCTCCCGGTCAAGGAAGAAATGCGGAAAAGAAATAAAGGTTGCTGTGCGGCGCCGATGGAAAAAGGTGGTGGAAAGTGAAGTTTAACTGATATGACCAGTAGTATCGCTACGAGAGCTATACCACGGCACCTCTGCTCTAGAGGCCGGCCACGTCCGAAATACACCTACACTGGTGAAATATGCCTAAACCGGCACACACCAGGGGTGGAACTTGATGGCTAGACATGTCATGCCACCTCCGCTCTAGAGGTCGGTAACGCATGATATACACTCATACTGGTGAATTTTGCCTAAACCGGCTGATACCAGGGGTGAATCTTGAAAGCTATGCATGTCACAGTACCTCTGCTCTAGAGGTCGGTCTCGTCCCAAACACGCCCATACTGAGATAATGCCTAAACCGGCTCAACCCAGGGGTAGAAGTCACTAGTGGCGAGGATTCGTCCTCCTGGACAAAAGCTCCATCCTGGTCACAACTAGGAAGATTAGCAGCCACGACCGCAAAATGCTGAAGTAGGAGACACTGGACCAGGGAAGTCTAGATAGGCAACCACCTCTCACCCGGCGGGGATGTTTGCGTATCCTAATCACGCTGAGGTTTTCCGGTGAGAAAGTCCAACCCTGGACTGGATGGGCAACCACCTCTCACCCGGCGGTGATACACGGGTATCTAAAAACACGTCGAGGTTTTCCGGTGAGAAGGTCCAACTCTGGCCTGGGTGGGCTACCGCCTCTCACCCAGCGGGGATGCACTGATATCCTAAACACGTCGAGGTCTTCCGGTGAGAAAGTCCAACCCTAGACTAAACTGGTGCAATGAAAACAACGGTGTCACGCAATCCCGCTTCCGAGACCCACCAAGAATACAGGCTAAAGCACTGTGACACTCTGAACCCCTTGTGGTCCTCTCGTGGATCTCGTGTGGTCTATTTTGGACCACACAGGGAACCACGGGACCTAACGAGGACCACAGGTGTGAATTCTGTAGGTTCACAGTGCGGTTTTTGGTGATAGAAGTGAACGAAGAAGAAGAAGAAGACCATACCCCAATTTTAACATCGTGTAGCGGAGCTTCAAATACGATTATTTTGTCTATTAACGTATCCAGATAGATGAAACCAGGCCTCATCAGAGAAGAATGTTAAATCGAGACTTGACTCGTATTCTTCAGCTAAAAATGCTTGAAACCACGTGGAGTAGTTGACTCTGAATTGATTGTCACACTCTTTTAGTTCAGACACAACAGAAATCTTGTATGGATGAAAATTTAACCGATGTTTAAGAATTTTGTGCACTGTTCTCAGTTCACTTCTTGTGACATTTTTCTTAAGAACTTGCATGGACCTTTCAGGATTCTGTTTTGGATATCTAGACATTTTTCTTCAGACACCGCAGGCCTACCACATCGCGGAACATCTTCCACAGTTCCCGTATCACGAAACTTATTCAACAAATTTCTTACCGTAGTGTTTATCAGGAAATTTTGCTATAAATCTTTGAACAACCATCCGTGTGTATCGACCGCCATTTCGAAACACTTGTTCTACCAAAAAATCCTTTCTTCCGTTGATAATACCATTCTGTTTTCAGCGCAAAAAAATTACTCCAGCAGATGACAACCATTCACTTCATTTTTCTTCACGATTGACTGTACAGCACATTTTTATGACTTCATTTTCTTCATTTTTACATATAAAGTGTAGTGAGACTTTAAAAATGTCATATATTATGTTGCTTGGTTTTTATAGCAGTGAAACAACGGGGGAAAAAACGTGATGAACTAAGTCTAGTAGTGTGTGTCGTCTTTTTTTTTGTGTGTTATAGTTAAGAAGGAAGTGAAAACAAATCCAGTCTCTTTGCTGGGTCGTGTTGCCGACGGTCTCTAGTCAAGATACTTTCATAGTCCAGTCAACTGGAGAAGGCTTAAAAGAAAATCCTGCACAAATTTTAAAAGAAAAAACAAACTATTAGAGTAGCACTATAAAATAGCAGAGCGTGGCAAAAACTTGACTCATGTCGCTGAAATGGTTCACAATCGCGCAATCATATGTGGCTAAAGGAAGCCGCTGTGCTAAAATTCCTTTTTTTTTTCACAACATTTATGCCAACTACAAACGTGCTTTGTGATATACGATGGCAAGTCAAAAAGCACCACAAATCAAGGGACATAACACTGACAAATATTTTAAGACTTCGATGTCAGTCAGTCATTTGCATGTCTCCTGCGGAACTTTGGTTCCATAACAGCTCTCCTGCAGTCCTCTCGGTTGTAAGCAAGATGCTCTACTGCTGATGCAGCCATTCGCAGATCATCAACGATGTCTTGCAGCCATCTTCACCTTGGTCTTCCTCTCTTTCTTTTTCCCATATTGTACCCTTCCAAGACGGTCTTATCTAAATTATCATGACGTTTATTGTGTCAAAAATATTTCAGTTTTCTCCTTTTAATCCTCTTTACTAGCCAATCTTCTTCAATATTAAGTTCTTGTAGTATGGACATATTTGTTCTTTTTTGTGTCCATGATATTTGAAGAACTCTTATGTAGCATTTATATTCAAAGGCATTTGTGTGTTTCTCATCTGTTTTGTTATGTGTCCAGGTTTCACAGGCATATGTTGCGATGGGAAAGATGCATGCCCTTAAAAATCTTATTTTTGTAGTTCTGTTCCTATTCACAGCTTTTTAAAAGTTGTTTTACTTTCTGAAAAGAGATGACCTCCTTTTAATTTCCCTTCATTGTATCTCCGTTATTTGTTAGTAATGATCCAAGATATTAAAAAATCTCCATCTCTTCCGATTTTTCTTCTTTGATATATATTTTAGCTGTCTTATTTGTTTTGTCAGTTGTCATCAATTTTGTTTTCTTTGCATTAAGATAAAGGTTTTGCTCTTCGATGTTCTTACGGACTGACATAATTAGTTTTTTTTTTTCCATTCCTTTACGTGCTGTGGACAGTAATACTGTGTCATCAGCACATCTAATCTCTGGTATTTCATAACCTCCAACTATGGAGACCTCGATGATGAATAAAAAAAATTGTTTCATATGTTTTTTCAATGTTATGTCCCTTGATTTGGTGTTACTTTTTACTCCCGCTCGTATTTAGCAAAACATCTTGATGGTCTTCATTTCTGCGAGCACACCCGAAAAAGAGAGAGAGAGAGAGAGAGAGAGAGAGAGAGAGAGAGAGAGAGAGAGAGAGTGAGAGAGAGAATATCCAAAACAACGACACGCTAAAAGAATTTTGCTTTAAAAGAAAACAATATCTGTTAACTGACTGAAAACCTACAGAGAGTAGTCTTCTTCTTCTTCTTAATTCGCTTCTACCACCAAAACCGCACTGTGATCCTACTGAATTTACGCTTGTGGTCCTCATTAGGTTCGGTGGTCCCCTGTGTGGTCCCGGAAAAGACCACACGAGATCCACGAGAGGACCACAAGGGGTTCAGAGTATCACAGGGCTTTAGCCTATATTCTTGGTGGGTCTCTGAAGCGGGATTGCGTGACACCGTGGTTTTCATTGCACCAGTTTAGTCTAGGGTTGGACTTTCTCACCGGAAGACCTCGACGTGTTTAGGATATCAATGCATCCCCGCTGGGTGAGAGGCGGTAGCCCACCCAGGCCAGAGTTGGACCTTCTCACCTGAAAACCTCGACGTATTTTTAGATACCCGTGTATCACCGCCGGGTGAGAGGTGGTTGCCCATCCAGTCCAGGGTTGGACTTTCTCACCGGAAAACCTCAGCGTGATTAGGATACGCAAACATCCCCGCCGGGTGAGAGGTGGTTGCCTATCTAGACTTCTCTGGTCCAGTGTCTCCGACTTCAGCATTTTGCGGTCGTGGGCGCCACCCTTCCTAGTTGTGACCAGGATGGAGCTTTTGTCCAGGAGGACGAATCCTCGCCACTAGTGACTTCTACCCCTGGGTTGAGCCGGTTTAGGCATTATCCCAGTATGGGCGTGTTTGGGACGGGACCGACCTCTAGAGCAGAGGTACTGTGACATGCATAGCCTTCAAGATTCACCCCTGGTATGAGCCGGTTTAGGCAAATTTCACCAGTATGGGAGTATATCAGGCGTTACCGACCTCTAGAGCGGAGGTGGCATGACATGTCTAGCCATCGAGTTCCACCCCTGGCGTGTGCTTGTTTAGGCATATTTCACCAGTGTAGGTGTATTTCGGACGTGGCCGGCCTCTAGAGCAGAGGTGCCGTGGTATAGCTCTCGTAGCGATACTACTGGACATACCAGGTTAAACTTCACTTTCCACCACCTTTTCCCATCGGCGCCGCACAGCAACCTTTATTTCTTTTCCGCATTTACTTCCTTAACCGGGAGGAGCTTCACTCCACGCGCGGCATTTGAAGAGTCTCGCCAGCAGTGTCTTAACCTCTGGGACAAGCCGGTTCACGCATTTCACCCGATATGACTGCACTCAGGACGTGGCCGACCTCCAGACCAGAGGTGCCGTGATTTGACTGTTTGCTTCAGTTTATCCTTTCTACCACCTTTTCCGCAGTGATGCTGCGCGGCAACCTCATTTGCAAATTTCTTCATTGGCCGGGAGGAGCACCGCTCCACGCACGGCAGCTGAAGATCTCGCCAACAGCAGCAGATGAGCTACCAAACGTGCCACTCATCTACCCTAAGTAACTGGTTTTCAGGCGCCAGATATTCGCCCTCGCCGCTTCTCCTGTCAGTTTAAACAGTTCTGCCACGGGAAGGCCAGGAGCTGGACTTGACTGCCAGAGGCTGTTTGTGGCGCGTTTGCAGTCCTTAGAACCTGGGGTATGGTGTGCCGTCAGTAGAAAACGTTTAAATGGACCAATTTTCTTCAACAACACTATAAATGCCGATCGGTACCGTACTGACATACTGGAACCTTTTTTAGAACAGCTGAATGAACGTGAAATTGAAGAAGCGTGGTTCCAGCAAGATGGTGCAACTGCACACACAGCTAGAGTAACACAAGGTTTTTTGGAAGAAATTTTCGCAAATCGCATAATATCTCGTGGAATTTGGCCTGCTCGTTCTCCAGATCTAAATCCATTAGATTATTATCTATGGGGTTTCTTGAAAGAAAATGTTTACAAAAAATAATGTACAAACAATCGAGGACCTAAAAGAAGCATCAGAATTACCATTCAAGAAATAACAACAGACACGTTGCTCAAGCTATAATAGGAAGAGACGTGTACAATCATGTCTTGAAGCCCGTGGTGGACATTTCCAACAACTGTTATAATGAATATTTCAGTGGTACATTCCAGCTAACCCAAAACAGCGTTGTATCATTGCAGTCACTATTGTAACTAATTAAATGACTTTTTAGCATATTTTGTGATAACGTCATTTACTTCATTTTTCAATTTTTTTTTCATTGAAAATGTAGTGAGACTTTAAAAACACCCTGTATACATTTAGCAGTGTTCTCGGTGGTACGTAATGTTAATAACGATGCAACTTCATTCTTCAATATACAGATGGTCTTTTGCCATCGCTATTACCATTGCGAGGAATCCTTTGTAGTATCACTCTAGAGGCTCAAAGGTCAAGAAATCTCTCACACCCGCTTCATCTTCTTCAAATGAGCTGGATTCCCGGCCTTGAAGGAAGTGATCCATCGCGCGGAATAGATGGTAGTCAGAGGATGGTAGGTCGGGATTGTACGGTGGATGGGTCAGGACCTCGATTCTCTCCAGTTCTGTGAGTTGTCCATGAACCAGGTTGGAAGTGTGCGCCGGCGAGGTGTCATGCTGGAGAGGTGCCCACATTCTGTTGGTGGGTGCCGGGTATCGGGTGTGCAGAACACCATGCAGCTGCTTCATTTGCTCAGCGTACAATTACCGTCCACGGATCAACCAAATGTAACCAATTCCCAGTTCAGGGGGCATTCGAAGTTCCACCAGATGCAAAGCATAACCTCGAACCAGCCTCGCCGGATAATCTTCTATGCCACCTTGCCTGGCTGGAGCCATTGGGCATCTATGTTGGGGTACCGATGGAAAATTCACTTTTCATCTCCAGTGACAATACGGCGGAGAAACCATTTGTCACGTGAGTTTGCCAACAGCTGGCAACAGACTGTGACAGTATGAGTAGTGGGTTGACAGAACTATTGATAGAGTAGCGCATACAGAACGATGCACACGAGGTGCAACGCAGGAAGTGTCCGTCTAAGTGGTAATTATGAACTGAGCACGAATTAGGGAGACAACAGTCTCGACAGTGACTACAGATATTGTAGACGGCCCATAGATAGCGCGGGGGGAGGGGGGGTCAAGCAGAAGGCCAAGAAGACTCACCATAGCATTTACATCGTCTGCAAAAGGTCTTCTAATATAAAAATGCAACACAAGGTTCTCCTTTTCTCTAAGGTTTTTAAGTCATATTTTATTCAGTGCCGGATTTAGGAATAAGCTAAGTAAGCTAGAGCTTACAGCCTCACAACTCTTCTGGTGCAGCGTTTTTAACAAGTTATTTTGTAAGCTTTATGTAGCTTAGGGGCTTCACCAAGTTTAAACCTAGCGCTGTAGCTTAGGGGCTTCACCAAGTTTAAATCTAACGCTGTAGCTCATGGATTTCACCAAGTTTAAATCTAGCGCTGTAGCTCATGGATTTCACCAAGTTTAAATCTAGCGCTGTAGCTTAGTGGCTTCACCAAGTTTAAATCCAGCGCTGTAGCTTAGGGGCTTAACCAAGTTTAAATCTAGCGCTGTAGCTCATGGATTTCACCAAGTTTAAATCTAGCGCTGTAGCTCATGGATTTCACCAAGTTTAAATCCAGCGCTGTTTACACTTTTGAACAGTGAAACAGAAAACAAATTAATGGACTGAAAATTGTCTGCAAGTTTGTCACGTTCGCGCACTATAATTTTAATAACCAACAGAATCAGTTTCGCACAAAGAAGCATAGTGCCTTGGTTTGTTTACATTTATTAGTATTTTCATTTACTAATATCCATTCACAAGCACATAATGCATTACACAATTTAGAGATAAAATCACCGTGGGTCAAATTTTGCTTTGAGTGTGTCTCCGGTTATGGAAAAGTCAATAGCCAACTTGTTACAACAGCTTTCACGAGATTAGATCTTTAACAAGAAACTTTTGGCGTTAGCGTGCTCCCATTTTAAATTACGAGTTTCAAAAATATTCTTTACACCGTACTTAGTTTGTTCATTCATTTATTCGCTCACGAGGGCTAGAAATTGTGTCCGATGACTGCTTTGAAAACAAGTTCAAATAATTCTTTATTTTAGTCAGCGTTTAATAAGGAGGCAGTGATTTAGAAAATTTGCCACCGTAAAGAGAAGCCTTTCAGTGTCGACTTCATCCATCAGCTTCCGGCTAAGATAGCCTTATATATGCTTGTGGAGATGGACTGGCTGCAATTAGAAGCACGTCCTTAGACAAATGCGTCATAGCAGACCCATTTTCTGAGTTGATGAATCAGTAGTGAGATTTAAGCAGGAAATATAAGGGAATTGTTGAATTATAGAGAGCTATATCAAGAATGAAGTCTGGAGTTTTTATTGCTGAGAGAACATACAATACGAAGTGCTGTTGAGAATACATACTAAGGAGAAATAACAATCATTACACAAGACAGAGATGGGAAGTGTCCATTTAAAGGATCTCTTGCTTTTGCCTTTGCTCTCCTGTTAGATGTGTCATACTTAATCTCTTTAGTGAACGTACGGAGAGTAGATGGTAGAGGTGCTGTGAGATAAAGTTGTTCCTGTATAGTTCAGGAAAATTTAAGTAAACGAGAATTTGTAATTATGTATGTGAGGAATTTTGACATTTCTGGATTACAGGATTTTTAGATGAAAAAATGTTCCAGGAGTTCTAGGAGATTTTTTTTGAGAAAGTAGAATTTATTTGGTTTATTGTTATTTGGTTTATTGTTATTTGGTTTATTATATATTCCTGACAAAGTTTACACCTGTTCAGATCCATTACACCACAGACTGACTACAAATGCATGAGAGAGACCATTCGATATTCAGCAGTCATGTACAGTTACATTGTTATTCCAAAGCGGTTCTGAACTGGTAATGTATTCCTCGTCTTCCAATGTACACCTGAGAGATTATGTCCCTTGTTAGTGCGCCTTGCTACATGTTCGTGTCAGCGATGTCAAAGTTTGATCTTCTTTTAAAATTGACACGATGACATTGCCTGGCTCCCGCCTTTTTTTTTATGACATTGCCTTTCGTTCAATTTTTCGAGCGTAGGGGAGTAATGGATGATGACAAAAGTAAGTTTTGCCGTGCGTCCCACAAATGTGATTGATGGTGATTTGTAAGTTTGCCATGCGTCCCACAACTGTGATCGTGTGCACAACAGAGGTGACTGGTCTCAATTTATAAGTTTTTCTGCCAGTATCACAAATGTGACTAAATGTCGATTTGTATGTTTATATTCCACAAATCAACGGACGGAGATTTGCAAGTTTTACCATAAATGTGACCGATGGAGAACTGCAGGTTTTTTGCCACGAGTCCCGCAGATGTGGCTGGTGGAGATTTGTAAGTTTTGCTGTGCGTACCACAAATGTGACTGATGGGAGATTTGTAAATTTGCAACAAGTACTACAGATGTAACTGATGGAGACTTGCAAGTTTTGCCACGAATACACTAGAAACGTGACTGGTGAAGATTCGATATTTTCCTGCAACATCTCGTGTCAATTAACACAGATTTCAAAGTAGTCAAACGTCTAAAGTTTTATCTTTAGTGTCCATAAGTATTCTGATTACTTCTGCTTTCCAGCCATATTTTATTTGGGGCACGTCTGCACTCATAGCTCATGTTATCATCATCATGTGCTTTCTTTAAGCTGAAGGAATGACTTTCTATCCTGTAGTCTAGTCCATCGATGGTAAACCAGCAAAAATCGTCTCCTATTTATCACTTTGATATTCGTGTTTACCGGTATCAACCATTTGTTACAAAAACTTGGTTTCTTTCATAAGAATTCCACAAAATTACCGTGTCTCACCTTATATATATATCTTCAGCTTCGCTATTTTAACGTTGATTGTTGATTTTTTCTGTTTGTAGCTTGCGGTGTTCTGTTGGTATGTCCTTTATTTGCCTGTTTATATGTCCATAGAATGAAAACATTCTCCAGAATGTTAAGTTTTGTTTTTTAACTTCAGTTTTTCTTTTTTTTCTATTGTCTTGTATAATGTCCACGTTTCCCGCATTAAGTCTAATGATCAATGTACCATTACAGTACATGTCACTTGTCAGCTCTAAACTATAGCTCCCTGCGTTATTTGCCTGGAGGTAAGGATCTGTCTTTCTTAAAAGTGCATTTAATAATTCCTTTTTATGCCCTGTTCATCACAGTTGATTTCATGTTTCATTTGATGTTTGTTTTTTAACTGCTGCAGCTTTTTTCAGCAATTATTATTCTGTTTATAGATCGATTCGTTTTGTTGTCCGCTCTTAATTACTATCAGTTTTGTTTGTTTCGTTTCTTTCAGTATCTCATTTACATTGACTGCTTCCTCTGTTGATATCTGTGATATGATTCCGCAAGTGTTCTGGATTATCTGCTACCTATATATATATATATATATATATATATATATATATATATACGAAGCAAGCGTTTTTAAAATGACAATTACTCCAATTATTTCATCAATGTTTTTTTAACTTTTTTTTTGAATAGGCTTCATAAGCACTTTGCACCGTTCTCTGGAACTTTCATTAAGAAATGAGTTATCAGTCTCTTTGCCACATACGAGCATTTTAGTCTTTGCTTCCTGCACGGGTTGTTTACTAGTCTTAGGTGTTTTGCGTCTAATTTATGTTTACTTCTACTCGTAGTTTTTGTCTGTGATCTCATTGGAACTGTTGTTGTTTGCAGTTGACGCAGTGATAACATCGAAGCACAGGCGTTTCGTCGTGCCGAGAGGTAGATTATGATGGTTTGCTTGAAGACTCGGAATAGATCCATGAGACGAAGAGTTTGGAACACTCTTCACCACCACGGTGAAACTTGTTCTCGTGGCCACGCTGAAGAAGTGCGAGAGCCCGTTACCAGGGACACCCCAAAGATGTAAGAGTAGGACCGCCTGCCCCGGCAACCATCCCGATTCTTGGAAAATCTGATATTACATAAGGTTTCCCGCCGGCTGTTACTTTGCCGTAATTATTTATCACTGACTTCCCTGTGTGTTGCTCATTAGTGTTACTTAATAGACTGAGTACTATTTATGGCTCTCAGCTCATCGCACTTTTCTTTTTCGTTCTAATTTCAATACATTCTACCACTTCCTCTTTCGCATATTGATAGCGATGAATATGAATGATTCTTGCCAGTGAAGAGCACAGAGAATACGGCGTAGGTGTCTGGATCCTCTTGACTTGTCATTAGGGGGTGATGTACGTAGTTGGTACCGCCCCTGACCATCTTTTCTCCTCCCTGAGTTCCAAGATATGCACGTTTTAACAACTGGGCTGACTGGGATATCTTGGGCTGGGATCCACTCTACTACCTCTGTCATGTGGTCTCACATTGATGTCATTTATGCCAGTATCACTTGACTGTTCAGTCGCTTTTATTTTCTTATCCATCCATCCATCAATCCATCCATTCATCTATCCATCCATCCATCCATCCATCCATCTATCCATCCATCCATCCATCCATCCATCCATCCATCCGTCCATCCGTCCATCCATCCATCCATCTATCCATCCATCCATCCATCCATCCATCCGTCCATCCATCCATCCATCCATCCATCCGTCCATCCGTCCATCCATCCATCCATCCATCCATCCATCCATCTATCCATCCATCCATCCATCCATCCATCCATCCATCCATCCATCCGTCCGTGTCCGTGGTGAGCGATCGGCTAAACATCACCGCCTGGTACGCCCTGTGGTGTCTTGCGGTGCAGCGGTAGATCCTCTCACGCTCTTCGGCCAGCCTTTGTATTGTGCCCCAACTGTCCTGCCTGCTGCTCATTTCTGCTTTTACAGTTCTTCCCCCAGGTAGCCTTTGGTCGGCCTCTCTGTCTTCTCCCCTCGGGTGCCCATCGCGTGATTGTTTTAGCATATTACTTGGATCTCTTCGGAGTACACGACCAACCCATATCCAGTGGAGGTTTTTTTTCTATTATGACATGCATATCTTCTAGCTGACACAGAGCAAGTACATCTCTGTTATTTATTATTCGTGGCCAAAAAAGTTTTCTTATGTAAAGCTATAAATACAGAAGCGCAAATGCGCCCAAAGAAAGTATATTCTGGAGGGAAGTTTAGAAAACTAATGACTCATGACAGCATCTTCACTGATGACACACAAAGCTGAGACAGAAACAATTCCCTAGCTCACCAAAAAAAAACAAAAAACTAATGGCAGTTAACTCGCACAATCCTGCAGGTACCGAGGGCAGAACAATTTTTGGTTTCCACAAGCAATTCAAACATGTCAGGGCACACTATATAATTATGTAAGGCGTAAACAGCCCTGGCGCTGAGTTAGAACTGAATTGTTATAGCCAGATCTGAAATAGAACTTAACAGTTTTCGAGAACTATTTGAGACGTGAAATTTCACCATGCGTTTTACTGCACATTCGGCTGGTGTATATATATCTGTCAAAAAAGTTAGGCTGCAAATATTTGAGGCTCTACTGAGTTGTATAAGTAAATCATACAAAAATGAAACTAAGCAAAACAATTGTTCAGCATTCAGTTTATTCAAAATTAATTTTAATAGCCATTTTCTTCTGTGATAGTTCACATTGAAATGAAGATAGATATTTTTTTAAAAAGTGCATGAAAAAAGTTACTATCAGAATAAAAATTTGATGATTAAACAATTTTCTAAACGACCTGTTGTCATCAGTAGCGGGTATGACTCCAGGCAGCCATTAATACACGTTTCAGCATACTGTCTAAATGATACAATAAGCCAGCTACTTATTTTTTGGAATTCTTATCTTATATATCTTTCCCGTGCTGTTAAACGTCACATAAGGCTCGTAAAGTAGTTCGCCAATTTTTCCTGTCTTCTGCGAGTCTTTCAACCTCATCAAGGGATTTTATGCCTGTTAATTTGGCCTCTCTTAACAGTGTCATCTTCAGAGTTTCACGCGGTCTGCCTCTTTTTCTTTGGCCTGTTGTGTTCCACTTGAAAGCTTGTTTTGGGATTCTCTGATCATTTCTTCTCATCACGTGACCAACATATGTCCATCTCCTTTTCCTGATCACCCATGAGACTGGTTGTTGTTCAGTCATCTGTCTTATCTCTACATTGTTCTTGAATTCGTTCCATTTGATGCAGAGTATTTTCTTTTTTGGAATTACCGTCCGCTAAAGCCAGCTGGGCGTTCTCCAAGGCAACAAGTGTCAGGGGTTGTTGAGGAATGATATGAATCGCTAACATGTCCTAAGCTTGTTCAGTTGGGTTACCGTCAGGTGAACGAGCAGGTCAAGGAAGACGCATGATGTTATTGACATCCAACTGTCTACGTGCACTGTCGTCCATAAAAATAACCTGAGAACCAAGCTGTCTCATTCGAGGAATAACGTGGTTGGGGGGGGGGGGGTTCCGAGTGACCTTACTTAAATACCTTTGGTCATTTATTATTCCCACTCTAAAGACGTGCATGTAAATACGTCCAGCTGTTCAGATGCCGGCCCAGACCATCACACTGTGCCTCCTCCCCCCCCCCCCCCATTCCGTAGCTGTCATGTTTTGCAAATATTTTGCACTCAGCAAACCTCTCTACAGTGTGTCTCCAGACCCGTCTTTTACGTCCAGACAAGACATGGATTCCTCACTGATGACAACATGACGTCTCTGGTTTGCAGTTCACCTGCTGTGCCCGTCCTGCTCTGTTCAGGTGAGCTTGACGCTGACGGTGATTTAGAGGGATCACACCTGCGGCTGTTCTTGAGTGATCACACCTGCGGCTGTTCTTGAGTGATCACACCTGCGGCTGTTCGTGAGTGAGTCAATTTGATGAAGTCGATTCCTGATGGTGTAAGTAGAAACCTGTATTCTTGTTGCTGCCTGAATGTCGTTTTGTAATGTTCGTGCAGTTAAAAAGTCGTTGTCTTCTCGCGGAAAGAACGAAAATGGTCTCTCTTGGTGTGACACGTGATTGACCACTCCTTGGCAAAACACAGTATTTGATCTTTTTTTTTCTGAAACCGTGTGAAGACTCTGTGGATCACACTTTTGCTGACTCCAGTGTAGCTAGCAACATCACTCTGTGAAGTCCCCACCGGTAGTATTTTTATGGCATGGACAACAACTCGATCACTCAAACGACGTTTGACCTTCTCTAGACAGCAAATCTTTACAGTCAGGACTGGCTACGTTGCTTGTCTTGAATTAGATTTGGTCATGGGCAGATATTTTTATATCCATTTATATCAGAAAACTGAGTGGAGAATTACAGTGGCACGATGGCTCGAATTCTCATTTTCTACGTTCAGGTTAGAACTGCTTCGGTGAAATGTGTTCACGAAGTAACGTACATTCACCTGAGCTATACATTTTATTTAAAAAAATTAACTGAAAAATAAGGAGCGTCAAACAATTCTTGCTTAACTTTTGTGGGGAGAGTGTTATGTTGTTAACCTGTTACATATCTCCGAAGCTCTTCAGAAGTTTGACATCTCTTACAATAATTTAGACAACAAAGATGACAGCGCAAGGGGAATGATGCGCTTCTCAGACTTGATAAATAATACCTGGCCATTTTCATGTCCTCCATTTTCTTGGTGACCATAAGAAAAGAGAAATTATGACAGTGCTCGGAGACAAGGGATGCACATGGAAAGAAGCAGAGAATAACTCCAAGAACAGGGATGACTAGAGAGCCTTTATCCGTGGCCTTTGCTCTCTCAAGGGAGTGAAAAGGCGATGATGATGATGATGGTGATGATGATGATGAGTCTGCACACTCTTACAGTTGGCACGGAAAGCACGATTAACCATTGGTACCAAGTTTGTGGAATATCGGAGAGATTTCTTTACCTGGTCCACTCCTCTCCAGGAATTCGAGCACTCCCCTTTAAACCACTCCCCATCCCACTTCCCTTTAAACCACTCCCCACCCCACTTCCCTCCACTCCCCATCCCACTTCCCTTTAAACCACTCCCTATCCGACAGCATGCAAGTGCTTCACGTTAAATCAGGGCAGTCTGTCCGTCCAGTGCCAACCCCGACAGACGTTTGCCAGTTCTGATTTTTCCACTATTCTCTGTCTCGGACTGGCTTCGGGAAATACAAATTAAAAATACACAGAGGAAATACAGAAAATACACAGAGATCAGAGAGAGAGAGAGAGAGAGAGAGAGAGAGAGAGAGAGAAACACGTCTATTCTGAAGCAGACTGGTCTGTATCAGAGGTTCTGACAATTTTTTGTTCCAGCTGCTCCTTCCTCTCTTGGGTCCCACGGGCCGCGTCGCTAGCAGCCTTGGAAACGTTTTTCGCTCAGTTGGTTCCGATGTCCCTTGGCGCTCCCTTTTCCATAAACCACCCTCTTGGATCTTCCCCGTGCCCTCTTTGGAGCGGTCCCGCCCACTTTGGAAACCACTGATTTTTTTTTTAAAATGAGTGTCGGATTCTTTATATGGAAGCGCGTGGCGTATTTTATGCACTTGAATCAGCTCTGAGTGTCCGCGCCTGTTGGGACAGCAGTTTGTTCAAATCTAAATGTTACCGGTTGAGATAAGCACAGTTTACACTCCGTGACACAGTGGGCGTGGCCGAAAGAAGCAGGTGAAAATGCCAGTCAAATTTGACTTTCACGCCCCCGTTGGAGCAGATAACGGCAGAGGTCCTCTCCCCCCCCCCCCCACCCCCTTAAAGAATCGACAGAATAGTATAGTTAGTGGCGTTTAAAAGTAATCACAGGAAGTCTGGGGGTATGACAGGTATATTACCTGTAGTCGTTGGTTCTTTCCAGTGAAAACTGTAGATGTGGGCCGTATTTCATATTGTTGCATACGACCTGAAAGACGACTCCTCACTAAAACTTGACCTCTTTCCTAGATGACTGCGTAGGTTTTAAACACAATGAACCGCCTTTGAAAAGTGGCAAAGCAGGCATGTCTTACTCCTACGAACGTACAGAGCGATTTATTCCTGTGCTGGTCCTCCCATTAATTAAACACGAAAGACTCAACCGGGTACAGATCTCAGGTACACTTAAGGACCTTCATGACGTCACAAGAAATATGTGAAATGAATGCGGGTAAAAAAAAAAAAATGTTGCTAGGTAAAGAATGAACTGAAATTTGAAACTTAACAGCTCTGGCGTGTAATTGATCTTGGATGAAACGGACGTGAGTGCTCCTGTGATTTTACACACTGTTGTTAGTCTCTGAGATTTGTGATGTTGCTGCAGGCGCAGTCTTGATCCATCTTCAGCCCTCTTGCCCTGTTTATTTTTATGGCATTTGGAAATTCACAGAGCAGTTTTCAGCTCTGTAAAGTTGTATTTTCTTATGTTTTCTAGTGCGAACCACCGTTAACAATGGATTCAAGTGGAAACATTTGCCGTTTAGACATATACTGAGAAACAGGATTCTCACTTGCTGTAGAGCAAATTTTATTCGTCCATATGTTTCACGCATCGACCACATACATCTGTTTTTAATACGGAAGCGGGTCTGACATATGGGCTTATGTTTCACGTCCGCAGCTGTGGACATCCAGTGTTCACCATGGTGGATTTTGCGAAACATTACCACCATATTTCTTTGGATTTGTGTGTGTGTGTGTGTGTGTGTGCGCGCACAGATTCATAGCTTCTAGGGGTGCGTTCTGGGGATATCTGTCGAAGTTATGCTTGTGTATTTACTTGATTTCGTGCAGCATTTTCAAGAGCCATGCTTCATGGATTGATGTGCTGTATTTACTTAAGTGACATTATCGAATCTTTTATAGATGTTTCGTGTACAGTGGTGTGGGGTAATGCGTTACTTTTCGGAACCTACCATGACTAGTATGTGATCATCCTTTTTAAAATTGATAGTTGTTTTGTTTGCTTTTTTAAAAATATTTATTTCCCAAAATTACGTTGCAGTGAGTTAAAATTTCGTCACGTTTTCCCATACCCTAATTTCTGTCAAGAGTTTCCGTCTTTTACTCTGTGTTGGCATTTGTAATGTCATGCTGACATCACGTGTTGCTCCATTCTGAAAATGTGCATACCCATTTTTAGCCAATGAATCGCCAGATAAGTGATCGGCAGAAGGAAATATGGCGGACGGCAAGGGGTGTCGTTGGTGTCCTCCTGAAGCATTATTGGAAGAAAGGGCTGAATGTCATTTGCAGGTGCCCGTGACATTTGCAGCGTGGAAGAGGAAGGAAAAGTTGATGACAGCGCTGCAAGGAAGTGGTTCCAAAGGTTCAGGTCTGGGGACGCCGACAACAAGCCCAGGTCGCGACGACCCTCAGCCACCAATGATGAAGCCCTAGACAAGCTCAGTACCAGTACTCAGCGCATGTCAGCCCAACTGGGCCTTTTTCAAAACACCCTAGTTCGGTATTTGCATGAGTTCCGCTTCAGCAGCAGACAGCTTCAAAGTGCCCCCTCCATCTCACTCCATATGAAACGCAGAGACCGTTCAGTGAAACGTGTTCCTCTGGCCAAATCGTACTATCTCACTCACGAAGCAGGAAACATCTTTAACAATTTTCCCCAGAAATTTACCTCTTACCCACCATGAGCCTTTCGAACATATTTTTTTTCATACAGAAATAAAAATGAAATAACTATAGTCATATGGGTTTGTTCCGTAGTTTGGTTTTCGTAATTTCTAAAAACGTTTTAAAAAATTGGAGTCGACGTCACTTACTCGTAAAAGATGGCAGCTATAATTTTTATGACACAAAATGATCGTGTGTTGTGAGTATTGTTCAGGATGATTAAAGTTAAAATATAATTCAGGTTTTTTTAAGTAAAAAAAAGATCCTTCTTACTTGCTTGTTATTAAAACTGTCGATTTTTTAACAAGAGATTTAGAATATTTTGTGTTTAATCTCAATTTGTACTGTCTTTTTTTTTAATTTTACTTTCCTGCGATCACAATTCATTTAGTGTGAATAGATTTCTTTTTTTAACTGCTAACATTTTAGAAACATGATGATAAACCAACATTTTGGGAGGAATTTTATCTACATTAAAAATAAGAAAAGCTAACTTTACCCCATAATGTCGACAATTTTATGTTTTGGCCATCTCCTTCATCATACAAGGTCAGGACCGTATACAACATACAGGCAGTCCCCGAGTTACCAACGAGTCCCGTTTCATAAATTTCTTCGAATTTCTGCACAAGTCGACACAGTTATGTACGGTTCTTATCTAAAATCAGTTATAAGGTACATTGTATAACTAAAGAAACAGACAATAAATTAGAGTCTTTCGAAAACAAATGCCTAAGGAAAATACTCGGTATAAAGTGGAACGAATTCAAGACCAACACAGAGATAAGACAGATGAGCAAACAACCTCTCTCATGGGTGATCAGAAAAAAGAAGGACATATGTTGGTCATGTAATGAGAAGAAACAATCAGAGGATCCCCAAACAAGCTATCAAGTGAAACGTAACAAGCCGAAGAAAAAGAGGTATACCACGTGAAACTCTAAAGAGGACATTGTTAACAGAGGCCAGTTCAGTGGGCATAACATCCCTTAATGAGATTGAAAAACTCCCCGAAGGCAGGCAATCTTGGCGAACTACTATGCGAGCCCTATATGACGTTTAGCGGCACGGGAAGGATGTAAGATGTATGCAGCGTACCTTTCTATGAAAAATCGCTGAAGAGGTGCAGTGTTTTGATGCCCGCCACAGGGTAACCCCATTTTTAAAAATCACGAATCGTCGTTTAACTCGAGTTTTTAATATATTTTAATATATAGGCCTTATGGTGTGTGTGTGTGTGTGTGTGTGTGCGCGCGCACGTTTGTGCGTGTGCGTGTGTTCGTAAATACAGGCTGCTCATAAGTCGGACATTCGTAATCCAGGGACTGCCTGTACTAGTCTTTGTGCTTGGCATTCACAGAATACTTCCCTCCCGTCTCACCTAAAACTCGTTAGTGAAGTTCATTCTTTTGACTTTAATTTTTTTTTTTCCAAAACCTGCTTGACTTAAGGGGGATTGCGTATCGCCCTAAATACGTCAACAATCCTATCCTCATAGTATTACTGCTCCAGAAGTCATTGTATGCTTGCAGAGTAGAAGGCTAATGGAGTAAACCATAAACAAACTAGTAGAAGGCAAGGGGAAATCAACACTATACACTACCAAAAACAATCATGACAATCCACAATTCTTTGAATCATAACGACATTAATAGGGGTTCCAGTGGAACCACCTCGTCCGGTAGGGACAATCACGTGCGACAGGTGATACCAGATCGTCATCCAACTACTGTATGCAAAGAAAACATAAGCAACACCACATTAACTGCAACATGGAACATTAGAACATTAACAGAATTTGAAAACTGGAAAACATCGAACAAGAAACGAAAAGAATGGAAATTAGCATCCTTGGTTTATGTGAAATGAGATGGATTGGAGTAGGAAGCAGAGAGAAGACTTCAAAATAATATATTCCAGGGAAAACCAGTGTAGAAATGGAGCTGGCACAATCTTGAATAAGAAGACAGCAAGAACCGTGAAAGGCTTCTGGTGCATATCGGACAGAGGGTTAATGGTTAAATTACAAGGCACCCAACAGACACAAATCTCATCCAAGTATACGCACCAACTTTAGAAAGCTCTGATGATGAGATAAAAGAATTTCCCAACAATCTGGACATAGCAATGAAACAATGGAAACAATGGGAAGTAAACTTTGTGCTAGGTGATTTAAACGCAAAAGTGGGGACGTAACAAGGCAATGAAGCTACTGGCAAGTATGGACTAGTAATCGGGAACAAAAGAGGATAGATGTTGATTGAGTGGGCAGAAGAGAATAAAATGATAATAGAAAATACTTGGTTTCAACAACACCCTAGGCAACTATGGACATGGAATATCCCAGATAATAACATACGTAACCAGATAGATCACATTACGATCAACAGAAGATTCAGGAACTCACTAATATCCGTGAAAACAAGACCAAGCGCAGATTGCAACAGTGACCACATCCCAGTCGTAGGAAAAGTGAGAATGAGGCTAAGGAGGTTAAAAGTAGCAGCTAAAGACAAAGAACTAGATAGAGAGCTGTTACAGAAAGATAAAGCAATACAAGAACAATATGTCATAATAGATATAATGCTATAGAGAAGATTGAAACGATTGATGAACAATGGAATATACTTAAAGACTATTCAGCAAACATCTATCGTAGTCTTACCTCCAAATAAAAGACATGCTAAAAAGGGGTGGATGACAGAATAAATTCTGGCAATTAATGGATTGGAGAAGAAGTCTTAAGGAAGATAAAGATGAATATGACAAAATAAATAAAGAAATGACACAAATGCAATAAACCTAAAGAAGAGTGGCTAAATAAGAAATGTACTAAAATAAAGACACACCATCATGGAAACACAAGAGATATGTACAAACAAATAAAGAAGTTAACAATCAAAAGGACATACCACAAGACTGGTTGTCTGAAGTCAAAGGAGGGGCATACAATAATGGACAGAGATGAAATAATGGCACGATGGTGCGAATACTTTAGAGAACTCTATGAGGATAATAGAAGCGAAATAGATATAAATAATGAAGGGCCTCCCATATTAAAAGCAGAAGTGAAAGAAGCCATCAAACACATGAAGAACAACAAAGCACCAGGATTAAATAAAATCACCAAGGAAGAATTGGAAGTATTAGCAGAGTTTGGCATAGAAATAATTAACCAGAGTGCTGAATGACACCTGTAACAGTAACTATGTCCCATCAGACCTTTTGCAATCAGTTTTCATTGCCCTACCAAAGAAACAAGGTGTAGCTGAATGTGAAGACCATCGAACCTTTAGTCTTATGAGCCATGTTACCAAAATCCTGCTTCGTATTGTCATGAGAAGAGTCAGGGGCAAAATAAAACCAGAAATCGCTGAAGAACAGCGCCCCTTCGCCGATTAATGTATGTGAATGTAAATAGTTCTGTTGTACGTTTTATTTATATATTATATTGTTGAATGTATGAATGAGAAGTTATACGTTATAAGTGTTCTTTTCATATTTATTATTGTCTTTATACATATATGGCGGCCTGGCTGGCTGAGTAGTTAGGCCTACGGTCAACTAATCCGTTGGTACAGGTTTCAAGTCCCAGTAGTGGGGAGTTTCTTTCCTGGTACCACCCACACCAGAAAGGTCACGAGTTAAACCCAGTCTCTATAAATGGGTACCAAAGAATTCTGGGAAGGTAAACGCTGCCAGTCGTGATGCTGACCACATCAGACTTTCACGTGCCAACAATCTTGGAAATACAGACCTAACACCGTATCCCCAATATGCCTTAATGGAAAGGAAATGGGGATTTTCCCTTTACCGTACCTTTATACATATGTAATAGTAGTAGTCAGAGATGCACTGTGGAAAATCCTAAGATGGCATGGCCTCCCTCATAAAATAGTTAATGAAATCAAAGCCCTATACGAGGGTTTTCAGTGCAAAGTTATCTGTGGAGAACATACCTCCAGCAGCTTTAGGGTACAAACAGGAGTGAAACAGGGATGTGTACTATCACCAACATTATTTATCTTGGCAGTAGACTGGTTAATGCAGGAGGCAACATCAGACAAACGCAGAGGATTACAATGGACCCTTGACACAGTGCTGGAGGACCTTGACTTTGCGGACGACATTTGTCTATTATCAAGCAGTCACAAAGATATGCAAGATAAAATAAACAAGCTAACTCAGAATGCAAACAACATAGGACTAAAGATCAACGTAGGAAAGACAAAGTTAATGAAACAAAATGTGAACAACAGAAATGTACTCAGAGTAGATAACAAGTTAGTGGAGGAGGTCAACGAATTTGTATACCTTGGCAGCAGAGTAGTAGAAAATGGAGACAGCACAGAGGACATCAACAGCAGACTTACTAGAGCAAACCAGGCTTTTGCAATGCTGCAGAATATATGGAAATCAAAAAAACTAAGCATAAATATGAAAATCAGGATATTTAAGAGTAAGTGTACTACTCTATGGAAGTGAATGCTGGAAAATCACCAAAACCATAGAAAACAAGTTGAATTCTTTCCAGACTAAATGTTTACGAAGAATTAGAAAAATATTTTGGCCAAACACCATAAGAAATAACATCTTATTAGCAGAAATGCAGATGAAACCACTGACAACAATTATTGAGGAAAGACGCTGGCGATGGTTGGGACATGTGCTCCGAATGACTGACAACTCACTACCAAAAATAGCACTAAGATGGACACTACAGGGGAACAGAAGTAAGGGTAGACCAAAAGAGACATGGAGAAGAACAACAGAAAGGATGTTGAGCAATAGAGGGCTCACCTGGGCAAGAGCAGAAAAAAAGGCGAAGGACAGGCATTTGTGGAAAACCCTTGCGGAAGCCCTATGTGCCCTGGGCACTTAAGGTTCAGAGAGAGAGAGAGAATAGTAGTAGTAAACATATTTTCAGTGAATGCGTGAGACTGAAATTGTAGTACTAAAATGAAGAACAGAATGTTACCGGGCCAGCGTGCCAGTTTCTTCACTGTTTTTAAGTAAAATGTTTTCGTTCACCCAATTCTCTCTTCCTAGTTTTTAAGTAACCATTTATATTTTATAATACAAGATTGTGTAAATTTCATCATGCACGCTGAAATCTACTCAAAATAAGTAAACGAGGTTTTTTGCCTCTGTAAGAAAAATATCTGCTGATTTGACGTCTATCGTTATTACATAAAATATACGTCTAATAACTACTCGTACAGCTCTGTGATATAAAATAACAACAAACAGAAGTCCTTGGTTTGTATTGGCTGTTTACACACACAGATTGGTCTCCCATTCTGGCTCTTCATGAGCAGACTTTCCTTATGCTTGCCTTCTCCTGTTTTTCTGTAGCTTCAGTTCCGTCCCTTGCATAAATTTTATTTATTTATGTATTTGTTGTAGGTCGTGTACAGCAACGTAGGGCGCAGCTTCTTGTGTCGTGTCAGTGTTTCTTGGTGTAGCTGTGTTCCACAGTAAGAGGCCTGGACATTTAACAAAACAGCTGAGAAACACATAAATGCCTTTGAATGTAAATGCTACAGAGAGTTCTTCAAATACGAGTATATCCATGCTACAAGAACATAACATTGAAGAGGATTGGCTAGTGAAACGGATTAAACAGATAAAACGCAAATATTTTGGACACATTAAACGTCATGATAATTTAGAGAAGACCGTCTTGGAAGGGCACATAATGGGAAAAAGAAAGAGAGGAAGACCAATGTGAATATGGCTGCAAGACATCGTTGATAATCTGCAAATGGAACATCAGCAGCAGACCATCTTGCTTATAACCGAGAGGCCTACAGGAGAGCTGTTAGGAAGACAAAGCTCCGCAAGGGGCATGGAAATGACTGACTGACTGACTGATAACATGTGATAGCCATTATGTGGTGCTGTCTGTGGCTTCCTGTGGCTTCCTGTACTTCTTTGTCATGTTTTTCTGGGTTGAAGACGGTGTCCGATTTGACAGGCAATGACTCGTAGCTGATATACTGGGGTCAGAGATGTTGAATCATAGCTGACCAAGACCCTGTCACACCTCTCTGTTGGCACCCCAGTAACAGGCCTACCTTGGCTAACAGGACAGGGGTAGCAATTGTCCCCGCGGTAATGGAATCTACTAGAAAAGTATTGCAAACCCCCTGCTATTTCTGCACTCAGGGAGTGAAAATATAGCCGCCGTAACCCGGTCCCAATCCGACACAATGCTGTGCTTCAACATCTTCATTGCATCGGCTGCAAAGAACATCAGCTCGGAGTTTCAGGGAGATAGAAGAAGAAGATTATGTTTTATTCTGACTATAAGTGACTTGTACATGTGTTGTTGCATTTCATTGTCTTATTAGATCAGATGGTTGGCTTATCATTGCCTCGTGTTCCCTGTGGGGTAGACTCCACGCGCGAGTCAATCATTGCTGTGAGATCGATTTGGACCATTCTCTATGTTCTTGGTAGTTTTTAGCACGAAGAGTTTCCAATACCATTCTGCAGTACAGAAATCAGTGTTGGAGCTAGATAGTTTTTCATCTGCAGTACAGAAATCAGTGTTGGAGCTAGATAGTTTTTCATCTACAGTACAGAAATCAGTGTTGAAGCTAGATAGTTTTTCATCTACAGTACAGAAATCAGTGTTGGAGCTAGATAGTTTTTCATCTGCAGTACAGAAATCAGTGTTGGAGCTAGATAGTTTTTCATTTGCAGTACAGAAATCAGTGTTGGAGCTAGATAGTTTTTCATTTGCAGTACAGAAATCAGTGTTGGAGCTAGATAGTTTTTCATTTGCAGCAATTGTCGTCCTAATTTCCGCGTCGAAGTTGCTATGTTCTCCATGGAATATTCGTCAATCAGTGACTTCACACCTAAGCTCTCCTGCCCCTCCATTCTTTATGGCATTGTATGCCATTGCATGACAGAAGTCTTTCCCGGTCTTTGCCTGATATCACACTCCACGACGTCATTTACTGACGCATTCTCTAAAAACATCTGTTAATAAGAGTTTTGTATTTATATCCCGTGGCTGAAAAAAAAATATGACAGAGGACTGGCTAAAAATTTTTTTTTGTCATTTACGAAATCAGAATCCTAAATTAGCTAACAAAATGTACATTTATGTAAAATAAAAACACGGTCATAACTGTCCAAGATCTGTTTGCCTCTGAAATCCGCATTTTAATATTCGGAGTAAACTTCACATTTAGAAGCGATTTCTTTCACAAGACTAGAGAAATAACTTCAGATTTAGAAACGATTTCTTTCATAACATACATCTCATTCTATTAACAGATACCCCAATTAGCTGATGGAATTTATGAAGACTCTTCCTGGACAACTAAGTAAAGGGGCAACATAAGTAGATTTCAGCTTGAAATATTTACAAGCATTTTAGGCTTGTGAAAAAAATAACTTCAAACAAAACTCGAGCAACTTTCCCGCAATAAAACTGTGATATTTTACCTAATTTTAAAAAAATCATTCCATTTATTGTATGTTCAGCAGACAGTTAAGAAGAATCCAAGAATATTGCCTCCCAGATGTTTCCTTCTGGCCTCCTCGTGGTCCATGGTGCCTTTAGATGTTGTCGTGACAATGAAACCAAACTGTCTGGATGGGAGTCTCTTCTGGAAACGTCGAACCTGGGATTAATTATTCCACACTTGTTCAGTCTGCCAGTCAGACTGACAGCAATCTTCACACTTCTGTGGCCATCAGTTTGTTCAAATTCTCCAGTGTAGCCATGTTTCATCATGGCGCTGAGAAATATGACTATGACTCTCGAGGTATCATGGCATTGAGAAATGTGACTATGACTCTCGAGGCATCATGGCATTGAGAAATGTGACTATGACTCTCGAGGCATCATGGCATTGAGAAATGTGACTATGATTCTCGAGGTATCATGGCATTGAGAAATGTGACTATGACTCTCGAGGTATCATGGCGCTGAGAAATGTGACTATGACTCTCGAGGTATCATGGCATTGAGAAATGTGACTATATGACTCTCGAGGCTGATCTCAGCAGACCTGTCGCTTGCCACGCTTCCCTGCCTTAGAGATTGCACTGAGTGCATCGGCTAACACGTTCATCTTGAAAACTTGATGATGGTCACCGGTAAAGAAAGAAATATTGTGTTAATATCCTATTTTATATGCAGGTAATAAGTAAGGCAAAAGTGTGCGCACATTTGTTGCTATTTCTGGCCAGACGTTCAGCCAATGCGCGAGCTTCCTTTTAGGATTACTTCACGGTCGATTGGTCAGCGCTTTGTCATTTCATGCTAGGCTACTGCTTGTCCTACCGGAGTCCGAAGTTCTGGTCCTAGTTATTCTCTTGCTGTTTGTCTTTCTCTGCCATCAAAAAAAAAAAACTTGTGAATTTGGGCTAAACTCCATTATGAACTCCGTTAGTAACTACGAGTATGTTACTCCTTCACTCCTAAACAACACTGGCAGTGCTGGTAGATCTTGCTCGCCTATCAGTGATCGGAGCGATATTTAGGCAGTCTAAATAAAATGAGAATGAGAACATTTCTAAACAACCCCATATTTTTTTTTAAAATTATAGAGTATCTTTCTTCCAGTTTCTTTCTGCAAACATTTCTCATTAAAATGTATTCTGGCAGAACATGGAAACCATATCACGAGTGAAAGAGTTAACTCGCTGCACATTAACTGCACACAGACTCACTTATTTGCCTCTTTGTTACCCCCTATATTGCAGTATTCGCTTTTATTGCACAGCATTGTCGTATTAAAACATGTCTTCGCATTGACTGCGAAGATTTTCTCCAGATTTCGCAAAGTGAAAAATGTCATTAGATTAACATCCATCTTCCTGAGGTAGCCTACCCAGACGTCGAAAAGAGCAATGGCTAAACCTTAACTCGAAAAGCATTCAGACGTACCAAATACGAAAGTCAAACCAGGTACCAGCGAAAGGACTAGAAGATCATAACCAGTCTGGTTATGACTGCAAAATCAATAGAACTACAAAAGCATCTTTTTTTTAAAAATGGTACTGCGAAACCACTTTATAAAAAGAAAAAGATTTTCCGGTTGAAAATAGAATCAATATTTAAGTTCCAATTTTGGAAGTTGATCATGTCTTTTATCTGCGCCACGGAAATTCTAATAATTCTTTAATCAAGAAGGACGTTTCTAAATAATTTCGACTTTGGCCTATTTACTGTGACCAAAACATTGTCATTCTATATTCTGTGAAAACTTGGTCTTTTCATGCACGTGTTCACTTTGTAATATTATCTTCATTATACTAACATCACCCCGGGAACAAAGATGAGCAGATATAGAGAAGAAAAATGAGCAGATATAGATAAGAAAGATGAGCAGATACAGACAACAAAGATGAGCAGATATAGACAACAAAAAAGAGCAGATATATACAACACAGATGAGCAGATATGGACAACAAAGATGAGCAGATATAGACAGAGATGAGCAGATATAGACAAAGATGAGCAGATATAGACAGAGATGAAACAGTTGCCACTTGAGTCGAAATGCGGTTGTTGAGGGTCTTAAATTATTGCTGGGTTTTTTTCCCAAAGTCTTTAACATGCATCACCGAACAGCTGTTTGAGATCCTAAAATAAATTCCTTCAAGTCTTAGCACACTTCCCCACATTATAGCTATTCCAAATCCCAGAACATTTCCTCACATTATAGCTATTCTCAGTCCTAGAACACTTCCCCACATTATAGCTATTCTCAGTCCTAGAACACTTCCCCACATTATAGCTATTCTCAGTCCTAGAACACTTCCTTACATTATACCTATTCCAATTCCTAGAACACTTCCCCATATTATAGCTATCCCAAGTCATAGAACACGTCCCAACATTATAGCTATTCCATTTCCTAGAACACTTCCCCACATTATAATTATTCCAAGTCCTAGAACACTTCCCCACATTATAGCTATTCCGAGTCCTAGAACACTTCCCCCACATTATAGCTATTCCAAGTCCTAGAACACTTCCCCCACATTATAGCTATTCCAAGTCCTAGAACACTTCCCCCACATTATAGCTATTCCGAGTCCTAGAAAACTTCTCCCACATTATAGCTATTCCAAGTCCTAGAACACTTCCCCCACATTATAGCTATTCCAAGTCATAGAACACTTCCCCCACATTATAGCTATTCCAAGTCATAGAACACTCCTCCACGTTGCATCTATTCCTTATCCTAGAACACTTCCTTACATTATAGCTATTCCAATTTCTAGAACACTTCCCAACATTATAGCTATTCCAAGTCCAGGAACACTTCCCCACATTATAGCTATTCCAAGTCCTAGAACACTTCCCACATCATAGCTATTATGAGTTCTAGAACACTTCTCCTTTATATTAGCTATTCCTAGCACATTTCTCCACATTATAGCTATTCCTGTCACTTCGCCACATCATAGCTATTCCTAACACACCTCCCCAAACTATAACGATTCTAAGTCCTAGCATACTTCTCCATATCATAGCTATCCTAGCACACTTCCCCACATCATAGCTATCCTAACACACTTCCCCATATAGTTACTGTGATGTTCCTCTTGCCGTGTTGCCCTGAATTTGGTGCTGGGGCCATTGGTATCTTTTATATATTTTTATATCTTTTATATCTAGACTCTGCAACGGAGTGCGACAAAGGTGTGTACTATCTCCAGACCTTTTTTTCTGTACAGCGAGAATATTCTAAGAACGATCATTACAGAACCTGGTACAAAAGTCGGAGGATACAATAGTAACAACCTTGGTTGTGATGATGACACAGTACTGATAGCTGAGAACCAACAAGATCTGCCAATTCTCTTGGATAGAGTCGCTAAAGAAAGTGAACAGAAAGGCATTACTTTGAACATCAAAAAGACAGAGACTATGGTTATGTCTAAGAAACAGAATCCACCAAAATAAATTTTGTATAAAATACAGTATAAACTTTAATTGAGCAATTTAAAATCAGGCGCAGAAATTCAAATACCTTGGAGCAGTAATAACTTCAGATGGGAAATGCAGAACAGAAAATGCCAAGCAATGACTGCATTTCGGAGAATGAGAAACATATTATCCAACACATCCTTATCAATGAATGTTAGAAAATGCTATATTGAGTCTATCATGTTACATTGAAGTGAATCATGGACAACAGGCTGGTCTGCACAAAAATCACTGGAAGCCGTAGAAGCACAAAAATCACTGGAAGCCGTAGAAATGTGGTTTATTTGAAGAATGTTGCGAATTCTCTGGACAGCAAAAATAACTAATGGAGAATGTGTGAGAACAGCTGGAGAGACAAAAGTAACTATTGTCACAAAAAAAAAAGAAGAGAGAGAGAGAGAGAGAGAATGTACTTTCATAGGACATGCATGGGAAGAGGAGGCGTTGAAAATATTATAACAACAGGAAAAAATAGAAGGAAGAAGAGCCAGGGGAAGACCGAGAGAAATGATACTGGACAGTCTGACGAGATGGTGTGAGAGGAGATCACAAACTGAGCTAATAGCTTGCATGAGAGATCGGGTACTCTGGAGAAGCATAATAGCCAACGCCAGTCTGCACGGCACCTGATGATGATGATTCTGCAACGATAACTCTTTTGGTGACAGTGCTAATAACAGTTCTGAAGTTATTAGTCATGATTCCAGAGCTACACCAGGTACTCGCGTTACACAGAATCTCATATGCTAGTGTACATTCCAGTTAAAGGTCCGACCTTTCAAGAGTAACATATAAACTTTATTAACGGAAAATGTTCGATGATGACTGGATGAATAAATGGTGATAATCAACGAGAAGTCACAATTAAAATAAGCAGCACCAACGCTCTTTGTTAATACTGTCAAGTGTCCATGTGTTTCTCTAATGGAATGTCATACCCGCAGTGTTGGTCTACTAACAGCAACACTTCAAGACGAATCACGTGGTCAGGTATCCCCATTATTTGCTCTGAAAGAAAAAAAAGTCTATTTGACCCTTCTTTTTCTTCTTCTTCTTCCTTCTTCTTCTTCTTTCCGCTTCGCAACCATTCAAGCTCATTTCTGCAGGTAAATTTCAGCTCTTTTCCTCTCTCTTTCTAATCTTCTCTTTCCAGTTGGTGACACTAATTTCCTTTATATCTTCTTCTGTGCTGCCTCTTCATCTCTGTCGTGGTCTACCTCATGGCCTTGTTTCCCTCATCTCTTGTACATACATCATTTTTGTCTATTCTCTTCCATTCTTTCCACATGGCCCAGCCAGCGTGGTCTGTTCAGTTTCAAAGCAATTATAATCCGTTGTGATTTAAATAAGCTGTTCAGTTCAGTGGGGGTTTTTTTGTTCCTAGATCTCGCTTCAAATTGATTCATGAACGTCGGTGGCCAGCCCCGCTCACTAACGGCTGGGGTCTGTCATATATGCCCCGCCCGTGTTCTTGAGACTTCATGGCTCTTGGCTAGAGCTTGACTGTATCTCCGGCTCAGTGTGTTCTGTCCGCGTCCTTTTCCTCTTGTTCTCTTCTCCCTGTCCCTGTCCTTTCCCATTCCCGTGCGCGCCCTCTCTGACGTCTCATTATGTCTGCTGCGTGTCGTCTGCTCTCTCGTTTGCTCTTTGTTGCTTGCTCTCTCTCTCTCTCTCTCTCTCTCTCTCTCTCTCTCTCTCTCTCGTCTGCTCTTGATACCCAGGGGGGTGGGTTATATGGAGGGGAAAGGTTTGCGATGGGAGGTAACAATTGCTAATCAGAGCCTCAGCTTTATTTCGTGGATTGTCTCCCGTGTACAACTGTTCCGTTACAGCCCCTCCTCCATTTGTTGTTTTCTAAATCGATGTTACCTCCAGAGTGGATGATCAAATCTTTTCACGATCTCACCGCGTTCCTTTATTAATTATAACAAAACGCAGGGGGGGGGGGAAATCACGGAATAGCCTCATACTAGAGGCAGACAACGCTAAAGTTAAGATGTTAGAAACCGTTTGAGTGTTGGAGAGGGGGAGGTGGAATCAACGTATTGGTATTCTAAAAATTATATTTGAAGAGAGAGGTTCAAGCGGGCCCGTTGAGATGGAGGGGAGAAGGACCAGGTGTTTCCTCGGGGTTCGAACTGTTGAGGGTGCCCGGCGGCCATGTTCCCCCCCCCCCTTTTTTTATTTTTAGGAAAAGATTTCTCTCAGAAATTGACACGGGGGGGGGGGGGGGCGAATTGATTCTTCGGTCCAGGAAGAATAGACGGGTAGATAGCGGCAGAGGAAGGAGTGGAACCATCTTTTTTTTTCTCCTAAGTAAGCCATCAGGACTCCAGGTAGAAGGAGCTGGCGATGCGTTGCAAAGAATATCTTCTGGGGAGACGACAGAGAGTGACGATGAAGATAACGTAATGATGAGTACTTTTTTATACGGCGCTTTTCTTTCGTATTTTTCTGTTCTGGTGGTGGGGGGGGGGGGGGGAAAGATGGCACAGATGTTGTTCTAAAGAATACTTGGTCCAGATCGAACTTACAGCTGTCGATTTGTCTGAAGAATACTCGGTCCAGATCGAACATACAGCTGTCGATATATCTGAAGAATACTCGGTCCAGATCGAACTTACAGCTGTCGATTTGTCTGAAGAATACTCGGTCCAGATCGAACTTATAGCTGTTGATTTGTCTGAAGAGTACTCGGTCCAGATCGAACTTATAGCTGTCGATTTGTCTGAAGAATAGTCGGTCCAGATCGAACTTATAGCTGTCGATTTGTCTAAAGAATACTCGGTCCAGATCGAACATACAGCTGTCGATTTGTCTGAAGAGTACTCGGTCCAGATCGAACATACAGCTGTCGATTTGTACTCGGTCCAGATCGAACATGCAGCTGTCGATATATCTGAAGAATACTCGGTCCAGATCGAACATACAGCTGTCGATATATCTGAAGAATACTCGGTCCAGATCGAACATACAGCTGTCGATATATCTCAAGAGCACTCGGTCCAGATCGAACATACAGCTGTCGATATATCTGAAGAATACGCGGTCCAGATCGAACATACAGCTGTCGATTTGTCTGAAGAATACTCGGTCCAGATCGAACATACAGCTGTCGATATATCTGAAGAATACTCAGTCCAGATCGAACATACAGCTGTCGATTTGTAAGAAGAGTACTCGGTCCAGATCGAACATACAGCTATCGATTTGTCTGAAGAGTACTCGGTCCAGATCGAACATACAGCTGTCGATATATCTGAAGAATACTTGGTCCAGATCGAACATGCAGCTGTCGATATATCTGAAGAATACTCGGTCCAGATCGAACATACAGCTGTCGATATATCCGAAGAGTACTCGGTCCAGATCGAACATACAGTTGTCGATATATCTGAAGAATACTCGGTCCAGATCGAACATACAGCTGTCGATTTGTCTGAAGAGTACTCGGTCCAGATCGAACATACAGCTGTCGATCTATCTGAAGAATACTCGGTCCAGATCGAACATACAGCTGTCGATATATCTAAAGAATACTCGGTCCAGATCGAACATACAGCTGTCGATATATCTGAAGAATACTCGGTCCAGATCGAACATACAGCTGTCGATTTGTCTGAAGAATACTCGGTCCAGATCGAACATACAGCTGTCGATATATCTGAAGAATACTCGGTCCAGATCGAACATGCAGCTGTCGATATATCTGAAGAATACTCGGTCCAGATCGAACATACAGCTGTCGGTATATCTGAAGAGTACTCGGTCCAGATCGAACATACAGCTGTCGATTTGTCTGAAGAATGCTCGGTCCAGATCGAACATACAGCTGTCGATATATCTGAAGAATACTCGGTCCAGATCGAACATACAGCTATCGATTTGTCTGAAAAGTACTCGGTCCAGATCGAACATACAGCTATCGATTTGTCTGAAGAGTACTCGGTCCAGATCGAACATACAGCTGTCGATATATCCGAAGAGTACTCGGTCCAGATCGAACATACAGCTGTCGATATGGCAGTCAGCGATCCATGGCTTACATGCTAGCTTCAGGGATGACTAACCATAGCTGATCAAGACCCTGTCCCACCTAAACGTTGGTACCTCCAACTTAGCTTGGCTAACGGGTCAGGGATCGCCGTAGTCGCCGATGGTGGTGGAGTCTGCTAAAGAAGTATTGCACGTCTCATGCTTTGTAGCTGCGCTCTGTGACTGAAAAATTAGCTGTCATGACCCGTATCCAAACTGACACGATGCAATCCCTCAACACCTTCACAGCATCAGCTGCAAACAACACCAGATAAGATAGAACAAGACAGGACAGGACAGGACAAGACAAGATAGGACAGGACAGGACAGGACGTGACTTCTTCATAGGATTATACAGGTGTTTTTAAAGTCTCACTACACTTTATATGTAAAAATGAAGAAGATGGCGTCATAAAAATGTGCTGTACAGTCAATCGTGAAGAAAAATGCAGTGAATGGTTGCCATCTGCTGGAGTAATTTCTTGCACTCACAACAGAATAGTGTTATCAACGGAAGAAAGATTTTTGTTGTTGTTGGTTGAACAAGTGTTTCGAAATAGCGGTCGATACACACGGATGGTTGTTCAACGATTTATATCAAAATTTCCTGATAAACAACCTCCTCATTGCACTACGGTAAGAAATTTGTTGAATAAGTTTCGTGATACGGGAACTGTGGAAGATGCTCATCGATCTGATAGGCCTGTTGTGTCTGAAAAAAAATGTCTAGATATCCTAGACAGAATCCTGAAAAGTCCATGCAAGTCCTTAAGAAAAATGTCACAAGAAGTGAACGTATCACTGAGTACAGTGCATAAAATTCTTAAGCATCAGTTAAATATTCATCCATACAAGATTTCTGTTGTGTCTGAACTAAAAGAGTGTGACAATCAGTTCAGAGTCAACTACTCCACGTGGTTTCAAGCATTTTTAGCTGAAGAATACGAGTCAATTCTCGATTTAACATTCTTATCTGATGAGGCCTGGTTTCATCTATCTGGATACGTTAATAGCCAAAATAATCGTATTTGAAGCGCCGCTACACGATGCGAAAATGGGGGTATGGTGTGCCGTCTGTATAAAACGTATATTTGGACCAATTTTCTTCAACAACACTATAAATGCCGATCGGTACCGTACTGACATTCTGGAACCTTTTTTTAGAACAGCTGAATGATCGTGAAATTGAAAAAGCGTGGTTCCAGCAAGATGGTGCAACTGCACACACAGCTAGAGCAACACACGGTTTTGTGGAAGAAATTTTCGCAAACTGCATAATATCTTGTGGAATTTGGCCTGTTCGTTCTCCAGACCTAAATCCATTAGATTATTATCTATGGGGTTTCTTGAAAGAAAATGTTTACAAAAATAATGTACAAACAAATGAGGACCTGAAAGAAGCAATCAGAATTACCATTCAAGAAATAACAACAGACACGTTGCACAAGGTATTTGACAATATGAAGAGACGTGTACAGTCATGTCTTTAAGCCCGTGGTGGGCATTTCCAACAACTGTTATAATGAATATTTCAATGGTACATTCCAGCTAACCCAAAACAGCGTTGTATCATTGCAGTCACTATTGTAACTAATTAAATGACTTTTTAAGCACATTTTGTGATGACGTCATTTACTTCATTTAAAAAAAAATTTTTTTTCATAGAAAGTGTAGTGAGACTTTATCTACACTGCTGACAGCTGGTCAGGATCACATCTTTATCTACACTCCCGACAGCTGGTCAGTATCACATCTTTATCTACACTGCTGACAGCTGGTCAGGATCACATCTTTATCTACACTCCCGACAGCTGGTCAGGATCACATCTTTATCTACACTCCCGACAGCTGGTCAGGATCACATCTTTATCTACACTCCCGACAGCTGGTCAGGATCACATCTTTATCTACACCCCCGACAGCTGGTCAGGATCACATCTTTATCTACACTCCCGACAGCTGGTCAGGATCACATCTTTATCTACACTCCCGACAGCTGGTCAGGATCACATCTTTATTTACACCCCCGACAGCTGGTCAGGATCACATCTTTATCTACACTCCCGACAGCTGGTCAGGATCACATCTTTATTTACACCCCCGACAGCTGGTCAGGATCACATCTTTATCTACACTCCCGACAGCTGGTCAGGATCACATCTTTATCTACACTCCCGACAGCTGGTCAGGATCACATCTTTATTTACACCCCCGACAGCTGGTCAGGATCACATCCTTATCTACACCCCCGACAGCTGGTCAGGATCACATCTTTATCTATACCCCCGACAGCTGGTCAGGATCATATCTTTATCTACACTTCCGACAGCTGGTTTGTTTATGATTCTACAGTCAGACCAGTGGAATAGTGATGGATCCTCTTCCCTTGGGGGTGGACTGTGCTAAGAAGCATGCTTCTTGCGTTCTTTCTATGCTCTAATGAAAATCTTATTTACCATCCGATATTTTGCTGTTATTATAAGTTCGTTTTCATGAATTATTTGCCAATAAATTCCTCTTCCGTTTCGGAGAGATCTTTTTCAGAGATCTTCAGACATCAGCATGGCTCATTCATTCATTCATTTGCATGTCTTCTTCTTCTTCTTCGTTCACTTCTACCACCAAAAACCGCACTGTGAACCTACTGAATTCATGCCTGTGGTCCTCGTTAGGTCCCGTGGTCCCCTGTGTGGTCCAAAATAGACCACACGAGATCCACGAAAGGACCACAAGAGATTCAGAGTGTCACAGTGCTTTAGCCTGTATTTTTGGTGGGTCTCGGAAGCGGGATTGCGTGACACCGTGGTTTTCATTGCACCAGTTTAGTCTAGGGTTGGACTTTCTCACCGGAAGACCTCGACGTGTTTAGGATATCAGTGCATCCCCGCTGTGTGAGAGGCGGTAGCCCACCCAGGCCAGAGTTGGACTTTCTCACCGGAAAACCTCGACGTGTTTTGAGATACCCGTGTATCACCGCCGGGTGAGAGGTGGTTGCCCATCCAGTCCAGGGTTGGACTTTCTCACCGGAAAACCTCAGCGTGATTAGGATACGCAAACATCCCCGCCGGGTGAGAGGTGGTTGCCTATCTAGACTTCCCTGGTCCAGTGTCTCCGACTTCAGCATTTTGCGGTCGTGGGCGCTACCCTTCCTAGTTGTGACCAGGATGGAGCTTTTGTCCAGGAGGACGAATCCTCGCCACTAGTGACTTCTACCCCTGGGTTGAGCCGGTTTAGGCATTATCCCAGTATGGGCGTGTTTGGGACGGGACCGACCTCTAGAGTAGAGGTACTGTGACATGCATAGCCTTCAAGATTCACCCCTGGTATGAGCCGGTTTAGGCAAAATTCACCAGTATGGGTGTTTATCAGGCGTTACCCACCTCTAGAGCGGAGGTGGCATGACATGTCTAGCCATCAGGTTTCACCCCTGGTGTGTGCCGGTTTAGGCATATTTCACCAGTGTAGGTGTATTTCGGACGTAGGCGGCCTCTAGAGCAGAGGTGCCGTGGTATAGCTCTCGTAGCGATACTACTGGACATACCAGGTTAAACTTCACTTTCCACCACCTTTTTCCATCGGCTCCGCACAGCAACCTTTATTTCTTTTCCGCATTTACTTCCTTAACCGGGAGGAGCTTCACTCCACGCACGGCATATGAAGAGTCTCGCCAGCAGTGAGACAAGCCGGTTCATGCATTTCACCCGACATGACTGCACTCAGGACGTGGCCGACCTCCAGACCAGAGGTGCCATGATTTGACTGTTTGCTTCGCTTTATCCTTTCTACCACCTTTTCCGCAGTGATGCTGCGCGGCAACTTCATTTGTACCTTTCTTCATTGGCCGGGAAGAGCACCGCTCCACGCACGGCAGCTGAAAAATCTCGCCAACAGCGGATTCATTTGCATGTCCCTTGCGGAACTTTGCCTACCAAACAGCACTCCTGTAGGCCTCTCGGTTGAGAGGAAGATGCCTTGCTGCTGATGCATCCATTTGCAGATCATCAACGATGTCTTGCAGCCATCTTCGCCTTGGTCTTCCTCTCTTTCTTTTTCCCATGATGTACCCTTCCAAGACGGTTTTCTCTAGATTATCATGACGTTTAATGTGTCCAAAATATTTAAGTTTTCTCTCTTTAATCCTCTTTACTAGCCAGCCTTCTTCAATATTAAGTTCTTGTAGTATAGATATATTTGTTATTTCTTCAGCATGGCTATTTTCTATAAAACAAAGGTCCTTATTTAGGGTATTTCCTCAGCCTCGTAGAACTTGTTAGAGGTTGACAGTCCGGTACTCACTCACTGGCTGACAGGTTGCGATGTACGACATGTGACTGGTTGGTAGTTTCATGTTTGTTGTACAGATGAAATTGTCAGTTTGTAGCTAAGGTGAAATTGCCAGTTTGTTGTACAGGTGAAATTTGTCGGTTTGTTGTACAGGTGAAATTTGTCAGTTTATTGTACAGGTGAAATTGTCAGTTTGCTGTACAGGTGAAATTGTCAGTTTGTTGTACAGGTGAAATTCTCAGTTTGCTGTGCCCTGTGTAGAGTCTGAATATTAAACCTGTTCTCTTCTGCTGAAGGTCAGTGGTTTAATCCCAGACGGAGACGTCCCAATCATCTAACCCTAGATTTAGGCACCTGGCTCTTTCTGAGACTAGAGAAGGAGAGGGGTTAGGTGTAGTGCAGAGGGTATCACCCTCTACGATGCCGACAGGTCAAGGAAAATAAGGGCACTGAAACTATGTTCCAGCGTGTCCCTATGGATATTTTCTACTGGACTGATAATATGCTTCAGTTTTCTGGCATCCTGTGTTCTCCGTCTGTCTTTCTGTCTTTCTTTCTATCTGTCTGTCTGTTTTTCTGTCTATCTGTCTGTCTTTCTGTCTCTGTCTGTCTGTCTGTCTGTGTCTCTTTGTCCCCTTCTTTGCCTCTTTTTCCGTCTTTCTATTTATATGTCTCTGTCTCTCTCCGTCCCTTTGTGTTTTTCTCTCTGTATCTGTCTGTCTGTCTCTCAACGTCTCTGTCCCTTTCTCTGTTTTTCTCTCTGTACCCCTCTGTCTGTCTCTTTCTCTCTCTCTCTCTCTCTCTCTCTCTCTCTCTATTCTCCCCTCTCCTCCTTTCAGTTTATCTCTAGCCGTGTACCTGAAAGGTCTTATAACATACTCATAAATCACTGCTGGATCATTCTGCCGGAAGTTTCGCTCCTGCTTGAGCTAACAATTTCCTTTAATCATTTCCTAAAATGTAATTGTTTTATTTATATCAGTTTTTCTTAAGACTTGAAATAGGCTTGCTCTTTGGTGTGTTTAGCTCAGTGAGTTTTTGCATTTCTTTGTCCTTTAAGCGCATTTAAACTGACCGACTGGCAGAGAGAACCTTCAGTAGCAATATATTGACGCACACTCGCTGACACATATAAAAAAAGGTAAAAGTAAAGGTAATCCTGTCATGCCTTAGAGGCACATAGGGATATGGTGTTAGTGCCCATATTTTAGTGTCAGCACACTAGAGGGTGATATGGTCAGTACCACGCCTGGCCGCCTTTCCTTCCCCAACTCCAGAAGAAGCCGGGTACTCATTTCTACCGCTGGGTGACTGGGGTGCCTCCGGCCGGATTCGAACCCCCGACCTTCGCCATGAGAGATCAGTGCACTGACCACTTCGCCACTCAGACACTTCGCTGATACATATACCATGTAGTAAAAACTGCAGCAGGAAATTTAAAAAATACAATTACTAAACCTGCTCACAGCCTAAAATAAATTTCTATCTCTACACATTGTTATTTCCCACCATTCTCTGGCAGTCACGTGATCGGTGCAGTCCAGTGTACCTCGCATTACAAATAGAAATTATCCTTTTTCACTGGGTACCAATTTCTGCAGCTAAGAATCCAAATCCCCGAGCCTTCGAGCTGAGAAGGCAGGTGACTATCGATTAAGCTAACGCATTCTCATTGTACTTCGCATAGCATTTCTCTTTACAGCATATTATAGCTAGCTGTGAGGACAATATCTTCTAAATATTGAATTATAAGATGTGATCCACCATTTACTCCGCTATTTCAGAGTCCTAACTTTATCAGTTTTTTTATGGCATCTTTGTTCCAGCAAGAAATAATACAAGTACTGTATATTTAATACTTACACACTTGTAACTTCAAGTTGCCATCACACTAGCACCTTCTACCGTATCTGCTGTTCTTTGCAGCCGATGCTGTGAAGATGTTGAGAGGCAGCATCGTGGCTGCTTGGGAGCGGGTTATGGCAACTATTTTTTCAGCCCCTGAGTGCAGCTAACAAGCGAGGGGGGGTGGGGGGGGGCGTGTGCAATATTTCTTATAACAGACTCTACCACATGGGAACTATGGCGATCCCTGTTTTGTTAGTCAGGCCGGGCCAAGCTTGTTACTGTGGGTACCATTGGACAAGTGGGTCAGGGTCTTGGTCAGCTATGGTTCACCAAGCCATGATGTCAGCATGTCAGCTATGGTTCACCAAGCCATGATGTCAACATGTCAGCTATGGTTCACCAAGCCATGATGTCAGCATGTCAGCTATGGTTCACCAAGCCATGATGTCAACATGTCAGCTATGGTTCACCAAGCCATGATGTCAGCATGTCAGCTATGGTTCACCAGGCCATGATGTCAACATGTCAGCTATGGTTCACCAAGCCATGATGTCAACATGTCAGCTATGAGTCGCTGATTGTGAAAACGCCTGTCAACACCTGGCTATCAGGGCAGGGATCACTGTAGTCCCCGAAGGGGTGGAGTCTACTAAAGAGGTACTGCACACTCCGTGCGTTTTAGCTGCACTTAGGGGCTGAAAAGAAAACAGCTGCCATGACCCGCTCCGAAACCGACACGATGCTGTGTCTCAACACCTTCACTGCATCGGCTGCAAAGAACACCGGTTCGCAATTCCAGGGAGATAGAAGAAGAAGAAGAAGAAGAAGAAGAAGAAGAAGAAGATAACAGTGCGGCGAATTAAGTAAGTCTGTAACACGGAGATTCAGGATAAAGAAATTAATTGTATTTTCTTTCATTCCCAGGTCGTCTGTCATCGCGTCCCAGGCCGTCTGTCATCGAGATATCTGTGTCATCCGGCAAGCATCATCTACCCCCCTGTTGAGGCGACAGAAATCTACACAGGTCACAGGCGTGGCGACCTTAACCAGCATCCTGTCTTCAAGGTCGCCTTTCTTTACCCTGGACTACCCGCAGCCGGCTAGATCAGATAGCCCGCGGGAGGGCCAGGAGTCCGCTAGGGCCGTCGCCCCTGCGGCCAGTTCTCAGCCTGTGGTTGTGGCTGCAGCAGCACCTCCGCAGGAGCTCCCTCAACAACTGGTGCAGCAGCAGCAGCAGCAGTCTCAGTCGGCGCAGCATGTGCATGAGACGTCATCTCAGCAGTCACAAATTATCTACGGACAAGGTACAGTACAATTTTCTTGCATCAAATTACTTCCGCATTGCTTTGAAACACTCATTTAACAATTTCTGGGCACACAGCTACGGGAACTGCCCTTGTATTTCTGTCAGTCACACATCCAAAGAAGAAATGTTCTCTGTCTTTCACTACATAAGAAATCATACACCAGTTTCTCCTGTGATAAAAATACCTTACTATCATTGTAGAGGTTGCTCACAAGTCAGTTCGGTCAATCTGGTCATTTGAAAGATCCTCATTGAATTCAAAGTTTGTTGTTTCAAAGTGGAAGGGAAAAAAGCTCTGAACTTGTCAAAATCTTCCACTGGATGTTTTTTTTCAAGAGTCTTTCATATTTCGTCATAAGGATCTGAATATATTGTTTCAAGAATCCTCCTTTTCTGGAGCTTACACTGCAGTTCATGGAAAAGTCCGCATCCAGATTTAGAGCGCAGTCTTCGAGAAATCAGGAGAGCCTGAATATGCTGTTACTGTAGTAATTTAATACACCATCATTAAAACATAGTGTTATCATAGTGACCTAATTCAACGTCGTTATAACAGAGTGCTGTCATAATGCCTAACTCGCCATCATTGTGACAGCATGTTGTCATGGTACTTAATTCATCATCAGTATGACAGTCTGTTGTCATAGTAACCTAATTCACCATCATTATTACGGCTCGCTTTCATAGTAAAGTAAATCTCCATCATCATGACAACATACTGTCCTGGTAACCTAATTGATCATCATTATGACATCATGCTATCATGATAACCGAGTTCATCATATTTATGACAGCGCACAGTCATAGTATCCTAATTCGTAGTCATTATAGCAGCGTAATACCATAGCAGCCAAATTCATAGTCGTTATGACAGCATGTTGTCATAGAAACCCATTTAACCATCATTACATCACATTCTGAGACTTCACAGATTTGAAACACCCTTCACCGAGTTCACAGCTGACTGCTTCAAAATTGGCACAAACAGAGAAACAGCTCAGACCTTATCAAAGTAATAACTTTCAGAGCTCTGCAAGGGAACCGGAAGTTTTATTTTCTTAACTAGATGAATCTTATACAATACTCTTATTTAATCATAACGCTGACTCTGTTCTCTTATCTAAATATTTGCTCTCAAGCCTGCTGAAAGAACTTCACCTGAGACATTTCGTTGCAATGAACTTCGCATTAAGACTGTTCTTAGCAAAATCAGCAACACTCTCATAGCTTTTTAATTACTACTCTATTGTGTGTATAATTAATTTTTTTTTAAATACTGACCACGCAGTCTGTAAAGTCTTTAAATGTTTTCACTTTAAATACCGCATCTTTGAATCTAGAATCTAGGAATTTCCATTATCGCTCTCGGGGCACACCCGTACAAGCTCTGCTCTCTCTGTTTCAGTAGCCACCGAAGTGTATAAACACTAATTGTGTCAGTCAACTGTTGGTTCTGGCAAGCACGAGTTCTACCAGCCAGCCACCCCGACTCTTCCTCCCCCTCCCTCCTCCTCACGCCTCTGTTGTCCTTCATCCTCTGTAGATATATGTTATCAACACGTGCCTTTTCCTCCTCTTGCACCATTTGGTCGGCCATCGACTTCGCTATATCTGTCCTATCCATAGGAGTTTACCTGTTGCAATAGCGTTACGGCCAACATGATCGGCTACCTTACTGCCTCTCACTTGCATCATCATCATCATCATGTGCCGTGCCGACTGGCGTTAGCTATTATGCTTCTCCAGAGTATCCGATCCTTCATGCAGGCCATCAGCTCAGTTGGTGATCTCCTCTCACACCATCCCGTCAGACTGCCCAGTATCATTTCTCTTGGTCTCTCACTTCCGCATCCCTTTAAATACTGAAACCTGCTCTGTAAGTGGATGGCTGATGGTTAAGAAATGTTTTCCTGTATCCCAGCAACAGAACGCCGATAAAATGTGCTGCCGAAACGAATGAGAAGAATCTGGAGTCTGAGCTTTAACCAAATAGGGATAGTCTTGGTTACAACCAGTAACCATTCAGCAACAGAACTTCTACTGACAGTAAACATCCAGTACTGTATTAAGGGCTAATACTCTATGAAGATAAAAAAAAAATAAGATCACCCTGATATGCCATGGGGAGATTTTGTGTTAGGGTCCATATTTTTCTTAACCTGATGCCGTACTAGATGTTGATGTGGTCAGCACCATGCATGACCAACCTTCCTTCCTCGTCTCTAGAAGAAACCAGACACCCATTTCTGAGCCTGGATGACTTGGTTGCCTCAGATGGAATCAAACCCCCGACCTTCGCCATTAAAGATTAGTGCACTGACCACTTCACCGCAGAGGATAAGATGAAATTATAAAAAAAAAACTTCACTTTGTGATATAGCACATCAGCCATTTCATCTTCCACTTTTGTGCTCATTTTCCTGCACGGCAGTGTTGTTTGCGAGGCGATCCACAACAAAATCATTTTCTAGTCATAGAAATGTAAGAAATAGTTCTGTTCGTTTCATCAGAGGTTTATTTTTTAGTGTAGGTTTAGTCATTAAATATCAGTTGTTTAATTTTCATAAATGCCAATAGAGTTTCTGCTTTATTTTTTCTCCACTGGAGCACGCAAAAAAGGCTGTATTTTTTTTTTTAAACAAAACGAGGCTGACTCATAGGTTTTCACTCAGTCATTTATGTAGCACTACACATTTTTTTCAGCCATTTATATAACAGCACACATTTTTTCAGTCGTTTATATAGCACCACACTTTCTGTCATTTATGTAGCACCACACATTTTCTCATTAATTTATATAACATCACACCTTTTGTCTGTCATTTATATAGAACCACGCTTTTTCTGTCATTTATACTGTTCAAAAAAAGAAATACAACAAATACGATGTTGCGATTTAAACTGAAATTCGCTGATCAGACAAGGGCAAATTGCCTGAAACGTTCACTTGGACATCAACTTCACGAGCTGACCTGAATTGTACTCAGCAGATGATTGATGAGCACAGAAAGGCGACACTAGTCAGAACAGCATTTTTGACAGTAACTCATAACAGGTTCTCTAGAATCCTGTGAAACTTACTGAAGACAAAACTCACTGACCATGTTGTTGAATGCCTATAAAACTTTGACGCTCCTCGAATCAATTCATTTGAAAATTCAGTGCGCAAATATGGCTCATCTCACTACAGAACAACGACTTATCATCATTGGACGTTTATAGACTGGACAGTCACAAAGTGTAGTGGCCAGACAACTTAATGTGGTTATAAGCACCATTAGTCGCCTTTGGAGACGATGTCAACCAACTGACTCAGTTGCAGACCGGCCGCGCAGTGGAAGACCCATAGTCACAACTCCTGCCGAAGACCGCTTCATACGGCTGCGTCACCTCAGGAATCAATTTACATCTGCATCCTCAACAGTCAAGTCAATGACAGCAGCTCGTCGAATTTCACATCAAACAGTCAGGAACCGGCTGCACGACGCTGGTCTTTGGGCTAGAAGACCCTACAGAGATCCTGTTCTTACGGACCAGCATCGCCAGAACCGACTGCAGTCGGGAAACAGCATCGCCAATGATCCGTTGCGAATGATTGGAGAAGGGTTTGGTTTAGTGATGAATCATTCTTTCTGCTCCAGCGACACGATAGACGGAGAAGTGTTTACCGCAGAGTCCATGAGCGGTACACCCAGAACTGCGTGGATGAGGCTCCTCCACATGGTGGTGGATATGTACTGGTGTGAGGACGATCAACTTCATGGGAAGAAATGATCTGGTGCAAATTGAAGGACACCTGAATGCCCAACAATACGTCGCTGAAATTCTTCGTCCTCACGTCCTTCCACTTCTGGCTGAACCAGGGTCGATTTTTCAGGAGGATAACGCTCGACCTCATGTGGCACAACTCACCACCCAAGCTATTCCGTGACCATCCCTGTCATCAGACATGAACCCAATAGAACACTTATGGGATGAACTCAACAGACAAGTCCGTCAGCAAGACGTGGCGCCAACCAATCTCCGACAGTTGTCTCTTGCACTGCGTGAAGAGTGGGCATCCATCCCACAGCAACAGATCCAGCGGGTAATCGGATCCATGTCAAGGAGATGTCGTTCTCTGATACAGGCCAGTGGAGGCCATACACCTTACTGAAGCGGAGTCCTCAGTCGCAAAGAATAAAAGTCCAAACCAATTTTAATGAACATCATTTCATTGTTAAAGTCTTAAAGTTTCTTCATGCCAAGATTGAAACATTAATTCTTTAAACTAAAATTTTGATACAAGTTTGAAATGTGGTGTCCGTTATGGACACAGTAGTGTTGCGTTTCTTTTTTTTTAACAATATATATAGCACCACATATTTTCTCAGTCATTTATGTAGCACCACACATTGTCTCAGTCATTTATATAGCACCACACATTGTCTCAGTCATTTATATAGCACCACACATTTTCTCAGTCATGTATATAGCACCACACATTTTCTCAGTCATTTTTAGCACTACACATGTTCTAAATCATTTATATAGCACCACATATTTTCTCAGTCATTTATATAGCACCACACATTTTCTCAGTCATTTATATATACCACGACGGATTTTATCAATCATTTATATAGCACCACACATTTTTCTCTGTCATTTATATAGCACCACACATTTTTCTCAGTCATTTATATAGAGTCACACATTTTCTCAGTCATTTATATAGAGCCACACATTTTCTCAGTCATTTATATTATCACCATTGTTTTATTTTCTCCAAGTGGTTCCTACATTTGTCACTGGTTATCTTCACTCAGTCACACGTGCAGCGTCGCCGAAACTCAGTCAGACCATTATAGCATCATTCATTTTCTCCTAGATGTATAAACCATCAACAAGCATCTAGGTAGCGAAGTTTATAGTGCAGTCGTCTCTCACGGCGAAGACCGAAGGTTCCAAATTTAGCTTAGGCGTCCCAGTAATCCAGCTGTAGAACTGGATACTAGGCCCCTACCAGAACTGGAGAAGAAAAGTTGACCTGGCCAGTAGTGCTGACCACATCACTCTCTTGTGTGTTGAGAGGTCAAGGATGATCTGCTCATTAATATCATATCCACCAGGTGCCTGTGTCACTTGATAGGCTAACCACAGTGTACGAGCAACACTGGTTTATATCTTATGGTCATGCAGAAATAGCATCAGTGGTTTCTGTTTGTCCCAGTTAGATACAAAGCATTGCTAGTTTATTCCCATTTGTCCCAGTTAGATACAAATCATTGCTAGTTTATTCCCATTTGTCCCAGTTAGATACAAAGCATTGCTAGTTTATTCCCATTTGTCCTAGTTAGATACAAACATGACTAGTTTATTCCCATTTGTCCCAGTTAGATACAAACATGACTAGTTTATTCCCATTTGTCCCAGTTAGATACAAACATGACTAGTTTATTCCCACAGATCACGTGCCTGAGGTAGTTTCTGTTTCATTTTTATGTGGCATAACTCTTTAACTTATCATGCTTATTTATTTTATTATTCTACACAAAGACTCTATATTTTTCATAACCTGTAAATAGAGATCATTTATTTATACATCATTTCCACACAGAGATCCTACATTTTCCATAATCTCCACATAAGAGACCCTATATTTTCAATCATTTCCATTTAAAGTCTCTGTATTTTCCATCGTTTCTATATAGACACCCTCTACTGTCCATCATTTCTACATGTAGCATCATATTTTCCTCATTTCTACATGGAGACTATATTTTCCGTGATTCCTTTACTGAGACCACTCTTTAAGTGTCGTCAGCTAACGGGTCTTTTCTTCTACTGTAAATATGTGACGTGTAGTCATGAAATTTTAAGTACATGAGTATTATGGTTAGTTCTAGAGCGAGTTGACGCTTCAAGTTCACCTATTTCTTATGGATATATAATAACTGACAAATGTTTTCTCACAGAATTTTGTTTCTTTGTTTTGGGATTAGAGACCTCTGGGGACTTTTCACATCCTGTACCCGTGGAATTTCATTCCTACACATTTTATCAGTGATCTTTTCTCACTCGTTCTCTTCCATCATCTTTCACTTAGTTCTTATCTCTTCTCTTACTCATGTGTGCCGCAATTCTTGTTCCATTGTGCCTGCACTAAGTAATGAATGACGTAGAAAATGTGCATATTGTGTGAGACGAACCGCAGTAATTAGACTCGCCTCTTAACAGAGAATGTACGACAGGGGACAGTGTTTCATACAGGGGACAATACCACTCTCTTCTGGGGATGATGAGGGAAAAGGGGGCGGCAGTAGGCAAAAGAACCAATTTAATTTTCTATTTGTATGCATGTATGTGTCCGGGCGCTAGAGATGTGGTCCGGGAGGAAGGGGACGGCAGAAGGCATAAGAACCAATTTAGTTTTGTAATTTTTTACATGCTGTCACATGGTGCGGGTGCCTTGTTGCGTGACAGCTTGCGCACCCTAACCACACCCAGAGCTATACCAGGGGGAGTTTCCTGGCAGGCCCAACCAAGCTGGGAAGGTCTGCGCGGGTAAGGGATCAGACGAAACTTGTACCCTAGTCCTCCAGGTTGGGGGTTGGAGCATGGGGCCAACGACCCCATCTCCGTAAAAAAAAAAGATTAGTGGTATGGAACAGGCAGAGAAACCTTGAAATTGGACGGATAAAAATGGATTACGACATTGGAACGTCAAAAATTGCTCATGTCCGGTGACCTTTCTTAGTTCAGTCCGAAGCGTGATTAGCAACAGCGTGAAATCTATGTTTTTATCGAGAATTTTCAATATTTTTTCTGATTTCGGGGGCATACGGACATGATCTATAACCAGACCACTGTTCTTCAATGTACCCCAAATAGATCTAGACCTATAAAACGGATTGAAGAAGTAGTTAGTTTCAGACATTATTTTAGTGAGCATGCCACGTATCACCACAAGATGAGATCGTATAAATCTACAAGTAGGTCTAGAATTATACCCCCTATACATATCAAGACCCGCCCTATTTTCTGGCAAAAATGGAACATTTGTGTTTTTTACCTGTGGCAGGGAAAGAGCTAGGCATCCGAACCAATTTAGTTTTGTATTTGTATACATGCATATGTGGGGACGCTAGTGGGGGCGCTAGGGAATGTAATCTGGGAGACAAGGGAAGCGGCAGTCCCTAACAATGGTTGGTAACTGCTGATATAGAGCCATTCGAAAAGTTGTTTCTGGGGTGTTGGTCAGTGAAGATATTTAGTATTATGTGTACAGTTAAAATTGGTCTTTCTTTCTCATTCAAAACCGTCTCTACGGTTTAGGTTGGGGCAGGAGACCTCCTCCCTCGCTTTGTCTCTGGCCATCATACGTGAGCAGTCTGTACACTCTCTGAGGCTGCCCATTCATTTCTACTGCTGTGTACTCTCATACTCGTGTGTCCTTCATGGCTTTTTCCAATACAGCTTTCAGGGCATTGCTGTTTCTGTTAATATGCCCAAGATGCTGAATACAAAAATTCTCATTTAGGTGTTACAATACTTTTTTTTTAACATCGGAGTGTCCAGAAAATAAGCGAAACTATCTTACATTTCTTATGTTATCGAAACAAGAGGTGTAAAGATGTATAAGGAAAACACTTGAAATCGATAAAGAGGCCGTTTAACTTTAGCTGTGTCGTCGCCGTATGACGGCTGCGTCCTTTCGTTGATGTTCAGGTGCCAGCTCTAGGACATTTCAGAAGAGAAGTTCCAGCATAGTAGACATTTTTGACCTATGAGTCGCAAGGACGTAGCTAGTAAGGAGGAGAAGAAGAAGTTCCCGTTTTAAGCATTTGAGTTCCGCCAGAGGGAGGTAGTTGTAATCAACATTAAAATAAATCTTTGGATTTAAGGTCATCGAGGACCGACAGCAGTTCAGGTGTTCTCAGACGGGAAACTTTGGATCTCTTCGTTTAAGACAAATTTACCAGAAATAAAACCAGAAGCTAGATTTTTTGTCAATGTTCACATTCTGTGCTCTTAGTCATAAATCGCTTTACCTTTTTTCTTTTCTGATTATTTGTTAACCTTCATTTTATTTTTAGTATTTCATCAGCAAAATGGTGAAAATTCGCTGTGTTGTATTGAAACCTTTAAAAAAAAAAACACCTACAACGAGTTTATTTTTTGTTTTTTATTTTTTTGTTCAAAATATTATCTTCTGATTGGTAATGAGACATATAAAGATCTGCTTCAGCTTAGAAAGTAGAAGGCCAAGACAAAAGATAGTGGACAGTCTGACCAAATGGCACTACAGCATTTCACCAGGATGAGGGAAAAAAACCTTTGGAAGGGTTGGAGTAAAAAACACGGGAAGACCTTTAGTGGAAAACAAAGACTGGTTGAGGGACGTAAGACTGGTTGAGGGATTTAAGACTGGTTGAGGGACTTAAGACTGGTTGAGGGACTTAAGACTGGTTGAGGGACTTAAGACTGGTTTAGGGATTTAAGACTGGTTGAGGGATTTAAGACTGGTTTAGGGACTTAAGACTGGTTTAGGGACTTAAGACTGGATGAAGGACTTAAGATAGTTGAGGGACTTAAGACTGGTTGAGGGACTTAAGACTGGATGAAGGACTTAAGATAGTTGAGGGACTTAAGACTGGTTTAGGGACTTAAGACTGGATGAAGGACTTAAGACTGGTTGAGGGACTTAAGACTGGTTTAGGGACTTAAGACTGGGTGAAGACTTAAGATAATTGAAGGACTTACTGTATCTTAAAATCGGCCGCGTTTTGGCAGGTGATGAAAGAAATGGTTTTACAGTTTTTTTTAAAAATGTCAGTGCCATAGAAACAAGTAATACGTGAGAGAAGTGTCCGTCCAAACATTGTCATAGACACAAGTAATAGCTGAGAGAAATGTCACTGCAAACACTGTCATAGACACAAGTAATAACTGAGAGAAATGTCACTGCAAACACTGTCATAGAAACAAGTAATAACGGAGAGAAATGTCACTGCAAACACTGTCATAGAAACAAGTAATAACTGAGAGAAATGTCACTGCAAACACTGTCATAGACACAAGTAATAACGGAGAGAAATGTCACTACAAACACTGTCATATAAACAAGTAATAACTGAGAGAAATGTACGTGCAAATACTAACATGGATACAAGTAATAACTGAGAGAAATGTCACTGCAAACACTGTCATAGAAACAAGTAATAACTGAGAGAAATATACGTGTAAACACTAACATAGAATCAAACAATAACTGAGAGAAATATACGTGTAAACACTAACATAGAAACAAACAATAACTGAGAGAAATATCACTGCAAAACTGTCATAGAAACAAGTAATAACTGAGAGAAATATACGTGTAAACACTAACATAGAATCAAACAATAACTGAGAGAAATATACGTGTAAACACTAACATAGAAACAAACAATAACTGAGAGAAATATCACTGCAAAACTGTCATAGAAACAAATAATAAAAGAGAGAAATGTCACTGCAAACACTGTCATAGAAACAAGTAATAACTGAGAGAAATGTCACTGCAAACACTGTCATAGAAACAAACAATAACTGAGAGAAATGTCACTGCAAACACTGTCATAGAAACAAACAATAACTGAGAGAAATGTCACTGCAAACACTCATAGAAACAAGTAATAACTGAGAGAAATGGACGTGCGAACACTGTCATAGAAACAAACAATAACTGAGAGAAATGTCACTGCAAACACTGTCATAGAAACAAGTAATAACGGAGAGAAATGTCACTGCAAACACTGTCATAGAAACAAGTAATAACGGAGAGAAATGTCACTACAAACACTGTCATATAAACAAGTAATAACTGAGAGAAATGTCACTACAAACACTGTCATATAAAAAAGTAATAACTGAGAGAAATGTACGTGCGAATACTAACATGGACACAAGTAATAACTGAGAGAAATGTCACTGCAAACACTGTCATAGAAACAAACAAAAACTGAGAGAAATATACGTGTAAACACTAACATAGAAACAAACAATAACTGAGAGAAATATACGTGCAAACACTAACATAGAAACAAACAATAACTGAGAGAAATATACGTGTAAACACTAACATAGAAACAAACAATAACTGAGAGAAATGTACGTGCAAACACTAACAAAAACAAACAATAACTGAGAGAAATATACGTGTAAACACTAACATAAAAACAAACAACTGAGAGAAATATACGTGTAAACGCTAATATAAAAACAAACAATAACTGAGAGAAATATACGTGTAAACACTAACATAGAAACAAACAATAACTGAGAGAAATATACGTGCAAACACTAACATAGAAACAAACAATAACTGAGAGAAATATACGTGTAAACACTAACATAGAAACAAACAATAACTGAGAGAAATGTACGTGCAAACACTAACAAAAACAAACAATAACTGAGAGAAATATACGTGTAAACACTAACATAAAAACAAACAACTGAGAGAAATATACGTGTAAACGCTAATATAAAAACAAACAATAACTGAGAGAAATATACGTGTAAACACTAACATAGAAACAAACAATAACTGGGAGAAATGTACTTGTAAACACTAACATAGAAACTTTTTTTAATGGGGGGGGGGGGGCTTTCCTCTCTTTTAAGGCGGGCCCAACAGTGGATGAAAAAATTCTAATGAGCAGGGTATGCAGGGGTGGGGAACAAATAGTTTTTAGGCTCACCTTTCAAAATTCCTTCCAGAGATCCTGACTGAGACTATTAATATTTGTGACAAGTAACGACATGGAAGATTCCCTTCACTGGCTTGGGTCCCGCTCCACGGAAATTTTAAGAAGAAAGATTGAATCACTAATAGAAATGGAAGAAGAAAAATAAGTAAATCTATAATCAGAATACACAGTATTTTTTTTTTAAAGAAAAGGTAAAATCCCCGTCTCCATGACATTAAGGGATACTTGGGATACGGTGTTAGGCCCGTATTTCCAAGACCTCCGGCACAGGAAAGTCTGATGTGGTCAGTGTCACGCCTGTACAGCATCTACTACTGTTCAGTCAAAAAAAAAAACAAACCATTAACTATTGTTCGAAAACTTAGAGGCATAATAATTTACGGGTAATTTCCCTTTGACCAGACACTGTTTCCCTTGAAGTAGACCTACAGGCAAGTGTGAGCAGGAAATTGTAAATACAGCAAATAGATACTTTTATTTAAGCGTACCTGTGTAACGAAAAGAAAGAGTAATTCTCAGGTAATACTAGTTTATTATGTTGCAGAAATTATTATGTATTCTTCAAATGTAAATTACGGTTTTAAAAAATAATAATAATAATAATGGAGAGTATCCAATCTCCTTTCTGCCGTACTTCCTTGGAAATTTTTTTTTTTTTGCTTTGAATATCTGGGAAGGGCTTTAAAGAGAATGAATACAGGATCAAGAACAAAAAAGGGGAGTTAACTTCAAAATTACATAAGTATCCGATCATTTTTTTTTCCATACTCACCGCGCCACGTTTGTCTCCATGGACACCGCTGTAAACCTCATTAGTTGCTATGAGCCAGCTGGGTATAAGCTTTTCTTTTGATTTCTGCCCTTCTTCAAACTACAGTGGCGTGGGCAGATTAAAATAGAAGTATTGCAATAAACGCTGAACATTCTGGTGGTCCATTACTTATGTTACAAATTATACGCGGGATACTGATGGGTTATATGTATTCAACAATGAAAATACTTGGAGATGATGTGCGTTATCAGTGTAGGTTCCAGTAAGATGATACCACAAAAACATGTTGATTATTTGCTTGAAAAACATTTTGCTGTTTTATGATACTGACCAGTGAGTGCATCGTTTCCAACTGCCTTCCCATGCGGAAAGATTTAGTTGCTGACCGCACTCCGGTCAGTCCTGCTATTAAAAATTGGAATTTGATCATTGTTGTTGTTGTTGTTGTTGTTGTTGTTGTTGTGGGATTGTGGGAGCACTGGCTGTGAAACTGGAGGGCGACTTACGCACTTTACACCCAGCTGTAAGTACATTCAGAAAGCAACAGATGATCAAGTAAAAGGCCATCTCACGAGTATGAAAGTACGTCCGAGTTCGAGCATGGTGAACGCAGAAAGAAGTTACCAAAGAGTTAACGGCCAATACTGCGTTGTTCTGGGTTTTTTTTTTCTTTTCATTATTGAAGACACCATTCGAATATGTTAGCGAATTATTATTCGTCTGCATTCATTTTCATATTTTCAATTGTCTAGCCATCTAAACAATGTGATTTGGAGGGGGGGGGGGTCGTAGGCCCACGTGAATCTCATCTTCAGCAATAGCTTTTCAAGCATGCTTCCTGGTGTTCCATCCTCTCTCTTTTCTTGATGTCAGGTTTGGTAATTGAAATTCGCGTCATCATTTCAGTGAAGTCTACATAACAGTACATGCATATCCTCTCCTATAATGTCAGAACGTAATTTGTTTGGAAGGAGTGGGGGAGGGGAGATGCAGTACATAAGCTGAATGAAACAATGATCAGTTACCCATAGCGAACTGCTTGCGTTCTGAATTAGCGCGAACCATTGCCGGGCAAGACCCTCTTCTACTCTCAGTGGTGCCCCTGGAAGCAGACAGTTGTCTGACCAAGAGAACAGTGGTCGAAGTGAGAAGTAACATGGTCCTAAGAAATGCGCTTAGCCGAAGTCGGATGTGTTAGATCGAAAGATGCATAACAGCAACAAAAGGCACCCAACGCCATTTTGACGAAAATTAAGAAGAAGGGACAGAAGATTTAGTTTCTTCTTCTTCTTCTCACTGGAACTGCGAGCTGGTGTTCTTTGCAGCCGTTGAGGTGAGGATGTTGAGGTACCACATCGTATCGGATTGGGAGGTGGTTTATGACAGCTATTTTGTGAGTCCTCTAGTGCAGCTAAAACGCAGAGAGTGTGGGATACTTCTTTAACAGACTCAGCTGCTAGGGTACCAATGGAAAGGTGAGAACGGAGCCTTGGTCAGCTCTGGAATGTCAGCAAACGGTTTGCCACCTCTGACTCTGGAATATCAGCTAATGGTTTGTCAACCCTGACTCTAGAATGTCAGCTACGGTTTGCCAACCCTGACTCTGGAATGTCAGATATGGTTCGGTGACTACTATATCGACTGAAGAAAAGTGTAGCGAGAAAGGGTGGATGAGACCAGAGTTTGGCATGAAAAAAAGACTTACCACAGACTGATCCACTAAACGTACATCAACTTATTTCTTAAGGTTGTACCCAGAATAGTCCACTCCACATCCGACTCGTCTCCTTTTCGTTATCGTAACATCATCGGCCGCAAAGATCTTTGTTTACAGTTAAGTCAAATATAACAACAACACCAACATGAAAAAACAGTATCAACAACAATAAACCGCAGAAGAAAAGAGTGTTCCTCAACCGACATTTCGTTGTTTTCGTCGACTTCTTCCCAATTATAGCCCACACAATCTGTCACACGTCAGTGATCTGAATCAACGCTCAAGATCGGTAATCTGAACGTTGAATGACTAAACTCAAGTTGAGGCAACTAAAGGGAGGCAAAAGTTCTTTTGCATGAATTTTTTTGAAGATTGTTATCTTTCTTTGAAATTTCATCTACTGAAGATTCCATAGCCCAAGATTTCATACACTGTTGTATCTCAGAACACTTCACACTCTCCTAGATTCCCCCAGCACTTCACATTCTCCTACATCCCTCAATACTTTTTCACTCTCCTAGATCCACAAACACTTCACATTCTCCTACATCCCTCAATACTTTTTCACTCTCCTAGATCCACAAACACTTTACACTTGCCTAGATCCCTCAACACTTCACACTCTCCTAGATCCCCCAACACTTCACACTCTCCTAGATCCCCAGACACTTCACACTCTCCTAGATCCCCAGACACGTCACACTCTTCTAGATCCCCAGACACTCACACTCTCCTAGATTCCCAGACACTTCACACTCTTCTCCATCCCCCAGACACTTCACGCGCTTCTATATCGCCCAACACTTTACACTCTCCTACATCCCCGAACAGTTTACACTTTCCTAGATCCACAGACACTTCACACTCTCATAGATCCCCCAGCACTTTCACACTGTCATAGATCCCCCAACACTTCACACTCTTCTAGATCCCCCAGACACTTCACACTTTTCCAGATCCCCAGACACTTCACACTCTCCTAGATCCCCAGACACTTCACACTCTCATAGATTCCCCCATCACTTCACACTCTCATAGATCCCCCAGCACTTCACACTCTCATAGATCCCCCAACACTTCACACTCTCCTAGATCCCCAGACACTTCACATTCTTCTAGATCCCCCAACACTTCACACTCTCCTAGATCCCCAGACACTTCACACTCTCCTAGATCCCCCAGCACTTCACACTCTCATAGATGCCCAGACACTTCACATTCTTCTAGATCCCCCAACACTTTACACTCTCCTAGATCCCCCAACACTTCACACTCTCCTAGATCCCCCAACACTTCACACTCTCCTAGATCCCCAAACACTTCACATTCTTCTAGATCCCTCAATACTTTACACTCTCCTAGATCCCCAGACACTTCACACTCTCCTAGATCCCCCAGCACTTCACACTCTCATAGATCCCCCAACACTTTACACACTCGACTGTCTAAACCATCTATAACATTGATTATGCAAACCATGTGAAGTAAACTTTGTGCTGGGTGATTTAAACACAAAAGTAGGGACTGAACAAGACAATGAAGCTACTGGCAAGTATGGACTAGGTCTCAGAAATACAAGAGGATAGATGTTGATTGAATGGGCAGAAAAGAATAAAATAACAATAGAAAATACTTGGTTTCAAGAACACCCAAGGCAACTATGGGCATAGAATATCCCAAATAATAACATACGTAACCAGATAGATTACATTATGATCAACAGAAGATTCAGGAACTCACTAATATCCGTGAAAACAAGACCAAGCGCAGACTGCAACAGTGACCACATCCCAGTTGCAGGAAAAGAGACAATTAGGCTAAAGAGGTTAAAGGTGGCAGCTAAAAAAAAAGAACTAAATATAGAGCTGCTACGGAAAGATAAAGCAATACAAGAATAATGTAGGACCATAGTACATAATAGGTGTGATGCTATAGAGAAGTCTGAAACGATTGATGAACAATGGAATATGCTTAAAGCATTATTCAGCAAACATCTATCGAAATGCTACCTCCAAATAAACGACACGCTAAACAGGGGTGGATGACAGAAAAAATTTTGCAACTAATGGCTCAGAGAAGAAGTCTTAAGGAAAATAAAGATGAATATGACAAATTAAGTAAAGAAATAAGACACAAATGCAATAAAGCTAAAGAAGAGTGGCTAAATAAGAAATGTACTGAAATAGAGACACACCATCATGGAAACGCAAGAGATATTTACAAACAAATAAAGGAGTTAACAAACAAAAGGACATACCACAAGACTGGTTGCCTGAAGGCAAAGGAGAGGCATACAGTAATGGACAGAGATGAAATAATGGCACGATGATGCGAATACATTGGAGAACTATCTGAGGATAATAGAAGCGAAATAGATATACGAAATAATAATGAAGGGCCTCCCATATTAAAAGCAGAAGTGGAAGAAGCCATCAAACACATGAAAAACAACAAAGCACCAAGGCCAGATAAAATCATTAAGGCATAATAGCCAACGCCAGTCGGCACGGCACCTGATGATGATGATGATGATTTCATTGCCCTACCAAAGAAACAAGGTGCAGTTGAATGTGAAGACCATCGAACTATTAGTCTTATGAGCCATGTTACCAAAATCCTGCTTCGTATTGTCATGAGAAGAGTCAGGGGATAATAAAACTAGAAATCGCTGAAGAACAGTGTGGCTTCGTCGAAGGAAAAGGTACAATACATATGTTGAGAACACTGATGGAAAGATCAATAGAAGTAAAAACAGACTTATGCTTATGCTTCATAGACTACTGTGAAGCATTCGATAAAATGAAACACACAGAAATTATAAGAATGCTGGAAGACATCAACATAGATGGGAAAGATCTGAAACTCATCAAAAACATATACTGGCAGCAATCAGCAGCAATGAAGGTTGAGAACCAAATAGGAGCATTCCAAAATATAAAACTGGGAGTGAGACAAGGATGTGTTCTATCTCCTGACCTCTTCTCCTTGTACAGCGAAAACGTAATGAGAAATATAGAGAGCTTGCAATGAATATCAATTGGCGGGTACAACCTTAACAACTTAAGATACGCAGACGACACAGTTCTAATTGCTAAAAGTGAAGGAGAGCTACAGACTCTTCTAGGCATCGTGGTTCGTGAAAGTAAAGGTAAAGGTATCAGCCTGAATAAAAAGAAGACTGAAGTGATGGTCATCTCAAAGTAAAGAATACCACCAAAATGTAGCATTACCATCGATAGCACAGAACTGAAACAAGTTAATAGATTTAAGTACTTAGGAACAATTATAACAACTGATAGGAAAATGTCACAACGAAATAAAAAGCAGACGTGCTCAGGCCAAGCCAGCATTCCAAAAAATGGGAAACATCTTGTGCAAAACATCAACTACAAATGTAAACAAGATTCCGAGTACTTAAGTGACTGAGCCAATTTTGTTTTATGGATGTGAAGCATAATCCATGAATAAGAGAGTACAGCGAGAAATGGAGGCCATGGAAATGTGGTTCATAAGAATAATGTTGAAGGTACCATGGACAGCTAAGAAAACCAACGAAGAAGTCTTAAGAGAGGCTGGAGTTAAAAGGCAAATTACAGCAAAGATCACGGGCAGACAAGCGAGATTTGTAGGACATTTCCAGAGAAGAGGAAAATTGAAACACACTGTGGCAAGTGGAAGATAGAAGAAACAGAGGAAGCAGAGAGAGGGAGAGAGAAGTTACTGGATGGACTGTCAGTGTGGCTAGGAAGTTAAGTCATCGGCGGATCTCATTACCAAATCTAAAGACAGAGAATTGTGGAGAGAAATGATCGCCTATGCCACGCGGCACGGCACTTGATTGATTTAACATTGATTCTTATACCCTGAAATGTGGCTTGGTTTTGTTTACCGTTATGAACCAGCCAAGCACGTGTCCGTGATGGCAAAGCACAAAACAATGTGTGATGCAGTATTATAATACTCAACTATACCTCATTTTCCCCTTCCTCTTTAAACCCCTCCTTCTCCCTCACCTTTCATCCCTTCTCTGGTCACTCCACCCCATCCCCAAATGTTTCTTTATAACTTTGTTCATATATTCTACCTTTCATGCTTAAACTTTATGTTTTGTACAGGCTTCTGCTGTTCCGTTACTGGCTGTGATATTTGTTCTTAATGATTACTAGTCCTTTGAGAACCTCTCATGCTAGAGTGTTTTTTTTAAATTCTTCTTTACATTAGTATCTTATAACCAGTCATTAACACTTTCTCGTAACATGAACCACCCAATCAGATATTACAGACTAGGAAGTGCAAATGTGTAGCTAGAGCTTTGAAGGTTTCCCTGCAACAGCGGAATGTCTTTTGGAAAATTATCTTCAATGGCCCGTGTTCTTTGTTACTGCAACATATTTTCACATTCAGTCTACCTTTATTTTTTTTTTCGATAAATTAAAAGCTGTGGATAGCGTATTTGCAGCTGGAAGCTAGTAATGAAGGGATATTAATGAAATGAGGTGTTCATCCTTAGTTTTCTCTGACCGCACGTAAAAATGCTTGCTTTAGATCAGGCTCCACCACAGCTATAAACATGTTAATTTGGACATGGCCCATATGCAGGTTTAAGCAACAGTTAGAGAGATAGGATTGTGCATGGATTGGTTTTGATTTTGCTTTAGCTAAACCATGCAGGGAGACAAATCATACTGGTTTTTGAAATGGCAGATACATGTTATATTTTATTTGTTGTCTCCCCTGTCACAAACTTCGTGGGTTTGTCATTTGAAATGTTATAACCATTTTCATTTACAATACAGTTGTATATATGTGTTTTTTTTTCTTCCTTTACAGACACGGAAACAGTCCGTTATAGATGTCTTTTTTTCATTAGTACTACCTTTCTCTGTAGCTTTTGATTATATTTGTATTTCCGCTGTGGATACTCTGGCAATTTAATAAATGGTTCTTTAATTAATAGTTTGATCAGGCGGAATATTTAAAAATTCTAATTGGACGATCGCTAAGACATAGTCGACTCGGTAACTAAGCTGACTAGTATAGAAAAGGCAAAACTAATCACAGATATCTGAAGACTACAATGAAACAAATTACACTCCATAAAACGTGTATTTCAATTCGCAGAATGTGATTCTTTAAGACAAATCACGTCAAAATATCACGTTAAGTCGATAAATAGAGAAAAAGGTGAGACACTCAAACGACATGGATGATACACACAAAACCCCCTAATACAAGGGTTACAAGAAGGACCTACATGAAGTGGCGGCATATGTGGAAAAAAATTGTTTAAAATACACAATTTGCAGGGCTTCTCAAAGTTTGTTTCACGGACCACTGCTTGTTTCGTGTGAATTTCCAGAATTTGCTGGACCGAAGAGGTTTTTTTTCAGAAACATTCCTCCGCAACAGTGGTTCCCACAATGTATTAAAATTCACAGGGGGGCAGCATGCAAACCGTCTTCCTATGGTGTTCACAGCGGTACAGTTCTTTCTCTAAAAAATGTATTTGAAAAAAAAAAACAGACTCTTTTCATAATTAAATATCGTAGTAGATGGAGGTATATGGTTCGGTTTTACCAAAAAAAAAAAAAAAAGATAAGAGTGAGGAAAGTTGGTAGAAACAATAATGACAGAAAATAAGATGAGCACGTATAAATGAAGACCATACAACAATCCAATATTTTGGCAACCGCCTTTTTCAAGGATCACATACGAAAAACAACACAGCAGATTTTTTTTTAAAACACGAAAAATAGATGAAAAATTAAATACTTACACGTTTTGTTTTTCTTTTAAGAAAAAGGCGTAAGAAATACTAATTAAAGATCTGAGGTTTCCCGTCTGTTTCATACTTTTTGGTTATGCTGTAAGCATACTCAGACTTATGAAGGTTAACTCTACAGATATGAACTTTAGTAAGAGTATCTTAGCGTTACAGATATGAACTTTAAAGAGTAGTGAGAATATCTTGTACACCACCTTGACTTGGGCACCTCAAGGGAAAAGAAAAAGGAGCAGGTGAGTGGGTACCTGGAGACCCACAGTACAGGAAAACTAAAGAAAGCCGGAAAGACACGGTTTGGGGTATCTCGATTTGGCCAAGACAGGATTGGCTGGTGAACCTTTGTTGATACCGTATGCTCCATTGGGAGTACAGAGGACTGGTGACTGATGAAGGGTATTTTAGCTTTACAGATATGAACTTAAAAGAGTAAGTAGAAGTATCTGGATAAGTTCAAAATGAGTTGCAACTGTTTTAGCTGGTGCTGTAATTTCAAATAGGAATTTAGATTTGTCACGGGACGAATAATTTGAAAACAGCTGCCAGATAAGAAAATGTGTGAGGTAAGGTGTATATCTTCACTTCCTAAACAGCAGTCTTCTCAGCAAGCTCCGCTACCTCCAGCGTCAAAACAGCCAGAAAGCAGGAGCACTGATCGGAGGCAGGACGAAGCTACGAATCACAGCCATCACCATCTTAGCTCCAAGTTAGTGTGCTACGGTTTGGAAACTTTCAGCACGGACTATTTATTTTAACGTGCTCGTCATATCCAGGGATTTTCTTTATATCTGCCGTTTCTCGTGTGATTTTTTTTTAAAATCCACACTGCATGCGCCTCTCTCTCTCTCTCTCTCTCTCTCTCTCACACACACACACACACACACACACACGCGCGCACACACACACACACACACACACACACAATCAATATCACCGTTCTTATTTTGCCTTGTCAGAACCAAAGCACTGAAAATAATATCGAACAGCACCGCTTTGTCTAACCCCCCCCCCACATACACACACACACACAGAGAATTACGCACTTGTTTGCACAAACACACATCTTAAGTAATGTACTTGTGTTTACAAACACACATCATTGTCCCAGTGCAGGCTTCGATACAACACGCGGATCCGTGAGTTAAAAAAACAAATGATAGACTTGCTTCACGTGACATCACATATTCTTGCGCCAAAAGTAGGCCATGAGAATCTCCCTAGATACATGATAGGGTCAAATGTGTTAATTTGCTGTTTCAAGGAAGCTCGGTGTTTAGCTAATGAAACATGTAAAACCTTTCTACCCCTCTGTTTAATACATCACTGCTGATATACTAAAAACGAGATTAATTAGGGATTCGAATGAGCTGTAAAAGGGCCGCGGTAAGCCAGGACCACGACCAGTTACTTGATGGCATCGCGGCCTCGTCTCAACCCCCCCCCCCCCCAAAAAAAACAGAAAACTGAAGGTGGGAAAGACAACAGCCTCGCCTTCCTCTCCCTCTTCATCAGGCTTGGGCTTCTCTGCTCTGTAATCTTCACTCTTTACACGGTACACTCTTTGATATCCTAACCGTCTGTTAATTCCTGGTTCTTTTCAAGCGTCCAACCATTATTTAAATACACTTTTTAAATGTCGTGTTTTTATTAGTATGCGTGTGTATGTGTATGTGTGTGTGTGTGTGTGTGCGCGCGCGCTTGTCTTAACTGTTATTTAAACGTATTTTTTTTTTGTTCGCAATTTTTTAAAAATTGTAATCACTCGTTATCTGTCAGCGTTACCTGTCAGCGTTATGTCAGAGATTTCAAGTGACATAATTCTTTTATAACTTCTCCCCCCCCCTCCCGCGTGCAACCTTCTTCTTATTCTTATTCTTCTTGGAACAGCAAACTGGTGATCTTTGCAGCGGTTACTGTGGAGATGTTGTGGGATAGCAACGTGTCAGATTTAGTGAGGGTCGTGACAGATATAGTCCTTGTGTGAAGCTAGAAAGCAGGGGGTGTGCAACACTTCTTTAAGCAGGCTATACTGCCATAAGCACAATGGCGATCCCTGTCCCATTTAGCCAGGCTGTCTTTTACTGGGGCTACCAAAAGAGAGGTGGGACAAGATCTTAATCAGCTATGGGTTGCTGATTGCCAAAACGAACGTCTTCACGTGCAATATAGCATATGCTCACCGGCAAAAGCTCTAAAGTTACAAGATGCCAATAAACAAAATTTAAAATAGCGATATCTGTTTACATGTTTAATCGTTTGAATATGCTGGATTCTGATAGTTGGCATCCATTGTGCCAGCAAAAACAGCCAAACTATGCCGACCCGCTACATCGGGGCAGTGTCGAACCACCGACCGGCTGCATTCCACCGAAAAGGTCAACATTTATTCGCTGCGACCTCCTTGTGATCTATTTTTACAGACCAGGACAACCTAGGAGAGCACGTAACCTCCTTTGCTGCGGACGTCATTATTGTGAGCCAATCGCAAGCCGCATAAATTTCTAGGGAGATCCAAGAGAAGCGCCGAGTTTTGCCGAACGAAATAAACCGGATGCGTAGTTGCCTTATATGGTTATCATATATCCGTTTTTAGTGACGTCATATTCGAGCTACATTTCTTTTCGTACGTTCGAAAACCTTGTGCCAAATACGGAAGTTTCCGGCAGTTGTCTATACGTCACACTGTGAACCCTGCCCAGAGGTGTTTGTGAAAACTACTATTACAGATTTCTCGAAAACTAAGTAATGCATTTTTATGTGTTTATGCATGTATATGTGTAATACACTAATTATTGCACAGAGTAACTAAAATTGTGTAAAGGTTTATTTAATGTTGGAAATTTAGCTACGATATGCAGTGACCTACTTCGCGTTATTCAAAAGTCTTTCTCAGGCGAATGCGTACGTTTACATTGACGTCAATTGGTTTCAAGACTCTGATTGGCTACGACTGAAAAATGATGTTCCCTATATGGGCATATTCCGACATCCAGTTCATTCATAAATTCTGGTGTAAACGAAGAGGTTCATTCATAAAGTTCGTAGTCGAGCGGTTAACACTGTGCTGAAGCGACACATATAGCACGCATTCAGCTGCTAGAAATTGACAAATGATATTTATCCTTCCATGCAACAGTTATAAATCGATTTTGTGTATTTTTTTGGATTAAATATTCGTAATGATTATGGATGCGTTGGACGCTTTGACTCCAGGTGCTGAGCTGGGACTTAGTTTGTGCTACGATATGCCAGTGGAGGCACATACTAGACACATTTCAGAAGCTTTGGACGAAGGATTAAATACTCCAGTTACTAAATACTCGGATCCCACATTCTTTGGTCCGGACACATTGGAGCCACCACCTATCACAGCTACTGGTACGTTCAATATTTTTGCATGTTCTTCGGAATTTAAATTCTTGAACGTGTGTGTGTATCTCGCACAGAACTCTCCGTCAGCTGTTATCTATAAATAGCACGCCGTGTCATTCGAGTGTTTATTTATTGCCTGTTCTTTTTATTTTCCTATCAGAACATAATAAGCGTGGCTATTGTTTATAGGGTTATTGTTACTAAATTTAGCAGCTTCCATGACTGACGATTCAATAACTAACTTTTAAAACAGAGTAACTTCACCTTAGCAACATTCGTTTTCATCAGCACGTATGTGTGTTACGCTTTTGTCTGGTTACCCTCGCAAGCGGCAAGATTGTTATGGTGCCTGTGTGCTGTTATGGTGCCTGTGTGTGTGTGTGTGTTTTAGATGAAGCGATAATAGTCTCACCAGGCCACACGCCATACCTGGCAGAGACGTGCAGGTGTTCACAAACTTCTACTGCGTTATTGCTTTCATTTTCTACCACGTTATGTCAAAGAAACACACTCGATTTAACCTTTGTTATTGTGCTTACCATTTACTTTCTGTTTATATTACTATATCTATAGTATGACACCCTTATATTGGATAAATATTTAGCGCGTTAGCGTATTGAATTATATATAATTAATTAATTCTGCTTAATTAAGCTTATATTTTGTTTTCTCGTTACAGCAAACATCATTGCCTCCATCAACATCCCAGAAAACCCCGGAGATGGAAGTCAGGTGTCCAGGATGCACGCCATGCAAGCCTGCGGCGGCAGTACAACCCACACTATCACATACACTGGCACCTTGGTTACCACGGCTGTTACACCCAGCACTACACAGCCGGATACGAATCACCCAAACTTGGCTTCGTTGTTCACTCCGCTGTCTCCCCTCTTTACCGCCTTTTTGTCACAGGCTACATCTCAACCCCCATACACCTCACAAGTCCCTCATCACTTCGGGGCTACTAGCCTGACACCTCAGTGTGAATTCATTGGAATCCCTTCAACTTCGACAGAGCAAAGCCTCATCCACCCATCTTCATCCCCGATATCAGTGCAATCGCCGCAGTCGCAAGGGCCGATCACACCATCTGACTCTGTTTGTCACCCAGACGTGTCCGACCATTACTCATCGAACTTTACTTCTCCCATCAGTTCTGCCCATTCCACTCCAGAACCCCTGCCCATGATAACGGAAGGCCAAGAAGAGGGCATAAGCTATACTACCCCTCCCCCACCACCCTACTCTCAATCACTAGCCATGACGATTCCAATGGACATGGGCATAGCCGGACTCTCAATGAAACAGCCACCTACATACAGCAGCACACGACAACAGCAGCAGGAAGTTCCACAGAACTTTCTCAACTTTCCTTCGACCTCGCAAGCAGACAGTGTGTTCTCTCATATATCAGATTTACCCACCAAAACCAAAAGTATACAAGGAGATTTCAAATGGTCTTTGGGTCCCTCCCATGACCAGCTCCCGAACTTTGGTGCTCTTCAGATGGGTCCAGCCTCTTCAGGGATGTCTTCTCATTTTCAGTTGCCCACTATAAAAACTGAGCCGGGTGCTGAACCCATGGATGAGCAGATGTTTATGACCGCAAGCAGCATAGACTTTTCACCAGCTATCTCTGAAACATCTGGCAGTTCCGGACTATCTTCTGTACTCAGCCAACCAGCCTATCAGCAAAACAAGCTACTGCCAGTGAAGCCAAGAAAGTACCCCAATCGTCCCAGCAAGATTCCTCCGCATGAGCGCCCTTATTCCTGTCTTGTTGAGAACTGCGACCGCAGATTTTCAAGAAGTGACGAACTTACACGACATATGAGGATTCACACTGGACAAAAACCGTTTCCATGTCTAACATGTGGACGGTCATTCAGCCGAAGCGACCATCTAACCACGCATAAGAGAACGCATACAGGCGAGAAACCATTCTCTTGTGATATCTGCGGCCGTAAGTTTGCCCGCAGCGATGAGAAGAAGCGACACGCTAAAGTTCACCTGAAGCAGCGCATTAAGAAGGATGCTAAACTTTTAGCAGCCGTTTCATCGCAGTCGGCATCAACATCCTCCAGTACAGTAGATTCCTTGGACAATATAGTGAGCACCATTCCTCTGGTTGTGAGCTCACCAACGTTTGTGGACTGCCCTACTACATCATCTATATAAAACAACTCTCATAGTGTTCAAAGGATTGAATTTATGGTGCTAGTAGAATATCAACCATGAAACAATATAGCCATCTACTTGAATCAAGTGCTTGATTTCTTTATTACGTCCAAATTTATCGTTGTTAATACTGTACATATTCAGAATATTTGGATTCAAACTGGCATTTGTGAAAGTAAAGGAAATCCGTTTCCTGCAGTTTCTCCTAGTGCTTTCCATTTCATTGCTCCCCATAATGATTACCTCTCACCTCATAGACACCTAAGAGTATTTTATTACTACTCACTGTACATGTGTTCCTTGTTTATTTTGTTACCTTGTTGCTTCTCTGATGAACCAAGTATCTGTGATGAAACAGTTATTCTACATTTCATACTTTTTTTCCTTTTCATTTCATAGGTTTCTATTTTTCTTTATGTAGATTTTGTTTTCAGATTCCTTACACAGGTTTAACTCTCACACATTCTAGATTTTAATGTTTTACTGGGATATATATGTATAGTGCCATTCTATTTTTATTCTTAATGTGCTTTCAGCATTGAGACAGTGTGTCATTACACAGCCCTTTAAAAAATAACTATATATACTGTCAGTTATTGTTTATTAAAAGCCTTTGTTGGAACAAATTGAGTCATTTTTCTTTTAAAAAAAAAAATCCATGGTAGATGTAACATAAGGTACATTTTTTGTAAGGCAGCATTTATGAACTAAACTGCTAATTGCTACAATCTGTAATACCACTTGATTCCTGTCACTGATTGTGTTTTATTTTGGTCATAACTAGTAGCTTTAAAACATTTTTGTTTGTTAAATGTCCTTTATTTTATTGTACTGTAATATGTTTATATACAAGCATTTCGTTAACAGACCATTCAGACTCTGGTAACTGTTACCTTTGTGATAGAGGCCATTATTAATCATTTCCGCCTGTGTTTTCTTTTAAGTTCCACTGGTTGGTTCTTTCATTTATTTACATTTTATATTAATATGTTCATTAAAGTAGTATGTTCTTTAGTTTATATACAGACTTGTACATTATTTTCACTTTTGTTATTGGTTAAATATGGCGCTTCTAAATGTTGCTTTGAAGTTCATAAGGAAATTCTCCTTACATTTTTTTGTTTTGTTTCATTTATACAAGATGATCACTCTTTTTTAAATCAAAATATGATTCTATTTTTCAGTGTAGAAATTATCATAAAATGTTAATAGTATTTTTTTAATTTAAAAACTATATGATTGATTGAGTTCCTTCAAACGCATGTATGTGATGAGATGTATTGTGATGTAAGCTAGTCCTAGTTTTCTGGGTTCCCCCCCCCCCCCCCCCCAACTGATCCCAGTGCATCATAGAGTTAAATTATAGTGAAGATCTTGAATACCCAGTGTCTTGTAGAGCTAAATTATCGTGAAGATCTCGAATATACTTTTTCCAAGACTGACTAACATCTCACAAGATGTATTCAGATCTGCACCTAAAGTTATTCTGCATAGATGTATCCAAAAAATAAAATGAATCACGAAACAAAGACAGAACAAATGTAATATTACTCTTCAATATTATTATTCAGTATTGTATTAACAGTCGTAAAAACTTTTATTAAAATATTACCCACATTAACAAATATCTTTCAGTATCCCTTTTGTCTTATTTATGTGTAGTAGAACATTCAACATTGCTCATATGAGAATGTTTCAATATGCTTAGATTTTTTTTTTCTTGTGTTTTGAATTAAGAATACAGTATCATTTTGGTAATGTAAGACTGTTATTTGTTTATATTTTGTATATTTTTGTTGAGCTCACAAAAAAAATCCTCCTTGATCTTGCTGGATGAGAGAAGAAAAGACTATATATTTTCAGAAAGGTATGGCACAATGCCAGCTATTCATGAAATATACACAAAATAAACCAATCGAACAAATTTTAAAACATGACTCCCTCTTGTTTTATGTTTTTTTATGTTCTTTGGTGTCTCCCTCTTGTTTCTGTGTTTTTTATGTTCTTTGGTGTCTCCCTCTTGTTTCTATGTTTTTTATGTTCTTTGGTGTCTCCCTCTTGTTTCTATGTTTTTAGGTTCTTTGGTGTCTCCCTCTTGTTTCTATGTTTTTAGGTTCTTTGGTGTGACTTGGTGCATGTTTGTGATGGCAGTGAAAAAAGAACATGTTGTGAACAGTGAAAATGATAAATGGATGTGTGCATATCATTGTATTTATGTTGGGAAGTTATGATACCAGTAGCAGAGGCCAGGATGTAAATAAAATTATGATGTCAGGGATGATAGTCAGGATTTGAATATTCAAAAGTCAGGATGGTGGTAGTGGAAGTGAATTTGTACATACTGTGGTACTACAGTGATGGAAATCAGGTTGTTAGCTCCTAAAAAAAAACTTTGATGACAAGAGTGGTGGAAATCAAGGTATAAACATACAAAAATCTTGGAAAAAGTTTTGAAAGTCAAGAAGTAAACATAGACAAATTATGACAAGATGGTGAAAGTCAAGATAAAAAAAAAAAAAAATGACAAAATGGTGAAAGCCAGGATGTAAACATACAAAAATTATGACAAAATGGTGAAAGCCAAGATATAAACATAAAAAAATTATGATAAGATGGTGAAAGTCAAGATGTAAACAAAATATTATAACAAGATGGTGAAAGCCAAAATGTAAACATAAAAAATTATGACAAGATGTAAAATAAAAAAATTATGACAAAATGGTTGATGCCAAGTTGTAAACATGAAAAAATTATAAGTATGGTGTAAGCCAAGGTGTAAACATAAATTATGACAAGAATGGTCGAAATCAAAATGCAAAACATGGAAAATTAATAAACTTTATGGTAATATATAAAACTTTTGTAATAAGAACAGTGAAACATTAAAAATTATAATAATAGCAATAATTTTTTTAATCTTAAGAAAGATCAAAGATGTAAAACAAAAATATGAATGCCAGTTTCAAATGTCAAAGATATAAACATCATTTACTGTTTTTTTACACTCATTTTGTATTATGAGAGAGTTATATCTCAGTATGCAAAAGTAGGTGAGGGAAATGAAGATAGACGAAGAGGGAAAAGAAGGAATCGGAAAAAATAAATGAAATTGGAGAAAGACTGCAGTTTCTGCGATGGCTTCCATCTTTCAAAATATGACCATCGGAGAGACAATTTTCCAAAATAAAAGCATCCATAAAGTGACTTGTAGATCCCCAGATAAAACTACAGAAAACCAAATCGATCACATACTGATAAATAAGTGGAAAAGGTCACTACAAGATGTGAGAGTAAGGAAAGGAGCAGATCACAACCGTCTAGTATTGAATTATAAGACTAAAATTAAGGAAAGCCAAAATTGGGGAACTAAGAAAGGCACGCTTTGATACAGTAAAACTGAAAGACCAGCAAACAAGGAATGAATTCTCGATAGTAGTTAGGAACCCCTTCAATGTCCTACAAGACAAAGCAGAAATGTCTAGAGTTAAAGAAACACTACAGGAAACCGCAAAAGAGGTGCTGGGATATCGGAAAAGGAAAAAAGAGGAATGGATAAGCAAGACCACACGGGCAAAGATAGAGAGCAAAGAAAGGAAATCAAGAAACAAATTATTGAGCACCAAATCATAACGGCTGAAAGAGCAAGTTTTAAATAATTATGCACAAAAAGACAAAGATGTGAAGGGATCACGCCGTCAAGATAAACGTCAGTACTATGATAACTTAGCAGAAACAGCTGAGAAAGCAGCATATGCAAATTACATGAAAACTATGTACAAAATCACAAAGCAGATGGCAGGTAACTTCAGCACAAGATGTGAGAGTGCAATAAGGACACATAAGGGACAACTGGTTAGTGGAGAAAGAAAAAATTGAAAGATGGAGGGAACACTTTAACACCCTACTAAACATAACACAAGCAGCACAAACAATTTTCCTGAAGGAAAAGCGAAACTACACATTAATACAGGACCAATAAGTGAAGTAAAGGAGACAATAAAGAAGCTAAAATTAGAGAGGGCGCCAGGTGAAATATATAGGTGAAGTGACTGCTGAGATGTTGAAAGCAGAAGAAACAGAAACACCAAAACAACTGCCGGAAACTACAACAAATTTAGGATCTATAAAAAGCTCCAGAGGAGTGGAAAACTGGCCTTATATTAAAACTACCAAAGAAGGGTGACCTCAGAGAATGCGGGAACTGGAGAGGCATTACCCTCCTGACACTCATCAGTAAAATATTTTGCAGAATAATCATCAACAGAATTGTACCAGCACTTGAGGGAAAACTTCGAAAAAAGCAGGCAGGATTTAGGAAAGGAAGATCATGCAAAGACCACATATTTGTACTTAGACAAATATTAGAGCAGGCAAATGAGAGACATAGCTTAATATATACACTGTTTATAGATTTTGAGGAAGCCTTTGACAACAGTATCAACAGAAATGCACCGTAGAAATTTCTAAGATGGCATGGCCTACCCCATAAGATAATGAATGTCATCAAAGCCCTATACGAGGGTTTTCAGTGCAAAGTGATCTGCGAAGAACATACCTCCAGCAGCTTTAGGGTACAAACAGGAGTGAAGCATGGATATGTGCTATCGCCAATGTTATTTATCTTGGCAGTAGACTGGTTAATGAAGGAAGCAACATCAGACAAACGCAGAGGACTACAATGGACACTTGACACAGTGCTGGAGGGCTTCGACTTTTGCCGACGACATTTATTTACTATCAAGCAGCCACAAAGATATGCAAGATAAAGTAAACAAGCTAACTCAGAATGCAAACAATGTAGGATTAAAGATAAACGTAGGAAAGACAAAGTTAATGAAGCAAAATGTGAACAATAGAAATGTACTCGGAGTAGATAGCAAGTTAGTGAAGGAGGTCAACGAATTTGTATATCTTGGCTGTAGAGTAGTAGAAAATGGAGACAGCACAGAGGACATCACCACCAGACTTACTAGAGCAAACGGGCTTTTGCAGTGCTGCAGACTATATGGAAATCCAAAAAAACTAAGCATGAGGACGAAAATCCGGATATTTAACAGTAATGTTCTAAATGTACTACTCTTGGAAATGAATGCTGGAAAATCACCCAAACCACAGAAAACAAGTTGAATTCTTTCCAGACTAAATGTTTGCGAAGAATTAGAAGATTATTTTGGCCAATCACTATAAGAAATAACATCTTGTTGAAAGAAATGCAGATGAAGCCACTGACAGTAATTATTGAGGAAAGACTGACGATAGTTTGGACATGTGCTCCGGATGACTGACAACTCACTACCAAAAATAGCACTAAGATGGACACCACAGGGGAACAGAAGTAAGGGTAGACCAAAGGAGATACGGAGAAGAACAACAGAAAGGATGTTGAGCAATAGAGTGCTCACTTAGGCAAGAGCTAAAAAAAAAAAAAAGGCAAAGGACAGGCGTTTGTGGAAAACCCTTGCGGAAGCCCCATGTGCCTTGGACACTTAAGGTGCAGAGAGAGAGAGAGAGAGAGAGAGAGAGAGAGAGAGAGAGAGTTCTCAATAATTTAATAGCTAAATAAAAGAAGATTACAAAAATGAAAAGAAAAGAGTGAAGGCTCTGTTGCTAAGAAGAGAAAATAAGCAGAAATTCTCCTGACGTTTTAAGGTCGTTCAAGAGTCAGTTTCTCGGGAAATTATTTTTTTAAAGAAATCATGAGCAGAGGAAAAACCAGCCCAGCAGCAGTAGCAGATGTTGGTTAATTCTGAGGTGCTTGAGCATTGCTGGATAGTGGGGTTGTTTTTTTTTTTAACTGTTCACTGCGTTATTTAGGAAACTGTGGTTCTAGCATATCAGGGGCAAGGAGTCTGTAAGTGGGATCGTTTCTGTTTCTATGATGACCTTTGACTTAGTTTAACTCAAGATCTCAGTCGACTTTACAGACATGCTGCTTGTTTATTTTGTATATTTATTAACGTATGTGAAAGCCTGGCCATCGCTCATGGGCCAGAGGATTTTCTTTGTTTCAAGTGTACGCCTATAGGGTTTCCCTGTTTGAAGTGTAGGCCTATAGAGTTTCCCTGTTTTAAGTGTGGGCCCACAGGATTTTACATGTTTTAATGGTGGGCCCAGAGGGCTTTAGCTGTTTTAAAGATAGGTCCAGAAAGGTTTTCCTGTTTTAAAGGTGGGCCCACAGGGTTTCCCTGTTTTAAAGGTGGGCCCACAGGGTTTCCCCTGTTTTAAGGGTAGGCCCTGAGGGTTTTCCCTGATTTAAGAGTGGGTCAAGAGGGTTTTGGAGGGGCTCGCAGTGTATGAAAACAAAATGGGAGGAGAGGTTGCACTAGCCTAACAAAGCTTTTCTCTACATTCAGATGTCTGTCATATAATCAGTTTTCTTGAGCTCGTTTCATCTTAGAGAACTTTACTACTGAAGGCTAGCAAGCTTTGTACAGGATGATTCAAAATTATTGTCGGGATTTCCGTGGGCCTATAATTTTAAACCCGGAAAGAACAAAATAAAACTGCTTATGGAATATGACTGTGTAACCCCCAACAATACTTTTGTATCACTCTGTAGTCTCGCGTCAGTCATCTCGGATTCAAGACTGGCTCAAGTTGTCTTAGTACTGAAGACTTGGACTCAGCTGAAAAGGTAAAAAGTAGTGACGAGACTCGTGATTTGGAGATGGTGACTTGAGACTTCCTATAAGTACATGAATACATGACTGCTAGCGAGTAGCCAGACTTAGAGGCTCGGATATAAGAGCTGCAACGGAGATCAAATTAAACTCTGTTGCTATTTGCTTATAGTACATCAGGCATGGGCAACTTTGTCTGGCTGGCGGACCAAAATAAGGACTCTTGTTCCTTCTTCAAGTGGGTTGTACACTTTAAAAATTGTGAAATGTACGCACAGTACACATATTTATTTAATTCAGTTGAATCTACTTTGGCTGAGGGCCCCCCCCCCCAAAAAAAAAAAATGTTGCCGCAGGCCAGATGTAGCCTGCGGATCAAGGGTTGCCTACATGTGTTGTACATGGCTACAGGTCCGGTATCTTAGGGCTGTGGTGATTCATCTCACTGTATTTTGCTTTGAAAGATCTCTAATGAAAACCTCCTTAAGGTCAAATGTTTCGAAAATGTGTTTTCTTAGACACACTGCAAATAAAATAGCAAGAATGTCAAATAATTATGAAAAAAAAAACACGATTGCTAAATAATTATGAAAACCTGCGAGTAGACAAATTGAGGCTGATTAAACGTTATTAGTTATTGACGGGGAAAACTGAACAAGTTCCTCTATTATATTATCAGAAAGACGATTATTGATGAAGTGGCAAATCATCGACAAAGCAATCACAGTTTCGCTCCTGAAATTGGCATATTTTATTTAAAACATTTTTAATGCTTAGTGGCTTCACAAAAAGGCACAGGCAGAATCATTAAGATATTTTCTGCTGTATTTCGAAATGCTATCACAGAGAGTATATTTACATTTGAGAATAATGTTGCTTTTGTGATCAAAGGATAGAATCCATCGCGTCCAACATAGTATTTGATGGTAATGTGTTTAGAACGAGTCCTGCGTTGGGGAAATTGGTAAAAGTATCCATTGTTGGTGTACATTTAACAAGACAAATGAGAAAGACGTAAGTGTAAATGCTATAGAAGAGTCATTCTAACATCATGGACCACAAAAAAGGACAAATATATCCATACTATAAGAAATTAATATTGAAGAAGGTTGGTTAGTAAAGAAGATTAGATAGAGAAAACTTAAGTATTCCGGACATATTAAACGTCATGAGAGTTTGGAGAAGATAATCTTGAAGGGGTACATAATGGGGAAAGGAAAGAGAAAGACCAAGCAGGAGATGGCAAGAAGACTTCGTTGACGATTTGCGAATGGATGCCTCAGCAGCAGGGCATCTTGCTTTCAACTTAGAGGCCTTCTAGATTCTGTTTGGGATGCAAAGTTTCGCAAGGGACTAGCTAATGCATGATTGAATATATGAATGATCATTAGTTGGTGCCGTACTGGGAAGAATGAGCACAATCATTCAAAATGCATACCTTGATGAGAAAATAGACTTCACCATCATCATCATCATCATCATTCTTACATATGCGTATGAAGAATTTTAGTTCTCTCCAGACCACAACGCCAATGTTGCCCCCCCCCCCCCCCAATCCCTTATGGTGTTTGTGTTTTAGCTACCTACATTTTGCATTATTTCGTTTCTCTGTGTCTGCCGATTTAATTATTACTTGTTTATTTTATTTTCGGTCCATGAAATTCTCCATATTCTTTTGTACATCCACATTAAAAAATTTCAACGGCCTCGATTTTCTATTTTTCAGTTCTCGTATTTAATGTCCTAATGCCTGCGATTTCACAGCACAGAGAAGTGTGGGGTGCACCAGGTCATGTCATGACTTTCTGCTTCTGTTTCTGTCTTGTTTCGCTTCCGCTTTGTTTATAGTGCACTGTTGTCTGTGGTTGCGACAGGCTTTCGATTTGACAGTGAAGCAGGTGACTTTGGAGATAAAAACGTTAAACTGTCTATATAGTCTGAGCTGAATGTGGTGCGTCTGTACAGTTCATGCGCTGTTCAAGGCAACTGAAGTGACTAAATAAGGCAGCACTTTCCATTGTAATAAAAACAGTTCTTTTACTCGACAGAGTGGTCTTTGTGCTGTAGAATTTTGCTAAAAACAGAGTGAGGGTAGAAAGCACGTTTTGATATTAGAGGTTTATAAGTGTGAATGTTTGCTTTTTTTATGTGATTGTACTGAAAAGTAAGAACTGCCTGAGATGTGGCTAGTTAATTTTCATTTTTACTTCATAATTTTGTAACGAATACTCTTATAAAAACTGGCTCCAATTAAAAAAAATGAAATTAACCTGTATGTATTTAACAATACATATAACCATTGATTAAAAGGAAGGATTAGAAAGACTTTTTTTGTCTTTGATGGCTGTAAACTCGACCATAGTCGAACGAAATTATATGCAAACAACATCAATTAATGCGCTGACGACTGTGTAACTGCTGAAGTCTAGTGTGCCTCACTTTACAGCCTGACAAAAGTGAGATTTCAATCAAGTGGCTGTTGGACTATTATGATACCAAAAAGATGTAAAATGTTATCTAAATAAACTAAATCTTATCCTATCTGAGGCCTGTGATATAAATGAGGGAACATCGAACCCAAGAATGGCCCTCATTATCATTATAATTGTAAAATTCACCTAGTGTGTCAACGCGTTGTATTCGTAAGTAAAAATGGGTCTAACTACGAACTTTAGTTCATTAAACCAACATTAGCCTGGTACAGTATTCCTAAACAAGAGACTAGATCCAAGTCGAAGTCGAATCAGTGTGAAATTTACTGTGCAGTCAAAGACTACAGAAACTTGTCTAGACAAGAGATAGGGTGCCGAGCGCCAAAAGTATTATGTCGCTATGTCATGCAGTCATATCTTTCAGCGTGCACGATTTTAATGCGGGGCCGGGTTTGTGGGGGGGGGGGGGGGGGGAGGGGGGTGTTCTGTTTTGTAGACACTACCTCGACCTTCACGATTTCCTTAAAGCGGTCTATGACAGGATTAGACAGGTCTAAATATAGCCAACTGGCTTGTGATGACGTCATTAGAGTGCCGTGACTCGACTGCGACGCATCTTAATACTGGCCAAGCCTGTCTTGCCCTCGTGGCATTTTATTTTTAGTAAGTCTGTGAAAGAAAAACAGGTCTGTGGTATTAATCGCCGTCCTGGAGGATTTTACTGGAGAAAGTTTATATATATTTTCTTTTAAAAAAAACACCAAAAAACCTACCTTCCAGTACACGAGCATTCAATCCTGTATTAGCACAAGTATAACTCTGACAGCAGTAAAACTATAGCAGTGGTGGAGCAGAGTTAAATACAAGTGTATGGTTACTTTTCTAACACATGCTCGCGTACCCACACACACACACACACACACACACACACACACACACACACACAGGGAAAAAAGGAGGAAAAGGGACAAAAGCGGCAGGAGAAAATACTAATAAGAAGAGCGGACAGAACAGAAGCAATTCAATATTTTGGCAAGAATGTCTCAGTCAGTACAACAGAGATGATGACAACAACAACAAATAAGTACCTGCAGGAGAGAGAGAGAGAGAGAGAGAGAGAGAGAGAGAGAGAGAGAGAGAGAAGAGAATAGAAGAGAAGAGAGAGAGAAGAGAAGAGAGAGAAGAGAAGAGAGAGAGAGAAGAGAATAGAAGAGAAGAGAGAGAGAAGAGAGAGAAGAGAGAGAGAGAGAGAGCACCACGGTAATCAGCTTCCTGCACTTTCTTTTTCTTTTGCGTTTTCCTGTGATTACCGCACACATGAAGAGTTCTCATAAAGTGACCAAGCTTGCAATGCAACCTTTTCAGTATTGACCGATGTACTGGGATATGCAACACGATTCCTCTCGCTATGTCATCGTACCACAGTTTGAAACAAACTAATAGCAAATCGTTACGAGACCACATTGGCCATTAAGAAGAGGAACTATACAATTATACAAGAGAAACGAAGAATGTAGACGGAAAATAAACATAAGAAAACGTTTTTGTGGTAATAATTTTACTATTAATTTGGCGGTTATAGAAGCTGTTGCCTCTGGGGTGTTTTTCCCCTCACTTGACATTTATCCTGCAGTGACCCTATAGTCTATAAATGGAACATGTTTACAAACTTTATAAATAGCTCTTTCCTCAAATGTACCTCGCTCAAGTTGCGTAGATTCCCGCAGAGCGGCAATAATATTCTGGTTCACAGCTCGGGACGCTGCAGCTGACGTCACACCGCTAGAAAATCGATAACCAAACACGTCACAGTTTGAATCGATCGACTCGGATGACGCTGGAAATTGACGATTGGGCACATTTCTTGCTGCGTGTTCAGTCAGGATAAAGCTACAGGGGAGGGGAGGGGGAGAGAAATCATCCATAAAAGTCTTCATATCAGCCCCCTCCACTCCTGTCCATGATAATTTTAGCCAATGAGCCCCCCCCCCCCCAAAAAAAAGTGAAACCAAAAGTGGAAGCTCCATTTTCAGCAGCCGTAAATGGATCCTCGGAAATGACGCTCAACACCTGTCTGGCATATTTTTCCCCCACTTTTATTTATTATATTCTACTTTTTGCTCATCCAGGAACCATTTGTCCTTCCAAATTTAGAAAGTGCAAGGGACATTTTTTGTTTGTTTGTTTGTTTGATGCTATAAATCGTTTTCCAGTTTCTTTCTCTCTTCATCGGCCTCTGCCAGAAGTCTCGGCTTCTGCGTCCCTGCACGTAGTCTCTTGCTGTCCCCTTCTAGGTCATGCTATTTTATCAGTTTTATTATCAGCTCTGATAAATATGTGGAAGATGTAGCAGAAGATGACGGGGGGGGGGGGGGGGGAGAGAAAGAAAAGAGAAGGGAAAAAATGCAGCGTGCAGAACATTAACCTTTTATCATCCTATGGTAAATATCTATAGGGGGGAGTGAGACAACAACACAAATAATGAAAAACATACAACATCCAATATTTCGGCGTGAGCCGTTTTCAAGGATTACATACAAAATAAACACAACGTATAATAATAAAAGAAGAAAAATGAAAGTGTACAAAGAGGTATGCCACACAGATAAGTTTTTCGTTTTCATTTTTCTTCTTTTATTATTACATGTTGTGTTTGTTTTTGTACGCTCCAACATCTGAAAGTTCTGAAGAAGATGTACAGCTATTTTATAATGACATAGAGACAGCACTAAAACACACAAAGTCACATGAAGTTACTACAGTCATGGGAGATTTTCATGCCAAAGTTGGTAAAGGAAGAACTTCAGACATCGTTGGTGACTATGGACTGGGGGAGAGGAATGACAGAGGTTATAAATTAATTGAATGGGCAAGAATACACAGCATAGGTTTAGGAAACACCTGGTTTAAACAACATCTTCGAAGACTGGCAACGTGGTGCAGCCCAGACAAAAAGACTTTTAACCAGATAGACTACATATTAATCAACAAACGATTCCGTAATGCATTACTGACAACAAAAACCATGCCAGGAGCTGACTGCAATAGTGACCATGATCTACTCTGTGGAAAAGTTAGAATAAAACTAAAGAAAGCAGGCAGAAAAGCGAGAAACATCAAACTGAATACAGAACTTCTTAAAAATGACCAAGAGCTGCGAGAACAATACAAAGTTATTATAACAAAAAGATACAATGCAATAGCAAAGATAAATAGTATAGATGAACAATGGGAAATGTTAAGAGATTCTATCCACTAAACTATTAAGGAGATAATACCACCAAAAAAAGAAGCCTCTAAAAATAAATGGATGACAGACGACATCTTAGGACTGATGGACAAGAGGAGTAGGAGTAAAAATAACGAGGAAAAATATAGCAATATAAATAAAGAAATGTGGTTAAATGAACAGAGCAGACAGATAGAGGACTCTCATATTAAAGACAGCAAAAACATGCACAAACGAATTAATGAACTCACAGGCAGGAAAACAAAATATACCACAGGATGCCTGAAATCGAAAGAAGGTACAATGTTAATGGGAAAAGAAGACATTGTGGACAGGTGGACAGAGTATATCGGTGAGCTATATGGAGGAGAAAGACCAGAATTAACACCAGATACTGAAAACTGTGAGGGACCACCAATACTTGAAGATGAAATCATAGATGCCATCAAAAACATGAAGAAAGGAAAAGCGACTGGGCCTGATAATATAACAATAGAAGAAATAGATGCACTAGAGGAGACAGGAATAAAAATAATAACCAAGTTACTGAATGACATTTACAACAGTGGTTATATTCCCAGTGACCTAATTAAAGCCACGTTTATAGCACTACCAAAGAAACCAGGTGCAAAGGAATGTGACGACCACCGGACTATCAGCCTCTCATGTCACATAACGAAGCTACTTCTGAGAATAATTATGAGAAGAACAAGGAAAAAGATAAAAATGGAAATAGCAGATGAACAATTTGGATTTGTTGAAGGAAAGGGAACACACAATGCCATTTATGCTTTACGAACACTAACAGAAAGAGCTTTAGAAGTACAGAAAGATCTCTACTTATGCTTCATTGATTACACCAAGGCATTTGACAAGGTGAAACATAATGAAATTATTAAAATGCTTGAAGACATCAATATAGACGGCAAAGACCTGAGGATTGTAAAACATCTATACTGGCAGCAAGAAGCAGCAGTTCGAGTTGAAAATAGAATTGGAAAATATCAACCTATAAAACAAGGGGTGCGACAAGGATGTGTACTATCTCCAGACCTTTTTTCTCTGTATAGCGAGAATATTCTAAGAACAATCATCACAGAACCAGGCATAAAAATTGGAGGATACAATATTAACAACCTTCGGTATGCTGACGACACAGTACTGATAGCTGAGAACCAACAAGACCTGCAAAATCTCTTGGATAAAGTCGCCAAAGAAAGTGAACAGAAAGGCCTTACTTTGAACATCAAAAAGACAGAGACTATGGTTATATCTAAGAAACAGAATCCACCAGCATGCAGTATAAAATTAAACGGAGCTATTCTAAAGCAGGTGCAGAAATTCAAATACCTTGGAGCAGTAATAACTTCAGATGGGAAATGCAGAACAGAAATTAGGAACAGAATAGGCCAAGCAAAGACTGCATTTCAGAGAATGAGAAACATATTAGCTAACACATCTTTATCAATGAATGTTAGAAAACGAGTCCTAAAATGCTATATTGAATCTATCTTGTTATATGGAAGTGAATCATGGACAATAGGCAGGTCTGCACAAAAATCATTGGAAGCAGCAGAAATGCGGTTTATTAGAAGAATGTTGTGAATCCCCAGGACAGCAAAAATAACTAATGAAGAATGTATGAGAAGAGCTGGAGAGACAAAAAACCTTGTGAAAAAGATAAGAGAGAGACAATGTACTTTCATAGGACATGCAATGAGAAGAGGGGGCATTGAAAATTTTATAACAACAGGAAAAATAGAAGGAAGAAGATCAAGATGAAGACCAAGAGAAATGATACTGGACAGTCTGACGGGATGGTGTGAGAGGAGATCACCAACTGAACTGATGGCCTGCATGAAGGATCGTGTACTCTGGAGAAGCATAATAGTCAACGCCAGTCGGCACGGCACATGATGATGATGTTTGTTTTTGTAAAGTTAATATGTTGCGTTTGTTTTTTGTGTGTAATCCTTGAAAAAGGCTCGCGCCCAAAATATTGAATGTTGTATGTTCTTCATTATATGTGTTTTTTTCTCACTCCCTCTATCGCTTTGTAAATCTGTAGCATACACTTCTGTCTACCTGTACTGCTAGAACCAGTTTTACTGCAGTCGTTATCTCTTTTATGGTAAATATCCGTAGGAATAAATTTTGGCTCTTCACTCCAGTGTCACCATTTTCTTACTAGTGGTGGACTATCTGTCATCCCGGGGACACTTAAGCCTAGGGGACACCGGAAAACAGATGTCTCAGAGTCAAGAGGGAAAAAAAAGTCCTCTACACATACAAAGTAGGCTTTCTTTACAGGATAATAATTCAAGAAGTAAGTAAGAAGTTTTCTGACAATTAGAAGGCTGGCGGCGACGTAGCAGTTGGTTGTGGTGTGTTTAATGTAAAGTCACACAATAATAGTAAAAAGATGGCAACTAGCAGGGTATCAGATCATATATCAGGAGACTGACATATAGGTCAGAGGCGGGAAGAAGGGGGCCTACATTGTTTAGCCTAGGGGCTAGGGTCGTGGCTAATCTGTTGTTTAGAAATTTAGTTTATATATGATTTTTAAAAAGCGGGAATTAGATAAATATATTAAAAAATAATCATATATACAGCCGAATAGTTTAATGTCACATCGTCGGGACCGTCAAAATGTGATGACAATAAGCAGAATTGACATAAACAGGAGTCCATTAAAAAGGATTTAACTGGGCCAGTGTGTGTGCGTGTGTGTGCGTGTCCTTCCGTCCCACATTTGCTGCATTAAACACATAACAAACAACCAAAGCTATCGTCATCGGACACAATATGTACTAATCACAAAATATATTAGTCACAAAATATATTAATCACAAAATACAATAAATCTTAGTCTTACAATATAGAAAACACAATAATTACGCAGCAACTGACTTGTAGTACTTATAAAATGCGTGATTTTGCGTTGTATAGTGATAACTGGTCTATTAATTTTTTTTAAAAAGTCATTTAAACACGATAAAGCACTAAAAATGTCCTGCGTCACGTCAGGCATACTGTAAATGAACGAACGCACAATCTCGAACGCGCTTACAGACTGAGCGTAAGAAACAGTTTTGATGGGCGTTTGGTCTGTGGACTCACTGACATCATCAGCACTATCCTCGGCGTCGCTGTCTACCTTGCTTTTACTGCTAGCGACGATCTCTTCGACTGAATACATTTCTATTGATAGCAATTCCTCATCAGCTGAAACGAACTGATCAAACGTGACACTTCCATCAGAAATTCCTGCCCATTCTTCATCTGTGATCAAGTGCAGGGTAACGTCACAAATATCGCTGGCATTTGTATTGATCACTGGCTCGGGCAAGAAAGTAAACTGCGATTTACAAAAGCAGTTCACAATCGCTGACTAACTGACGCTATTCCATTCCGCATGCATAAAATCATTCGCTATCTTGAGGCCGATCTCGCCAACACTCTTTTGTTCCACACCAAACAGCACATGACGCACTATTCGCTTTCCGTACTGTTGCTTGAAGGCGTAAATGATACCTTGGTCGCAATGCTGCAGCACGCTGGTTGTGTTAGGAAAACAAACTTTGTAGCCATCAGATTCGCGGCGTCAGTATGTGCCGGACAGTTGTCAACGAACAACAAAACTTTTCTGTTCATTCGGTTCATTTTGTTGTCGAAAGGAATGACCTAGTCCTCAGACAGTTCACTTGTCATCCAGGCACGCTGGTTGGTCTTGTAAGGGACGGGCAGGCTCTTTACGTTCTTGAAGCACCGCGGATTTCGTGACTTTCCGATAACAAGGAGCGGAGTCTTCTCAGTGCCAGACATATTACAGCACGTGACAGCTGTTAAGCGATCTTTAGAACGTTTGCCACTGTGGCACTTCTCATCACGAAACCACAAACCTCTGTTCGGTAGCAGGTTTTTTTATTATTATTATAAAACACGCCTGTTTCATCCTGGCATCTGGGATGTACGCATCCAGAAATTTTGACAAGCAAGAAATCCAATCATTAACGACATCGATGTTAACTTTGGTACGCTTCACCTAAGCGACCTTAAATGTTATGTTGTGTCTTTTCTTAAAGCGCTCAAGAAAGCCATTTGAGCACTTCCAGTCATGCATATCCATTTCTTTCCCAAAACGTTCTGCGATTTCTGCCAGCATAGGACCTCACACAGGCAACTGTGCAGAACATGTCTGTTTGAAGAATTTCCTCAGACCACTTTCATTAACCACGTAGGAACTCGCATGCTTTCGCTTACAGTTTGACCTAACTAAAGCTGAGTGAAAGTCTTGTTCAACTTTGTCTAAGTTTTTAACAAATTTCAATATAGCTGAAATATCCATTCAAATTTATCCGTTGTGTCCTTTCTTGTAACATGCTTCAGAATATCCGTTTTACTGTTCAAATCCAGATCAACACATTTGCGTTTAATAGCCATTATCTATCACATCGAGAGTCAGAGAGAAGTTCCCGGCTATACGATTCACAATACACTATTGGAGTCTGACTAACTATCACCTCACGTTGCCAATTTAACACCGCCCACGTCTTGATAAAGAAGCCAATGACCGAAAAAGGCAAATTTTAAGCACGAAAGGGCGGCCGTGGTAAACCTTTCATTCACACCACGTGAGTTTCGATGCCCACATGTTCAAAAAGTTGATGCGGCAACTACTCGGTGATCAAACGGTCGGTCCCTTCCTTGATGAATTGCGAAGCTGATAACGCTTTGTGAAATGTTTGTAGCTTGTAGTCTGTGACACAAAGCGGGGTTTTTAGCTTCTCCGGGTGCAAAAATACGGTGACATTAACTGACTTATGCCAATAAGCGGAGTGATATTAACGGAAGTAAGGCCCATTAATTACTTATGGGAGTTGGCCGGGGATGCAAAGTTATGTGCCAGTATCCAGGTGGTGACATAAAACGATGTGATATTAAGTGGGTCCGACTATATATATATATATATATATATATATATATATATATATATATATATATATATATATATAAGTTATGTTTATTATATATATCAAGTATCAGATGTTGTACTGAGAAAATATAAATTTTGGAAGTACTTTACACAAGGGGAAAGACAGGTAAAGTATTCATAGGGACATCACTGAATTCTTACACCTACACCCCTCTTTCTCTCTCTCTCTCTCTCTCTCTCTCTCTCTCTCTCTCTCTCTCTCTCTTCTGTGGTTTTTTTTTTCTGTGTGTGTGGGTGGGGGAGCTTAAATTCTGACTTTTTAGCAGAGAAAACATATGGTTCTTATTTTAAAAAGAAATTTACAGAAATTTACAACCATGTCAGTCCATAAGTGCTGCTGGAACCAGTAAATTTGAACAACGCGCAGGTTTCATCCTTTGACAAATTGTCGCCAACAGAAGTTTATGAACAGCCGTGTATGCGATAAACTTTCCCTGTATTCACGCTAGAAATTTGTTGGTTACTACGTTCTGTCTGAGTATTAGAATTTTTTTTTTTACAAGGAATGGTCCTATGTATGTATGTAAGTATGTATGTATGTATGTATGTATGTGTGTGTATGTATGTATGTATGTATACGGAAGAATCGCCCTATTTTGTGTGTGTGTATATATATACATATAAATGAATATGTGTATGTATGTTAGTGCATCTCGCTGGACAGTACACTGTGGGGGTTAGATCATCCTTCAGATAACACTATGACCCCTAGGGGTCTGTGTGACATGAAAAATAATCGAAAATGAACGATGTTAGTGTCGAATCTATAGTTTTTGGGGTCGCTGAGATGAATAGTGACACTCCGATACCGTTTAAGTCCAAGTTCAGCCCCCAACGGTATGGAGGCCCTAGGGGTGGGGTGGCATGGGATGATATGTACAAATAATCGACAACGACCGATATTAGTGTCGAATCCATAGTTTTAAGGGTTGCTGAGATGAATAGTGACACTCCGGATGCCATTTAAATCAAAGTTCAGCCTCCAACGGCATGGGGGCCCTAGGGGTGGGAGAGAGATTGGAGACATAAAAATGAGGTTATATATATATATATGAATGTGTGTATGTATGTTACAGCATCACGCTGGAACGCCTGGAGCAATTTCAACCAAACTTGGCACACAGATGACTTACAACCCGAACAGTACACCATGAGGGTTAGATCATCCCTAGGATACCCCTATGACCAATAGGTGTCGGGGTGACATGTTAAAAATAATCGAAAACAATCGATATTAGTGGTCGCTGAGATGAATAGTGACACTCCCGATTCCGTTTAAGTCCAAGTTCAGCCCCTAACGTCATGGGGGCCCCATGGATGGGGTGGGATGGGGGTGACATGTAAAAATAATCTAAAATGACCGATATTATTGTCGAATGCATAGTTTTTTGAGTCGATGACACTCCCGATGCCGTTTAAGTCCACATTCAGCTCCAATCGGCATGGGGTCCTAGGGGTGGGGGTGAGATGGGGTGACATGTTAAAATAATCGAAAACGATCGATATTAGTGTCGAAACCATAGTTTTCGGTGTTGCTGAGATGAATAGTGACACTCTCGATGCCGTGTAAGCCCAAGTTCAGCCCTCATCGGCATGGGTGGCCTGGGGGATGAGAGTGGGAAATAAATTGTCCAAACTGACCCAGATTAGTGTCGAATCCATCGTGTTCGGGGTCGCTAAGCTGATTGGTGACAGTCATGATGACAATTAAGCCCAAATTTAGTCGAATAGAATGAATAGAATTCTATAGAACAATCTGGACTCTGGAACCGTCTAGAAGATTGTGGAAATGAATAGAGTGGTGTGGAACCGTCTAAAGGTTGTGGAAATGAATAGAACTTTCGTGACTGGGATAAATAAATTCCTGGACAACGTTGGGTACTCATCTAATATATATATATATATATATATATATCGACTGGAAAATAAGACCTGAGTAGCTAATATTTCACTTAATCTCTTTCATGATTTATTTCGGTAGTCATGCATTTAGGAGTGATGCGAAAACAACCAGCACTATTCATGAATAGCATGGATCGCGAGAGCTTTTCGTGCTGTGATAATGTAGTAGCTACCATACCCCGTCCCCTGCCTACCAGAAGGTCTTGAATTCAATTCTGTATTTTTTTTAAACCTTCCAGGTCGATCCTGGCTCGAGAAATGGGGTACTCTTGGGGAAAGTAAAGACAGCGAGGACAGATGTCGCACTCTCACAATGCCACGACTGAAAGATGTGAATCATCCAGACGGCATGCAAAAGCTATGGGACATACATATTATAGCTAGAGTTGAGCAAGACGGCAAGCTCTCGAGATGCTTTTTATGGATATGCAGACCTACTCCTTTGCTTTTCTTCAGCCCAGTTGTTAGTCTTTCTGCCTTACTTTTTTCCCGTTTGTTCAAGGGGTGCCTTTTTAAAAGAATATTTTCTTATAAATTCTTAACGCATATTCCGAATCTTTACACTTCATCTTACATCCTTCCCTTGCCTTTAAACGTCACATGACTCTCATGGTAGTTCGCCAAGTTTTCCTGTTTTCGGCGAGTTTTTCAACCTCATCGAGGTATTTTGTGCCCATTAATTTGGCTTCTCTTAACAATGTCCTCTTTAGAGTTTCACGTGGTTGTCCTCTTTTTCTTCGGCCTGTTGATAGCTTGTTAGTTTGTTTTGGGGATTCTCTGAACGTTTCTTCTCATCATGTGACTGAGATATTCCATCTCCTTTTCCTATCACCACTGAAACAGGTTATTGTTCACGCATATGTCTTATCTCTTGTTCTTGAATTCGTTCCACTATATGCCGAGTATTTTCCTTAAGCATTTGTTTTCAAAGGAGTCTAGTTTGTTGTCTATTTCTTTAGTTGTTTTCCAGCTTTCGCAAGCACAAATGAAGGTGGATATTACCTTTGAATTGAATAATCGTAGCTTGGTTTTTGTGCTTATATTGTGCCATATGTTCTCAAGATTCTTTAAAGTCAATGCTGCTTTTCCAATTCGAATTCTAACTTCCGTTCTGGTGTCACCATCCTGGTCTATGTAGCTGTCGAGGTATGCAAAATGGTGTACTTCTTCAACGGGCTGTTCCTTCTTGGTATATTTTTCTTTTTTGATTAATGGGAAGTTTCATTATTTTTGTTCCCTTTCAATATCTCCTAATTTATCCATGTCTATTATCAATTCCTTCAAGAATTCCTGTATCAGTTTTTGCAATTAATTCCTGTTCCCTAATAGATTGCTAGGTTTATTACCTCTACACTATAGCAAACTGTAGAAATCTCAGATATTGCTCGGAAAGATTCACTGTCTAATTATACAGCTACTTCTACTGAATTTCGTCCTATCCTAACAAACATTTCCGAAAGCCTTGTAACATCGCAGCCACAACATTTACTGGAAAATTATACTATGCTTATTTTTTAAGCATTTGTGGCAGTTAAGAACTACGTACTTCTGACTACAGAAGAAAAATACGGCACTGTAAATTTATTTATATTTAATTGTTCGAAATGCCGTTTAAAACCAATGATAGTAGTCAAAGTTTAAGCTGTCCTACTTCGTTTTTCGATGTCTGCAGCCGTGTTAATGTTCTAGCTCCAAACTAGAACATCGCACTGCTAGCTGTAAAGTAGGTCATGAAGCCTAGGTAAGGCTCAGTGTTAAGTCGTGCTATTCTCGGCCGCCATATTTCAGACGTCCCGGTTCGTGAACGTTCGCTTCACACGGCAAAGATAGCAAAGCATTAGTGGGAACAGACAGGGTTGTAGAAAATACGGTTTGAACTAGTTTTTTAAAATTAAATATGCATTTAAAATGATATTGTAGAGATCATCAAACGCAAGAAAAGGATGTGTTAATGTCTAGAAGGTAGACAAATTTTGGGAAGATGTAGAGACTGTTGTTAGTGTCTTGATTTAGTTTCTTGTCTGCAGTAAATTTAGTATTGCCACTTTACGTTGTTCAGGAGTATATATTTTCACCTTCTCCGCCTCATCTTCTTCTACTCCCTGGAATTGCGAAGCGCTGTTTTTTTTTTTTTTCTCAGCCGATGCCATGAAAATGCTGAAGCACAGCATGAGTTAGCTTGGGAGCGGGTTATGACAGCTAGTTTTTAAGTCTCAGAGTGCCGCTAAAAAGCAGGAGTTGTGCAGTACTTCTTTAGCAGACTCCACCACCATGGGGACTATGGTTATCCCAGCCCCGTAGCCAGACCAGGCCTGTTTCTGGGGGCACTAAGGGAGAGATGGGACAGGATCTTCATCAGCTATAGTTCGTCAACCCTGAACGGTATATGTTTAGTGAATGTGGAACCTGCAGATATGAGGTCGTGAGTTTTCCCATCTCTTCCAACAGATGGTGAAGCTGAGCTTCAGTGCCTTGGGCTGCCTTTTGTTTGTAAAGATCTTTCGTGCCATACAGTTTATGTAGGTAAAATCCCAAAGTCTGAGTGCCGCAGTGACTGCCTGTGGTCTCTACTACATCACAGAGGGGAAAAGAGATGGGGTTGGTGAGTGCCTGCGTGTAATTTTGCTGTAAACCCCAGGCTTAAGTTTATAGACGTGTCCTCTTCTTGTTCTTATTGTTGTTGTTGTTCTACTTCTTCTTCTATTACTACTACTACTACTACTACTACTACTACTAATACTACTACTACTATCTCACTGGAACTATGAGCTGGTGTTCTTTGCAGCCGATGCGGTGAGGATATTGAGGCACAGCATCATGTCGGTTTGAGAGCGGGTGTAGCATAGCCTTGTAAGTAATGATTATAGTTATTATTATTAGTGATATGATCGGGAATATAGTTAAGAAGGTGTTGGAGGCAAAATAGTAAAATCAAACAGCGACAGAAAAGTAGATAATTAGAAAAGCAAAACGCTGACAAAGATGGGAGAGGTAAACTCCCGCGACATAGTAGTAGGACGGGACGCTCCGAAGAGCAGATATTTAGAAATTCAAAACCCTGATCAAAGGTAAACAGAGAAGGCAAAAGACAGACACGGCGACGCCGAGAGATAGTAAATTAGTCCAGTACTAACAACACAATGACTCGAAAACCACTCATGCACCTAGCCGAGATGGAAAAATAGACATTTGACACTGATCAGATTCAGAGATGTAGAGATAGAGACAAATAGAGATAGAGAAGGAAGACACTAGAACATGAGGATGAGCCGAATAGGGAACACAAGCAGTCTTAGTAGAGGAACAGGAAAGAGAACGAGAAGTAGTGTTAGACTGAAGCTGTGTATCAAGTGATGTTGCAGTTTCATTACTTCGAGCACCGAGGTTTAGCCGAGGAATTAGTAGACCACGAGTTGCAGATGTGACATAGTAATGAGCATTCTGTTATGAAGTATTGAATATTGTGAAGGTGAGAACACTGCTTAAATACTGCATATAGAATATGAGAAAATTGATGTTGTGGTAGATTATGTGCTACAGCGATGAATCAAGTGAAATGTTTGTAACGTTACATCTCATTACAAGAGACGTTGTGGATGATGCGTCTTTGATGAATTGATCAAAATAAACGATTTCAGTGAACCGTTCATGAGGCTTCATCTAGTGTAATGTTTGTGAAACATCGATATGTAATGTGTTGATTCAAGAACATCAGTCATCATTAATATGATAGCACACAACTAAACAATGTTAAACGGGTTATGCGGGCTATTTTTTTTTTCAGGCTGTGAGTGAAGCGAAAAAGCAGAGGGTGTGCAGTACTTCTTTAGCAGACTCCACCACCATTTGGACTATGACGTCCCTTCCTCTCCCCACCCCTGTTAGGTAGCCTAGACTTGGTACTTGGAGTACCAAGAAAGAGATGGGAAAGTGGGTTGGTCAGCTATGGTTCACCAACCCTTACGCCAGCATGTCATCTATGGGTCTTTGATTGCCAGATCTGACAGTGCCTTGACGACAGAAAGCGGTGTTGTGATCAGAAGTTAAAATTTTAAAAAAAGTGTCATAGGAATTTCGGTGATATCAGCCACTTAGGCACCAGGTTTTCTTTTTCTCACCGGGTAGGTGATCCCGTTTTCACGGGATATAAGTATTTCATTAGAATGAGCAGCTGCTCCGAGTAGAAGTCATATTTTCATTTCTTCTCCCATCATTTTGACTGGTTACAGTTAGTCCTGCAATAATTATTCTTAACCAAAGCTAGCGCTGGGTTTTGATTTGATTTACTGTTAACTGTTCGGCCTCATCTTAAAGTTGATGCATCCAACGGAAGCACAAGCCTTTCTTTAATCATTGCCATCTGGTGAAATAATGTCTGGTTATACTGGAATAGTGTGTCTGACAGTAACAATTTTCATTTTGTTTCTATTTGGAAATACGTTGTTTTTTGTTTGTTTGTTTGTTTGTTTGTTTTTTTTTTGGCAAAGTTGCTTTAATTAGCTGTAACAATTGTTCTTTAACACAACGCTGCCACATCTGTTAAAAAAGGAGAGGTATGATAATACTAGACTATAAAGGGCTATCGCATCATCTTCAACAAAACAGGAGATGGAACGATTGTTGTCTATGTGTACTCGCAAACAATGGCACTCAAACACACGTGGTGGATTCAGTTAACAAAAGATAGCATTCAGTAACAATACACAAAAACGTTGAACTGTTCTGTTGTATGTTCTCCCTACCCGCCCCCCCCCCCTTTTTTTTAGATCTTAGGACCTTGACCCTCAAACAAGTTGAGACGAATAACGCTTTACTTTCGAGGGGTATGTGAGGTGGGAACCGGATACATGTACATGCAGACAGATCCGCTTTCACATCTACAGTAAAAAGTTGGATATATAGGTCTGATACTTTGCCGATTACATTATGCGGAGTACTTTGAAGAGTTAGGCATTAACTTTTATTTACTATCACTATCATCTGATTAACTTTTATTTACTATTATTATCATCATCTGATTAGCTTTTATTTACTATTATTATCATCTGATTCAGTTTTATTTCTTTCATTATCATCTGGTTAACTTTTATTTACTATCATTATCATTTGATTAACATTTATTTACTATCATTATCATATGATTAACTTTTATTTACTATCACTATCATCTGATTAACTTTTATTTACTTTCATTATCATCTGATTAACTTTTATTTACTATCGTTATCACCTGATTAACTGTTATTTACTTTTATTATCATCTGATTAACTTTTATTTACTTTTATTATCATCTGATTAAGTTTCATTTACTATTTTTATCATCTGATTAAGTTTGATTTTCTATTATTATCATATGATTTACTTTCATTTACTATTATTATAATCTGATTAACTTTTATTTACTTTTATTATCATCCGATTAAGTTTTATTTGCTACTAGCTGTTTACCCGGTGTTGTCCGGGTATTTATTTATCCCAATCTTCTGTTAGACTGTGAAAGGAATGAATTCTATCTATAGTGTAAAATCAAAGTAATTTTAACTAAATGTATTTAAAGGTATAAATACAGTATACAAATTATAGAGTAAATTCTTTTTACAAATTCACTATAATATTAATTTAACTCAAAACTTGATTATAAACAACAATTTTAGTTTCACCTCCAGGAGCAAGAATAAATTCGTGGGTGAACCCCCCCCCCCCCTTGAGCAAGCAACATAAAGTTGTCTGTGGGAGAAACATGGCGATTTCAAATCCACTCCACAGAACCTAATAGACTGTCCCTGCGACATGCTGATCGTGATCGAGAACGCAAGATTCACTGGAAATTGCAATCCTTTAAATACGACAGTCTAAGATTCGAATGTGTGCTGGAACTTTCTCGAACATCATGAGTCCAAGACCGGGACATGATGATTTCTAAAAATTTCCAGAAAGGACCACAGAAGATTAATTCATTTCCACAATCTTCTAGAAAGTTATACAAAGTTTTGCTCATTTCCACAACCTTATAGAAGATTCTACAGAGTTCTATTCATTTCCACAACCTTCTAGAAGGTTCTATAGAGTTCTATTCGTTTACACAATCTTCTAGAAGCTTCTACAGAGTTCTAATCGTTTCCACAATCTTCTAGAAGGTTCTACAGAGTTCTGTGCGACTAAATTTAGGCTTAAAAATATCACATGCTGTGGCTGTCTTACCAATGTCTTTCGCAAGTTTTTCCCAAACCTTGAGACTGATAGGAAAATCTGCCAAAAATGACTACAAATATAATTATACTCCACTTTAGGTCCATCATGTGGCCTCCTTCCCTCCACGAGTTCTCCATACAAAAACAGGATTGATTAATTCTTGTTACATATCCCAGCCATCTGTGTCTTCTGCTGCTTAGCGTTGTCATCTCCAATGGGAGGTTAATTGTTCATTATTCTGTGACGGCAGCGAAGACTGAAAGCAACTTTTAAAACCAAGTAACTGCCATGCAGACATAACTAACATCACTCTGTTAATCTTCATGAGTGCTAACTACAGTTACCGTCTCAGATTTACAATCAGGAACTACAGTTACCATCTCAGATTTACTATCAGGAACTACAGTTATTATCTCATATTCACAATTAACTACAGTTACCATCTCAAATTATCAATCATCACCGACAGTTACCATCTCAGATTTAACGATCATCTCTTCGATCACCAGAGAACAACTGCGGGAAACCAGAATTCACTCATATCATTGCCAACACTGAACAGTTCATAAACTTTCATGACATCAAAGTGATAATATAAATGGACCTATGACAGTCTAAAGCACGCCGGGAAAGTACAAAGTAGACATTTTTGCAAACCTTGTTTTAGTAAAAGCTTCACTCTTCCCCCATACAAAACATGCATACATCAGATTCAGTGTTAAAATGAACAGTTTTGATAAGGGCACCATTTTACCGAGTCTTTGTCGCCGCGTCCTTTTGCGATGAGACACCCAGAATGTCAGCGAATGTACCGCCAGGCATTGTCTTTCTACTGCAGACCTGTCCTAAATACAAGAAGAATTGTTAACTACGTGGTCCTAATAGAAAAACAAAACATTTTATGCACCAAATGTAAAAGAAAATGTTAAGTTTACAATGTGTATCTAAACTAACTAAATATAATACCGTGGCTGGGTGGAAATGTGATAAACCTCGCAGTACTTCGTTAAACTTTTGTGTTATTTGATGTTAACATAAACAGCCATTGTCATTTTGTCTGCACAAAGGCCCTAAAGCGACCCGCGACAAAGACATTTTAAAAAGCCGGCTCGCTCCAAGCATTAAATACTAAATACTCAGCCGGCTCCCCCTCCCAAAGCGTCTGCTACAGGTTTGAAAGGATCTCTATCCAGGTCACATGGACCCCGTATTTTAATAAACTACGCCGGAAGACAGCGATGGGAAGGCTAGTTTTTCGGAGCGAGCCTAGGTTACCGTAACAAGCGTTTTGCGCCAAAGTTAGAGAGGGAAAAAAACATGAGCAAATAAAAAAAAAAAAAAAGGCGTGCACCAGGCGCCAGCAACGACAAGTGTATACCGATCGTGACTCCCGTTTCCCCCCCCCCACCCCCCGGGCGTACAAGTTTTGTTTACTCCAAGTAACGCCGCGTTTGACGTCATTTCGGAAAGGAAGCCTTGACCTTATCCTGTACATATGACGTCAACAAACAGCATTTTTTCAAAAATGTGGGCCTCGCGTTTTACTCCGTGGGCCCTATCAAGGAGAAAGTGAACTTCGTATATTGAAGTTTAATGGTTGTGATAGCCAGTAGTACACTTGTACATTTTATTAGTTCTCTCTTTTTAAATTCTAATTGTTTTCATGATAGGTAATGAAGCTTTTTTCCCCGTTTGCTTCCTGCAGGACTATCAAATAAAAACGTTTTATTTCTTTCAGGTGTAATTTTCTCCTGGTCTTCGTTGTGTTATTACTACTACTACTATTATTATTTAAACTAGCCAATGCATGCGATGCTCTTGTTGTATTCAGTTCCCTTCACTATATGCTTGTACACAGAGACACAAAACTCTTATTTCTTTCAATTCTCGGTGTAAATACGCTTATTGTGTGTTTTTTGTTAACAAAACAGAGGATCTCACAAGATTCGCCATAGAAGACTAATTGGTGATTGAGAGGAACAATTTTAAAAAAAAAGATACTAGAATACAACCAGCAGCACACAGAGTAATCAGGTGGCACTGAAAAGAATTTTCGGTGAAGTACACTTTAAAAATTGTGTTTATATTTAGTGTTACTGAGCTGTTACAGTATGTTACTCGAACATTATCTGGTATTCAACAGTATTTTCTTTTGCTTCAGCTAAAAAAAAAATAATATATTTGCAGCCGATATCACACGTTGGTTGGATGGATGGTTGTTTGACTACCAGTAAGTTAGCTGGCTGCTCAGTTGGTTGGTTGACTAGTTGGTTGCCTAAATATATGATTATATGGTTGGTTTGCAGGTTTACTAGTTGACTAACTAGATACATGACTACATGGCTGATAAGATGGTTAAGTAGATGGTTGACTAATTAGCTAGATGACTGATTACTTGGTTGACTAGGTATTTGGCTTGATGGTTGACTAGATGGCTCACCAGTTTGTTAAATACATGGTTAATTGCTTGATTGGCTAGTTGGTTAGCTAGATGGCTGATTATTTGGTTGACTAGATTTTGCTAGATGGTTGCCTAGTAGGTTGGCTAGATGGTTGACCAGTTGGTTAAATAAATGAATGATTACTTGGTTGACTAGTTGGTTGGCTGATTGGTTGACTATCTAGTTAAGATGAAACGGTTAACCTGGGGGTCTGTAATCGTGAAAAAGGTCAAGACCCTTACTGTGTCGATGTAATTTTCATATATCTTTCATTAAATATTGAAATACATACTCAAGATACTGCTTGGGGGAAGAAAAAACACAACAGAAGAGATATTAACCAGTCCGCTTGTCTATAACTAATCCCTAACTAATCCGCTGGTGTATAGCTAATCCGTCGCAGGTAACGAATCCACTGGCCTATAAATAATCAGTGTAACTAAATCATTAGCCTAGAACTACTCCGCTGTCATTTAACTAATCTGCTTGCTATAACCAGTCCTTCGCTTTCTATAACCAGTCCTCCGAATTCTATAGTTAAGCCCACACTAACTCACTCGCCTATAACTTAAGTCACTCTCCTCTAACCAGTGTCCCAGCCTATAACTAAAACTTTGGCCTATAACAAATCCACTGGCCTATAGCCAATATGCTGGCCCATCCCATATGCTAACCAATACGCTGGACCACATTTTTTCTTAAGTGTGGTCCACGATGTCTTTTCTAGAGGTCACCAAGACCTGTCACCATCTCTAAGAAATGAAAATTATTTGCCTGCTTATGCGAGTAAAAAATGGTGAAAAATAATACATTAAAATGCCATCGATCTTAAATAATTGCGAAAGGGCAAATGCGCATTCTGTACGTTACAGAATAAATGACTGGCCGATCAGTCGTTGCCTGGTGAACACAGGTCATGTGATTGCTCACTTACTATGTCCAAGATGCACTATCTACGCCTAAAAGTACAGAAAGCGATGTAATTAGCATACCAGAGGCTGCTATGACTCATGAAAATATGAAAGCTGACAAAAGTGTACATAAGAAATGAAAATACGATGCTAGCTATCTGTTCTCTTGGCTTTGCAGACAATTCACATTCTTGTGTTTTATACAACAGAACATTTTCTGACAGCATTATGATCCTTGCTAAAAGTTGTAGCGCCATCTTGATATTGAATAATACAGAATTCCAAGGAAAAGGAATTTGTTGTTAAGTACGCTCGTACTTTTAACTAGACGTGATGAGTGCTCGAAAAGTAGAAAAAAAAAAACGTTCTCAAGTTTACAAAGATATACTGAAGCATCTTACAGTGTAAGTTACTGGATTTATAACGCTGGAAAAGTGCACGCAGTAAGTTAGTTACAGGTAACACCTTGTTGAGATGACATTACTAGATGCTCGTCAGATGAACAGTCGGTGAAAGAAGTTTTAAAATGATACAGTAACTTACTGAATTTCAGATTTGGCCGAAAACATCAACACTAGACTGATATCTCTTCTGAAGGACACTATTTTTGCCTAAAAAGTGGGCGAATCTGCGGTTGTGGGGCCGGACTTTTCAGTCACGTCATCGAAGCAGATCTTCTTTGTTGTGAATCTTTGCCAGCTAACACAAATGGTATCGAAATATGCAATATATTTAGTAACTTTGTTCTATATGTCGTACTTGATCACGGAACAACTCTATGGACATTTGCGCTGGTGGTCCAAAACAATGGAAAGTTACATTGCTGTCACCTTAGAGAGATTCAAACCAGCGGCACCGACCTGCATTAATACTCAGTGTCCTTACCCTCTGTGCATTCGCAGTGAAAAAAGAAATACCTTTTGCCCTTAAGAAAGTCCTTAATGAAGTAGTAAACATGATTAATGTGATTAAATCTGGCCCCGTTTTACTTAGGTCTTTTCAATATTTTGTCTGGTAGGAAAAGAGCCATACTCTTCTACTACACACACTGAAGCAGGGACTCTGAAAGAAATTGTAAGTCGGTGTAACCCCAACCCCAACACTTTTTCCACTTATGTTACCTTCCACTACCGCCTCCTTCCCCCGACCATCCCCAACCCTCCAGGTCCATCCTTAAGACAGGAAAAGCCCTGGAACCAGGCTGAATATCCAGTGATTATTTTGAAGATTTTCAGAACTCGCTAAATCAGTATATTCGGGACAACCAAAACATGGCACTACATTTAAAGTGCAAAACAGATCAACAAATGTTAATGTTAAACACGAAAAGGTACTTGATATAATTTCAAATTCCACACATCGAATAGGAAGAGGTACTTGATATGATTTCAGATTCCACACATTGAACAAGAAAAGGTCCTTGATATGATTTCAGATTCCACACAATGAGTAGGAAGACGTCCTTGATATGATTTCAGATTCCACACAATGAATAGGAAAAGGTCTTTGATATGATTTCAGATTTAGCACACTGCAAGCAACCTTTTAGAAACTACCACCTGTTTCGAGTTCTAATATGGCTTTTAAAGCAGATTGTCCACAGTTATCGGAAAAAGCAAATAAAACACTTCTCCCTTTACCATGTAGGCTACATAGTTGCGTGAAGCTAGATTTTCTTCATATAAAGTAAAATTTCCCTTTTCATTCCATTAAGACATATTGGGGAATACGGTGTTAGCTCCGTATTTTTCATACGAACTCTGACATACAAAGACCATCATAGTTCACCACTGGCCGGATAGACGTAACTAAGAACCATCAGTATTATGCGAAGTTCACAGCTCACAGTGGCGCCATAGCTTTTTGTTGTTGTTGTTTTTTGTTTTTGTTATTACATAAATGCAATCTTTTTCTTTGAAACGGCCCGCCAGATTCAGATAGTGTGATGTGGTCAGTATCACGCCTGGCCGCGTTACCTTCCCAGACTTATCTGGTACCAATTTTTAGAGGCTGGGTGAACCCCTGGCCCTTTTCAGTATGTAACAAACAAACAAAAAATCTCACTGCCAGGATTGAACCCGGTACCATCGGATTAGTAAACCGAGAGCCCAACCAAGAAAATAATGACAGAACTAGATGTGAGAATCAGCTGACGTCTGGTAAGCCACATATTCAAGATATATGCACAATTTTAAAACGGCTTTACTTTTCTCGTTATTTATTTGTTAAAAAGTATGGCTTTTTTCATGAAAGATATTTGATTTATGTTGACATCTAATGCATTTATTTTGTTATTTGTACAACAAACATTCTATGAATACGTCAAATTTCATTTCTAATACTGTATTTTTTTATTCATTGACAATATATAAAGAACAATAAAAAAAAAACTCGTAAAATATGCAGGGCGTATCTAGATACGTTAGAGCTGTTACGTAAATATGGCCCAGTTGTTGGTTGGGTTTGCACAGGCATAATGCGACTCCCCTTTTGAGACTTTCCGAAACCGTGTGTCTATGACGACAAGACGCAAGGTTCTATGCATTTATAATGTACATTACATACCTTGTCTTTTATGTTGCGACGCGTCACCGGAAAGTTACATATACAGTACAGGGGAGCTACAAAAAAAAAAAAGAAAGCTAGTTCAAACATTGTAACAATCAGATGAGAGGGGCCGGGCGGGGTATCTAAGCAGGGGTGACGGAGGAGCTACCGCAGTCCCTGGATACATCGTCATACGGTCAGTTGCACTTACACCAGAATATATTACAACTTTTACCACTTTCTTTTCACAAACACTCAAACGAAATTTTCCTTTCCATTCAGCATTCAGCATTCTTCTTCTTCTTCTTCGTCTTCTTCTTCTTCTATCCCGCTGAAACTGTGAGCTGGTGGTCTTGACAGCCGATGCGGTGGAAATGTAGAGGCACAGCATAGTGTCGGCTTGGGAGCGGGTCATGGCAGCTATTTTTTCAGACCCTGAATACAGCTAAAAGACAGGTGGTATGAAATACTTCTTTAGCAGACTCCACCATCCGGGGAACTTGAGTGATCCGTGCCCCGTTAGCCAGACTAGGCCTGCTACTGGGGGTACCAATGGAGAAGTGAACAGGGTCACTCCAAACCCGAGCTTCAAAATATATGACATAAAAACAAAAAACTCTCCCTTCGATAATCTTCAAGATCAGTTACAATAAACAAAAAATCTACATCATAATTCTCACACTATCTCACCTCTCTCAGTACAGCCAATAATAAATGAGTCATGCCCCATGAAAACAGACAAATTAAGTTATTCTTAAAAGGCTCCCCTTCTCTTTAGAAGACTCGTTTATTTTTATATTATATTCCCATAATTCTCAGTTTAGTTTCTTCTCTGCATTTCTTATCTGTATTTTGATCTGACATTTAGAAGATATACCCTTTCCCCGTTAAACTGTATTGAAAAGAGCCAGTCTTAAATTTCCCTCATTTCGTTCAAGTTAATTTTTTCTTCTTCTTTTTTTTAAATTCTCAAATCATCTTATGTAGCTAGATTTTTTAAGGGAGAATTTTAAACAAAAAAATGATCATATCAAGCCAAAATAAAACGCCAATCTCTCTCTCTAAACAAGCGTTTTCTTAGCAGAAATCTACCATCAGCTGATCAGTGGGAGCTCCCACAACCAGTTTTACGTAACCTTAAACATTAAAAGAACACACATTCAAACCAGGTCAAAGATAAAACCTTCTTGACACGCATGCCTTTCACCGTCTTACGCTGCACCTCAATATCTTAAGGTTAAAGACAACACCCGACCTGACCTTTACACTCGCGCTGACAGATTTCATAGCACAAACATACTTTAAGCTCTTCTTTCTCGGCTTAGCTCACATCTGCCAGCACCGCTCCATCTCTTTATTCTATGACACATCCATAAAATCATTTCATCTACAAATAAACAGACTTTAACAATGTAGAAAAGATCATGTAGTTTACAGTATTTATATACTAAATATATAGTATATATAGCACTAAGATGGGACACCACAGGGGAACAGAAGTAAGGGTAGACCAAAAGAAACATGGAGAAGAACAACAGAAAGGATGCTGAGCAATAGAGGGCTCACCTGGGGAAGAGCAGAAAAAAAGGCGAAGGACAGGCAATTGTGGAAAACCCTTGCGGAAGCCCCATGTGCCCTGGGCACTTAAGGTTCAGAGAGAGAGAGATATAGTATTTACATACAAAATATACACTATTTATATACAAAATATACAGTATTTATGTACAAAAAATAAATTGTATTTATATACAAAATGGGATAAAAGTTAATTTTGCAGTTAACATTATAATGTTAATTTATTATTATTATTTCAAAAACACTGTATACATGTTTCTTGATTATTTATTTACTTGACGTACACTTTATTTAGGATGTTTGAGTGGCGAAGTGGTTAGTACACTAGTCTCTCATAGCCAGGGTCGGGGTTCGAGACCGGGCGGATGGCGCCCTAATCAGCCAGGTTTTATAAATTGGTACCCGACTTCTTCTGGAGCTGGGGAAGGAAAGACGGCCAAGTGTGACGCTGACCACATCACCTTCTAGTTTGCTGACCACTTCACCCTTTAGTGTGCTGACCACACCATCCTCTATTCTGCTGACCACATCACCCTCTAGTGTGCTGACCACATCATCCTCTAGTGTGCTGACCACATCACCCTCTAGTGCGCTGACCACTTCACCCTCTAGTGTGCTGACCACATCACCCTCTAGTCTGTTGACCACATCACCCTCTAGTGTGCTGACCACTCCACCCTCTAGTCTGCTGACCACATCACCCTCTAATGTGCTGACCACTCCACCCTCTAGTCTGCTGACCACATCACCCTCTAGTGCGCTGACCACATCACCCTCTAGTGTGCTGACCACATCACCCTCTAGTGCGCTGACCACTCCACCCTCTAGTCTGCTGACCACTCCACCCTCTAGTCTGCTGACCACATCACCCTCTAGTGCGCTGACCACATCACCCTCTAGTGCGCTGACCACATCACCCTCTAGTGCTCTGACCACTCCACCCTCTAGTCTGCTGACCACTCCACCCTCTAGTGCGCTGACCATATCACCCTCTAGTCTGCTGATCACATCACTCTCTAGTCTGCTGACCACATCACTCTCTAGTCTGCTGACCACATCACTCTCTAGTCTGCTGACCATATCACCCTCTAGTCTGCTGACCACATCACCCTCTAGTCTGCTGACCACATCACCCTCTAGTGTGCTAACAGGTCAAGGAAAATATGGGGACAAACGCTAGATCCCAATGTGATTCTAAGGCATGACAGAGTTACCTTGCACACTTTATTTAGGTGAAATACCGTACAGTATACGTGTAACTGTATTAATAAAATAAGTAATAATATCGCGGTAAAGTAACTTTTGGCCTACTCTGTGTCCGGAAAGGAAAGTTGCAGCAGACATTTGTAAATAATTGACTGAGAAGGATCCTTAAAATTAAATGGCAGGACAAAATCAGAAATGAGGAGAATTGGAAACAAACTGAACAAGAACCGACCAAACTGCAGATCGCAAATAGGAAATGGAGATGGACTGGGCATGCATTTACGAACCAGGGAGACAGTATAGCAAGGCATGCTTTGACATAGAACCCTCAAGGGAAGCAAACAATTTTTTTTTAAACAGAGAAGACCAAAGAATACACGGAGAAGAGGTACAAAGAAAGTTCTACAAGCAGGACTCACATTGAGTGACTTGGAGAACAAGGACAATTCAAGTGCCGTGCCGTGTGGCGTAGGCGGTCATTTCTCTCCACAATTCCCTGTCTTTAGACTTGATTATGAGATCCACCGGTGACTTTCTTCCTAGTCACACTGACAGCCAATCCACTAACTTCTCTCTCTGTCTTCCTCTGTCTCTTCTTCCTTCAATTGTTCCATGTGCCACAGTGTGTTCCAATTTTCCTCTTCTCAGAAAATGTCCTATAAATCTCGCTTGTCTGCCTCTGATCTTTGCTATAATTTGCATTTTAACTCCAGCCTCTCTTAAGACTTCTTCATTTCTTGGCTGTCCATGGTACCTTCAACATCCTTCTTATAAACCACATCTCCATGGCTTCCATTTCTCGCTGTACTCTCTTATTCACAGACCATGCTTCACATCCATAAAACAAAACTGGCTCGATGTAACATTTAAGTACTCGGAATCTTGTTTCCATTGATATGGATCTGTTGCACAAGATGTGTCTCATTGTCTGGAACGTTGACTTGGCCTGAGCACGTCTGCTTTTTATTTCGTTGTGACATTTCCCATCAGCTGTTATAATCGTTTCTAAGTACTTGAATCTATCAACTTGTTTCAAATTTGTGCAATCGATGGCAATGCTACATTTTGGTGGTATTCTTTTCTTTGAGATGACCATCACTTCAGTCTTCTTTTTGTTCCGGCTGAGACCTTTATTTTTGCTTTCACGAACCACGACGTCCAGAAGAGCCTGTAGCTCCCCTTCACTTTTAGCAACTAGGACTGTGTCGATCATAGAAATCAGAATAAGGACGAAGATGGAAATTACTGGAGTGCCTTTCTGGTTTATGCTCCGGAAGAAAGACTTTGAGCATTGGCTAACTGATTGATTAAACTATATATGTATATATCAAGGATGTACAATCCGTGGGGCGCGGGCAACTGTGGCCTGTGCCACCCTTACTTGTAGCCCACGAATGCAAAACTTTAAAAACAATTTTTTTTAAATACCGCAACTATTTTAATGCCACACCAGATTTTCCCCCCCCCCTTTTCATTCCCACCAAATATAATTAAATTTACAGAAGTTGTGAATTGTGTAGGAAATTTAGATACATATATCCTGCGCAAAACAGGAGAAGGCAACTCCTGCACCACCTTTCGGTTGTGCAGGGAAACAGCTCCTCATGGAACGTACACCAGTGGTGCTGATTTGTTTATTTAACTAGAACAGTACTTTCCAGTCTCTGGACCTTCCTAGAAAATATCTAAGAATATTCTTTAGCGATTATTGATGACTAATATTAATAATTATTTTGTTTTTGCTATTCTTCTGTTCTGTATTAGGTTCTCGGTATCGTCGCGAACGAGAATAATCGCTCCACCACCTTTGCCAGCGAATATCGCACAGAATGTTCATCAGTAGTCCTTTGCATCAGTCCTTGATGATGAGTCACCCAAAGTGGACCAAACTTTCAAACTGGCCCGCGACTACTGAAAGGTTGAACGCCCCTGTTGTACCTAAAAAGCTGTTTAGCTTTCGCACGATACTTAAATGTCAGCGCACAGAAACATGGAGAATCTCCTAGTAAACGCATTCATACGCTCTACAACTTCCCGCAAACTTGAAAGTGTATCAGGTGCTAATTTTCTTCTTATCACACGATCATATTGCCTGCTACTTCTTGCCTGGTGCCCCACATTCTGCTTGCCTTGAATTTCATTTGATTGACAGGCTCTCGTATGTGCTCTGCTTGCACGACACATTCTTTGAATTTAACTATAGTTACTTTATGATTTTAGTAAATTTGAAATGTTGGTTAACTTCTCCGAGAGTTTTATCAGCCTGATTAAAAAAAAAAAAACAAAGTTAATCCTTAGAATGTTTGTTTCGTCATTTTTTTTAAAGTTTAGAGAGATATACGTTTTTTTAATCAGTCAAATCCTTTTCGAAAATCCGTTATAAATAATTTACTATTTATAAAGACCTGTTTATAATATTGGGAGAAAACTATTTTTGCTTGTCCTAATCGTTGGTTGTTATTGCGGTTTTGTGATTGTTGCAGTAGTTCACACTCTTATACGCTTCCCTTTTCGCGTGACTTTCACTTACGATTATGTCACGCGATATCTCTTTCGTTTCTGTGCTTTGCTCAATAGCTGTAATCCTTTTTGTCGTTGTTGTTGTTGTTGTTGATGTTGTTGTTGTTGTTGTTATTGCTGTTGTTGAAGCTTAGCCTTAGTTCACTTTTGCTGTTTAGTGGAAAATCTATTTTACTTTGTAGCTGTGATCCTTTTTTGTTGTTCAGCTTTAGGCTTTTTTGTTATCTAACTGCGATCTTTTTTTTAAAATATTTTTTTTGCTGTTTAGTTGTTGTGATCCACTTTTGTTGTTTAGCTCTTAGTCTCTTTTGTTGTTTAGCTGTAAACTTCTTAAGCTGTTTGTCTGAAATACTCGTTTACTGTTTAGCTGTAATCCTCTTTTGCTGTTCAGCTGTAATCTTCTTTTGCTGGTAAAACATAAACCTTAAGCCTATTTTATAATGGAAATTACAAGTACACTGCCATGTACTATATTTTATTCCACTCCTTGAAACTTGAGTAAGCACTAACTTGCATATACACCTCGACTATCACCTAGGAGCATATATCAGTTATATAATGCTCTTCTTCTTCTTGCTTGTTGATTTACAACTTAATATTGGCTTAGAAAGTAGTAAAACTTTCTTTATGGTCCAGAAAATGCAAACAGCACGGGATGGGAATGGCCGAATCGATATCGAACGGATTTTCGGACTGTAGGTAGTGGATTTGGCCCTGGCTTCACCGCTGCTTCCAAAGAGCCAGTGTGTTCTCGCCTCTGCCAGGGAATGCGCGCACTGCTGTAGGAACGTTCAGGATCGAAAGGATAAATAAAGTTAAATCCAGTCCGTGGCACAACAAAAGGGAAGATTAGTGATACCGAATATTCGACGAGGACAGTCGAGCTAACAAGACGTGCCGGATTACAGGCCTGGATCTAGTAGCCAGGTGGGAGATACACCAGAATGGGGCCACACTGGAAATGGCTTAGCCCTTTAAGTCACTGTTAATGAGTGACAGCTGTTGATGAAGTCTGGTCGTTACACGAAGCCTCGATCCAAGAGCATCATCAATGCAGTGGTCATTGATTACTTGTTCATGACTGTTGTCTTCCAAGATTAGTCGTCCATGACTGCTGTCTTCCAAGATTAGTGTTCATGACTGTTGTCTTCCAAGATTAGTGTTCATGACTGTTGTCTTCCAAGATTAGTATTCATGACTGTTGTTTTCCAAGATTAGTGTTCATGACTGTTGTCTTCCAAGATTAGTGTTCATGACTGTTGTCTTCCAAGATTAGTGTTCATGACTGTTGTCTTCCAAGATTAGTATTCATGACTGTTGTCTTCCAAGATTAGTGTTCATGACTGTTGTCTTCCAAGATTAGTGTTCATGACTGTGTCTTCCAAGATTAGTGTTCATGACTGTGTCTTCCAAGATTAGTGTTCATGACTGTTGTCTTCCAAGATTAGTGTTCATGACTGTTGTCTTCCAAGATTAGTGTTCATGACTGCTGTTTTCCAAGATTAGTGTTCATGACTGTTGTCTTCCAAGATTAGTGTTCATGACTGTTGTTTTACAAGATTAGTGTTCATGACTGTTGTCTTCCAAGATTAGTGTTCATGACTGTTGTCTTCCAAGATTAGTGTTCATGACTGTTGTCTTCCAAGATTAGTGTTCATGACTGTTGTCTTCCAAGATTAGTGTTCATGACTGTTGTCTTCCAAGATTAGTGTTCATGACTGTTGTCTTCCAAGATTAGTGTTCATGACTGTTGTCTTCCAAGATTAGTGTTCATGACTGTTGTCTTCCAAGATTAGTGTTCATGACTGTGTCTTCCAAGATTAGTGTTCATGACTGTGTCTTCCAAGATTAGTGTTCATGACTGTTGTCTTCCAAGATTAGTGTTCATGACTGTTGTCTTCCAAGATTAGTGTTCATGACTGCTGTTTTCCAAGATTAGTGTTCATGACTGTTGTCTTCCAAGATTAGTGTTCATGACTGTTGTTTTACAAGATTAGTGTTCATGACTGTTGTCTTCCAAGATTAGTGTTCATGACTGTTGTCTTCCAAGATTAGTGTTCATGACTGTTGTCTTCCAAGATTAATGTTCATGACTGTTGTCTTCTAAGATTAGTGTTCATGACTGTTGTCTTCCAATATAGATTTGTATGGCTTAGAACAACAAAAGACCATTTAGGCCCCAAGGGATGACGAGTAACATAGAGTTGTTAAGACAAGAGAATAGGACCCTCCGTAGGTGGATTTGGTCAGATGATGACATGCTGAGCGGTGGATATTCAAGAAGACGGTGAATTGTGCATTTATGACTGATGCGAGAGTCTCACAAATAGGATGAAAGGTTTCTAGCACATGATTTCATTGTTTGTGTGTTTATGTATTGATGATGTTAAATTATGATGTGAATTACGGACTTTTTGTGTTATGATTTGTTTATTCTGTAATTGGATAAACTTTATGATTTGAGGAATTTGATATACTGATGTTGATTTAGTTAGACAATGCATCTGTTATGACATCCTCCAGGGTTGCCAGCTATACAACTCACTCAGGCAAGAAACCTGGCCAGACCCCAGGCACATACAAGAGAAGCTCTACTGCAATGATGAAAATCTAAGACGAACTGTCATATTTGTGAGAAAGATTAGTGTCGATGCCTGACCGAACGACGAAGTTGTTTGTACTGTCCCTTATGTAAGAATTAAATATTGTTGAGTTTTGATGGATAAAAAGGAACGACTTGTGTTAATGGAGTCCAGTACCGAGTGTCACGTAAATTGTTGCAGTTTATATTACAACACATCGATACAGGAATGAATCAGTGATGAAGTATAAGGAAAGTTCTAAGGAACTCGTCATACACACAGGCAGAAGTACGAGGGTGAGTCAAAAAATAGCCGCAATTTCTCTCTCGAAGAATTCTAAATCGAGTATTAGACAGTTGTAATATATATATATATATATATATATATATAATCTCCCCACCTTTTAGATATATTTGCGCGGAGACACGTCAAACATTTTGGAAGTATAGTGTCATCACACCGGATCCAAGATGACAACTCATTTGGAGGCAATCATGAGAGAAGAACAGCGCACAATTATTCGTTTCTTGAGTAGTGAAGGTGAGAAACATGTTCAAGGGAGAATGAAGCAGCAGTATGAGAACACGTGTGTGTGTCGCTTAAGCAGGTGTAAGATTGGCACAGGAAATTTAAAAGTGGGATGTCAAATTTGGCGAATGCAGCTGGCTCAGGTCGGCCTCACACTGCGAAAACGCCTGACACTAACGCTGGGGTGGAGCGAATGATACGGGGAAATCGGAGGGCAACAATCGATCTCAACCGAACTAGAGAACTGAAGACTGGTCGTGGTTCTGCGCACCACATAATTCACGAAGTGCTGCAATACTGAAACGTCTTCCCCTGGTGGCTACAAAAACAGTTTACCCCACATCTGAAAGAATGTCACGAAGGTTTTGTGGAATCTTTCACGAAATTCTGAAGCTGAAGGAGATGGTTTTCTTTTTGATTCAGCCTCGTACTAACTAATCACTTTGATCGCGAGCCAGATAAAGAGAGCCACAGGGAAACAAAGAACACATGGCAGATCTCATGTCCACGACAACGTCATGAGAGCCTCTGTTGAAAGGAAGCGACTGAAACATTTGTGGTCTTAATCACAGTGACTATACACCTTTTAACAATTTGACATTTAACAAGTCGACCTTTTTTTCTGCTGTAATACTTTCAGTTATAACATCTTGTTGCTCTTGGAGAGACGTATAAGATACTGTTGATAAGATCTATGTTTTATACACAGAACATTGTAACGTTCATAGTCTAGGTGAATACTATAGGATCGTTGGTGAGACGCGCCCCTGGTATGGCTATGTGATTCATTCATGTCTATATGACTGACTACACATGTATCTGAAATGTATATCCTGGTAATCATTACATGCGTAAACGCATTCCTACACTGTTATAAGATCATGGCCGTATTATATAATCCTTTCCCAGAGACGCTTATATCTTCATCATTATTTGGGACGTTTAGCAGCGTTAAATTTCACATTTTATTTAGAGAATGACACAACTATCTCCATGTATTCAATACTTGATGGTACTGGAAAACTATTTGTTTGCTGCCATCACGATGTATCTCAGTCTCCGCGGTACACAAGGACAATTGTCCGCTTTCTATCACGATGTATCCCAGCCTTCATGGTACAGAAGGACGAAAATTGCCTGCATTCCCTTTCGATGTATCTAAACCTTGTGGTACAGAAGAACACATTAATAGTACTTCATATCGCGATGTTTCCCAGTGTATTCCATCTTCTCTGCTTTTTGGCTTATGCTTTTGTTTTTGTCGTGTGCAGCGTTTAAAGAAAAATAAACACTAAGTAGATATTTTCGGAAAAATACTAGTCTTTCAACGATAAAGTGAAATGTGAATTCATAATTCACGTGTAGCCGACATGTCATTTTCAGTGTTCTTACAACATGTATGCTGTTCGTGATGCTGGTGACACTCTATGTCTCTTGAAAGGAAGCTAAATGAAATAACAACAAAATTTACTTGCATGTCACGGAAGTTTGATTTTTTTGCTCTTTTCCTATATCAAATTGCAAGCTGATGTAGCGGTGTCCATGTACTAGTGTTAAAACAGTTTAGGTTTGTATCTTTGCCGCTGGCATGGCTTTTGTTGTGCTCTTATCAGTGTCTCGGTTTTTATCGATTCTCCTGACTGTAATGATGCGTTGAAAAGAAGGCTTTCCTACAATGAGACCAGGAAATCATGGTCTTAAAAATAACTCAGTTCACGAGAACATGACTCTCTCGTGCTACATGAAGTTTTGATTCCAGTTGTTTCCAGCTGCATGACGGCCAGGATTATCTGGTTCCTAAGAAAAAGAGGTCGACCACGTGTAACTCTAAAGAGGACACTGTTAAGAGAGGCCTGATTAGTAGGCATAAAATCCATTGATGAAGTTGAAAAGCTCGTTGAAAACAGGAAAACTTGGCGAACTATCATGCGAGCCCTATGTGACGTTTAACGGCAATGTAAGACAATGTAAGATGTGATAAGAAGATCCAAGAACTATTCTGTGCAAGCACCACTGATGAGATACTCCTTCCAAAGAGATGATCGGAGTACTTCTGAGGTGCTATGATCCTCCTTCCAAAGAGATGATCGGAATACTTCTGAGGTGCTATGATCCTCCTTCCAAAGAGATGATCGGAATACTTCTGAGGTGCTATGATCCTCCTTCCAAAGAGATGATCGGAATACTTCTGAGGTGCTATGATCCTCCTTCCAAATAGATGATCGGAGTACTTCTGAGGTGCTATGATGGGGATTGTAAATATTTCAACTTTGCTCTCCTCTCCCCGCCCCCTCCCCGTCTCATCCCTTTCCTCCCTTTTTTAGAGATCCCAAACCGAGTTAATATGTCTCTAATCATAACTTTTTTTTACGTTCCAAATTGTGGTCAATACGTATGTAAGCTTGCCTGTTTTAAGATTCCAAACTGTTGGTGATATATGGCTCATCATAATTTTAGTTAGGTTCGAAACCACGTGTAAAATATGGTTTACAATTCCGTTTTTTTTCGGGTTGAAAATAATAGGTAATACGTAGTTCACCGTGGTCGATAGGCTGAAAAAAATACATGGAACTCTTTCATGGACCGCAAAGTATAGGCTCCGTTGAAGTTGTTGCGAGTTTACAGCTAGCTAGTAAAATAGGACTGAAATTAACAATGATAAAACAAAAATAATGAAACTTCTCATTAACCACGAGAGACAAATATACTTAGAAGGAACAGCTGTTGAAGAAGTAAACCATTCTGCATATCTCGGCAGCTACATAGACCAGGGTGGTGACACCAGAAAGGAAGTTAGAATTAGAATTGCAAAAGCAGCATTGACCTTCAAGAATCTTGAGTACATATGGAATTCAAAAGTTATAAGCACAAAAACCAAGTTAAGATTATTCAATTCAAATGTAATATCCACCCTCATTTATGCATGCGAAATCTGGAAAACACCAAAGAAATAGATAAGAAATTAGACTCTTTCAAAAACAAATGCCCCAGGAAAATACTCAGTATAAAGTGTAACGAATTCAAGAGCAAGGCAGAGATAAGACAGAGGACCAAACAACAACAACCTGTTTCATGGGTGATCAGAAAAAGAAGATGGGCATATGACGGTCATGTGATGAGAAGAAACAATCAGAGGATCCCCAAACAAGCTATCAAATAGAACACAACAGGCTGAAGAAAAAGAGGTCGATCACGTGAAACTCTAAAGAAGACATTGTTAAGAGAGGCCAGTTCGGTGGCATAACATCACTTGATGAGACTGAAAAACTCGCAGAAGGCAGGAAATCTTGGCGAACTACCATGCTAGCCCTGTGTGACGTTTAGCGGCACGGGAAGGATGTAAGATGTAAGAAAGTATAGGCAGGACAGGGTCTTCACAATATTTGATTCGCTGATCTTGACGGCATCTATCCTCTCGTGATTAGTTTCTAAAACAATATATTAAAGTGTTAAACCAGAGAATTTCTAAAACAATAAATTAAAGTGTTAAAGCAGAGGTCGTATGATTAGCATAACAGTATTAGAAAAAGCATTTATCTTAGACAACTGGAAGACAAAACTTTAGATGTAGGAGAAAGAAATTTAGTAAGAGAAAGGCCGTGACTTGAACCCTGGACTCCGGTAGGACGAGCAACCGCCTACCAGGAGAACATGAAGCAGTATCGATTCAGTCACCTCACATCCAATGCAAGGTGGCCGAGTAGATAGTCTTCGTCCATCTCAAGCAAGGTGGCCAAGTGGATAGTATTCATCCATCCCAGGCAAGGCGGCCAAGTAGATAGTCTTCTTTCATCACAAGCAAGGCGGCCAAGTAGATAGTCTTCTTTCATCCCAAGCAAGGTGGCCAAGTAGATAGTCTTCTTTCATCCCAAGCAAGGTGGTCAAGTAGATAGTTTTCTTTCATCCCAAGCAAGGTGGCCAAGTAGATAGTCTCTTTCATCCCAAGCAAGGTGGCCAAGTAGATAGTCTTCTTTCATCCCAAGCAAGGTGGTCAAGTAGATAGTTTTCTTTCATCCCAAGCAAGGTGGCCAAGTAGTCTTCTTTCATCCCAAGCAAGGTGGCCAAGTAGATAGTCTTCTTTCATCCCAAGCAAGGTGGCCAAGTAGATAGTCTTCTTTCATCCCAAGCAAGGTGGCCAAGTAGATAGTCTTCTTTCATCCCAAGCAAGGTGGCCAAGTAGATAGTCTTCTTTCATCCCAAGCAAGGTGGCCAAGTAGATAGTCTTCTTTCATCCCAAGCAAGGTGGCCAAGTAGATAGTCTTCTTTCATCCCAAGCAAGGTGGCCAAGTAGATAGTCTTCTTTCATCCCAAGCAAGGTGGCCAAGTAGATAGTCTTCTTTCATCCCAAGCAAGGTGGCCAAGTAGATAGTCTTCTTTCATCCCAAGCAAGGTGGCCAAGTAGATAGTCTCTTTCATCCCAAGCAAGGTGGCCAAGTAGATAGTCTTCTTTCATCCCAAGCAAGGTGGCCAAGTAGATAGTCTTCTTTCATCCCAAGCAAGGTGGCCAAGTAGATAGTCTTCTTTCATCCCAAGCAAGGTGGCCAAGTAGATAGTCTTCTTTCATCCCAAGCAAGGTGGCCAAGTAGATAGTCTTCTTTCATCCCAAGCAAGGTGGCCAAGTAGATAGTCTTCTTTCATCCCAAGCAAGGTGGCCAAGTAGATAGTCTTCTTTCATCCCAAGCAAGGTGGCCAAGTAGATAGTCTTCTTTCATCCCAAGCAAGGTGGCCAAGTAGATAGTCTTCTTTCATCCCAAGCAAGGTGGCCAAGTAGATAGTCTTCTTTCATCCCAAGCAAGGTGGCGGTGCGGATAGTGCGCTGTTCTTTTCCATCCTATGAAAGATTAGCGAGCTGATGGGAAACTGTCCTTTTCGTCCCATTCAAGGTGGCCAAGCTGATAGCGTGCCATCTTCTCCTGCTAGGCCGTCACTCAAAGTACCATACTCCAGGTTCGGGTTTCATTTTCAACATTTTGTTTCTCACGTCGAAAGTGCTTCGTCTATCTTTTTTTTTTTTCCGGGGCGGATAATACACACTATGCCTTGCCCCTTTGTTGGCGCAAGCTTCTTTGTTTCTAACACTCCAAAAATGTAGCTAGAACAATGCAGTGATGCACACATTATTTAAAAGAGCTACTTGCTTGCGAATGTGTGACGATCGAGGACGCGAGAGCTGGGACCCCTTGAAGATACTTAAATCACTTTAGATTCATCAACCTTAGTGTCGTCTGACCAGATGAAAGAACATGTTTTATAGGGTTGTTTTAGCAGGCGTGGAGTATAACACGTACACGTTGAACCTGGTACTTGTCTGCATTTTTATACGTCAGTTTCGCGGCTGTTTCGTATGACATAAATCATCTTTTGTTACGTCAGGTGCACAATTAAGACTTAAGGACCACTTTAGATCTACTTTAATTTAATCAGTTGCTTAACTATCAAAATATAACTACAAAAAAAAGTTTGTGTCTTTGCTGTAGACGCTTAAAGTCTTTAACCACTGTTTTAAAATCTTAAGCCAAGAAAATCGATTTTCTTGCCACGGCCAAGAATGTCTGGTTCATTGCTGTCGAATTATGGTTTGTTTTGCTTCAATGGCTTTCTTTAATTCCTAAATGGAGCCAAATGCCAAGTAAAGTGGGATTTCCCACCACTGGCCACGTAATTTAACAGCCTGTTTAAAACTTCTAATATGTGTTTACAGCTGCAGTACGAGTATAGGCAGTCCTAGTTCCCTGGCTGTTGATAGACGGCTCCGTTCCTGTACTACAGGCATTTTCTTCTTTTCTGAAGCAGGGAATGCGTTTAAACATTGACCGTCTGAAATCAGCGAGGAGACCATGCACTTTTTTCATGTACATTACTTAGCAATAAATGGTTGTCATCCCACCCTATGCTTATATAAACGCCCTGAGAAAACAATATCAAACGTTTAATAATCACCTTTTTTTTCAAAATTTTAACGACGTATGTCGTATAACTACATTGGCTCTCCTTTATCCTATGATAAGCTGTGCTATCCATCCATCCATCCATCTATCCATCCATCCATCCATCCATCCATCCATCCATCCATCCATCCATCCATCCATCCATCCATCAGAGCCTCTTTAAGCATCATCCGCAGACATCGGTGTCTTTCTCTCCGCTGCTCTGTATTCCTCCATTGTTTTGCATCTGAAGTTGCGTTCTTAGCGCTCACTCCTTGTCAGGTGAATGTTGAGGGTTCAGTAGGACTAAAGCGAGTATTGTTCCGTCATTGTAGTGTCTGAAGAAGCCTGAGCGACTGGAGTGTTGCAATTGTCAAAAAGTGGAAAGAGTTCAACTTGGCGGAGTACGTCAGCACTTTAAAAATCCTGTACAGGATGACGAGCATCAGTCAGCTTCCCCTGCTTTCTCTGTCAGGATGAAAAGCAATAAAGAGATGATGGAGAGATATCGTCAGATCTAGCTAGGAAGCCGCTGATGACTCTCTTCGAACCATCCCTTTATCATAGTTCAAACGTTTGTAACGGCTTAAAACCCATTATTCGACATTATCTGACAACTCCAGGGTCTAGCTGTGGCCATATTCGGCACGCACAAAGACAACGGTGGATAGAAGGATCATGTGGTATTTGTTAGGGAGTGGCAATAAACGATTTGGCTGCGGATTGGTTTCACATTGCGTTTTTTTTTTCCCTGGATATTTATAGCTGTAAGAATGTAGAGCGCAAATATACGGCAATGATTAAACCATCTCTCTCCCCTGTCAGCTGGTGCACTTGATTGTCCTCACTGGCTTCTGTGTTTCGTATGATCAAATCTTGTTTTATAAATTCACCACACTCAACGAGTTTTCCATTGTTCTGATTGTTGTCGGACAGTTAGACACCTGGGCAATTAGACACTCGGGCAAGTAGGCACTAGTTAAAACTACCAAAAGCAGTTTTTCTTCTACTTTTTTTTTTCCCAGCTAAAACTGATAAGTTTAAATACAAACTTTTGTTTCTTTTACTACAAGTTTTCATAATCCACTTTATCTCACAGAGTTTCCACTTCCAGACCACCTTTCACCTCCTCCAAGTTTCAACTTTCTGACCTTAGTCGGGACCCTACGTCATTTCTCCTAAGTTTCAACTTTTTGTCCTTAGTCAAGATCCTCTTTCAGGTCTCCCAAGCTTCAACATCCTATTGTTAATTAAGAGGCTAATTCATGTATCTTAATGCAAAGAAAACTAAATTGATGACAAGTGACAAAACAAATAAGGCAGCTGAAATAAACATCAATGAGGGAAAACTGGACGAGGTGGAGAATTTTAAATATCTTGGACCATTACTAATTAATAATGGAGATACAATGAGGGAAATTAAAAGGAGGATATCTATCGCTCTTCAAAAAATAAAAACAACTAAAGTGGAGAGGAGCAAGCAGAACCATTAAAATAAGATTTTTAAGGGCATGCATCTTTCCCATCGAGACATATACCTGTGAGAACTGGACACTTAACAAAACAGCTGAGAAACACTCAAATGATTTTGAATGTAAATGCTACAGAAGAGTCCTTCAAATATCATGGACACACACACACACAAAAAACAAAAACAAATATAACCATGCTGCAAGAACTTAATATTGAAGAAGGTTGGCTAGTAAGGAAGTTTAAACAGAGAAAACTTAAATATTTTGGACATATTAAACGTCATGATAATTTAGAGAAGAAAGTCTTGGAATGGTACCTTTCCAAGACTTTCTTCTCTAAATCATGGGGAAAATAATGGGAAAAAAGAACGAGAGGAAGACCAAGGTGAAGATGGCTACAAGACATCGTTGATAATCTGTGAATGGACGCATCAGCAGCAGAGCATCTTGCTTACAACAGAGAGGCCTACAGAAGAGCTGTTATGAAGGCAAAGTTCCGCAAGGAACATGCAAATGACTGACTGACGTCATGTATATATTTTTCAACTTTCTGTTGTAGTCATGACCCTCTTTGTTTCCCCCAACTTTTAACATTCTGTCGCTGGTGAAAACACAACTGTATCTCCCATAAAATACACCTTCTGTTGTTGAATGAATGTCTTTCAGTGTCTTAAATGAAATGTTGTTCCTGGAATGTTCTGCATGACATACATTTGATGAACGAGTGCAGTTCTTGTACATTATTTTAACATTCGATTTTATTATTCAGCTGACATCAGCGCCGACAAAATTCTTGAAGGAAGACATGCACTGAAAGTAATATGGTTCCTTATTAGCGAAGCACTCAAAGGTGAAGTACCTTCAGGTGAGGTACGCTGTGTTTTCTTATGTTCAGTTCCAACAGCTAAAAGGGAACAACCGCAGGAAATGTTCTTACTCTGTTTAAGAGAAAACTCGAGAGAGACGAAGTAGGAGCTTGATTTGCAACAAAGCCATTAAAAAGATGAAGTATAGTCTTTACTAGCAATAAAACTGTTGAAATAATAATAATATCATCATCATCATCATCATCATCATCATCATCATTTCAGTACTCTCAGTGGAGCATACGGCATCAACAAAGGTTCTCCATCCAACCCTGACTTGAGCAAGTCGGGATACCTTAAACAATGTCCTTCCTGCTTCCTTTAGTTCTTCCTGTGTTGTGCTTCTCCATGTCCTCATTGGCCTGCCTCTTTTTTCCTTTTTCCTTGAGGCGTCCAAGTCTAGGATGAATAGGGGTGTCTTTTTTTGTTCCATTCGCAGTTGTTGAAACATAAGAGTAGCTAATCAGAGTCTTTGGCTAGCAACAAAGTTTTGAAAGAAATAAGACATGGCTCAAGATCTCGACTGGCAACTGAAACTTTCAAAGCGACGGAGCATTTTCTTGACTAGCAAAATAATATTGAAACATATGTTTGTTTCGTGACGGAAAAAAAACTGCAGCTTTTTATGTACTTGAACTCTTGTAAGCTCAGGTTTACATAAACTGTTACGATTTACAAGTTGATCATCAAGGCTTTACAAAGTGTCTTTTACCAACATCGTATCCAAATATGCCTAAATGGCATGGAAATGGGGATTTTTCCTTTACCTTTTTCTTTAAAATTTTCAAGATGAATAACATCTGTTAGACTACTATTCAAAACAACAGAGGGAAAAAGAAATAGATGGTACATTAATTAACACTGTGTTTTCAAACGTGGGGCCCACCCAATACCAACTGGAGGCCAGTTTTATTATTTTTTAGGAGAACGATTGGGAGGAGGGGGAGGGGGAGGGGCTCATCAAAATTTTTTAGACCTTGAAGTAAAAAAAAAAAAAGCTTGGGAATTACTGAACTAACAGTCTGAATTTTACCAGAACATGTAGTTTATACGCAGCATTTGTGGCATTGAAAACCGAAGCGTATTCAATGTATATACTGTGCCACATGTGAACTGCATTTGTCGACAGCTGATTCAAATGCAGAAGACCACGACCTAATTTTTTTGAAAAACCCAACCTTTTCGTATATTTATATTTATAAACCCTGAATGCGACAGCAGGAAAAAAAAAAAAAGAAATATCTGCGCCTTTATTTATTCCGGTTCCAGAAAAAAAAATGTCATTCTAACTGACGTCATAGTTGCATATAAACCGCGATATGCATGCCGGGACATGGTGTAGTGCCCTTTATACGGGGTCACCTATTCAGTGTCATCGTTAGCGACACTCTTACGTCGGTCTTTCCAAGGTATTTTTCAATGTCTGAGCTGAGTTCAATGTCAAAAGCTGAGAGTATAAAATCTACCCAGAGCACTTACATAAAATTCTGTTGTTCATCAGAATATGATCTAGTTCGTCTATGAAAGAGTAAAGCCAGAAGTCTATAGTGTGTTGTTCTAAGCACAAGAAACGCAGTCAAAGGTTGAAAGAAGTGCCAGCCCCAAGATTTATCTCCACAACTGTCTCAGACTTTTAGCTGTTCATATGTTAAAGGGGCTACGACTATGTCCAGTTTAGTAATCAGCGATCCGTAGCTGACATGCTGACGTCAGGGTTGGCTATCAGCGTAACCGGCGACTCACTGCTGACTGCTTGCCTCAGGGTTGGCTGACTGCCTGCCTCAGGGTTGGCTATCAGCGTAACCGGCGACTCACTGCTGACTGCTTGCCTCAGGGTTAGCAAAGCACAGTCGATCAAGACCTTATTAGCCTTCCAGTAGTGTTTCTCTGGAAACAGGCTGTAGTCTGGCCAAAGAGTGATCGCTTTGGAAGGAAAACCCTGTCCTAATCATACGCCGACCCGAAGTCGCACGTGTCGGGCTGCAAGAGCGAACGCTTAAAAAGAAGACGAATAATCAGAGGGGGGAATCTCTTACAGTGACTGGCTGGACATCTAGGAATTAAACCAAGATACTCTCTTTTCAAAACTCTTAATTAATTAACAAGGGGACCACACTACACACCTGGAACCGCGCGCACAACAGTGCAGCAGCACGTGATTAGAAACACTGTAAGAACAATGGGGTAGGGTCTTGACGAGCCCTAGTTACCTGTGCTAATTAATAACCGCGGCACCAGTCTAACCCAAGACGTCATCGTTGCCAACTATGAAGCTATTTAGAGTTCAAGATTTTCAGTCATAGCAAAATGGCGAATCTAGGAGAGATTGTTCACAGATTTTAGAATATAACTAACTGTAAATGAGGTGCATGTAACATTTGCATGAAAAGTCAAGTTTCTGCAGTTCTATGATCAAGAAAACAAGCTCTTAAAAAATGGTTATTTTCATCTGATAACAAACATATCACTTGCTTCCCAGGCGGAGCCCCAGTTGGTTGCAGACGTCTAGGGGAGAACTTGGAAACCTGCCCAAAAAAGATATAAAGGTCGTGGCTGAAATGCTTACATTCTCAGCTGGTGGCGGCTCTATGGCCTGTTGCTGTGTTCCCGCAGATATTTTTGCGTCTTACACAGCAGTATGTTCGTGCCGACACCTTGCGGGCGACATATAGAGTATATGTTATGCGTTGTTTGATCAGCCGAGCGCACTGTGTTGCTGGATCAGCCATTCCTCACACAGTCAGCAAGTGTTCTGATTCTTAGTTTGGCTAACTGCACGCTAACCTGCTGTGTGTAGCTTGCTCTCTCTCTCTCTCTCTCACTCTCTCTCTCTCTCTCTCTCTCTCTCTCTCTCTCTTTCTCTCTCTCTTCTTTTGAATTTCTTTCTTCTAAGCTGAAAGTTTTCGTAGATCACAGTAAGATTTTGGGTTAGCAGCTGTCTAGTGGTTTTCATATTTACATCCGGGGGGATGTGTCATAGTTTAGTTTTTTGCTGATCTATTGAAATTTCTAGCTCGTATTCTTGTCACCTAAAGACATATGAAGAAAATGAAGAAAGTATATAATTGGTTGGTTGCTAATCTACTGAAGTTTCTAGCTTAGATTCTTGTCACCTGATGACATATGAAGAAAGTATATAAATGGTTTGTTGTTAATCTACTGGAATTTCTAGCTCAAGCTCTTGATAACTGATACCAAGTGAAGATCTCGAGAAGAAATCAACGCAGGAGCAGGCTACATTGGCCTCATATAATTTCTGGAACGAACCTAAGAAAATGAGCGAATATAAAAAGCGAAACAAACATAAAAACAGAACAAACACAAGAAATAGAATGATCACAAGAAACAGAAGGAGCCAAAGAAACAGAATGAACACAAGAAGCAGAACGAATTCAGGAAACACTTCCAACAACCGTGACAATCTTTGCTCCCAAAATGCCAGAATGGAGGTTAAAACTCTGCAGGTAATAAGCTGCACTAAATCTTCACATGTCGACCCTGATATCGACTCTGTTCTTACAGCAAACTTATCTTTACGCTCATTAAACATTTCCCCACTCTTATATTACTCACAAATCTCAGTCCCACACATTTTTTTAAATAACTGCGCATACAGTAAACTTACTTTCTGTCTTTCTAATTAAACTATGCACAACTCATCTCTACACGTGTATTGTTGACAAAATTCGCTAAACAGCATTTGGTTTATGCCCCTATTTGTATTCTGTATTTAGAAGAGGAAGAGAAGAAACGCTACCTCCTACTGGTTGTGACAGAAGAGGCGACTAAAGGAATGTTTCCGTTCGTTATGGCATCGCAGGTGAAGGACTTTCTGCTGCTCAGACTGGGAAGATGACACGAATCTCGGTGAATGTATAGCCCAAATCTTGTCTCAGTATGTCGCAGCGATAACAAAAGAAAATAAAACAAATACCAAATCACTGCTAGAATACTAAATTTTCATACAAATATGAGATCTCAGCACATAAACATGAGATCTCAGCACTAGTTAGCAACTAGATTTCATTTTAAATGTGATCAGCCAGTCAGTCATTTGCATGTACCTTGTGGAACTTTGCCTCCCTAACAGCTTTCATGTAGGCCTCTCGGTTGTAAGCAAGATGCCCTGCTGCTGATGCATCCATTTACAGATTATCAACGATGTCTTGCAGCGATCTTCGCCTTAGTCTTCCTCTCTTTCTTTTTCCCATTATGTACCCTTACAAGACGGTCTTCTCTAAATTATCATGACGTTTAATGTGATTACACCTTTAAAAAAAACCTGAAATCTGACGGTATAATAGATACTTTTTTATACTTCCACCAAACGTCTTGTGGTGCAGGCAATAGACTTTGAAAAGCGCTGCTCTAAACTATGTTTCTCCTAAAAAAAAAAACAACTAAAAATAACATAAAAATAACATAAAAATAACAAGCTGCTTGTAGCCGAGTCATACGACCTGTTATTTTTATGTAAGAAGTTTACTTGCCGTCGTGTGGTTTACCTCTGTTTTTCTTGTGCCGTGAAGCGGTGAATATGAAATATCAGTTTCCCGTAGAGTGCATGGAGTGGGATCTAGTGATATGAGAAAATAAACCAATACTGCCTCAGCACCGAAGCGTATCCCAGCTGGTGATATAAGAACTACGGCGACAAGGATTTCTCTGCAGCCTTTTTGTGCTAGCCTGATCTGCAGGCACTGGTGTAACATACAACAGCAAACATTAAGTTTTCCGTGTCCTCTTCGCAGACCTACATGCTGTGCTCAAGAAAACAGGCTGTTGCATTTCAACATCCTTGTATAACGGAAATTTATTCGATGTGTTGAGCACGATGGCTCAAAATCCTGCTTCCTGTGTGCACTTATAATAATAATGGAGCGGTCAGTGGCACATCATGCAAACTGTTGTAGGTGTCAACATGTCTTAACAGTCATGTATCTTGTGGATATATGGCAAAAAAGACATATGGTAAAACAAGATATGCGGTAAACTCCACAATTGTCCCCAAAACTCCCAGCTGTTTACATGGCCAGGCGGCCTCGACACTACCCGTTTTGGTCATTAGCGACCCACAGTTTGCATGCTGGCATCAGGGTAGACGAACCATACCAAGACCCTCTCCCACCTCTCCGTTGGTACCCCTAATAATAGGCCTAGCTGGGCTAACGGAGAAGAGATCGCCGTAGTCCCCAAGGCGGTGCAGTCTGCTAAAGAAGCATTGCATGCTCTCATGCTTTTCTGTTTCTTTAGCTAAACTCTGGGACTGACAAAAATAGCTGGCATAACCCGCACCCAATCCGACACGATGCTGTACCTCAGCATCTTCATAGCATCAACTGCAACTAACACAAGCCTGCAGTTTTCCCCTTTCTTCATCATTCTGCAACCTGCAGTCTCACAGGTTCTTGCATTCTTCTTTTACACAGTTCTTTAAATACAGTAAATTTGTGCAAGTTGATAAGGTATACATGTAGGCATTGCAGACAGTGTCATCACTGTTGATATGTTTAATCATGTACAACATGTTACAGAATGGAAAACACAGAAACATCACAAGAGACATGCAAAGAAGCAGTCTCAACTACGCAACAGACCTTAAATGAACTTTATTCTCTGTCAAATGCTTCTAATCCGTCGTGAACGCGACAAGAATATACACAAATAACGCAGCTACTCATTCTTCTGTATAGACTTCGATCACATTATTCTGTCTGTCTGTACCCTAGTCCATATCAAAAGTGAGTTATTCAGTGCTACTCGAGCCCGTAATGATGCGAAGCAAGGGCATTAACCAAGAGCACTCAGATTCTACTATAGATCTACTAATAGATGCGGTTCCAGACATTAATGATGAGAATACCACGGACAATCAAGAAAACAAATGAAGAGGTTATAAGTGACGGTGGGCAAAATAGAGACATTATGGCAAAATTTAGAACACGACAGTCCAGGTTTGTATGACATGTTCCGAGAAGAGGTAAACTGGAAGAAAGTGACAAAATGATAACTGGAAGAACAAAGTGAAAGAAGACAAATAAGGTGCTAAAAGACTGATTACAAGACTGGGATGGAGCACGCTGCAATACACATCTTATATAAAGCGCATAGGATAGATGGTCAGTGACCACCAACGCCTGATTGGCATGAACCATGAGAGAGAGAGAGAGAGAGAGAGAGAGAAGGAGATTGATTGATTGACTGATTGATCTTTAGTTCAAAAGGGTTAAGAATTGGGCACACAGGCCCGTTTGACATTCTGTTGTTGTCATACTTTACCATACTGTTCCAGACATTCTACAAATATGTTCCTCATATAACAAACATGTACTGGAGGACCTTGACTTTGCAGACTACATTTGTCTACTATCAAGCAGCCACAAAGATATGCAAGATAAAATAAACAAGCTAACTCAGAATGCAAACAACATAGGACTAAAGATCAACGTAGGAAAGACCAAACACCATAAGAAATAACATCTTGTTGGCAGAAATGCAGATGAAGCCACTGACAGCAATTATTGAGGAAAGACGCTGGCGATGGTTGGGACATGTGCTCCGAATGACTGACAACTCACTACCAAAAATAGCACTAAGATGGACACTACAGGGGAACAGAAGTAAGGGTAGACCAAAAGAGACATGGAGAAGAACAACAGAAAGGATGTTGAGCAATAGAGGGCTCACCTGGGCAAGAGCAGAAAAAAAGGCAAAGGACAGGCATTTGTGAAAAACCCTTGCGGAAGCCCCATGTGCCCTGGGCACTTAAGGTTCAGAGAGAGAGAGAGAGAGAGAGAGAGAGAGAGAGAGAGAGAGAGAGCAAACATAATTAACATTAAAGTTACTACATACACATGTAAATGGCCATCGTCCAAACAAAAATTTCGGTACTATTCAAAATAAACGATTAACTGAATTCGGTGTCTGTAAGAGCAGTCTAAAATGACTTTACGAACGAGAGAGAGAGAGAGAGAGAGAGAGAGAGAGAGAGAGAGAGGGGGGGGGGAGAGAAAGAGAAGAGATGGCACAATCATTAGAATGAATAACAGACATCTTGGCGACACTGAATTACAAGCACAGCAAAACAGAACGAACCAAGAACATGCAAAGAAGAAGAAAAAAATCGAAAACAGAATTCAATGATTTTTTTTTTTCAAGCAGTTTTGGATCCTGCTTTTTCCTGTTTCCTTCTGCAATATCCGGCATCAACAAAAAAAAAAAAAAACCCATAGGAATAATGTTAATATATTTTTTAAAAAACTCCAATTTTCTTTTTAAAAAATTGCATAAGCAGAAGGGAAAATCTTAGTCAGCAGTTATGTTTAAAATCTTGCGATTCTCGTGCTATCTTTAGCACCGACATCTTGTGAACAGCACGCTACAAAACATGACCCAGTTCAATTTATTTACACCCAACAAAAAAAAAAAATCAACGAAGTTTTATTTCAAATGTTGCCCTTGAAACAACGCAGAGGCTGTTTAATCATTCTATTAGCAATGTTCTCTGGCATAAATAGCCACATTATTACAGAAGGTCATGGGTTCTCACCAGATCGATAAGATGGCTAGAACGCATAATAAAAAGGACAGATTTTGGACACGAGAATCGATTTTTTTTTTTTTTTGAAGCCACAGACAGATTCGGCAGTGTCTTATCGAATCAGGCGGGGGAGGTTGACTGTTGAAGCGATATACACACACACTCAAGGTTCGTACAGATAGATACACACACACACGAGCGCGCGGGCGGTCGGGCACTCACTCGCAGCGGAGTCTCGCTGACCTGTCTATTAGAGGAAATCAACGTTAAGTTGTTAAATTTGTAATCATGCATGAAAAGATTTGATTTCTGTGAGTTAAATAACAATCGTTCAATAATTTCATTATTTTTCTCACCTGAGTGAGTGAGTGAGTGAGTGAGTATGAAAGAAAAGGAACAGAGATAGAAAGAGAGAGAGAGAAAGAGAGAGAGAAAGAGAGCGAGAGAAAGAGAGAGAGAGAAAGAGAGAGAGAGAGAAAGAGAGAGAGAAAGAGAGAGACAGAGGTGTACTTTTTTGGGCGTGATAGAAAGTGGAGGTCCTGGTTTTTCCAGCTTTTGATTATATTCACTTCTTTGTCAACTTGAAACTAAATCGTCCCACTCAACGAGTGATTCAGCAACCTGGCATATATTTCATATACTCGTATTTCAAGCAGGGCAACACATGGCAGGAAATAAAATGTTTACATCACCCATAGCCGACCATGAGCCACGTGAACGGTTTTTCAAAAGGTTCAAAAATAAAATACTTGCTGTCATTTAGTTTTGTCTGTAGTCAGTTCACATTTGTCGCAAACTCCACGCCATTCCCTGGCAAAACATCGTTGTAGTGATTTTTTTAATTGCAAGAAATGTTCATGTGTCATGGATATTGATTGGTAAGCAAAGGGTTAACTCAAATAATGAATAGGAAAAAAAGTTTACTTATTCCATATCTTATACTTGTATACAGGACTCAAGGTTAGACGGTTTACATTGATATGTCGAAAATCATTTTTTTTTAAAAATTGTCCTTGTACGTTCTGATTGTTATCGGGGTTCAACGAAAACACAGACAAATAGCTCAAAGTACTGTGTATAACAAGGAAACTGGCGTATTCTGGACAAAGGGAAAGGAAAAACCCGCAAAAACTCGCTGCCATCTTGCTACACTCGTCGCCCTGGATGTAGAAGAGATCGCTTGCAATCAACAGTCTTCGGACACTAAGAGAAAAAAAAAACCCGCTGAAAACCGACAAAAAGTCTAGACGTTGTGCATGCCTAGTATGTGATATAGTGCACTTAGTAAAGCAACATCGCTATGTTCTCGCTATATATGTTTATTGTTAGTTTCTTCTTTTAAAGTATTACTGGTATTTTCCTCGCTATGTATATTATTGCTAGTTTCCTCGTTATATATATGTTGTACCATTGTTGTTAGTTTCTTCGTTATATGTAGTACTAATGTTAGTTTCCTTATTACACACACACACACATATATATACACACATACATCTTCTTATATCTTATATCCTTCCCGTGCTGTTAAACGTCATATAGGACTCGCACAGTAGTTCGCCAGTTGTTCCTGTTTTCGGCGAGTCTTTCAACGTTATCAAGGGATTTTAAGGCTATTCGTTTGCTCTCTTTTATCAATGTTCTCTTTAGAATTTCACGTGGTCTGCCTCTTTTCCTTTAGCCTGAGTTGGTTCACTTGATAGCTTATTTTGGAATTCTCTGATCGTTTCTTCTCATCACATGACCAACATATGTCCATCTCCTTTTCCTGATCACACCTGAGACAGGTTGTTGTTCGCTCATCTGTCTTATCTCTGCATTGTTCTTGAATTCGTTCCATTTGATGCCGAGTATTTTCCTTAGGCATTTGTTTTCGAAAGAGTCTAACTTCTTGTCTATTTCTTTAGTTCTTTTCCAGCTTTCACATGCATAAATGAGTGTGGATATTACATTTGAGTTAAATAGTCTTAATTTGGTTTTTGTGCTTACTTTTGAATGCCATATGTTCTCAAGATTCTTGAAGATCGATGCTACTTTTGCAATTCTAATTCTAACTTCCTTTCTGGTGTCACCATCCTGATCTATGTAGCTGCCAAGGTATGCAAGTTGATTAACTTCTTCAACATCTGTCCCTTCTACGTGTATTTTTCCATTTTGATTAATGGGTAGTTTCATTATTTTTGCTTTGTCATTGTTAATTTCAAGTCCTATTTTGCTAGCCAGTGAAGACAGGATATCTGTTTTTTTTTCCTTGCATAGACTTCACATTGTTACTGATAAGAATTATGTCATCAGCAAAATCAAGATCTTCTAGTTGGGTCCCATGTACCCAATCAATATCTCTGTTACCTGTGCAGCATTTTTTCATTATGAAGTCTATTGCAATACCAAAAAGCAAAGGAGATAGTATACATACTTGTTTCACACCTGTTTCAATCTGAAACCATTCGCTCATCCCTTCTTCTCTTTTGACTGCACAAACATATCCATTGTAGCGGTCCTTAATGATGTTGACAATTTTAAATGGTATTCGATATAGACTTAACATTCTTCACAATGAATCTCTGTGTATGCTATCAAATGCCTTTTTAAAGTCTATGAAGTTCAGTATTAATGGTTTTTGCTTTTCAATATATTCTTCAAGTATTATTCTTATAGTAAAGATCTGGTCGAGACAGCTTCTCCTTTTTCGAAATCATGCTTGTTCTTCTCTCATTGCAGTATCCACTATATCTTTAACTGATACTAAGATTACTCCTCTCCAGTTGTTACAGTCACTAAGGTTGGCTTTTTTGGTATTTTAACAATGATTCCTTTTTTCCATTTAGAAGCGACCTTCTTTCCAAATCTTATTAAACATTCTTTGTAATTGTCTCATATTTTCACGACTGATAACTTTTAACATTTCGGTTGTTATTTCATCTTCACCTGCAGCTTTGTTGTTAGCCATTAAATTCATTGCTGTTTTAATTTCATGCAATCTAATTTCATCTAGGTTGACATTTAGTTGTGGAGCTGGTAAGTCGGTTTCAAGGTTTATCAATTCTTTTTGGGTGTGGTCGATTAAGTATTTCTTGGAACTGTTCAGCCCATCTTTGCTTTTGGTCTTTACTTGATGTTAATAGGGTTTGAGTTTTGATAAAGATCGGTCTTTCTTTAGATGTAATACTACCTGTTAGTCTCTTTTGTATGTTATATAAAGTTTTGCTGTCTCCTGTTTTTTCTGCTTTCTCTGCCTTTTTCGCCATATTGTCTATATATTCTCTTTTATCCCTTCTAGCTGAACTTTTTACTTTATTGTCTATTTCTTTGTATTTTGCTTTCGCCAGATCTTTTCTAAAATCTGTCTTTACATTCAACATGTCTAATTTGACTGCTCGCCTTTCATATATGTACTTTCATGTGTTTTCTGATATCCATGGTTTTCTATTTATTTTTTTAGTCCAGCTGTGATTATATATATATATATATATATATATATATATATATATATATATATATATCTTACTAATGGTGTTCGCTTTCTCATTATGCATAGTACTGCTGTTAGCTTTCTCGTTATTAATAGTACTGTTGTTAGCTTCCTCGTCATATATAGTACAGTTGTTAATTCCTTCATTTTACATAGTACTCCCGGTTTTGTTGTTGTTGTTGTTATGTCTAGTACCATTGGTAATTTCTCTTTATATCTAGTACTATTGTTAGTTTCCTCGTTACATGTAATACTATTGTTATTTTCTCGTTACCCCACACACTATTGATGTTAGCTTCCTTTTCATATGTAGTAATATGTTAGATTGCTCGTTACGTATATATATATATATATATATATATATATATATATATATATATTCGTAATGTTGTTGTTGGCTTCTTCGTATGGAATACTGGTTCCTCGTTACTTATACTCGTACTGGTGTTAGCTTCTTCGTTATATGGGGTACTGGTTGCTCGTTACTTATATTCGTACTGTTGTTGTTAGCTTCTTCGTTATATGGGGTACTGGTTGCTCCTTACTTATATTCGTACTGTTGTTGTTAGCTTCTTCGATAAATGGGGTACTGGTTGCTCGTTACTTATATTCGTACTGTTGTTGTTAGCTTCTTCTTTATATCAGCTACTGTTATTGGTTTCCTCGTTATATATAGTATAACTGTCGTTAGCTTTCGTTGTATAAAGTACTGTTGTTAGTTTTCTTGCTACATAGTTTTATACTTACGTTATTACTGTCAGTTTTTTTAATATAATACTATTGTTAGTTTTCTTTTTATATATAGTACTATTGCATAAAATCCTTTGATGAGGTTGAAAGACTCGCCGAAGACAGGAAAAACTGGCGAACTACTTTGCGAGCCCTATGTGACGTTTAACGGCACGGGAAGGATATAAGATATAAGACTATTGTTAGTATTCTCGTTATATATGGGACTACAATCCTGCGTCGATTTATGACCGACTGAGTTATGGCCGTTCGCATTTATAGCTGCAGTGCCATAGGACTGTTTAATGTGGTGTGAATCATTTTGTAATTATTAAATTAATACATCTATAAACATTTGCTGCTCTGTATACATAAGACATGAAAAGAGGCGTGCTAACACACTGCATCATCATTTGTTGAGTGTGTACATGAGAGTGTGTAGGCGTGTATGTACATTTTTGTATGTCACTGAAAAGCTCTCTCTCTCTCTCTCTCTCTCTCACTCACTCACTCACTCTCACACACACATACATATAATTTAATGTACCCTGTGTCATAGTTTCTGATTAATTTCCACACAGATACTGTGATAATCTGCCTTTTTGACAGTATTCTGAAAGTCATAGGGAAACATGTCTATTCATTTTGTAGCATGATATAGTAATGCACTGTACTTAGTGTTTGATCTCCCCCTATAACGATCGACTTACTGCCAAATCGACATAATGTCGGACACCCACCCCACCGCGATCCCAAATGCCGCCTTAAGTCGACCCATGGCTGGTTTTTAAAAATTCTCCTTATGTATATGCTACTGTTGTTATTAGTTTCCTGTTTATATAGTTCATTGTTAGTGTTTTAGTTATATAATGTTACTGATATTGTTTTGTTATGTTTCTTTTCTCATTGTGTGTGTTATTATTTTATTTGCTATCTAGTTTCGTTTGCTTCATTCTTATATAGCAGTTATGTTACTCATTCATCACTCAACAGAACTGTGATTCTCGTCTGGGAGGCAGGTGGTACCTCGGAGAGGAATTTCAAGTCTACGAGAAGGAATTTCAAATCGAAGAGAAGGAGAAATTTCAAGTCTAAGGGGAGGAATTTCAAGTGTAAGGGACACATTTCAAGTCTAAGAAAAGGAATTTCACATCTGAGAGAAAGAATTTCAAGTCTAAGAGACGGAATTTCAAGTCTAAGGGGAGGCATTTTAAGTTTATGAAAAGGAATTTCAAGTCTAAGAGACGGAATTTCGTCTAAGCGGAAGCATTTCAAGTCTAAGAGAAGTAATTTCAAGTCTGTGAAAAGGAATTGCAAATCTAGGAGACGGAATTTCAAGTTTAACCGGAGTAATTTCATGTTTGAGCAGAGGAATTTCACGTCTAAGTACGGGCATTTCAAGTCTCCAAGGGGAGGGATTTGAAGTCTATGAAAAGAAATTTCAAGTCTGAGGTAAGAAATTTCAAGTCTAAGGAGAGGAATTTTAAGTCTAAGGGGAAAATTTTCAAGTCTAAGAGAAGGAATTTCAAGTCAACGGGGAGGAATTTCAAGCCCATGGAAAAAAGGTTTTCTAGTCTAAAGAAAGAATAAATTAAAAAGATTATTTTCAAGTCTAAGAGAAGGAATTTAAATACTAAGGGGGGGGGGGGAATTTCAAGTCTAAGGAGGAGGAATTTTTACCAGCATAGAAGAATATATAATTGTTACAATCCTTTTTGGATGATGATTCAATATGTATAGGGGACGATTATGACTGGCAGCCTGGGTTAGACAAGGAGGACTAGGACCTGAAAGGTTGAGAAATACTGCCCTAAAGGGACTGCTTAGTAAAGATAATGCCGTGGACACATACGAAACCCACCTCATTTTAAGGCAACACGCCGGAATAACAGGCTTCTAAAGCCTGGATTTCTGCTCACGGATTCCAGCATCATTGATCCAGGCTAACAATATCGTATCATTCTTTTTGTTTCGCTTCTTCCTTACTGTTTTTTTTTTCAGAGGTTTCTGATTGAAGGAGACGAGACAATCGCTGTAAAACTGATTTACAGAGGCGTAGCAAGTGCAAATGATGAGGGTGAGTTTTGCGGAGGGATGAGGCACATGAGAAAAAGTGGTCACAGTTTGGTCCATGTAGTAAAAATAATATAGCGGGTACAATGTTTATACTTCAAAAAAATCTTATTGACCCTCCTATGTATGTTCACGTCCTAGTTACAATATTTCCATTAGGTTTTTTTTGGTAAACTGCCTTAGCTCTTAAACAAAATCTTCTTCTTCTTCTTTCTCTCTGGTTATATGTGTATATGTGTGTGTGGGGGCGCTTGTTTTTAAGTTATTTCAGTATTTCTTTATTCAATTTTGTTTCTGTCCATGAAGTACATCCCAAAACGTATTTAATCGCCATAGAATATCTCTCCCTCTCTCTCTCTCTCTCTCTCTCTCTCTGAACCTTAAGTGCACAGGGCACATGGAGCTTCCGCAAGGGTTTTCCACAAATGCCTGTCCTTCGCCTTTTTTTCTGCTCTTGCCCAGGTGAGCCCTCTATTGCTCAACATCCTTTCTGTTGTTCTTCTCCATGTCTCTTTTGGTCTACCCTTACTTCTGTTCCCCTGTGGTGTCCATCTTAGTGCTGTTTTTGGTAGTGAGTTGTCAGTAATTCTGAGCACATGTCCCAACCATCGCCAGCGTCTTTCCTCAATAATTGTTGTCAGTGGCTTCATCTGCATTTCTGGCCATAGAATATAGTTGAGCATATTTACAGACCGATAGCTCCCAACGTTTGTGTTATGTGTTTGGGGGTAAATTTCTGTCACTCTCTGGTTTAAGTGCATTTAGCCGTCTCTGTTGTCTTGTTGATCTCTGTTTAACAGCTTTTGTTCTCTGCTGTCATATATCAGGAGGGGCTGAATATTGTATTTCTGCTGTTTTTCAATAGTTATTCTTACATGACAGTGGTTTTGCCATCCTTGCTAGTTACAACACTTTTTTTTTCTTATTCATGGAGCTTTTTTTTTTTCAGATACTCCGAGCAGAGATTTGTAGCAGTCAGCCTTTCACTATGATCTAGCTGCTCCTGAAGTTAGTCAAGATAAGGCAACTAGGCTATCTATGCCATCTTCCAGTGTAACCGATACATCTACGAAGATATAAGAGCTAACACCATATCCAAATATGTTTCAGTCTCATGGAGCAGAGCACCTTTTCTTCAACTTTTACTTGTTTATCATTCATAACAGGCTACAGATTTCACTTTACAACATAATTGCTGTGTTATGTGCAGTCGGAGAGACCTTTACTTGTAATGCGGTTATGATAATTTTTTGGCATGTTATTGACATATTTGAACACTCCACATGATGATGATGATGATTTTTTTTAATCTCCTTGGAACTGCGAGCTGTGTTTATTTTTATTTTCAGCGTTGATGTTGGGGACAGCATTTTGTTTGATTGGTAGCGGGTTGTGGTAGTTACTTTTTCAGAACTCAATGGAGCTAAAAAGCAGGGGGTGTGCATTACTTCTATAGCAGACTCCACCACCGTGGGGACTATGGCGATCCCAGCCCTGTTAGCATATACAGTATTCTTATACGGCAATATCAGCGAAGTGATGACACATAGTATTCTTATATGGTAATATCAACGAAGAGATGACATACAGTATTCTTATATGATAATATCAACGAAGATATGACATACAGTATTCTTATATGATAATATCAACGAAGATATGACATACAGTATTCTTATATGGTAATATCAACGAAGAGATGACATACAGTATTCTTATATGATAATATCAACGAAGAGATGACATACAGTTCTTATATGATAATATCAACGAAGAGATGACATACAGTATTCTTATATGGTAATATCAACGAAGATATGACATACAGTATTCTTATATGATAATATCAACGAAGAGATGACATACAGTATTCTTATATGGTAATATCAACGAAGATATGACATACAGTATTCTTATATGGTAATATCAACGAAGACATGACATACAGTATTCTTATATGATAATATCAACGAAGATATGACATACAGTATTCTTATATGGTAATATCAACGAAGAGATGACATACAGTATTCTTATATGATAATATCAGCGAAGTGATGACACACAGTATTCTTATATGATAATATCAACGAAGAGATGACATACAGTATTCTTATATGGTAATATCAACGAAGATATGACATACAGTATTCTTATATGATAATATCAACGAAGATATGACATACAGTATTCTTATATGGTAATATCAACGAAGATATGACATACAGTATTCTTATATGGTAATATCAACGAAGACATGACATACAGTATTCTTATATGATAATATCAACGAAGATATGACGCATGGTCTTAATCGCCTGTGGTTCGCCAGCCCCGACGCTAGCTTGTCAGACATAGATCGGTGACTTCCTGTTTGGACAGTGTCTTTACTGTCTAGTCTAGTCCATACCTTTGACCGGGGATTGGATGCCCTGTCCGCAGGCGACATCACAATAATTATGCTTTGTCATAATATCACGTTAAGAAATTAATAATTATTCGTAGATTTTAATATGTTATTATTTTCATTTATCAGCTGTAGACAGCCCGCCAGCCATCCCCATACAGGCTGGCATGCGGCCCCTTTATAGTCAAAGGTTGGCAACACTGTCACTCCTATTTTAAAAATAGCAATGGATATGTCGCTTTTTAAAATTCATCCTTTTGATAAGAAGTTTGTCGACCCCGACCTTACATCGAAGTAACACAGCGGTTAATTAGTTCAATATAATCATTGAAAAACCGTTCGATTTTCACGTACAGAATCGCCAAGCACTGTATGTATGTACATCAAACACTGACAAACTGTTCGTATGCCAGCGAGATCTGTAGGTGGAAGAAGCAACGATTCAAAGACCTGTTCACTCCAGACAAGGAGTGCCAAAGGAAACATGACAGACTCATCCATTTTAATACGAACAACATCACGTCTGGAGGGATATGCAACTGGATATCTGACACTCTGCAGGATATCAGACTGCATTCAAGCGTGCCTTAAGTTGAATGACCTAGAAAAGATAGCAGATCTGGCCATTGAGGGAAATAAGATAAGACCGGGAGAAGAGTAAATTAAAAAAGACTGCAGCAGAATCTAAAAACAAAACAAAACAAAACGAAAGATACTGGTCTGAAAGAAGACAATTTTTTTAAGAATTCAGGGCAAACACAGGAGGTAGTTTGCATTAATTAAAAGAGCTCTTTGTGAAGCGTATGTCTCATGTATGGTTTCCTGGCTAAATATGCTGCAGGACATCTGGTCGAGTGAATAGGCCGTGGTGAAGGCAGGTGTGTCGAGTCGAAAGATGCAGTTATCAAAGCCCAGATGCATCCCGTGACACAACGCAACCAGCACTTTTAAGGGCGAAGGCTGAAGAAGAAGAAGAAGAAGATTAGGTAAAAGTCATGACATGTGCTTTATTTCAGAAAAAAAACAACATTTTTCTAGCACGCAGCTGCAAGCAACAAAACGTGAAGACATTATTATTATACGATGTGCTATGAACAAGAGCTAATCAAGATTCAGTTCTCAGTATATTAGAAGAGGCAGCTAAAAAGTGTAGTCTGCAGCAGTGGTTTCCAGCCTTTTTGTATCCAAGGACAGCTTTCCTAACGACATATATGTTTCAGACCACTATCGTTTATATATATATATATATATATATATATATATATAATCCTGTCGTGCCTTAGACGCACATATGGATATGGTGTTAGTGCCTATATTTTCTTTGACCTGTCAGCACACTAGAGGGTGATATAGTCAGTATCACTCCTGGCCGCCTTTCCTTCCCCAACTCCAGAAGAAGTCGGGTACCCATTTCTACAGCTGGGTGACTGGGGTGCCTTCGGCCGGATTCGAACCCCTGACCTTCGCCATGAGAGACCAGTGCACTAACCACTTCTCCACTTCCATTATATGTTCTTATCTTATCTTATATCTTATATCCTTCCCGTGCCGTTAAACGTCACATAGGGCTCGCAAGGTAGTTCGCCAATTTGTCCTGTTTTCGGCGAGCTTTTCAACCTCATCAAGGGATCTTATGCCTATTAGTTTGGCCTCTCTTAACAATGTTCTCTTTAGAGTTTCACGTGGTCAGTCTCTTTTTCTTCATTATATCATTAACTCTTTAATTGTTTTTATTTAATAGACAGCACTTAATGTCGTATGGATAACGATGCTACGGACTCCCATGATAATGCTCAGAGAGCAACGTGTGGTCCGCGAGCTACAGGTTGGCAACCACTAGTCTACATTGCACTAGCTTCCACCGAGGTTACGGTGACATTTGGCACCGGGTGATCTGGCCTTATGTCGATTTGACCGTAAAGTCGGTTGTTATAGGGTGGGTACAGTGCACTACTGCAACGTGTTTCAAAATGAATGGAAATGTTCCTTATGACTTTCAAACACTAATAGATTGCATATTAGCTCAGTAACTGTGATATTTATTTATTTATTTATTACTGCGGTGAAATTTATTGTGGACTTACAATAGAACAGCAAATATTTCTGATTTATTAGCGAAATGGGTCACAACACATTTAACAGTTTTATGAGACCTCTGGCGTAGTTAGGAAATGGGCGTGGCTCTGACGGCCGTAAGTCGGCGCACGATTGTCTATTCCCTTCCAATGCTTCTCTACTTAGTGCAGCTTTTATAATCAGATCTGTGGACTCACCCTTCCTGTACCACTTGTCCAGCAAGTTCATATATACTGTCCAAAAAAAAACAACGCATAACTACTGATGACTCAATTTTAGCCATAACTTTGATATTCTATAGCTTTTTTAAACTGAAAGAATAAAATTTTCAGATTGCACACAATAATACCTAAGGGTTTAAACACTCACTTGACAGTTTCTTGCATCTGTGTGACGAGAATTTGTTAGTCCCAGGGGTTCTCAACTTAGTATGGTGTGTGGCCTCGGCTTGCATCGATCAGCGACTGGCGTCTCCAGGGCATAGATGCGATCAAATGTCTGATGTGCGCCTGTGGGATGGCTGCCGACTCTTCCTGGGGTGCTGTCACAGATCACGACGATTGGCTGGAGAAACGTTTCAGCGACAAATACGTCTTTGCAGTTCATCCCATAGGTGCTCGATCGGATCCATGTCTGCAGACAGGGATGGCCAAGGAAGGGTGAGAATGTTGTTGGAGGTCAGGAACTGTGTGGTGAACTGTGTGGTGAACTGTGTGGTGAACTGTGTGGTGAACTGTGTGGTGAACTGTGCAGAATGGGGTCTAGCGTTGTCCTGTTGAAACACAGACCTTTGCGCTGCCAAAAATGGAAGGACATGGCGTCGAAGAATTTCATTGACTTATCGTTGCGCATTCAAGCATCCCGCAATGTGATATATGTCATCGTGTGCAAAAGATGCAGGATAACATATATCGGTGAGACTGGCCTCAGACTAGGGGACCGCATGCAAAAACATCTGTACGACATCACCCAGCATGCTTCGAAACCAGTCCCAAATCATTTCAATGGCCCCAACCACAGAGGCAAATCTGATTTTCTGGTAACAGCCATTAAACAATGTCATGCAGATGACACAAGCCGCCTGGCACTTGAGAACCGCTGCATTCAAAATTATGGGACGCTGGAACCACATGGGTTAAACTCGCTGTTTAGTTACACGTAAATCATCTTTTTCAATCATTATAGTATCTCTCCACTAAATCCACCCCTTTTTACTTTTCAAACTTCCTCACAGCATCACTCTGCAACCCCGCTATTTTCTCAGCAACCCCTCTTCTCTGCAACACCTCTTCCCCAATCACCTGTTTCAAATTCTCCTAGCTAGGCCAGTAGTGCGTCACTCTCTCTCCCCTCCCCGGTTCCCCATCCACCACTCCCAGTTACAACCCACCGACCACATGTCACAGGTCTCTATTTAAACAATTTCCACGTCCTACCAGATCCATTCCTGACACACACCGCCAGACAAGCCACACCTTGCAATTTACAGCTAAGTACTTTTTTCCAATTTTATACATTCAAGCATCCTTCAGTCTGCACTAATGGACTCCTTCCGTTGAAACTGATCATTCCCCATACCATTACACCTCCACCACCGTGCGGCAGAGCTTCATCAACGCAATTTTGGGCAAAGCGTTCTTGTGGCCTACGGTAGACCCTTCTACGCATATCATGGCGGTGCAACAAAAAGGAAGATTTGTCACTAAACCAGACACGTCTCCATTGATTGTCAGTTGTCCAGGGCCGATGTTGGTTGGCCCAAACAAGCGATTTTGCAATGACGTCTCGTTAAGACAGGACCTCGGTGAGGTCGTCGTGCCACCAGTCCAGCTTCATGCAGTCTATTCCGGACAGTTTGATCAGACACACGATGGCCTGCAAGCAATGACTGGGCACTTGAGGAAGCTGTTGTAAACCTGTTTCTGAGGTGATGAACCAGAATAAAGTGATCATCAGCCATCAGCTGCTGTTGTCACCCTGGGTCGTCCACTGCGGTGCCGGTCTTCAGCTGAGCCTCCTTAGCTTGGAAACAGTGCCAAGGTCGACTGATGGTACTCTGCTACACATTTAAATGCCTGGAAATCTGACTTTGACTTTTGCCTGCTTGCAGGCGACCAATAGCAATGTTTCGTAAATTTTTGCGATTGACGCGCCATAATTGTCTGATTGAAAATTAACTGAATATGTTTGTGCAAGCTCATCCTTTTATAGGATTTCATTTGCGTGGGAAGTGAGTTGTGCTCACTACAAAAATCACGACTTTTCCATAAACGCAACGTGAGTTATGGTTAAAAAAAAAAAAGCGTGATTAGAAGGGGCAGCTACTGCGTTCTGACTATACACGAGAATAGCAAAATTCACGCTAAATCATGGACCTGATATCGTGGTGACAATTTTTGGTTTGATTTGAGATACCCAGGAAAAGATTTTTTTGAATGAAGCTTATATAAGCTATGGGTTTCTTTTTTTGGACAGTATACTTTTCTTCTTCCCCCCCCCCCCCCCCCGAGTTTTTCAGTGGTTCTCGCGTTCTCTTACTTCTATATTCTCAATCTGATTGTCTTTTATTTTCTATTTTATTTTATCTTCAGTAGTTTTTTTTTTTGTTTTTGTTTTTTTTTAGTAAACATCTTTATTTGCTTTGTTGGTCATCCAGAACTTCTACTGTATCTTTCTTCGCAATTGTATTTCTGTTGCTCCCAGTTACTGCTTGAAGCATTTTTGTAAAGCATTTAAGGTCTCTCAAGAGTGGAGTAATATTGCTTATAGATGGCACAGTAACGCTCTTCTTTTCCTACATTAGAAACATTCATGAATCTCTGGTCAAAATTTAATGAAGAAAAAAAAAAGGTAAGAGATAAGGGCTAGAATACAAGCTGGAAACAAGACATGTTTTGCCTTTAGACAATTGTTACAATAAAAAAAATTCTATCCTATAACACCAAACTAAAGACACAGAGTAGAATAGTTGGACCGCATGGGTCAAAAACACGAAGTACAACTAAACAAGATGAAAACCAAATACAAAACATCTGAGAGCAGAATCCTGAGAAGAATTTATAGACCGGTAAGAGACACTATAACACACCAATGAAAGATAAAAAGTAACAAAGAAATCTATACATTGTTTAACTCTCCGCTTATAACAGCCAGTATGGAAACAGAGTGAGGTGGCTCAGGCATTTAGAGACAATGCAGGAGGATAGGCAAGCAAAGAATGGCCTACACAAAAGTGATGAAAGGGACTACACCAAGAGGTAGACCTAGACAACGATGGCGATACAAACTAGAAGATATAGACGCTTTCGGAAGAGACAGTTGGCAAGAAATGATCAAGAACAGAGAGGAATGGAAACCTGTTTTGTCTGCAGCAGCGACTCGCCATCGCTCGAAAGCTGCTGAACAACAGCTGCTCACACAAGAAGAAGAAGAAGAAGAAGAAAAACACGTAACAGAAATTATATAAAATGTTTAAAAAAAATTTAATGGAGAAATGAAGTCGTATGGAGACTGTAGTTCTTGTGCTACAAATGATGGGGTTTCTTCCATAAAAACTTCTTCCTTCTGATTTATCTGCTGTTTTATGTCTTATTGTGGCGATACAGGTTCCTTGGAAACAGTTCCTTCTTAATTTCTCAAGATTAAATATATTCCGAAAGCTTACAATCTCTGGTAATTTTCATGTATAATTTTCATTTTCATTGCATCCCGTAAAAGGGAACATAGAGAAGCAACGTGATCGAATCTAATCTAGATGTAATGATCAAAAACAAAAAAGCTTTCATAGATGTTTTATCATATTTATCTTTTGTCATATCTGTATATGTCTGGCAGCGTGAGACTTGTTATTCTTGCCTGCCTGCCACACAGAAAAATAAACACGTTAAATATATAATTATATAAAAATATTATTTGTACAAGAGCTTCCAAATTGTTGCTTATTAGGGGCCTGGCGAGTAGCAGAAACTTAAATACAGCTAATGGATACTGTAATTCAAATTGCACTGAATCAGAAATAAATTATGCAGTTTACAAAGTATCTTGCTAAAAGCCGGTAGAAAGAAAGAAAGAAAGAAAGAAAGAAAGAGGTTCACACTTGAAACAATTCAACAAGAAAAAAATACATCGGAGAATATAAAAGAATTCAAGAAAGCTATTTGTACAACAAACCTTCACCAACTTTCACTTTTGACATTCCATTGCAAGAAGCCTCAATGTCATTTTGTTACTCTGATTTTTAGGTCGTTATTAGCATATAACAGTGTTTCTCAACCCGTATTCCATGAAATTAGTACACGAATAGTAAGTACAAGCTGAAATATTCCTGATATAACAGTATCTTGCAATAGGATCAGGCGTGCACCCCAGGATAAGTTCAGAATATAGGATACCCAAGTGCAAATAAACTTGACTTCTGCAATAAGGACGTGGCATGGCTGTCACGCATCATTGTAATTAACTAGGAAAATAAGTTGCTTAGCAAAATGAAGTCAGACAGCCAGGGCACATGCCAGGCTATTTGAGTCTTGTGCATGGATTAAATAATCTGCATAAATTTCTGCCCCTTGAAAAGTCAGCGCTGCGCCGTTCTGGTATCTTATCTTCTGGTTATCGTATCTTCCGGTTATCTTATCTTCTGGTATCTTATCGTCTAGTATCGTTCTGGTGAGCGAGGCTGGCCTAACCGCCAGCACAGCCCAGCAGGCTTTCTTTTATTGTCTGACATTTACTTAGTTGAGATGGGCCGGCCACCCACTCCGCACGAGGACAGAGCGAACGACGAAGACTAGCAATGACTGGAGCTCCCTCCTCCGGGAGAAACAAGACAGGGCGGCCAAGATGCACTCGGAGCCAAGTCTTCAGACAACGTGTACTTAAGATAAGGTGAGAACTAGAAAGAAAGTTCAAGACCAGACTGGGAGCAGGGTTTTGCTTTCTGCTTTATATGTGTCTCAGGCTGCAAGAACGAGTGATGATGATAATAATGGCGATGGTGATGGCGGTGATGGTAATGATGACAGTGGATGATGGTGATGACAATGGACAACGATCCACTTATTTAAACTGCCTGAAAAAGATGGGGGGAAAAAGTGCTTGCCTTTTAAACAGACTTGTTGCCTAATTCTGAAGAAGTCTTGCTTGGCGTGGTAAAGAATATTTCCTTTCCTACCCCACTAGTCAAGGTGTACGTAACAGCACAGATGTGCTTTGGTGATGTCTTTGTTAATGTTGTTGTGTTGTTACAGTTACTGTACATTATTCCTGGAAATGATAATATAAGAAAGATGTTGGACAGACAGATAGACGCATGGACGGACATTCATTGAATGTAGGAGACGAATCTGCTGGATAATCTGATGTACTGCGATGGATGGCTTGAGTTTTGAGGTTATAGAGAGGAAAGATTAGTCTGGAAATATTGTAGGCAAAACACTTCAGACGTGAGCGGAAGAAAAACTGCAAAAGAATGACAGTGATTCAACCCAGACACTGCAGGGGAATGACAGTGATTCAACCCAGACACTCCAGCAGAGTGAGCAACTGCTTGATCACAAGAAGACATCGCAACAGCGACTCAGCCAGAGAGCATCGCATTGGTGAATTCCAGGGGTGGACCAGAAATTGCAGAATCCTCGGCTGAATGCATCACCACGAACAACTAATGGAGCTTTTAATCTACTGGCAAACTGAAGAAGCGAAGCAGAATGTACCTAGAATCATCACAAGGAAAATCAATACTGTCTTAATTGGATTTGACTCACAAGTCATGAGAACAGACCACCGTCCGCCCATCAGGGCCATCTTTGTTCTCTCTAATTAGTCTCATGTTTTTTGGTTGGTGTTTTAAATATTTTACTGGTTATTTGTTGGAAAGAAATGAAAGAAAACGTTTGTTGGAGGCTCTTACGTCGAAAATTTAGGGGAATGCTGACCTGTAATTTAGCCAGACTGGGATGGGTTGCGGTGAACTAATCGAATTTTAGTCCCGAGTTTTGTTCAGGATTTAGGTTGCCCTACTAACGACATGCAACAAGGGCGCCTTAAACTTCGTCGGAACTTTGTGTTGGTGTCTTATTTCTAAATACTTCTTATTTGTTTAACTAGATCATTCTCCGGGCAACTTGACCTTGTTAGTGATAAGTGCTGCTACCTATAGTCATCATCATTAAGCGCCAAGCCTATGTGTATTATCAATCATGTTTCTTTATGCTATTCACTTTCTAGTTAGATTCGTTGGCTGTCATTTCTTTCGCGCGGAACTTGGACAATTTATGAAGACATTTCATTACTGACTGACCTGTTTCAGTTTGTTCTGAAGTTTTCTGGTGACTGCTAGGTTCTATAACGTATATTTTCTCACGACATGTGCAAAGAATTTGGCCTTATGGTTTTATTAGTTTTTGATGTCTGCAGCTTCTCTTAGTTCTTCGTTTATTTTGTCAGACAGTCTTGGGCAGTAGTTCACAAGGGCCCCCATCTTTTCTCATTATATCCAATGAATGATGATTGTCGTTTTATTATGGATTTACTTAGATTCATTTCTACATTTACTTTTATTAGACATTATCGCAGATAAATAGGTACGGAGTAGTTGCCACGCAGAGCACCATTGGCAGACTGCTCGAAAAGACAGTCGCTAGGAAAGTTGTATATGAACTTCAAAGACAGCACAGTTTCCATGACTGTGACTAGAGCTCTGAGCTGGTTCAAGTCACAAGATTACATGCATCCTGAGCCGTTCGATTAATATGTTGAAGAAAATTCAGGCTGGCTCTTAAGGCAACAGTGGCTTGAATCCCTGCAGATGTCACAGATCCATTGACTGACATTCATTTTTGTGCCTGGCAGTGGTGGTGTCATGGGAAATGAAAGAGCAGATCAGTCGGTCTACTCGGGTGTTGTGGAGGAGAGACAATATCCAAATGCTACAAGAGAAGCTGATGGAACAAATGGGCTTCATTGACAACTATGAATCAGCGTCGCTGTCAAGAATGAAGAAGTTGTGGATGAAACTTGGGATAGCGAAAAGTAAATAATCATCAAGAGCTCCAGACAGATGCTGAACCAACAAAGAACGAGTGTAATCAGTTAATGTATGCCGAAGGAGATACTAAAGAGGAAATCGGAACACTTACGGATGTTTCCGAAATGCATGGATGAGGTCCTTCCTAATTAACTAATTTGTTAGACATTCTCCGTTTTCTTAGCTGTCCATGGTACTCCTAATTTTCTTCTGACAAACCATATGTCATATCACAAATGATCCTCCGAGCTTTATCAGATAGTCCACTCCTGCGTTATAGGTCGCGTATTATATTAATTAGTATTTAGATTAGTATTTAGATGAGTAAATATTAATCTATTAATTAAAAAAAAACATTAAGACTGCCGCGGTAGTGTAGTGGTTAGTGCACTTGCCTACCGATCTGAAGTTCACTGGCTCGATTTCGCACTTGAGTAGAATTTTTTTTTTCAGACAGATCGGCACCAGGGTCAACTCAGCCTAAAAAAAAAAAAAAAACTTTTCCTAAATAAAAAAAAGGCAGCGAGAACAGGCACTGGAACTCCTACCTCAACTGCTGCAGTGGCCTAGAAGTGTGAAGGTACTAACACTTCACAAACCTACTGCATGCAAATGCTACAGATTAGAGAGGTACACAGTACACTCGAATATTTCTCCTGGTTTTTTTTTCTCACTGTTTTTGTTTGGTAGACGCTCTTCAGTTTGACATTCCTCGACTCACAGCTGATATGCTAGCCTCAAGCTGGCGAACCATAGCCGACCAAGACCCTGTTACACCTTTCCTTTGATGCCCCCAGTAACAGGCCTACCCTGGCTAACGGTCAAGGGATCGCCATTGCCCCCATGGTGGTGGAGCCTGATAAAAAAATATTGTAAAACCCTGGTCTCTAGGTCCATTCAGGGACTGACAAAAATATAATCGCATTATCCAGCTCCCAATCCGACATGATGCTGTGTTGTGCCTCAACATCGCCACCATCAACTGCAAAGAACATCATGTTCGCAGTTCTAGGAGATAACAGTAGTAGTAGTAGTAGTAGTAGTAGTAGTAGTAGTAGTAGTAGTAGTAGTAGTTTGGCTCTAAGCATCCCAGACCATGCGAAGAATAAAAGTTCATAAAGCCTTGCCTGACAAAAAAAAAAGTAAAGAAATGTATACGTAACAAACCATAAGAACTCACAGACCTGTGAAAGTCATATCCCAGAGCACCACAGTCGGTAAAATGTAAGGGCCCACACCACCACCATTTAATAGAGAATGACCTGTCTGTCAGGGATTACTTCCTCTTATGATTCAGGGATTTGTGTGGTTGTCTCGCTCTCTGTAATACAATGTTTCCTTCCAACCTGAGTAGGTCGTGTTGATCCACGTTGCTGCGTGAAGCTGACATGCCCCTACAATTTTCTTTGTTGGTTTTGCTAACCCTACAAATTCATGATAGTTAACTTGGACGGCGCCAGCCATTGTTTATTTATATTACTGAGGTTCAGTGTTTGGTTTCTTTGTTTCGAGTACAAAGTCTGGGGATATACAAACGCCAACTGTTGAGAATATCGAATTGACAAGATGCAGTTGTCTGGGCACTGTGACTCTTAACATGCCTCCAGAGAATGCTGCTTTCAGAAGTAGCGGTGCAACGTTATGACAGGAAGGGAGGAACGAGGGAAGGAAGGAAGAAAAGGGAGAAGGAAAGAAGAACGAAAGAAAGAATGCATGGAAGAAAAGATAGAAAGAAGGTAAAAAGGGTAAAATTCCAGCTTCCATGCTATTAAAGCACATTGGGGATACGGTTTTAGGCCACGTATTTCCAAGACCGTCGGCACATGAAAGTGTGATACTGCCTGGCCGCTTTACCTTCCCTTATTTCTCTGGTATCCATTTTTAGAAGCTGGGTGGACCTCGGGGCCTTTTGGTGTATGCCAGGAAAAAAAAATCCCGCTGCCGAGACTTGAACCCGGTACCACTGGATTAGCGAACTGAGCGCCAAACCACTCAGCTAATCAGGCCGTCATAGACAGAAGGAAGAAAGATAAATGTATGAATGTATAGACCGAAGGAAGATGTAGCATGGCCTTGTAAGTAATGATTAAAGTATTATTATTACTGATACGTAGAAAATAGATCAGAAACGATGGAAGATTTGAGAACCGATGAGAGTGATGCACTCCCACGACATAATATTACGACAGGACGTTCAGAGGAGTAATCAGAAGAGTAGATACTTAGAAATACTGGACGCTGACAATGAATACGGACAAAGGGGATTTTGTCAGATAACAATAATACAGAGGAGATAGACACAATGAAAAGCGAGGACATAATAAAACCTCCAACACGAAAGAGCAAGATAATGACTTAGATAAATTACAATTTGTATAGACAGATTTGACGCATCTGACACGTACGGCATGTTTGCTAATCTTGAACGCTATTGTACACGGTGTTTAAAATAAGAAGTGACCAACTCGGCCAGCTGGTCAATTAAATATTTAGAGGCGTGGCCTACTGGACAACTGACTTACGACATATAGGTTAGGCAGGGAGTTTTTAGGGAGAACACACACCAGAGAAGAACAGTAGAGCGAGGGAGAGACAAGAACAGAAGAACAGAAAGGAGAAACAGAAAGAAGACGTAGGTAACGACAGATGAACAATTAGAGCAATAGATATTCAGGAGATCAGTTTAGAACCAGAGTTAGTTTTTATGACAGACAGAAATTGTCTCATGTTCGAAAAGTGTTTATTTTAATACTGTGTGAGGAATGCAGACCAGGATGGTGACACTAGAAAGGAAGTTAGGATCAGAATTGCAAAAGCAGCATCAATCTTCAAGAATCTTGAGAACATATGGAATTCAAAAGTTATAAGCACAAAAACCAAGTTAAGACTATTCAATCCAAATGTAATATCCACCCTCATTATGCATGTGAAAGCTGGAAAACAACTAAAGAAATAGAAAAGAAATTAGACTCTTTTGAAAACAAATGCCTAAGGAAAATACTCGGCATCAAGTAGAACGAATTCAAGAACAATGCAGAGATAAGACAGATGACTGAACAACAACCAGTCTCATGGGTGATCAGGAAAAGGAGATGGACATATGTTGGTCACTTGATGAGAAGAAATGATCAGAGAATCCCAAAACAAGCTATCAAGTGGAACACAACAGGCCAAAGAAAAAGAGGCAGACCACGTGAAACTCTGAAGAGGACATTGTTAAGAGAGGCTAAATTAACAGGCATAAAATCCTTTGATGAGGTTGAAAGATTCGCTGAAGACAGGAAAAATTGGCGAATTACTTTGTCAGCCCTATGTGACGTTTAACGGCACGGAAAGGATATAAGATATATAAGAGGAATGCAGAAGATCAGATACATTTAAAAACTTGTGTAAAGTGATTCAGATGAGGAATTAATTGACCACATGTTGTAGATCTATTAGAGTAAAGATTCTGGAATTGTTCTTGTATCAAGTGGAGAATGTTTTGAAGTTGAGAAAATTGAGAAGTCTCGCATCTAAAATAACGCTGGAGTTTGATTTTGTGAACAATGATCATGCGTTTCAACGAATTTTATGTCCTGTTACATCTTATTTCAAGTGATGTTGTCTCAGCGATAGATTTGATACCTTAATTGTCAGAATTAAATGAATTCAGTGAACTTTTCATCGGACTTGGTCTAGCTCATGTTATAATGTTTGTGAAACCTCGATGTTTGATGTTTTGATTAAAGAACACTTCTTCTCAAACCATCAATATAACAAGAACAAAGAACATCTTCAGTCAGAAATATGTAATTCACAACTTGAAAGTGTTATAAAGGAAGGAAGGAAGGAAGGAATGGAAGAAGAAATGAAGGGAGAGAAAGGAAGGAAGGAAGACACAACACTCTGGACGGATATTGGAACCATGAATGAAGAAATGGGAGATGAAATAAGCAAACAAAATAAACGAAGAAAATAATAAGCGGAGTGGAACGAAGATACGGAGGAATAAAAATTAAAACCAAAAAGAAGTGGAGCGCAGGATGTAACTGGAGACAGAGAACTGACTTCTTTAACTACCCTGCAGGACAACCTGAGAGCTTACAGCACAATTATATAAGGGATATAACTACAAGAATTGTTTTCACCGATGTTCAAGCTCGCACAGAGAAATAACGAATTTGTGCACGTTATATGTTCTAACTACATCGAGGCAATTTTGTTTTATGGGTGTGAAGCATGTTCTATGAATAAGAGAGTACAGCGAGAAATGGAGGCCATGGAGATGTGGTTTATAAGAAGGATGTTGAAGGTATCATGGACAGCCAAGAAAACCAATGTCTTAAGAGAGGCTGGAGTTAAAAAGCAAATTATAGCAATGATCAGAGCCAGACAAGCGAGATTTATAGGACAGAGTGTGAGAAGAGGAAAATTGGAATACACTGTGGCAACTGGAAAAATTGAAGGAAGAAGAGACAGAGGAAGACAGAGAGAAGTTACTGGATAGGCTGTCAGTGTGGCTAGGAAGAAAGTCACCGGCGGATCTCATAATCAAGTCTAAAGAGAGGGAATTGTGAAGAGAAATGATCGCCTACGCCACACGGCACGGCACTTTAATGAATGATACGTTCTAACGAGAAATAACAGTTGAGGTTGTGAGAAAACATGTCCTAGTAATAAAGGCAAACAAAGATGCATGGTTCAGCTTTGGAAAAAAAGAGATAGAACGAGAGGAAAGTGGGCAAGAACGAAAGTTGGAGAAAGTAAGATAAGTACGTATAAATGAGGAACATGCAATAAAGCAATATTTCGGCAAAAGCCTTTTATCAAGGATCACATACAAAAACATATCAGATGAAAACACGAAATACAGACTAAAAATTAAACACATAACTTTTTTGGTATTCTCCTTGTAAGAAAGAGCGTACCTTTCTTGCAAATGGGATACCGTATATGTATGCATATTTGTATGTATGTGTATATATGTGTGTTGTTTTTTATTTAAAATTGTTCATCTATATTTCGTGTTTTCATTTGATATATTGCTTTTGTGTGTGATCTTTGAAAAAGGCTTTTGCCGAAATATTGTATTGTCTTATGTTATTCATTTATACGTGTTCATCTTACTTTCTGCCACTCTCGCTCTTGCCCGCTTTCTTCTCGTAACACTGAACCACGGCATCTCTGTCTACATTCATAGTTTCTGAAGTATTCAGTTCCTGCACGCGCTTTAAACAAATTTCCACCGTCTGTGCCTGGTCCAGGTTATTCAGCACCTCGCTCCCCTCTCTTTCCCATCCCTCCTCACTCTCGGCTCGCCCCACACCCCCCCCCCTCCCCAACAACCACAAAACAAAACAAAAGCTCTACTTCTCCTCAGCAATAACTCTCTATTTATCTCTTGCTGCTCATTCATAAAATCTGGTCATCATCGTATAGTGCGGTGTAGGCAGGTGTTGACGGCCATGCTTCTCTGCAGATCTCAATCCTGCAAGTTAGTGACTTTTTACTGTGGCCATCGCTTTAGGCTATTCATAATTTTATTCTCTTGGCCTTCCCTTGTCTCTGTTCCCTTTTTATCTATCCCGTTGTCAATAAATATATATTTATTATATTCCAGTGAATAATGACTGCCGTTTTCGTATGGGTTTAATTAGAGTCCTTTCTTCATTCGCTTTCGTCATCTTAGCTGTTCATGTACTCCTATAGGTAAACCACATTTCTGCCACCTGTAATGATCTTTGCATTGTTCTGTTCATTGTCCATAATGCAAGCCGGTAAAAGAATTAGTCACAAGATCCGCTGTCTTTCTCCTAATCAAAGGATTTACAGAGGCCCTGGCGATATACCTATAATCCGTTTCCATTTCTTGCTGGTATCTGCTAATATGAACGACACTGCAGCCTGAGTCTAGAATGTTGTATATTCAGAACCGTGGGTTCGTGTGTGTTATAACAGTGTATTTCTATGCAGACGCTGATAATTAAAGTATCCAGTCTCCCCTGGGTGGAATTATGTGTTGTTTGTCTGGGTTGTTTCTCTTAGCCTTTCCACCATAAAATGGTAATGTTTTGCCTAGTTTCCTTTCCCTGCGGCTAGAAACTATCCAGGAATTTAAAGCAGGAGAAATGCAACAGAGAAGAAAGTTGTGCTATGTCTTTGAAACAAGCCGGAAACACTGTTCGGATTATATACTGCGAAAAGAACGAGTGCTTCTGGGAATTTTAGTAACAGTGTTGATAAGATTCTATCACACACTGTGATGATGGGATTATGTATCACATACATTGTGGTGATGTGATAGTATCCTGCTATATATTGTGGTAATGAAACATTGTTTTGATGTGATAGTATCCTGCTATGTATATTGTGGTAATGAGATTCTATCACACATTATGGTGATGTAATTATATATCGGTCATTCATTGCGGTGATGTGATAGTATCCCGCTATATATTGTGGTAATGAGATTCTATCAGTTATGTATTGTCGTGATCTGTTTCTGCTTCTTATACACTGTAGTGATGATATTCCACGTGACCTCTCCCGTTATATTTGGTAGTCTTCTTCTTCTTCTTCATCTTCCATATCCTTGGAACTGCGATCTGGTTTTCTTTGCAGCAGATTCAGTGGGGATGTTGAAGCACATCAACTTGGGAGCGGGTCATTCCAGCTATTTTTTTCCCCACTCCCAGAGTGCAGCTAAAAAGCAGGGCGTTTGCAATACTTCTTTGACAGACTCCACCACCATGGCGATTATGGCGACGTTAGTCAGGATAGGCCTGTTCTGTTACTGATTACATCAGTTTACGTTGTGACTATGTGGGTTATTTACACACTGTGATGCTGCGATTTCATCAGTTACACATTAACTTGATAAGATTTTGCCAACAGCAATAGTAGATGTGTGTCAGAACAAGCAAGGAAGCCTCAGAAGATCCTCCTGGATGTTGAACAATGACGGGCATCTTATAAATACGGAACAACAACAAGGCAGGCACTGGAACGTAGGCAAAATGTATCATAAATACTTGAGACAGTTTATTGCATAATCCGCGGACGAAGTAATCAAAAGATCACTGACGTTCAAATTTGATGTCTCTTTTGGACCTCGACATCTTCAGCCAAATAAAGATCCACGGGCTTCACATTTTAAAGTCGTATAAACTCCGGTTAACATTTTGGCTTGGTCTGGTTTCAAGTTAAGTTAAAAAAAAGGTTAAAGGTTGTGTGCGATTAATACTTCTGGCGTTCAACAGGTTGAAAGAAAATTAAATCTCAGAGAAAGTATTACTCAATATCCCTCGGAGTAAGAGAAAGGAAATTTGTTTTGTTAAAAAGAGGATCAATATTTTGAAATTTCTCAAATGTTGCAAAATGATTTCATAATAGTGTTATGTGATTCTCCTCATATTATGCATTATATTCTTGCTTTATGCTCATTCGTCAGGTAACAGTATAGCTAAAATTGAGAAATTTTGTGTAATGGACATTGGTAATTGGAAATCAGGTAATACTTATTATCTTATTTCAGTGAGTAAGCAAATATGTTTTTATCGCACATCAGAATTGATACAGAAAGAAGCGAATTCCATAGAATTCACAAATGCTAGGAGGAGAGGGCTAATATCTCGTGTGTAAGTAAACTTTTTTTGTCCTTGCTTCATTGAAAGAACTTTTACAGACCCCACAAAATCTTGTCTCTGTTCTGACATAGTCTGGTTTTTATGTAAGACCTTATAGCCATTTGTCAATGTTTAGATTTGGGTCAAGATTCCAAGTGAGTTACATAAATTTTCCACGAAACAAAAGGAGAGAAAAAGCGTATTAAATAACAGGCGATCAAAGCCATCAATGGTCTGGCTCCCTCCACCCACCCACCCACTCACACACAGAGAGAGAGAGAGAGAGAGAGAGAGAGAGAATGAATGAGAAACAATACAGGCCCAGTGGCACATTGAGGTGAATCTTCTAGAGAGAACTCCAGAAGTTCATGATGTTTGGTCTAGATGAGAACTGGAAACTAGAAGCTCAAGATGTGTGATAGAGTAGAATTATCTCTCTTGACTTTTTTTTTTTTTTTGGGGGGGGGGGGGGAAGGAGAGTGATGATGATGATGATGATGATACAAACTACCGACATTCATGCTGTGCCAGAGTTTTGGGATTTAGAAAAGCAAGAAAAATTATTTAAACTTCTGTGGCTGGAAAGTTAAGATAAAATGAATAAAAAGCACACAGTTGGACAGCGTCGTTACATTTAATGGAAGCACACAGTTGGACAGCGTCATTAAAGGAATAGGAAGCACACAGTTAGACAGCGTCATTAAATTTAATGGAAGCACACAGTTGGACAGCATCATTAAAGGAATGGGAAGCACACAGTTGGACAGCATAATTAAAGGAATGGGAAGCACACAGTTAGACAGCGTCATTAAATTTAATGGAAGCACACAGTTGGACAGCATCATTAAAGAAATGGGGAGCACACAGTAGGACAGCGTCATTAAATTTAATGGAAGCACACAACTGGACAGCATCATTAAAGGAATGGGAAGCACACAGTAGGACAGAGTCATTAAATTTAATGGAAGCACACAGTTGGACAGCATCATTAAAGGAATAGGAAGCACACAGTAGGACAGCATCATCAAAGGAATAGGAAGCACACATTTGGACAGCGTCATCAAAGGAATAGGAAGCACACAGTTGAACAGCGTCATTAAAGGAATGGGAAGCACACAGTTGGATAGCGTCATCAAAGGAATAGGAAGCACACAGTTGGACAGCATCATCAAAGGAATAGGAAGCACACAGTTGGACAGCATCATCAAAGGAGTAGGAAGCACACAGTTGGACAGCGTCATTAAAGGAATGGGAAGCACACAGTTGGACAGCGTCAATAAATTTAGTGAAAGCACAGGTGGACAGCATCATTAAAAGAATATGAAGCACAGATGACGCGACTATTAACAAGTTTGTTTTTTTTTAGCACGGGACCCACGGAAGGAATTTTGGGGATCCACGGATCAGCATGGATTGGCTCCGTTAAAAAAAAAATCTTACCACCACCTGGATTCTGTTTATTGCTTTGTTTTTAATGAGGGTCCATAGCTGTTATGAGGCCCGAAAGCGAGACCAAGGCCAAGATACTGCTTCTAATTCCTCTCAGCGTTTATGCTGCAAGAGGCTGAAGAAACACGTAGGGATCTTCATGACGGTTACTAAGAAGCCCGATAACTGCAGCTTTTGCTAGGAGTACATCTCTCCATTTTCCTTGTGGCGCACGGTGTTTCGTTCCCACATGCGACCTTAGGACATACCCAAAAGCCTGGCATCTGCCATCCGTATTCGATTCGGAACAAAAAGAACAGAATGAGAAGCCTGCTTATAATAATAATAATAATAATAATAATAATAATAATAACTGAGGTCACAAAATAATAAATAACTGGAAAACCCGAATTTCTGTAACCAGACTAGCACAACTGAACGAACGGAACGTAAAGCTGACGGACCAGCGAGGGAGATCGATAAAAAACAGAATCAATGGATAAAATAAACGCACATGTCTTGTGCTGTCTTTGTATGGTGGCTTTTATTTGCCGCGATTTTTCATCGCCGCGGTAACTTCGTTTCTATAAACGGCTTGTCTGTTACGCCAAAGGCCACGTACTGGCGTCAGTTTATAGCTGCCATGACGTCAGAGTCGTTGTTATCATGGCTCGCATTTCTTGTGGCCATTATTTCAACGTGGTGGCTTGTTGATCACTGTAATTTTAACTGAGCACGCGCCTACAAAAACGGAACGACAAACAGCCACGAAAACAGATTTGCAAACTTGGAAAGTTTAATAAATTTGTTTACAACTTTAAAATTAGACGCGACGTACTTCAAGACTATTTTCGATTGATCTCATTTTAATAGTTAAAAAAAACAACAAAAAACCTACCAAACAAATCAGGAAAATAGATAAAATGGGTCACCAATTGCGGAATAAACATCGTGTTATGAAATACATTTCTTTAGGAATGGGAAGCGCTTAAACTGCTTATACGAAAGAAAAAAATTCTGCAAATTTGCATATTTCAACATCCCAGACGCTTCAGTAATAATAGTGAGAATGAAAGAAGAAACTTTTGACAGAGAAAAATGAATGATCATAAAGCAGAAGCGTATATTTTTGGGTTAAAAATAACAAAACAAAACTTGTTTGATAAAAATAGTTCATGATTAACTAGTTTTAGTTTTAAAAAAAAACATAAGAAGTTCCAAGACTTACATAGGACGTGAATCGATGAACCGATAATACCCTGTCGCAGGAATAAATAGCAGACGAGGAGAAAGTTATCTGTGAAGATTACTATTTGTGGAAAATTTGTTTCCGAACACACTTCACTAACAGTAACTGCTTTCCTATAGGTCAGCGATTATCAACAGGTGTGCCTCAAAGAGTCTGCATGTGCGCCTCCGGCGTGGGGGTGGAGGCCTTTATTTATTATTATTAATAATCATGATTATTCGTCCATTATCGGTACACTTACGCTGCCAACGAAGAAGAAGTAGATACACTTACGTGCAGCGATCTCAGAATGGTTAATTACTAGCATAGACACTGTTCATCCATAAAGGGGTATTTTTGATGGGAAAGAGTAAAACAAGAGTAAGTCTAAGAAACAGAATTCTCAATGGACTGTTTATTACGTGAGTGCTCGCTCTTGCTGTGAATGGAGATCTTTTGCTCCTGTACCCAGTGATCATTGTAGATAAGAATGGGTGCTGCCTTTACACGAAGCAGGTGGCCGCATGTGGGCAGACTTCAGAGGAAAGCAGTGCTGATCTTTGAGGGGCATAGTTTTATATACAGGGAATAAAATAATAGTTTTATATACAGGGAATAAAATAGTAGTATTATATACAGGGAATAAAATAATAGTTTTATATGCAAGGAATAAAATAATAGCTTTATATACAGGGAATAAAATAACTTAACATGGGAGCTGCAGTGAATGCGCATGACTTTCTCAATGTGATAGGAACTGGATGATGCCATCCAAACATGACGGAATGTCAAACTTTTGGGTAAACTCTGCCGCACAGCCAAACACCACTCAGCGATATATATATATATATATGACATTTTTTATTTATTACATAATCCAAACATATAGATATAGTTTATAAAGTAGCTAACATAGCTTTCTTTCCATATATGCCACAAGAAGAGAATTCTGGAAAGTTCAGATCAGATCAGAGAACAGTAGATAAAGTAAAGGAGATCGAGAAAGTGGACGAGATAATGAGTGGAGCTGGAGGAAAATAATAGGATCAAGACAAAAAAAAGTGATAGATAAACAGAGATATAAACCATAATGTTTACAGCTTGCCACAAAGAATATTCATTCATTCATTCATTCATTTGTATGTCCCTTGCGGAACTGTGCCTCCCTAACAGCACTCCTGTAGGCCTCTCGGTTGTGAGCAAGATGGCCTGCTGCTGCTGCATCCATTTGAAGATCGTCAACGATGTCTTGCAGCCATCTTCGTTTTGGTCTTCCTTTTTTTCTTTTTCCTATTATGTATCCTTCCAATACGGTCTTCTCCAAATTATCATGACGTTTAATGTGTCCAAAATATTTAAGTTTTCTCTCTTTAGTCCTCTTTACTAGCCAGCCTTCTTCAACATTAAGCTCTTGTAGTATAGATATATTTGTTCTTTTTTTGTGTCCACGATATTTGGAGAACTCTTCTGTAGCATTTACATTCAAAGGCATTTATGTGTTTCTCAGCTGTTTTGTTAAGTATCCAGGTCTCACAGGCATATGTTGCGATGGGAAAGATGCAAGCCCTTAAAAATCTTATTTTTGTAGTTCTGTCTGCTCCTCTCCACAGATTCTTTAGTTGTTTTACTTTCTGAAGAGCGATAGATGTCCTGTTTTTAATTTCTCTCATTGTATCTCCATTATTAGTTAGTAGTGATCCAAGATATTCAAAACTCTCCACTTCTTCCAATTTTTCCTCATTGATATATATATTTCAGCTGCCTTGTTTGTTTTGTCAGTTGTCATCAATTTAGTTTTCTTTGCATTAAGATAGAGGTTCTGCTCTTCGCTATTCTTACGGACTGACATAATTAGTTTTTCCATTCCTTTTTGTGTTGTGGACAGTAACACTGTGTCATCAGCATATCTAATCTCTGGTATTTCATAACCTCCAATTGTTATGGCATCGTAATATTCTTTGTCTACATCTTCTCTAACATTCCTCATTATATTTTCAGTATACAAGTATACAAATATATATATATTTTCAGTATATATAAATATATCATATATGTATTCCATATATATTTTTTCAGTATACAAGTATACAAAGAATAACTCTGCTTATTTTGGCTTTCTCTTATAAAATTTATTGCTAAATTTCGTTTCAGTGATCTTTCACCAGTGAAATAAAACTGCTAAAAATATTACTTTGTTCTGATGGCAGCACGCATACTCTGTGGACTTATAATAGAGACTAAAAATCGACATTCTATAGAATAGACAGCTGTAGTAGGAAAAGGAACGGAAATAACTTTGTTGTACATCCGCAGATTGAACATAGTGGTCGATAATAACCATATACGATTTCGACTCAACAGGGAGACTACTGCTTTAGCTTGGAAGAAAAATTAAGCCGATTGGAACCGCATACCCCAGTGTTCCCCAAAGTGGGCAATAAGCCCCCCCCCCCCCCCCAACCTATGGGCGTTGGAAAGGACGAGGAGGGCGGTGGAAGAAAAGAGGGCAATCGGGGAGCGTTGAGGGAAAACGAAACAGCAGATGAGGGCAGTAAAACCTTCCTTCTTAGCACTTTTCAATCAGATGTTGAGAAACTTATGTCTTCCATGAAACTCATCCATTACATTAAAAGTTGAGAAAACAATGCAGTAGATGAGTTATAAATGTACTACTTCATGATGTTAAATAAACTGGTTTGCTAGCTGAAGTTTTTCAGTTGTGCAATGCATATCCTAGTTTAAAAGGCCATTGTATGAATAGTACATAACTGGAGAAGGGGCGGAGGCGTAGAGGATATAGCCTGGGACAAAAGGGGGCTGCAGCCAGAGCAAGCCTGGGAAACACTCTCATAGCCGAATTGCAGCGCGGAAGCAGTTTTCCTCGATATTGTAGCAATATTTATACCGCTTTATTCCTGCGTGTTTTGGGTAACATAATCTGCGCTGTTTGAGAACCAATATGCTGTGTTAGGATGAAATCATGAAATTAGCGACTTTTGTCAGAGATTTTGCTACTGATCATGATGCTGTTTTTTTGGTCAGAAAATAATCATTATTAACTCTGTCGAACACGTTTGGATGTCCATAGCTTTCGTGTTTGTTTCTGTGTAAGAAGTGTACATGTGGCGTTTTTTTTTTCAAAATTGCTCAAAGCAAAAAACAAATGATGAATAGTATAAAATCTCAAGAAATGACCATCTTCCGAATGAGAAGAGGACACTGAAGGATGAGATACCATCTATACCAGAAGCTGAAAATTGGCTCAAAATACCTATGTGCCTAGAGCAAAGAACAACAGACACTACATCACATTGTCCAGAGTTGCCAGTTGCACAACCCACTCAGGCAAAACACTTAGCCAGACCCCAGCTGGAAAAGCTCTGTAGCGAGGCTGAAATCCCGAGACCGGCTGCCGCATTTGTGAGAGAGATTGGTGTCGATGTCTGTGCAAATGACAAAAATGAAGCTCCATATTCAGGGTTTTGGAGAGATTTCCTTATTGAGCATGTTTTTATCCACGGCATTCGTACTCACTTGTATTTGTTTAGCTCACAAGGCTGTCTTCATCTGACACTGCATTCTATAATGAAATCCATGACAGTTACTCTTTCCGTGCTTAGCTTCTGTGGGACCGAACACTGTGTGTAGTATTCTGTTATCTTTTTTATTCACTGACAGCTGTCTCCCCTTGGGTTTATGAAAAAAACAAAAAGTTTAAATCGGAAAGAACGAACGTAAACAACGAAACTGAAAAGAACAGTCCTGGTACACCATGACCATACAGTGGTCGCGAAGGTGGAACTACAAAACGTTCTTTTCTCTCCATCTTTTTTTTCGTTCACTTCGGTTCCGCCCAGCCCAGCCTTAATACAGGGACAATTCTTCAGACCACATAACAATGCACCGGTTGGACCGACCTCCCCCCTCCCCCTCCCTCTTCCAAGACATCCTGGGTATGAGAACCCAATGATGGGGGTACGGGATTAGATCTATGGACAATTTCAGGAAAATATGGACACTAACACCATATCCCTATGTGCTTCTGACAGGATTACCTTTACCTTTACCTTTTTTTTTTTTTTTACAATTTCAGTGTCTGAAAAACTGTTAGCTTAGAATTTTTCCTTCGCTACCTCTGTTTTTTAGCTGTTATTAAGTAAAGTTAAACCAAGCTCTCGACACCTTTTGAAATCACACAGATACCTGCTAGGGCTGGTGATGGTAATATGGACAATCCTGGCGAGGGGGGGTCTGTAAGTAGAAAAGTTGAGAATCCTTGGTCTAAACCTACTATGGTGCCCCAGCCCTGGTGTCGCAGCTTATGCCTCTTTCCCAATACCACTGGGCAAACACACATAAACACGCATGCACACGTGTAGCACCCTGCCGCACATCCAGCACACGTGCATAGGCGAGCAAGCGAGCGTGAGCACTGGGCACGCATAACCGTTCTCGCGCAGAGACTAAGATCCTAACAGAGTGGTTCTCAACTTGGGGTCCATGAACGTTCACGAAAGTATTTTAGAGGGAATCAATGAACCAGTAAACGGTCTAGCTCTATTAAAAAGAAAATATTAGTAACATGCGGGTTTTATTTATTGCTTTAATTTCAGTGAAGAGTCCACAGCATTTGCCAGGACCGAAAGGGGACTCACAGTCAAGAAGAGATTAAGAACCGCTATCCTAATGTTACTTCCAACCGGCAGCTGTCTGTAATACGGCTCTGAACTGGAAGTTGGGAGTTTCGTCACAATATGCAAGGTAGCGCACAGACGACAATTGTTGACGTAACAATGGCTATTGATTTAGCTCTGTGACGTTCGGACGGGTGCTCATCAGACGATGATGCTCCAAATCCGGCATGATCCATATTTGAACTGTTCAGTACAATGCGGAAAATGGTTGGGGTAGGATTCCCATGACATTTACCATAAATATGTTCCCAGGCTATGATGAAACGGACCAAGCAGTGAAAAAAATATTCGCAAATTTATGGAAATCCTTTCTGCCAGATTATGCTAAAAATATAGTGGTGCTTCGTGTGTTACATAATAATAATAATAATAATAGTAAAGCAAGTAGTCCATAGCTTTCTCCAGGTATTTTCGACAACTCTGCAATTTCAGACTGAGATCTAGACCGGGTATTCTCAAGTTTTTTTTTTTTTAGCGCGACGGCTCTACACCAACAGCGGTAGGTGACTCACGAACCTAACCTAGCAGAGGTAGGTGACTCACGAACCTAACCTAGCAGAGGTAGGTGACTCACGAACCTAACCTAACAGAGGTAGGTGACTCACGAACCTAACCTAGCAGAGGTAGGTGACTCACGAACCTAACCTAGCAGAGGTAGGTGACTCACGAACCTAACCTAGCAGAGGTAGGTGACTCACGAATCTAACCTAGCAGAGGTAGGTGACTCACGAACCTAACCTAGCAGCTGTAGGTGACTCACGAACCTAATTTAGCAATGGTACGTGACTCACGAATTAATCTACAAGAGGTACGTGATTCACGAACCTAATCTAGCAGTGGTACGTGACTCACGAATTAATCTACAAGAGGTACGTGATTCACGAACCTAATCTAGCAGTGGTACGTGACTCACGAACCTAACATAGCAGCGGTAGGTGACCCATGAACCTAACCTAGCAGTGGTAGGTGACTCACGAACCTAACATAGCAGTGGTAGGTGACTCACGAACCTAACCTAGCAGCGGTAGGTGACTTTTAGACCTAACCCAGCAGTGGTATGTTACCTGTGGACCTAAACCAACAGTGGCACGTGACCTGCGAACTATGGAAAAAAAAAGATTAGAAAAATACTGAAATTCAATTTAAAGTATATATCATCAGTGATTTTTATTTAAAAAACATTGAAAAATTATTCAAAACTCTACCACTGAAGCCACTAGTACCATCCGCTTTATTATATATTATATAAATATTATATAAATATAGGAAATGATTTTCCCGCGATCCTACCTCAGACCCGCAACTCATAACCTGGGTTGAGATCTGAGGTTAAGAATCACTGATTCAGCAATCACTGCACACTCCTGGAAGACGTTCTGCAGGTCCGTACTTCGTACATAGCCGGCTCCACCGATAGTGCAACACGTGCATTTGCACTTCGCGGTAAGTTTGGGGAGGGACGGGGGGAGGAAAATATGGAAAATGGGATGAACTGCAAAAAAATTAAAATAATATGAAAATAAATTACTGATCACGCTTGCTCATCGATCGGTCCAACATTGTCTCGTGAAAAGGATTCAAAATGAATGTATTAGTTACAGACTGTACTTAATAATCGTATGTAGGTCGAACAGTTGCAAGATTTGTCAATACAGATCCAAGTAACATCACTATTCATGAGCTATTCATGTTGGATGCATTTCTGTAGAAGCCACTACAGGCTCAATGTTAACTGACTGTATCGCAGACATGATCGGCGATGGTACAGCAATAGATCACATATGGAAGGAATTTCAGCAGAGTTCCAACATTGTATTAGAGACTTGAACCCGCGAGATTTTTCTTATTCCTTGTGTTCTCATTCTCTGAACTTAGTTGTCAGTGGTGCCGAGATCTCATCTGGAGAAGACATTTTATTTATCGAAACAGTTCAGAAATTGTATGCATTTTTCTCAGCGTCAACATTGCATTGGGGAACCCTTACTAAAAACATTGAAAAATTATTAAAAACTCTAACGTCGTAGCCACCAAGTACCATCCGCTGGAAATCTGGAATCGAAGTCATTCATCCTTTAAGATACTCTATTGATGAATTTTATGAAGTTTTGGTAGAAAATCCTGATGACGAAATAGCAAGACATGAAACTGAAATACTTGCTCAGTCAGAGATTTGAAGCTTTTATGGTGTCTTGTCATATGACACTATGTTTTAAATGAGATTAATGTTGACCTCTTTCAGATTTAGCGAATATGAAAACAAGGAACTTTGTTTTTCAGCTTGAAACAATGGAAGTGCAAATAATGCGAAGACATGAGTGCTAAAAACTAAAACATATACAAACCATTGTTTGTCGTTTAAAAGCTCTTCGTTCTACATGTGTTGAGTATTATGATGATATGATGTAAGTAGTCCACATATCTACATTTATTTTTTTTAACTGTTTCTCATTTTGTAATAAATGTATAGTTTATCTTCCGATTTTTTTCCTCATTAATTTATAAAGTGTTATTAATGTTATTTAAGATTACTGGTAGGACGTGATGAAGCATTATAATCGGTTTTGAAATATTAAGTGTTAATTTGAGAATTGGGTGGGGCGACAAGGTATTCTACTGCGCGAAGAGGCAAATTCCTAGAGCCGGTGCTGGTCCAAGCATGCGCTTGTATGGGCTGTGTGACTGCCGGTATAACCAGGACTCATTAATCTGAGGATAAAGATGGTATCCGATTTGTCGGTCGACGGCCCATATTCAGTACATATACATGCTTGAATCAGCCCTGGCGAACCGTTAACAGATCAAGACTTCTCCCTTGCGACCTCCAGAAACATGCCTGATCTTGGTAACGGGGAAGAGGAAGAGAGTGAGAGAGAAATCGCTACAGTTCCCATGGGGGTGGAGTCTGCTAAAGAAGCCATACAAGACCCCCCCCCCCCCCCCCCCGCCCTGACTTTTAGCTGCACGCAGGAACTGAAAAAACATATCTGCTGTAACCAACTATCAATTAAAACACGACGCTGTGCTTAACCGTCTTCACCGTACCAGTTGCAAAGAGCATCATGGTGGCAGTTACTGAGAGATTAGAACGACGACTCTGTAACCTGTAGTGACCAGCGCTTAATCAAAACTGGCTGATATGTTTTTTGAATCAGGCTCAGTGTTTACATAGTCTTTTTTTTTTGGTCACTGATGTATAGCTGGAATTTTACATAACAAGTTCTGTACCGTCTGTAGTGGACTGGGCGGTAACGTTGCTCCATTATGCTGAAATCTTCAGGAAGGTCACCAGCAGTTCCAAAATGGACGACAGTTATTGATTTTAAGAGGCAGCTAAGTTCTGATTTCTCCCCGCCCCCCCCCCCCCCCCCCCGGTTAGCTTATTTCTTGTGTTATTAAATGATTTCAGTAGTGGTTTTATGTTAGTCAAAAGCACTATTTTATCGTGACTTTTTTGCTTTTACTTTTGGGGAATAATGTCACTACTTCTAAGAGCGCTGTTGTTTCTGCCCTAAACTGGCTGGATATTTTCTCGGTCTGGGAAATCTCATACATCTCATTTTTGGATTTTTTAAAAAATCACCTTTTGTGCCAGGATTCACAATTTCTCATTCTGGCTTGCCACTCGAATTCTATCGCGCTATGCAATGAGAAAAACGTGAAAACATCCGAGCTAAACATTTGCTGTATACACAACTGCATTGACTTCTCACAGTGAAGAAACCGTCACATTTAGTGATGAATGAAAAAAAAAAAAAGAACTCTGTTAAGACGCTTCTGAAACATGAACACTGAGTTCTTGTAATGATATGAAGCCACATGTTCTGTTTATTGTTTAAGCACATAACAAATATAGGAACTGTATTGATGAAGCACTGATAGCTAATCACAGTTCTATCACATATAAAATATGCCCTGAGAAATTCAAAACATAATTTCTTATTTCAAACAATTGCAATGTTTTCACAAATAAAAAAAATATGAAAACATAAATTGGCAAGTCATTCACCAAAGATGTTTCACAACTGATCTATCACTGATACTCTCAGATTCAATATATGTCTAATAAAGTCTAGTAGATGATATCAAAAGTATCTACTGAAACGATGTACTATCACATTTTTATGCTTTTTTTTTTCAAAACCTGTGAACCCTGAGGAAGAAACTATAAACTGCTTTGAGGCATGCCACAAGACAAATGAATGAGTCTTTATATTGTACGGTTCTTGATCAGGTCAATACTTTCAATGTGTATTTGTCATTTATGTGTGCAACAATGAATGTATGAAGGTATTCTTTAGTGACATCAGATCACTTCTGAAATTATTATGGAACAGCAGGAACTGGAAAGCTTTGACTGAAATTCCACAAGAGCTTAGAATGCTAGTCAGGATCATCAACATATGCCATGAAATAGATGCACATCTACTGTGGGGAAGACAAACTTGATTCTCTTCCTAAAGATCTGCAACTTATTCAGACACACAGTCAACTAAAAAAAAAAAAGGCAAAATATCTCACTCAAAGTCAGCAAAGTTTGCAGAAACCACAAGTCTGGATGTTAGTAAAAAGCTCAGTCCAATTCACCAGCAGAAATTAAAACCCAACAGACCTTGGAATTTCAATGAATGAACTGTTCACTGCATCAACACCAACATATAACTCACAAATAGGTGTCCAACTGGGAGTGCAGACCAAAACTTATATTTCAAAATTGTCTATAAACACAGACCTACTCATTCAGACCTTGCTGCAAGGTCAGCATCTGAAGTAGAAATTATCAGAAGCTGCAGAAAACTGGCAAATTTGTCCTAGACACAGGACCCCTGTACTGACCAAACACTGGAATTCAGAATATGAACCATTTCTCAGTTGTCACATAACACTGGAATTCAGAATATGAACCATTTCTCAGTTGTCACATAACACTGGAATTCAGAATATGAACAATTTCTCAGATGCCACATAACACTGGAAATCAGAATATGAACCATTTCTCAGTTGTCACATAACACTACTGAAAACAAAAAAGAAAAGACCAATACAAGGTACCATGCCTGTCTTATTACTTTTATCAGATGTTTTAAAGTCTTTTTTTTTTCAGTAAAAGAGTATCATAACATGGAAATCTGGAATAAAATCTACTCTAAATTTAGTGTCTAGTATACAACAAAATGAAAGCAAATCTGACCACATTATAAATTACAAGATGCAATCTGCAAAATAAAAAATGCTGTTTACATGGTATTTGCCACATTTATAAATTAATACACCACAACTTTACTCACTATATGTGTGAATTTAATGTACACACAATACACATACAGGTAAAGGTTTGTATAAGACAATCTTCATCTGAGACAAATACACACTGTATGCTCATACTTGCAACACATACTTTCCCATATTTCTTAGCAAAACAACATAATACCAGTTTTCTCTCTCCCCCTTTCTATCTTTTACACACGTACACAGGCAACATCCAAATCTTTTTTTCTTTTCTTCTCTTTTTCTTCAGAGCAGCTGTACGATGCAACACAAATTTGATATTGTGTCAATTCTGGAAAAATCTACTGCTTTAAACCGTAATACTTTCTATGTAACTAGAATAATTTTTTAAAATTTCTATTACTCAAGTAACTAGGATAATTTTTTTTTATTTCTATTACTCAAGTAACTAGGATAATTTCAAATAACTAAGCTAATACTTTTTTATGTACTGAAAAGAAAATGTAACAGCTTCACCAACCAACAGTTATATCTCTGGCTGGAATGCTGATAAAAACATGGCTGCTGGTTTAGAAGGAAGAGCATAATGGATTACTTCTTTCAGTGGCAAATGTATACGAAGGTACTCAGTGCTCTTATGTCAGGAAGATATATTTCTGTGCTTCTCTGAATGCAGAAGCAGGCTGCAGCAAAGTGACAGAGATGAGAGTTCACTGACCTCTCCTGGCTAGACAGTTGCTCGTCCTACTGCTGTCCAAGGTTCGAGTCAAAATAACTCTTAGTATTTTTTTTTCTTTCTGGTCTAAAGCTCTATGTCTGTTTTTCAAAGAAATGCACTGAATGCACTGAGAACTCTTTGTCTGCTATTTTTTAAAGAAATGCACTGAGAACACTTTGCTATTTTTCAAAGTAATGCACTGAATGCACTGAGAACTGTCAAAAAGTGATGTTAATGCAGAAAATAAACCTACAATGACAAAAGTGTCAAAAATACTTTAAGATATTCACTTCAGTTTTCCTTCGGACATATATTCAAAACGGTTTGATGTGCTTTGTTAAGTAAAAAAATGTTACTGGAAAATGTGTGGAAAAAAATTATTATCATATTTATTACATTTGCTGCAGAAAGAAATGAAAACTAAAATAAAACTTACATTTCATCAACCATACTAATCGGGTCTTTTCACTCATAAATACTGTATATTGGCTTGCAACATTTTGAAAACTGACATGAAAACATTTTGACAGACTTAACAGATGCAACTAAATATGAATAATTACATAGCTCATTAAAGGCTGAAAAATGTTCACAAGCACACAACAAAAACCAGCAAGTCAACTGCACCGTTGGTCCCTCTGTATCTAAAGCTAAAGGAAATTGATGTATCAACATTTAAGGACAAGGATAGAAACTGAATAAATTGTTTAGTAGTGCTCCACAAGGAAAAGTTAGGCATAAGGGAGGTAAATGCCACAAAAATGTGTTTTTTTTCCCTTTTGTAAATTCCTCAAATCTCAAAGCAAAATGTAAACTTACTTTTCTAAACACTGGAGAGGCAAACAAATATGAATAAATTGTAAAGTCAAAAAAAAAAAAATATCAGAAATGAAGCCTTCTTTCCATTGTCTTCTTTTTTTACTATTGATCTTATTCACTCATTTCTTTCTGTAATTCATTTCTCTCCTTCATGACTATCAGTTTTTTTCCTTGCAAACTGGAAGAAACATCTAGCTAGTATTCCTTAATTCCCTAACCAATTGTTCTGAGAGTACAGTTTCTACTACGGCCATTGTAGAAAAGATTTATCTAGAGAGATATCCCAAAGGGGTGTCTCATAAAAGAAAGAAAAGAAAAAAAAAAAGACTGCTCTGAATCTTGCAGTTAAGATTTTCAATTTATAAAAATATGTAAACAAGCTGCCCATGTTTCACAGCTGGAGAAAGGAAAATTGATCTGATTAAAAATAAAAAAAAAAAAACTGCACAAAGCTGAGAGATGTGATCACTGACATTTGCTAGCATGGCTCATAATGCACTGCAAGTGGTCTTGCTATTTCTTCCACTACTCATACACTAGTGTTCTCTCCTTACAAATTTTGTTTTATCTTATATTTCTTTTTAAACAAGTTACGTACACAAACAGCTATGAAAGATCCAACTCCACTCATACTTGTCCATAGCTGTCGCCTTATATTATTAATAACTGATTGATATCGCATGGATATACTGTCTGGGTCATGCCAGAGTCGATAAGGCTGATCAACATGCGGCAGCAGCCAAACTGGAGGCTTCATCAAAATGAACAAATCGGACCTATACAAACCCATTAAACAGCAAATTGAGGAACAGTTGCAAAGTAATTGCCTCCAAAGCACCTACCGCGCACGACTCGCTGCATTAAATGCAGCCAAGAGCACTGGATGCAAACCTCAACTACATGCTAGATCACGTGCACCACACAACCAACGTAACATTGGAATCATTCTATAAAAACACTGAAGGACACCCTGATGTCAAAGGCCAAATGCGTATGGACATGCCCCAAGTGTATCGAGGCTGTTCCCCAGGACAGCAACAGAGCTAGGCCCCTTTTTTTTACAGTTACACGCAGATACTGTTTTAATTCCTACCCAAACATGAGAGCAAACAGATTAAATAAACTGCAGCTGATGAGACTTGTCTAGAATAAAGTTTTATGAAATATACGTTATGAACACTCTGCACAAATAACAACCAATTCTTGTACCTTTTCTTTCTGACACTCCACTGCACTATTAGTTACTTGCCTCAGAAATAAATTCTGTTCAATGCAAATGTAAAATGTAAATATGTACTGCTAAACTTCAGTAATAAAATTATAAAGTATAAGATAAAAACCTAATAACAAAAAATCATGCACCGCTCATGGTTTTTTCAAAACTATTTCACATAAATATAACATGGAAACTAGCACAATCATGCATCTCATGGTATCTCTCCTACTGTTTAATTGACAGTATGTACCTCTCCTCATATAAACCAGAACACTTAACATCTCATTAATTTCAATTCCCTAAGTTACACTTAAGTTACTGCTGAATTTCTGTAATCTGACCGACATGAGACAATAATAAATGTGTACCCATCCTAAATACTGCATGTGCTTTATGACCAATACAGTGTTCATAAGTACATTATGAGATCAATAGCTTATTCTCATATTAAGTCAGTGTTTCCCAACCTTTTTTTTTATGCTCCACCCCCAGCAGCATAATATAAATAAATTCTAACTGGCCCCCATGGGGCATGTGCACCATGTTGGGAAGCACTGTACTAAGTGTACACTATGCCAAACACAGTACATTAAGGGATCAACAGCTTCTGTTTAATGTTATCTTTAAGTTATTGCTCAGCTTCTGAGGAATGCTAATACACAGGAAATGGTAGCTGGCAGAATGATGCATTTCTTATATTGTTTTCTCATCTGTATTACAGTTTTACACCAGTCCTTCATCTTCAGTCTGTTCATCAGTTTTGCATTATGCTAACATTAAACTTGTTTAGGTAAAATGTTACAATAATGTGACAATAATGTGAAGAACAGCAGATCATTAATGATAACTGGGCACTTTTAATATTGTTTTGCATACATCTGTTGGGGGTGCATACCCATATTATTACCAGAACCATGATGTATTGACGGTTCTTGGTTATGTCTAGCTAGCAAATGGTAACTATGATAGTTTTTGTGTGTCCTGGTTCAGTTTGGTGCCTTAGCTATGGAGTTTGTGCTGGCTAGTTTTGCATTTAAACTTTTTTAGCTAGAAAATGGTGTTCTCACCAGGTGAGAAGGGCTGTTGCAAACGACCATTGATGAATATTCTATGTGATATTCACTGGCACAGGTGATGAAGCGATAATGGGAGTATCTTGTTCACGATGATACAGAGAATCTAAAACTGAAAACTGAAACTGGATACTGAAGCAAATTTGGGTGAAACTGGAGTTGACTGAAACATGCCAACTTGGTTCCAGCTTCAAAACAGAAGCTTGTAATATTGGCACACTCTCAAGTGATGCTAAGTGAGGGTCAGCTGACACTGGTGATTTTTGATTAAACAAAGAAATTCTTGCCAAATTTCTGATGTATAATAGTACAATAAAGTACAAGTGATATCTTATCACAATTACATTTTCCCACTATTGTTTTAGTACATGTGATTTCAAATTACTGAGATGAAAGCCATTATCTCAAGAAAGTCTCACAGAACTACATTACACTTAAATGAAACACTTGTCCAGAATGAAACCAAGTACAGTAACATGAACTGCTAGTGTTTCCCAGCTCTGATCCTCTGTACTTGATAGTATGATACCAGTAAGGTACAAGGTGAAGAATTTCTGTTAACCATGCATTGCTTCCTGTTTCTGTTCTTTTTAATAAGACAACTCCTATCACTGTCAAAAGATGGAGTTATAAATGTCACGAATTGTGACAAAAGCCAAATCTGGTTTGATGGCATGGAAATCTAAATTTGATGTAAGAACCCCAGCATTCATCTTCTTCTGACAGCACAGCATCATTGTGTTTTTTTCCAACCTGAATTTAATGTGAAGTGAATCATGGACGATAGGCAGGTCTGCACAAAAATCATTGGAAGCAGTAGAAATGTGGTTTATTAGAAGAATGTTAAGAATTCCCTGGACAGCAAAAATAACCAATGAAGAATGTATGAGAAGAGCTAGAGAGACAAAAAAAATCTTGTCAAAAAAATAAGAGAGAGACAATGTACTTTTATAGGACATGCAATGAGAAGAGAAATATAACATCAGGAAAAAGAGAGAAGAAGATCTAGAGGAAGACCAAGAGAAATGATACTGGACAGTCTGACAAGGTGTGAGAGGAGATCACTAACTGAGCTGATGGCCTGCATGAAGGATTGTGTACTCTGGAGAAGCATAATAGCCAACGCCAGTCGGCACGGCACCTGATGATGATGAATTTAATGCCTTTTTAATGCAACTGAATACAAGTTTGTGATCTGAGTATGAAACAATCCTCACTTTCATCATATCCTCGTATTCATGGATGATCAAGGATAGGCAAAAACTTCCCTCATTCCTCTATTTTACTTAAAAAACGCCATTGTGAAAATACTGTCTGAAGTGTGTATATAATCCAGCACACCTGGGTGCTGTAATCTTGCATCATTGTCTTTGATCTATACTGTTAATCATGACTTTGATCTATACTGTTAATCATGACTTTGACCTATACTGTTAATCATGACATGCACAATACGTGCCAAGTGATCTGTTATTTTATCAGGCGCAAGCTAACAATATTTCATATATTTCTGCAAGCTTTTATATACTGTCCAAAAAAAGAAATGCATAGCTTATATAAGCTTCATTTTTTATATGTTATGATAAAAGTTTTTTTCCCCCGTTATCTCAAACCAAACCAAAAACTGTCACCAAGATATTATCAGGTCCATGATTTAGCGTGAATTTTGCTATTCTCATATATATACAGAACGCAGTAGCTGCCCTTGTTAATCACACATTTTTTTTACTATAACTCACATTGTGTTTATGGAAAAGTCATGATTTTTGTGGTGAGCACAACTCACTTCCCACGCAAATGAAACCCTATAAAAAGATGAGGTTACACAAACAAATTCAGTCAATTGTCAAGACAATTATGGCACATCTATCGCAAAATTTACGAAACATTGCTATTGGTCGCCTGCAAGCAGGCGAAAGTCAAAGTCAGGTTGCCAGGCATTTAAACATGCAGCAGAGTACCATCAGTTGACTTTGGCACCGTTTCCAAGCCACTGGCTCAGCCGAAGACCGGCATCGCAGTGGACAACCAAGGGTGACAACAGCAGCTGATGATCATTTTATTTTGGTTCATCACCTCAGAAACAGGTTTACAACAGCTTCCTCAGGTGCCTAGTCATTGCTTGCAGGACGTTATGTGTCTGATCAAACTGTCTAGAACAGACTGCATGAAGCTGGACTGGTGGCATGATGACCTCACAGGGGTCCTGTCTTAATGAGACATCATCACCAAAAATTGTCAAACAGATGCAAGAAACTGTCAAGTGAGTGTTTAAACTCTTAGGTACTATTGTGTGCAATTTGAAAATTTTATTCAATTTAAAAAGCTATAGAATATCAAAGTTATGGCTAAAATTGGGCCACCAGTAGTTATGTGTTTCTTTTTTTTGGACAGTATATATGGACAGTGTATGCCATAGTTAGTGAACCAGTTATTAATACATTTAATTAACTCCTAACCACCTTATTAAGGCTACTAGTTGTCAACTCTCTTATGGCACTGCTGATGAGGATTTTGGATTACTGAGATGAATCTAATTTACCACATATTTCTTGCAGTCCATGCATTTCTACATGGTCCCAAGAGGCAAAGACTGTTGACTTCATTATACAAAAACTGTCACTGTGAAATAACCATCATGCATGTGCATAAACTGTAACTGGTGTATCTTGACTTGACTGCTGTAGTGTAGCATCTTCAATCTCCCTAGGATCAAAGAATACATCAACTACTGTAATATTATTCTTGACAAGAACAATGCTTGCTAAGCCAGTGTTTCTACAATGGTTTGCCACAAGACAGTTTGAAGTGTGGCATACTAAATTTTGACTGTAAAAAAATATTTTCTTTCAAATTACAGTCCACTTTTGCTTTTTTATACAATGAAATCTGTACACAACTTTCCCAGTCTGTTATTTATGTAACATACTGTTTATTTTTCTGCACATGCTAAATCACCAACTGACAACCAGTAATACAACAATGATTATGTTGCCACATACTGCGAGAATTTTGGTTTAACAAGACCGACATTAAGAACACTGGCATGCTGCAATAGAAATTTCCACTGTCAAGTGTGCCAGCCTAGAAAAGTCTAAGAACCACCATGCTGATGAATCAGTTATTATCTTACTAGGTTTCAAATATTTCAGCAGACAGATGAGCAGACTTCTGTGGGGGACATCACCATTTTGTAAGCAGTTCTTTGTACATCAGTCATCAAATTATTTAATCAATTCCTCATTGGTTTTTTTTTAAATGAAGATTTCTAACTGCTGAATACCACAAACTAATTTTGATGATAATTTCAGCTTTCTGATATGAAATATGCTACTCTGGAAAAGTCTCAAAGAATCATATTATCCTTTAAATGAAGCACTCTTTCTGAATGAAACATAGTACAGCAACACAAACTACTAGTGCTTTAGCAGCACTGGTCCCTTGTACTTGATGGTATCACACCAGTACTGTGCAGGATGAGGAATTTCCAGTAACCATGTCGTGCTTCCTGCTTTCGCTCCTGTCAGTTCTTTGTAATAATGACAACTACTGCTGTTTTCATAAGGTGGGGCAAGAATGTCAAGAAATGCAGCCATTGGCGTCACTGGTCGGATTTCATGAAAATTTTCTACACTTGGTGTAAGAACTGAGCACCCATCTTCTGCTGATAACACAACATCGTTGTGTCTGCGAACTGTTTTAATGTTTTTGTTACCTGAACCTATTGTGCGTCTCACGCCATCGGGTATAGGTTTGTGATCTACCCCCGAGTACGAGACAATTTTCACTTGGCCAGATATAACTTTTACAAGTCCGTGCATTCCTGGATGATCATGCAAAGGTAAAACGCCACCTGACTTAAGTATAAAAACTGCCATAGCGAATTGAGTGTCTTCGTGTATGTGCATAAAAGTAACTGGAGCATCTTGACCTAACTGTTGTAGTTTTGCGTCTCTGTCTTCGATTTCCCTAGGATCAAAGAATACGTCATCTGCTGTAATGTTATTCATGGCACGAGCAAGATGTGTTAAATGATCTGCTGTTATTTTGTCTGGTGACAAGCTTCCAAATATTTTTGCTGACAGCTGAGCAAGCTTCTGTATGGGCGCCGCCATTTTTAAGCCGTTGTTAACACACTAGTCTCCAAACCATTTAATTAATTCACATTTCTCTTACCATTAACCTTTCTATCCGTTATTATCATATACAACTTTAAGAAATGAATTCACAAAAAATTATATTTTAAGGCTATTGTGAAGCTGAAAGAGTAATAACAATAGATTGAGATTATAGAAAACATGTAGCACTTCCGCTTTTCTATCGTCTGCCTGAAAACATGGTGTCGTTTACAGATCGTTTGAGACTGATGTTTGATGAACATAAATAGTGGTGTATAATCATTGGCCGATTTAAATAACAACTTATTGGATACAAGGACATATATCTGACTCTTAGAACGCATATGGCTTCCACACACAAAAGGGTAATTATCTGAATAATCGACTCATTTAAAAAAATCCCGTTGCAAACTTGGGTCTAGACTAACTTGGGGATTGTTTACATGTGAACATCGAGTTTGCTTGTTTATCGACACTACAACAGTCGTGCGCGCATTGCGTTTTTAAGTCAACATCGTCTTTCAGTCTCCGTCTTCAGAGCCAGTTTCCTAGCACAAGTTTTTTTTTTCTCCAGATGGGTTGACTCAGTGACTTCCTAGTGAGAAATACACCACTTTCGCCTTGATAACCAGAGTTACTAACCACAGCACTACACAGATTCTCTACCACACTTACACATAGGCTTGAAATCTTACACATTAACAGTGTTTTATAAAGTTACCATGTAACTGTTGATGTGAATCTTAAATTCATTGTTTGCTTCAAACAGGCATTTCCAAACAGTTCTTTACAAAAAACAAAACAAAAAAAAAGCACAGTATAATTATTGCTCAGTGAAAAGAAAAAGAAATGAGGATTAGTGAAACCTTCTTGAACTAGTATACCAAGTATTAACATCTTACTAGGACAGCATAGATTAAGGTAACAGGTCATACACAGCATGTGAACTTATGACTACTTAGGGACACTGTCAGTGATATTGCTTCTGGATGAAAAATGATAGGATGATTAAACTGAGCTTCAAAGATGTATGTAACAAAGCAAGTGAAGTTAGGTTTTTTAATCAACAAGCAAATGAAGAAAAGTAGTTGAAAGATACCATTAGATAAGTAATTTAGTTGGGAGTTCGTAATTTTAAACTGCCATAATGCTTGAACATACCTCATTTCCTGGCAGAAGATGAGGTTCAGTAGGAGAAAATACTTTTACATTGTAGATGTCATTTGGTAGTTCTGAAGATCTGGTGTAGCTCTGGTGCTCTTCATGGGATAAATATTTCCCAGTATGCTTTTTTCTTGGAAAAAAGAAGGGAAATCTGCAGTGCACCACTTTTTACTGCAAATTTAATTTATTGACCATACATAACAATGCCACATTTTGTTTAATTAAAGATGTTTATATTGGTGCTTCTGTAATTCCAGCCTTTACAGGAAATCCAGGATGGGTCCTCAGAAGATGATGAAAATTACACTCCCTACATTCCAGTTAAGCAGAGGAAAAAGTTGGAGGTAAGGATGTATTGCTGATTGATATTTTATTCTGTGCTTGCAGAAAAATAAAAGCTAAAAATATATTGTTTTGTGCAACTTATGCTGAAAGAAGGGTGTGTCTTGTCACGTGACCTTTTCTCTGTAGAGTCTAAATATCATTAGAGATTTTTAAAATATGAAAGGAGTGGAAGAAGAGGCCACAATATAAGTAACCTGACATATACAGATGACATTGTGCCGATGGCAGATAGTGAAAGTAGTTTGCAGAAACTAGTAAGCAGTGGTATCAAAAAGCAGTAAAAGAGGTTTAGTGGTAAACAGAAAGCAGACAGAAACAGTGATACTATCAGAAAGAGTAGTTATACTAATACCAGTCCAATACTATCAGAAAGAGTAGTTATACTAATACCAATCCAGTACTATCAGAAATAGTAGTTATACTATTACCAGACCAGATGGGAAGGTGCTTTTAAGATGAGTTTTACACACACAAAAATAAGTTCATTTACCAGCCAGTTTTGCTATATATTTTTGAAGCTTGGACAGTAAGTCACAGATGAAAAAAAATTAATTGGAAGCAACAGAAATATGGTTTTAGAGAGAGATGGAACAAATGCTTGAATGGCCATAAAAACAAATAAAGTTCACAAAAAAGTTGCAGAACAATGAGGACTAGTTAGAATCATAAGAGAAAAGGCAGTCAGTGTTTCCTAGAGATGAGAATATAGAAGTTAGAGAACCTGGTAAAAGCTGGAAAGTTTAAAGGAAAGAGAGAGAGAGAGAGAGTGATGAAAAAAAAAATGACTCTGTAGATTGATTGGCATGGGAAAATAACAACATTTAAACTGACTGAAGACACCAATGACTGCATAACTTGGAGAAGTGTGATTTGACAGGGCACATAATGAATTGATAAATATTCTAACAGATAACAAATTATATTTCATTCCTCTTAATGTAGTAAGATATGCTGATTAAATTATGCTAATTAAAGTTTTGCTTGTAAAAGGTGCAGACAAAGTGGAGTTCATAATTTAAGTACATAATTTAACAGTTTCAGAAAAATTCTAAGATTAAATTTCTCATTTAAAAAAAAAAAAGACAGTATTTGAGAGAAAATTATCAGAAGGAAAGACAGTATAATTTGTTTATTTGCCATGTAATAGAATATCTTTTTGTATATTATTTTGTTCGTAGATTGCATAGAAAATAAATCACTGCACACTTAATTAACACTTCAAAAACATTGTTCACATTTTTTAAAGTGTTAGAAACCCCTTGTAGATCATAAATCTGGATTTTTGTTTTAGAAAATATTCACTGGCACTATAATATTATTAAAGAAAATAGATATTCTTAGTGTGTAAATATATTCTTTAGGTGTTAAAGCTGAAGAAAAAGCTTGGATTACTTGGAGCAATTAGAGAGGAAGATGTCTTGAAGGCTGAGAGCAGCGGCAATGAAGAAGAGCAAACTGAACTCCGAAAACTTGCTTTGGGTGGCAGTGATTCAGAAAATGAGAACACTGGTGGCAGAAATGGTGAAAGCAGTCAAGGAATCTCAGGACAAGACCTTGGGCCTTTAGCTAATGTTAGTTTGCTGGATCAACACAATGTTCTAAAAAAGCAGGCTGAAGGTGTGAAGATTCATTTTTATCAGACCATTCATATTTTCATGTCTCAGAACTTCATTCATTTGCTTACTTAGTTGCCTTGTCTGGTTATGATATTTAACACATGACACAGTGGTTCTCAAACCACCCTGGAAGTGGTGGGAAGATCGGGTAAGGGGGGAATAGAGAGCATCAGAACCAGCTGAGCAAAAAATGTTTGTGTAGCCACTAGGGATGAATTATGTCTTGTGCAGGGAGCTAAGTAGCAGCTCCATAAAGTTTGGGAACCACTGTTTAGCTTGTGTCAAATGTGGCACATACAGAGGAAAAATGTTGGATGTTTTTTATAGTTGTAGACTGAGGAAAGTGAAATTTGTAGACAAATTGTAAACAGAAATCACATCTTAGAACAATGAGGAAGTCTTGTTTCCAAATAATACATATTAATTTAAGAAAGGATAAATATAAGTTAAAAAATATCACAGATTAAATTGAGTTTTCATTTATTTGCATCTGTTTGCATGTTCTGGATGTATACGTAAACTGCTGTCCTGATATAGCATGGTTTGATAGAACATGGACCCACACACAAATAAGATAGCCCAGTTTAAAAAGATCAGAAAGAGGATTCCTCCTTACAACATGACCTCATGCAGAATGTATTAGATTTTGTTGGATCCTAAGAACTGGGTTATATTGAGCCAGCAGTGCATTACTTTGTATGACAGTTAATTACAAGGTCTTTTTTTCTGTCATATTCTAACAGCACGAAAAGAAACGGACAGAGAGAAAATGCTGAAAGAAGAAGAAAAGATTCTGGAGAGTGTTGCTGAAAAGACAGGTAAGTCCATGCTAGCAAAATAGGTCTTGAAATTAACAAAGACAAAACAAAAATTATGAAATTTCTCATTAATCAAGAAGGAAAAATATACGTAGAATGAACAGCTGTTGATGAAGTAAACCATTTTGCATACCTTGGCAGCTACATGGACCAGGATGGTGACACTAGGAAGGAAGTTAGAATTAGAATTGCAAAAACAGCATTGTCCTTAAAAATTCTTGAGAACATATGGAATTCAAAAGTTATAAGCACAAAAACCAACTAAGATTATTCAATTCAAATGTGATATCCACCCTCATTTATGCATACGAAAGCTGGAAATCAACTAAAGAAATAGACAAGAAGTTAGACTCTTTTTGAAACAAATGCATAAGGAAAATATAAAGTGGAACGAATTCAAGAACAATGCAGAGATAAGATAGATGAGCAAACAACACCTGTCTCATGGGTGATCAGAAAAATAAGATGGACATATGTAGGCCATGTGATGAGAAGAAACTATCAGAGAATACCAAAACAAGCTATCAAGTGGAGCACAACAGCCCAAAGAAAAGAGGTTGACCATGTGAAACTCTAAAGAGGACATTGTTAAGAGAAGCCAATTTAGTGGGCATAACATCTCTTGATGAGGTTGAAAAACTTGCCAAAAACAGGAAAACATGGCAAACAACTATGCGAGCCGTATGTGATGTTTAACGGCATGGGAAGGATATATACACACACACACACACACACACACACAGCAGAAAAGGCCTCATGCTAGCTGTGGAGTATGAGAAACAAGCATTGAGAACATAAATAATTTTATTTGTCACAACCAAGACCAATCCTCCATAGCTAAATCGCTAAAGACTCCCTTCAAAGTGCAATGTCAACTGGAAGATCATAGGTTCAGTCCCAGTATAAAAAAAAAAGCAACAACTCACAAGACCTCTGGGACTCATGACCCAGAGGGGCCCACCCCCCTTAGAGTGTCAGGAGTTTAATAAGGCCAAAACACTTGTCTCAGGGAGGGTACTTCGTCTGATGATCTGAAGTTGTGTTGTTGTTCCGCCGTCTCCAATGCATCATTTAACATACATTTTTTTTTTCTCATCTTTCAGCTCTGATGGGTGTGGCTGAATTGGCTAAAGGCATTGAGTACACGGATTCTATCAAGACAGGGTATCAGTGAAATGTGTAGTTCAGCATTCTTGTGTTAAAGATGCTTCAGTTATTCACCATAATATTCTTCTTATGTTTTCTGACTTACTGTTTGCAGTATGCACACTTTTTATTATTTCTTGCATTACGTAGGCAGTTATTGCTGTATTTTCACCTAGTATACTGATTCTTTTAATATGATGCTTATTTTTTTTTCCTTTATCATTCATATTATGAATAATATACTAATAGTACCAATAGGATACAGTTTTTTGTTGGGAAGGTAGGACTCACAGTTTTGCCTTTTTTTTTTCTTTTATTTTGTGGAAAGAATTTTTTAAAATAATTTCTCTTCAGCATATGAAGAAACTATTTTGTTACTTTTCATTTTTATGCGTCAGAATAAATGCTAGTTGAGATTCTGACTAAAGCCGTTTAATATTTACTGTTATTGTAGACATGTTTCAAACTTCTTTTTTTTTTTTTTAAATTTTAAAGCTGGAGACCACCTAGATATATATTAGAACAGCCTGCGGAGAAATGGGACAGAATTCGTAGAAAATGCCATATCCTTGTGGAAGGGGAAGAACTACCACCGCCAATTAGATCTTTCCGTGCCATGAAGTTTCCACAGCCCATTCTTGATGCACTGAAGAAGAAGGGAATTGTTGAACCTACACCAATACAGATACAAGGGATCCCAGCTGTGTATGTCTATATTTGTTGTTGTTGAAGTAACATGGGGATTTTAATATTAATTTCTTTTAGCACATATGCATGTTTATGCAGCCACACAGATATATGGTGGTTATCTTAGATAAGCAAAAATGCTAGGATATTTTACACACATTAACTTTCTTTTGAACTGGAAACAGAGCTTTTCTGGTGATGTTGCTTGTGCACTAACATGATATTTAACCAACAACTGCATTGATTAAAGGAGTAATTTAATGGAGCTGAATGACAGTTGCTGTTGGATCATCTGCCAATAACAGGGAATATGTGAAGTAAAATGTATTAAAAATAGCACAGAGAAGTAAATCAGGTTAAAACTAGATTGTGATTTTTTAAAAGTAAATATTGGCTAGTGTCTTGATGGTCTCTTGAAATGATACACTGACCTTGTCTGTTACATCTTCTTTGTTCAGTTTCATGTACGCAGCCATCTAGACAAGGATATGAGTGGTCTTCATGAATCTGATTGTTAGCAGGATGTCTTCATGTGTGCTCTGCAATTTTCCATCCTTGCTCTTTTCCTGGGGCTAGATTTGAGGTAATTGTAGGGAGAATAAATTTGCAGTATGCAGTCTGGGGATCATTTTAGCAAGTGCAGATTCAGGTTTTGGGCAGTCTTCAGTTTGTGTAGGTGGGCTTTTAGCCTCTAGTGTCTTTTTTATCTATAGAATGGAGCCTTTGGGGTATCTTTTGTCTTTTCTTTGTCTCCATGCATTATTTGGAATTTTTTTTTTTTTTGGTGCCTGCTTTTGTAAGTTTGTCAGGTGCTTTATTTCCTTCATCACCACAGTATGCAGGTAGCCCCTTAAGAGTTGGTGGGGGACAAGTGGTTTAGTTGCTCTGTCATTTATCAGTCACCTGATCGTCAGGTTTCTTGGATGGAGAGCTGAGTTTCACTGAAGGACTTTGTGGTTTCTAGAATGGCCTGTAAGTTCAGCCTTCTAGTTCTTTAAATTTCTAATATATTAACTTCTCAATTTTTGTGCCATTTTGCATCAGTATTAAGAATCCTGTTTCTCCTTTCCCATTTCTTTTCAGGATCTGTCAGTAAAGATTTCTGTCCCTTGTGGTCTAGAGTAATAGTGGCTGAAGTGATTTAGTGTCTTAGTTTTTAGTGTGGGGCCTAGGGGTCTCTATTGTTTTGTCTGTTATACAGGTACCGTGATAATTAAAAGCTATATTTTGTACTTCTGTTATCCAATATTAAATGTGGCTTACAACTGAAAAAAAGCTGGAAATTTATTTTTAAAAAACTATTTTTTTGCTTCATTTGTAGGTTGAGTATTCATTATATGATTATTTTTTTCTTGCTTCTAGGTTGAGTGGTCGTGACATGATAGGAATCGCCTTCACAGGATCAGGCAAGACTCTTGTGTTTACTCTCCCTATTGTCATGTTCTGTCTGGAGCAAGAGAAGAAACTGCCCTTCATGAACAGGGAAGGACCGTATGGACTTATCATCTGTCCTTCAGTAAGCATGGTATTCTACTTTGTCAGGATTGTTAAGGAATCTGGGTTGCTTCACATATGAGGGCTATGAAATATGGAAGAAATAGTAGCAGATCTTTGAAACACAGACAGATTATTTTATTGTAATATGAGAGGGAAGTGATCAAGGTTTTAATATACCTCTTACTCTCTTTAACAAATTTCTTTTTCATAGAACTGGCACCTGTCTGCCATTCTGAAGTTAAGAGTTTGTAGAAATAGTCATATTTTTATAAATGTTTTCAGATTCTGAGTTATAGGTTCTCTTTCTGAATGTTTCTACATCTGGTTTAACAACAGTTTGTCTCCATGTAACAGTCCAGTCATGGTTGAAGAAAATAGTATAATACTGTTGTAGAGTGGAAACATGTTTCATATGACTTGACCATATGACTTGACACATGAGCTCACCTATATTATAATGAAGTGCAGTTAGTATTTTACTGATAGCAGTAACGGCCTCCTTGAGTCATTTCTTATTATGCAAGTATGTTCCCAGAAAGCATGTTCATGTGCAGTTAGTTCGCCTCTTGAAAGAACAGATTCAAAGTTCAAAGGTCTCTTTTTATCAAAATTTCAAAGTTTTTAAAAATGATATGCATCCGTTTATGTCAGTACAGGAGAGATATGTGACCAACAGAGTTGAAATATGGCAGTATTTTTTTTAATGCTCTTCTATGTCATTTTTATTTGGGAAAAAAAAAAATTGATATTTTTTTACAATCATTCAATATGAAATTATCAGATTTTCTTCAAGGTAGCTCATTTTCTGCCCATTCTCATATCATTTGTCAGCATATACTAACATAAACTTGGTGGTTATGATACTGTCAAGAGGTAATTTCTTAGTACTCTGACATGTAATGATATTTTATAGAAATTAACACAGAGGTCCCATCTTTAAAGTATCACACATATGATTTCCTGTCCTGTCTGATGATTATTTTTGCCATTTTATACTGAAACCAAACTTTCAGGCTTAATCTTTATCACCACATTTGAATAATTTAGTATTCCCATTGTATAAAACTAGCATCTTGATGCACCTTTCTGTTCACAGTGACTGGGTTTCACAAAAATGAAGTGGACAGAGCAGACCATGAGGTTTCATGGGGGTGAACCTTACTGATATAATTTCAAAGAGCAGGAGAAACTGATTAAAATAGGTCCAAGACTAAGAATTTTTGTCTCTGTATCATAATTATGAGAGCTGGTGGTGATAGTCAGTCTACTGGTTATTTTCAGATGCCATAAGAGCTATGTGTCCTCTAAAGGTTTGCGGTTTGCGTGCAGAATTTTTAATGTGTATGCAAATAAGGGGTCCGTCAGGGGTGCATATTGTCACCCTACTTATTTAACTTTTATACTGAAAATATAATGAGGAATGTTAGAGAAGATGTAGACAAAGAATATTACGATGCCATAACAGTTGGAGGTTATGAAATACCAGAGATTAGATATGCTGATGACACAGTATTGCTGTCCACAACACAAGAAGGAATGGAAAAACTAATTATGTCAGTCCGCAAGAACAGCGAAGAGCAGAACCTCTATCTTAATGCAAAGAAAACTAAAGTGATGACAACTGACAAAACAAACAAGGCAACTGAAATATGTATCAATGAGGAAAAACTGGAAGAAGTGGAGAGTTTTGAATATCTTGGATCACTACTAACTAATAATGGAGATACAATGAGGGAAATTAAAAGGAGGACATCTATTGCTCTTCAGAAAGTAAAACAAATAAAGAATCTGTGGAGAGGAGCAGACAGAACCACAAAAATAAGATTTTTAAGGGCATGCATCTTTCCTATCGCAACATATGCCTGTGAGACCTGGACACTTAACAAAACAGCTGAGAAGCACATAAATGCCTTTGAATGTAAATGCTATAGAAGAGTTCTCCAAATATCGTGGACACAAAAAAGAACAAATATATCTATACTACAAGAGCTTAATATTGAAGAAGGCTGGCTAGTAAAGAGGATTAAAGAGAGAAAACTTAAATATTTTGGCCACATTAAACGTCATGATAATTTAGAGAAGACCGTATTGGAAGGATACATAATGGGAAAAAGAAAAAGAGGAAGACCGAAACGAAGATGGCTGCAAGACATCGTTGATGATCTGGAAATGGATGCAGCAGCAGCAGGCCATCTTGCTCACAACCGAGAGGCCTACAGGAGTGCTGTTTGGGAGGCAAAGTTCCGCAAGGGACATGCAAAGGAATGAATGAATGAATGCAAATAAGTTAAAAGAATGTGCACAGATGTCAATGGTAATATCAAATTACAAATTACACTTTAAAGCTCTCATTAAAGAATACTAAAATCCAAAGAAATCAGAAAAACAAACTCATATAACACTATTATATGTTTTCTCTAGCAGTGGTATAGCATAGATCAGGAAATTGATAAATAAAAACATTTCTGTTTTATTGCATCCTATATAAAATTGCAAAAGCAGCATTGTCCTTCAAAAATCTTGAGAACATATGAAATTCAAAAGTTATAAGCACAAAAACCAAGTTAAGATTATTCAATTCAAATGTGATATCCACCCTCATTTATGCATACGAAAGCTGGAAATCAACTAAAGAAATAGACAAGAAATTAGACTCTTTTTGAAACAAGTGCCTAAGGAAAATACTTGGTATAAAGTGGAACGAATTCAAGAACAACGCAGATAAACAAACAACACCTGTCTCATGGGTGATCAGAAAAATAAGATGGACATATGTAGGCCATGTGATGACAAGAAATAATCAGAGAATACCAAAACAAGCTATCAAGTAGAGCACAACAGGCCGAAGAAAAATAGGTTGGCCACGTGAAACTCTAAAGAGGACATTGTTAAGAGAAGCCAGTTTAGTGGACATGACATCCCTTGATGAGCTTGAAAGACTCGCTGAGAACAGGAAAACATGGCAAACAACTATGTGGGCCCTATGAGATGTTTAACGGCTCGGGAAGGATGTAAGATATAAAATTTCATGTTTTATAATTTTTTTTTGTGCGCGCTGCTGTGCAGCTTAGAGAGAATTTAGCATGAGAAGGAAGCACAACTTTTTTTTTTGTTTAAATGTGGCATTGTTTTGTTTTTTTTTCTCTTCAACCAAAAGTCACAGAGCTACCAGATTCACACTGTCGTGGATGTAATTACTCTCTCTCTGAACCTTAAGTGCCCAGGGCACATGGGGCTTCCGCAAGGGTTTTCCACAAATGCCTGTCCTTTGCCTTTTTTTCTGCTCTTGCCCAGGTGAGCCCTCTATTGCTCAACATCCTTTCTGTTGTTCTTCTCCATGTCTCTTTTGGTCTACCCTTACTTCTGTTCCCCTGTAGTGTCCATCTTAGTGCAATTTTTGGTAGTGAGTTGTCAGTCATTTGGAGCACATGTCCCAACCATTGCCAGTGTCTTTCCTCAATAATTGTTGTCAGTGGTTTCATCTGCATTTCTGCTAATAAGATGTTATTTCTTGTGGTGTTTGGCCAGAATATTTTTCTAATTCTTCGTAAACATTTAGTCTGGAAAGAATTTAACTTGTTTTCTGTGGTTTTGGTGATTTTCCAGCATTCACTTCCATAGAGTAGTACACTTAGAACATTACTCTTAAATATCCTGATTTTCATATTTATGCTTAGTTTTTTTTATTTCCATATAGTCTGCAGCATTGCAAAAGCCTGGTTTGCTCTAGTAAGTCTGCTGTTGATGTCCTCTGTGCTGTCTCCATTTTCTACTACTCTGCTGCCAAGGTATACAAATTCGTTGACCTCCTCCACTAACTTGTTATCTAATCTGAGTACATTTCTGTTGTTCACATTTTGTTTCATTAACTTTGTCTTTCCTACGTTGATCTTTAGTCCTATGTTATTTGCATTCTGAGTTAGCTTGTTTATTTTCTCTTGCATATCTTTGTGACTGCTTGATAATAGACAAATGTCGTCCGCAAAGTCAAGGTCCTCCAGCACTGTGTCAAGGGTCCATTGTAATCCTCTGCGTTTGATGTTGCCTCCTTCATTAACCAGTCTACTGCCAAGATAAATAATGTTGGTTATAGTACACATCCCTGTTTCACTCCTGTTTGTACCCTAAAGCTGCTGGAGGTATGTTCTCCACAGATCACTTTGCATTGAAAACCCTCGTATAGGGCTTTGATTACATTAACTATTTTATGGGGGAGGCCATGCCATCTTAGGATTTTCCACAGTGCATCTCTGTTGACACTGTCAAAGGCTTTCTCAAAATCTATGAATAATGCATATGTTGTGCTATGCCACTCATTTGCCTGCTCTAATATTTGTCTAAGTACAAATATGTGGTCTATGCATGCTCTTCCTTTCCTAAATCCTGCCTGCTCTTTCCGAAGTTTTTCCTCAAGTGTTGGTACAATTCTGTTGATGATTATTCTGCAAAATACTTTACTGATGAGTGGCAATAGGGTAATGCCTCTCCAGTTCCCGCAATCTCTGAGGTCACCCTTCTTTGGTAGTTTTACTATAAGCCCAGTTTTCCACTCCTCTGGGGCTTTTTTTAGATCCCAAATTTGTTGTAATATCCGGCAAAGTTGTTTTGGTGTTTCTGTTTCTTCTGCTTTCAACATCTCAGCAGTCACTTCATCTTCACCTGGTGCCCTGTCTGATTTTAGCTTCTTTATCGCCTCCTTTACTTAATTTATTGTTATTGGTCCTGTATTGATGTTTAGCTCCGTTTTTGCTTCAGGTATGTCTATTGTTTGTGCTGCTTGTGTTCTGTTTAGTAGGGTGTTAAAGTGTTCCCTCCATCTTTCAATTTTTTTCAATTTTTTCTCTTTCTCCAGGATGTAATTACACATAACGCATAATTGTCATGAATGTATAATCTACACATTTTTTTCTTGTGAACTTTTTCAGCGTGAGTTGGCCAAGCAAACTTTTGACATTATTAGACTCTTTGCAGACAGCATGGCAAGTGCAGGGTTTCCAACTTTACGCCCAGTTTTATGCATAGGTGGGATGCCTGTTAAAGAGCAGATGGATGTCATCAACAGGTTAGGTGGAATTCAAGATATATTAATGAGAAATCAAAAAGTTTTCTAGGATAATTAATTAATTATGATCACAGGTCATTGAGAAATACTGTGGTAGATTGAGACTCACAGTGCTTATGTATTGCATTGTGTGTCAGGTGCGTGCTTATAAAGCCTAGAGCTGATTTAGTTGTGTAAAAAAAAAAAGCCATTTAAAGAAAATGAAGGCATGAAAGTCTTATTGTTTGTGAACCAGAACTTTATCCAGTCACTTCAGTGCTGCCGGTATATATTACAGAAAGATTGTAATAAATATCAGTATTGTGAACTGAGACATTTGCAAAGCAGTAGTTATTTGCTATGATAAGTTTTCCGACATGTCTGGACAGATGATTGAAAAGTAAATATGTGTTAGAAAAGTAAATATTATGCTAGAAATTCACAGCTTTTTTCATACTAGATATCATTCTTGACAATTCTGGCAAAGTCAGTACACTCTGACTCAGCTTTAACTTGTGAAATAAAAAGTGCCACAGTTTACCCAAGACATATACATTTTAAAAATTTAAATGTTGTTAATTTGTGTTACAGGGGCTCTCATGTAATGGTAGCAACACCAGGTCGGTTGATGGACATGCTGGACAAGAAAATGGTCACACTTGATGTATGCAGATATTTATGTTTGGATGAGGCTGATCGCATGATTGACATGGGTTTTGAAGAGGATGTTAGAACTATATTCTCATACTTCAAGGTATGGTTGGCTTTCACATAGAAAAAAAAATGTTCTTCGTTTTGATTGTAAAATTTGTACTTGTACTTGTATGAACTCCTTGTAACTGCGAGGTGCTGTTCTTTACTGCCAATGCTGTAGAGATGTTGAGGCACAGCATTGTATTGGTGTGGGAGCGGGTTATAGTGGCTACTTTTTCAGTCCCGGAGTACAGCTAAAAAGCAGTCTTTATCAGACTCCACCACCATGGGGACTATGGTGATCCCTGCCCCTTTAGCCAGGCTATGCCTGTTACTGGGGGTACCATGGAGAGGTGGGACAGGGTATTGGTCAGCTATGGGTCACTGATTGCCTCATCGGGCGTCTTTACCCCCTTCGATTGTAAAACATATAGTCTTTATTTCAGCTTTATTCTGTACATAATAAACTGTGATGGTTGGAAAAAATTGTATATAAAGAAAGTGTGGATCCTTAGGCTATTTGATGCATATAAACGGCATAGAACTTTAAGTAGTTTGATGTATATAAGCAGCATAGAGCTTTAAGCAGTTTGATCATTGGCTTTGATGGCACTGTTGGTAAAATATATTTTTTTGCTTAAAATTCTGGGACTCAGCATGACTGAATGTCATTGTTGTTTGAATGAAATGTTTGAGAATTTCTGTTCAGCATCCAGGAATTCAGAAAGCCCTGAAAGCAAATAATGTTTTAGAATTTCAGAGGAGCAGTGAAAGTGCTGTTCTTAACAGCTCATCCTGTCATGAAGACTTGTAATAAAAATACAATATGAAATGAAAAATATGGCAGATTTCTGTGCATCCCATAGCTGACAAAAAACAAGCTCTGTCACTGTAACAAATATATAAATTTCTACCCCACTGACTAGGTTGTGGTTTTACAACGGCATTTTACTAAGAGTACAACATGGAGATAGAATGGAAGTCTTGAGCAGATTATTCAAAAAACCAATGCAGCAAATCTCATAGCTTCTCATGTGCTGTAGACTTAACTCCTGAAGGTGGTAGAACATTGTGGAAAGTCTTGGTAATTGCAAGTACTTCAGGAATGTGATGTAGTAAAGAGAGGTAATCTTAGTTTCTATATTTCCCACATAAAGGGACAGAGGCAGACACTGCTGTTCTCAGCCACCATGCCAAAGAAGATTCAGAACTTTGCCCGCAGTGCTCTTGTCAAACCTGTCACTGTGAATGTTGGTCGTGCAGGTGCGGCCAGCTTGGACATAGTTCAGGAGGTTGAGTATGTGAAACAGGAGGCAAAAATGGTTTACATACTACAATGTTTGAGGAAGACTTCTCCCCCTGTGAGTATTTGAAATGAAACAATTATCTTTTCATGGCTCATTTCGTTTTTTTTTTCTTAAGTACTTCTCTTATATAATGCATTTGGAATTTTACTGATAGCAGCAACGGTCCTTCTTCAGTCATTTTTGATTATGCAAACATGTTCCCATCATCTCGTCATTTCTCCATACCTTTCTATCTTCTGTCTGATTCAGGAGTTTTTCTAAGTGTGTTCTGAGCTGATGTTTCAGATACATTTCTTTCAGGTTGGTTGGCAACATAATCCTCCTGGAATGTTGAGTTTATATCAAGTGATAGTTTAGGAACTTCTGTGGTGTTATTGGATTGATTGGCAACATAATCCTCCTGGAATGTTGAGTCTGTGTCCAGCAGTAATTTAGAAACTTCTGTAATGTTAATGCAGCAGCATTTTTAAAATACAAGGAAGAGTCACATGAAAACCTTAAATTTAAAAAAAAATTTTTTGTACAGAAAATTTTTGGAACAGAAGAAGGTCATGGATGATAATGTGTTCTGATCCATGGCTCACATCTTGACTATTTCATTCTCTGTTACAAGGCAGTTTTGCTTCACCATGGTTTCCACTGCTGCAGCAGCCTCTGTTTGTCTGACTTGCTTCACCATGGTTTCCACTGCTGCAGCAGCCTCTGTTTGTCTGACTTGCTTCACCATGGTTTCCACTGCTGCAGCAGTCTCTGTTTGTCTGACTTGCTTCACCATGGTTTCCACTGCTGCAGCAGTCTCTGTCTGACTTGCTTCACCATGGTTTCCACTGCTGCAGCAGTCTCTGTCTGACTTGCTTCACCATGGTTTCCACTGCTGCAGCAGTCTCTGTCTGACTTGTTTCACCATGGTTTCCACTGCTGCAGCAGTCTCTGTCTGACTTGCTTCACCATGGTTTCCACTGCTGCAGCAGTCTCTGTCTGACTTGCTTCACCATGGTTTCCACTGCTGCAGCAGTCTCTGTTTGACTTGTTTCACCATGGTTTCCACTGCTGCAGCAGTCTCTGTTTGACTTGTTTCACCATGGTTTCCACTGCTGCAGCAGCCTCTGTTTGTCTGACTTGCTTCACCATGGTTTCCACTGCTGCAGCAGTCTCTGTTTGGCCAACTTGGTTGAGGAGAGTCTGTCACAGAGCTAATGCTATTTTGAAACACTCCCTGTTCCATTTGTACACTTGCTGCGGTGACAGACATGCATCACCATACTGCACTTTCATTTCCCAATGAATTTCGATGGGTTTAATCCATTTATTACACAAAAAACTGACTAACAGAATGTTGCTCTTCTTTAGTGCATGTTGTAAGTGGTGGCGCCATTGTATACTTCTGCCCTGCCCTTATGTAGCATTCCAGCTTCGTGCTGCCACCTGTCAACCAGTCTTCAAGCCATGCCTATCACTGTTATCAACTTCCAGGATCTTGCTCTGTTTCTAAATTTTATTGCACTTTCAAGTTTTTCATTTGACTCTCCCTAATATATACTTTATACAAAGACTGCATGTTTAGAAACTAAAATGTTTGCAATTTTTTTTTTAATTAGAAGCTAAATTCTGTAAACATGACTTACAGTATAAACATAACATATTTTGAGCTAATATTTTGTGAATCACTAGGTGTTAATATTTGCTGAGAAAAAGCAGGATGTTGATGCCATTCATGAGTATTTGCTGCTGAAGGGAGTTGAGGCTGTGGCCATCCATGGTGGCAAAGGTGAGTTTACATATTTCTTTATTTATATAAAAGTGAAAGATTATTTGAGACGAGTAGCATGGATTTGAGGATCATGTCAACTGGTTGAATTATTCTGGTTTACAAGCAAAGAGAAATCTTTAGAAATCATCAGTTTTGAGAAAAATAACAGGAAAGATCTTCAGCCCTAGTTAATTTTTGCTTCAAATTAATTTGAATTCAGAGCACCAAACTATTTTTTTTTTCCCACAGCCAGATCCTTTCTTAGATGCTCCGAGGTATTAATGCTTCTCATTTATTTTCGCTTAAAGGTAGTGTTCTGTCCTGTTGTTTCATATTGTTGGTCTGTTAGTCTAACAGTTTCCAGTTGTATCATCATTCTCCATCAGCTGTTATATATATACATTATTTTTTAAAAACTGTATATTAATCATTGGTTAGTGATCTCCTCTCACAAAATAGAAGGAAGAAGATCAAAAGGAAGACCAAGAGAAATGATACTGGACAGTCTGATGGGATGGTGTGAGAGGAGATCACTAACTGAGCTGATGGCCTGCATGAAGGATCGTGTACTCTGGAGAAGCATAATAGCCAACGCCAGTTGGCACGGCACCTGATGATGATGATATTAATCATTAATTTAGAACAATGAGCTTGTGTGTGTTAAGTAGGGAACCCTCCATATCTCATGATTGAATGGTTAGACTATCCCAGTAGAGTTTAAGACTCAGCTGTTAACCACATTTTACCTTTTCATTGTGTTAATTGAGGCACCCCTTTCAACATTATTTTCTTATCTGGATGTTAGTGATCACACTAGGATGTTTTTTTTTAAACTGGTACACCTGTACCTGTCTTTCACCTTGCATAAAATATTTTCCAGATTATTGGTTTTGTCAATGCAACATTCAGTACCTTATACTTCTTTTTTTTTAACTGACATCAGCTGAAATTAAATGTTTGTGTTTTCTTACCTTATTTGTTGTGAGATTTAGTTTCAGCGGAATGCTCATATACTGAATCCAAGTCAAACTGACTGATTCATCTCTTTTCATATCGAGCATCATCAGTCTGCTGGCCGTTATTCTACAACCCATTTCACTGATTGCTTTTTTTAGCTAGGCTTTTTTAAAATAATATAACCCGCTACAATAACAGAAGTTTTGGCTTCTCTCTTTTTTTTAATTAGTAATTTACTGGTAATTGTTAGTTAAATTACTAGTTTATTTATTTTATAAAGCTAATTTTATATTTTTGTGTATTTGTATACAAAATTACATTTTATAAATTAATTTAAATTAATTACTGGTAATTGTTAGTTAACTCTTGGATGGTTGCAGCATGCGGTGGAGCATATATAGGGTTGTTCTGAATGCAGTGAAGCCGGAGTTTGAACTTTGAACTTTGTTAGATGGTGTGATCGCAGGTTATATAAATGCTATATATCAGATGCCTATCAGTACCTGAAATGCTATATAAATGTTGGCAGTGTTGCTGGCATTGTAGTGGACTAAATGCTTGTTCTCTTGCAGATCAAGAGGAGAGAACTCGATCAGTGGATGAGTTTAAGAAGGGTGAGAAAGATGTGTTAGTTGCCACAGATGTGGCCAGTAAGGGTTTGGACTTTGAAGGAATTCAGCATGTCATAAACTATGATATGCCTGAGGATATTGAAAACTATGGTAAGAAATGAACATTTTGTTCAATTGTTCATGCTTTTTTTCTTTTTTATAATTTTTTTTTTTTCGAATGTTTTCTTTTATCACTCTCTGAGCTTGAGCATGGTTCTGTATTACATTGGAATGATTTTGCTGTGAACATCTGCTCTTCTCATCCTTTCATACACCTACTTGCTTAGTGAGTTAGCCCTACAAAAGTGAGGCAGGTACTCTTTTTTTTTTTTTTTTAAAACAAATTGTATTTACCGTTCTGTGAAGTCTCCAACTGTGTGCCATCACAAGAGAGGCTGTGTACAGTGAATGGATGACTCTTTACATACATAGAATGGTTCCATTATTCATTGTATTTTACCCATTGGTTTTTTGTTTTTTTTCCTCTGATTGATACATGAACAGTGCTGTGAAAGTTACATTTACTTTTATGAAAGAAATTTATACTAACTTTGTAGCAGTACCTTAAGTCTCATGTTTTCTGTTTTGTTTGTATGACCAAAACTATCCATAGAAGATTCTCATTTCTTTAATTTCTGTGATGCATTTATTGCATTCACTTTTCTAGTGCACAGAATAGGAAGAACAGGCCGAAAAGGTCAGACAGGAGTGGCTACAACATTTATCAACAAATCAGTAGGTAGGTATTGATATAGAATATAGTGACTTTTCTCAAAGTTTGAAATAAAAAATTCTTACACGTTTACATACTACATCCTTTACAGATACGCTTTAAGTGATTTTAAAATGTAGCTGTACTGTTCTGCTACAGTTCATTATTTATTTGCAACTCTCCATTGCTAGCCCATGAAGAACAGAGATATAAGAGGCCCATCAGTACTTGAAATGCATAAAGGGAGCTTAGAGCAAAGAGGGAAGGTGCAAGTGTAACTGAGATTCTGTATGTTTAACCAGATTATTTTGAGCATTGAAAGTTGGGCTGTTAATCATTGTCACGGTTGGAACACTGGCATAATTATATTTTTTTCTGGTGAGATTGGCGTCTTTTGATTGCTGGTTGGTACTGCAGTTGTGCTGAGTGTGTGTGCATGTGAGAAAAAAAGAGGCAAATGTTTTCAGCTTTTGGAGTCTTTTTTCATCATCATCATGATTATCCTGTGCCATCTATAATTATAGGAAAAGATTAATTGTAATGGATCTTCAGTAATATCTTTTTTTCAATTTTCACAACTCATCTTTTTTTTTTTTTTTGCCTTTTCCTTTTCCTTCTGTTCTCTTTAACTATTTTGCCCCCCAATAATGATGTTTGTTTTGTTCACTTTCTTTCATTCCCCCAAATCAAGTTGCAGAGTTTCTTTTGTCTTCCTTTTCTGTCCATGAAATATGTTGTCCTCTTCTGTACTGTCTGGGTCACAAGTATTAAAAATTTTTAAATGTATATCACCAATACATTTGTATTAAAATCATGTAGTCTTGTAATATTTTATTATAATAATGTAAATATGTGGGCACCTAACTACCTTTTCATGTTTGGCAGATGAATCAATATTGCTGGATTTGAAACATTTGTTGAAGGAAGCCAACCAGAAAGTTCCAGCATTCCTGGCCACATTGGAGAGTGAAGCAGAGAAATATTTGGACATTGCCGGTATGAATTTGTAGTTCATCATTTTAGTCACAAACAGTTATTAGGTTTTTATTTTCCTCTGTTCTCTTTCCTAACTCAGGCACTTGATTGTGTGGAAGAACATTCTTCGACATATATTTGTGCATTGTCAAAATAATACATCTTCAAGTTTGTATGTTTCTAATTCAGTTTGAGATGTGAAACTTTCTTGAGCTGATAGGAGGCTATTTTTTTTTTTTCCAAGTAGAATAAGATGATGTTTTGTTTAGAGTGAGGTAGCTTTAGTCAACTTTTCATTGTGAAACTAGGGTGGGGCAAAGGTGGGCAGGATCAAGGTTCAAAGTACAGACTCCAGCTTCATTGCAATCAGGACAGATCCATATATATATATGCTCCATCATCCATCCAAGAGTATATCTGCTAATAGTACCCATCAAGTGTTGGTTGTTTATGATGTGTTTTCTGCTACACAGTTCAGATTTCCTGCTCGCACTCTTGTCTCAGCTCCAGCAGTTTCTTCACAGCTACATTGTTCTTCTGTTGTGGGCAAGAGGAGGTGCTAAATATGGTCTAGCAGAAGAACAAAGCTTTGTTAAACATACATTCCTATTTTTATTAAGAGTACAGATTTTATGATTTGTGCTGGCATGATAAAATTTAATGAGAAAGAAAGACATTGTGTGTGTTTATCTATCTATCTCTCTCTATATATATATATATATATATAAGCATGTACAGTAGAATACTGTTAGAATAAAACACCATAAACAGAGAAATGAGCAATTTAAAGTTAACTCTCAAGATTTTGACTGGTTGAAAAAAAAACAAACTTTATTCTGCTGGAAAATGCGAAAGCAAACATCTTTAAAATTCAGTAAAAAAAAAAGTTTGGGGGGGGGGGGGGGGAGCAGGCGAAGGGAAACACTGTCAGTTACAGCATATATAGTGATTTACAAGTCTCTGGGGAGGGGTAGGAGAGAGACAGTAATAGTACTTGAGGCACTGAATTAAGGTTGCTTACATATAGAATTCACTACAGGGTGTGCAGGCAGGCAAGCTTTTAATTTTAGTCTAGTGTGTAAATGAATATTATAGTGCACAATCAGCAGAACTTTTCTTTATGAAACAGAAGTTAAAGGTTCATCATTGCTGCAGCAGATGATTTATATGAAGTTTCTTGTTTTTTTCCTGTCTCAGGTGAAGTGGGTTGTTCTTATTGTGGTGGCTTGGGACACAGAATTGCAGACTGTCCCAAACTTCAAGCCATGCAGACCAAGCAAGCCCAGGGCATTGGCCGTAAAGATTATTTGGCGCACAATAGTGCAGACTGGTAGCGTAATGACTGACTGGAGTAAGTGTGTGTGTGTGTATGGCAAGGAAGTCATGATTTTGAATGTTATTGGTTATCATGTGTATATTGGAGAAATTTGGTTTTGTGCTGATTTTTAAATCAATTTATCATTAAATTATGAATAAATTACAAGGAAATGAGCACTAAATCTACCATGTTGCATAGAAGCAAGTCTTCTTTAATATCTAAATGCAGGAGAGATGAGCCTTCTCATAACAGTTGGAGAATATCTTAGGTTTTGTGAAGAAAATGAAAAAGAAAGAATTTGAATGCCAGTGAAGAATGAACTTTATAAGTTTGAGGAACACTTGAAAATCTGACATGGCAAAGAAGTGAGAATTAACTGTACGGCTTGATCTTATTACATTGTAGACAATCCACAACAGTTTTGAAGGTGAAGGTTGATGAATATGTTTACAGTATGCTGGTTAGGTTCTGTACATAATTCTGATTAAGAAAGCAGAGATTAGATGATATTACGCTGTTACAAAGTATATATGAACATAGGTTTAACATGAGGAAATTGCAAGTGAGAAAATGGCATTATATTTGCTAATAAGATGCTATGTACAGTGTCAGACAAGGAAGATGTAAGACAATGTTGGAGTGGGATGGCATGTTGAAAAGATAGTAAGATTGTGAAAGATGTAATTGTTGAAGTGAAAGACTGCACATGACCAAACTAAGTAGTAATCTCTGTGATTAAGTCAAGAAAATAAGAATGCAGAATGTAGTTTACTATGAATGTTGGTGGTAACCACATCTCAAGAATTTTTTCTTTTTGTTCATATTACCACATTACCATGTGAATTTTTTTTTAAAAGTTAAATAAAGATCATAGGAATGTTCATGAATTCAAACATGTTTTAGTGCATGCATAAGCTGTGAACATCTGGAAGTTTTGAGATTATTTTATCTTCTTATCTAAGTCAACTCCAGTCTTTAAAAAAAAAAGTGAAAAAAAAGAATAAAAAAGAAACAAGATCTTTGTACAATGTAAGCATTTACTCTGTTTTAAAAAAAAATTATCAATTTCAGATCAACAAAAGGCCAGCCAAAGATACAATTAAAGTGATACATTGAACATGCAATGTGTATCATTAAAAAAGTTATACTTTATTTGTTTAAAAGAAAAAAAAACAATTTGAAACACCATTTCCTGTTGTTGTTCAGGGAGCAGCATTTATTGCAGGGCCTGTTTTCAGGAACTAAGCCAACAACTAAAAACCAGACTTAAGGAATGTCAAAAGTGTCAACAACCATAAACTATCCAACTTATTCTGAGAAAGCTCCATGCTGATCATTTAAAGATACAGAACATATGAACTTTGTTTGAGAAGGCTGAATTTGAGAACAGGTTTTTGTATGTGGTTTTGTTTTCACATGATGCAAGCTGTGAATAATTTAAACAAAAAACAAAATAACTTGCATTGTAGCCTTCCTTTTTACTTTTTAAATGCAGAAAGTGGTTTAATGGCAGATGAAGCACAGCTCTGACACAACAGCCTTGAGCTCAATCCATACTTTTACTAGATATTCTAGATGAAGATACTGATCATTAACCTTCACTGAAACCATGTCATCATTGATATAACTCCTGCTTTCATGGTGATGTGTCTGTAATAAAAGTTTGTACCAGTCTTTCCTATACAAGTCATCATATATGAACTCTGCACACTATGTTGACAAGCCATAAAATAATTTTAAGGAGTGTTAGTGAATCAATCACTTTTGGCTATGAAGAAATAAACCTGATTTTAAAAAAAATAAAGTTACCAGTAATATGACAATTCTAGTCACACATTTCATAAAACCCAGCTAACAGTTGTATCCAACTTGTTACGACAATCATCCCAACACAGCACAGTACATCACCAATGCTTTCATCAGTGTCAAACATAAATCCTGTGAGCCATATACAGTCAAACCTACTTAATATCACATTGCTTTATGTCACCACCTGGATGTTGTCACATAAATTTGCATCCCGGCCAACTCCTATAAGTAATTAATGGGCTTTCCTCTTAATATCACCCCGCTTATTGCCATAAATCATTTAATGTCACTGTATTTTTGCACTCGGAGGAGCTAAAGACCCCGTTTTGTATCACAGACTGGGCGAGTACAAGCTACAAACATCTGACAAACCGTTATCAGCTTCACGATTCATCAAAGAAGGGGGTGGCCGTTTGATCACCGAGTAATTGCCACATCAACCTTTTGAACATGTGGGCATCGAAACTCACGTGGTGAAAGGCTTACCACAGCTGCCCTTTCGTGATTAAAATCTGGCTTTTTTTGTCATTGGCTTCTTTATCAAGACATGGGTGGTGTTAAATTGGCAACGTGATGTGATAGTTAGACTCGAATAGTGTACTGTGAATCATATAGCCGGGAACTTCTCTCCGGTGGTTCTCATGACAAATAATGGTTACTAAATGCAAACATGTTGATCTGGATTTGAACAGTAAAATGGATATTCTGTAGCAAATTGATGAAAAAGTGACAAGAAAGGACAAGTTAACACTGATGTCGTTAATGATTGGATTTCTCGCTTGCCACAATTTCTAGATGCGCGAAGCCCAGATAACATTTTTAACATGGATGAAATAGGTGTGTTTTATAAACTGCTACCGAACAGGACTTTGTGCTTTCGTAATGAGAAGTGCCATGGTGGCAAAAGTTCTAAAGATTGCTTAACAGCTGTCATGTGCTGTAACATGTCTGGCACTGAGAAGACTACATTCCTTGTTATCGGAAAGTCACGAAATCCACCATGCTTCAAGAATGTAAAGAGCCTGCCCGTCACTTACAAGACCAACCAGCGTGCTTGGATGACAAGTGAACTGTCTGAGGACTGGGTAATTTCTTTAGACAACAAAATGAACCGAATGAACAGAAAAGTTTTGTTGTTCATTGACAACTGTCCGGCACACACTGATGTCACAAATCTGATGGCTACAAAGCTTGTTTTCCTGCCACCTAACATAACCAGCGTGCTGCAGCCTTGCGACCAAGGTATCATTTAGCCTTCAAGCAACAGTACATAAAGTGAATAGTGTGTCATGTGCTATGGAACAAAAGCGTGTCGCTGAGATCTACATCAAGATAGCGATTAATTTATGCATGCAGCATGGAATAGCGTCAGTCAGTCGACAATTGTTAACTGCTTTCATAAATCGCAGTTTGCTTTCTTGCCCGAGCCAGTGATCAATACAAATGCCGGTGATATCTGTGACGTTCCCCTGGACTTGATCACAGATGAAGAGTGGGCAGGAATTTCTAATGGAAGTGTCACGTTTGATCAGTTTGTTTCAGCTGATGATGGCTTGCTATCAGCGGAAATGTATTCAGCCGAAGAGATCGTCGCTAGTTGCACTAAAAGCAAGGTAGACAGCGACGCAGAGGATAGTGCCGATGATGTCAGAGAGTCCATGAACCAGAAACCCACCAAAACTGTTTCTTACACTCTGTAAGCGCATTTGAGACTGTGCGCTCGTTCATTTACAGTATGCCTGACATGACGCAGGACGTGTTTAGTACTCTATTGTGTTTAAATGACTTTTTAATTAATAGACCAGTTATCACTACACAACACAAAATCATGCATTTTTTTAGTACTACTACTGACAAGTCAGATGCTGCTTAATTATAATTTTTTCTATATTGTAAGACTAAGACTTACTGTATTTTGTGATTAATATATTTTGTGACTAATATTTTTTATGATTAGTACATATTGTGTCCAAGGAAGATACCTTTTGCTGTTTGTTATGTGTTTAATGTAGCAAATGTGGGATGGACGGACACACGCTGGCCCAGTTAAATCCTTTTTAATGGACTCCTGTTTATGTCAGTTCTGCTTATTGTCATCACATTTTGACGGTCCAGACGATGTGACATTAAATGGTTTTGACTGTATTTTGAAAAGTGCAAACTTTAGCAAAAAGGACAAAAAAAAAAAAAAAAGGTCCAATTTGGAAATCTACAATATAGCAATCACCATGAGGAAACAAGTAACTACATTTTGCAGCAAACTGACTATATTATTATATTAACTCTTAGTGAATTAACTTTTTACCTCAAGTCATTGCTGAAAATGCAAAACCATGCCATCTTCTAATAAAAAGATTGGATTGGATTATGAAGTGAATTTATCAATTTTCTATACTAATATTGATTTGTGCCAGGTATAAAACTGACTAATGCTGCCAGCACTATTTCTGAGGCCAGAGATATCTTAACTCTTCCCGTGCGGGAGAAGAAACACGGACGTGTCGTTGGGTGCGGGAGTAAAAACGCGGGTCTTGTCTGTAAGGGGGTATAGTTGTAAAATGGAATGGAAAACAGTAGTTCCATGTACTTCCATATACTTAATATGTTTCAAAGTATAGCTAAATGAATGAAAATTTCATAAATGCAGAGTTTTTTAGGAAAAAAGAAGTAATGTGATGTTTTTAGACACTGATTGTGGCCAGCTCACCATCGGCTAGGTCTAGATCCGCGCTACTTACCCCTACTTACCATCTGAGATGTGTAGATCTACTTGTCGATCTCGTATTGTGACTCCATATTGCATTCTCGCTGAATGAATGTCTGAACTAACCTCCTAACTACTTCTCCAGTCATCTAAATATGTCTAGATCTACTTAGAAAACATTCAAGAGCAGCGGGGTGGCCATAGGCTATGTCCATACCCCTATCTACATCGTCAAAAATTGAAAAATTTCCATGCTTCGCGTCCTTGTTCTCGCTCAGCATCGCTCTAACTAGGCACGCATTCTCCATTTTGAAAGTGTCACCGGAATCGCAGACGAAATATGTACAATCTAAATGTTACACCACTTGTTTTAATGAAACAAACAATTGTCGAATTTTCGACCATACGGTAGCTTGGGACCACTGGAAATGTCGAAAATTCGACCATACGCACGGAAAGAGTTAATAACTGCAGCTAAAGATATGGTTTCAGTAAAGAAAACACAAAAGAATGAATGGATTACAGCAGGCATATTAGTACTAATAAAACAACGTAGGGAAATGAAGATGAAATGGAAAGTGACAAATAACAACAGGGAGGAATATAAATTTTTAACAACAAAAATAAGAAGAAACATCAACAAAAAAAAAAACAATACATACAGGATTGTTGTGAAAGAAGGACACCTGAAGTGTGGAAGAAATAGTGAAATGTTTAAAGAAATGAAGACATTAACAGGAAGTGTCAAACCTAAACTAAATGTAATTTGTGATGAGATGGGTAGGACCCTGACAGAGACAGAGGAAATTGTAGAATGATGGAAGGAATACTGTAGTGGAATGTATGATACAACTGACTGTGAAAGCATAAATCAACAGTGTGAATTATTAGAGGAGAATGAACTCGAACTGACAACTGAAGTTTTATGGGCAATAAAGAATCTGAAAAATGGTAAATCACCAGGATGTGATGAGATTAAAAAACAGGAGGAAAGGAATGTGCTACATCATGCACTATGTAAAAAGATATGGCATTCAGCCAAAAGAATGGAAAAGAACTGTATACATACCATTACTGAAAAAAGGATAGCCAGAAATTATGCACAAACTACAGAACTGTTGCTTTGATTGGTCATGCCAGTAAAATTCTATTAAAAATCATAATGGGTAGACTTCGTAAGACAATAGAAGAAGAAATCAATATAATCCAAGATGGTTTTAGACAAGGAAGAGGAACAAGAGATCATATTTTCATAAAAGATTAATAATACAGAATAGCAGAAAATTTAATGTGAATCTATGTTATCTTTTACAGACTATTCAAAAGCATTTGATTGTGTAAACATAGAAACTTATGGAAAAATGGGATTTCCAATATGTGACACAATTAATATCATTGCTGTATCTAGCCAACATCCAGCAGTAAGAACAACCTGGTTTGACATAAAACAAGGGATCAATCAGTGTTACATACTGTCGCCTTATTTAAATTGTATACTCAAAATATAATAAAGAATGTTAGAGAAGACGTAGACAAAGAATATTACGATGCCATAACAATTGGGGGTTATGAAAAACCAGAGATTAGATATGCTGATGACACAGTATTACTGTCCACAACACAAAAAAGAATGGAAAAACTAATTATGTCAGTCCATAAGAACAGCGAAGAGCAAAACCTCTATCTTAATGCAAACAAAACTAAACTGATGACAACTGACAAAACAAATAAGGCAGCTGAAATATATCAATGAGGAAAAATTGGAAGAGATGGAGAATTCTGAATACCTTGGATCATTACTAACTAATAATGGAGATACAATAAGGGAAATTAAAAGGAGGACATCTATCACTCTTCAGAAAGTAAAACAACTAAAGAATCTGTGCAGGAGAGCTGTTAGGGAGGCAAAGTTCTGCAAGGGACCTGCAAATGACTGACTATTTCTGAATGAAACAGTTAATGAAACACATTCATACAGATAAAGGTAAAGGTTTGAGTTGCTGACCAGAAAATGCCAGCTAGTGTTGCCATCAGGATATTTAAGAGTAATGTTCTAAGTGTACTACTCTATGGAAGTGAATGCTGGAAAATCACCAAAACCATAGAATACAAGTTGAATTCTTTCCAGACTAAATGTTTACGAAGAATTAGAAAAATATTTTGGCCAAACACCATAAGAAATAACATCTTGTTAGCAGAAATGCAGATGAAACCACTGACAATTATTGAGGAAAGACGCTGGCGATGGTTGGGACATGTGCTCCGGATGAATGACAACTCACTACCAAAAATAGCACTAAGATGGACACCACAGGGGAGCAGAAGTAAGGGTAGACCAAAAGAGACATGGAGAAGAACAACAGAAAGGATGTTGAGCAATAGAGGGCTCACCTGGGCAAGAGCAGAAAAAAAGGCGAACGACAGGCATTTGTGGAAAACCCTTGCGGAAGCCCCATGTGCCCTGGGCACTTAAGGTTCAGAGAGAGAGAGAGAGAGAGTGTTGCCATCAGCATGAACTATGTAGCCAGACTGTTGACTCTGGTGCCCATGTTTTCTTGAAGGTTGGTGAATCCTGGGAGTTTGTATGGATGTCGGCCACCATCCTTCAAGTACGGCAAGTGAGTGAACAATCACACAAATCTTTATGTAGCCTGTACCATAATCTTAGACAGAAGTGTCTTTTTTTTTGTATGTGCTTTCAAAAAGTGTGCTTAAAATTATTCAGCTTATACTAAATTTACAGACACCAGTTTAGAGTTACCAGCTCAAAGCTGAGATTAACAATCAAAATAAAAATGACATGTATAATGCACAGACCTGCATGCTTGCAGAGACACTGACTTCAGCGGATAGGCTTTAGAACATTACAATAAAACTTGTGTCACAACATACAAGTAGCATTCTTGTAAAAGTGACATTTATGTGTGACCAAAAAGAAAAAATTCAATTGTGATACACTATTCAAGCTTCACACTAGCTCTTACTTTTTTGCTTCACTACTTGACTCGGTGGAAACAAGTGTCACCATTGTTAAGAATACTTGATGTCCTCTCAAAATGATGGCTATCTCAAGCGTATACTCTCTATCTCAGCATGACAGATCCTAAGTGGACTGACCTCAGCATGATGACACTGCCCTGTACTGCTCTCTTTATTTAACATTCACTATGCATAAAAGAAAACTTGAACACACATTCATTGTGTATCATAAAAAAAAAGTTATACTTCATTAAAATAAAAAGATTTATGGTAATCCACCACTTTTAAATTAGGTCTAGCTTCAGCTGTCACACGAAAAATATTAATCTATGTAGTTCTGAAGAGGTCATTACAGCAGTGATTCTAAATTTTCATCCCATGATGTCATGTTATATTTTCATCCTATGATGTCATGATATATTCACTAGACTAAATCTGTCCAAAATTAAAATTTTTCATTTCAGTTTACTCTCTACTCCCTGTCTGCTGGGGACACCAAAGTTAATGAGCCACTGCAGAGCAAGTCCCCGGCCTTACTTTGCCTAAAAATTCTGTGGTAATACGCTGTATTATTCATTAAAAAGGCCAGGCAAATGAGGTAGTTTCACAGGGAACCTAGCAGGACATAAAACCAGCTTCTTTTATATACTTAGAGAAATAAAGAGATGCCACAGCAGCCTTTTATCACTATCATCATTACAGACTAAAGAATAGTCAACAGAATTGAGAACAAGTTCCTGTTGTTCTTCAGTGAAAAACAAGGACTAATACTATTTTAAAAAAAAAAACCTTCTAATTCAGATCTACCTTTGGAGTAGATATTTAAATTAAAAAACTTCTTACGACAAACAAACGCATGTGTGAATAGGTACTCCAGTATTGCTACCAAAGAAAGAGCTAATATCAGAACTAAAGAATGTGACGAGATGTCTCATTTCAACTGAAACAACATAGAAGTTAGTGTGATAGCAGAAAAAAAAAAAGTTAAATGCAAATAGTAAGGGACAAAAGATGACATGGGATGAAAAAAGTGGGACTTTCTACAGGACAAGGTAGAGGACTGTGCTCAGCACATATTGATAAATGATTGGTGATGTATAACATTTATCCTCTAATCTGATTTACATCATCAGATCTTTCTTTTACTGGGTAATTTTAGTTCTTGTTCCAAAACATTCATTCTTAAGGATTAAAGTATATGCAACAGACAAGCATGGCCTAACCAACTCAATTTCATACTTAACATGTTAACCTGTCCTTGCCTTTGCATCTTCACTCCTCATCTGTCATTCCACAAGCAAGACTTATCCAGTGGTTGCAGTACATGAATTAAAAAAATTCAATCTGTTTCCAACCTTGACCTCAATGCACTACACCTGATGAGTTCTGATGCATGAGATATGAAGACCTTAATTGTATTGTTTTCAAATTTTAAAAATAAAATTACTATTTTTAAAAAAAATATCAGTCATAAAAGTGAGACATCTTAAAGCGTGGTGTGCATATTATATGTAAAAATCCCTTGTCATGCCTTGATCAAGAAATTCAAAGAGGAATGACAAACAAGTCATACTAAACAACCTGTGCTTAAGAACTAATGATAAAAAGTCTGGCATAATTTTTTAAAATGTTTTTAATACTTTCTGTCACCCAAAAAAAAAAAAATGCAATACACTTTCTTCATCATGACAACGAGCATTTCCTTTGCACATCATCGCTTCAATCTGAAGTGCTGATACTGTGTTTAATGGACTTTTAGACCCAAATTATTTTCCAACATATTGCAAACATCTCTGAAAAAAAGCCTGAACTTTCAATGAAAGACTCTGGGAAATGATGTATTATCAGTACACAAGCAACATTACAGAGAAATGGATAAACTTTCACAAAAATTCACTCGCAATGCTGCACATTGAATAAAACAACTGTAAGTTTGTACACACTGGGTAAACATAGTGCTATATTATTGCCTTTGAAAAAAAAAATGTAGATACAGAAAGCAACTAACACTTCTGCAGTTCATTTCTGGCCAAATGAAAGTCAAGTGCATAATTCACTTTTCAAATAAATGTGAAGATCAGTGAGGAAGGAAAAAAAATCCTGTATTAGGAAAAAAAAAACCCCCAAAAAAACTTGCAGCAGCATGAACAAATTCATGTTTTCAAACTGATCAGAATGAAAGTACTGAAGCTTTATTTAATGATAAAATATAATAATTTAAAAATAACCCTTTTTTTTTTCTAAAATGGAACAAAATTTATCTTCAATTATTATGCCTGAACCAGCATTAAATGAAAATGCATAACTGTGTCTAAAAATGTTTCTCAGCTTTTTTCTTCAATCAAACTGCACACTAACTTGCTTATATATTACTAGTTTTTTTGAGGAACATTAACTTGCCAGCTCTTGTTCCCAACAAACTTTGAAAACCCTAAGCTCAGGAAATCTCACTGTAATGAGATTCCCTTTAATAATAAAAGGAGATTTCTGTGTCCTCGTTTGCTGTAGCGTACTTGCTGAAAAGAAAGTAACCAAGCATTTTTCCACTATTACCAATCTTTTGGTCAAAGTCTATGAAATATCACTTCCGGCATCAACAAAAAAAGCTTCAGGAATACTTCCTTTTATAAACATCAGCTTTATTGTATTTAGCTTCCAGCATTGGTAAGACAACAAATGTCTAAAAATCATCTTAAATAAGTTAACAGCTGATAAAATACACACACTGGTATCTCTTAGAAAACCATAAACTGCTTTCTAAAAAACTGACAAGTAAAATAACTTCAGTCATCTGGTTTTGTTGGCAGTTTGTAATTTTAAAATCTGTAAAAACTAAAAATAGGCACCATGTCACTTTCCAGCAAATATAGCAGCCTTGGTGAATAATGAAAAAATGTTTGTGTGTCATGAGTAGTGTTACATGGCTAAAAGTTACTAATGATTGTCATAAAACAATCTTCTTACTGTTTCATATTCCTGGTATTCCCCCCAACACATATATGGTTATTAAAGCTTGTGCTAATGAAACTCTACAAACACAGAGATTATGCATTTGTTTTGTTTTTAATAGCCCCTTGTTTTAAAACTTCCACATAAGTGCATCATCTATTTTTTAAAATGTTTCTTATACATTTTGCTATAAAAATCTCACTCCTCTTGCGGCAGTTCAGGGGAATATCTTTACTGTATGTAAATAATGGTGCTTGGCCTGGTTCTTTGAAATTTTGAACGTCTTTGTACTGTTCTAATGCATGGACAGAAACTAGTAGAAAATAAGTTTGCGGCCACATTTGGAGTATTGGTTGTCCTTATCTTATTTAGGCATGCCTTCATGTTGTACTCAAGTCTCTATGCCAGCATTCAAGAGAATCAACTACATAAAATGCACATTGCATCTTTGTAGTACACAAAAGTCTAAATGAAATATCTTTATAAATCCTGTAGCAGCTGTCATCATCAGGCATTGATGGCTTCACTATCAGAACATCATTTTTTTTTTTTTGGGGGGGGGTGTGTGTGTGTGTTTGTGTGTGTGTATATGGAGTGAGATAGCTAGTTTTATTAATGTGCTGTTCTCTTGTGGCCAGATGGTTGCTCATCCTACCAGAGTCTGTGGTTCAAGTCCCAGGTAATTCTCTTGCCATTTTTATTTCTTCTCATGCCTAAAAGTGGTTTGTCTATGATTTTTTCACGGTCTAACCATACAACATGGTATTATATTATTCATCTCTAATAACATCTTTTTTACTCTTAACCACTGATGCCTTCTAAAATATTCTGTGTACATTTCAAGACCAGTTTATTTTCACACACACACACACACACAAAAAAGAGCACAGCACAGTCCAACCTTTCTCATGGACACATAAATGATATAACAAGTTTTAGTCAAGTGCTAAAACTTAAGTATGGGACATTTATGCTATTGCTGGAAACTTTCACCAGGATAACATTCAAATCTGCCACCTACAGCTGATGAGGCAGCAGATAACACAAGATCTTACATGTCTGCGTTTAGTCTTCTTCTTCGTATACACTGTTTATTCAAATCTTATCATTCTAGTAATTAAATGTGGCTGTGAGTTTCACAAGAGTATAAGCTTTATGGTCTTGTTCACTTTGTTCCCTAGACTACAATGCCAAACTTTGAAGGTAGGTAGAGATCTTTAGCCAGTTGTGTCAAAAACTAACATTTTTAAACTACAAAACTGTTAACAGCTGTAATATTCTCATCAGTTAGAATCTTCCTTATTTTACAAAACAATTCAAAATGATATTTTACACTTTGTGCAATCTAAATGTATTGCACATCTGCTGCCCAAGTACACAGCACATTCTTGTCTGTCAATCCAAAACTTCTATCCACTTTTAAGCTTGGTCACCTCTTAAATATTTCAGACTTTTCAACCTGGCTACTCAAGTCCAAATAAAAATGTTAAAATGTTTAAATACAGTTTTTGCAATGCGCCAGATTGCATTGTACACAAATACACAGTGGAAGTCCTGTGAATGCTTAAACGTTTTATTATACATAATCTTATTGTTACAGGTACAGAAAAAAAAAAAAGAATCTACTTACTGACTTCAACAACCTGTATCAAGCAAATCACTTTAAAGACTGACATTTACAAAGATATGGATTTCATGTGGATTACACATTAAGACTGTAAACTGGGCATAAAATATATCTGAAGCTAGTGAGCAGACTGCCACAGCTAAAAGCATCTGCAAGTTGGTAACAGTGTTAAATGTAATGCTGTGAGAGTAATAATTGAAGCAAAAGCTAAAATGCTGTCAAAATATCAAGCTGAGTGTATCTGACTTAATGCTTCAGGCATTCTACATCACTGATATTGGGTGGGGAAAAAAGAGATGGGGGGGATTTTTACCACCACAAATGCTGTAATCACAGGGACCTATCATGCTATATAAACAGGTCCGTGATATCACTCTCGGTGGGACAAGTCAGTCTGTCTACAGCAGATCAGTAAAAATATATAAATGTCTCAACCAGTCCATAGCACCTGGGACACAAAAATTCGTAACATTCCAACCAGTCCATAGCACCTGAGACAGGAAGTTTTCGGTCATCGTGACAACTCAAATCAGTGAGAAGATTAAAAAGTGCACAAACCAACTTTGTGACCACGGAAATAAATTCTGAAATCTGAGCATTTGAATCACATGATATATCACTACCCACTGGTGCCATCTTGTCAATCTGCTGATTAAAAAAAAAAGCATTATTCCATTCACAAATGTATAAACTGTAGAATGGAATATTTTATCACCCACCCACAATCTAGCTGCAGGCAGGAGCAGAAACTTGTACAACAAAATTTTAAAACAAACATGAAAAATAAAAATGAGAACCTAAAACATACAATGACAATACTTCATCACAGCCAATTCAAAATGATCTTACAATTTCTCCATGTCAAAGATATCCAAGACAGAACATTAATGTGTACAACAATCACACCTTACACACACAGGGAAAAAAAAAAAACCAGGCAAAAATGACTTTTGAAAGAAAAAGTCTTAACTTGTTCCATCAATGAACCTTCAAAACAAGCAGTTCTCTGGCACTGCCATGCTGGGAATAAAAGCCCAGTGCATGAGATGACCTGTGGGCTAAACAGCAACCATCAGCTTCACAACATCTTGCAGCTGTAATGGTTCTTGTGTGCTTTGGGTCAAAAGACAACAAAGCAGAACTCTGCCACAAGAAATATATTAATTTCTGGATTTATGGGGACAGGGCACAACAAGGCTTATAGTCACGCATCCTTCTGACAATACAACTCTTTTAAGGCTTTCAACTCCTCAATTAGTGTCTTGTTCTGGTTCTCCAACACAGCCACCCTATTTTCCAAGCATTTGACATATTCCTTCTTTTTCCGCCTACACTCTCTAGCTGCCTCTCTGTAGATGAAGAATTACAAATTGTATTTTACAATTCAAGTATAAATTTCATCAATACATTTTTAATCAATTTCAGTATTTAAAAATATTAGCTGTGCTGTTGTTTTACTTCAGGATTAGTGCTTCACAATCAACATTTCCACAAAAAATACACTGATGTAACTTCTTTTTTTTTTTTTCTCCACAAACACAGCATTTGAATAATAATTCTTTTTTCTTCAGCTTTCTGAGCCATTACGGCTCATTGCTGCAGATAAAGTTTGCCTCCATTCCTAATCTTCTCTCTCCAGTTGGTGACACCAATTTCTTTTATATCCTCTTCTATGTCGTCTTTCCATCTGTCTTGGTCTACCCTCTTGGTCCTGTTTCCCTTATCTCTTATGCATACAAAGATATGGCATCTGAATAATCATTAGAAATGTTATTTGTTTGAAAATTTGGCAGTTTTTTCCTTCTCCTTTAACTCTTTTCATGCCTAATGACTAAAAATGGTCACTTCCAGTTTGTGTCTATAGTGCTGTGTGACTATATTTCGCTACATGTTTCATTAAAAACCCAGTGTAACATTTAGATAAACATTTAGTGTGCATGCCCTGTGACCCTCCCTGTTCATCGTGACCGAAGAGTGCCTGGTAACGAGGGAGAAAATCAAAGTGATTGTCATGAATTTTCAATTTTTGGTGATGTAGACAGGGATATCATCAGACAAACGCAGAGGATTACAATGGACCCTTGACACAGTGTTGGAGGACCTTGACTTCGTGGACGACATTTGCCTACTATCAAGCAATCACAAAGATATGCAAGATAAACAAGCTAACTCAGAATGCAAACACAGGACTAAAGATCAACGTAGGAAAGACAAAGTTAATGAAGCAAAATGTGAACAACAGAAATGTACTCAGAGTAGATAGCAAGTTAGTGGAGGAAGTCAACGAATTTGTATACCTTGGCAGTAGAGTAGTAGAAAATGGAGACAGCATAGAGGACATCAACAGCAGGCTTACTAGAGCAAACCAGGCTTTTGTAGTGCTGCAGACTATATGGAAATAAAAAAAACTAAGCATGAATACGAAAATCAGGATATTTAAGAGTAATGTTCTAAGTGTACTACTTTATGGAAGTGAATGCTGGAAAATCACCAAAACCATAGAAAACAAGTTGAATTCTTTCCAGACTAAATGTTTACGAAGAATTAGAAAAATATTTTGGCCAAACACCATAAGAAATAACATCTTTTTGGCAGAAATGCAGATGAAGCCACTGACAGCAATTATTGAGGAAAGACGCTGGCGATGGTTGGGACATGTGCTCCAGATGAATGACAATTCACTACCAAAAATAGCACTAAGATGGACACCACAGGGGAACAGAAGTAAGGGTAGACCAAAAGAGACATGGAGAAGAACAACAGAAGGGATGTTGAGCAATAGAGGGCTCACCTGGGCAAGAGCAGAAAAAAAGGAGAAGGACAGGCATTTGTGGAAAACCCTTGCGGAAGCCCCATGTGCCCTGGGCACTTAAGGTTCAGAGAAAGAGAGACAGGGATATGAACATACTCTGTGACCAGACCGCTGTTCTTGAATGTATACCAAGTAGATCTAGACATATTAGACAACTGGAGAAGTAGTTAGAAGGTTATTTCAGACATTATTGTAGGGAGAAAGGCACATACAATCACAAGACGAGATCGACAGGTAGTTCTAGGCATCTCAGATGGTACGTACTGTACCTTAGACCTAGTTGATGGTAAGTTGGGACACAATTATTGTCTAAAAACATCACATTACTTCTTTTTTCCTAAAAAACCTCTGCATTTATGAAATCTTCATACATTTTTAGCTATTCTGTAACATACACACAACATGGAAATGCTGTATTTATTCACTTTTCCAAACTATACCCCCGATACATATCAAGACCCGCATTTTTACTCAGGAACCAAAGGAACATCCTTGTTTCTTCCTGCGGCACGGGAAGAGTTAATATCCCTGGAACTGCAAGCTGGTGTTCTTTGCAGCAGACGCAGTGAAGATGTCAAGGCACAGTAAAAAAGCTGGGGGTGTGCAATACCATTGTTAGCAGACTTCACCACCACCATGGGGACTATGGCAATCCCTGTCCCATTAGCCAGGCTAGGCTTGTTACTGGGGAGTACCAACAGAGAGGTGGGACATGGTCTTGGTCAGCTATGATTTGCCAATCCCAATGCTCGCATAGGTATGGGTTGCCGACTGTCAAATCAGACGGTATTTTCGCTCCTGGCAGTTTTTCCAAATTCCCACGCAAATACTGTTTCTCCCTACAATATTTCCTATCTGTTACACACAACTGCAACTTTCCCTTTAACCCAACCAAATTAATATAAAAATGTGTGAACTTCAGCCATTCATACAAGTAATTTAAAATAAATGCTGTGTACCTATTTTTTAACAAACGGAGTTCCCTTTTTCGAGAGCCCTCCTCTGACATGTGCTGTGGGCTAGAGATTGGACTGCCTGAGGTCATGACAACTCCTTGAGCTAAAGAACTAGGTGCTGCAATCTGATATGCTTGAACATTGGTTCCTCCCACTGCAAATTGAAAAAAAAAAAAAAAACACACAAAAATATACAAACCTAAAAATGTATCACAAGTGCCTACAAATCTTAAAATGAAAAACACAATCCCTATTATAGTAAACACTGTCTTATGTCTATCAAATGTCCACTGACTCTCCTTGACGCAGTTTATATATCCATTTTCATCATTGCTGTTTTCTTCTCCTCATTAACACTGATGTCAGGCATCCACGTCTCTGCTGGATTTACCTTAGCAACTTGAGAACTGGGCCAAAATCTGGTCTCTGTTCCATGGGAAGTTAATATCCTAAACTGCCGTGCTGCTACCTCACCCTTTTATGTGTGGCAATAAAATGGAATTAAAAGCACAAGAACTCGAGATTTCACAACCAGATGGTCATGACAAGAGGCATAAAAACATGTTATTAATATTCAATAAAAGTAAGATTATATTTTGGCAACTCCAAGTTCAAAAACAGCTGTGGCCAAGGACAATACCATCTTTCTAATTTTCAACAGGATCTATTTAACTGGCTAACTCTATTCATTTATATTGCCAGAAGACATGTTATGTAATCTGAGGTGAATGAGAAACCAAATTTTATTTCAACCAACACAACAAACTGGGCCATCATTTTTTTTAAATAACACAAAAGAAAAAAAGGCTATGAACAGCACCCCCCCACCCCCCCAAAAAAAGACCGCATTAAACTTAACTCTTTTCTTACTGTGAGTCATTTAAATGACTTTTTAAAAAAAAATTACCCCCAATTTAAAAAAAAAAAATTCTGCCTGTACAGTTATGTGTAAACAAGTATCAATTTTTGTCCCAGTAGAACATGATGAATTTGTTTACAATGAAATTTAAGAGGGGTTGAGAACTTTTTATTTGGTGGGAATAAAAGTTAAAGAATTACTAAAAAAAATTTCTTAAGTCTTCAAAGAATACAACTCAAAAACAAGTCTAATGAGTAACACGAAATGTATTTTCATCTGCCATAAACCACTAAAGTTCAAAATTCCAAATTCAGACTCCAGCTTCACTGCATTCGGGACAATCCCATATATGTTCCACCGCAAGCAGCATCCATCCAAGAGTATGTTTGCTAATAGTTTCTGTCAAATGTTTCTTATTTATGATGTGTTTTCTGCCACACAGTTCAGATTTCCTGCCAGCATCTTTAATTTGTCCTAGCTCCAGCAGTCTTTTCACAGCTACATTGTTCTTTCATTCCCGCTCTTCATTTTCCCCGCAGTCTGTCCAATACAGTCTTAGCAATGTCCCCCTTGTCCACTGTCTGTTTGCCATTTGTTTAAGCCTGTCCAGCAACTCTGCCACATGTGCTCCCGCATGCCCTGGGCAGTAAAGCCACATTAAATATAAACTACATATTAACAGTCTGGAATAGTTCAACTTTTTGCACATAAATGGTGACTGGAAAGGACACTATAAAATTTCTGCTTGACTGAGTCAACTGCTCGTCTTAAACCTGGCCAAGTCAACTATTTGGTCTCATAATGTAAAGAGTTCCTATATTTCGCAAATGGATGTAATAACTTTTCTCAATTATGCTGACCAAAGATATTTCTGTGCCATAAAGTGTTTCTTTGTCAGAAGCACAAACTCTATTGTTATTATTAGCTAAAATTGTTCCTACTTGCAGCTCTTCTGCAGAAACAACTCCAACACTGGTAGAATGCAATTATAATTATTTGCTGCTGGGGAGCTTTAGCTCACGACAGTAGTAAATCTGACTTTTCTTAACAAATGATTAACTGATCACGGGCACTACTGTTCAAATTAACAGCAACATCCGATTTAAAAAAAAACAAAAAAACCTTGTGACACAGTAAGTTGCTCTGAATTACTGGCGATCAAATGTAAACTATCTCTGGCTTCGCTCTGACCAGTTTTTTTAATGAAAGAAAAGACATGTCAATAAAGGCTTTATTATTTGAATGTCTGTTCGCAATTTTCTGGCATAAATGTGTTTTGATTATCTCTTCTGGAATCATGAATGAAACAGAAAATGTTAAAATTATTAAACATATTGGCATCTACAAAAGAACTGAATTGAAAAAAAAGAAAATGAAGAGGGAAATTTATAAAACTCCATGTTTTTTTTTGTCATACTTAATTAAGAAATTTATTTCAATTTATAAAACTGATACAATGTATGAAATAATATGGGATATTACCTGGTATATAAAACTGACCATCTGGCCCCTGCGCATACTGTACAATTGTGGTCCCTCCTGTAGAGTTGGAGGCAGACGTGGGACTGGCATTTGTCATTGTTAACGTCTGCAAACCCTGCGTTGCTGGCACAGCTTCACCATGCGCGGTCAGCTGTAGTGTGCTGGCTTGCACATCTAAAGAAAAACAGAAGGACCATATTTTATGACATGCCCAGCTGTTTTCTGTAAACTCTTAAACTACCACTAACACAACCATGCTAATGTAAACATCTGTACAGTGATTTCAAGTGCTGGCGACAACTTTCTTCCTTGCCTGGTGTTATAATGGCTGTTGGAGCCCATCCTATATATGAAACAGTTAATCTGAAAAATATTTATTCATCTTTGTCAATTTTTGCCCGTTTCCTACACATTTTCTGGCCACAGCAATTTAATTCACGCTCTTTTTTTCCTTGAGATACTCAAGTGGCAGATGGCTACGATTCTGTCTTACTTTTCAAACTGACATCTAAATGTACTAAACTTTAATATTAAAGTCTGACCATTCTTCTGAAGAAAACATCTTGGCATTTTCCATGGATTTTTTTGTTCTTTTCCATTCATGTTTATGACATTCTTTCAATATGTTAGAACTAAATGTAGGTAACCACAAATTCCCTCTTGTTTCAATTTACTGTGCTGCAGTATAATGTGGACTTACATGAGTCTTGACCATCTTGGCTTTGACTGCTGTTTGAGTCATCATCCATTTTTGATACAGGGGATGACAAATCATTCAGAATTTTTCTGTATAAAAGAGTACAAACTTTCAGCATGTGTTACAGACAAAATGTAACATCATTATCTTCTATTTAAGTTACTAATCTAAGAAAGTCAAGAATATTATGAAGCTCAATCTTGTAAACTGTAAATTACAATTTATATTACCCTTCAGTTTCCAAGTGGTCTTAACTTGTGATACTGGTTTGCAGTCTAACCATGGCCATATATCTATCTCCTCTCTATAATCCTCTCTTTTTTTCTACCCTCATCAATTACAGCACATCCACAGGGGGACACCCCGAGACAGAGTTTAATGGTCTTAGAAGAGTCACTACAGAGTGTGCAGTTTAGATTTAACTTCAGCCCTGGCAGAAAATCCTGGATTTAACTGTGACTTGAATCACAGATAATAAAGCAAACATTCTAAGCATATGGCCACACCCACTATCTCTTACTGAGCTTCCTTCACTTAACTTTCCACCAATTCTGCAACATCTTTGCAGGCAGCATTTATTCGGTTATGTTACTGTATTTTAAATTCATGCATACTTAATCTATCCCCACAGTTTCTGCTTGCATGAAGGATATTTTATTTCTCAAATAAAATCAGTTTTTTCAGTTTTTTTTAAAATCAACAAAGTACCTGTAGGAAGGTCTTCTTGCTAGAATTTCCCTTCTCTTCTTTGCTCCCGAGTCATCAGATGACAGATCTTCATCTACTGCAGCAACCTGAGGATTAAAAACAAATATTTCATGACAAAATGATAAATAAAATACAGAATTTTGAAGCAATTATTAACTATCCGATTAGCTCATATACTAGCGTCAGGGTTAGCAAACCACAGCTAACCAAGACCCTGTCCCACCTCTCTACTGGTACCAGCAGTAACAGGTCTAGCCTGGTTAACAGGGCAGGGATCATCATAGTCCCCATGGTGGTGGAGTCTGCTAAAGAAGCTGTGCACACCCCCTGATTTTTAGCTGTACTCCAGGACTGAAAAAATAACTGCCATAACTCACTCCCACACCCATATGATGATGTGCCTCAACACCTTCCCAACATCGGCCGCAATGAACGCCAGCTCGCACTTACAGGGAAATAGCACAAAGCAAGACAAGAAAAGATAATCACTCTGTGCTTTATTGCAATGTTATAGAAATAACCATGCTGTTTTTGAAGTATATAAGGAAAATACGAGGGTAATACCAAAAGCCGTGAGCAAAATTTTTTTAAAAATCAATATTTATAGATAGAGAAAATATAAATGTATTACCTTAACTGCATCCTTTGCACTTCATGTAGAGGTCATATGACATTACCATCACGTGTCAGGTGATCATGCGGAGCATAAACAAAATAGCGGGTGGTGAAGTTTCGTTTCATCAATGCGTCGTTATTGAATTCCTCGTTAAAGAGGAAATCCCTACTGCTGAAATTCACCAGACTTCAACTTGCTTATGGAGATGTGTGTATGGATGCTAGCAGTGTTAGGAGGTGGGTGAAATATTTCAAAGATGGAAACACGACCATCCAAAATATGCCTCCCAGTGGTCGCCCTCAAACTGCCTCCACTGAATGCAACATGGAATGGGTTGACAACATCATTAAAAGAAGACAGATGTGTCACAGTATCTGAAATCACTGTAAATCTTGGAATAGGACATGGTGCAGTACAGGAAATGATTGAAACCCTAGGCTATAGAAAAGCTTGTGCCCCCAGGGTCCCACAGTAGAGAACATCCAGAAAGCAGTGCATCTGTGCCGTCGGTCAGCTGGAACAGAATTCTACCAGGAGGGCATTTTCAAACTTGCAGAGCAATGGAGATTATGTTGAAAAGTGAAGAACAGGATGCAGATTAAGGATACATTTATATTTTCTCTATCTATAAATTCTGATTTTAAAAAAATGTTTGCTCTCGACTTTTGGTATGACCCTCGTAATTACAAATACTAAAATATGAATAACTGTACTATATACACTGTTACAACAGTTTCTTAGCACATCTGTGTAAACTGAAATATATTCAAGTCTGTGCTTTGTGAGTATCCATGCAGGATGCTATGCCCTGAGCACTACAATGGAATGTTCTCTTGTACAGTGGCCATCAAGCACTAACTATTCAACTTGCAATGAATAAAGCTTGTGAAAATGGGTCCACTTGCATCTGCTGCATGATAAACATGAGAACTGTACAAAGTATTTATATACACAGGCAAAGAGACTTTCCCAATTAAAATTGGAGAGGAATTTTTCAGCTTTTGGTGTGTAAAACATTTCCTATTCTTTATGAGGACAGAAAACCAAAGCAGACTGGAATTCTATTCCACTTACAAGTGGTGCTTGAGCTAACAAATGGCCGTTCCTATATCCTAGCCCAAAAGAGGCATGCTGTGTTCCCACTGAAAACAGACATGTATAAGAGCCTATTTTTTAATGTCTATTCTGCAGCCTCAGTAAACTTTTGTTATCCAAGTTCATTCCAAGGCTATTAGCAGCCATGGTGTTAGGAATCACAAAATACTGGTTTGCAGCACTGAGTGATTCAACAAATAACTTTTGGTTAATTGTTACCAACTAATGAAGGAACATATTTCAGCATCCAAAATAAAATAGGATACTTGAAGAAGCCATCATATCATTCATTCATTCATTTGCATGTCCCTTGCGGAACTTTGCCTCCCAAACAGCACTCCTGTAGGCCTCTCGGTTGTGAGCAAGATGGCCTGCTGATGTTGCATCCATTTCCAGATCATCAACGATGTCTTGCAGCCATCTTCATCTTGGTATTCCTCTTTTTCTTTTTCCCATTATGTATCCTTCCAATACGGTCTTCTCTAAATTATCATGACGTTTAATGTGTCCAAAATATTTAAGTTTTCTCTCTTTAATCCTCTTCCCTAGACAACCTTCTTCAATATTAAGCTCTTGTAGTATAGATATATTTGTTCTTTTTTGTGTCCACGATATTTGGAGAACTCTTCTGTAGCATTTACATTCAAAGGCATTTATGTGTTTCTCAGCTGTTTTGTTAAGTGTCCAGGTCTCACAGGCATATGTTGCTATGGGAAAGATGCATGCCCTTAAAAATCTTATTTTTGTGGTTCTGTCTGCTCCTCTCCACAGATTCTTTATTTGTTTTACTTTCTGAAGAGCGATAGATGTCCTCCTTTTAATTTCCCTCATTGTATCTCCATTATTAGTTAGTAGCGATCCAAGATATTCAAAACTCTCCACTTCTTCCAGTTTTTCCTCATTGATACATATTTCAGTTGCCTTGTTTGTTTTGTCAGTTGTCATCAATTTAGTTTTCTTTGCATTAAGATAGAGGTTCTGCTCTTCGCTGTTCTTGCGGACTGACATAATTAGTTTTTCCATTCCTTTTTGTGTTGTGGACAGCAATACTGTGTCATCAGCATATCTAATCTCTGGTATTTCATAACCTCCAACTGTTATGGCATCGTAATATTCTTTGTCTACATCTTCTCTAACATTCCTCATTATATTTTCAGTATACAAATTAAATAAGTAGGGTGACAATATGCAACTAACCATCATATATATTCACTAAAAAATCCATCTTATGAATATAAGGTAATGATTATAATATAACATAAAGGTTTTTCATCTACAGATACTCAAAAATTTTAAAAATCTACTAAACAGCAGTAGCTATTTTATACATCATACCGGCTTTACAAAACTAGGTAAACATATTAAGTAACTACAGTCGAACCCGGTTATAATATCACATCATCGGGACCGCCAAAATATGGTGACATTAAGCAGAGTCCATTACAAGGACTTTAACAGCAGCAGTATAAAGTGTGTCCCACATCTGTTACATTAACCACATAACAAACAATTAAAGCTATCGTTATCGGACACAAAATGTATTAATCACAAAATACAGTAAATCTTAGTCATTAAATTACAGTATAGGTAACACTAAAATCAAGCATCTGATATTCAGCAGAAGCAATTTAAAAAAAAAAAAAAAAATGGTGATTTTGCATTGTGTAATGATATGTGGTCTATTAACCAAAAAAAGTCATTTACGCCCATTACAGCATTAAAAATGTCCTGCGTAACGTCAGGCATACTGTAAACGAATGAGCACACAGTATCAAATGCACTCATAGGCTGAGCATAAGAAACAGGTTTGTTGGCCATCTGCTCCGTGACTGACCCGCCGACATCATCAGTACTAATCTCAGTGGTGCCGTCTACGACGAGTGAAAGTCTCGTTCTATTTTGTCTCAGTTTTTATAAAGTTTCGATAAGCTGAAACATCAATTTCAAATGTATTCATAATATCCTTTCTCGTAACTTTCATCAGCTTGCTTCAGGATGTCCACTTTAACGCTTTAATCCAGATGGACACGTTTGTGTTTAGTAGTGATTATCTATCACAAGAAGAACTAGAGAGAGAAGTTCCCAGATGTAGTATTCACAGTAATGACTTGATAAAGAAGACAAACAATGATCAGAAGAAGCCAGTTTTTAATCACAAAAGTGTGGCCATGGTAAGCCTTTCATTCACATCATCTGAGTTTTGATGCTCACGTGTTCAAAAGGCTGATGCGGCACATACTATGTGATCAAACAGCCGGCCCCTTCTTTGATGAGTCGCGAACTTGACAATGCTTTGTGAGATATTTATAGCTTGGACTCGCCCAGTTTGTGACACAAAGTGGAGTCTTTAACTCCTCTTGGTGCAAAAATACTGTGATATTAACTGACTGGTGCCAATAAAAGGGGTGATATTAACCAGAGTAAAGCCCATTCAACTTATGGGAGTTGGCTGGGGATACAAACTTCTGTGACAATATCCGGGTTGTGACATAAAACGATGTGATATTAAGTGGGCTCAACTGTAACAGTATATAAATACGCTCTTTTATTGTGAAATCTTGATTTCCTGCTGGTACTAATCACCTTCAATTTATGTAAAATGTGCTCTTACTGGGAAACAATTTATGCTGACAAATTCAAAACTTACCCGGACAATCTGAATTGTCTGAAAATTGCCAGCGCTCTGTATGACAGATGGTTGATTTCCCTGAATGACAGGTTGAACCTGTATGGCTGAGTTAGGAATGCTCACATGGACCACTGAAATGCCCTGGTTGCCACTATCAATGTCAACTGTCCCTGACCCATTCCCTTCTGACATGTCTGTAAGGAAAAAAAAAACCACTTTACAATGACTTCTCCAAGAAACCTCTAAAAATTCTTATAATAAAACATTTTGAAAATATCCATCATTATGTTGTTCTTTGAAAATAATATGGAAATGGGCTTTCTACCAAATGATGATGATGACGATGACAATAAATGATACTGACTGCTGAAATGTCTTAACTTTCATATGCTGTTGGATGTCCACAAAAATTAGAAATGATTCACTCATTTTGAGTTGCAATACATCTCAGAAAGCTTTATCACAAAAGAGACAACTGAAACATTAAATCTGATTTAAGCCTGTAGTATTAGACTTTCATATATGACTAACACTATCATGAAAAGACTTGCAAACTATCATGAGAAAGACTACAACTTACATATGAACAACTAATGTTTGATGTATAAAACTTAACTGATGTAGATACATTTATAAAATTAACACAATTTAAAAAAAAAAACAAAACAAAAAAAGGCATTTATGAAATCTGCTGTAATTTCAGAGACACTTCTGCTCTGTGATGATTATTTTTATTATTACATGTGTCAAACTTAGCTAAACCAGTTTTTCTTTTCTTTTTTTTAAAGTGATATACAAGAACCCTCTGTTTTTCTCCTTAATTCTGGGCCAAGCTAAATCTCTAGCTCCGTCACCAATAAGATATTACAAATTCTTTGCATTCTTGTGGTCCAGATTCTAGATGTCTTCATTATGAAGTCTGACTATACAGATTCTTTGATTAGACACATTCATTATGTGTTCCAAAATGAGAGTTTTATTTTATGCACATTTATTATCTATTTATTCTGAGAAAATTTTCACCACCAAAGATGACACGAGATTAACTGGCACTTATTAATGAATGAAAGGAGTCTGCTGGTGTTTACATTGTGCCCCCACCCACTCCCAGTAAAGGACGAAATAGTATCAAAAAGAAAAAAAAATGAAATGTATATGAGCAATAAGCAGAATGTTACATCATTAAATTTCCTCTAATTTGAAAAAAAAGTAAATTTTATGGCAAGCTGAATAAACCCCCCCCCCCCCCCCCAAAAAAAAAAGCTAAGTTTATTTCTGAAAAATAAAATAATTTAAAATGAAAGTACAAATCATTAAAGGTTTGACAAGAAGAAATCATGTAGCAAACTAATTATTATGAACTCATCTTTGATTATGAAAAGGATAATAAAAATTGTCTTGGTTGCTGTTGTGGGATAAGTGATGGTGAGAAATATCTCATTTTATTTATAAAATACACAGTTGGTAAAAAAGAATTTCAGACTTTCCCTTGCTTATAAACAAATATTTGATGACAAAGTGATAAATGAAATACAGAATACTGATGGTATTTCATTCTTTCATTAATTTCTGTATAACATCTGTTGCTATTCATCAATGACTGTTCACATTTTTGAATGAATCACACTTGTTAGTTTCTAAATACAGTCACGTTTATTACTGGGGGGGTTTTTTCTGCTCAAAGAGGTGTGGTATTTCAACAACTCGTCCATTCCTGATCTGACTCTGACAGAGGCACACTACGTCCAGTGCTTGGGGCAAGATTACTAGCTGGTCTATGGCTCAACAGTATAAAGCGTCTGCTACGATCTGGACATCTCTGCCCTACACTACATCTAAATCCTGGCACTTAATCCGCAATTTTTGTGGGAGAAAATAAGCACCTATCATATTTAAAGAAGCTGTCAACTCAGATTAAAAGTATACAGTTATGACTGATAAGTGAATCCAATCGTACATCACCCAACAATCCTTTCCTTTGACTCGAAATTAGGCCATCGTCTGAACAAGACAAACCTCGAGCCGTCGCAGCTCCTGTCCCTAACGCTCATTGCGTTAGGTCAAAAGCCTGTTGTCGATATTTCCCTCTTAATTTTGTTATCAGCGTTATGTCGCGCATAAGTGTCCCTGGACCATCACCATGCTTCAATGTTGTGATTCGTCAATGAGTTCTTACCAATTACGTACTTTTCGTCACCAACTTTGCTGCAATCGGAGTGGATAAATTTGTAGAATACGTAGTGGCCACGTCAAAATACACCATCAGCGTCACAGGACAAAACAACAAGGCCGTTCTACTTTAGTCATAGGGAGATATTCATGCGCGGGATGGGCCTGATTGGTCATATTCGGCCAAATGACGTCAGTAACATCTCTGCTGACGCTGGAAGATACATAATTGAGCCCCCTAAAATGTCGAAATGAAAGACAATTTTACAAATTCTGTTTAAATACTGAAAGACATGTTAGGCACTTGAAGTTTTATATGTATATTATTTTTCTTAGTTTGGCCACAAGATTTTAAGAGTATGGGGTTTTTTAATCTTACCACGAGTAAAATGAAGTGTACACGGTTAAAATCCGTCTTTATTCGCCATTTTTCTTCCAATTTAATTCCACTGTTTCATCACACATGTGGAATTAACGGTGTTGAATAGGCAAATTAGTGCTCTTGCATTCGACTAGCGATGATTCAGATGTCATAGGTACACCAATGTACCACTTATTACCCCCGTATTACAAGTATATCGAGCCTCCTTTCACTTTTAACGGCAGTTATGAGTCAAGTATTTTTTGTTTTTGTTGGGTATTTGTTTGTTTGTTTGTTCTTTTTGTTGCATGACATTGAAAAAGCAGTGAATTTAATGGCTAACAACAAAGCTGCAGGTGAAGATGAAATAATAGCCGAAATGTTAAAAGCTATCAATAGCGACAACATGAGACAGCTATGGAGAATGTTTAATAGGATTTGGAAAGAAGAAAAGGTCCCTTCTAATTGGAAAAAAGGAATCATTGTTAAAATACCAAAGAAGCCAACCTTAGTGACAATTGGACAGGAGTAATCCTAGTACCAGTTGTGTCAAAAGTATTTTGCAAGGTCATTTTGAATAGACTTAAAGATTTACCGCAATGAGAGAAGAACAAGCAGGATTTCGAAAAGGGAGAAGCTGTATCGACCAGATCTTTACTCTAAGAATAGTACTCGAAGAACATATTGAAAAGCAGAAACCATTAATCCTGAACTTCATAGACTTTAAAAAGGCATTTGATAGCATACATAGAGATTCATTGTGGAGAATTTTAAGTCTATATGGAATACCATCTAAAATCAGTTGATATGTTTGTGCAGTCAAAACAGAAGAAGGGATGAGCGAATGGTTCCAGATTGAAACAGGCGTGAAATAAATATGTATACTATCTCTTTGCTTTTTGGAATTGCAGTAGACTTCATAATGAAAAAATGCTGCACAGGTAACTCTGGTATTGATTGGGAAAATGGGACCCAACTAGAAGATCTTTATTTTGCTGATGACATAACTCTTATCAGTAACAATGTGAATTCCGTGCAAGAAAAAACAGATATCCTGTCTTCACTGGCTACTAAAATAGGACTTGAAATTAACAAGGACAAAACAAAAATAATGAAACTTCCCATTAATCACAATGGAAAAATACACGTAGAAGGGACAGATGTTGAAGAAGTCAATCAATTTGTATATCTGGGCAGCAACATAGATCAGGGTGGTGACACCAGAAAGGAAGTTAGAATTAGAATTGCAGCGGTTCTAAGGACTGCAAACGCGCCACAAACAGCCTCTGGCAGTCAAGTCCAGCTCCTGGCCTTCCCGTGGCAGAACTGTTTAAACTGACAGGAGAAGGGGCGAGGGCGAATATCTGGCGCCTGAAAACCAGTTACTTAGGGTAGATGAGTGTCACGTTTGGTAGCTCATCTGCCGCTGTTGGCGAGATCTTCAGCTGCCGTGCGTGGAGCGGTGCTCCTCCCGGCCAATGAAGAAATTTGCAAATGAGGTTGCCGCGCAGCATTACTGCGGAAAGGGTGGTAGAAAGGATAAAGCGAAGCAAACAGTCAAATCACGGCATCTCTGGTCTGGAGGTCGGCCACGTCCTGAGTGCAGTCATGTCGGGTGAAATGCATGAACCGGCTTGTCCCAGAGGTTAAGACACTGCTGGCGAGACTCTTCAAATGGCGCGCGTGGAGTGAAGCTCCTCCCGGTTAAGGAAGTAAATGCGGAAAAGAAATAAAGGTTGCTGTGCGGAGCCGATGGGAAAAGGTGGTGGAAAGTGAAGTTTAACCGGTATGTCCAGTAGTATCGCTACGAGAGCTATACCACGGCACCTTTGCTCTAGAGGCCGGCCACGTCCGAAATACACCTACACTGGTGAAATATGCCTAAACCGACACACACCAGGGGTGGAACTTGATGGCTAGACATGTCATGCCACCTCCGCTCTAGAGGTCGGTAACGCCTGATAAACACCCATACTGGTGAATTTTGCCTAAACCGGCTCATACCAGGGGTGAATCTTGAAGGCTATGCATGTCACAGTACCTCTGCCCTAGAGGTCGGTCCCGTCCCAAACATGCCCATACTGGGATAATGCCTAAACCGGCTCAACCCAAGGGTAGAAGTCACTAGTGGCGAGGATTCGTCCTCCTGGACAAAAGCTCCATCCTGGTCACAACTAGGAAGGGTAGCGGCCACGACCGCAAAATGCTGAAGTCGGAGACACTGGACCAGTGCAGTCTAGATAGGCAACCACCTCTCACCCGGCGGGGATGTTTGCGTATCCTAATCACGCTGAGGTTTTCCGGTGAGAAAGTCCAACCCTGGACTGGATGAGCAACCACCTCTCACCTGGCGGTGATACACGGGTATCTCAAAACACGTCGAGGTTTTCCGGTGAGAAAGTCCAACTCTGGCCTGGGTGGGCTACCGCCTCTCACCCAGTGGGGATGCACTGATATCCTAAACACGTCGAGGCCTTCCGGTGAGAAAGTCCAACCCTAGACTAAACTGGTGCAATGAAAACCACGGTGTCACGCAATCCCGCTTCCGAGACCCACCAAGAATACAGGCTAAAGCACTGTGATACTCTGAACCCCTTGTGGTCCTTTCGTGGATCTCGTGTGGTCTATTTTGGACCACACAGGGGACCACGGAACCTAACGAGGACCACAGGCGTGAATTCAGCAGGTTCACAGTGCGGTTTTTGGTGGTAGAAGTGAACGAAGAAGAAGAAGAAGAAGAATTGCAGCATCGATCTTCAAGAATCTTGAGGACATATGGCATTCAAAAGTTATAAGCACAAAAAACAAGTTAAGACTATTCAATTCAAATGTAATATCCACCCTCATTTATGCATACGAAAGCTGGAAAACAATTAAAGAAACAGACAAGAAATTAGACTCTTTTGAAAACAAGATACTAAGTAAAATACTCAGCATCAAGTGGAACGAATTCAAGAACAATGCAGAAATAAGACAGATAACTGAACAACAACCAGTCTCATGGGCTATCAGGAAAAGGAGATGGACATATGTTGGTCACGTGATGAGAAGAAACGATCAGAGAATGCTAAAACAAGCTATCAAGTGGAACATAACAGACCGAAGAAAAAGAGGCAGACCATGTGAAACTCTAAAGAGGACATTGGTAAGAGAGGCCAAATTAATAAGCATAAAATCCCTTGATAAGGTTGAAAAGCTCGCCGAAAACAGGAAAAATTTGCGAACTACCTTGCGAGCTCTATGTGACGTTTAACGGCACGGGAATGATATAAAATATATAAGATATAAGTCAAGTATTAGCAATTTGTTGAATCTGCTGACCAATAATTTTAAAGCAGTTTTTTTTCCATGACTGATTCTACAGATATTTCTACTTATTCTTGATAAGTTGACTAGCACGATAACACTAAATTATATCTGTGTTGCAAAGTCCAGTCTCTTTGCTTATGTGTCTTATGTGCATCTCCTTTCTCTGGAGAAAATTGCCTGCCTCTATTGCACTACTCTAACCCTCCATAGACTGTCAATGAGCTCCAGAGCAAGGCCCATAATTTTCTATTCACTGCAAAAAACAGAACTCTTATTATTAGCAGCAGAAGACATTAAACATCAAAGCTGAAAATTAGACATCGTTTTCTTAAAAAAAAAAACAAAAACAAAAAAACACATGAAAACTGAGCACGACTTCTGCCTTTATCTCGATTATCGCCACCTTGCTTTTGCAATCTAAAAGAACAATCCATGAAGTATCGACAACATATATTAATAACAAGAACTTACAACGCTTCTACATTTAAGTCTACAGACTGACTGGGGGAAAGTTGATCGTCAAAGGCCAAATACAATGAAATAAGAAAGGAACTTAGTGAAATCTGGGAAGGTAAATGTGGCCAGGCGTGATATCGCCCACACCAAACTTTCATGTGCTGAAGGTCACCGTATCCCCAATATGCCTTAATGGGATGGTAAAATTATTTTATAAACCAGGGGGGAAAATCTCGAGAGCAAGAAACTACAGATCATCATATGCGTTCTTTGGGTCAAGACACCCTTAGGCGTTTATTTTTCTCCGAGGAAACAGACTTTATTTAGGGCCTGCGGTAAATTTTTCTGTAGTTCCTCATTGTCTTACATCGCTGGAATACTTGACGTGATCATGATGTTGCTGCTATATTTAATATGATTAGGGTCTCCCTGTTACACTTAGGTGACCCAAATCTTGCTATGGTTCGTGATGTGAACTAAGCCTCACTATTATACTTTATATAATTCAAAACTCTCTGTTCAAACTTTGTTGTGATGCTTGATGTGAACCAGTCATGTGGAACGTAAAGGCATCAACAAAGGTTCCCCATCCAATCCTGACTTGAGCGAGTCGGGATATCTCAAACTATGTCTTTCTTGGTTCCTTTAGAACTTCCTGCATTGTGCGTCTCAATGTTCCTAATAGCCTGCCCCTTTTTCTTTTTTCCCTGATGTGTCCAAGCCGAGGGGGTATAAGTTTGTTTGTTTTTTGTAGTATGTGACCCAGCCATTTCCATCTTCGTCTTTGGACCGCTTTTGTAATGTTCTCAATGCCCGTTCGTTTAGTTAACTCATCGTGTGTCACACGTTCTTCCCAATGTGCTCACTGAATTTTCCTAAATCATCTTCCATCAAATCCTTTCAGTCTACTTTCGATTTTTTAACTGGTTCTTCGTGTTTCGGCTGCATATATAGAATGATGTGATCTAGATATTGCAGATGCTACTTGTTATGACCCATAACTCGCTATTATACTTGAGGTGACACAAACATTGTAGCAATACTTGGTGTGGCCCATAGTTAGCATCTGTTCCTTATGTGACCTACGGCTCTCGTTTGTACTTGATATGACCCACAGCTCGCGTTTGTACTTGATATGACCCACAGCTCGCGTTTGTACTTGATATGACCCACAGCTCGCGTTTGTACTTGATGTGACCCACAGCATTTGTTTGTACTTGATATGACCCACAGCTCGTGTCTATACTTGATGTGACCCACAGCTTTTGTTTGTACTTGATATGACCCACAGCTCGTGTCTGTACTTGATGTGACCGACAGCTTTCGTTTGTACTTGATATGACCCACAGCTCGTGTCTGTACTTGATGTGACCCACAGCTTTCGTTTGTACTTGATATGACCCACAGCTCGTGTCTGTACTTGATGTGACCCACAGCTTTTGTTTGTACTTGATACGACCCACAGCTCGCGTCTGTATTTGATATGGCCCAGAGGTGATTATATATTTATATTCAGTTTCTTTAAATGTGTACTATTCTACTTCTCCCCGCGCCAAACGTCCTATCAAACTCTGCTGTCTCATAGCACTGTGATTTAACTTACAAGTGCAAAACATTTGTTATGTTTCTACGAGGACAAGAAAACAATCAAGGCTGTAGAAAATAACCAAAATGATATTTTCGACTTGTCAACAAACAGACATTGTCAGTAAAATTTGGACAATAATTTTTTGACGCTTATCGACGCAGCCATTACCGTCCATTATGCCTTCTGGCCTCCCAGAAAGTAAAGGGAAAATTCTTTTCTCTTCACACTATCTACAGCCAGTCTTTGTATGGCGGTCTCATATGTGTTTCAGTTTTAAGTTAATCTCTGCTTCGGCAGTTCTTTGCCAGGTTGTCCTGTCCTTCTGCCAGCACCACTCCCTCTTTTCTGAGGTCAGTTCTTGCAACTGCTGTGAAGTTTTCGGAGTACATGGCCATTTCATTTGCCATAACTGCCCACGGGTCTTGTTGCACGCTTCGAATGAGTTAAAGCAGAAAAAAACTGAAAAAAACAGAAGCAGTATGTTTTGATTAACTCTTTCACTATTGACTTAACTTCAATGCTCTGCCAGAACAAACATTTTGACGAGAAATTTTGGTAGAAGGAAGCTGGAGGAAAGTTACTCTATACGTTTTTTAAAAAATGGATTGGGGTAGAAATTTACTATTTTTATTTTGTATTTAGACTTTGCCTAATTATCGCCGTGAGCATTTATTCACGTAGGCTGCAGGATCTACCAACACTGGCGGTGTTGTTTTGGAATGGAAGAGTTATCATCCAGTAGCCTTTTTAATTAAAAAAAAATCATACCGTGTGAGTGTTTATACTGTTTTATCCCCACAGATAAGAGATACAGGCACCTGGTAGTAGTCTGGGGGAGTAACTATTCGCTTGTCCCTGTGGTCCTAGGTGAATCAAAACAATCTAGCGCTCAAATACTAGCGTGTAAGGACATATAACAGGTCTTTAATATCTGCATGGGCGCCATAAAGTGACAGGATCAGCATAACATCGAGAACGCTCTAGCATCTGCCACGCAAACGCCAGGCTTTACAAATAAGGCAAGAAAATGGCTTCTAATAGAATACTAGCAGGGCGAGGTGCAGGTGATAACATGTAACATCGCCCGGCTCAGTCTTTCCATAATCTTTCTAGCTGGTCCTACCTGACTGCACCTCCTCTTCGGTTCCGCTGGAATGACCGGCCTACGTCTTACCGAGCTCCGTGAAAGCAATTAACTGTGTCGAATTCTGGACATTGGGTTTTCTTTCTTTCTTTCTTTCTTTCCTTAATGTTGGGGTGGGGGTGGGGAGAGAAGAATGTGGGGATTTCACAATTTGGATGGTTCTAAGGACTGTAATAGCCGGAGGTGGGGTGAGGGATACGCTCTCAACTCCAAATAAATGTCTCCATGGCGTGCGTCTCATATAGCCTCTGACAGCTCCTGGCCTTCTCGTGGCGGAACTGTTTAAAATGACAGTAGAAGGGGAAAAAGGCGAATATCTAGCGCCCGAAAACTAGACGCTTTCGGGTAGATGAGACTTGTTAGTCTTGGTTGGTAGCTTATCTAGGAGAGGGAAAGCCCATGCTTCGCTGCTGGCAAGATTCTTCAGCTGCCGTGCGTGGGGTGAAACTCCTCCAGGCCAATGAAGAAAAATGCGATTAGGGTTGCTGCTCGGCGCCGTCGTAGAAAAGGTGATGGAAAGGATTAAGTGAAATAGCCAGCAGTCTCGCGGTCATGGCTATTCATATCATGGCACCTCTGCTCTAGAGGCCGGTCACGTCCTATATACACATATACTGGTTCAAATGCCTAAACCGGCTTAACCCAGGGGTTAAACTAAGACTCTGCTGGCGAGATTCTTCGGCTGCCGCGCGTGGGGTGAAATTCTTCCAGCCAATGAAGAAAAATGCGAATAGGGTTGCTGCAAGGCGCCGCTGTGGAAAAGGTGATGGAAAGGACTAAGTGAAGTCTAATCGGTATGGCTAGTAGACTCGCGGTGAGGGCTACTCATACAACGGCACCTCTGCTCTAGAGGCCGGCCACGTCCGATATACACCCATACTGGTGAAATATGCCTAAACCAGCTTAAACCAGGGGTGAAACTTGATGGTTACTCATGTCACGGTACCTCCACTCTAGAGGTGAAACTTACTAGTGGCAAGGATTCCTCCTCCTGGACAAAAGCTCCGAACTGGTCACAAATAGGAAGGATAGCGGCCACGACCACAAAATGCTGAAGTGGAAGACACTGGACCAGTTCAGTCTAGATAGGCAACCACCTCTCACTCGACGGGGATATATGTGTCTCCTAATCACGCTGATGTTTTCCGATGAGAAAGTCCAACTCTAGACTAAACTGGTGCAACGAAAACCAGTGTCACGCAATGCCGCTTCTGTGACCCACCGAGAATATAGGCCCAAGCCCCACGATGCTCTGAGTCTCCATCCTAAATGAGACTATCGCGAGAACCATCATCATCATCATCATCATCATCATCAGGTGCCGTGCCGACTGGCGTTGGCTATTATGCTTCTCCAGAGTACACGATCCTTCATGCAGGCCATCAGCTCAGTTGGTGATCTCCTCTCGCACCATCCCGTCAGACTGTCCAGTATCATTTCTCTTGGTCTTCCTCTTAGATAGTCTCTGTCTTTTTGATGTTCAAAGTAAGGCCTTTCTGTTCACTTTCTTTGGCGACTTTATCCAAGAGATTTTGCAGGTCTTGTTGGTTCTCAGCTATCAGTACTGTGTCATCAGCATACCGAAGGTTGTTAATATTGTATCCTCCAATTTTTATGCCTGGTTCTGTGATGATTGTTCTTAGAATATTCTTAGAATTATTCTAAGAATAATATATATATATATAATATATATATATATATATATATATATATATATTATATATATATAGAGAGAGAGAGAGAGAGAATATTCTTAGAATATTCACGAGAACCACAGGAATAAATTCAGTAGGATCACGGGGCGATCTTAGTGGTAGAAGTGAACGAAGAAGAAGAAGAAGACAGTTTGGATGCAGAAAAGTTTAGGCATTCCCTAATCTAACTTAGGGTGACCTTGGTAATAAGTATGCATTCACTGGGAAAGTAAGACAACCCTCTTTCTAAAGTTATCCAACCAGGCAATTGTAGTTATTTTATATATATGAAAATTAATTTATTATTTTGCTCTCTTTTGGTACAAAAAAATACAAAATACTAAATTCGTGTTTGACATGAAGATAGATTATATCCAATGGATGCAGAGTATTTTCTTCTTTCTAGAATAGTAATTCATTCATTCATTCATTCATTCCTTTGCTTGTCCCTTGCGGAACTTTGCCTCCCAAACAGCACTCCTGTAGGCCTCTCGGTTGTGAGCAAGATGGCCTGCTGCTGCTGCATCCATTTCCAGATCATCAACGATGTCTTGCAGCCATCTTCGTTTCGGTCTTCCTCTTTTTCTTTTTCCCATTATGTATCCTTCCAATACGGTCTTCTCTAAATTATCATCTAAAAACTAGATCTGATTATTAGTTTTTAGAATAGTAATTATAAAACTAATAATCAGATCTATTGATCTAAAAATGAGAAAACTGACCGTTCGTGTGGCATAAAATGGATTCCTTAGCATTAAACCTAATCTGACTGAAAGAATCCTAAAGCCGCTTTGTAAAAGTAGTTGGAATTAATGCTTACGTGGTACTCTGTTATAACTGTGTATGGGTAGGTGGGCTGGCATCAATCTGAAAAGTTTCTCATAGAACATATGTATGTCCCGTGGCACTGGCATGACACAGTGGTATGACATGTTAGTCCCTTCACATTTCTTTCTAGGCACTACAGCACTGAGAGGCAGGGAGAAGCCAGTACCTGTCTTCGTATTCTTTTAGAAAAGCCCTTTGTACTCATTTCTTGATGCTGGATTGACTCCGGTGCCAGTTCGGTCCGAAAAAAAAAATTTAAAATTCCGCCCCAGTGCAGCATTGAACAAGCGAGCTTCTGGCTGGCAAGAGAATGCATTATGTACTGCATCAAAGCAGTGCTGCAAAACTGATTTCAGCGTTTCTAAAAGACATTAACAAGTCAGCAAATGGAACATTCACACTGTCTCCGATAAGAGGCTGGTAACTATGGTTTTTTCTCATGTGTGTACACATGTTGGAGATCATGCTTTGTATGTCATAGTTGCATATTCCCTGAACAAACGAACAAGTTCCATTCATTCATTTGCATGTCCCTTGCGGAACTTTGCATCCCTAACAGCACTCCTGTAGGCCTCTCGGTTGTGAGCAAGATGGCCTGCTGCTGATGCATCCATTTGCAGATCATCAACGATGTCTTCAATATTAAGTTCTTGTAGTATGGATACATTTGCTCATTTTTGTGTTCGTGATATTTGAAGAACTCTTCTGTAGCATTTACATTCAAAGGCGTTTATGTGTTTCTCAGCTGTTTTGTTAAGTGTCCAAGTTCCTCATCCTGTAAATTCTTTCCAGACAATGACGCTATGATGTTGAAACAGAGACGTAATGTTGGAAGAAGAACAGATCACAATCGTTTCACTGAAGATCAGGAGACTCCAGAAGCTGAATGCAAAAGAAGAAAAAAAAAATGCAATTAATTTCCCATCACTCGTCCAGAATTCGATACTTATGTGTTACAGCAGTTACGTCCCCTGCAGAATAACATTTAAAAACAAAAGCGAAGCTACATGTCGTGCTCATTTGAGGCCCACAGAAAAATATAAATTTATGAATGATTAATTACGCTTTCATATTATTCAGTTGTGTTTTAAAAATTTGGAATGATATTTGAATAAAAGTTCGTGTCTATGTTATAACTAGCCATACTTTAAGGCTACCAGACGTTGAGGTTTACTAGTCGTGTCGCATATTTTGTCACAGACCAACCTGTAACCATACATAGTAGGGGAATTCCGTTCTATCTACCCCTTTTCCTTTTATGGACCAGCTTTACTGATTTACTAGGTTAATTTTTGCCCACATCAGATCACAGATTCCCCACCCCCGGCTGGTCAGGTCGTGGTTTTGTCAAGTTAAAAATCTTAAGTTTCCCCGTTTTGTATGTTACAAATCATTACTGCAAGTTTCTTCTTCCTTAAGCATTCCAAGACATCAAAGTTGCATATCCTTGAAGAATTCTGCAGTCTAGCTTATGTTGTCCACATCCCTGTACAGTTTGATCTGAATTGGTATTGATCAGTGGTGCTCAACCTTTTGAAAGTCGGGGGGCAGTTTGAAAATTTGGTGCATGTTGTGTGCCATACAGTAGACAAGTCTTACAGGCTCAATTCAGATATAACACAAAAGGGAACATTTGTTGAGTAAAAGCACTTTAAAATTGTACTTTACTATACTATACATTGTATCGTGACTATTTTTAACATTTTCTGAGTTGAAAATATTTCTGTTTGAGAGTTGTTTCTGAATTAGATGGGACTTTTGGAAGAACGTGACTGACAGTTGCTGTTGTGGCACTTCAGGTTACAGGAGTTTATGTCCTGTAACAAATTTTATTCAGTTTATTATTTTCTTAACATTTGAAATCCTTTTATACAACTTTTTGAAACATGTTTTCTTGTATTTTTATGTTGTTACTGTGTTTTATGTTGTTACTGTTACTGACAAAACAAACAAGGCAGCTGATATATGTATCAATGAGGAAAAACTGGAAGAAGTGGAGAGTTTTGAATATCTTGGATCACTGCAAACTAATCATGGAGATACAATGAGGAAAATTAAAAGGAGGACATCTATCGCTCTTCAGAAAGTAAAATAACTAAAGAATTTGTGGAGAGGAACAGACAGAACTAGAAAAATAAGATTTTTAAGGGCATGCATCTTTCCCATTGCAACATATGCCTGTGAGACCTGGACACTTAACAAAACAGCTGAGAAACACATAAATGCCTTTGAATGTAAATGCTACAGAAGAGTTCTTCAAATATCATGGACACAGAACAAATATATCTATACTACAAGAACTTAATATTGAAGAGGGCTGGCTAGTAAAGAGGATTAAACAGAGAAAACTTAAATATTTTGGACATATTAAACGTTATGATAATTTAGAGAAAATCGTCTTGGAAGGGGAAAAAGGAAGAGAGGAAGACCAAGGCGAAGATGGCTGCAAGACATCGTTGATGATCTGCAAATGGATGCACCAGCAGCAGGCCATCTTACTCACAACTGAGAGGCCTACAGGAGTGCTGTTAGGGAGGCAAAGTTCCGCAAGGGACATGCAAATGAATGAATGACTGTGTCTGTGTTGTGAAGAAGGGTTCCTGGCTTTTTTTCAGACTGGACTGCTTTCACTTTCCTAAAAAATTTCAGGTCTTTGAATGCTTGGATCCATTCTGAAATTCATAATCTGAAAAGTGATCTCTCTGGTATGTTCCCTTGTCAGCTTGAAAGCTGTATCTGATTATAAAAGAAGTCTTTGGGTTATACAGGTTCATTAGATAAATCATACATGTATGTGTGTTCTTGTGAGGCAAGATGGCAAATCAAATAATTAAATTTTCCTAGTGCCATTAAATCCAGTCATACACTGTTGTGTGTAAAGATGGCTGTGGTGGTGTAATGGTAGACTTGTCAAGGTCAGATCTAGCTAAGACCTTGTCCAACCTCTCTGATGGTGCTCCTAGTACAGACTCAGCCTGACTAACTGGGCATGGCTTGCTGTGGTTCTTCCATGGTGGTGGATTGTATCTAATAGCTTGCAGTTTTGGTCAATTCTGGGTCTTACAAATGGCAATATTAATCCACTCACAGATCAACATGATGCTTGTGTTTTAACATCTTTGGACTAGACACTGTAACCCACTCACAGATCAACATGATGCTTGTGTTTTAACATCTTTAGACTAGACACTGTAACCCACTCACAGATCAATATGATGCTTGTGTTTTAACATCTTTAGACTAGACACTGTAACCTACTCAGAGATCAATATGATGCTTGTGTTTTAACATCTTCGGACTAGACACTATAACCTACTCACAGATCAATATAATGCTTGTGTTTCAACACCTTAAAAAATGAGTTACTAAAAAACATCCTTGTCACAGAACAAAGGAACAGAACAACAAAAAACACAACAATCATCAAAGAACCCATTCCTCTGAACCAACATTAGATTAGAATAAGCAAACCTTTGAGCTGTCCCAGCTTCCACTCCTAACATCCTTCTCACTGTCTTGGGTAAAAGCCTACTATTTACATCACACAAACACTGACATATAACCATATCCACTGAAATATTCATACAGAAACATACACATATTGGTGCCCAAAAACACAAGCAAAACAAAACAACACAAATGTCCAAATAATTAAAAAGATAAAAGGAAAATAGATTTGATTATTAATGAACATTTCTATAATTTAATAATTAAGTCACACATTCATTAAAGTGACTAGCAAACATATACCACTCTAAGCTGTTATTTATTCTTGAAAAAAAATTTTTTTTTTTGGCAATTTTTTTCCCTTATTACATAAATCAGCAAATAAAGTTACAAAAAATTATAAAAAGTTTACAGAAATCTTGGTTTATTTGTATTGAGAAAATATTACTGAGTAAACAAAACAATTTACAACAAATACACCTATATCATTACACTGATCTAAAGGGAATAGAATATGCCCATTGTATTTTGTTAACTATAGGCAGGTGGTTTACCATACATTTTCTTCTTTGAAACGTTTGGGTGGCTTTCATGTGGGCTGATTCAGTTTGGTTACATTCCTTTATTGTAGCTTTTGCCTTTCCAATAGTAACTCCCTCAAAATCTGAATGATAGGATTTATCCGATGGAAGTCAATTTTCACGGTTATGTACCCTGTCATGTGCCCCGGTTTTAATGCGCCAATGCTGGAGAAAATTATTACAAGTACAGGCCAGAATAATGTATACAGCTGCTCAAAATGAACACCTTAAAGTTCTGGTCAAACAAAGACACTGTTAGTATCAGATAAAGTGCATATTTAGTTAAAAAAAAAGAATAGTTTGGCACCGTGAAAGGTCGAAAGATACACGAAAATCTGGGCAGATATAACGTATACCAAAACCAGAAAAAAAACGAATACATAATAAATATATGTACATACATATATGTTACTTTAAACTGTAAATTTTATCTGCATATCTGACAAGGGCAATAAATTCTATCCCTTATGGCTGACATGTACACATGAATGACTGCGATACGTGTTGGGAAAGCCTGTCAGAATACAATTTCACATACATGTACTTTTATACATTTGCTTCACTTAAAAAAATCTTTCACTGTTATTTTTCTATCCCAAAGCAGTGGACATTAACATGGGGTATATGATATCTATCCATCTTCCTCAAAGCTGTTGTCAATGTTTAGCATCTCAGTATATACATCTCCTATGTGGTCCTTCATTTCTTACTAAACATCTTACTATATGCAGTTTTCATCTATTCAACAACATATATATTTTCATATTTCAAATTTTTGAATGATCATATGAAATCATTACATTCTTTCAGTTGTGTAGTAGTAATAATAATAATAATGGCATGGGAGTGTGGGGTTGTAAGAGAAAGGCATATTCATCAGACAAAAGATAAATACTTTTCATTTACTTGTTCTGGACCATTTTTTTTCTCTTTCCAGTTTAATCTTCCTTGAACTCTGCCTCTTTCTCTATACTGCTTTAGCACTGCTTAGTCACATTCAGATGTTATATATTAAGTTCTGCTTCTCCGCATATGGCCCTGGCACTGTTTAGTCATCTCTTCACATTTAACATATTATCATTACATTAAAAGGCATTATTTAACTATAATTTGAGCTGCTGGAATTTTCATAACTAAATTCACAATGAAAACCACATGTAAGTGCTGATAGCCAAAAGTTATTCTCTTTTACAGCTCATGTGTACAGTGACCACAGATGTGAAATAAGAAGTAACAAAGCATGTAATACTGGAGTGACAGGTCTGGAAGAGATTATGGACATTACTAAAACATATTAAAGAAAACTTAGCTACCACAAAGAAGTTCTGATATTTCAAATCAGGCAAAGAAGAAAGTAAAAACTGAAAAAATATGACAAATAACAGAAAATAAAGGACAGGATGGGATATGGAAGAAGGAAGATGAAGCAAATACATAACAACCAAGAACGTGAAAGTGAAGTCTTGTCATTTCCATAGGATAATTTTCTGGACCTAAGGATCAAACTCCACCCAAACCATGAATCTAAAGCACTCTAGGCTAGAGATGTGAGATGTAATATTGAATTCCTGATAAGGGGTTGCTTTAAATAAAGTCAAATGCTAAATGTTTACTGACCAACTGTGATGTTTCAAGCAAGGCAGCATATATAGACAGCTGCGATTTCATTCCTGGGAGATATGAGATATTTGTTCTCCTTGCTTTTATGGGATTTTGGGCTAAAAGGGAAAAGAATGGTGACTCAGGGAAATTTATATAATATTTTTAGACCAACTTTCTCACATTAAGTAACTGATCTCGAGAAATAATTTCTCCTGTAAGAAGTTAGCAAACATTTCTCATAAACATTCAGTTAATCATTAACAAACACTCTCTTCTCCATTAAGGGCAATAAGCTTCATGTCTCTACTCTCCAGCTCCAGTGTAAGCTGCTCGACTTCAGCTTCAAGTGCTATGTTCTTGCGCTGCATCTGCACATAATTCAGCTGAAGCTGCTTCTGGTATCTGATCACCTTGTTTTTCTCATCCTGCCATTGTTCCCTTTCTCTCTTTTGCTCCTCTTTGAGCAAGAGCACTTCAGCTTGAATCTCTGCTAATTCTTCTTGCAAGCTACTGACAAGTCTGTCTCTCTCCCCAAGGAGAGAGGGCTTCATATTTTCTGCTGCTGTCACCTCACTTGGCACACAAGTCTGAGCTGACGTCTCCACAAAAGTTGGTGAACTTCTAAGTCGATGAAGTTCAACTTTCAGAGCTTTAACTTCTTCTGTTTTAGCAGATGAATCTCGAACTTTCTCTGCCAGTTCTTTGTTCTTCTTCTCCATGTCTGTTTGAAAAGATTGAAGTTGTGATTTTAAAGTAATCAATTCCTTGTTTTTCATACCAAGTTCTTCTTGAAGACTGAGACTTTCCTTGTTAATTTTTCCATTTTCACCATTTGTATCCTCCATTTGTTTGTCACTGCTTATCTCACTGGCCAAAACTGCCTCAAGTTTCTGCTTCAAATGTGCAGTTAGGCTGTTGCTCTCCTCAACCTGCTGTTTCAGCACATCTCGTTCATTTATAATCATAGCCTTCTCATCCTGCAAGGTCTTCTGCTCTTGCTGTAGCTTATACACTTGAAGAGAGAGAACCTGTTCTGTTTTGTATGACTTTCGGCTCTGAACTTTAAGCCTGCGTTCATATTCATTTTGCAACTCTTGAGTTTCATGGAGCCACATATTCCTTCTTTCTTCATAAACTTGAAATATTGCACGTTCATTGCGGTCCATTACTTCTCTCAGTATATTAATCTCGGCATCTTTTTCTCGAAGCATTGCTTCTAGTTCACCAACACCACTGTCGCTTGGTGAAGGAGTCTGAAGCACACCCTCAACAGCACGGGACGAAACACGGCTGATATTGAGTGATAGGACAGAGTCAAACGTGTCTGAAGGGAACTCACTGGACAGGCTAGTCTCATCTCCTACAGACAAGTGTGAGGATCCGATAGCTGTATTGCAACTGAATGGGATACTGTTATGGGAGTTATGAAAGACACTGTTGTGGGAGCTCGTGGACAAGTTGTGCTGTGAAATGTTATGACAGCTATCTACACCAGTGGCACTGGGGTATACAGTCAGTGGCTGAGAATGACTGGCAGTGTCTACATCATGATTTGAGTTGGCAGACAGGAGAGTGCTACCACTGGAGTTGTGATGTTGTCGTTTGCTTGTTGAACTGCATGACTCTGCATACAACCTGCTGCTCTGGGAATCTGGACTTTCCTGCATGCCCAAAGTTCTTGTGCCTGGCTTCATACCATGGAGTCTTGCCGTCTCATGTGATCCACTTATGTTATCATCTGCCTCAGGTTGCCTCCTATTTATGAGACTGCTGGGATTGGCATGGACGGGTTTATATGCAATAGGTCTAATCAGATTCTGCCCAGGATTCTGAAATGAATGAAAGCGAAAAGTGATTTTAATTTGGTGAAAGTCTGATGATCACTGTTCATTTTCTTTCCATAAAAAACACCCAGTTTAATAAACAAATGCAATCAATAATTTTACAATTAAGAACAAATGCTATATTGACAAATAAAGAAATGAACACAGCCTTTGAAAAGTTACTGTTAAGTATTTAATGGCTTGCTACTTACTGCTTAGCTGAAGGCTGGATATAAATAATTTGATACTTTTGGGTCATGTTATAAATAGGCATTAAAAAACAAAAAAGGAGGTTAAGGAAGTCCTATCATGCCCTAGAGGTGCCTAGGAATATGATGTTAGTGCTCATATTTTCCTTGACCTGTCACTGGAGGATGCTGTTGTGGTCAGCATCATGCCTGGACTAGGCACTGTATGACTGATAACTGCATACTTGCTTCTCAGTTAAAAAAAATTAAAAATGTTAGTCTAATATTTCTTCTCGAACATAATCAACAGTACTGGTGAAGAAATTACTAAACTATGAGAATCAGAAGTGCATCAACAAATGTACTGGAAACCTTGCAGTCTGTTTGTGCTGTAAGCAGTACCTGCGTTATGAGGAATATCATAATCAGCTACCACAAAACAGATCTTAGTGACTTTCAGCTGATTCATGTTTGTACTGTGATGTTCATTTTTTTGCGAACACGTTTCCCGTAGAATGGAGAAGACACAGGTCTTTCTGTTAACCAAAATCTGTCACTCGTGCTGAGTTCTCTGTGTTTTTGGAATTTCTTCTCTTAAATTTCTGATGGATCTTTATTTAAAACAAAACTCACTACAGATCTCTAAATACAGTATTTGCCGTGGATCTCAAGATCTGCAGTCATGTTTCTACATTTCATTTAATCCACCTGGCTCCTTGTTTAACTACCAACACGATGTCTGTTTAATCTTGTGTTGAAGCATTATTCAGTTTCTCGGTACACAGAGTAACTTCTTGAAGCCACACCTAGGCCAGCGAAGTCGAAGTGGAAAGCAATCCTGGGCGGAGCTGGGAGTCACTGAAAACGGAGCTGCTGGAGATACGCTGATTTTGCAGGAGTTGAAGTAGAAATATACCTGTCATGAAGGAGTCAGAGTTGGTGAAGGAGTCAGCGATCGCGTTAACCGGTATTTACCGGCAAATTACCTATTAAAAATGAGAAACCCTTTCCCCCTCCGGAAACTTTTGGAAGTTGTGGGTCACAAAAATATTATATATTACCAAAAACCTAGTAAAGAGCAACCAGCGAAAATCGGCTGGAGGATAACCGGGTCAGTTGATGATGCTCAACTTGTATGAAGGAGAATCAGCCAGTTTTGACTTTGGTTCAGCATGTGATAATTTTGTAGAGTAATTTTTTTTTGTCCTCACTGCGAGTAAGATACTCCTAACAACAAACTTAGCATGAGCATTCAATTCCCGCGGGTTTGTAAAGTGTTTAACTTTACATTAAAAAAAAAAAGTATAAGGTACCGAATGTTGTACTGACAAAACCGGTATTTTGGAAAGCGTTACTCTAATGCAAGGTGAACGACTGGCACATTTGTAGCGCTTTCAAAAAATCCTAGTGCGATCACTGTAAGGAATCAAGAGTTGTGAACAGAAATATAGTGTTTATGAAAGAGCAGAAAAACAGAGGAGCTAGACTAACATGGCCGGTGTATTGACTCTGCACTCCTTCTACACAGTACTGTCTCCATGTAGCTATAATATACTTTATTTTCTTTTTGCCGTCAGTCTGGCTTTCTTTTCCCATATTATAATCAGAATCTGATGTGTTTTGGACATATCTGATCTTGGTGAAAGTAACAGAATATGCGTCTTTGTGCCGGAATAGTTGGCACGGAACAAAGCAGAATCTGAATCCTTGCACACTCGGAGCAAATATCTTACATACATTATTCTAGGTATCAATAAGTTACCAGATCAGCGTTGTACCACCTCTATATTACTTCTACTTATTTCAAGTACGACTTATCTATTGCACACTGTTTTTCCATTTTCACATTCTGCTGACCCCCTGAATCTGACATAGCTTATTCTTCTTCTGTTACTTCGATTTTTTTTTCTTCCGTTCTTTTCTATTCTATTTTAAAACATTTTTACATTCTCTTCCATATGCGGGCCGGCAATGGAATGTAGGTTTTCCTGTAATGTGTGGCACTAATACAGTGTATATGAAATTTAAGCTTATAAGCCGCTTAGTCAGAGCGATGTCACTCTCATATTAAGCTGAGCTTATCTTCCGGATAAAAGCTGGTCGGTTATAAATGATTCAGTTGCCCGACTGCAAAAACCTGCCCTTACGTAAATCTACAGCACTATGAAATGCAATGACCTTATGGAAAGAGAGATAATCTGTTTTTTTTTCCTTAAAAAAGAATATTAAATAACTAGGCGTAACCTGTCAAGATATAGAGGAAGAAAGAAATGTAAGAGAATAAAGTAGGTCTATACCTTGAAAAAAAATTACTTTTCACTATTCGACCCTTCAGAAAACAGCTACTTCCATTTTCTCCATACTACTAATCACGACCCGCATCTCAAAACTATTTCTCCCAACAGTTACCACAAAAAAGCTCTCTTGAATATACTCAACTAAGTAAGTTTTATGTAGTGGAAACAAAAAGTACAATAATTACCCCGGTTTAGGATTGAACATACAACAAAGTAGAAGTAGAAACTTTAAAGCAGAAAAAAATCACTTAAGAAAGGAAAATTGGTGTAGCTTGCAAATTTTTTAGCCTCATTTTACTAGTTATGTAAAGCTTGCCCATTTACGAAGAGACGAACAAAGTGACAACACAAATACGATTTTTTTCTCCTGCCTTGAAGCTCAGTCAGTCTCTTACTGCTGTCACCTGGATGGAGCAATTATAGCTTTTTAATTATGTGCTGAACTTCCCAACGTACCCCCAAGGTTTTCCTTTGATGATCTCAACTAATGAATATGGCTAGTCGGTTCAAAACACGACTCTGCAAACTGCATTTCTTCTCCAGGTATGTGGAGTAAGTTAGCGCCCGGCGAGTTCTCTGCTCTTTTATTCCACCTGGTGTGCCTCCACACTGTGGGGCTACGAAGCTCATGTATCGTGCCATGTGCCTATGACGTCATATTAGCATAGCTTTTCCTTGTACTAAATAATCTATTCTATCTTCAGTTACTGACAGGTGGTAGTATGTGATGGTAAAAAAGTGATGTTGATCACATAATCCCAGCACAGCTTGCCCCCTCTCCTTTAACTCTGCGCAAGTGTTCTTCGCATACCTATATCCCCTGCAGAATGAGAAACGCTACTGACACCGCACTTCGCTCATAACACTGTAGCTCAACTCTGAAACTGCAGAAGGTAAGCAGTTTCTTTTAACTTGGCAGATTCTTTTCTTAGCATTACTGCCAATGCTAGTAAACTCAGCGTAGCCGCTGAAGGTTTTTTTTTTTTGGTCAGATTTCAGTGTCTCATTCTTTTAGTTGTTATGTGACTTGGTCAAATAAAAAACAAAAAACCAGAAAAACAACTACAAACAACAGCTTGTACAAAATAACGAGATATTTGTCAGTATAACTGGTTTATACAGATCTAACGACATGTAAACTGCTGGAAATGGGGTATATGGTTTTAACTTGTGATAGGGTATCTTTATTATTCTCTTACTCCATGCACTTTCAGCTGCTCTTCCAAGAATTCCATTACTGCCGTAGCTGCCTTCTTTCCACGTAATCACATGACATCTGTTGTGCGCAAGTTAACTCTGGTGTTTTCTATGCAAAATTAATTATTTTATTTATAATTATATAATTATCTGTAGTTTAATTCTACATGCAAAGTTATAAAACAAATATCTTATGTTTATAATACAAATAAAGCTAGAAAGAGGTGATAATATCATGAGTCTACTCTTGATATTTCTTTCTTTCAAACTGTCCAATGTGCTGGTGTTAACACGAAGAAAAAGCACGTACATACACAAATTATACTGCCTCTTGTGAGGACAGATATTAGTTTCATGTTCTCAAAGTTTCCAAGCATTTCTGTGGTGGAGTAGTGTACACCGCTGTCTCCACGCAACATTCAACCGGTGTACTTTGTTTTCTTTCCGCTATCAATTTTGTTTTAATTTCCAGTATTACGATTATAACATGATTATAATGGATTATGGTCTGGGTCATCATCGCTGCAAGTCCACAGGTGCTCAGATTCCCTTCTCAATATATCCATCAGCGTTCTGCGGCTGATAGTGCCCGACCTGTGTTGGCTGACAAGTTGGTGATCTTATATCCTTCCCGTGTTGTTAAACGTCACATAGGGCGCGCAAGGTAGTTCGCAAATTTTTCTTGTTTTCGGCGAGCTTTTCAACCTCATCAAAGGATTTTATGCATATTAATTTGGCCTCTCTTAAAAATGTCCTCTTCAGAGTTTCACGTGGTCTGTCTCTTTTTGTTCGGCGTGTTGTGTTCCACTTGATAGCTTGTTTTGGGATTCTCTGATCGTTTCTTCTCATCACGTGACCAACACATGTCCATATCTTTTTCCTGATCACTAATGAGACTGGTTGTTGTTCAGTCATCTGTCTTATCTCTGCATTGCTCTTGAATTCGTTCCACTTGATGCCGAGTATTTTCCTTAGGCATTTGTTTTCAAAAGAGTCTAATTTCTACTCTGTTTCTTTAGTTGTGTTCCAGCTTTCGCATACACAAATGAGGGCGGATATTACATTTGAATTGAATAGTCTTAACTTGGTTTTTGTGCTTATAACTTTTAAATGCCATATGTCCTCAAGATTCTTGAAGATCGATGCTGTAATTCTAATTCTAACTTCCTTTCTGGTGTCACCATCCTGATCTATGTTGCTGCCCAGATATGCAAATTGATTGACTTATTCAACATCTGTCCCTTCTACGAGTATTTTTCCATTTTAATTAATGGGAAGTTTCATTATTTTTGTTCTGTCCTTGTTAATTTCAAGTTCTATTTTGCTAGCCAGTGAAGACAGGATATCTGTTTTTTTTTTCTTGCATGGAATTCACATTGTTACTGATAGGAGTTATGTCATCAGCAAAATCAAGATCCTCTAGTTGGGTCCCATGTACTCAATCAATACCTGTGCAATATTTTTTCATTATGAAGTCTATTGCAAAGGAGATAGTATACATCCTTGTTTCAGGCCTGTTTCAATCTAGAACCATTCGCTCATCCCTTCCTCTGTTTTGACTGCACAAATATATCCATTGTAGAGGTCCTTAATGATGTTGACAATTTTAGATGGTATTCCATATAGACTTAAAATTCTCCACAATGAATCTCTGTGTATGCTATCAAATGCCTTTTTAAAGTCTATGAAGCTCAGTATTAATGGTTTCTGCTTTTCAAAATGGTCTTCAAGTATTATTTTTAGATTAAAGATCTGGTCGAGACAGTTTCTCTCTTTTCGAAATCCTGCTTGTTCTTCTCTCATTGTGGTAATATATTAATATAATATTATGATATAAAATACAATTGTTTTTAGATACATCTGATCTTGGTGAAAGTAACAGAGTTTGTGTCTGTGTGCCGGAATCGTGATGATATAGATGTCACTGACGATACAGCAGTAAGAATAAATGGTCAAAACAACAACTTGGTTTACATATAACAAGGGGTCCGTCAGAGGGGCATATTGTCGCCTTACCTATTTAACTTGCATATTGAAAATATAAAGAGGAATGTCAGAGAAAAAATCACATGAAAATTACCTGGGATTCGGAAAGAAACGAGGTCGTGACATACAGAAATTCCGAATCCCAGGTAATTCTCATGTGATTTTTCTTTCTCTCACGTCTCACTAAAAGTGCTTTGTCTACGATTTTTTCGAGGTTTAATCCTACAATATTTGTTCTCTTACTTTACCGTACCAAAACCTCGTAGTTTCCTATTTATAAAAAAATTGTTCCTTAAAACTATACCTGAAACTAACTTCATGTAATAAGTATTCGTTCGTTTGTTATTGTTGTTCAAGTTTGCACCAGACATGGCAGGAGACCGTGTGTATGTTTGTCTAGTTGGTACCTGCTAGAGAGAATGAATCTAAGCTACGGAATTTCTGTGTGTCACGACCTCGTTTCTTTCCGGGTGTCATGATCTCTCATGTCTGCTGAGCAGTTACTAATGACTATGTCAACAAAACACCTTTTTGGGGTGCTAGTTGGCTAAGTCGATAGTACGCTGTTCTCTCGTGGCTAGACGGCTGCTCGTCCTACCGGAGTCCGTGTTCGAATCCCAGGTAATTCTCATGTGATTTTTCTTTCTCTCACGTCTCACTAAAAGTGCTTTGTCTACGATTTTTTCGAGGTTTAATACTACAATATTTCTTCTCTTACTTTAAGAATAGGAAGACAGACAGTTAAATGCCCGACAGACGCCAAACACTCGAGAAGAACTTGCCCGAGTGTGATAACTGGACAGTGGGGTAGAAAGATTTGAGAAAACCCAATAGTCCTGATGGCGACTGATAGTCTGTGAAATAGACACGACGAATAAAGAAACCGGATTAGTAATCAGTCAATAGGTACAGGCGGAAAGTGCCAAGGGCAAGAGGTGCACATTCGACACCATTAAACTGGCAGGTTATGACTCGGTTGTTACGCATATCGAAACCAGTGGGCCAATTAGAGGCGGAGCAGAAATACCGATTGGTCAGTTCATCTTTAAGGACTCCAAGATAAAACGAGGGACGGAGAGAGACAGAGAGTGGGGGGTGGGGGGAATATGTACACATAGGTACCCACAGACGTGCGTGCAGAGGTACGAACACGGAGTAGAGCTAAAACTCCGACACCAAGATACTCAGAGATGAAGATAACAAGATACTCAGAGACTCAGATACTCGGACATTTAAACAGAGACTAAGATAGGTAGATTAAGATCAGGAGAGATGTGCAGATAGGAACAGACAAACAGCTAAAGATAATTATAGTAGGAGATTTAGATAGATAGTAGTTTTCGTTGCACCCTTGCGAAATAGACAGAGAGATCTAGCATCAGAAAGTCATGCTGATGTGATGAAACTACGAGCTAGATTGATATGCTGATAATCAGGAGATCTAGTGAATAGATATCCAAATTGTGAACATAAAGAACTCAACTTATATTTTGCCAAAGGTTCACGAAAGAGAGAGAGAGAGAGAGAGAGAGAGAGAGAGAGAGAGAGAGAGAGAGAGAATAAGTTCTCCGTTGTTTATGCATTTTCTATTGAGCTGTTGGAAATTCTACAACCATTTTTACTACAGGAGAGAACTGATATAAATAAACATGTAATTCTCGTTCCGGACAAATGGAGTTCCCAGTACCTGTACAAACTTTTCTGTGGAACAATATTTAAAATCCAAAACAAAGAACTAAAAAATATTATATCTGAACGACGGGCGAAAAAACGATTCGGTAGCGTAGTCAGTCGACTGACGTTAATGAATGGTTTTAAAACGTGCATCATCATCATCATCAGGTGCCGAGCCGACTGGCGTTGGCTATTATGCTTCTCCAGAGTGCACGATCCTTCATGCAGGCCATCAGCTCACTTGGTGATCTCCTCTTACACCATCCCATCAGATTGTCCAGTATCATTTCTCTTGGTCTTCCTTTTGATCTTCTTCCTTCTATTTTTCCTGTTGTTAAGTATTTTCAATGACTCCTCTTCTCATTGCATGTCCTATGAAAGTACATTATCTCTCTCTTACTTTTTTGACAAGATTTTTTTTATCTCTCTAGCTCTTCCCATATATTCTTCATTAGTTATTTTTGATGTCCAGGGGATTCGCAACATTCTTATAAAAAACCACATTTCTACAGCTTCCAATGATTTTTGTGCAGACCTGCCTATTGTCCATGATTCACTTCCATATAACAAGATAGGTTCAATATAGCATTTCAGGACTCGTTTTCTAACATTCATTGATAAGGATGTGTTGGATAATATGTTTCTCATTCTCTGAAATGCAGTCTTTGCTTGGCCTATTCTGTTCCTAATTTCTGTTCTGCATTTCCCATCTGAAGTTATTACTGCTTCAAGGTATTTGAATTTCTGCACCTGCTTTAAAAAAGTTCCATTTAATTTTATACTGCATGTTGGTGGATTCTGTTTCTTAGATATAACCATAGTCTCTGTCTTTTTGATGTTCAAAGTAAGGCCTTTCTGTTCACTTTCTTTGGCGACTTTATCCAAGAGATTTTGCAGGTCTTGTTGGTTCTCAGCTATCAATACTGTGTCGTCAGCATACCAAAGGTTGTTAATATTGTATCCTCCAATTTTTATGCCTGGTTCTGTGATGATCGTTCTTAGAATATTCTCGCTGTACAGAGAAAAAGAAGTCTGGAGATAGTACACATCCTTGTTGCACCCGTTGTTTTATAGGTTGATATGTATTAGTTCTATTTTCAACTCGAACTGCTGCTTCTTGCTGCCAGTATAGATGTTTTACAATCCTCAGGTCTTTGCAGTCTATACTGATGTCTTCAAGCGTTTTAATAATTTCATTATGTTTCACCTTGTGGAATGCCTTTGCGTATTCAATAAAGCATAAGTAGAGATCTTTCTGTGCTTCTAAAGCTCTTTCTGTTAGTGTTCGTAAAGCATAAATGGCATTGTTTGTCCCTTTCCTTCAACAAATCCAAGCTGTTCATCTGCTATTTCCATTTTTATCTTTTTCCTTGTTCTTCTCATAATGATTCTCAGAAGTAGCTTCGTTATGTGACATGAAAGGCTGATAGTCCGGTGGTCATCATACTCCTTTGTACCTGGTTTCGTTGGTAGTGCTATAAACGTGGATTTAATCAGGTCACTTGGCACATAACCACTGTTGTAAATGTCATTCAGTAACTTGGTTAATATTTTTATTCCTGTCTCCTCTAGCGCCTCTATTTCTTCTATTGTTATATTATCAGGCCCAGTGGCTTTTCCTTTCTTCATAGGTTTGATGGCATCTATGATTTCATCTTCAAGTTTTGGTGGTCCATCACAGTTTTCAGTATGTGGTGTTAATTCTGGTCTTTCTCCTCCATATAGCTCACCGATGTACTCTGTCCACCTGTCCACAATGTCTTCTTTTCCCATTAACATTTTACCTTCTTTCGATTTCAGGCATCCTGTGGTATATTTTGTTTTCTGCCTGTGAGTTCACTATTTCATTTGTTCATGTTTTTGCTGTCTTTATTATGATAGTCCTCTATTTGTCTGCACTGTTCGTTTAACTACACTTCCTTTGCTTCTCTGGATTTGCGTCTTATTTCTTTATTTATCTTGCTATATTTTTCTTGGTTATTTTTACTCCTCCTCTTCTTGTCCATCAGCCTAAGATGTCGCCCGTCATCCATTAATTTTTAGGGGCTTCTTTTTCGGTGGTATTATCTCCTTAACAGTTTGGTGGATAGAATCTCTCAACATTGCCCATTGTTCATCTATACTATTTATCTTTGCTATTGCATTTTACCTATTTGTTATAATAACTTTGTATTGTTCTCGCAGTTCTCGATCATTTTTAAGGTCTGTATTCAGTTTGATGCTTCTCACTTTTCTGCATTGGTTTCTTTAGCTTTATTCTAATTTTTCCACAGAGTGGGTCATGGTCACTATTGCAGTCGGCTCCTGGCATGGTTTTTGTTGTCAGTAATGCATTCCGGAATCGTGCGTCGAGGTCGAATCACAGGGAAGAGAGGTGAAATTAGGTATGTGTGTTCCTTGATTCTGAAGGACAACAGAATTAACATACTAGTCGTTACAAGTAAAACAAGTTTATCAGTGGGAAAATGATAAGCATCCGTTGCGTTTTAAAAATTCTTATTACCATCATCATATGTCATCTCCCCACAGAATGTTGAATCTCCAGGGGTTTTTTTTAAAAACTTATACGGTACAGTTGACAAAGCTGTTTCATGTTCCGACTTTCAACAGCGTTACTGTCGTCCTCTTGCTGTTTTCTCTAAAATTAGTCCAAATATTTAATTCTCTCACCCTCATGCTTTTTACTATTATTACTTTCTCTTCTTAAACTTCAGTTGTTTTAATACGTCTGTTCTTATTTCTTTTCTATCCATGAAATACGAGCTCTTCTTGAGGATCACTAGTAAACACTACGTGCAATATAGGGACAGTAAGAGTGTTCCAGAAACATCAGTCGGAGTAAACAAACCAAAGCATTTTTTTTCTCCTCTAATCACATGCACGCCGAAGAAACGCAATGTAGGCCACACAGATGCTGCTGTCAGAAAACTAAGATTATAATCTTTAAACAGGCTAGTCTGGTAGAACAACATCACATAGCAGCATCGGTTAAAATATCACTGATGTTGGCAAACATAAAACGTGTTCAACTCTCCGACTACCATGAATAGTTTTTGGGTATAAATATAAATGGATGTTTTTTGGTATAGGTATAGCGAATAGTTTTTGCGTATAAGTACAAATGAATGTTTTTTGCCAATAACTATAAATGAAAAGTTTTTTTGGGTATAAGTATAAATGAGCAGTTGTTGGGTATAAGTATAAATGAATAGTTCTTGCGTATAAGTATAAACGAAGGTTTTTGGGTATATGTATAAATGAATAGTTCTTGGCATACGCATAAATGAATAGTTTTTGAGTATAAATATACACGAACAGTTTTTGGGTATAAGAATAAATTAATAGTTTTTGGGCATAAGTACAAATTAATATTTTTTTTTTTGAGGGGGGGGGGGAGGGTTGGGATAAGTCATAAGTACAAATGAACAGTTTTTTGGCACAAGTATATATGGATAGTTTTTGGCATAAGTATATATGGCTAGTTTTTGGCATAAGTATATATGGATAGTTTTTGGGTACAAGTATCTATAAATATACAATAAATACACATGATTTCCCCACTCTCTCTTTACTACCAACCAGTCAGACTGGTATGATACTCCATAAACCTTCATTTAAACCTACGCAATACTTCACCACGTCCACTCTTACACTCACCTTCTTGCACGTCACAGATAAATGCTCCCTTTTTCTATTATTTTTTTCCATTCTTATTTGTTATAGAACGTCTATTGTTGATGAGAATTTATATTCTCTCCTCTTTTCCTTTTTTTTTGTCCTGCATATTTGTGTATGATTATGGTGTAAACCGAAACGTTGCAGCTTTGTGTTTGTTAATTACTAAAGTTGTTTCTACTTTTCCTTTAACAGTTTTAACATTCAGACTAACACGAGCCATTTAAGAGACATAAATAAATAACAGCAGTCGTATGGTTTTGTTCCACATTTGGGAATTTGCAATTTTAAACAGCTGTAAACCCTACAGCAAGTTACTGACCCCTAACTTAAGTTAAACAAAGATTATTATTATTATTAGCTAATATCTTCAAGCATTAGCTACAGAGATAAATGTAGTCCACCAATCACGCGTTTAGACATGGCATTCGGTCCTTCAGTGGACGAGCTCTGCCGACCTCCGCCCTAAAGATAGGCATCAGGTCATTTCCCAGGAAAATGTGGCAGCTACAGTGAATGATAACAGAAAAAACTATTCATATTTCACAGATGGTATCTGTTAGCTAAGTGCTGAACGCAGCAACGAATCTGAGGTAGCTGGGAGGCGACATTTTAGCAACACGTCGCTATTAGCAAGAGTGCAAACAAACTAGACATCCAAGACAAAGGGCATAAAGATGTGTAAGGGTATAATTATCTGTACAGCATTAGCAGGATATTGAAAAGTAGATAACAGCATACTTTTACTGTAACAGTGACGAACGTAATATGTGAGATAGATTTTCAAATAATTAATTAGAAATTATAACGGAACATGAAGAAGCCCTATGGTTCAATACAGGAGCTTAAAAGAAGAGCATCAAATTTGTTCATAAAGAATAAGCCGCAGGTACATAAAGATAAACATGTACAAAGAAGAAGAAAGCAAGCAAACAGACTTATCATGAACCAAAGATAAGTAGTCAAGAATATAAATAACAATTTAAGCATTAACAATCTGCTTCCCAGAATACACTAGAACAAGGATTATATCAATTATAAAACATACTATAACTGATGATTAAAAAAAAATTCATGGTTATGGAAGACAAAAATCTTTGTTTGTTTTCCCTTTTCAACAGAGAACAGTCTCATTTTTTACGCGAATATTCCGCTCTTCTACCTCTGAACAACGACAGCCGGGTGTAGTAAGCCTCGTCTTGCAGGTCGTATTTCTGGCTTAATGAGAATCTCCCTTAACACATATGCAGAAGGTACTATTTTTTACAGTTGCGGAGGCCCGACAGACAAAGGTGTTTGGCCCACTCCTCTCACTCCGGGGAAGCTACTGCAGTCTATCCTCCACTCTTCACCATTTTCCCCCATTCCTCATCAATTGCAAACAAAAGGATAACTGCGATGAAAGAGGCTTTTTTGTAGAAACTATACAAATTACTTCTTTCGAACAGCCAGGACCTCGACGGGATATTCTGAAAGTCGGTGCAAAACTATTACCACCTTCTACTCTCCTTAAACTTATATATTTGCATCCACTACGGGTCCCTCGAAGCAACCCTCCTCCCCCACCCCCCGGGGCCCACCCTTAAAACAGATAAAACCCTCTAGGCCCCGAAATAATATTCTGAACTACATATGCGCAAAATAAAATAATTAAAGCACTGTAATATTATAAGAAAAGTTTAAACGTGAACCAAAACTGACTTCTTAGACGTGTTATGTACAGCGACAAAAGCATAACACATGATAACATCAACAAATTACGCTGAGCAGAACAGAAGATAATTTTAAAAAGTGTACGAAAAGACCAAAACAGACCGTACAAACATTTGAAGAGATTGAACCACTCTCATGAACAAAGCTGCCACCAGCCATACTGAAACACACTGGCGTGTGGTATTCGAGTGTCTGTATCCCTCACAGAAAGAGAAAAGCTACTCCCACTGCACTCCGCACAAAACAGACACTCAACCCAGAAATTGCACAGCATAAGCAAATTCTTTAACTTGGCATTTCCCGCAACAATTTCAGCCACTGGACCATTTTAGTTCAACAATAAATACAGACATTCATTTGAGACCATGGGAGCCTGTTGTTTCGCAAACATCACTCTGGGGTGTGGGGGGAAGAAAGGAGGAAAGGGGGCCTTCATTTTTGTTTAGTTTCTTCTTCTTTGCTTGGTATAAACAAGGAATTTCATACCCGTGTATCAATATTCAAAATGCAACATTATCCAATTTGTTTCAGTTTTCTTCAGTTTCTTGCGAGATCTGAAAACAACATACACTAAAAAAAGCACTTTCTCAACCATTCGTAGGGAGAAATGCCAAGAGCAGACTGAGGTCTTTCCTAATCAAGCCTGAATCTGTTAGAGCAAAATTTACGGCGTCAACGCTTTTGCTATTTGAAATTCCCATGAGGTCTGTGTGAGCTCAAATGTCCGTAGTTATTAAATTTTTCATCATTTGCCGGGGTAACTAAAGCACAAAACACCCCAGTGTTATGCCAATAACTCTGCACGCTTTTCCCACGTCTAACAGAAGAGTAATATTTCATGTATAATAAATGTACAACTGCCTTAATCAGCATGATCACTGACCCATATCTGATCCTGAATTCCTACAGCACTATGCACTTAAATACAAATGCGCCTCCGTTTTATCAGTCGGCGAACCACAGCCGACATGCTGGTGTCAGGGTTGGCGAACCATACATGACCAAGACCCTGTCCCACCTCTCTGTTGGTACCCTCAGTAACAGGCCTAGCCTGGATAACAGGGCAGGGATCGCTGCAGTCCCCATGGCGGTGGAGTCTGCTAAATAAGTACTGCACACCCCTCCGCCTTTTAGCTACACTTGGGGACTGAACAAAAAAATAGCTGCCATGACCCGCTCCTAATCCAACACGATGATGTGCTTCAACGTGTCCACAGCATCGGCTGCAAAGAACACCAGCTCGCAGTTCCAGAGTGATTGAAGAAGATGAGGATGATTCTAATAAAACTTGATGGGTCCTCTAGTAGGCCTAAATGCTGTTAACTATCAAAATGTAAAACGGTCGGAAGCATATTCCGAAAACCAAGCCTTCGTTAACTTATCAACAGAAAAACACAGGTTTTGTGTAATTCTCAAAGACATCTTGTTATAACCGCACGAGTGCGTTATAGAAACTGAAGCAAAAATTATGGAGACCCCAAGGAAACAGGGGGAAGAACAAGGGACAAGAGCTGAGGACAAGAAATGTGGAAGCAAGTAAGAGAGAGACTATCAGTGTGTAAACTTTTGTGTATCTCCAGGCCAAAGATTCACTGAATGACGGGTAAGTTTTGTTCGATTAAAACAACTAATCAGTGCCATAATACCGAAGACTTGGTTTTCATTGTATGCGTGCTGACTGGGGACCGTGCACAGTAATGTCCCAGTTAATCAATTCACTGTTAAAGCATATTTTTCTCAAACAAGGATAAGGACAGCATATGATACGATCAATGATTTTCACCGAGTACATACCTGGTGGGTGTCAATAACGGTTACTGACTGACATACTGAACCGTGGCTAGATGCAGTTTTATTCTCTGTGGTGCTTTGTTGTGTAGCGACGTGGATATTTTTGAAAGAGTTAACAGTAATTTCTGGAGTACAGGGCGTCGTATATTCAGCAGCCGATGGGCCTAATCGAGTATATGGCTTCCATAAATTCGTTTTTCTGACAGAGAATGCTACTGGCAATAACGGCTCTGTTCTGTGCAATATAGGTTGCCATTCCTTCGATAGTGCATTATATTTACCTCGAGAGTTCATTTGGACGCCATGGGGTTGAGAAGAACGATCTGGTGATGGATTCACCGTGGCATGATCCATGCCGCTGGCTAGGTATAAGGCATCTGACGAAGTTGTCTGAACGTCATTCGTTCGTGTCTGGATATAATTATCAAAATACTCGCAGGACAAGGCCGTAGCTATGAGACTGTCAAACTCCATGGCCGCGTTTGGCTTTGTGCTGCATCTAGCCATAGTAGATGCTTGTTGCAAGTAAGAGTGCATCATGTATATATGCGTGTTTAACTAGACGATGGAAGCGTATGTATAAAGGTTACTACAGAAGTTGAAATAAATCAAAAGTCATGCTATGGTGCATGTTACAAAGTCTCAGAATAAAAAAACTCTATATAAGAAATCTTTTAAAAAAACCTGTCGCTGCATTCCATAAAAGTAAATTAAATCTATTAACCCCCCCCCCCTCCCCCGACTGCTCTTGCAACAATGAAAAGTCTCCAGCTGATTTACGTGCACATGGTCATTAAACACTTGCTTAAAGTAAAATATGTCCTCTACAAAGATCTGCTTTAAAAAATGTACTCCTAACCCTCTGTTTCTCTAATTGTATGGTCCTGCAATGGATCATTAATGTAGTGCTCCAAGAATTCGCTATTGAAATTCAAACTAGAAGAAGACTAAATAAAAATGTCCATCCTGTACTACTGTATACATTAGCAGCACAAAAAGTGACAAAAACCTCACATCTGTATTAAAACAATAGCTTGAATCACTAATTGTGATAGCGCAGTCAAATACATGGCTTCTGTTACTGGTGGATATCACTAGCTGTCACGCAACAATGAGCAGTCTTGAAGCTTGTTGAAAAAAAAATGAATGTACGTATTACAGTAAAACTTTGAATTTAGCGATGTCGTAATTTTGTATATAAAACTTAAAATCCTCATGTCTGTGTGTGTTGGTTGGTTTTTTTTTTTGGGGGGGGGGGAATTCGTTTACAGTATCTGTCAACTGGTCAAGTGATACCCGCGTGACGTGTTCTCCAAACTCATTTTTGTTTTCTGGCATCATTCATTTTTCTGAGCTGTTATTTTTTAAAATCTTACCCAGGCTGCGTTTCACAGTTTAAATGGATCGTTGCCTGCCAATTATCTGAAACTTAAACATGCTTTCTGTTCTCATGGAAATGAATCTGTACGTATATAAACGCAAAAGACGACAGCACCTCTATCCATCATTGTAGATGGTATTTCACTCACTGACCATTTTATACAGTTTGAACGAATCCACTGTTAAGTACGTTTATAGGAAAGTGAAAAAGAAACCAGTCCACCACCAAATGAGAAGCACGTGTCCTTTAGTGCAGAAACGCTCTCGTGAAGAAGGAAAAGGTCCTTAGCATGTGGACCGAAGATCAAATAAGAAAGTCATATCCTTTCGTTATATTCACACATTAAAAAAATGCCCTGGTGTTCGATACGTTGTATGGTATCAACAACTCTCCATAATATCATCATAATATCGTCAGCCCTATCTTCCTCCAGACTCATAAGAAAGGAAGCAGTCGTTAGTTTGCAGATGATGAACAATAAGTCGACAGACTCCACATTCGTATATAGAGAAACTGTCTGGATACTAACTGCCCAGCTGCGATGATTTAAATATGTAAAGATGGTGAACAGCTATTGCAGCGTTTATGATTTAAAACTGGAGAATCAACAAAACATCGTATCAACAAAATGATCTGCTGTGCTTGCAGCGCCGTTAAATGTGTTTCACTGCGTTATGTTGTATATAGTTTCCAGACTGATATAATCGAAAACATACCTGGCGCACCGTGGCCTCCTTCACGAAAAGTGACACAGATAGGCTTATATAAACAAGGTCAGTACAGATCTAGCAACTTCATGAAAAGTGACACAAGTGGGGTTAAATAAACAAATTCAGTATACATCTAGTAACATTATTTACCTGCATTTACTGGTAACTTTTCCTTACATAAGATCACATTAAGAGATACGTATTTCCTTTTCAACACAGATAGCCGTGTTTGAAAAAACACCAATACTCCAGAAACACTGGTTGGAAGGGAAACAACCCTATGAAAAAAGGGTCACAAAAATCACTGTACCGAAAATGGAGGTTGGGGGGGGGGGGGTGGGGTGGGGTGGGGTGGTGTGGAACAGTAGCGCAGTTTGGCGTCACACATCCCCATGACAAGGACACCAGACACGAATGCCTCTCAACACTGGAAATTCCCCACTGCTGACCACTCAGGCGTGCAGGAGCAAAAAATCCGCATTCTTCAACATAAGTATCACCGACAACATTCTTTCTTACCTCCCCTGCCACTGTAGACGTTCACAATTACTGGCCAGTGCTAATTTTGGAACTACAAAAGCTATATTGTCTTCAGCTTCTAACAATCCTCTTCCTGTATCTCCCCTGTTAGGTGGTATGGAGCATCTGTAAATTGTCGTATCTATAAGATTCATCCACCACTATGGCCGTTAGTGAAACAAAAAGGCAACGTCTCTGTTGCGCCATCAAGACTTCCTGGAATATTCGCTCTCGTAGTATGGCCAAAGCCTTCACAGGAACTGTGAAGGATGTTCTAGGCAGAGCCCATGATACTGCATGAATAACAAGATGGCGCCTTGCACTGTAACCAAGAGGTTCAATGACGGAGAAATTGAAATTTCAGATTAATACTTTTATTTACTTCTGAAATAAAGAAGTAGAATTTTTTTTTAAAAAGTCATTTAGCGAGAACAGATGTTTCCTCTAATGACTGAGAAATGGTCATTTTGCATTCTGTCGTAGAGTTTCCAGAACTTTCCATGTTTAAGTGCAGGTGTATCAGGGAAAAAAAAACTTGAAAATCAACGGAACTAAATGGCACCGACGTTTCTGAACGTCCACTCTGAGTGAAGCTGGGAAGTTGAGAGACAAGTATCTCAATCAGATGATCACCTGACATGAGAAAAGAAAGGCAGTTTTGATCTGAGTGGAAATACCACGGTAAGGTGTAAAATCCCCAGGGGATTCGGTTTTAGGCCCGTATTTCCATGACTTTCAGCCCACGAAAGTGTGATGTGGTCAGTATCCTGGCCGCAGAAAATACCAAGACCAAGTACGAAATAGCGCAGCATGACTGCCAACGCCTGTCGGCACATACGTCTTGTATCTCCCTGGAACTGCGCGCTGATGCTACTTTGCAGCCGATGCCGTGAAGGTGCTGAAGTACAACATCGTGTCGGATTGGGAGCGGGTTATGGCAGCTATTTTTTTTCAACCCCTGAGTGCAACTAATAAGCAGGGAGTGTGCAATACTTCTTTAGCAGACTCCACCCCCATGAAGACTGCAGCGATCCCTGTCCCGTAAGCCAAGCTAGGTCTGTTACTGGTGGTACGAATGAAGATGTGGGACAGAGTCTTGGTCAGCTATGGTTCGCCAAAACGAACACTGAATCCCTGTGACTGAAGTTTAATTAATGGCAGCAATTTTCTCCTTTTGTTAACACTCATCCTTCCTTTGATACTCATTTAAACCAACGACGAAACAGCTTGGGGGGGGGGGACCCATAAAAATAACAAATAACATTACGTTATATATTTTATCTTACAAATTAAACCACTGCTAGGATGGAATGTTCGCATGATTTTATCCTAAACTCGACGAAAGTAAAACACACGAAAGGTCGAGAGTCACATCAAAAGTTAAAACAGAATAAAATCTCATCTCTCAAACCTCATTCACATGACGAAACACATCGAACTTTCGCAAAATCCCCTCCAGTTTTCAGTGACCAAATCTAGATTGCGCCCACTTCGTTTAATCATACATTTTCAGTGGGTTAATTGGTTGAGAACCTAGAACATAAATGTAGGAAAAGCCACTTTTCCAAGCGTCAATAATATTTGCTATCACATCTTCGAACTGTACATCATGAGTAGGTGGTATTTCCCAAACAAATTTAACTGGTGAGTCAGAGGAATTTTACAGCAACGTCTTATCTGGGGGAAGTACGTTTCGCTAAATTCTCATGGGCTCTCGACCGGTCAATACTGGTTCGTTATAATGTCTCTATACGTCTACAGATCAAGCTTGATGAGTGTTTAAATAAACATACTCTAGTTTTTGTTCGTTTGGTATAGTATACGAGAAAAAAGGAGAAAGGGTGTGTGCAATGAAAACACTTTACCTTTGCGTTAATCAAGCTAATTTACGTTGTAAAATGCAACATTTATTTGAGATACAAATTATGTATAATAGAGTTCTATTCTCTTTGAGTGTGAGGCGTGTGAAACATATAATGTTGCTTCGAGCGCGTGCCTATGTGAGAGTAGTCCATGTACTCATCTCTGCTGTCATCTGAGACCATTAAATGAAAGATGAGTGAGCCTATGTCATCGAGTATGAGGCAAGATTAATGTAAACCGGAGTAAGGCTACTGTTTTAACTTTATGTACTAAAGTAAAGTTGCTGTTTAAACTTTATATACAAGAACCAAGTCTTTATTTAAACCTAATATACTAGAGTCAAAGTTCTCTCTCAGCTTTATATACCACAGTCAAGAGATAGTCTAAACCAAATAAAATAAACCAAGATCAGGTATCTGTGTTGAACACGACTGGTCTAAAATGAAAAAAAAAACAAACTGAAGTGGAATACACTCCGCATCAAACACCCATAGCAGAAAAATGTAAACGTTCACTCACAAGGGTCAATTACTGAGCTGTATATCATTAACAAATGAAGCCTGCAAGCACGTGGGAAACATATGGAACTCTAGGTACAAAAAACTTGCAGATATAGGACAGTGTACCTCTATCATTTCTAACATTAGATAGAAGGAGTTAAACAATGTTATCCAATGACATATAAATGTTATCTCTTGTTTGGAGCAGTGATAGATGCAAATATACAGTGCAGTTTTTCGAAAGGTATTTTTCCGAAATATGACTTGTATTTGTTGTCTTTTACTACCTTCCTTCTCCCCTTTCCGTTCCTTCTTAAAGTTACCCCCAACCCCTCCCAACCTTTTTTGTTAAACTACACCACGCCCCTTCACCTACCTGTACCCACTGGTACCACTTTTGCTATGGCACTATGTGCAATCACCTCTTTCACCTAAAACTTCCTACGGCAATATCGAAAGCTGTGTAAGGTCACTGGTTATATTTATTAGGGCTATACTATAATTTCTACTCTGTAGAGCAATGTTACAGTTTATATATATTCTGTACAGCAATGTTGGCCGGCTAGCGTAGTGGTTAGAGCACTCGTCTAGCAACCAAATGGTCGAGGGTTCGAATCCCCAGCTGAGCGGGATTTTTTTTCCGACCAATACGGCCCTGAGGTCGACCCAGCCTCGTAAAATGGGTACCAGAGAAAATCTGGGAAGTAAAGGCAGCGAGGAAAGGAACTGGTCACCCTACCTCATACGCTGATGACCCAGCATAATGAAGTCTCTAACGCTTCACCCCCTACGGCATTTGAAATGCTATGGGACTATCTTTACTTTACAGCAATGTTACAGTTTATATATCTTGCTGGATAATGTTACACTTTATACTTAGTAGCAAAATGTTACATTTTACATTTTGTAGATAAAAGGTACAGGTAAAATCCGCGTTTCCAGGCCATTAAGGCATATTAGGGAATACAATGTTAGGCCTGTTACAGAGGGGTGTAAAACTTTCGGCACATGAAAGTGTGGTGTGGTCAGTATCATTCTGTAGGACAATTTACATTTATATTTTCAACACTGTGTAGTAATTCTTCATAAGAGGAGATGATATATAGAAAATGCATAAAATACTACATGGTATATATGAAAGAGCTAAATATCAAAAGATGATGACAAAATTGTTGTAAGACAGTTAACAAGGTCAATGATCACACAGAGGAGTGTAAAATGTCTGGCGCATTGACATGTGCTGATAAGAAACTAATGTAAATCTAATGTAGTAGTAATTACTCACTTGAGGCAGGACTCCACTGACAGGAGCCAGCTTGGGCGGTGTCATGTTCAGCTCCTCTAACAGACTCTGCCTCCTGTCTATTCCAGATTCATCTGCAGCGTCTAGTGAGTCATTACTACAGCAAACCCGAGAATCCTGCTGGCCAGTGTCCGAAAGGTTCACCTTCAAGGCGGGAGGTGACCATGTCTTTCTCCGACTGTGTTGCTGGTAGCTGTATCGTGGGGGCAATGGATAGGGGGCATCATGGCTATGGTTGCTTGGCTCTTGCGGGTGAGGTGGATGAATGGTAACTGCATGATGAATGTTTGGCTGCTGATAATGGTGAGAGCTGTGGACATTTGTTGGAAGGTGCTGATTATGAAGCGTATTTAACCCGGGTCCAGCCCCACAGTTTCTGGCGTGCCTATTGTACATATCACACTGAAAGTCCGAAGATTTTTGAATGCTTTGAGCATGCAGTTGTACAGGCATGCTGTTCCACACTGGGTATGAGTGTCTACCATGGGTATTTGATGTCGTTTCACTAGCTGGGCTGAAATATGTCCGGTCTTCAGGACCATGATCTGAGAGCACATTCTGTTTACAGCAGCCATAGCCATGTGTAGTGGAATATAAGGTTTCTTCCATGCTAGGACTGATCGGCCCCCTGTCCCTGGAGACACCTGACTGAAGACTGCCTGTTCTTGAAAGCAACCCACAATGCGAAGGTTCATGTTGAATAGGGTCAAACACGCGTTCATTTCTTGGACCATGCGGAGTTCTATTCTCTTTGCCTGACTGCTGGGAAGCAGCACTCATCGTCGTACGCGGCGTGTGAGACATATAATGTTGCTTCGAGCGCGTGCCTATGTGAGAGTAGTCCATGTACTCATCTCTGCTGTCATCTGACGGGTTAAAAATGTACTTGACTTCTCGGGAAAAGGTTGAGTAGCTGGACGCAGGGCTACACACGTTCTGGCGGCTATCAGATTCAGCCGAGCCAACGATATGACAACTTTCTGTGCTGGACGACATGGCTCATACTTCTCACTGAAATTAAATGGAAGTAAGTTGTATAACAACGTAAACCAATATAACACAAAACCTGAAAACCAATGCCATAATTTAGAGCCTAATGCTCTATAAATGCTGTCTGTATTATAGTATGCTGGGGTCGAAAAAGCGATTGTTTAAACTACTGAAAAAAAATGATTTGGTGGAGAATTACTAATACAAAAATAACACGACATATAACACGACATAGTTGATGGCTAACCTCAATAATAAAAAATAGACATTTAAAGTGATGCAAAAAAAGAAAAAAAAAGAACTATGTAAAAAAAAATGTTACCAGGATTAACGAAACCCACCAGGTTCACTAACAAAACAAGTGAGCACGGGCAGTCCCTTCTGTGTTCCTTGCTCAAATTCTATACGAGTCTCTCCCCCACCATATACTTAAAAGTATTTAGCTAGGACAAAAGACCTAACATCTCCTATCCAATGAGCAGATACAACCATTTTGCAGCTGGAAGTGAAGACAGGAACAAAAAGGGCCGGGGTGGGGGTTATGACTATGTCAGTATATACAACAGGTAAATCTGCTTCCCTTGCTTCTGGTGATTATGCAAGTTCCAGATAGCACTTTCTCCTGTAATCTACTACAGCTGCTTTACAGAAGAGCTTTCTCAACACTGCATTAATTGTTGTTGTTCGTCCATCGTCTTCGATGACCACGGCTTCATCTTGGTTTAAACAGGGTGAGGTGTGAGGTGTGTCCGTGCGTGACCAACTAGCCCTATACGAGCTTTAAAAATTTTGCCACACACTGAACATGCATGTCTAGATTCAGCTGTGGGTGCCTGTGCAGCCTTGGCTTTTCGCATTGCGCGTTTGTGCTGGGCACTTTCAATTCTTGAGCGCTCAGCTCTCTGGGCACCCAGATTGGTTATAGTCCTCCATGATGGGCGGACTTGTGCTTTGGACTCCCAGGAGTCTGTGTCTATCCCGAAGGCCTTGAGTGAGGCTTTGAGCGTATCTTTGTATCGCTTTTTTTTTTTTTTTTGCCCTCCTGCTTTCCGTTTTCTGTTCAGAAGTTCCCTATATAGAAACTGTTTGGGCAGTCAGTCGACCGTTACTCATTCTGGCCAACGGATTTGTGTCTTTTGAAGCACTGTGTAGGTGCTTGGAATTTTAGCTCTTGTGGGGACTTCAGTATCAGGAATCAGGTGCTGCCATTTGATGTTTAGTATTTCCCTGAGACAGCCTAGATGAAAATGATTTAGTTGTCTTGCATGCCTACTGTAGACTGTCCATGTTTCGGCTGCATACATTAGTGCGGTCAGAACGATAGCTTTATAGACCTTTAACTTGGTGGTAACAATGAGTCCTCTTCTTTCCCATACATTTTTTCGTACCCTCTCATATGCTGCGCTGGCTTTAGCTATTCTGTTTCTGATTTCAGCATCAAGACTGACTGCCCTAGAAAGGGTACTGCCAATATAAGTGAAATTTTCTACGGATTTTAGCTTTTGTCCCTTTATCACGATTTCCGGGTCAGTATATTCTTTGTTGGAGGCGGGTTGATATACGACTTCTGTTTTTCTGCACTAATACGAGTATAAAAGCAAAGTTTGCTAAAAAAAAATTATTAGAACTGAGTACCGTGTAAATCTTCCGGACGCGTAACTGATAAGAAGAAACAGATAACTACCAGAGGGAATAGTAATAAGTTTAATTGTTCGTATTAATGATATATTCTGACAGATAATGATCTCTCTATCTCTCTTCCTCCCCCTCCCCAACTTTTTAGAGGAATTTGTTTAAAAATTTACTGTTATTTTTAGTCCCCCCCCCCCCCATGCTCCAATCTGATATTCCTAAGTTTTGTAAAACGGCACACGTCACTTTACTACATCTGTATTAGAAAACTTGGCTCAATATGTGCTCTGTACACACACAAGGTGCACTCAGAAGAAAGTCAAGCTGAAAGAAAAAAAACGTTTACTTTCGAAATAAAGTTTAAGGGGAAAGTTAAATGAGCCATAGTGGGCTCTGTAGCTAGTTTGTCTAGTTTGTTCGCCAACGATCTTCACTTCAACAGCTTATCAAAGCTCCCAGTCGTTTGTACAGGCGAGTAACAAAGTGCCATGTGCAAAAAAATAAACACGAAGCTTCGAGTTCTGGAGAAACCACGTGTGGTGCAAAATAGATTGAGAACAGGTCGCACAGAAAGGAATGCTGTCTGCTTCTGGGTTGTATTGTGTTTGCAAGACAAGCATTTGGCTTCCCTCCAAATCGAGAAAATAGATGCTGAGTTAGGAGACTTCACTGGCGGCATTCACTAATGCAAGCCGCAGACGTGATAATGGCCAATGGCACATTAGAAAAATTCCAGGCAATAATCCTGGTTACATCACTACAATGAGAGCAACATTACCATAAAACTTACTTTTAAAAACATCTTAAATTACTCCCGTCTAAGTTTACAAACATATTTTAGTGTACATTATAGCCTTACATTTTACACATTCTTGCTGTGGCGTTAAACATCACATGGGGCTCGCATGGTCGTTCGCCAAGATTTTTTGTTTTCGGCGAGCTTTTCAACTTCATCAAGGAATTTTATGCCTTCTAATTTAGCTTCTCTTAACAATGTTCTCCTTAGAGTTTCACAGTGTTAGGAGAAGTCAAATTTATAGTAAGAGCATTATAGCAAGAAACTATTATTAGAATGTACATACTGATACTCCTTATTCAGTTTGATCGCTGAAGGAATGATTTTTTAAAAACTCATATTATAGGAAAGAGAGAAGGATAAAGATTTTATAGAATAAAATAACAGACACGATAAGGTTGTTTTCATAGTTCTAGTCGTCAACGAGTATACCTTGTATACTTCTCGAGCGGGAAAAGTGGTAACAGTATCTTATCTTATATCCTTCCCGTGCTGTTAAACGTCACATAGGGCTCGCACAGTAGTTCGCCAATTTTTCCTGTCTTCGGCGAGTCTTTCAACCTCATCAAAGGATTTTATGCCTGTTAATTTGGCCTCTCTTAACAATGTCCTCTTCAGAGTTTCACGCGGTCTGCCTCTTTTTCTTCTGCCTGTTGTGTTCCACTTGATAGCTTGTTTTGGGATTCTCTGATCATTTCTTCTCATCAAGTGACCAACATATGTCCATCTCCTTTTCCTGATCACCCATGAGACTGGTTGTTGTTCAGTCATCTGTCTTATCTCTGCATTGTTCTTGAATTCGTTCCACTTGATGCCGAGTATTTTCCTTAGGCATTTGTTTTCAAAAGAGTCTAATTTCTTTTCTATTTCTTTAGTTGTTTTCCAGCTTTCGCATGCATAAATGAGGGTGAACATTACATTTGAATTGAATAGTCTTGGTTTTTGTGCTTATAACTTTTGAATTCCATATGTTCTCAAGAACAGTATACAGTCTTCATTATACCTGGGTGATTTTCAACGACTATTAATAAATCTAGAAAACTCGAAAACTAATGGTCTGTGTATCATTTGCAAATTTTTCACTGTCTAAGAAATGGTCACTTTTCAGATTCAAACTAGCCTCCAGTAGAATTTCTGTGAAGGAGATTCTTCCAATACTGAATTCTGCATATAGAAAGCAGTTAACAAAATGTAACAACAATAATTAATGTTAGTGTTGTAAAGTACAGTACCACTGTGTCTGTGTTTTTGTTTCCAAACTTTGCTCTCTTCCCCCACCCCCCACCCCTCCCCTCAACCAAAAAAAAAATCACCAGCACGTGACTCAGTTATCCCATCTCTCGTTACTGTCTCTTCGCCATATGTGGCTAACTAAAAGCACTTTGCCCCAGTGAAAGCTACGGATTATAGTTGGAAAAAATACGACATATAAATCTTGTATGCATGCAGGACAGCTCAAGCTGTATTTGTTTGTTTTTCCTGACAAAGTCCAAATGGTGTTTCAAATTAAAAATTAAAAATCAGCTATAGAAGTAAAGTACACTAAGAAATTTGAAAATAAATTTGTTTCTTTACCTTCCAAATGCTGTAGAGTGATCTAAGTCGAAGTACAAAAAGAGCTAAGAAATATCCCTTTTCCATTCTACAGCAAGGATGATGAGAAGTTGCTCATTACAGCCAGCAAATCTGAAATAACGCAAAAACAAGAATAATTTAACTGTAGCAAAAGGACTCAGTTTGTATCTTCCACTGAAAAAAATACAGTAGTAACCCGAGTTCTATTTAACGCAAATACGACCTACTGTATTAGTATGATATGAGTCAAGCCACGTTACCAAACACTGAAAACATCTGGAAATTTATGAACCCAGAATGTTCAAAAGACTAGCAGCAAGCCCAGTCAGATAGTGGTGTTGTTGTGCTGATCCAGTAGTTAAGTGTTTCACACTTCACGCCAGGAGAGATTTGCCTTGTAAAGAATACCGAACATAAAACAATTTATTCTTCCACTTGTACGGTTTAAGTAACTGCCAGCAAAAAGTAATGGAACCATACTTCGAGGAACTCATGCTTTATTGATCTTAAATAAGATGTTAACTTGTAAAAAAAAATGTTATGACGGCCTTGTGTGCATGCCTGGTGTGGTGGTGGGTGAGCGGAAATAAGAATTAATATCAGAAAGAGCAGCAGTTTCAGAAAGATCCACTGTTGACAAAGACTAGGTCGTGACTCCCAAATGTGCTAGAAGAAAATCACTCATTTTATTTCAGCCAGACAACAGGATGATGACCAATGTGTTCACACTATGGCGGAGCCTTCTAAGAAACTTACCAAAAAAAAAAAAAACCACACAGTTCAGTTTCAAGACGTAAAGACAGCCACAGATACATAGCCATATATTAATATGACCTATGTATTATAAAAATCTTCAACACTGCCTCGGCAACAAAGAATTCAAATATGCAGCCATACGGAGATACATCGTTGCTGCATTGTATACTAAGAAAAGGCTGAGCATAGCAGACATTCATTTCAGAAGTTATAATGAAACAAGCTTTACTGGCCAAAAACAATGTAAGACACGACTTTCACTTCAGCTGTTTCCCCACCCACTTAAATTCATCATCCCCCGAGAGCATCAACAACTGCAAAGTTTTCTGGTGGAAAAAAACCAACAAGAAATTGATTATTACCACCAAAAAACCCCTGCTCATTTAAAAAAAAAACAAACTAACACCTGTGAAAATTAAAACCAGGGTATACACACCACATCCTCACTCACTCACTCTGTGACGCAGTAAAGGCTGTAGTTGAACAGCCTCGGAAAATTATGGTGCTAGATATTTCTGAAAATATAATGGATATAAAATATCAAGGAAACCGGAGAAATACGATTAAGATGCTGACATTTTTAATACTACCACCTGCGCAGCACTCAAAGTGAAGCTACATGTCACAAAATGCTGATGCAACAGTATAAAATACCAAGAATCCAGACGCATTCTCAGCAGTAGATAGCATCTGATAACCTGCTGCAAGTTGCTGTAAATAATGTTGAAGTTTTAGAGGTAGAAATCTGGAACGTCATTTTTTTTAAAATTTTACTGCAGAAACTATCACATGATATAAAGGAACGTAACATTTTTATTATGTTCATTTAGATAATGTGATAGTGTAAGAAGGTACATACATACACGTGAGCATGTACACGTTTTGATGTTGATTAGAAACGCGTCCCGAAGTGCGTTCGAGAAGGAATTCTGATCTCGCTTGTCATGGTGTAGTGCACAAAGGCTAAGCGACAGAAGTAGTTCACTTCCACACACAAAAAAGTAAAAGATACAGTGTTGTATATAGGTTATACCTCTATCGAGGTCAAACAGTACACTACTCTTGTTTATTACTTTACTCTACGACAGTCTCCTTGTTTCCTATTTGTAAAACTTCACTCCCAGAGTAAGGCCCTGTCTGTCGAGCAAACAAACTGACTGGCATTTTGTTGGATTGGGGCATAACTCTTCGTGATTGTATCAGTATGGCTGGCACGTATTAGCTACATTCCACATAGAGCAGCACGAGATTATTCGCTTCTTCCCCTACTTTTCTTGCATTTTTTTAGATGTACGAATACTCTGTTGTCACTTCTTTCCCATTTTCTAAATGATCTATGTTTTTATACAAAAATATTTTTCGTTTCGATCTTTCCAACAAAAAATGCTGATTAGAAACACTTCCAGTCAAAACAAACGTTTATGTTTTCAACGAATAGGTAAGATATATTGATGCAGCTAGTGTCAAATTTACAAAACAAAACTATCACAGAGACTGCCTGTTGTAGACTGACTAGCTTTGACCCGCTATAGAAAATCCTGCCTACAAAAATGTACTTGACATCTGTGTTAAGGAAACTACTGTACTTATTACAGCTAAAAAAAAAAGTCCCTGCTGGGAGAGGGACACTAGAGAACACTCATATGAGTGCTGACGCATTACAGGAAAAAAGTTACTGTTCACGTAGAAAATAAAGCTAACGTCTATGTCTATGCAACTATGCCTGCACTGACGTTCGGAGAAGGAAACTGAACTCAAAATAAATTTCGCTCTCATTTTCTTCACACTTTCCTCCTAAAACTCATGTTCATCGTTTAGCGTTATAGCAATCAATCTAGCTGCTTTCTCTGACATGCAGCTTTTCTCCATATTTTGCTTTCCAGTATTCAAACCATCTGTGTGGCATATGTTAAATGTTCTGAAAACATATTCTACTCTGCAGTCCCAGTCTTCCGTGTAGTACAAATCTATTGCAATCAGTTAGGTAAGTTCCGATACAGTGTTGGGTTTTCTTTTTGTTGCTCATTTTCATGCTTCATTGGCTCGGAGTATTTCACAAGCATGATTATTTCTAATGATCCAAAAAGGGGTCCTATCTTATGAGTATATTTTGAAAAAAATGTGAAAAAAAAATGTTAGCACTGTCACGCCACGGAGCTGACTAGTCTTAGCGCTCAAAGTTTCCTTGACCCGTCGACACAACAGTGGGTGACGTGTCAGCATCAGGCTTGGTTGCCTTTCCTTCCTCAGATGCACACAACGAGCTGGTACTCATTTCTACAGGGCGCTTCCGGCTGGATTCAAAACCATGACCTTCACCATGAACGATGAGTGTGCTAAACACTTCGCTGCCCATGTGCCCTATGTGACTCTTTCTTGACTTACCCATTTACTATGGGCAAAAAAAAAAGGGGGAGGGGGCCTACTGACATTACTTTATTTTGCTCTCCAGAATTTTATCATAGGACTCTCCTTGTCAGTCATTCTTTCTTATCCGTCTAGTGAAGCAATGCACAAGAATCTGCTTACCGCTAAGTGGTGGCAATGAGACACACGTCTGATAAAATCACTCGTTATCATCTCGATTTCCGTCTTGCTCAAAACAAGCAAGACCGCGTGATAACAGGAACATCCTATAAAGGCAATTACCACCGGGCTCAGTAGCAGTTGCACATGTTTATATGGTTGCGTGCCACATCAACAAGCTACACCACTATACAAGCTTGTGTTGCTCTTGAAAACTCAGGACTCAGTAACAAATCGAAATTCTAAAGCATCTCGCGTGATGCATTCTCGAAACAGACATTTACAACGATCGTTAAGCAATCGTAAAGGTTCCCTCTCTGGGTTTCATGAACTTATGTGAGAATGCTTCGATATTATGTACACATTTCAGTTCTTGGTTGCCTCATTTTCACAATATCAATAATGATTTTAAAAAATAAATATATGCCTAATCATCATCATCATCATCAGGTGCCGTGCCGACTGACGTTGGCTATTATGCTTCTCCAGAGTACATGATCCTTCATGCAGGCCATCAGCTCAGTTGGTGATCTCCTCTCACACCATCCCGTCAGACTGTCCAGTATCATTTCTCTCGGTCTTCCTCTGGATCTTCCCTCTATTTTTCCTGTTGTTATAATATTTTCAATGCCCCCTTCTTCTCACTGCATGTCCCGTGAAAGTACATTGTCTCTCTCTCTCTCTTATTTTTTGACAAGGTTTTTTGTCTCTCTAGCTCTTCTCACACATTCTCCCAATACTAATTTTAAATACTTGGTCAATTACTAATAGTTTATTCTCTGCCACCCTGAATACAAATTCGAATATGAATAAGAGATGCATGGAAACACGACGACTTGCTAAAAGTATGAAAAACAAAGTAATATCATAATTATATGAAATCTGACATTAAATGTTAATTTATTTTCATACAACCCTGCACTGCTTTATTAACAATACTTGCTAACATACGCACGGCGTTTTTTATACCAACAGCATTCAGTCTACCTGATTGTTTTCTTCATTATCCCAACATCTAAGCAGCGCTTCGGGTGACTTAATAATAGGCAGGTAATATTTTACTGAAGTCGGACTGGAAACTTCAAGCAACGAAGCAAACATGAAAGAAAGAGGGAAATATGTCACACGCTTATGAAGCAGAAAGACGAAAAAAAACAGCAACACTTGAAACTTACTTAAAAAGTGAAGGAAATAACAATATGGGAGAAAGCATTAGTTGGCAAGGGCGCTGATAATAATTTTAAGATTAAAAAAAGGACACAAAAAAAGATTTTACGGTAAACTACTTCATTTTCCCAAAATATGTTGACACAACAAATATATCACGTTATGCAAACGATTGCATGCGAAAAAGATAACCAACTTGAAGACAAACAAAATGTCAAGATAACAGCTTTTATCAGTGGTTCTTAAACTTAATTTGGCCGTGGACTCTCCTTTCCGATCCGAGAAAAGTTGTGGACCCCTAATTAAAAATAGAGCAATAAATAGAACTTTGATGATGCTAATGTTTTTTAATCGAGCCAAAACGATGCTAGTATTTTTTTAATGGAGCCAATCTACTGCGGGTCAGTGGACCCCCAAAAATCCAGCCGTGGACAGCCTCTGGAATCATGGACCCCAGGTTAAGAGTAACTGGCTTAGATGGTAAATTATCTACACCATACGGATACGAATGACAAGACAGCATGAGATCATTGTATATTAAGTGTATATGCACTGCGTGACAAGGCTGGACAATGCGCGACATCAGATCATTGAACGAAAGTGTACATTCACTCCATGGCAAGACTATTCAATGCACGGCGACATCAGGTCATTGAACGAAAGTGCACATTCACTCTATGGCAAGACTATTCAATGCACGGCGACATCAGGTCACTGAACGAAAGTGTACATTTACTCTATGGCAAGACTATTAATGCATGGCGACATCAGGTCATTGAACGAAAGTGTACATTTACTCTATGGCAAGACTATTCAATGCACGGCGACATCAGGTCATTGAACGAAAGTGTACATTTACTCTATGGCAAGACTATTCAATGCACGGCGACATCAGGTCATTGAACGAAAGTGTACATTTACTCTATGGCAAGACTATTCAATGCACGGCGACATCAGGTCACTGAACGAAAGTGTACATTCACTCTATGGCAAGACTATTAATGCATGGCGACATCAGATGTGATTGACAACAGGACATGCCCCAAGCGGTTCAATCAATTTAATACTTTTAAAAATTAATGGGAACAACTCATTAAGAAATTGTTCTCGCAGGAAAATTTACTGAAATGTATAAGAATCGCAAAACATCTCATTGAAATGAGGCATTTATATTTATAACTAGCTGATTATCCAGCGTTTCCCGGGTATTTATTTATCCCAATCAACAAAGTTCTATTCATTTCCATAATCTTCTAGAGGGCTCTACAATGTTCTATTCATTCCACAACCTTCTAGAAAGTTTTACAGAGTTATTTTCCTTCTGTTCGACTAAACGTGGACTTAATTGTCATCAGGGCTGTCACCAATCAGCTTAGCGAGCGACCCCGAATAATATGGATTCGACACTAATCTCGGTCAATTTGGACATTTTATTTTTCACTAATCCTCGATTTTCGATTATTTCTACACGTCACCCCCATCCCACCCCCACCCCTAAGCCCCCATGCCGATGGAGGCTGAACTTGGACTTACACGGCATAGGAAATGTCACTATTCACCTCAGGGACCCCGAAAACTATGGATTTGACACTAGTATCGGTCGTCTTCGATGCTTGGTACATCCCACCCCTTCCCACCCTAAGCCCGAGGGGGCCCCCTTAGCCGATGGGGGATGAGCTGGGAATTAAATGGCATCGGAAATATCACTATTCATCTCAGAGACCCCAAAAACTATGGATTCGACACTAATATCGGTCGTTTTCGATGATTTGTAAATATCACTCGAATCCCAGCCCCGCCGCTAGCGCCCCCCCCCCCCTGTGTTGGTGGCTGATCAACCATTGTGTGGTCGCTCTCTCTTATGTAATAAACACTCTGACCATTTTCTAAATGGACGCTGAGGTGAACAACAGTAGGGTGTCTTTCGTGAATCAGAAATCTGCCCCGTGTATCATGTTTCTCGTTATCAATGCCAAAGATTCGGTACCTCAACAGATATAACGTCATCTTTGTGTAGGATGACCTTTGTCCGTCACGGCTGACAATCCAAAGCAGGCATAACTATCACGAGAGTTACTTCCCGTCGTCCAATGGGGTATTGTTTGCATCGGTCGGTTTCAATTCCCTCCCCCCCCCCCCCACCGCCCAGGCCCCCGATGCACTGTCCAGATTGTAAGTCATATGTGTGTCAAGTTTGGTTGAAACTGCTCCAGGCGTTCAAGCGTGATGCTCTAGCATACATATATACACACACACCTTCATTTATATACATATATATATATAATTATAAATATTCATTATATTTATTAATGAAGTAAGCAGACAGAACTTCAGAAAGTCCACTTCCGTATAAAACCCAAGAACAATTGTAAGTTAAAACCAAGTATGTGTCATATTGTCGAGTTATATGTCTAAGCAGTTCTTGAACAACAGCTGATGTGTAATGTTATATGGTCAATTAATAAAACATGGATAAAAAAAATTCTAAATACTTAAATTGAAAACAACAATCGTTACACATCAGTTCATAGTCGACTTCGCTTTTTACATTTTAACTGAAATCAACATGAAATCTTTACATTAGAGCAAATATTACCACGAAACAATTACTTCCAAAACGCCTATTTGGAAATAACAGATGTTTAAATACAAACATAACACAGTACTCCAGTTTATTATGTACTAATGTTGAAACAATATCGTCTGATGCTCTAAACACATTTAACCTGTATGTTGAACAGTGCGTTTCAAGGCATATTTTAACGACAGCCTTCAGTATTTTTCAGAGTATTTAAAACGTATAATTTACATACATAACGAATGGCGTGAATATTCAATGAGACAGACTGCAGTCTTTATACATGTAGTAGCCGATACTAGTGAGTCACAATGGGAAAAGCTTGAGGCTAAATTTAGATGGAAATTTTCCTTTATCGAAAAGGCGAATGAGAAAATGAGATAACACAGGAGGTGCCTGAGACCAATATCCCCTGCTGGGTCGCTAAGAGTCGGGAAAACAAATCTTTCCTTGCTGTATATTTCAGTTGTCTTTTTCTTCATGCATGGGGGGGGGGGGGTATATATGGCTTTAAGATCTGAATTATAAATAGAACTGTTGTTACGGTGGGGGGGGGGTGTCCTGTCAGTCTTTTTTTTCTGAGCTTCTCTCATAAGGAACACCTGGGATCTTTCCATGCTGACGATCGTTCAGATGTTTATTAAAGATGTAATAATTGTTCAAGTGCACCATTACAGCAGAAGAGGCAACGCAAGCCGGAGATTTACTGAAATAAAAAGCTCCACGTAGACGTGGGTTAAAAGATGGTACTGCCATCTTTCCTTGTATACATTTTAAAACTCATTATGTTCCTATTATACATTGCCTTTGGTTTGAACAGAGCTCAGTCAAACCTTATTCAGTGTATGAAGCTGTCTTTCTATGTATGTCATACCTTCCATGCATTTCTTTTCTTCTGTTCTATTATACCTGCCACGCATATATATATATATATATATGTGTGTGTGTGTGTATGTATGTATACCTAATGTGAATGAGACCTTTTATACATTAACAGCACCTTCATATGTGTCGTGTCTAAACTAAGTGTCAGCTCTTTTCGATTCCTATTAAAACTCTTCGAGTCCTATAAACATCGATCATAGATTCTTTGTATCTGCACGTGGGCTACATTTCCAACAGTGTGGAATATGCGATTTGGACAGTGCTTATGAATGTCTCAAAACAGGACTGACTATATGAGGTTCTGAAATTGGGCTAATGTGACATTATCTTTTTTTTCCTTTAATGGTCTTGTCAGATTCCACCTGCGATCTTTGTGATTAACTATCTGCAGACACAAGTAAGGAAATAAAGCAAGAAGGAAAACGCACGCAATATCCAGCATCACAGAAGTGCCACTATCACTTCTTTTATGACGTTTGTAACACACGGGGGAAAATCCGAAATATCCAGTGAATTATTATCTTTAACGGATTAAGCACACAGAAAAGGAGGCTCGCGCACATTAAAAGTTGACAAAACATAATTCATTCATTTGCATGTCCCTTGTGGAACTTTGCCTCCCTAGCAGCACTCCTGTAGGCTTCTCGGTTGTGAGCAAGATGGCCTGCTGCTGATGCATCCATTTGCAGATCATCAACGATGTCTTGCAGCCATCTTTGCCTTGGTCTTCCTCTCTTTCTTTTTCACATTATATACCGTTCCTAGACTGTCTTCTTTAGACTAATATGACGTTTAATGTGTCCAAAATATTTAAGCTTTCTCTCTTTAGTCCTCTTAACTAGCCAGCCTTCTTCAATATTAAGTTCTTGTAGTATGGATATATTTGTTCTTTTTTGTGTCCATGATATTTGAAGTACTCTTTTGTAGCATTTACATTCAAAGGCATTTATGTGTTTTTCGGCTGTTTTGTTAAGTGTCCAGGTCCCACAGGCATATGTTGCGATGGGAAAGATGTATGCCCTTTAAAATCTTATTCTCCACAGATTCTTTAGTTGTTTTACTTTCTGAAGAGCGATAGATGTCTTACTTTTAATTTCCTTCATTGTATCTCCATTATTAGTTGGTAGTGATCCAAGATATTCAAAGCTCTCTTCTTCCAATTGTTCCTCATTGATGCACTTTTCAGCTGCCTTATTTGTTTTGTCAGTTGTCATCAATTTAGTTTTCTTCCCATTAATATAGAGGTTTGACTGACATAATTAGTTTTTCCATTCATTTTTGTGTTGTGGACAAAAATACTGTGTCATCAGCATATCTAATCTCTGGTATTTCATAACCTCCAATTGTTATGGCATCGTAATATTCTTTGTCTAAATCTTCTCTAACATTCAGAACATAATACGTATGATTAATCTCGAAAATTACCCCCCAAAAAATTTAAACGTGAGAGAACGAAAAATAAGAAGAGAATGACCGTCACTGGAACCATCTTTTAGAGATGCAATATGACAGAGTGGACAGTCCGCTGTTCTCTCGCTGCTAGGCGACTGCTTGTCCTAATGGATTCCTTGATTCCTGTCACAGTCAATCTCTTTCTATTTTACTTTCTCTCACAAGTGAAGCGCTTTGTATTTTTCGAGGTTAACTATAAAATACTGTGGTCTAACACTTAAACAGATTAGGCAGGAATTTAAGACGTTCAACAAAACCTCGCGAATTACTTTGCTGTTCTTTGTTTCAAATGCCAAGTGACCAGAACACGCACGATGATTATAGTGCGGTTGCTAATGGTGACAGAAGACTACCGTGGCATTTCTGAAACTACACAAAAAGATGGATGGATGCACTCTCAGCCATGTTCATCTTTTCTGCATGCTCAGACACGAAGTCCGTGTGAAATAGTCCACGGTCAGAATGCACAAAGCATTAATTAATTTTACGACCATCTCCTATAACAACTTTTTCCAAATACGTAATGTTAGGACTTTGATTTTAAAAAAAAGTCAGTAGAGCCAGAGATGAACTCAAAAGGCGCTTCATTGTTTCAAATAGCAATGCTGCTTATGCACAGAGACTTCCTTATATTTTCCTTCCATCTATGTATTTTTTTTTAATAACGGAAGAAAAATGACCTGGACATTTAACATATGACCTGACAATATTTTGACGCATGACCAACATTCACAATTATACCAGATAGACTTCACTCTCGCGTTTTAAACAAACATTTCACTCTCGCATTTTAAACAAACAAGCATCCTTTACATCCTCCCAAAAAGCAAGCCATGCAGAAACACAAATAAACAAACAAGCAAGCAAGCATGCAGTTTTTTTAATGCGTGGGTACAATTACAGGTAAAATGTGTTAGTTTCATTATTTTATTACTGTTATTTATATGTATATATGCAAGAAATTCTCTGCCGTAGAGAGAAAAACACCACAACTCCTCTGATCATCAGAGAAGAACCAACCCCCCCCCCCCCAAACAAGCAACCGTTTCAGTCCTTTAAATTTCTGACGCTCTAAGGGGCGGGCCCTTCTGTGTCATGACTCCAGGTGGAGTGTAAGATGTTGGTTGATAACCGCTTCACGAAGCTGAAGATACCACTCGGATGTTGACGCCTGTAACTTACCAACGCTCCTTGCTGTTTGTTCAGTGGATTCATATTCTTTCTTATACTAATATAACCAAGTCCTGCCTTATTTTATATCGTACTATACTGTTGGTGAATGACTGTGTTAGGATGAAAGTTGCGAGATGAAAGCCAGAACAGACGGGCCTGCATGGACAGTTCTTCGCCCTTTTAAAATATAGTTCCCTTTTCTATCCTGAGGCCCCCCCCCCTCTCTCTCTCTCTCTCACACACATACACACGCACTTAAAACACGTGAATTCCATACCAAGTTCTCATTCTATCAATAGTGTCTGTTGTACATTCTCTACAGAAGGTAAAGCATTTATCCAACTCACTCTTCCCTATTCCACCCATACAACTTCGAATCACAAACAACAATGGCGCCGACATCAAGATCAGGAATTTGATAGTTTATCAATTCACTGATGCGTGTAATCCCATCAGTGCTGTGCCGTTTAATGACAGTTGATGTCCACACAGAAAAATCAATTAGGTCAACAGCAGCTCACACACTATGTATTCCGTCAGCACAATTATTTATATGAAACTAATGGACTGCCCATTCAATACAGATAGAATGAGACTTGTACAGTACACAGTAGGGCAATGAAACGCACGAGGAAGACTGAGCATATTTTTTGTATAAGACTAGAAAAGATAATTGCATTTTTTCATTATCAATAAAACAACATGGCAAAACAGGATGTTTGGTTTCTCGTCACTAAATCACTCATAGTATGTATATCACGGTTGGTCCAGATAGAGCAATCTGAGTTTCGTCTCCAGTCGGAATGTTTCCACGTTCTTGCTGATCTGTGAGGGCATTTGTCTCTCTGACTTTGTACTCATCCTGGTCGTCTCATATTACACTTGTAAGCTCTGTCAAAGTTGTAGCGGCCGAAAACCTTATTCTGGAACTCTTTTTTTTTAAGCTAAAGTGATTCAAAACATTGTCTTAACAGACATTTACACAAACAAGGACCTGATTCAATCTCTCTTTTTTTTGTTCTCTCCTTTATTTTCTGATATTTGGAGTCCTTGAGTAAGATTCACATACGAACATGAGACTGGAATCACTGTATTTTCTTTTGTATTTCTCCACCATTCCTCCTTGAGTCATGGCAGGAGATTAAACTTTGGTCAGGGAAAAATACACAGGAACACCCGCTCCTTCATATCACGCTTCTTCTTCTTTCTTCTTCAGCTTTCAGAGCCATTAAGGCTCATTGCTACAGAAAAAATTCGCCTCCATTCCTCACTATTCATAATCTTCTCTCTCTAGTTGATGACACCGATTTCTTTTATATCTTCTTCTATGTTGTCTTCCCATCTCTGTCTTGGTCTATCCCTTGGTCTTATTTCCCTCATCTCTTGTGCATACGTCATTTTCGTTTGTCTGTTCTCTTCCATTCTTTCCACATGCCCCAGCCAGCGTAGACTGTTCAGTTTCAAGACATTTATAATTCGTTGTCTTTACATAAGCTGTTCAGTTCAGTGTTCTTTCTAGCTCTCCATTCTCCACTGCTGGCATCCTTTATTGGCCGAAATATTCTTCTTAGGATTTTGCTCGCAAAGATCTGCAATTGTTGTTTATCTTTCATATCACGCTATGAAAATAAAACTAAAGGAACGATCTTGTGACTCGTCTGTCGTAAATATGCTTCACAAAACAGAAAACAGGGGGGCAGAGATAATGTGGTCGAAAACCTGGCAAAAAAAATGGCTGATGTGACAAGTCCTGAAAAGAATTCCAAGGACGCGTAGATAAATTAGAGAAAATCTGTGTAGTCAGAGGCTATTCTGGCTGGTACTGAGAAGGCAGGCCCGGAACCACCTGACAGGTGAAAGTATAAAAGAATAAGGACATCTGAAATGAGAGACTGACTGCACTGTAAATAGTTACACATATTTATACACAATTCTCTCGCTAGTTTACCCGTAAACACTTCCTCTTTCATCGCGCTCGAAACATGAAGGAGAAGCCGGAGAAAAGAACTTTCACTGATAGATATTTGTGCTCCAATAAATTATTGAAAAAAAAAAATTAAGGGTTTCATGTGACTCACCCCCGTGTTCATTTAACAATAGCCATCATTTATCACGAAGTCGTACCCCCCCCCCACCTTTTTTTCCACACACACACGCACGCACACACACACACACACCTCACTCTTTCTCCCTCTATGTGCGAGAGTAGGGGGAGGGGGGGGGGGTAGAAGAAGAGACAATCCAAACGTACTTTCTCTCAGACTGGAAGCATCATTAAAACGTTGCTAATCGTTTGTGCACACAATGTATAGATTATCCAGAAACCCAATGACGTCATCAACATTTATTTTTAACCAAAGTGAACGACCGTAACATTTTTGTTTCTATTAGGCACAGTACACACAACAGAAGTAACGAATTCATGCCTTGATAGATGATAACCTCATAACTAAATCAGCAAGCTTTCACGACATATCTCTCAGACCTAGCCAAAATCAATACTCTGACCCGACATGCTCATGAAAAATTACGATATTCTCGACTCCCTCTACACAATAGAAACTCACACTTATCGTGGGCAGATTGCCCGAAGTCTAGCGCAAACACTGATATTTGTTCTTGCACGCAAGAACAAATATGAAATGATGTATGTTCACTTACCGAGAAACGTACAAGTACACACAGAAATATGATGACAATTGGAAAAGATGTTTCAACACCTTACGAAAGACGAAACTCCTGAGGCAAGCCCAACCTTCACTCCATGTCAGATGCCGCGCTCTGACTAGGGGAGCAGGATTTATCTGCGCGCTCACTTTGTGCGGTGGCGCTTGCCAGACGACCTGTGTGCCCAAGGTTAAATCTGCTTTAAAAAAAAAAAGATACACTTGGAAAAAAAGGAAGTTTGCCCGCTCACAGAGTAGAAAAGATACAAGCGTGCACAGGAATTAGTTACAGGTGAAAAACTGTAGCTGAGGCTTTACTTTGAAGTCAAAGACGGCATCATTTAGTTTCGACTTTCGTCTTCACAGGAAAAAAAAGTTGTTGTTTTTTTTTTCTATTAGGCATTAGAGAATTACCTGGGACACGAACCACGGACTTCAGCAGGACGAGTAGCCGCCTCGCCAGGAGAAACTGAACATTGTCCACTCGGTCATCTAACACCTCAGAAAAATTGGTGGTTGAAAGGCCGACTTTTAATTTAATGCGGCTGAAATCAAGACATTCGGAAAGGAAACAAGGTCATGACAGAGAAATTCTGTTGCTTAAATTCAGTCTCCTCCGCAGGTACACAATTCGAGACACACACACACATGGCCTTCTGAAAATATCAACGACTAACTGAATGACAAGAAGAAGAAATAAACAATGTTTTACACGCAGGTAGCTTCAGTTTATGGTTCTATGTACATATTTTTCAACTGAGAAACAATGACGCTTTCACACAGTATACGCTGTTTCTCGCGGCTAAGCGGCAGCTCACCTTACCGGTGTCTGTGGTTTGAGTCCACGATATTTCTGTGGTCATTTTTATTTCCCCGACGTCTGAAGTGCCTTGTCTACGATTTTTCGAAAGTTAATTTAGCACCGTGCTGAATCACTTTACTGTGAGAAAGCTTTGTTGTTTCTTATTTGAAAAACATGTTGGAAAAAATAAAAACAAATTGAAGAATCAGATACTCCATGAGTACCTTTGTTTAATGAATTTAGTTACAAATGCGCAAAACTGGTAAACTCAGCGGCGAGACAGGTCAAAATAATTATTCCAATAGATGCATCTGATGCGCAATGTGATTTAAAAGCGAAGCAGAAGGGTACAGTTAAACAAGCTAGGAAGAATAAGTATGGGAAAAGAGAATCATTTGTTTCATGTATTAAGAAATAATTTTTTTTTGTTTTTGTTTTTGCATGAATACACCCGTGAGAATGATACAGTGGTAATTATCTCTCATATATAAATGATACACACTGATCTACCGTATAAGCAACTCACGGAGTACGATTCAGTTAAAACATCGTACAACGATACATTCCATATAGCCTTGCCACAGATCCTTTCTCTCGATAGACCGAAAATTACAGATCAGATATTAGCGTGGAATACAAAAGACAGAAAGAAGTTACAAACACCAGAGTATATCTTGAAATAAAAGGTCTAATCAGGTTACCTCATGCATGTCACATAGCTTCAGTCCCGTGAAAATGTTACGCTCTGAACACTTTGTGCAAATATATATGTTCAATAAATACGTTCTCATAACTGTTATTGACATTCACCGTTTTTCAATGGAATGTGTGTGAATACCACAGCGTGTAAAGAAACACATAAGACTATAGCTACGTGTATATTTGTGTATTAATAAAATAAGGATTACGCAGATATGAAATTGATTTTGTAATTATGCCTTAAAACTGCATTTTAAAACTTGATTTTGGCATTATCACAACTTACTTCATAATAACGCACACTGCTTAAATGTTTACAGTAAAAACCTCCTTATGCTCACACAGCCACCAAATCATATTCATTACTTTATTCAATCAGTTAAACGATATGACTAAACTATAATGACATTAATGTTTTACCGCCCCCGGCCTCCTCCCCCCCCCCCCCCCAAATGCTCTTATTTTCACTCACAACAAAATATATTATAACGGAACAACAATAAAAATAATAATAAAAAGTATAAAAAACATTATAAAACAGTGCGATTCAATAATATAATCACAACATCTCAAAACAGTATCATCCACTGTATGTTTTTCCCCGACAGTAAAAACAACACAATAATTGTTTTGCACAAGTTGTAACAGACGTTATAAAATTACCTAGGTAATAATATTCACTTCATTATAATACCGCTATATAACAAACATTCGCTGGATTATTAAATTACCGTAGTAACATCATTCACTGCATTATTGAATTACCACACTAATGACATTTTTTTCATTATTAAATTACGAAAGTAACAATATTCACTTTACTATTGTATTACCACAGTAACAACACTCACTACACTATTAAATGACTATAGTAACAACATTCACTCCCCCCACCCGCCGAAAGTTCAGTAGTAGCACACATCATATATCTGACAAGATAACTGCAATCGTTTACATTCCCTTAGCGGAAACATTTTAGTTCAAAATACCTCCAGCAACAGCATCCATTACATAAACTCCCGTATCGTTAACTTCAGTTCTAACCGCATTTTCACATAATTTATTCACCACAAAAAAAAAACCTGCACTATCTTAAGTACCTGACCTTCTGTACCCGCCTTATGCATGCTGTTATCACAGTAAACAGGAAAAATACCAAGAAACCGTTTCCTTAAGCAAAGAAATTCAACTAGGAAGTAAAGTTAGCAAAAAAAAAACAACCTAACTTTGTACTACTACTTTACAATACTTTATTTTCAATGTTACCGCATATTTTGCTTCATCAAAAAGCTACATTATTACTACACTGGTTTTACATAACATCATAACTTGCCCATCAAAACGGAACGGTAACCGCGTTCGAACGATCGTAATGCTAAACTCAAATTGAAGGCTGCAAAATGTATGTATATATAAATCTAGTATAGGCTTTTACCCTCTGCAAGACTTCCTCTCAAGCAGGTGATGCTTTTTCGAGTAGACAGGCCGTTATTTGCAGTGTTTTTAAAAGCACGCCGTGAGAACGGATTAGTATTTGTGCAAATACGCTGGGAATTTTTCGTAACCTGCGCTGCTGGAAATTCTACGGCGTCATAAACAAGTGGGAAAAAAAAAATCCTGGAGCCTTCGTTTGTTTGTACGCTGCGTGTAATTACTATACACAATACACGGTGTCGCTGTGAAATATAAGTCTGATACACAAGCACACAAATCCGTGCACCGGCGTTATCGTGGTTTACACTATCAGCACAGAAGTGAAACAGCAATCAAAATGTTGATATCTTTCATACAGAAGACGTGCGGGGCCTTAGTCTCCTGAAAGTGAATGGCATACCCGCACAAAATATTCGGGCAGACTGATAGATTCACAAAGGAAAAAAAAAAAACAGATGGACGGACGAATGGACGAGCAGACAGATCAAGAAATAGAATAAGTATATCGCAATTACGGTAACAGAAAGGTGCATCCATGCGGAAAGATGCCACACTGATCTGAATGCATGACTTTTAAAAATCATTTTTATTAGAAGTATGAAATATTTCTTTACTGTAGACCAGTAACACACCGGTCAAAGTTATAATTTTTTTTTATAAGTCTCCGATTCCTTTAAACACACTGCGGGAATAATTGTACATACGAAAAAAACGATGTACGCAACATACAGAACTGATACATTGCCAGGACTTACAGTAACAGAACAATAGCTACAGAATGTAAACTTGAAGCCTCTATAATAATCTTCTATTATTACTACCCTCAGGTCCTGCAGAATACATGTTCTGTCTATTCAGCATTCCGAGGCTTTGCTGCCACCTATTCCTGCAGGCACAGTGTGTCTCTGTTCAGCCCTGTTCCTGCTTTTCTCTTTCCAGTTTACTCAAAGTTCTCTTAGGTCTTCTTCCGAACTGTCTCCCCATTTTTGAACTGATCTGCCCTTTGGTCTTGTTTCTTCCATCTCCTGCATATATGCCAGTTTGGTCTGAGTACTCTCTTCAATTCTTTCTACACGACTAAGCCATCATAATCTGATAGCCTTTATGGTAGAAATGACTAGTGGTTAGTACAAATTATGGACTGTACAGTATGTTCTGACTCTATACATCCTAATTAAGATCTTGTTCTAAATCAATGAGCTATTTTTCATCTTGCTTCGTTGTATCTGTGTTTGTGAGCCAATCGGGACTGCTGGTCTACAGATCTACACCTTGAGCTGCTGGGTTAATATTTTTAATTTTAATAAGTATTGTGGAACATAGCAATTTTATTTCTTGCCTGTGTTGTCGCTGTAATTTCTTATATTACTTTGTTGCAGTTATTGAGAACCGATGCTCTGCTTTTCATATCATTTATGACTGATGTTGAAGTTTGTCATATTTGTTTCTTGATATGGCATTATATTCTGTCCTTTCTCTGACTTTTTAGGTGCCCTATGCTCGTGGAGCTTCCGCAAATGCCTGTCCTTCGCCTTCCACCCCCCCCCCCCCGCTCTTGCTCAGGTAAGGCCTCTGTTATTCAACATCCTCTCTGTTGTTCTTCTCCGTGTCTTCTTTAGTCAACCATACTCATGTACCCCTGAGGTGTCTATCTCAGTGCTGTTTTTGGCAACGAGTCACCGTTCACCCGGAGCACATGTCCAAACCATCGCCAGCGTTTTTCCTCAATAAACGAAGTCAATGACTTCCTCTGCATTTCTGCCAGCAATTTCATTAATGATACTTCTTACGGTGTTTGGCCAACACAGTTGTAGTTCTTCGTGTGTAGAAATACATCCGAGTTATCTTGCAATGCTCCGTCAACGGCATCAATCTAGCAGCATAACGTAATACATTTGTATATTCACTTAATGTATTTTCTTATCTTACTGTTCTCATCATCTTCTCCAGAACTACTGTAAAGAGTACTGAGAAACAGGACATTTTTTTTCTCTCCGCATGTTTGCTGAATTTAAGAAAATTCTAGCGGTCATTTCGAGAGCGAGTGGAAAACCCTTTCACTGACGAAGAATTGTAAAGCAAGAAAGGTGCTAACACATAAGTTTATCAACTGACAAGGCTGCACAGAGAAAAAGTAGAAATTTATTTTTAAAAAAACAGATAAAAAATGCATCGTATAAAACTCAGCACCACTGCACAAGGAAAAATACATCATGTGAGCATTTTAAATACATGAAAATGTTCAGTAGCTATTAACCCACAGATATATTTATTTTTCTTATTTTATCTGCCCCGAAGAAGCAAGTATATTCTTTGTTATTCTGGACGTTGTGCTAGTCATGTGTGCTCCACGCCTATGCCTGGGGCGGGGGAAAAAAAAGATGATAAACTGTGTCTTTACATCAGACATCAACAAAGAAAGCATTCAGCCAAAGAAATGTCCAAGTTTACACAGCAGCCTCTGCAGTTTGTCACATAAGATCAAAAACGTATTATGTTCAGCAAGTTCACAACCAATGGCAAGCAAAACTGATACACAAAAATCTGCCTAAAGAAATAAGATCTTAGAGAGAACCTTCTCAGCTTGTCGAAATTAGCATGGAAACGTGAAAAAACAGTCTCTCTCACGGACTAGGCCCAGTTTTATTGAATGTTTTCTTTCCAAACAATTACGAAACAGACCGAAAGCATGCGGTTCTGTGGGATACATAACTCTAACCTACTAAAACAACTTGAATGTGAGACTAGCTGCATGTGGCGTAACTGCTTAAGTTCAGATCTACAGGTACCGTTGAATCTCGTAAACAAGCTTCCTCTTCTGCTCTGCTGTACTGCAAGGAACTATGCCTCGGTTATTTTTAACAGGTCAATTTCAGGCACCAGAAAAGAACGAGGGAAAATTCCCAAGTGCAGGGAAATACAAGCAGTTTCCTATATGCATAATAGCAAACCAAACAAAAATTACAAAATTTTACTTCAGCTTCCCGAAGGTTGGTTCGATATAAGTGTGTGTAATGTGCACTAACTTAACATTCCTTAAGTTAGCATATATTACACACACAACACTTAATTAAGCATTAGCATCAACTGCTTGCATTCAGCCAATTTTCCCAAGCATATATATTATATATATATATACATATATATATAACACACATATACTTGTGAAACAGTTCCAATAATTAAAAATTCCACTTAAGTTATGCACAAGACTACTACTATATCTCTCAAGAATTTTTAAGACTGGAAGATTACAAGATACAGACTTAGAAAACCCAGAATGACCTCGGCTTAAATTTATGCTGCTCTTGCTGACTATAAGGCGTGTATAAGGCTGACTATAAGGCACGTATGTGAGCGAAGTCGCTGTTCGAGTCCGGCAGTCAGCGACCCATAGCTGACATGCTAGCGTCAGGGTTGGCGATCCACATCCTACCAGGGACCTGCCTCACCTCTCCGTTGTTACCCCCAGTAAAAGGCTTAACTTGGAGTCTGCTAAGAAAGCATCGCACACTCCTTGCTTTTTTAGGTGAATTTAGTGACTGAAAAAATAGCCGCCATAACCCGCTTCCAATCCGATTTTATGATGTGCCTCAACATCCTTATCGTATCGGCTCCAAAGAACACCAGCTCGCACTTCCATGGAGACACAGGATGAAGAAGATGAGGAGACAAGGAACGGACAGATTAAACGTTATTCCATGTTTTCTGGACGAAGTATCTTCTCACAGCCTGCTTGCATTTGATAGCACACAAAAAGAATTTCATTCAAGTTGACTGGAACAGACGACAGCTGATTCAGAACCAAGTCATTCACCGCGAAAGAGAGCATGGCCTGTTACACTACGTTAATTATTTTAAAAAATACAGGAATGGAAAAATAATCTCGCACCACGCCCACTTAATCCAACAACAACAAGTATGCGTTGTAGTTTAGCCAGTCTGTATAAAAATGGCAGTATAATCTATTAACCCTTTTCCAATATACACTACACGAGCATACGAGTCTCCCTAAACCTATAGAATATCAAACACTTACAGATAACCAGATCGTTGCTATCTCCAGCAGCTCATGTTACACGAATGAGAGTCTATTCAGCTGTTGTCGCCGTAAGATTTATTTCAACCTTTGATAGCACGATGTTACTGGAAGAATCATTCTCCGGGACGTCTGAGAAGAAAGAAATATACACGGCGCATGCACAAAGAAATATATACGGCGCATGCACAAAGAAATATACACGGCGCATGCACAAAGAAATATACACGGCGCATGCACAAAGAAATATACACGGCGCATGCACAAAGAAATATACACGGCGCATGCACAAAGACACATGACAACTCATAGGAACACCAGAAAACAGTAATATTAACAAATCCAGGATGATATTATTTCGCGCCAATCACAAAACGCGATTAATTAATTAAAAAAAAAAGATAATGTAATGAATTTGCCCAGATGATACTCTTTTGTCATACACAAAGAGATTCAAATATAATAATGAACATTACAGGATCATATGTATTGTAAGACGTTTCTTTAGTCTTACAATACGGTTTTCAAGCCAGATAATGTTAGCTGCTTGCTGGTTTTGCTAAGTATCTTTTTCTTGAGCATTATGTTTTCTCCTGGTTGGTTCTACATTAATTCGAACATATTCAGTATATGCTGTACACAGAAGATGTTTATTCTATGTTTATTAAACACTGTCCTCACGTCTAACTCATTATTTTAATTGAAGACTAATTCCCACTAATCCAAGATGATTAGCTACAAAAAATGTCCATGTTTGGCATTGATATCATAGAGTTGGGAGGAAAATTGCCTTGTACACTGCCCTTTTTGTTTTATTTGTGATGTATTTGTTTTTTTTTTTCAGCAAAAGGAGTCATTTGTTCTCCAATAACCTTATTTGCTTTACTGCATGCGTTCTTAATCTCAGCGTCAACTGTCCCTGAGGATCGTATTGTGCTACCTAGGTATTTTAAATGTTTCACTTGTTTCAAGGGCTGATTGTCTTGGAAGATCTTTAGATTTCTTCTGTTGCTATGGTCATGACTTCTGTTTTTTTCAGCATTGATCTTCATGTCGTGGCTTTTACATGCCCTTGCTAAATTGTCCATGTTCTGCTGGAGGTCTTCTTATTGGGTGTGTCTACTGGAAGGTGTAGGTTTATTGGCATTTTTTTCTAGGGCTGTTTGGCAGCTTCATGGTGGGGTTTTTACTAAATATGTTAGCTTCTTTGCGGACGGTGTCAATGTATGTTATGAATAGCAAGGGAGATAGTACACAGCCTTGCTTCACTCCAGATTTTATGAGTAGTAGTTTAGAGTGTCCTGCGTTTGTTCTAACTGTACACTGATTGTTTTCATATAGGTTTTTGCATAGGTTGATCAGATGTGTACTAATGCTGTAAGATTTCCCACAGTTTATATCTACTCTATCAAATGCTTTTTCTTGATCTACATAAGCAGCATCTGATTGTGTTCAAGAGATTTTTCTGTTAGCTGTCTTAGGGAGAAGATGGCATCTGTACAGCTTCTATTTTTTCTAAATCACATCTGAGTTTAATTTAACTGTGGTCCAATCACTGGTCACAGTCTGTTCTCTTGGATCCTGCTGAACATTTTTCCAGTATGGCTTAGCAGTGACATGTCACTATACTGGTTGCAGTTCCTTTTACTGCCTTTTTTCTTTCATACTGGAATAATTATAGGGTTTCTCCAGTATTTCTCTTCATGTTTCTTGTTTGTCCATACCAAGTTATAGAGTCTGTGAAGCAAAGCTATTCCAACCTCTTTTGCATATTTGATTAACTCACTGGGTATTTCATCACCTCCTGGGACTTTGTTCATTGGGGCCTTTCTGACGGCTTCTCTGATTTCAGCTTGTAGTATGTCTGGTTCTAGTTATATGGGGCCAGCTGTGTTGTTATCATGGGTTTGGCTTGTCTCGGATGGTATACTGAATAACTTGTTGAAATACTGTCTCCATCTCTGTACTACCCTCTCATGGCCAAACCATTTGAAACATATAACACAAAACTTAAACAAAATTATTAAAGTTATAAAATAAAGCAGTTAAGAAATGAGAATGAAAAAAAAAAAATTGCAATGACTGAGAAACATATTACGTCAAGTTGAGTGATCAGTAATCATGAGGAACTCATGAAGCTAGCAATCATGATTCAAAATTTGAATGTGCTTCCATTATTATATGATTCAGTCCAACAGGCATGGCACTGTAGCATTTTATCTGGTGGTAGCGAATGGATTAATTCAGATAATCAGTGTTCTTCTACACCGGTAAGTGAACACGAGCTAAGAAAATAAAATGATAGTTATTTTGTTTGTTATCAACACCACAGTAAAACATAATTTAAAAAGGGCCTTTCCAACTGTTACAGTAGTACCTCACTATCACAAGATGTGATCAGTTTCACACAGCAACACCCTACTATATCTCCTGGAACAAAAATCTCAGCTACAGATGAGAATGCCAGATAAAATCATGAGTTAGTCCTGGAGGTAAAAAATTATTTTCTCACATCATTAACAGTTCAGTAATATTACCTATAATTGAGCAAACTCATCATTGTTTTAGTATAAATTATACTTGAAATAACCAGAAAGAAGTCTAAAGCCTTCTAAAAATGAGATTACTTGCTCTTCACCTAAGAGACAAGATAGTTCAGTATCTGCTATGGATGTTTACTGATGGATATGCCATTCCCACCTTGAAAGCAACCTCATTCATCATTCATTCATTCCTTTGCATGTCCCTTGCGGAACTTTGCCTCCCAAACAGCACTCCTGTAGGCCTCTCGGTTGTGAGCAAGATGGCCTGCTGCTGCTGCATCCATTTCCAGATCATCAACGATGTCTTGCAGCCATCTTCGTTTCGGTCTTCCTCTTTTTCTTTTTCCCATTATGTATCCTTCCAATACGGTCTTCTCTAAATTATCATGACGTTTAATGTGGCCAAAATATTTAAGTTTTCTCTCTTTAATCCTCTTTACTAGCCAGCCTTCTTCAATATTAAGCTCTTGTAGTATAGATATATTTGTTCTTTTTTGTGTCCACGATATTTGGAGAACTCTTCTATAGCATTTACATTCAAAGGCATTTATGTGTTTCTCAGCTAAGTGTCTTTAATTCACCAGTTTAGTAGGGCATACAGCTTGTATCTGCTCCTAACATTATGTGTCAAACCTATGAGTGTGAATATAATATCTTATATATTTCCCGTGCTGTTAAACGTCACATAGGGCTCGCAAAGTAGTTCGCCAATTTTTCCTGTCTTTGGCGAGTCCTTCAACCTCATCAAGGGATTTTATGCCTGTTAATTTGGCCTCTCTTAACAATGACCTCTTCAGAGTTTCATGTGGTCTGTCTCTTTTTCTTTGGCCTGTTGTGTTCCACTGAATATAATATAACCTCCAAATTAAAAACCATAACTAAATTTCTTGCTTTGCCTGGATGATAGACATGTGGAAAAAAGGCTTGTCCAAGTTGCATGAATCCCTCTCTACTCTTCTGATCAACTCATAAGGAAGAATGAGGGCCATATATCTGTGAATCTAGCAGAACTGCAAAGGGAAGTCAGAAAATGGAGTTGAGAGCATCTAGCTTTAGGATTCCTCTGTCCAAATCTCCTTCTGTCAGAGTTTGCTCCCTAGGATTTAGCTCTCCTGTCCCACCCACAAAGATGTGAGTTTTGAGTTTCAGGTAGTACTGTTTGCCGGACATGATAACAAACAAGCCTGACAAGATATATACATTAGTGCTTGATTGTCAAATATCTTAAATTTTGAATTCACAATATGATGGCATTAGAATAAGATTTTATATGGCCTTTAACAAAAAGAAAGATCATACTTATGAATTTGAAATGAGTAAAGCTAGGAATTATACATTCAAGCATACACAAGCTGTGGTGGGGCTGATATGTTTCTGAATTTCTAATTATTCAACAGATTCATAATATTATACTCTAGATCAGACAAAATTTCCTATTGCATATAAAGATTTCCTTTCAAAAAATGAATAATCACTGCAAAAATGGGCCACAGGATTATATAGCTAATCATAATATTCATGCAATATACTACAGCATAGGATAGCTCAGTAAATGGTAATAATAATGAAACAAGTATGACCAGCAGCATCTCTATTTCAAGAATAGATTTATAGATATAACAGAGTTTATTTGCAGGTTTATAATTCTAATCTCATATTCTGGGCTTTTTGGTCATCAAAACATTTTATAATGTTTGGAGATTGTATAAAGCTGTTATTATGAAATATGGTAAGGTAAAAGGTAACTCTGTCATGCCTTAGAGGCTCACAGGGATACAGTGTTAGTGTCCAAATTTTCTTTGACCTGACAGCACACTAGATAATGTGGTCAGCATCATGCCTTGGCACCTTTCCTACCACAACTCCTGAAGAAGTCAGGTACCTATTTCTACAGCTGGGTAACTGAGGCGCCTCTGGCCAGGTTTGAACCCACGACCATCATCATGAGAGACTAGTGCACTAATCACTTTGCCTTTCAGATGCTCATTATGAAATATGTGCAAAACAATTAATCAAGTTTAATTTCTCTCTCTTTTTTTCCCAATAAAGTGGATTTCTCAGCAGTCAAGAGATACAGCCATTTCTCACATTTTTTTTCTGTGTGGCTAAAGGAGTAAGTATTTGCACTTATCTGACACCATAACTATACTTTTAGTTGCTTTTTATACACACAGATTTGCATCTTTTAAGTTTTGTTTTATTTTGCCAATTCATACTGTTGTTGTTCATGTGTATCTTTATTATATGTCATAACTGACACATCATTTGTGATTAGTTCCAAAATGGCTTCACCTACTATTGTCCTTATTTTGTAGACATTTATATATATTTCTTTTTTAAAGTGCATTATGTACAGTTTATTAATCTTGCAAACGATCATCATGATATATAGACAGGATATTCATCTGAATTTAACTGTTATTTTGTATGCCTATGTCATCTAAAGAACTTGGTGAACTACCATGCGAGCCCTATGTGACGTTTAACGCCACAGGAAGGATGTAAGATGAAGAAGACGGTGTTATCTAAAGTTATCTCTTTTAATAATTAAACAATGGGAATTACAAAAACAGGCAGCATAAATGAGAACTAACGCAATGTTCATTTTAAACAGCAAACTAAGTTTGTAAATATCATACACATTGAATGATGAGAAACTTCGCGAGGAAGGTAATCGCTCCTTTCTTCCTGGAAAACAGTTCACAAACACTGTGATATTATCTGTTTGAGAAGATTCCTGAGTTGCTTCTTTCATGACTAGTTCTATCCACGTCTGACTGGTAAAATTTGTCATTGTCGAAACAACAAACAATATTTGCTTGTTTGGTTCAGGCTCCATTCTCTTGTGTTTAGTGTCTTTAGCTGCTGAGCGAGATTAAAAAGAACGAAAGAAAAAGAACGGAAAGACAATAATACAAATCACAAGTTATGCTGATATAAAACAACTTACTTTCTGTTTTGAGCAAATATCAATGGTCAGTTCGTCCACGTCGTCTTGTAACATTTTTCTAAAGTTTGACGTCTGAAGAAATCAGGGGCATCCACTCTCAAAAAGTGCCCACGTTCACTTTTAGATTGACCACCAGAAACACATTTTAAAATACATTTTTCTGTGATTTTTCTTTCTCTCACGTCTCACTAAAAGTACTTTGTCTTCGACTTTTCGAGGTCTAATTCTACAAAACTGTGTTCTCTTACTTGACCACCAGAAAGCGCGCCAGTCATGCCAGTTGAGGGGAAAAGTATATAAATCTAGGAGTCTTTTTTACTTTGAGATTTGAAAGTAAAAAGAAAAGAATTTAGTACTTCCTATTAGCATTCAGTTTTTTTTTTTTTTTTAAAGATTAAAGATGCTTGAATCTGAAGCTTATTTCGGAGTCTGACTTTATGCATAGCCTTTATTACTGTTTTGAATGTAGGTGTCAAGAAAAAATTGTCATATTTTAGAGTGTAGTGGAAAAATAATCACTTGCCACAGCATATATGAAAACGCGCTATAAATGGCAGCGAAATTAAAATAAAATTAAAACAATGATTCTTTTATCTTCAATTTCGTCCTACAGTGAAATAAAATTAATGTAATTACCCTTTAATTACTGTCGATAACACAAAAATGAATGGAAAAACTAATTATATCAGTCCATAAGAAAATAAGGGAAAATTGGAAGATGTGGTGATTTTTTTAATATCTTGGATCATTACTAACTAATAATGGAGATATAATGCGGTAAATTTAAAAGGAGGACATCAATCGCTCTTCGAAAAATAAAACAGCTAAAGAAGCTGTGGAAAGGAACAGACAGAACTACAAAAATAAGATTTAATTAAGGACATTCATCTTTCCCATCGCAACATGTGCATGTGAGACCTGGACGCTTAACAAAACAGCTGAGAAACATATAAATGCTTTTGAATGTAAATGCTACAGAAGAGCTCTTCAAATATCATGGAGACAAAAAAGAACAAATATATCCATACTACAAAACCTTAATATTGAAGAAGGCTGGCTAGTAAAGATTAAACAGAGAAAACGTAAATATTTTGGACACATAATACATCATTAGAATTTAGAGAAGACCATCTTGGAAGGGTATATTACGGGAAAAATAAAGAGAAGAAGACCACAGTGAAGATGGCTGCAAGACATCGCTGATGATCTGCAAATGAATGCATCAGCAGCAGGGCATCTTGCTTACAACCGAGAGGCATACAGAAGATCTGTTAGGGAGGCAAAGTTCCGCAAAGGACATGCAAATGACTGACCGACCCTTTAATTTACTGTTCTTCTTCGGCCCTGAATGTGAAATTTTGGAGATCCAAATAATAGTAAAGTAGCAATGGTATAACAGTAGTTAGACTGGACAACTCAAGGTTGAAACACTGATTTTAAGTTTATCCCTCTTAGGGAAGAGAGAGAGAGGGAGAAAGAGAGAGAGAGAGAGAGAGAGAGAGAGAGAGAGAGAGAGAGAGAGAGAGAGAGAGAGAGAGAGAGAGAGAGTAAGGGAAGTAATAAATAGAAAACAAATGTATATTAAATACCAAGAGTTAATGATTGAATGGAGTGACGTGTACTTTTGTTCATTAGATTTTCCATTGTTAACACATCTTGATGAAAGAACTTATACTAAATGAAGTTATTATAACTATCTGCTGTTTTTTTCTACTTTTTTTGCAAGGGTTTTAACAGCATCCTTGAGTAGGAAATATCTGTGATCCCTTTTACTCCAGCACTACATGGCAAACACTATCATGCAGTTCTATGCATCTTCGTATAAATAATGTGGGAAAAAATTCAGTGCCAGGGATAATACAGAAGACCGTACTAGAAGGAGAGGTGGAAGGGGAAAAAAATTCAGTGCCAAGGATAATACAGAAGACCATACTAGAAGGAGAGGTGGAAGGGGGAAAAAATTCAGGGCCAAGGATAATACAGAAGACCGTACTAGAAGGAGAGGTGGAAGGGGGAAAAGAGCAAGAGGCAGACTGAGAAACCGAAAAAAAACCCCAAACAATCTGGAAATTACCTTCAGAACAAGAAGGCACATGATGATGATGATGTTAAATAATAACGTATTACGAAGAGACTTTGGGAAATAATCGAAAAATTAGGATTTCCAACACAGTTGATACAATTAACATCACTGCTGTATACCAACAGGCAGCAATAAGAATAAATGGTGAAAAAACAACTTGGTTTGACATAAAACAAGGGGTCCATCAGGAGTGCATATTGTCGCCTTATTTATTTAACTTGTATACTGAAAATATAATGAGGAATGTTAAAGAAGATGTAGACAAAGAATATTACGATGCCCTAAAAATTGGAGGTTATGAAATACCAGAGATTAGATAGGCTGTTGACATAGTATTACTATCCACAACACAAAACGATGTTGAAATACTAATTATGTCAGTCCGTAAGAACAGCGAAGAGCAGAACCTCTATTTTAATGCGAAGAAAACTAAATTGATGACAACTGACAAAAAAATAAGGCAGCTGAAATATGTGTCAATGAGGAAAAACTGGAAGAAGTGGAGAGTTTTGAATATTTTGGATCACTACTAACTAATAATGGAGATCTTATATCTTATATCTTATATCCTTCCCGTGCCGTTAGACGTCACATAGGGCTCGCAAAGTAGTTCGCCAATTTTTCCTGTCTTCGGCGAGTCTTTCAACCTCATCAAAGGATTTTATGCCTGTTAACTTGGCCTCTCTTAATAATGTTCTCTTCAGAGTTTCACGCGGTCTGCCCCTTTTTCTTCGGCCTGTTGTGTTCCACTTGATAGCTTGTTTTGGGATTCTCTGCTCATTTCTTCTCATCAAGTGGCCAACATATGTCCATCTCCTTTTCCTGATCACCCGTGAGACTGGTTGTTGTTCAGTCATCTGTCTTATCTCTGCATTGTTCTTGAATTCATTCCACTTGATGCCGAGTATTTTCCTTAGGCATTTGTTTTCAAAAGAGTCTAATTTCTTTTCTATTTCTTTAGTTGTTTTCCAGCTTTCGCATGCATAAATGAGGGTGGATATTACATTTGAATTGAATAGTCTTAACTTGGTTTTTGTGCTTATAACTTTTGAATTCCATATGTTCTCAAGATTCTTGAAGATTGATGCTGCTTTTGCAATTCTGATCCTAACTTCCTTTCTAGTGTCACCATCCTGGTCTATGTAGCTGCCAAGGTATGCAAATTGATTGACTTCTTCAATATCTGTCCCTTCTATGTGTATTTTTCCATTTTGATTGATGGGAATTTTCATTATTTTTGTTTTGTCCTTGTTAATTTCAAGTCCTATTTTGCTAGCCAGTGAAGATAGGCTATCTGTTTTTTCTTGCATGGAATTCACATTATTACTGATAAGAGTTATGTCATCAGCAAAATCAAGATCTTCTAGTTGGGTCCCATGTACCCAGTCAATACCTGTGTTACCTGTGCAGCATTTTTTCATTATGAAGTCTATTGTAATCCCAAAAAGTAAAGGAGACAGTATACATCCTTGTTTCACGCCTGTTTCAATCTGGAACCATTCACTCATCCCTTCTTCTGTCTTGACTGCACAACCATATCCATTGTATAAGTCCTTAATGATGTTGACAATTTTAGATGGTATTCCATATAGACATAAAATTCTCCATAATGAATCTCTGTGTATGCTATCAAATGCCTTCTTAAAATCTATGAAATTCAGTATTAATGGTTTCTGCTTTTCAATATGTTCTTCAAGTATTATTCTGAGAGTAAAGATCTGGTCGAGACAGCTTCTCCCTTTTCGAAATCCTGCTTGTTCTTCTCTCATTGCAGTATCCACTATATCTTTGAGTCTATTCAAAAAAATGGAGATACAATGAGGGAAATTAAAAGGAGGACATCTATCGCTCTTCAGAAAGCAATACAGCTAAAGAATCTGTGGAGAGGAACAGACAGAACTACAAAAATAAGATTTAATTAAGGGCTTACATCTTTTCCATCGCAACATGTGCATGTGAGACCTGGACACTTAACAAGTGAGAAACACATAAATGCCTTTGAATGTAAATGCTACAGAAGAGTTCTTCAAATATCTTGGAGACAAAAAAGAACAAATATATCCATACTACAAGAACTTAATATTGAAGAAGGCTGGCTAGTAAAGAGCATTAAACAAAGAAAACTTAAATATTTTTGACACATTTCAACATCATGATAATCTAGAGAAAACCGTCTTGGAAGTGTACTTAATGAGACAAAGAAAGAGAGGAAGATCACAGCGAAGGTGGCTGCAAGACATCGTTGATGATCTGCAAATGATGCATCAGCAGCAGGCCATCTTGCTTACAACCGAGAGGCCTATAGGAGAGCTGTTACGGACATGCAAATGGCTGACTGGCTGAAATCTCAACTAATGAGAGACAAATTTATAATTTTTCGACTGAGAACAAGAGAATTTGCAAGCTGAGCAGCTATAACATTAGCCGAAAATTGGCTCAAAATACGTAGCAGCTTTCGACAAACAGTCACAGACAGTACAACATATCTTCTAGAGATGCCAGCAACATAACCCACTTAGGCAAAGGATATAGCTAGACCCCAGCTGCTACACGTGAAGCTCTACCGCGATGCGAAAAACCATCGATGTATGAGCCAACAACGAAGAAGAATATTAAATAATACCCTAACCTCCTTTTCCTTTTGTATCTTATCCTTTATCCCTCTTTGGCTTTGATATTATCCTACTATTGTGATAAAAATCAGTAAATTCCCCTCCCCCCCTTTTTAAAAAAATTGAAAACACTTGCTGTGCATATTTTTACTGAACTGCGTATGGAACTTTACAGCTAGAGACATTGCACTGCAAAGGCTGTAATGATACGCAGATATTGAAAGGGCACGTATACATTTTCTAAAGATGGCAACATACTGAAACAATTCAGCTACTCAGCAAAAGAACGAGGAGAAGGAAAATATAATTAAAACTCAGTTACAGATTGGATCTGTAAAAATATTGTGCGCGGGGGGGGGGGGGGGGGGGGGGGGGGAGGGGAAGAATCTAAAACAGACTTCAAGATTAATTATCTTAATTGATCTTAATTTTAATAAAACCCGGTCACTGCAGACTAGCTCGTCACCCATACAGGCTCAAGTTCGTCAGTACATGTGAATGTCGTTACGGCAGTGAAGCACAGATTCATGAACATACGAATATCCAACGTAGACAAACATGTTTAGCCATAGTGGCCAGATAGTCTGTCTCTGTACACTAAACCAGTGTCTCCCAAAGTGGCCGAAAACGCCCCCAGTGGGCGCTGGAAAGTACCAGAGGGGCGGTGAAAGAAAAAAAGGACAGTAGAAGAAAAGAGGGCATTACGAGGCGTTGAAGGAAAACTAAGCAGCAGACGGGGGCAGTAATACCTTCCTTCTTAGCACTTTTCAACCTGGTATTGAGAAACTTGTGTCCCTACATGAAACCCATCCATCACATTAAAAGTTGATAAAATAATGCGATGGGTGAGTTATAAATGTACGCCTTCATATTGTTAATTAAATAAACCGGTTTTGCTAGCTTATGTTGTTAGTGGTGTAATGCATATCATAGTTTAGTAGGTCACTATAAGTTAAGTACATAGAAGTGGCTGGGGGAAGGGGGCGTTGAGGATGTAGCCTAGGAGAAAAGGAGACGGCAGACCAAACCAGGTTGGGAAACACTGAATTAAACTCACGTTTGCGGCCATTACCTCAAAATTTTATCCTGACGAAAGCTCCGAACTGTAACCCTTCCTCGGCTGTGGAAAGCAGATAAGAGAGACATGTGGTACTAAATGAAATTGTCTTCCTTCAATTCTACTTGGAATTATTTTTTACACACTTATATCTTAACATAGTCTTTGTGAGACAAGGAACATAGATCTGATTGCTTAAAAACTGACCTACTTCTGTAGCCCAGAAAAATGTAACAATAAACACTAGTTGTAACTGTTATTTTTGTAAAATGTAATATCAGGATGGTGGACGGAAAATCTGATGTGAAATCGGTGAATCCAGGACGTGACAAGCCTATGGGTCTCTACAACAATGGCTATTAGAATGATGTAAATAAAACAGAGCCAGCAGGCTATAGGTGGCGGGGAATGGATATCACTGAAGCACTCGTTGGATTCCTCATCCCAAAGTCGGAGTGTCTCTGTGGAACTGTCCCAAAGCCATTGCGCCCGATGCAGAGAAGTATAGCCACCAGAGGCTGGAAAACAAAGCTTTGACCAGCCCAGCCTACACCATTGTCTTCATGACAGTCCGAGCAAGACCACAGTCTGCTCTAGCACGGAAAGGTGTGGAAGTTGGAGGTACCCAGGCAAAAGGCGCATTGCAAAAATCAGGGTATCATGCATTATCGCTAAATGCGTACAAAGAAGAAGAAGAAGTGAAGAAGATTTTTTTTTCAATTTTTTCATTTTGTTCATATTTCAGTACATATTTTCTAGGTGTCTTTATTTCAATGTCTTTCTATTCACAGTATGCAGAACTCTGTGCAATGTACTTATTTTGTTTTATCGAACTGACTATTATCATTAATGCATGTCTTGTTCTGCCTTGACAGTCTGAACTTGCGTCTCTTTTTGTTATCAACAATTCTCTTTTATTTTCCTTGACATTTCATACATTCCTCTCTTATTCTCCACAACATTTACACATTCTTCTGTTTTTTTTCCCCTCAGCTTTCACACATTTTAATATTGTTCTCCCCAACACTTATATAACTCTAATTATTTCCCTTGTTAATCCCTTTATGGCCTCCACATCACTTCTTACATCAAGATACTGCTGATAATGTTTGCAGTTCTCTCATGACTATTTCATTTTCTTGCTCTTTCATTGACAGCTCTGTGTACCACATATATATCTAAATGGAAAAGCAACCCCAAGAAAAACAGCATAATTTATCAGACTTTATTGCATGTTATAAACAAAGCATTTTGGCACAAGCTTAAAATCATGTTAATGATTTCAGAAAACTGCATAATCACAATATTTATGGTAACCTAGTCAGCATGTATTAATAACTCATTATTATAGTACAAACTACAAATATGCATACATAGTACTGCATGACTGAAGTACACTGTGTGTAACATTGACATAGTTTGTGTGTGTTAAAATGAGATTCTGATAACTGAGTATAGGAGAGAGATGTTACTAAGTGAGAAGTCAAGGCAAGTGTTGCTAAGTGATAACTGAAGAGAGATGTTAAATCTCAGCTACCAGGAGATGATAAACGGCTATCAGGCAAGGTGTTGTTACATGAAGACTGGATCGAATATTACTAAATGAAAACTGTATAAGATATTGCTAAAAAAAAAACACTGGGTGAGATGTTGCCAAATGAAGATTACAAAATATGTTGCCAAGTGAATACTGTATGAGGTACTGCTACAAGAAGAGTATATAGGATGTTGCTAAAAGATGACTGGATAAGATGTTATCAAATGAATACTGAAATGAGATGTTAAATGGGAAATGAAACATTATGTTGTGAAAATGAGGCTGATTATGTGGCCATTATTATAATAATGATGTCAACAGATGAAATTGCACACTATATTTGCCATCGAACCACTTTCTTGTACCTTCATAGTCTGCCATTATGTCATTATTTCATTATATGAAATGTATCTCCCACTCCACAGCCCCTCTCCATTCCCTGCACCCCCCCTCAAAAAAAAAATCAACACTTGGAGGTACTTTACACTGATGATCAAATAAAATAGACAACAGTAAATGCTTAGCTTTATACTGCTAGTGCACAACACAAATTCTAGCTTACATATAATTGGATGTTGTATTATTACAGATGATATGTTACATATGAAAGAATGAAAAGTCTGAATAACAGATGGTTATGTATGTGGTATATTTCAAGTTCCATCACAGTGTCATTGATTCTGTGAATGTTTGCTGAATGTCCACAGGAGAAAATGTAACCTCAACTGAGGTGTTAATTAGATGTTCTCCTATGGTTCTCTACAGAGAAGAAAAGAAGAGGAAACAGAGAAAGAAGAAGGGAGAGGAATAAAAAAAAGTTCATTCTCCTGAATGTACACCACTGACATGAGAGAAGATTTACTAAAACCCAAGAATGAAATATGCAGAAAAAAGAAATTGAAAATTTTTTTTTATTTCTAAAGTAATAGATCCTATATTTTAAAAAATGCTGCTTGCAAATGACATTTTTTAATAAACTAAAATGCCATTTGAGTTTCTGATGCTCTTTGGCAAATATCAGTCTTTATTAAGTACCAAGTCTCAGCAGATAATACAGTGCCTGCTTAGGACAGCCAGTTGTACCTTCTGAATTTAAACATTTTGTGCATGAAAGTGCCTTTTACTAAAACATATATTCACTTGATATGCTACTCTGGGATAAAGAAAAGTAAATTTGGTTTTTCTTTTTTATTTTATTTCCTTTTGGGTATTCATCATCATCATCATCAGGTGCCATGCCGACTGGCGTTGGCCATTATTCTTCTCCAGCGTTGGCCATTATTCTTCTCCAGAGTACACGATCCTTCATGCAGCCCATCAGCTCAGTTGGTGATCTCCTCTCACACCATCCCATCAGACTGTCCAGTATCATTTCTCTTGGTCTTCCTTTCAGAAGTGACCCCTCTTCTTGCTGTATGTCCTGTGAAAGTACATTGTTTCTCTTCTTATTTTTTTGATAAGATTTTTTGTCTCTCCAGCTCTTCTCATACATTCTTCATTAGCTATTTTTGCTGTCCAGGGGATTCTCAACATTCTTCTAATAAACCACATTTCTACTGCTTCCAATGATTTTTGTGCAGACTTGCCTATTGTCCATGATTCAGTTCCATATAACAAGATAGGTTCAATATAGCATTTTAGGACTCATTTTCTAACATTCACTGATAAGGATGTGTTGGCTAATATGTTTCTCATTCTCTGAAATGCAGTCTTTACTCGGCCTATTCTGTTCCTAATTTCTGTTCTGCATTTCCCATCTGAAGTTATTACTGCTCCAAGGTACTTGAATTTCTGCACCTGCTTTAGAATAGTTCTGTTTAATTTTATACTGCATGCTGGTGGATTCTGTTTCTTAGATATAACCATAGTCTCTGTCTTTGTGATGTTCAAAGTAAGGCCTTTCTGTTCACTTTCTTTGGTGACTTTATCCAAGAGATTTTGCAGGTCTTGTTGGTTCTCAGCTATTGTACTGTGTCGTCAGCATACCGAAGGTTGTTAATATTGTATCCTCCAATTTTTATGCCTGGTTCTGTGATGATCGTTCTTAGAATATTCTCGCTGTACAGAGAAAAAAGGTCTGGAGATAGTACACATCCTTGTCACACCCCTTGTTTTATAGGTTGATATTTTCCAGTTCTATTTTCAACTCGAATTGCTGTTTCTTGCTGCCAGTATAGATTTTTTACAAACCTCAGGCCTTTGGGTGTTGCTGGAGCTTAATATACATGTAAGTTTCCATGTCAGTTTTCAGTCATAGTGTAAGTAGATCAGTCACTTGAAAGGAATGACTGCGCTGGTTATCACATTTCATGGTATGAAAAATAAAAAAAATAGTCATCACTTAATGTTGAATTTATATTTATAAATTCATGACTTCAGTTGCAAAACTGGTTGCTAAGGTGCAGTCCACTAGACTCTCACACTACAGATTCCCCACTGCCTGACCCATTACATTAAGGAACTCTGATGTACTGAAACACCATGTGAAGACCATCTTATTATCATTACATGCTTGCCAACAGCATATATAAGTTTATACAAGTTCTGATGTCTCTCAACATCCCCTGTGTATTCAACTTGCAATTTAAATAAAAATGTAGATAAATATCTCTAAAAAAATGTCATTGAAAATGTTCCTAGACAGCTGCAACCAATTGCTGATGGCATTTCCTGGCTACATGCCAACAATGCAATAACTCAGCTCATGAAACACTGTTTTCAAATTGCTTTTTAACAGTTTGCTAATTCTGCTAACTCTGTCAAAGTTATATGTGTTTCCTATACAGACAGTATAGCAAAGAAAGGAAGCAATTTATTTTGCTCTAGATTTATGAGATGGAAATAAATGTGCTTCTTATGTTTAAAAAAGTGCAAAAAATTATCGTATTTTTCTTTTATAACAGCGTTTTATATATATAGATTTTTAATTTTAAAATAACAAAATTGTTAAAATAACAAAATTTAATATATATAAAATAACCAGTGATCTAGTGCAGTTATTGAGCGGTTAGATTTATTGCTGCCATTTCTATCTAGTAACTCCAGAAGTGTATTTATATATTATATATTTCTTCCTCTAAATCAGTGGTTTTCATACCTTATTTATTATAACACTTGTTGTACACATAAATTTTTTGATTAACCAAATAAACAATGTCCTTCATTAAATCACAAAAAAAAGTAAAAAAAAAAAAACATTTAGGTGTTTTATTTGGCCTGGAATTGGAAAAGCAATTTTTTCTTTTCAACAAGCTGATAGATATAACGATGCTGACCATTATAAATATCAGCCTGTTATTCACTGAACATTTATTAGGTGCATAAAAAACTAATATTAAATGAATGAAGACTGTTCAAAAAATAAAACTGAATTTTACAACGGTATATACAAGATAAAGATCTTCATAATCATATTAATAGTACTGTGGTGAAAAAGAGTTTGAATTCTGGTCTCAGATATCAGAAGTTACAATTTAGGACCACATGACTATTGTTATTTCTTGTTACAGAAGTAACGTTGTTTGCATAGTGCAACTATTGCACAGTTTTTTTGTAGTGCTGGAAATGTTATATATATATTTTAATACAGTCAAGCCTCTGCATGTAAACATTTACCACTTATTCAGAAGCAGCAGTATCAAATATTACAGTCTAACACATAACAATCAGTCTCCCAGCTCCCTGCTAAATGCAATAATTCTTTGCTTCTCATATGGGATAGCTGAAAGTATCTGATAGGCACATTCAATAATGATTTGCTTCATTTATTTTGTTCACTTTTTAGTACTAGCTAAAATTAAAACTAGAACCATGTCAAAAGTTTGATATTTTGGTGACATCTTCAGAGGTTCTGCATCTAGACATTCTTTCCAGTTCTACTTGTAGCTGTGTAGATCTGGCTAATTTGAGCATTCTCATATTTTGATTTACTTAACAACTGCAACAATATTGCTGTAACAGTGCATGTAATGCAGTTACAAACAAGATACACTAATATGATCAAATAATTATGAAATATGAAGGTCACAAACCATAATTAAAGTTGTCTAATGTTGATTTTGTTTGCTGTCTATGAGGTCATAAATAATATCTGGTATCTCTAGTTATGCTGTTTTGTTCTTATCAAAACTACACAGAAGCAACTGTTAGACCTGTTCTTTTATATCCACACCTGTAATGGGATCTTTGGTAAGTGCAATATGCAAATATTTGTTCCATCTTTTCCACAATGGCCATGAATCTGTTCTCACTAGAGAAGAGATCATCTGAGAGTTTGCTATAAGTGATGAACTCATTAAAAAAAACTTCCTTGTCTTGTGGGACATGAAGTGGATATTCTTTGTTTTGTAGGTAGATTCTTACTGTTAAGTTTGCTAGATCACCTCACTCTGTAATGCGTCACATGCATGACAAATACAATGTAAACTGGTTAATGTAAATCAGTAGTTCTCAAAACTTTGTGCTGCTGTCCCCTGACCTCCCTACCCATATCCCCACTGTCCCTAAAAACTTTTTCATTCAGTTGATTCTAATGCCCAGTGCCACTTCCTTTTGTTCTCACTACCCTTCTGGACTGTCCTATCCACCCATGGGAGGTGGTACCACCTTTTATTTGAACCACCTGTGTACTCTACTGAAGTACTAATCTAAATTATAACACCTGTCAGCCATACATCAAAATGTGACAATCAACAGCATAGAAATTTAGGCATCTAAAATAAGTATATGATCACGTCGGCCTGTAGCATAGTGAAAATATTAATTTTTTTTTTTTGCCTGTATATAGTGGAATAGCCACTGAAGATGAATACTTAGCAACTAGGAGGGTTTAATTATCAATGCAGTTATCAAAACTCAGTATACATTTAGTTATTTAATATGAGGAACAAAAATGCTTGTGCTGCATCAAATAAACATCAGTTTGCTTATAAATTTTGGATTTGAAGCTGGATATTTAAAACAAAATCTGCAGTTAATTGTTATGACAAATGAAAGACTGACACTTTTTACAAGTTATCCAAACAAAATTTCACATAATTTTGTACAAAGCTCCAGTCACAGATGCAGATAGATGAATATTTAATCTATGAAATCTACAAGAACTTGATTCAGTTACAAAATTTTAAAACAAACACACAATGAATCAGAACTTTTCTCGGATGAAATAGGGGGGATGTAGTATAAGGTTGGTGGGGACAGGGTGAGAACAGAGTGAGGCTCTAAGAGTATTAATGCAACAAAATTAGGTGAAATTTAGACATTGGTATCTTGTTTAATGTTTTGGTGTTGTAATAGTTAACATTGAAAGCAGTATCACAAGCGGATAAGGCAAAAAAGTATTTTATAAGTATTAAAAATGCTGATAGCATACAAAGAGATTCATTGTGGAGAATTTTAAGACTATATGGAATACCATCTAAAATTGTCAACATCATTAAAGATCTCTACAACGGATATGTCTCTGCAGTCAACACAGAAGAAAGAATGAGTGAATGGTTCCAGATTGAAACAGGCATAAAACAAGGATGTGTACTATCTCCCTATGTATCGACATAGACTTCATAATAAAAAAATGTTGCACAGGTAAAACGGGTATCGAATTTATACATTGAACTCAACTAGAAGATTCTGATTTTGCAGAAAACATAACTCTTATCAGTGACAATGTGAATTCAATGCAAGAAGAAACAGATACCCTGTTTTCACTGGCTAGCAAAATAGAACTTGAAGTTTACAAGGAAAAGCAAAAATAATGAAACTTCCCATTAATCAAGAAGGAAAAAAATACATAGAAGGAACAGCTGTTGAAGAAGTAAAGCAATTTGCATACCTCAGCAGCTACATAGACCAGGATGGTGACACCAGAAAGGAAGTTAGAACTGCAAAAGCAGCACTGACCTTCAAGAATCTTGAGAACATATAGTTATAAGCACAAAAACCAAGTTAAGATTATTCAATTCAAATGTAATATCCACCCTCATTTATGCATGCGAAAGTTTGAAATAAACAAATTAGACTCTTTTGAAGACAAATTCCTAAGGAAAATACTTGGTATAAAGTGGAACGAATTCAAGAGCAAAGTATAAGGTAGGTGAGTGAACAACAATCAATCTCATGGGTGATCAGAAAAAGGAGATGGACATATATCAGTCATGTGATGAGAAGAAACAATCAGAGAATTCCAAAACAAGCAATCAAGTGGAACACAACAGGCTGACAAAGAAGAGGTTGACCATGGGAAACTCTAAAGAAGACATTGTTAAGAAAGGTCAGATTAGTAGGCATAAAATCCCCTCATGAGGTTGAAAAACTTGCAGAGGATAGGAAAACTTGGTGAATTTACCATGTGAGCCCTATGTGAAGTTGTATGGCTCAGGAAGGATGTAAGATGTAAGAAAAATGCTGATACAGCTAATACAACATTAATCTGTACACTTTAGTAAAGCAGTCTGTTTAATCATGTCATCATGATAAACATATGTGACTTTCACCAAATATACCTTTAACAACACATTTGCAGAACTTTATTCCTTTTTTTAGAAAAAGGTAAATTTTTTTAACAGCTTCACAATTCAAACATATGGTATATGATCCTTGTGGAAAGCTAGTCACTCTACAGATTTATTCAGTGTAATTCTTGAACTTATTTAGTGAAGGAGATTGAAGCATCTTCAGATTTTTCCATGGTAGCTGATGATGACTTTCAACATTCTACCTCAGCAAAGGCTGCCAACAGCATCTAGTCTATAATCACAAGGTTACAGTGCAACAACAAAGTAACAACACTGAAAGTTAATCATCATGACAGTCATTATTTACTGGACATATATTGAGAAGGGGAGGGCTTTAATACATCATAACAACAGGAAAGATAAGTGGAAAGAGAGGCAGGGGAAGATCAAGAGAAAAAATGGCACAACAACAACAAAAAAATCACCAACTAAGCTGATGGAAGTGTATCAAGGACTGAGATTTGTAGAGAAGCATGACCTATTCACACAGCACCTGATTATGATGAGAATGAACAGTTAAGTATAGTTTTAACAGTGAAGAACCTTGTTCACATAACAGGCAAACAGGATAACTGAAGACTTGTCTACACAGAGGATAAAATTATTCACTTCAAAGGAAAAGGATGTTCATACACAATTAGAAAGGGCAAAAGATACCAAGGCAGGCCAAGGGAGACTCTATGTAGAACCATCACCAGAGAAAGTACAACTTTGGGATTCAAGTTCATCCAAGTCCTACAGCGGGTGGCAGCGAGTCGTCAGACATGGAAAAATATGATTTCCGCCCTATGAGCCAATGTTGGCCCAAAAGGAATGTCAATCAATCAATCAATACACAATTAATGCTTTTTTTCTTTAACTTCTGAACCCCTTTCCTCTGAAAAATCATATTCTCATTCAACAAGTCCTTTTTCTTCTTTTCTTAAAAAAAAAAAATAAATGAAAGAATGCTGTTGCTTCATGAAAATGAAAGCTTGCGTCTGTTTCCTTCCTACACAACTTCAAAGGGCAATAACAAAGTTAAGCTTGGGTAATGGAAAGAGAGATAACTTACTCCAGTAAGCTATTTATTTACAACAGAGCTAAACAGAATCTTGTTACAAACTCGTTGGAAGATCTGGATAACTGAGGCAATCTGCAACAAAAAAAATTCATTTGGCTATGGCTTGTGCTAAATTATATTAAGTCAGGAAAATTTTTTCTTGGGCATTTATTGTTGACGCAATATGTCATGATAACCTAAAGAGAGTGCCATTGTAGTGTATCAGATACTGGGGACAAAACGAGAGTTCTATTCAAGCTCGTTTATAAGGTTGATTAGCAATTCTGAAATCACCTGGGAAAACCATGTGAGTTTATGTAGTGCTGCAGGGGGAAAAGGAAGGACAAAGAATAGAAAGGAGAACAAGCTTTGCACTTTAAAGTGTGAGAAAACATTTTTGTTGTTTTGCAAGCTGTTGAGCTAGTGAGACTTGCAGCTTGAACAAGATTCACCTTCCCCATAGACTTTATTGCTTCAAATCAAGTAACATGTACAAAACAAAGAATGTTTCATATATGCATATATGAACAGTCATTAGACTCAACAGGCTTAAGCTTAAGCTTAGGGACTCAAAAAGACTGGGGGGCTTGTATCACAGTGACAAAATTTGGTAAACAAAAGTATTTTGTGTGTGACAGTCATTTACAGCTGTTATTGCAGCTCTAGCACTTCATATTATCTACAAGACAGTGATGTATCAGCTGTGTTTGGTCTGTATAATACAAAGTAATAGTAGAGATTAAAGTTGAATGAGGCTATAAATCAACAGATGGACCCTACAGGCTGGAAGATGAGAGTCTTTGCAAAGTTTAGCCTATGGGTCTAGGTAGTTATATATGTGTATGTATATATCACATATATATATTGGAAAAGGTTTTACCCCATTACAATGCCATCAAGGCATATTGGGGGATATAGTGTTAGGCCTGTATTTTCAAGACCTTCAACACATGAAAGTGTGACATGGTCAGTAAAACATCTGGCCATATTTACCTTCTCGGATTTCTCTGGTACTCATTTTTAGAGGCTCAACAATACCCTGGAGTCTTTTTGGTGTGGTGGTACCAGAATGAACCAGACTTGAACCCAGTACCACCCAATTAGTAGACGGAATGCCTAATCACTTGACAAACCAGGTTTTTACATATATGCTATATTATTTTTATATACTTCATGTCTAGTCCATTCCCTTATGGTATATCAATGTAGTATTTTTTCTGTTTATCTGATGCCTGAAACTATCATGGCATATAATGCATGGTTAAAGCATGTCTAATCTAATTTCTGTGCCATTACAACACATATTAGTTACATAGTTTGATTAATAATGCCACACAGTATTCATATATAAGATAACTTAGCCCATGTTACATAGTCATCATCATCATCAGGTGCCGTGCCGACTGGCGTTGGCTATTATGCTTCTCCAGAGTACCCGATCCTTCATGCAGGCCATCAGTTCAGTTGGTGATCTCCTCTCACACCATCCCGTCAGACTGTCCAGTATCATTTCTCTTGGTCTTCCTCTTGATCTTCTTCCTTCTACTTTTCCTGTTGTTATAATATTTTCAATGCCCCCTCTTCTCATTGCATGTCCTATGAAAGTACATTGTCTCTCTCTTATCTTTTTGACAAGGTTTTTTTTATCTCTCTAGCTCTTCTCATACATTCTTCATTAGTTATTTTTGCTGTCCAGGGGATTCGCAACATTCTTCTAATAAACCACATTTCTGCTGCTTCCAATGATTTTTGTGCAGACTTGCCTATTGTCCATGATTCACTTCCATATAACAGGATAGGTTCAATATAGCATTTTAGGACTCGTTTTCTAACATTCATTGATAAAGATGTGTTAACATATTAGCTAACACATCTTTATCAATGAATGTTAGAAAACGAGTCCTAAAATGCTATATTGAACCTATCTTGTTATATGGAAGTGAATCATGGACAATAGGCATAGTTACATAGTACAAGAAAGAAACATGATTTTTTGGTATTGCAAGATACCTGGAAAAAAAAACAAACTGCGTAGATAATAGTGACTTCAAGTACAGAAACATGAAAAAGAATGGACATGCAATGATTATACCCCTAAGGCTAGAAATGCATAACTTATAGTAATGACAAAGGAATTTTAAAGAAATTTATAAATAATTTATTACTTTTGATGGACAAATAAGAAACAATGTTACAGCATTTTTAAGAAATGAAAAAAATTATTTATTAAGCAATATGATTCTGCTCCAAAGTTGACAGCAGAAAGTCATTATATAAAAACTAAAAATATGTTTTTGTACCTTTCCTTCAGCATTAACTATTCCTGTATAAAAAATACAAATGTGATGGCAGAGCTATAGGTAAATGTTGTCTAAATCTTGTAACATACAGACACAATATAAAGCAGTTATTGGTAAAGAAACTGCTACATCAGTAACATTCTCTTTTATTTTGAGGCACTCACTAGGATTCTTTTAAGATACTCATTTTTTAGTTGTTTTAATAATGTGCATTCATTTCTTGATTATTTTGACACTGGTATGCTCATTTCTCAGTTCCTTTAACACTGGGCTTTCACTTCTTGGTTGCAGTAACACTGTGCTTTCATTTCTTGGCTGCTTTAACACCTGACATTCATCTCTTAGTTTCTTTAAAACTGTGCATTCATATCTTGGTTGCTTTAAACATGTGCACTCATTTCATGGTTGCTCTAACACTGCCACGATACAGGGAAATTTTAACTTATCATGTTCATTGATCTTCTGTAATCTCAAATAATGCATGTCAAATATTGTCATAAAAACTTTTTTTTTAAAAACAATTTACAGTTCATGTTATTTCTCTCTTTATTTTAATGAATTAATACAAATGTATTTCCTAATTAACTCATTTCATACTATGTATGCATTTATTCAAATAATTACATTCTCATCAAAGTGGTTTATGAAACATTTTTGTTAATTTTTAACTATATTCTTTTCATTTAAAACACTGACCACAAAAAACTTAATGTTTAAAAATATCAGTATGTATAACATCAGGACAATATCAATATGGAAGGCATAGGCAATTCAGTTTAAGGAAAATATGTTCACACTTGCGTTATTTTCTTTTTTGGTGAAAAGGACGATGGCAAACATGATGACTTTGAGTCAGACTTAACAACATGTGATTTTGAGAGCGAGTTACTGCTAGGTGACTTCAGTTTTTCCTTGTGATGTCTGTTGAAGGAATGCATGCTGATATTACTTTGTGATCTGCTCAGCTGGACAGGAGGGTCCAGACATTCAAGAGATGGAAACCTCTGTAGTGTACGTGGGTTTCTGAATATGGTCTCTGAACTATGGGAGGGATGGAGGCTTCTCAGAATGAGAACTTTGCCGTGACTCTGTTTTCCCTCTGGATTGTTCTGTGCAATATAAAAGTCCGATTTGGTGAGATGTTCTCTTGTGTGAGGGGTGAGTGGCATGATACTCAGAACATCATTATCATCATTCACGTGGATGACAACACCACCAGAATGCAATGGTGTGCTGGCTGCAGCAGATTTATCAGCGGAAGAATTGAAGTAATAAGAGCTTTTATTTTTACTGATTGCATCAGTTCTTTGAACTTCAGAAATCTCAGGATCTGAAAGCTCATTGGTAACATCTGTGTAGCAGGGGCAGTTTTCTACATGGTTGGATATAAAGTTAACACGACTGGACAAAGACTTGGTTCCATCACCTGTTTCATCATTTTCATCATTTTCTAAGTTTTGATGAACTTCATCCCCTTGTCCTTTTTTGTGTATCCTCAGTACATCACTGTTTTCCAAACTAGAATTACCTATACCACTGTCTCTTAAGCCTGAAGTGTCTTCAGCTGTATGCGCTGAGCTGACTTTGTCTGCTGTACTGAAAACATCATCACTGCCTTCTGATGCATTGTCATAATCCTTCCTTCCTACTAATCCCTCATCCTCTACTGCAACCCCTTCACAAACTATGCCAAACATCACGTGGCCAGGTCCTGCCAGCCCAGACATCAAGTCCATGCCTTCTCTTGTTGTGTCGTTAAAGGTCTTAATCCGATCCAGAAGGGGACTTCCTTCTCGCCCTTCTCCCGCTTCTACTGAATCCAGCGTCAAGACCCGGCTGTCTGCGTACACGGAGTTTCTGCCTCCGCCCACATTAGTGCTGGCTCGACGCAGAGTAGAAATCAAGGAAGATAAGCGTCTTGATCTTGATTGTTCCGAATCTGGAAAAGAAGCGGTCAAAGAGTTATAGATCTCCGGAGCATTTTTTGATACTTAAATATAAAAAAAATATCATTTATTTTCAGGCTCAATAAGCAATATTTGACAAAGGCACGACCTGTTCTTGAACTGTTCTCCTTCACTTCTGAATGATTTTTCATTCTCTGCCAGGAAAAAAAAATAATTATGAGAAATTTTGGTAGAAAGAAACCGAATGGAAGTTACTATATAGTTTAAAAACATGGGCTGGCTTAGAAATGTGCTAGTTTTTCATTTTATTTAGACTTTGCCTAAATATTGCTGTGAGCGTTGATTCATACTGGTGTGAAAAATCTACAGACATGACCATTGTTGTTTTGTAGTGTCAATAGGCTGTATTAGTATTCACTGACGTATTCTAGTAATACAGCTTGTCACATGGAGCAAGAATCAAACCGTTCCTCGCTGCAATGGTGTTTGCAGAGATGGCAGTTCATAAGGGCTATAGAATTTATTATAATCCACTACATCTAGTATAAAGTCTACATTACAAAATCTTCATCAGCTATCTCGGCTTCCTTGCCTGCAAGTAATGTTACAATAATAACAAACAGCTTTTAAAACAAAATATTTATTTATCAATTCCCATAATTCACTTACAAAAATAAACTAAAATGTTTACAGTGATTTTTCAGCTAAAAAGAGAGTTAAGTAAGGACAGATGTTAGTGCCCCGGTTGGGAAAATTGCAAGGCAAAGAGGACCGACTGACACTCATTATTATTTATCGGTTATTACGCTCTGTTCTGAACATGAAGTTAACTTTAATATTAATAACGTTCTTTGTACCAAAATGAAAACGCTGCCTGAAGACATATTTGCAATAAATTATATATAAATTTATATAGTACTTTATATGCAATAAAATGGGAAAACAGTAATCACGCATTAAATGTTGCGAAACGAAGTAAGAAGTAGTCAATGAGTGATATACATGAACTCATGGAGCATAAATCAGAAATAAATAATATAAAAAATGCGCTGGCTTAATTATCGGATGCATTGTTTATTAGAGAAAATACGGCACGCGTGTCCAAATAATAGCTACCACAACAGATTATCTGTCACCGTATCAAGTCTGTCGTGTGCACGTACGAGGAAGATGCTGGACACAAATGAACGACTTCAGATACTGAAACTTGTGAGCGCAAATTCCTCCTGCAAATAACAAGATATTTCTTGACATCTTAAGCAGATTTGTAGCCGCTGTTGTTTTTATGAAATAATGTCACGAAATAACGCCGTTCACTGGAGCTGAGAAAAAGTTAGCTAGAATTTTATAGGAAGAGTCTTGTTCAAAAACTGCGTCCCTTAGTAGTAAGATTTCTCTCTCTCTCTCTCTTTTTTTTTCCCCCACTTCACCTCCTTGAATTCTCAACTCATTTTTATCGTTATAATAACATTTTCACACACTTCTCCACCTTTTATAGCAAGATATTTACTTCTTCGACTACTTAAATGAACATTTCTATACCTTTTACAGCAAGATGTTCACTCCTTCGACTAGTTACAAGCACATTTCTATACCTATTACAGCAAGATATTCAGTCTTTCGACTAATTACCAGAGCGTTACTACATCTCTTACAGCAAGATTTATATTCAATTCCCCGTATACTTACAAGAACATTACTCTCATTAAGATGGCGTAATGTCACCTTTTCCGTCATATGTTATAGGAAAACTAGCAGATATACGTAACGAAATGAAAGGATGATTTCTTTACTTAAAACTACGCAAACGTTTGTTACTTAAGTTCAAAATGTCTCTTATCACTGCTTGTTTCATGGTTTGGACGGCACAACAGAAATTGTCGCAATCTCGGTGAAGGACAAATATCGTTGTTAAACTGACATTCACGATTGTAAACATCGCGGTTTTTGCATGCTGATCTCAGCGTTAAAGAAAAAAAAAAGCGTAGATTTATCAACATCATTCATTTATAACGTTGAAATTGCACTAATAACGGTTTTAAAAATGTAATTTTACAGTTATTTCCCTTCGTTCAGAATGCGGCTTTGATTCACCCACAAAGTGTTTGACAATGATAATCATGGTATCACATTTTTACTCCTGTGCTCCATTTCAGCATCAGTGTTTACTTACTCTTCTTCCACAAACATTTTCACTTTTCTGCTATCATGCAGAAGTAGCCCTACAAGTTCTGCACCTTCTGTTATAGCAACGTTGTCACTTCTCCTTGCTCGGCTGTAAAATTCTGGTTCCGTCGTTCCAGCATAACTACCTTCTAATCAATCACTGCGCAGACTGCGAGGACAAGGAAAGATAAATCATGACATGTCGGAAGGAACCACATTGAGTGCTCTCCCTCTGTCTGCAGAGACAGAAGTAAATGAACCATGATTGTATATCTTCCATTTTAAACAAGACTAATTCAAACACAGCTGCCAGTGACAGAATGATATGAATAATAATAATAAAGATTTCTAATAGTTAACGGTTTAATATCTGAGTTATGGCATAAAATATTAACGCGTCGCAGGCTCATCACCAAGCGTTCACGTGAATTATACTTCAGTTTGAAACCCATCTCTCTCACTCTCCCCCTCTCTCCCTCGTTTTCTTGCTCTCTCTCTCTCTCTCTCTCTCTCTCTCTCTCTCTTTCTCTGCCTCTCCTTCTGTCTCTGTCTCTGCCTCTCTCTCTGCCTCTCTCTTCCCAACCGCTAACTTTTATCATTCACTCACACTTTTTAATCATTGAGGAAGATTTCTGATGTTCAGGATTATTTCGGTATTCAGACAGATTTTCAGTTTTCAGTTATTTTGATATTCAGAAAGATTTTTTTTGGTCACAGATCGTGCATCTCCACATACAGAAGGGAACTGTGTTAAAATAGGCCACCAGTGGAACTAAACGTTTACAATATCCACGTTAAGAAATGCGTGAAAGCTTAGGAAAATTAGCAGGCATTCTAGCTCTGATAAATGTACTGTTCTGGGAAAAGTGGAGAGTTTTGAGTATCTTGGATCATCACTAACTAGTAATGGAGATACAACTCTCTGGTGCCTATTTTTAGAAGCAGGGTGAACCCCGGGGCCCTTTTGGCGTGGTGGTATCAGAAAAATAGCCCAACTGCTGGGACTTGAACCCAGTACTACCGGATTAGTAAGTAGACCGAGCGCATAACCGCTCAGCCAACCAGACCATTCAAACGACTGAATTTTCTTGTACTCTTCTGACGTAAAAAGCTTGTTACTTGCCTGGTTTCTAGATTACTATTGTACTTACTTCTTTCTGTAGCTTCTGCTGAGTGTTAAAATTGTTTTATATGATAAGTAAACTAAGTATTCAAGAAATATTTTCATTCCCCCCCCCCTAGCGTTTTAACTATTTCTGCGAATAACATAATATCCATATTTGAAATAGACTCTGATCTCTAGTAGCGGTCTGTGCACTAAAAATATACTCTTTAATAATCAATCAATAGCGAACGACTTCTATAACAGAATACATACTGAATGAAAAGGTATGAAATACAGAAGATCACTGAAAATAGATTTCTAAAAATACACCAATGCTCGTAGCGGAAACTTGTGGCAAATTGTGAGATAAAGTGAACAAAATCTGCTTAAAATTAGAAATAAAAGGGGACATAACCTAAATGATGCAGAAGACCACACTGGAAGGAAAGGTGAAAAGAAAAGAGAACGAGATGTAGACAGAGATGTACATGGGAAGATAACATTCGAGAACGGACAGGACACAACCTGGCTGGATGCACCATCAAGGCGAGTGATCGAGGAAACTTGAGATTCATTACCGCCAACCTTCGCTCTGAAGAAGGCACATGATGATGATGAACCTAAACTACAGGGAACATGGGGAGAAGAAGAGAAAAAAAAATCACTATGCTAAACTGAAAAAAAAAGGAATATTAAAACCAAAAAAGTTCATAAAATGTCTGCGAGGCAAACATTACACAGCTCCAGGTAAAACAAGAAACCTGAACTAAAAACAGGTATCGAAAATTGATGTCGGAAAAAAAAATGATAGCCTATAAAAGCAGAAATTTTGAAACGACATGCTTGAAAGTTTAGACAGAACTGGTGTGTGTGTGTGTGTGCGTGTGTGTGTGTGTGGGGGGGGGGGGGACAGTGATTAAAAAAAATAAAAAATAACTGTGTAAGCAAATATAGAGCACTGTTTTCTATTTGAAAGCAGATCAATCCCTCGCATTTGCTGCGGGGAATGTTAGCTATAACTGGCGGTGGCGTTATCTAATAACTGGTAGGCCTGTAAACAAAATACCTGCTGAATGATGTTGTTTTCGTGGCGGGGATAATGGAATCATCGTTTATTATGACATCGTTCCAGCGATGAGCACACCCGTCTGGTGTGCCTGGAAGTGATCAGCCGGTGAGATCAAGCGAATGATTGCTCTGAGTTTTGAAAAAAAAAGTGAGAGAAGGACGTGGTACTTGACCATGATATATCGTGATTGAAAGACAGATCTCACCAGCAATTTCTGAACCAAAGAAGAGAAAATACGTAAAGTACAGAGCCAAACTGTTCACTTCGCTATGTGTGTCTATATGTGTGGTGTGAGTGTCACACAGACAGACAGACAGACAGACAGACAGACAGATAGATAGATAGATAGATAGATATAGATAGATAGATAGATAGATAGATAGATTCATCAACTGATAACCATGAAACTCCTTCCCATTTAAGAACTGACAAATTTTTCAAATAGCAAAAAAACAAAGTCGTTCTCGCACAGTAAACAAAGAGGCCTTTCCATAGTAAAATAATAGATAACGGTATTGAAAGGTAATCTTTCGAAGGCTTATCATCCAAAACTGTTCTATCTAAGAGTTAGAAAACGGTTGCTGAGCAGCAGTTACATTATCATTTATTCATATATCGGTAACCCAGTGCGTTCTCCTTTCTTATAAATAAACTCCCAGATTTCATTACACTGTCCGTCCCAAACAAACCAGTTTATCTAGCCAGATTACAAGAAGCACCGAGAGACCCTTACTGTAAGAAAACTCTTGTTGAGGAGGTCACGTCTTGGGAGCAAGCTGGCGTTAGCTAGATAGAACCACGCAAGATTTAGCAGCTGGTACAGAATTTGAAAACATCGAGGCGAGACAGGCCGAGTTATTTTCAGATCTAGTTAAACCTGGAACTCTTGTCTAGCAAAGAAGATAAAAACAAACGCGAAAGTTAATTTCTAGCCATAAAGTGATCTACAGAACCTGTTGATATGTTTGTTGTGAAAACACGAAAAGCAGGGAAGTGTGCATTGTTTGTTTGTTTGTTTCTTCTTGGAAACTGCTTTCCATTTTTATTTTTTTCAAATGTCTGTCACACACAAAAATACACGAAATGACGTTACGTTTTACACACATATTGAAGGAAACAGTAGATTCTGTCAATTATAAGAATTTATTTGTTAATGCAGGACATTACAAGTGCTTATGGTACATGGCTGATTTAGGTATGTGAAAGATACCAAGGTATGAATCTCAAAATCCATAGCAACGTAGTTTCTCGAAGGAAGCGGATTCATTTTCCACTGCCGTCGCTCTCCAGTTGGCCAGCTGTAAAACTAAGAAAACTGCGGGAAAGGAGAATATCTGCCTGCACACTGGGGTATACTGGATTACAAAGAAGAGAAGGCTATCGGTTATTGAAGAGAAATAGGGTAATTACGAGACAGCTCGGTTCCGTGATTATGGGAATTAGAATGTGGGAATTAATCAGAGTCAAAACTGGTGAGCATGTTCATCGAGTCTCTAAGAATGCATGATTGCATGTAGTCTTGTGTGAGTGCCATCAGTTACTGTAGGCAGAAGGAGATCTTGAAGAGGATCTCGAAACACATGTGGAAGTGTCTGGACTGCATGAGTGATGATCTTTTCTAACTAACGGCTGGTGAGCTAGACATATATTACAACAACAAAATAAAGTGGTGAGCAGGACATATATTACAACAACAAAATAAAGTGGTAAACAGGACATATATTACAACAACAAAATAAAGTGGTGAGCAAGACATATATTACAACAACAAAATAAAGTGGTAAGCAGGACATATATTACAACAACAAAATAAAGTGGTAAACAGGACATATATTACAACAACAAAATAAAGTGGTAAACAGGACATCTATTACAACAACAAAATAAAGTGGTAAACAGGACATATATTACAACAACAAAATAAAGCGGTAAACAGGACATATATTACAACAACAAAATAAAGTGGTAAGCAGGACATATATTACAACAACAAAATAAAGTGGTAAGCAGGACATATATTACAACAACAAAATAAAGTGGTAAACAGGACATATATTACAACAACAAAATAAAGTGGTGAGCAAGACATATATTACAACAACAAAATAAAGTGGTAAGCAGGACATATATTACAACAACAAAATAAAGTGGTAAGCAGGACATATATTACAACAACAAAATAAAGTGGTAAGCAGGACATATATTACAACAACAAAATAAAGTGGTAAGCAGGACATATATTACAACAACAAAATAAAGTGGTAAGCAGGACATATATTACAACAACAAAATAAAGTGGTAAACAGGACATATATTACAACAACAAAATAAAGTGGTGAGCAGGACATATATTACAACAACAAAATAAAGTGGTAAGCAGGACATATATTACAACAGCAAAATAAAGTGGTAAGCAGGACATATATTACAACAACAAAATAAAGTGGTGAGCAAGACATATATTACAACAACAAATAAAGTGGTGAGCAAGACATATATTACAACAACAAAATAAAGTGGTAAGCAGGACATATATTACAACAACAAAATAAAGTGGTAAGCAGGACATATTACAACAACAAAATAAAGTGGTAAACAGGACATATATTACAACAACAAAATAAAGTGGTAAGCAGGACATATATTACAACAACAAAATAAAGTGGTAAGCAGGACATATATTACAACAACAAAATAAAGTGGTAAGCAGGACATATATTACAACAACAAAATAAAGTGATTAATAAACATTTCGATACCTGTCTGTTAGAAGCTTTATACGTGTGTCTTGTGAATATCGGACATTTTTTTCTGTTTAATAATTTTTAGATTAATTAATTAACTGAACATTTTAACAGTCGAAGACAAAGCGAACCGCATGAGATGTTTGAAGAAACGAAAGTTCCCATGAACAGTCAGAATACACTTGACTTTGTATTACGGCTTCGAATATATCACAAATAACAACGTTTATTTGTAAGTTCACGAATGAAACCTACCTCTTACATCCTTCCTGTGCCGCTAAACGTCACATGGGGCCCGCATGGTAGTTTGCCAAGATTTCCTGTCTTCGGCGAGTATTTCAATCTCATCAAGGGATGTTATGCACACCGAACTGGCCTCTCTTAACAATGTCCTCTTTAGAGTTTCAAGTGGTCGACGTCTTTTTCTTCGGCCTGTTGTGTTCCACTTGATAGCTTGTTTGGAGACCCTCTGATTGTTTCTTCTCATCACATCACCGACATATGCTCATCTTCTTTTTCTGATCACCCAAGAGACAGGTTGTTGTCTGCTCATCTGTCTTATCTCTGGATTGTTCTTGAATTCACTACACCATATTAAAACTTCAGTAATTAAAGTTTCAAACTTTGTGTTGTGTACATTATCATTTGTACAAGTATTTAAAAAAAATTTTTCTTTGTCGTTCCCTCAAACATCGACATCAATATCTCTCACAAATGCGGCTTGTTCGTTTCAAGTTGCCAGGATCACTGTAGAGCTCATGTAGCCCTTTGGGTCTTGCCAAGTCCTTTGCCTAAGTGGGTGTGTAGGTGGCAACTCTGGAGGATGTGATGTGGTGTCTATGAAATTAATGCAATTCAGAACCTCCACAAGAGCTTTGGGTTCGCCCTGTGCTCACGTGACTGGGGAGATTTTAACGTTTTAAACAGAGCTTTACATATGGCTCAACTGCGACAAAGGTTCAGACTCATTAATTACTCAGTGTATTTTTTATTAAAGTGAATTCCCTGGATGTTATCTAAGAGGCTTTTGCTGCATGATGCTCCTTAGGTAGAGTTATACTTTATCTGGGGATTTTCGAGATATTTCATTTATTATTCATGTATTTCGTCGACAGGTATTTGTGAAACTGTTTTATCTATTCTGTGTGGTCCTTGGTTTTTCACAGTCTTGGTATTTACTTTGTGACTAGATAAGCGTAATGCTTTTGTGTGTGTGTGTGAGAGAGAGAGAGAGAGAGAGAGAGTAAGAAGACAGAGAGGAGGAGAGAGAGGAGAGACAGGGAAAAGAGAACGAGGAAGATACAGGGAAAAGAGAGAAAGAGAAAGAAGAGATGAGAGAGAGAGAGGAGACAGAAGAGAGAAGAGACAAAGAGGGGGAGAAAAAGGGAGGAAATGGACAGACAGACAAACAGGCATGCGGACAGACGGACAGACAGACAGACAGACATAGATAGATAGATAGACAAACAGACAGACAGACAGATAGATAGATAGATAGATAGATAGATAGATAGATAGATAGATAGATAGATAGATAGATAGATAGATAGATAGATAGATAGATAGATAGATAGATAGAATGGCTGGCTGGCTGGCTGGTTGGCTGGAAGGATGGGCTTGGGTGGGTGGGTGGGTGGGTGGGTGGATGGATGGATGGATGGATGGATAGGCAATATTTCTGTATGGTCTAGGAACTGTCGCTGACCATGATTCTGTTTTTCGTCTAGGCCATAGATTTCCTGTAATTAGGCGGCACTGATACGACAACCTTTCAGACGACAGAAACTGCTTTGCTCTCGGTGAGCGTTTCACAGGAATAAATCGACATGTTCTTACTAGGACCTGATGTGTTCCAGATAGATATTATTGTATTCCCGATATAAATTCATATGCTCCTGTAGAAATTCAGGTGTTCGGGTAGAACTTGATGTGTTCCAGGCATAAATTCATGGGTTACGGTAGACATTAATGTGTTATTAGCATTAATTCATGGGTTACGGTGGACACTAATGTGTTACTAGTATTAATTCATGGGTTACGGTGGACACTAATGTGTTACTAGTATTAATTCATGGGTTACGGTGGACACTAATGTGTTACTAGTATTAATTCATGGGTTCCCGGTATGTATTCGTATATATGTGTTCCCGGTAGAAAATATGTGTTCCTGGTATAAATTCAAGTCTTCACGATATAAATTGATGCGTTTCCAGTATAAATTCATGATTTCCAGTATAAACGCATGTGTTCTGGTAGAAATTAATGCATTCCTAATATAAATCGACCTGTTCTTTGTAGAAATTGTTGTGTTCCGGATATAAATTCTCGCAGATTTCCCCCCCCCCCCCTCCCCCCTCCGTGAACCTCACGACAGCTCATTCCTCATCCGACACAAACCCTGTTTTACAGGATCTTCAGCACAGCTGTAGCTGCCAAGAGAAAGAGTTTCGTGTCGACCTTTTTTCATACCGTGTTAGCCACAGTCTCACGGTTTATGAATCCGAGACACTGCAGTTGTATCACTGAGTGATCACGCTGTGGGAAGTGATTGAGATTCATTCAGAAAGTATGCTTCGTAAAATCTAAACACACACGCTCCCGGAAGAGATGCACTGAGCTGTTGACCTATCACATGTTCGTGATCTTGCACGAGTGTTCTGTCTGGGCTGTGCAGGATTTCCTAATGATGATATTGCAGATGTTTGTTTGGTGTTTTTTTTTTTGCGCCATTAATTCTGCTATTGCTGGCACAGTGAATGTGGGCAAAGATGGTATTTTGATTTGCTTTTCCGACAGCCTGCAGCATGATGTTGGTATTGAATGTGAAGATAAAGATCACGTGGACGGCGTTAAGGCGCTGGACGTGACAAAGCATCGAGAAGGACGTGTCCAGGGGCTAGACGTTTATAAACTATTTCTGGCTGGAACAAAATTCAAAGTTCAAAATTCAGACTCCGGCTTCACTGCATTCGGGACAACCCCATATATCCCCCGCCGCATGCCGCAGCATTCATCCAAGAGTATGTTTGGTAATAGTTCCTGTCAAATGTTGGTTGTTTGCAATGCGTTTTCTGCCAAACAGTTCGGATTTCCTACCAGCACCTTTAGTTTATCCTAGCTCCAGCAGTCTCTTCACAGCGACATTGTTCGTCCATTCCCGCTCTTCATTTTCCCGCAGTGTGTCCAGTACAGCCCTGGAAATGTTGGCTGGGACAACTAGCAGTCACTATGGCTGCTGAAACAGGGAGAAGTGCAGACGTACTTGCGTAGCTTTTCTTTTCTCATTGCCTGTCTCAGTATTGTGTGTACATCCTGGAGACTAAGTGCAGCAGGCAAACACCCTGGTCCATGGTTCTCGTATAACCAGGATGCCATGTTCCTTTCCTTCAACATAGCTAGTGGCGTACGACTCTACGAGATCCAAGTATTGATGGAATCTGCAAAAAAGCCAAGTTTTGTTGCTCGTGAATCTTCGTGGCCACGATAACCTCGTTGTCTTGGAATCTTCGTGGTTCCGTAGACTTCGTGGTTTAGTAATATTCGTGGTTAAGGAATCTTCGCTGTCTATGAATCTTCGTGGTTGAGGAAGATTCCCTCGTTGCCTGGGAAGTGATCTCGTTGTCTAGAAGATTCGTGATTCTGTCGGCTTCGTTGTGTAGGACTCGGGGAAGGATCGGGGAAGATTCGTTGTCCGAGAATCAATCAAGTCACTGTAACCCCCTTCCATTCGAACTGATGACAACACGCCATCGACACGACACTGGTGCCAAAGTACACATTTCCACGTAGAGCCTATAGCAAAGATCATTTGAAGGTCTCTTTGCAGCACTCGTGTTAAAGGTACAGCTTGGAAAATATTCTCTTACAGGTTCATTCGCATTACCTGTTGGCAGTCATCCATCTTTATTTTTTGCTGTTTCTCAAATAAGCCAATCCGATTATCTGTTCCAGGATTTACGCGAAACGGGAACATTTCGAGGTAATAATTATTATGAAAGTAAATTTACATGATGTATAATAACTGTAAGTTTTAACGTTGTAAATATTCATAATGAAGTTTTATATTTCCTGAGTAAATAACAGATAACAGTATTACGAGGGACTGGCCACAAAACTGCCAACTTAAAGACCCCGTTGCCTTGAGTAAAGATAGAAACAAATCCCGATACACGGAAATGGTTAAAGACTTTAATTATTTCCGAAGCTGTTTTGTTGATGATTTCCCTTAGCAGCAAATTTGAAGTTCTTTGCAGCCAATGCTATGGAGAAGATATTTTAGGTACAGGGGGTGGCTAATGCATCTTTTAATGTTTAGTTTCTGTTACTACTTCAGAAGACAGAAAGTAAGCTTTATAAGTTACTTCAATGTTATGGTTTAATACGTTGGTTTCTTATCTGTTATTCGTGCTGATGTATTGAGACAATTTGCTTTCTAACAGCGCCGTCCCTATGGCTCATCTTCAAAAATGTGATAAAATATTAGCATCGGCGCATGTCTGTGTATGTTTACGATAATGTCAAATGTAAACTGACTGAATAGTGAAGTGCTAAAAATTAAAATAGGTGATTCTAAGGTTATTTCTTTCTCGTGTGTTCGCTGCCAGCGAAATAGAATTGAAGTATCAGGAAAGAAAAAGGAAGATAATGGGAGGTTGTAAACTTTCATTGACAAAAAAAGGGCGATTTTTAATAACAGTAATATTTGTATTTATTCCTTCTTTTTTTTCCCTGTATTTTTTTCGGGTTATAACTAAGAAATCAAGAAATAACATGCAGCTTGGATATGGGAAAGAATCCACGGAAATATATCACAAATACTGGAAAAGAATTGATATAAATACCTCGATTTATAATATGTGAATAATAAAATATTAAATATTTAACAATAAGGACAGCGCTGTTATTAAAGAAGATGAAAGCAGATTGCCTCGTTATATCAACATAAAAAAAATGAAGAAGAAACCAACCTGTCATTCCATAAAACAGAAGGAGTACAAAAAGCCAGATCTCTGCCTCAAGTAGTGGTTATAGAAACTGAACATTAAAAGACGCCATCGCCAATCTCTACACCTGAGCTGAAATATTTTTTCCATTTAATTGGCAGCAAAGATCTTCAATTTGCTGCTGCGGTGGTATAGTGGCTAGTGCACTCTCCCGTCGATTAGAAGGCTCCAGGTTCGATTTCGCACTCTGGCGGAATTTTTGAGACCGATCTGCAACTGGTCGGTACCTGGGATCTACCTGGGTAAAAAGATAAGCATCAAAGACAGGTGTCGGGTATCCCTGCCTCAAATGCTGCAGTGACCTAGAAATGTGAAAACACTAACACGCCACACTCTTACAAACATGAAAATGCTACGGGACATAGAAAAATTAATAAGTACCATGAAACATTAGAAATAGCACATGTCATAAAGTAAACACTAGAAACTGTCCATGTCATAAAGTAAACACTAGAAACTGTCCATGTCATAAAGTAAACACTAGAAACAGTCCATGTCATAAAGTAAACACTAGAAACAGTCCATGTCATATAGTAAACAATAAGCAATTAAAATTACTGCTCCACTAAAATCACAAAGATACATCGCAAAATATTATGTTCTCTCTAACAGCTATTTATTTTGTTATTTTATCCTTAGCCTCTCTTCTTTTAACATTGGTTTTGTTCCACCTGAACGCATTGTTTGGTGGTGAAGGAACTTTGACCATGCGAGTACAGTGAACTTTTTTCGCAGTCTTTTTGTTTGTTGCTTTTTTATCAAATCTAACAGTTACCTTCTTATATCTCATATCCTTCCCGTGCCGTTAAACGTCACACAGGGCTCGCAAGGTAGTTTGCCAGTTTTTCTCGTTTTCGGCGAGCTTTTTAACCTCATCAAGGGATTTTATGCTGATTAATTTGACCTCTCTTAACAATGTCGCCTATTAATTTGGCCTCTCTTAAAAATGTACTCTTCAGAGTTTCACGTGGTCTGTCTCTTTTTGTTCGGCCTGTTGTGTTCCACTTGATAGTTTGTTTTGGGATTCTCTGATCATTTCTTCTCATCGCGTGACCAACATATGTCCATCTCCTTTTCCTGATAACCAATGAGACTGGTTGTTGTTCAGTTATCTGTGTTATCTCTGCATTGTTCTTGAATTCGTTCCACTTGATGCCGAGTATTTTCCTTAGTTATTTGTTTTCAAAAGAGTCTAATTTCTTGTCTATTTCTTTAGTTGTTTTCCAGCTTTCGCAGACATAAATTAGTGTGGATATTACATTTAAATTAAATAGTCTTATCTTGGTTTTTGTGCTTATAACTTTTGAATACCATATGTTCTCAAGATTCTTGAAGATCGACGCTGGTTTTGCAATTCTAATTATAACTTCCTTTCTAGTGTCACCATCCTGGTCTATGTAGTTGCCAAGGTATGCAAATTGATTGACTTCTTCAACATCTGTCCCTTCTAAGTGTATTTTTCCACTTTGATTAATGGGAAGTTTCATTATTTTTGGTTTGTCCTTGCTAATTTCAAGTCCTATTTTGCTAGCCAGTGAAGACAAGATTTTTTCTTGCATGGATTTCACATTGTTACTGATAAAAGTTAAGTCATCAGCAAAATCGAGATCTTCTAGTTGGGTCCCATGTACCCAATCAATACCTGTGTTAACTGTGCAGCATTTTTTCATTATGAAGTCTATTGCAATTCCAAAAAGCAAAGGAGACAGTATACATCCTTGATTCACGCCTTTTTTCAATCTGGAACCATTCGCTCATCCTTTCTTCTGTTCTGACTGCACAAACATATCCATTGTAGATGTCCTTAATGATGTTGACAATTTTAGATGGTATTCCATATAGACTTAAAATTCTCTACAATGAACCTCTGTGTATGCTATCAAATGCCTTTTTAAAGTCTATGAAGTTCAGTATTAATGGTTTCTGCTTTTCAATATGTTCTTCGAGTATTATTCTTAGCGTAAAGATCTGGTCGAGACAGCTTCTCCCTTTTCGAAATCCTGCTTGTTCTTCTTTCATTGCGGTGTCCACTAAATCTTTAAGTATTCAAAATGACCTTGCAAAATACTTTTCACACAACTGATACTAAAGTTACTTCTCTCCAATTGTTACAGTCACTAAGGTTGCCATTTGTTTGGTATTTTAACAATGATCCCTTTTTTCATTTAGAAGGGGCCTTTTCTTCTTTCCAAAACTTATCAAACATTCTCTGTAGTTGTCACATGTTGTGACTATTGATAGCTTTTAACATTTCGGGTGTTAGTTCATCTTCACTTGCAGCTTTGTTGTTAACCATTAAATTCACTGCTGTTTCAGTTTCATGCAATGTAATTTCATCTAGGTTGTCATTTAGTTGTGGGGTTGGTAAGCCGGTTTCAAGGTTTATCAATTCTTTTTGGTGTGGTCGATTAAGTATTTCGTGAAAGTGTTCAGCCCAATTTTGCTTTTAGTCTTTACTTGATGTTAATAGGGTTCGAGTTTTGCCAAGGATTGGTCTCTCTTTAGATGTAATAGTACCTGTTAGCCTCTTTTATAACATATTTGCATCTCCTGTTTTTGTTGCTTTCTCTGCCTCTTTCGCCATACTGTCTATGCATTCTCTTTTTATCCTTTCTAGCTGAACTTTTTTACTTTCTTGTACATTTCTGTGTATGCTGCTTTCGCCAGATCTTTTCCAAGATCTGTCTTTACATTCAACATGTCTAATCTGGCTGCTCGTTTTTCATGTATGTACTTCCATGTGTTTTCTGATATCCATGCTTTTCTGTTTGGCTTTTCCAGTCCAGCGCTTGCTTTTGCTGCTGTGATTATGGAACAGTTACATTATACAGTCCAAATTTTATTTCATATGAGCAAGTGAGAGCATAGATGTATGCGTCAAGCAGTCAACAATGTTTGTTATGTAACACTGTGTATACATTAGCGTGTGTGTGAGAATGTAATTATATAATTATACACAGTTACAGGAATGCATGGATTAATTGATCATAATGCAGGCACAAATGCAGGCATATTGCTTGACAACCTCTTACAGCCCCCCCATTCCCCCTTTTTGCCCTTCAATTCCCCACAACGAGCCATTTTCAGCCCAACGACCAGACTTCCATGAGCTGATCTGAAAGCAGAAAAGCAGCGAAAACCTAAACAACTGATAACGTTATCAGCGTTTGCCGAAGCTGTTTTATGGCTTTCTAGTTATATTGTTCGTGTAGGTTAATCATTTTCTTTCTAACTGATCCGAGCATGCCTGTAGGAGCGGTGTCTTTAGTTCAGGTGTGTGGATAATGAGGCTTAGAGACTACCTTCATAGAGGTACATTAATGTTGTCAAATAGCATGCACGCAAATGTCCGCCCTTGTTATGTTCTGTAAATATACACCTTTAGGTAATACGGAGTGATATACAAAAACAATATACAGTTTAAGCGACCGCATATACACGACCACGAAGATAAATAAGAAACAAAAAAACACAAACTTTTTTTTTTGGGGCGGGGGCCCGCAACCCCACATACACCCAACACCCCCTCCCCCCCCACACACACACAGAGCCCATCAGAGAGAACTTTGTAAGCCTGTTCAGTCCCCACCCTTTTCATTCACCCGCCAGGCCATTCCATAAAACCGAGAAAACTTTCAGGACCGGCTGGACAGAGCCCTGGTGGACACTAGAAAAGTTCGATGTCATAAAATATACACTAGATATAGTCGATGTCATAAAATGTAAACTAGATATAGTCGATGTCATAAAGTATACACTAGATATAGTCGATGTCATAAAGTATACACTAGATACAGTCGATGTCATAAAGTATACACTAGATACAGTCGATGTCATAAAGTATACACTAGATACAGTCGATGTCATAAAGTATACACTAGATACAGTCGATGTCATAAAGTATACACTAGATACAGTTGATGTCATAAAATAAACACTAGAAACTGTCCATGTAATAAAGTAAACACTAGAAACAGCAATGTCATAAAGAAACAGATCATGTCACAAAGTAAATAATAGAAACAGATGAAGAAACTTTCAACAACAACAACAACAACAAAAAAACAGAAATGAAAATTATTTTGAAGGAAAAAAAAAACTGGCTGTTTGTCAGACATCGCGGCCCTAAAACCGCATCACGGAAGAACACCATCAGTCACCCCTTCTCCCAAAACAAAATGACAGGTCTTGAATCAACATCAGGAAGGATGAAAGATTCCGAGTCAGAGAGAGCATGGATGAAGTGACGTATGCACGAAGTAGAAGAAAGCACACGGTAGAAAGAATCATGTAGTGTGTAAACACCACACTTTCCTTACACGCACGTATCAGCAACAAACACCTGCGTGTAACTCATATTTTATTATAACGACAGAAAGGCCAAACACACTAAAACACACAAATAGAAGACCACACTTTAAGTGTAGCCGGCACTATGAAACTGGGACAAAAATTACATTTTAATTGGAAAGGAGGCTACAAAACTGGAGTAGAAATCACACTTTAAGTAGAAAGGAGGCTACGAAACTGGAGCATAAATCACAAGTGGAAAGGAGGCTACGAAACTGGAGCATAAATCACAAGTGGAAAGGAGGCTACGAAACTGGAGCATAAATCACAAGTGGAAAGGAGGCTACGAAACTGGAGCAGTGATTACACTTAACGTGGGACGGACATTGTAAAACTAGATGTGCACGAATAATTGCTCCAGCGTTTCAAAAGCCTCATTTTCTGAGGAAAAAATAGTTGGCGTCAAAGTAAAATAGAATTTTGTTTCTTCGTATGTTGGTTATTTCTAGAGGTGAATCATTGTACCTCTAATGATGTATTCTTGACTGTTTTCTTCTTCTATGCTGATGGCTGAAATTGGTTGACTTGTTGAAGACTGTGGTCTCTGCGATTGATCTAACAGCCTCATTTCCGTTACACTGATATTCTCTGTATAACATTACATAACGAGGAACAATTAAGATAGAGTTCATACAGGACCTTGGATTCTTTAGAGAAATCAACTACACATGTCACCTCACAGTTGAGCTACAACATAATTCACCGACTAACTAACTATGGGTACTACAGGAGAAATGTCTGAATGGGAGTACGTGAAAGGACTGATGAAGCTTTACAGTAATATGAGATGGAGTCCGGGCGACTTATCTTTGCCATGAGACGACCTCTGCTACAACAAGATGATGAAGGACATTGCTTGTTACAGATATTCTACATTCGAAACTAATAAATCTGAGAACTTGTCCTAAAAAGGGCAAATCTTGACAACCACTAAGTATTTCTATAAGGGCAGACTACAGTTTACTTACTATCATTACGAGAGCCCAGCTACTACTATCAAGGAAAACTTCCCTGAATCTACATTTTTTTTTTTTTAACGGTTCTGACGTTTTCCCGTCCTAAACGTTACTTTCCTACATGTCGTCTGCTCTTTTTCCTGCGTCTCCTCCTAATACGTTCATTACAAGTACAAATGCGTGCAACCTTACGGCGGATTTTCCCCGCTACACGGCTACAAATCCAAACTTAGCTCTCTGCAAGGGAGACTACTGCCTTATATATATATATATATACCTTGACTTTGCGACGACATTTGTCTACTATCAAGCAGCCACAAAGATATGCAAGATAAAATAAACAAGCTAACTCAGAATGCAGACAATATAGGACTAAAGATCAACGTAGGAAAGACAAAGTTAATGAAGCAAAATGTGAAAAACAGAAATATACACAGAGTAGATAGCAAGTTAGTGGAGGAGGTCAACGAATGTGTATATCTTGGCAGTAGAGTAGTAGAAAATGGAGACAGCAAAGAGGACATCAACAGCAGACTTACTAGAGCAAACCAGGCCTTTGCAGTGCTGCAGACTATATGGAAATCTAAAAAAACTAAGCATAAATACGAAAATCAGGATATTTAAGAGTAATGTTCTAAGTGTACTACTCTGTGGAAGTGAATGTCGGAAAATCACCAAGATCAAGGAAAACAAGTTGAATTCATTCCAGACTAAATGTTTATGAAGAATTAGAAAAATATTTTGGCCAAACACCATAAGAAATAACATCTTGTTGGCAGAAATGCAGATGAAGCCACTGATAGCAATTATTGAGGAAAGACGCTGGCGATGGTTGGGACATGTGCTCCGAATGACTGACAACTCACTATAGCACTAAGGGAACAGAAGTAAGGGTAGACCAAAAGAGACATGGAGAAGAAGAACAGAAAGGATGTTGAGCAATAGAGGGCTCACCTGGACAAGAGCAGAAAACAAAAGCAAAGGACAGGCATTTGTGGAAAACCCTTGCGGAAGCCCCATGTGCCCTGGGCACTTAAGGTTCATATATATATATATATATATATATATATATATATATATATATATATATATATATTATATATATATATATCCCTATTTCCTAATCCTATACTGTTACAAAAGGCAGGAGAGCAAGTGGATAGATATGGAATACAACGATACTACAGGAAGCAATAAACTGAAAGAGAACACCAGTGGACTAAATAAGAAATTCTTTGACATATTAGGGCAGGTTCTTTTCATAGCTAATACCAAAGCTACTGCAGTACAAACTAATGGAAGATGAATATTCTCGTTACGCTTCAGTGAGTTGAGACCCAATAGTAACTACACACTGCCAGCTGACAGCACAGAATAACTCAACAAATACCTATCTTTACAGTCTACTCTGGATGAGAAACAGGACAAAGGAGGGAGTACCTAAATCGACAGCGATGCGGCTTCTAGGCTAGAAAGCAGTGGGTTTATGTCCATTGCCTTTCCTCTTCAGTCCGTCTAGTTGTAAAATGGGTAAGCGGAAGTATGTACTGAGGGAAATTGCCTCTTATGATAAAGGAGAATAGCTTGCTGTAAGACAAGGCACACTAGACCACATTGCAAATAATGGGAAGGTTAAATCATGTGTATATAAGAGTCACTAACATCGGACTTCATCATCTGCGAATAAGCCGACAAAAAATGTTTAAATATTGCTTTCATTCCATTCTGACCTGTTCTCTTCAAGGCATCTCACTTAATTTCAGGCATCATTTGTCCTTCTACGTTTGATTCCTATCTTTAAGGGTAACCTTTTCTCTGCGTGGCATGACATGAAAAACCTTCAGTGATATTAAAGCCCACAGATAGAGACATATTTATTTTCTACATCCTTAGTGTCTCAGTTGCTTTCACCACATTTTGTTTATTTTATCAAATATATTTAAGTCTGTAGGCCACGGACTCTCAATTATCCTAGTCCACGCAGCACAATCACCAGCGATATCGTTCATATACAGCCTAGTTAAAGAATTTTATCTGAGGAAGATCAGGTACAAGAAAAACAGAAACTCCGAGGCCAAAAACGAATGGGTTATAAATTATCCTTGCAAAGTAAATTTGCTTGATAATAATAGACTGAAAATAACCCCTGTCAGCTCGCCCACCATGTAATGGCCGGCCCTTTCCCTCAGGAATAAATGCCACACACACACACACACACACACACAAGGCAGCTGTTCTGGTGGTATTTGCGTCGTTTACGTTTAAACAAATATAACAAAGCAGAAATAAAACGTTTATCAGCTTGGATTTTTATTTTAGAACGCAGGGTATGGTAATGTTCTGAAAATAAACAGTGTCTGCATATCAAAACTGATGGAAAAAATGCTCCATGATTCATGAAGAAACGGACCTAGACAGAGATATGCCCAGTTCACACGCAAAAAAATATTTCATTGCCCGTATCTTTTGTTATTTACTATGACAAGGACGAGAATGCTGATAATTTGAAAGAAATATGGAGTATTAGAATAGTTCTGCCGTCACCATCGACATCTACTATCTACACGGATGGTTGGGTGAATGTATCTCCAGCCTGGCCTGTCCCTTGATCTCACTCTTACCTGCTCGTCCACTCCTCTATATCGCTGTTTTGCATTTGGTCTATTTTTCCTTCAGCTTTTCTAGCCACAATTTTCATTATAGAAATATCTATATTAGCATGGCTGAAATATATTAGAATTACAAAACAAATCAAAAGTGAAAAGAAAAAACACTACCCGTTCATCACAAGGAAGGTTTAGATTTGTCAAAGATTTGAAAAAAAAATTAGAAGATTATAAACTTCCGAGTTCAGTGAAATATTCATTCATTCATTCAATTATTCATTCATTCATTCATTCATTCATTTGCATGTCCCTTGCGGAACTTTGCCTCCCTAACAGCACTCCTGTAAGCCTCTCGGTTGTGAGCAAGATGGCCTGCTGCTGATGCATCCATTTGCAGATCGTCAACGATGTCCTGCAGCCATCTTCGTCTTGGTCTTCCTCTTTTTCTTTTTCCCATTATATATCCTTCCAATACGGTCTTCTCTAAATTATCATGACGTTTAATGTGTCCAAAATATTTAAGTTTTCTCTCTTTAATCCTCTTTACTAGCCAGCCTTCTTCAATATTAAGCTCTTGTAGTATAGATATATTTGTTCTTTTTTGTGTCCACGATATTTGGAGAACTCTTAAGTAGCATTTACATTCAAAACCATTTATGTGTTTCTCGGATGTTTTGTTAAGTGTCCAGGTCTCACAGGCATATGTTGCGATGGGAAAGATGCATGCTCCTAAAAATCTTATTTTGGTAGTTCTGTCTGCTCCTCTCCACAGATTCTTTATTTGTTTTACTTTCTGAAGAGCGATAGATGTCCTCTTTTTAATTTCCCTCATTGTATCTCCATTATTAGTTAGTAGTGATCCAAGATATTCACTACAGTGAAATAAGAAAAAAGAAATAACCGGTGTTAAACATAACCAGAAAATATAATCACAAATCTCATCCAGTGAAGGCACTGCTGAGAAATTTATTATGTAAATCTTTCAGCAGCCAAGAGAAAGGCTGGCAATTAGAGAGGGAAAACAAATGTTTTTTGACGTCATAGAAGATGTGAGTTCAACAACAAAAACATAAAAATATTTGACTTGTTAAAGTAGACTTAAAAAATAACAATAACAACAGATATTTACAGCAGGATTCATTACTGTACCGGCAAAGACCTGCCTTTTTTCTCATTGCCCCGGACCTGTGAAATTCTGTCATCTGTAACCGACGCTAGGATGATTTATGAAACATAAGCAGGGTTTCGGGTGGAGAGTGGCCTACAATAGCTTACTTGAATCCCTAGACTTCTATCTGTTTATTCAGAGAACATGTCAAGTCTTACTCCTTTGGCCACTGTGCTCTCTCTCTTCTTGCTATTCTTTCCCTTCCTTCTATCCCTTCTTACCTCTGCCCTGTCCCTTTCATTTGTTCTTTTGTAGTATAGGTAGGAAACAAGATAGCCTATTAAATCTAAGTTTGTTTTCAATACCAGAAGCATAACAAAAAAAATGTCAAGGACTGCTCAGCTCCAGGGTGCGCAACTCTGGGTAAAATCGGTACCAACTGATCCAGTATATAAAGGAGATGCGAGAGAATTTTAATTTGTCGGGATTTTGCACGTTGAGCACGTAGGAAGGTACTAACGGATCAGACGAGATTATGTTCTCGCTTAAGCACGAATGAGTATGTTATTCATCGATATATATATATATATATATATATATATATATATATATATATAAGAATAATAATAGTTCTATTATGACATATATGTTCTATGTAAGATTTTGATATTGTGTTAATATGCAATGATGGTTTATATGTGCACATAAACTTTTGTATCATTGAATTTTATGTATATGCATTTTGTTAACCATTTCTTGCCAATTAGTTCCTTGTTTACAATCAGACATTCAGTCATTTAGGATGATAGTCTGAGATTATGTTTGGGACGATTGTGTTGTAATCATGTTAACCCTGTAATATGTACAAAGTATTAATTGATTTCAATTATTCTATTGTTTGTTTTTTTATGGAGAAACCTTAAATGTTGAAGAAATGAATAAAAAGGTGATTTTGTTGTTAAGAATATAAATTGGAAACCTTTGATGAAGAATCGTATATGTGTTTTCTTTGTTGTAACGTGTTGATGTGTGTAGGAATGAATGAGAAATAAGACAGAGTGAAGAATAGATCACAGGCCAGACTTAATATGGTTTAATCACCCATATAAGGGCATACAAACATTAATCTCCTGTATATCAAATCAGCTGCACCTGTAAAATATAAACAATATATAAGTACTACAGAAAATTATATATGTGTATATATATATATATATATATATATATAATATTCCTACACTCTCTCTTCCCTCTGTCTTGTCCTTTCACTTCGGCAATCTCTATTCTCTCTGTCATCTTAGTTGCCTGTTTCATTGAGTTCAGCCGCCATGTAAGGGCACTGTTTCTGACAGCTTTGCCTTCGCTTGCTCTCACAACTATAAAGTTACCTCTTGTACAGATATCTTGGCTCTTACACAGGTAGCCAAACAACAAAGAAATGAGAAACAAAACAACTTAACAGACTTTCTTAATGCCGTGTAACTACAACTGGTGTTATATTAATGGGCCTTCGTCATGCATATTACTGTAATTTCAAGAACGGTTAATAACTGTAACTACAAATGTTGTTCTGTTAACTATACTGCTGCACATAAATTGTTGTGTAATTATAAGGACGAATGACGGCTAATAATCGTAACTGCCACAGGTATTCCTCTCAAAGATTAGTTGCATGCAGGATGCTGTAAATACGCTAATGGTTAAGACAAAGCAAAATAAAACTGTTGCACGATCTATATGTTATATCAGAAATTTTGAAATAAATGTTAAAATGCTCACTGGACTTCGGAAAAGTGTTGCAGTATGGGAGGTAATCGGGTATATATTGTTTGGGGGACAAATAGCACCCTTGGTTTGAAGGCACCTTTGTATTTCCGGGGGCAAGTCTCCAGAAGTTTCGAGAACGGGCACGTGATTTGGGGTCTCGTGACCGCAGGGTTTTTGGGCTGAGTGAGTTAAGTTTCTGTCTGACTGTGGTCCAGTGTGGTCGTTTGTAGTGGTTGTCGTCTGGTTTGTATTTTTCTGCAGAAATTGTCTTCTTTTGTTTTTGGGTACTTGGTATGATTTTTGTTTGTATGTTGGATTGCTAAATGGTAGGGAAACCTGCCGATATATCATCGTTGTGTTTCTGTGAGCTGTTATTTCCATTTTCATCGAGTCCGTTCATTAAACGTCTTGCTGAAATGTTTAGGCCAAGTTGTTGAGTTCCTGTAAGGTGTACTGTGCCAACTAATAGTTGCTGTAGAGCTTGGGTTATGTCTGAGAACTGAAGAAAGTTTATCTACTTCAGGATAACTTTCAGATGAAAGACTGAAAGGCGATCAGAATGATTTGAGATTGGATTTAGCATCAGTCTGAGATCACTTAACTTCATTCAGATTACTACCACAGTTTAAGGCACAGCGATGCTACTTTACAAGTCCATAAATGTTCTGATCTCCAGTTTCACTAAAGCACGATGCACATACCCCTCAGCACCAGCGAGAATACTTTTAAATATGTAAAGTAATTGTAACAAAGATAAAGTACTGTAAATTGTAACACACACTACATATTTTTGCAAGTGGGACATATTTACATCCACTAGATTTATCAAATTTAAATTGAGGACGTTAAGTTACTGCCTGATAATTACGTGTCTATAGAAACAGTGGAGCTTAATAATAAGTCTGTATCTTAGATTCTAACTGTGAGTTCAGAACAATCATTGGTATCTGCCATAAATCCAGTTAATAAAAGGGCTATAATTCCTAATCAGTGGCTATTTACGCTCAAAGTAAAGACTGTTATCACCATTAACTCTTCTCTTTCCTTTTTCTCTCCAAGAATAGAACATTAATGTAATAAACATGAGAAAGGCTGAAAGCGCTTGCTGACAGAGGTAAATAAATGATTTAAGAACTTCATTACGTTATAATAGGAATAGAATTTCTTTGCCAATGAATAAATACGTGTAGTTGGTCTCATGAATACACCATTCAGTTTATTCTCTCTCTCTCTTTCTCTCTGAACCTTAAGTGCCCAGGGCACATGGGGCTTCCGCAAGGGTTTTCTACAAATGCCTGTCCTTTGTCTTTTTTTCTGCTCTTGCCCAAAAGAACAGACATTTGTTTTATTCCTACGTATTCTGTAGTAATAAATGATCTGTGCCAGATAAAGATCTCGATTATCTCCCCTGAAAACATTGCTCTAGACTGTTGCTTTATTGCACTAACCTTAGCTGATAGTGATTGCTTTCACTTTTTAATATGGAACCAAAATAACTTCCAAGCTTTCAAATTTCTGAAGTAAAAATTTTCATCATCAAAAGTGCTTCTCGCATAGATAAACTTTGTTTTCAGAATCCGACAAAGTTAGCTTAATGGGAACTTAATAAAAAAGAAGCCAGTGTAAACTGGGTGCGTTTTGTATATTTAGAATAAACAAACATAAGAAACACATGAGAGATCTACAATTAAATGAGGGACAAAATAAATATAATGTAGGCATGTGGAATAAAGCACTCTAACGAAATATGGCACTGCATGCAGAAGTTGATGGAAGTAAATTAATACTGAAAATACAAAGCTGCAGAAATTTACATATTGCATTCAAAGAAAATATTACATAGAACAAACTGAGTCGAAGTATATGTGAAAAAAACATTCATTGATAGGTATCTACTGAAAAATGTAAACTAGTGACGGGATAGATACAGTACTCCAGTGCCGGGAAACCTACAGTACATCAGTGCCAAAAATTGTTTTCATGGTAGTGACTCATCATATACATTACAACAATATACAGAATCTAAACATCTGTTGGAAATCACACGACACAAGTAAACGGACAATAGTCATGCGGACTTAGCATACATTAAAACATACACGAGAATTAACACACATCAGCTGTGCAGTCAAATTAAAAAAAAACAACAGACATTGCTTAAAACGACGTTATAGTAAACTTTCTACATGGACTACTTGGCTACCAATAATGTACACTACTATTAAAGTCTGCAATATTAAAAACAAACTTCGCTACACCTGAAATCGTTATAGAACCTGTTACTTTCACTACAATTTGACTAATGCTGAAGGAAATGTTACATCTAGGGTTGAGATTTCAGCCAGTCAGCCATTTGCATGCCCGTAACAGCTCTCCTGTAGGCCTCTCGGTTGTAAGCAAGACGCCCTGCTGTTGATGCATCTATTCGCAGATCACAAATCATCATGATGCCTTGCAGCTATATTCACCTTGGTTTTCCTTTCTTTCTTTTTCCAATTACATACCCTTCCAAGACTGTCTTCTTTAAATTCTAAAATATTTAAGTTTTCTCTATTTAATCCTTTTTACTAGCCAACCTTCTTCAATATTAAGTTCTTATAGTACGGATAAATTGTACTTTTTGTGACCATATTTGAAGGACTCTTCTGTAGCATTTACATTCAAAGGCATTTATGTGTTTCTCAGCTGTTTTGTTAAGTGTCCAGGTCTCACAGGCATATGTTGCGATGGGAAAGATGCATGCCCTTAAAAATCTTATTTTTGTAGTTCTGAATTACGTTTAGGAATTTTTTTTTTTTGCTGTTGTTTTGGTTACACTTAGAGTTAACAGACAAAGCAGTGTATAAATGTAACAGTTTCTTTAATAAGCATATATTAGGACAAGAAATTAAACTGTGTATAGTTAATGCATTGGAATTAATTTTATAACAAAGTAGTTCAGCACAAATAATAAGTATACTCCTGCCTCTTGTACAGTTATCTTTTACACACATTGTCACACAGCGAAGTGTAGACTTTGTTAAAGCGGTGTAATTACAAATGGTGTTTTGTTAACTGCACTTTATCACGCATATTACTGTAATTATAAGAATGGGTAATAACTGTAACTACAAATGGTATTTTGTTAACTGCTCTTTATCACGCATACTACTGTAGTTACAAGATTGGCTAATAACTGTAACTAGAAATGGTATTTCGTTAACTGCTCTTTATCACGCATACTACTGTAATCACAAGATTGGCTAATAGCTGTAACTACAAATTTTGTTCTGTTAACGATCCTGCCGCACACAAACTACTTTCATTATAATGATTGCTTCTCTCTCTCTCTCTCTCTTTTTTTTTTGCAAAAAAATTTCAGTGTAGTGAGCATTAAACTATAACCAAAGTGTTTTTCCTTGATTTCATGTAGCACAAATCGCTTTCATATATATAATTAAATATAATGAGCTTATTTGTAGTATTTGATTTTACAAATAAACATCCCTTTTGATTAATGTATACGGGAACATTGTGTACTGAGAGCTGACTAAAATGTCATAAAAACATAAAACGTATATAGTCTGTATACATAGTTTGCTCTACAAAATAAACAAAAACAATCAAGAAATGGAGGTTTTATACACACACATACGCACGCACCCACGCATGCACATACACACACACGCGCATATATATATATTCGCCCTGAACTTCATAGACTTTAAAAAGGCATTTGATAGCATACACAGAGATTCATTATGGAGAACTGGAGAATTTTAAAACTATGTAGAATACCATCTAAAACTGTCAACATCATTAATGATATCTACAATGGGTGTATTTGTGCAGTCAACACAGAAGAAGAAACGAGCGAATGGTTCCAGATTGAAACAGGCGTGAAACAAGGATGTATTATTCTCTCTTGCTTTATGAAATTGCCATAGACTTCGTAATGAAAAAATATTGCACAGGTAAAACAGGCATTGATTGGACACAAGGGACCCAACTAGAAGATCTTGATTTTGCAGTTAACATAACTGTTATCTGTGACAATGTGAATTTGATGCAAGAAAAAACATATCCTGTCATCACTGGCTGGCAAAATAGAACTTCAAATTAACAATGAAAAAACAAAAATAATGAAACTTCCCATTAATCAAGAAGGAAAATAGACGTTGAAGGAACAGCTGTTGGAGAAGTACACCAATTTGTATACCTCGCCAGCTACATAGACCAGGATGGTGACACCAGAAAGTAAGTTAGAATTAGAATTGCAAAAGCAGCATTGACCTTTAAGAATCTTGAGAACACATGGCATTCAAAAGTTAGAAGCACATAATCCAAGCTAGGATTATTCAATTCAAATGTAATATCCACCCACATTTATGCATGCGAAAGTTGGAAACAACTAAAGAAATAAACAACAAATTAGACTCTTTTGAAAACAAATGCCTAAGGAAAATACTTGGTATAAAGTGGAACGAATTCACGAACAATGCAGAGATAAGGCAGATCAGTGAACAACAAACTGTCTTATAGATAATCAGAAAAAGGAGATGGAGATATATCGGTCACGTGATGAGAAGAAATAATCAGAGAATCCCAAAACAAGCAATCAAATGGAACACAACAAGCCAAAGAAAAAGTGGTCGACCACGTGAAACTCTGAAGAGGACATTGTTAAGAGAGGCCAAATTAGTAGGCATAAAATCCATTGATATAAAGTTCCTAATGCATAAGAAGCTATTGACTCTAATACATTCAAATATTAAACAGTTTCATAACTTTGTTTATAATAACTACAGTGAACTAGAGGCTGCTGCAAAAAAAAACACTTACTACTATATAACTTACTACACAAAATCTTCACAAAAGATCTATAGTACAAAGAAAAGAATACGAAAAATTAAAGTTAAAAAAAAACTGTGTCACCTTGCCTGGAATGTGTCCATCTGGAGACTGCAATTCCATGGAAGATAACAGAAGGAAAGAAAATCATACAAATTAACATTCTTTTTAATTATGTAAATACTGCAGTCATAAGAGTAAAGCAGATAGCATATAAAATATACATTTAGATTATTAAAAATAAACAAACAGAGTAAATTAATCACATACAGAGCAGAATTAATATGACAAAATGGAGAAACACTGCATGAAGTATAAAAGCCACTGTTGATGAACTGGTCAAGATTTCCTCTTTTATTCCCGATTTTATTCTCATGCTCTGTCAGAATAAATTTTGATGAGAAATTTTGGCAGAAAGAAACTGGAAGGAAGCTACTCTATAATTTGCAAAACAGGAATTAATAATGATGGAGCTTACGGTCCCACACGAAACTAGAATAGAGGAACAGCATTTATTCAAATTTGAGAAGTACAATGATCTGGTCAAGCAACTGAGGCAGGGGGCAGGAATCAGGGCAAAAGTGATAGCTGTAGAAGTGGGAGCGAGAGGATTCGTAGCAACATCAGTATATGACCTATGTAAGCAACTGGGCATAAAGGGACAAGCAAGAGCAAGGGCATTGAGAAGCCTTTCAGAAACAGCAGAAAAGGCCTCATGCTGGCTGTGGAGTATACGAAACAAGCATTGGGAGCATAAGTAATTTCATTTGCCACAACCAATACCAGTCCTCCGTAGCTAAATTGCTAAAGACGCACTTAAAAAAAAAAGTGCAGTGGCAACTGGAAGATCATGGGTTCAATCCCGGGACCGGAAAAAAAAAGCAACAGCTCACAAGACCTCTGGGAGTCATGATCCAGAGGGGCCCACCCCCATTAGAGTGTCAGGAGTTTAAAGGACCGAAACACTTGTCTGAGGGGGGGGGGGTACTTCCTCTGATGATCTGAAGGAGTTGTGTTGTTGTTCCGCTCTCTACGGTAGAGAGTTTCCTGCATATGCAATCGGTTAGGTTAGAAAAATGCTACCTTTCTTTATTTTAATTCTTTTATAATTCTTTTATTTAGATTGTGCCTAAAGTTTGAGCATTGGTTAGCGTGGGTGAGCAGTATCTTCCAACACTGCCAATGTTGTTTTGGAGTGAAAGAGTAAAAAAAAAACCACACACACATACGGTAGGTAAAGCAGGAAAGCGATCATGCATAAACTCACTTCTCGTCGAGGCGGACTGACCTGAGAGAATGGCTAAGTTAGAGGACAGGCGAACCCAGGAAACCAATACATTTATATAAGATATAAACACAAGATATCAAAGTAGCTAACCAGATCCACTGCCTCATTTTTTTCGCTACTTTATCAGCTTATCTAGACGCTTCCTTTTCATAGGCCCCTGCTATTCTACCCTCTTCTTCCCCCCCCCCCCCCCCCCAATCCACACACATGCGCACATTAAATCTTTTCTCTATATTTTCACTTTGCTTAATGAAATTCCAACGAACTTCTTGTAGTTTTCCCCCCTTATTTAGTTTTCTATGTTCTACAACAGTTTAGCTTGAGAGATGAATCTATAATCTCTTCGATACTATCATTAGATTTATCATCTCATAAGCGTTAGATGCGCATATTATATTCCCAACATACCTTCAAGAAAACAGCGTTAAAATTCTTATTTTGTGATAATTGTCAACGTCTTTATGCTGAAGCCGACTCTTTCATGAGGCTAACTGACTGCTGATTAAAATCATAGAAAAGTTTTGTAACAGAAGTTTGAAGGTACGAGCGTATCTAGAAATGAGTATAAACATATACCACAGTGGTGTGTGCTTGTGGCATGGGTAATAATTTTTATACAAAAACAAATTTTGTCGATGTCCATAACCTGATTAATGTAAAAAAAAAAAGGTAAAGATAACTTTGTCATAACTTAGAGGCACATAGGGATATAGTGCTAGCGCCCATATTTTCTTTAATCTGTACGCACACTAAAGGGTGATGTGGTCAGCATCACGCCTGGCCGCCTTTCTGTCTCCAACTCCAGAAGAAGTTAGGTACTCATTTCTACAGCTGGGCTGCTGTGGCGCCTCCGGTCGATTTCGAACTGACTAATCTACCAAATCGTAACAACACGTTGTCTCAAAGGTTACGCGGGAAAATACTGACTTCTCACAAATCCCATCAGATATCTGAGATCCCCCCCCCCCCCAAAGTACGAATTCATGTTCCTGTTGGTAGTGTCTTTCCAAATTCATGAATATTAACACAGTATTTGCTTAGCTCTAGAAACGGATAATACTCAACAAGAAGGCAAGGTACACTGTGCACCTAAATGTCAGTGTCTTAAGGAAAATAGATACTCCTGTAAAAATTATTCCACGTACAATGCTCATCGATTTACCATATTTCGACATTACGATGATATGAATGCAGTACATTCATTCATTTGCATGTCCCTTGCTGAACTTTGCCTCCCTAACAGCACTCCTGTAGGAATCTCGGTTGTGAGCAAGATAGCCTGCTGCTGATGCATCCATTTGCAGATCATCAACGATGTCCTGCAGCCATCTTCGCCTTAGTCATCTTCTGTTTCTTTTTCCCATTATGTACACTTCCAAGACATTCTTCTCTAGATTATCATGATATTTAATGTGTCCAAAATATTTAAGTTTTCTCTCTTTAATCCTCTTTACTAGCCAGCCTTCTTTAATATTAAGTTCTTGTAGTATGGATATATTTGTTATTGTTTGTGTCCATGATATTTGAAGAACTCTTCTGTAGCATTTACATTCAAAGGCATTTATGTGTTTCTCAGCTGTTTTGTTAAGTGTTCAGGTCTCGCAGGCATATGTTGCGATGGGAAAGATGCATGCTCTTAAAAATCTTATTTCTGTAGTTCTGTCTGTTCCTCTGCACAGATTCTTTAGTTGTTTTACTTTCTGAAGAGCGATAGATGTCCTCCTTTTAATTTCCCTCATTGTATCTCCGTTATTAGTTAGTAGTGATCCAAGATATTCAAAACTCTCCACTTCTTCCAATTTTCCCTCATCGATACATATTTCAGCTGCCTTGTTTGAAAGCGGTACGCATTCACTATAAAGCGTACTTCGAATTATGAATTCATTGCTATATAAGAACAGAAAGAAAAAATGCAAAGTCAAAACATGACATCTTTCTGAAGAACACTTTACCTGCTGAACCATCAACAGGTATCGATGCCCCCGTACCTTCTACCAGCTTTTCTCAAGTTTCATTAGAAGAGAGTAAGAAATTTAGGACCCTGATGTCGTGGCATCCCCATCATCCAGCATTTAATTTTAGTTGAATGTCCCAAACACTCTTCAGGCCCAGCGCGTCAACTGTGTATGTTAATGGTGATTACCTAACCATTTTATTTCATCTGCAGACTGGTCTCTCATGGCGAAGGTCGGGGGTTCGAATCCGGTCGGAGGCACCCCAGTTACCCAGCTGTAGAAATGGTACTCGACTAATTCTGGAGCTGGGGAAGGAAAGGCGGCCAGGCATGATACTGATCATATCATCCTCTAATGTACTGACAAGTCAAGGAAAATATGGGCACTAACACCATGTCCCTATGTGGCTCTAAGGCATGACAGGATTGCCTTTACTCTTTTTTTACATTAGTAACAATACATTCAGCAGTGGAGAGGTACAGACAGAACCACAAAAATAAGATGTTTAAGGACATGCATCTTTCAGATCGCAACATATGCCTATGAGACCTGGACACTTAACAAAACAGCTGAGAAACACATAAATGCCTTTGAATGTAAATGCTGCAGAAGAGTTCTTCAAATATCATGGACACAAAAAAAGAACAGATATATCCATACTACAAAAACTTAATAGTGAAGAAGGTTGCCTAGTAAGAAAGTTTAAACAAGGAAAACTTAAATATTTTGGACACATTAAACGTCATGATAATCTAGAGAAGACAGTCTTGGAAGTGTACATAATGGGAAAAAGAAACAGAAGAAGACCAAGGCGAAGATGGCTGCAAGACATCGTTGATGATCTGCGAATGGACGCATCAGCAGCAAGCCATCTTGCGTACAACCGAGAGGCATACAGGAGTGCTGTTAGGGAGGCAAAGTTCTGCAAGGGACATGCAAATGATTGATTGATTGCAGTACATTATTCAATAAATTGCATGAGATATTCAACACTTTATTATAAAACAGACTGTGTCTTATATGATTTTACTTTAGGCCAAACTGAGTATTATGAGTATATTTAAGGTAGGGTAGACTCAGTAGATTATGTGTATTTTGCGTATTTTCGACTTATGATATAGTCTATTTACGGTTCATCGGGACATAACCCTGTCGTAAGCAGTGAAGCACCTGTACAGGATTTTCCCTAAAAAAAAGGTACGGCGAAAATAAGAAAATAATTTTACGACACTTACAAATATAAACATTTCCTCGCATAACCGCTGCTTATATTTACATTTCTTGACAGCTTCTTTCTTTGTGTGTGTGTGTGTGTGTGTGTGTGTGCATGTGTGTGTGTGTATGTGTGTGCGCGCTTAATAAAAAAACAGACAAAACACTACGAATTAGTTCTCAAACTGTGCCCGCCGCAACATGAAGATGAAGGCCATTTTAAAGATAAATACCATTTAGAATGGAATTACTGACATGTGTATTAACTGTAATGAGGTAGAAAATACTAATAACATGAGATAATACTGAGTTATTAACTTTTTCACTCCTCAAGTATTTCTATTTCCTGTCATAATAAGTTTTAATGAGAACTTTTGATAGAAGGAAGCTACTTTGTATATGGATTGGGTTAGCAATATACTACTTTTAATTTCATTTGGACCTTGTCTAAATGTCTCTCTGAGCACTTATTCACCTAAGATCTACCAACACTGTCAATGTTTTCTGGAATGAAAGAATTAACAGAGAAACCGCTGAAAACACTTTTTTTTTTGGTTGTTATTGTGCCAATGGAATTCGCAAGTTTGTTTTTTTTTCTATGCATGGAAAATTGTGGATGAATAATTCAACCATTGGTGTTATTTACAACAATCAGCGCTACCACTTACAACATGTGTGTTGTTTATAATAATTAGTGCCTTCGTTAACACGAGTATTATTTAGAACTGTGTTATTAACATTTGTGTCACCCCTAACGACACTAGTTACTGTCATCCAACCCTTGCACTTGTGTCGCGGTATGCAGCTTGGGTTAGCGATGGTTGAATCAATACTAGGCCGCATCTGAGTGACGACGAAACGGTTAGTGCACTCGACTTTCATGGCGAAGGTCGATTTTTTTCGAATGCACGGCACAGTTCCCCAGCTGTAAAAATAGGTACCTGGCTTCTTCTGGAGCTGGGGACAGGAATGTGGCCGGTGGCGATGCTCACCACATCACTCCTGCCCACGGATCAAATAAAATATGGACGCTAACACAAACCGCAGAAATATCTTAGGATGAAAAATAAAACGCAGAATGAGAAATTATGAACAGAACAGACGAAGCAAAGACTGCATTTCAGAGAATTATAAACATATTATACACCGTATCCTTATCAATGAATGCTAGAAAACGGTTCTAAAATGTTATATTGAGCCTATCTTTTTATATGGATGTGAATCATGGACAATAGGCAGGTCCGCACAAAGATCATTGTAACAGAAATAAAGGTTTATCAGAAGAGTGTTGCGGATTCCCCGGGCTTGCATAGATTACTAATGAAGAATGCACGAGAAGAGCGAGAGAGACCCAAAAAAAAAAATGTCCAAAAATATGAGAAAGACAACGAATATAAATACTGTACAATGAGAAGAGAGGGCATAGAATATATTGTAATAGCAGGAAAAAATAGAGGGAAATAGAGCCAGGGGACGGCCGAGAGAAATGATACTGGATAGTCCGACGAGATGCTGTGAGTTGAGATCACCAGATGAACTGATTGTTTGCATGAGGGATAGGGTACTATGGTGAACCTTATTAGCCAACGCCAGTCGGCATGGCATCTGATGATGATGATGACGACAACGACGACGACGATGATGATGATGATGAACACAATATCCCCTAGGTGTCTCCATGGCATACAGTGGTTACCTTTACCCTACTTACCAATAACAGGAAATGACTGAAAGTAACAAGTCAGAGACAGATTCGGTAAAACCATTGAAAGCAGATTTTCATCGGCTGTCAGTCATGACTAGTGACTTAAGAAGCCATTTAGTGAATGAACTGGGGTTAGGCGATGTTAGCAAGTCTCTGCAAGATCTAAGTTAACGTGAAACGAGGTATTCGTGCTTGGAGACGTTAGACGCGCAGAGAATGTGTTGAGTGATTATTATTTATTAGCAAATATAAGACATGCAGGCACAGTCAATGAGCAGAATGAGTTGGTAAATATGATGTGCTAGCAGATGTATGGCTTGTCTCATTACATAATCAGCCAGCAAGTGTTTGACCTGCCTCTATTAAGTGATTGGGTTGTAAGGGTTTTATCTGTCTCTAATATGTGACCACAAGCAGTAGGAGAAAGCAGCACTCGCGTTTATCATGCTCTGTAAGATCCGGAAAAGCGGAAGATGGCCCAAGGACTGGAAACGCTCGATTTACACACCTCTGCCCAAGAAGGGCGATCTAAAAATGTGTGCGAACTATAGAACTATCGCGCTTAAGCCACAGAAAAAAAAAACCGCGGACCTTGCCGTCCGTGCCACACAAAAAGCGCGAGTCTTGATATGCATGGGGGTATAGTTGTAAAAGTGAATGTACAAAGTATTTCCACTTTAAAAGTATACATATTATGCATGAAAATAGTTGTAAATGTACGAAGATTTCATAAATGAAGAGTTTTGTTTTAGGAAAAAGGTAGTGTGATGATTTTAGCTGATAATTGTGTAGTGCTTACCATCGGCGATGCCTAGATGTACAATGTTTACCATCGGCGATTTCCAGACCTACGTAAACTTTCGTCCGATCTCGTCGTGTGATGGCATTCTCACTAAAATAATGTCTGAAATAACCTTCTAACTACTTCTCCAGTCCATTTAATAGGTCTAGATGTACTCGGGGTACATTCAGGAACAGTAGTCAGGTCATAGGACATGTCCTTATGGCTCCGAAATCACAATAAATATATAAATTTCTCAGTTAAAAACATCGATTTCGCTCGGTTGTTAGCCACGCTTTGGATTGAACTATGAAAGGTCACCAGATATGCGCAGATAAACTGTGTACAATAAAAAGTTACAATAGTTTTACGCTGCAACGAAACAAAATCGCTATAACGTGCATGGCACTAGACTAACAGGAAGAATTCACTATAGTTCGATGGCAGGGAAAGTCATGCAAGCAAGATATTGCTACGAGTCAAAGTGAAAAGGATTGAAGGAAAAATAGAACAAGAAATACATGAAGTATAGGTGCCGATGTGAAAAGGTGATGGAAAGGATAAAGTGAAGCTTAATCGGTATGTCCAGTAGTATCGCTGCGAGAGCTACTCATACCACGGCACCTCTGCTCTAGAGGCCGGCCACGTCCGAAATACACCCATGAAATATGCCTAAACCGGCTTACCCCAAGGGTGAAACTTGTTGGCTACGCATGTCACGGTACCTCCGTTCTAGAGGTCGGTCACGTCCGATATACACCCATACTGGTGAAATATGCATAAACCGGCTTACACCAAGGGTGAAACTTGTTGGCTACGCATGTCATGGTACCTCCGTTCTAGACGTCGGTCACGTCCTAAACACGCCCATACTGGGATAATATGCCTACACCGGCTCAACCCAGGGGTGAAAGTCACTAGTGGCGAGGATTCGTCCTCCTGGACAAAAGCTCCGTCCCGGTCACAACTAAGAAGGGTAGCGGCCACGACCACAAAATGCTAAAATCGAAGACACTGGACCAGGGCAGTCTAGACAGGCAACCACCTCTCACCCGGCGGGGATGTATGCGTATCCTAATCACGCTGAGGTTTTCCGGTGAGAAAGTCCAACGCTGAAGTGGATGGGCAACCACCTCTCACCCGGCGGTGATGCACGGGTATCTCAAAACACGTCGAGGTTGTCCGGTGAGAAAGTCCAACTCTAGCCTGGATGGGCTACCACCTCTCACCCAGCGGTGATATACTGATATCCAAAACATGTTGAGGTTTTCTGGTGAGAAAGTCCAACTCTAGACTAAAATGGTGCAACGAAAACCACGGTGTCACGCAATCCCGCTTCTGAGACCCACCAAGAATACAAGCTCAAGCCCTGCGATACTCTGAACCTCTTGTGGTCCTCTCGGGGATCTCCTGTGGTCCTTTCGGGGGACCACGGAACCTATCGAGGATCACAGGCGTAACTTCAGTAGGATCACGGGGCGGTCTTGGTGTTAGAAACGAACGAACGAACGAAGAAGAAGAAGAAGAAGAAGAAACGAAGAATTACAGTTGCATCACAGAAACTAGCACAAATGAAGAATATATGGCAAGGTACCAACAAGAAAACAAAGTTATGTTTACTAAGAGCTTACATATTCTCCATGGCAACATACGAATGTGAAACACGGGCATTTAAGAAATCAATAGAAAAGAGAATGACAGCACTTGAAATGAAATGTTATAGAAGGGTGCTTAGAATATTATGAATAGAGCGAAAATCAAATAAAGAGATAATGATGGGATTAGGTGTCGCAGAAAACTGGCTCGTTAACACCACCAACAACAACAAAAAAATAGAAAGCTGAGATACATCGGCCACATCAAGAGACACAATAGCTTGGAGAGGTTGATAGTAGAAGGCATAGTGCCCGGCAAAAGAGAAAAGGGACGACATCGACGGAGATGGACTCAGGACATGACGGAAAGTCTGAATGTGTCACTACGAGACGCTGGTGAACTTGAACAAGACCGTACTGCATTCAGGGAGGCTGTGAGAGGGACAACGTTCTGGAAAGGACACGCCACATGAATGAATTAATATGTGATAAGGTGATGCCTGTGCTGGTCTGTCTATAAAACGTGATTGGAAGTTTAATGTTTGGTCTGTTAGAAATAGTATGATCTATCTCAAAAGGTGATCACTAAAACTATTTAGTTCATAAGAAAATGTTTGGTCTGCTTTTAAAGATATGATAGCACTGTTCCTAATCCAAAGACACACTCTTCTAACGAGCTTTGATCGGAAAATTAACAACAGACCAATCAAAATTGTCCCAGCAAGGATGGGTGCGAAAGGGATATGAAATCAAATAGTACCGGGCATGATATTTTGAGTAGACTCTGAGTAGGTATATCTATTTAAGAACTTTAGGATATAAATGCTTATATTATTAAATATAAACGCGCACAGCACCACATGACCATTAAATGATGTAGTCAACAGTTCGGTAACTTATATAATAGTGCATTTCCCAAATGTGAAGAAGTTTCTTTCTGGTCTCCTGTCATACATGAATTAATCAGATGAAGAAGACATTGTGAAACATGCATTTTTGCCACGAACAAGCACAATCATATGTTCCGCAACAAAAATATCAAAGGAACGAGTTATGTTCGCAATGTTTTTTTTTTAAAGAAAGGGCTTACTGAAAAATATAGTGGGTCCAACTTATAGAGGACCCTCGGTTATCCAGTTTGACGTGGATCTACTGCCCAGGTCAAACTCAGCGAGAAAGCAGACAAGCTGGCAGTCATGGCAGTCAATTCAGGGAACCGGACATTGCAAGAGCCACCTTGGATAGCCTGTGTATGGAGGATGACATCGGGTTGAATGACGACAGTCACATCAGGATGATGATCAAACTGGTGGAGAAGATGGGAAGTTGACGTTTTTCCGAACGAAAAATATTACCAACAACCAATGTGCGACTGGCTCCATCAGTAGGCGCACATTTCAGGAGGGTGTTGGAATGGAAGACGGAGCACGTGTGGGAATGCCCCGAGTGAGGGGGATGCCAGCCTCTGATTGTAGCATAGCCTTGTAAGTAATGATTATAGTTATTATTATTATTATTATTATTATTATTAGTGACATGATCAGGAATAAAGAATGTATTGGGGGGCAGAGAAGTTATAGTTAGAGGAGCGAGGAACGGATACTCGGTACTTCAAAGACCTGATCAAAGGTAAACCGAATCGACATGGGTACGCCGATAGATCGTAACATTGCGACTTCACGCACACCTGCAGTAGCCGAGGGGGAACAATTGACCAGTAGATCAAAGACTGAACAGAGAACGGACTAGGTCCCGAAGCAGATAACATGAAAGAGATGGTGGACTTGTTTAATTGGAGGTAACAATTGGACAGACGGAGATGAAAGCGACTAACGTGTATAGGGGTGTGGCTCTAGGACGCTAGTTGCGACTGGTTTTTGGCAACAAAGGATGACCCAATGACCGATACAACAATTGGAGGCGTGGTCTATGGAACGGAATTTACGAATATAAAAGGAGAGGTAGACAGGTGGAAAAAAGAAAGGCCAGAGGAGAGCAGATAGGAGTCTGAGAGAGGAGGAGAAAGAGAGAGAGACGCAGAGAGGAGGGGAAGAGGCATTCAGCAAGAGAAATGTAGAGATAGAGACATAGTGTTAGATTGAACTAGTGTAGCAAGAGATCGTACAGTAATTGTTACCAAGAGCTTTTGTATTACTGAATATTGTGAACGCTGCTTAAATACTGCTTGTAGAATTATGAGAATTATGATATTGTGATTTTGTGAGATTTCGTACTACTATGATGAAAATAATGAAATGTGTATAATCTTGCCTATGCCTATTATTACAAGTGAGTTATCAGCTATACGTATTGATCATATTGATATTATTTGTCAAATTAAAATGAATCAGTGAAATGTTCATGAGAAATCTTCTATTGCCATGTATGTGAAACTTCGACGTGTGATGTACCAAGGTGAGATGTGATGATAATAGAACATTCAATAATAACAATAATAATGAACAATATAAATGAACTAAAACATTGTTAAATGATTACAGTTCACAGTTACAGCTACTGAAAAATAAACCGCATTTTACTAATTAAATTTTGGTAGACGAATAAACTGTGGATCAAACAGGCTGCAGGTTATAAGATTCATGGATTACATTCTGAAGTTGACAACTGCAGTAGTATCGATCCGATACTATCGTTCTGTAACGTGATATGGAGCATACAGGGAATTAAAATAGATTTGCGGAAATCATACCGACAGTTTATTATCACATTTTTAAAAATCAGTGCTCCTTCTAGTAACTTCAGTAACAGTATCCGGATAATTTCACACATCACGGAGATGGATGCAAAGAGGAGAGAAGTAGAAAATATCTGCTGTATTTAGTTAAAACTCTACCAAGCTGTAACTGGTTTCTGTTTTGATGTGATTTTTTCTTTGGCCACCATGAATACAAACTGCCAGAAAGTTTGTGTAATTTATTAGACACAAGATCACTTTACATATTTTCATGTTCATTTATGGTTAAATTTTGTAATTATATACACAGAAAAACTCTTCTGGAGCTACATTTCTATGTTTTCAGTGTTGAATGATGAGACGTCCTTAGCTTTGAATCAGCAATGACTACTCACGTTCTGCAGCTAACAGACAAAGATCGAACTGAGATGCCCAGAATAACTGTAACTGATGAAAAATACCAGAAAAAAAAACAGTTTTCACTGGAAATTTGGTAACTAATTAGAAGACATCTTATAAAGAAATGAGACAAAGTGGAATTTGAGAGAGAAAACTGGACAAAAACTAGAAAAGCAACCACAAAAGAGAAGAAAGAGAAGAAAGTTCATTCGCACAGTGTTAGTCACAACAACAAACAGGCAGATGAATCATGGCCAGTTTGTTCCATGAGCTCCTATAGATTTATTCACTGGTCAACGAGATGAATCATTCAGGATAAGACACATCGAGGATATTAAACACTGGGGATATGAAGGATCGGATACTCTGGAGAAGCATAATAGCCAACGCCAGTCGGCACGGCACATGATGATGATGATGATATGAAGCATACACCCCCATTCTCTGTGAGCTGAAGACAGTTCTCGGATTATTAGAAACGATGTTCACCGATTCGTTGAACACGAAACCAATTTTAAGATGGCATTTTGAGAAAAGGGCACGAGAAACTACTTAATCCATCTCCCAGACAATTACCAGTGTTTATGTCAGTAACAAAAACAAAACCAAAGATGAATCCATGAGGAAAATTATATTTTGGGCAAATGGCGGGCAGACTACCTTAAATCAATACATGGGAGATTACATCGTTGTTATAACTTATCCGTACCTACAGAAGCTTCACAACATCTAAGAAAGATTCCTTTAAGCTGTGTCAGTTTTCTTCGATATTAGAAGACAAGATTATTCTTGCCCCCAGAAAGCTACAAAGATTAAATCAAAGATATTAACACGATAAAACCATCAGAATTCTTTCTTATTCTCTCTACTTCAGTACATTTTGCTGAGAGCCACGAAGACTTTTCTGTAGATTTCTGTTTACTGCTTATTTGTGATATCTCAGTAGTTATTGTGCCATATTTCTTTAAAGTGTCTATGATTCTTTCAATCCACCTTTAGGATGCGCTTTATTCTACGTTATGTTAATCTAAAGTTCTCTGCCTCTTCCGTCGTCTTTCTGTCCTACACCGGAATCAGTTAACACCGGCTTTTTCCGTGTATCTGACACAGAGTGGTTTCTTAAGCCGTGTGTTTCATCCTTCTCTCCTAATATAACAGTACTTCGACTCCAACGGGAGGTGATCGGCGACAACCCTTCTTTTCTTTCCGCTTTTCCCTTCCACGTCATCAGGTCTGAGACAGTCTAACAAAATATGACATTTCCAACAAAACGACCAAAATCGATGACGTAAACTGTGGTCTTTTGTTTAGTTCAAAGACGATTTATTCTTTACATTCCAGTCAGGGCTCGAAGGCCAACCAAATTGTGACAATATGTAACACCATGATGCGTGATCCATAATCTCTGATGCCCTGTCTTCGATCTCTAATCCCGAAATCTCTTTCAGACACCCGCTGTCTCTCTGTTTTTATCTGTTTTATTTTTGTTTGTTTCTAAGCTACATCGAGCTTGCATGGTATTTTTTTTTCTTCATCAATCCTTGTTACAATGATCACATCCGCTTACTCTCTAAACAAAGACTTTTAGGTGCTATATTTCATGCCTACTTCCCTCTTATGTTCTGAACAACTGCTTTTTGGTGCTAGATTTCATGTTTTGTTCTTTTGTTACGTAGATTATCCCCCAAGATCCCATAATACTGTAACAATAGTATCCCTACAGCATCGTTTTTCCAACGGTGCGCGCGGCACAGTGGTATTGCTAGCGAGAGCTAGTCTGTCGCTAGATTTTTAGGGTAACATGTTTTTTTTTCTCTCAAAATTACACCGCCTTCTTGCTTACTTATATAATAAATACCCTCTAAGAAGAGAGCCCAAAGCCGTTTAATTAATAAACCCAGTTCAGAGCCAGATAAAATGGCCTCTAGGGAGGCTCATATTTCACATGGAACAGAATGCCTCTTATATAATAAAACTTTAAATCGCTTTCAGTGTATGTGTATTCAACGTAGTGTGTCAGTTTTGAAAATGCTAAAAAATATATGGTGTACTTTACGAGAGTCCAGCACTAAGAAAAGAAGTATGCCACGACAGCAATTTGCGTTACCAAGTGTGCGGCAGTCTGAAAAAGTTCCACAACTACTGTCCAGTACTAGCGAATATTCCACAGCTTTTTTTGTTTAAAAAAACACTCATTTATTTTACGATTTCGCCAGCAGCTTCTGATTCTTTTATAACTGCAAACGTGTTGATTTTACATTTCTGTTTCTTGATTTATGACAAAGTCTGACAACTAAAGCAAGCGTTGCAAATTTATGCCCGCTTTTGCGTCAGCAGGAAAGGAGGTCGCACTACAGGATTCAAAATTCCAGTCACGGGCACCTCTGTGTCGAGTATATCAATTCTATCAATTCTGTCTTATGACTTACAATCTTTGTGTAGCAAGACTACTCATATGTAATGGCATTTCATTGTCAGCTAATTCATAATGATGAGAAAAATATGACATAGGGAAAGGGAATTATGAGTGATTTGATCCTGCTTGCTGGCAACCAGATCAGTTTTTGGAGTTAACTATTGTCAGACAACTAACACTGGTTCAAGAGTATAAACAACGAACATTTTGGAGGTTTGTATAAAATATTTACGCTGCTAGCCTCATGCTCATCGATGTATGTAAAGGGATGAATACACATAACCGAAAAGTGTAAGTCAAAGAAATGTTCACCTGTTCCCCAACTGGCTTATGTTTACTTGTAGCTCATCAGGTTAATCTTAACTCAGAATTTTTTTATTTACACTTACAGCAAATTGGTTTCTTTTTTTTTCAGTTTCTAGTTTTGTTTTGCAGGCCAGGTGCTCGAAGTAGAGTAGAAAAAAAAATGTACTGACGTCAGCTTTGGGGTACTGGAAAATAAACAGTTTGTCCTGAAATAGATTAACAAGTTTATTCGCTATTTTCCGAAAGATTTAACAACCCCCTCGGCTTACAAGAGGAAGAAAGGTTGCAGACAATTCTCTGACAAGAACTTGAACTTGAGGAACTACCATGCTCTGCTGCTGGCCTGGAGATGGGCCTCCCTGCACTCAGGACACTCCCGTATGTGCTCGGCCTTTAATCTCAGTGTTCGTGGCGCGTGTTGGGTGATAGTGCCACTGGCACATTGACTGAACACAGCTCGATCTTTTCCACAAAGTTCTGAATGTCTGCCATTGCTTTTCGTTATTTCCCTTTCACATAGTCTTTGGTGATGGGTGTTGTATTAATTTGTGTGTGTGTGTGTTTTCATCTCCCTGCAATTTTGATAGGATGGTTATTATAATGTCTGCTTTGTCCACCTGTAGGTTGCCCAGGGTTGTTGCTTTGTTTGCCAGTTGATCTGCCATTTCATTGCCTTTGATACAGGCATGTCTTAGGCAATAAATCCATATTAGGGATGAGATCTGTGGCTCTTTTAGTTTGGCCAAACACTTGCGACGCATCACCTGGTTTTCGTGCTTTTTCTTTAGTATGCATTGTGAGTCTGATATTTTGGCTCGTGATGGTTGCTACTATGAGTCTGATATTTTGGCTCGTGATGGATGATGCTGTGAGTCTTATATTATGACTCATGATGGTTGCTGGTTTCCTAGCCAATTTATGGCTTGGGTGACTGCTTCAGTGTCCATCCTCATGCTGGATGTGTTTGTTTCGAATGTTCCGGACTTACTGACCATGGGGTGTCCATTGCGATAGATCTCGAATCCCCATCCGCTCTTTGGTCAGCGCGCGACCGACCCATCTATATATAATATAGGATAATCTGGGTTGGAGTGTCTAATAGTTCGCTCTTTGATTTCTGATTCTGCTCGCTCTGCCGCCCAATTTCGGTATATTTTGTCTGAGCCATGTGTGAACTTTGGTAAGGTGTGGATGTTCTGCGGCATCAATCCAGTCGACAGCCAAGGGGATTTCTTCAGGGTTGCATATCTGCCCTGCGGTCTTTTCTGCCTCTGCTATGCATGACTGACCTCGTTTCTTTCGTGTCTCTTTTTGTGTTTGAATCTCCTTTTTCAGTGGGTGGTCTTCCGTGGTCTTGGTTCGCAATAACTTTTTTTCCTTTTTTTATTTTTACTTGGGGGCATTTGTTATGGGTTTTCATGCTAGATATTTTCAACAGGTGTCACGTGGCATCCACAGGTGTGTCCCTGGGGCATCCGAGCACCGTCCTCATTGCTTCATTCTGAATTCTCTCCAGTCTCTCCGGTTTGTTTGGGTTGGTGATACAGTGAGCATGTTGATCGGAATCTCTGACAAGAGTCAAAGTCAAAAGCATTTCTGAACAATAACTGGCGGTATAATCCTAAAAAAACTACTCCCTTTTCCAGAATTTAAAATTTTCAAATGCGAAACAAGAGAAAAAAATAACATTATGAAGCCATTTCACAACAGCACAAGAGCATTAACTCTGAAAAATCCAGGTCTCTTCATTTTTTGCCAGGAATAAGAAAACAGTCAAGCTTAAGAAAATAAACATTGTATAAATGAAGTTAAATGAGTGAAGGATGGGCAGGAGGAAAAGAGACGAAAAATAAGATTTGAAATGTATCTCAGAGAAATCTCCCCTGCCAGGATAGCACCGGAGTTCAAGGACGACGGGATGTAAAGTCTAAACCACAGACCACGACGAGACTGACTGAAACGTGATAGAAGGTCAGAAACTGCGAGAAAATAAGGAGTGGTAGGAGAGGACGCGAAGAAGGAGAGAGAATAATATAAAAGATATACGAGTAGTCTGGATAGCAAATACATTCTGTCATATACAACGAGATAAATTCTCCTACACGTGTAATTTGGGCATGCAAATATGACTATGGCAAAGGACGAGATAAGTTACTTTACAAATGTAATCTGGGCAGCAAATATAACTGTGATAAGGGACGAGATAAGTTCTCTTACACATGTAACCTGAGCAGCAACTATGAGTGATAGAGGATGAGAGAAGTTATCAAGATCAGAAAATCACAGCTGATCAAGATTCTGTATCGTCTTTTCTTTGTGCTAACAGAAAACAGGATGTTGGACTTTATTGCCTTGACTGATGATAGTCGGGCTCAATGTTTTCTCCCTTGTGGTGGAGTCTTTCCTGAAGCCTGATGGAAGCAAGATACTCTAATTCCTGAAGCCTGATGGAAACAAGATACTCTAATTCCTGAAGCCTGATGGAAACAAGATATTCTTATTCTCTACTGAAACCTGATGGAAGTAAGATACTCTCTACTGAAGCCTAATGGAAGCAAGATACTCTCTACTGAAGCCTGATGAAAGCAAGATACTCTAACACACTTCCCAACTTACTTGATGTTCCTCTTTCAATATTCTCACGGAGTCTACTGTAAAGACAGATTCAAGGGTTCAGAGAAATCTTAAAGCAATAACAAGAGATATCACACATCAAAACAACAACAACAACAAAAACAACAGCAGTGCAACGACAACAACTGTCGCAACAAAAACAGCAATAACAGCAGCAACAACAGCTACAACGGCAACGGTAATAGCAGTAGCAATAACAACGGCAACAAAAAGCAACAGCAACCGCAACAACAGCAGCAACCGCAACAACAATAGCAGCAGCAATAAGAAAATCAACAGCAGTAATAGCACCAACTGCAGCAACAGCATTATAGAAGCAGAAGCAACAACAATAACAGTAATAGCAACAACAGCAGTAAGGGCCATAACAACAGCAACAACAACAGCAGTAACGGCAACAGCAAAAGCGGCAGCAAAAAAAGCAGCAACAGCTATAACATCAACAAAAACAGCACGAAGAACAAGAAAAAAACAACACCAACAGCCAAAAAAAAAACAACAACAAAAACAAAAACATCAGCAACAGCAAACAAAGCATCTATAAAAACAACAGTAGCAAAAAAAAACAAAAAACACAAACAAAAAGCAGTACCAAAATCAACAAGAACAATGATAAAACCAACAGCAGCAGGGAAAACAACAACAGCAGTAACAAGAAGCAATTGAGCAACAACAGCAGCAGACCTTTAATAAGAATAACAACAACAGTAGCAAAGACAAAAGCAGCAACAGTAACAGTCACAACAATAGTCAATGGCAATAACAACTTCATAAGAAATAAATATTCCCAGCATTTTACACAGCAAATCTTAGGTCACCAACTGCAACAAACTTTGCGGAAGTGTTTGCGTTTTCTCGTCAGCTCATCCCTTTCTTTAACATCTGCAAACCACCCAACGTTCGAAGAACTAAGACATTGTTAGATGAAGTCAGAGAAGCCGAGTTGATAATTTTAATAGCCACAGCAGCTGTTTTTTGCACGTTTATTTATGTTTCCCCAACCAGACATGTTTATACTTGAAGCTGGGAGCGGACATGCGCAGTAGTTAACAGTATTGGTTGTATCTGGGGTGAAGGTGTTAAAGAGTAATGCCACATTACGGGTAGGAAGAGAAGGGGGGGGGGGGGAACTCGTGTGTACAAAGAGATACAAGGAAACAAGATAGTACAGGCGAAAAGTAAACAAAGATACGTTTGTGTACAGTGCACAGATGAACATATGAGGATATCTGAAGCAAGGAGTGATAGGTATTGGAAAATCTGAGAAAGGATAGGGGAAAATAGAATAGTTTAGGGAGGGGGGTAGCAAAAGAGCTACCGACATATGTAAGTGGGAAGATGAGAAATCCTGATAAAATCTGAGGTGGGGTGGGCGGTGGTCAATGATTCTTTGGTAATCTACAAAAGCAGACCCAATGAGAAGGGAGGGGGGCAAGATTATGTTACTGGGGCCCGAGTAATTCCGGGGGACTGGAGGCCCTTTTTAGCCCTCTTTCTTATTAAAGACAAAATTAAGGAAGACACTGCAACGTTTCGCCTACAGACTTTTCTGTGTCCTGAAAGGGGACACAGGAGTAACCTACCCCGGGGGTCAGTCCTCATACTCCACAGTCCTAGGCCACGCGTGAGCCCGTGTGGCACGCCCAGATTATTTAGAAAACTAGAAACGGTGGAAGGTTTTTAACTGCAAGTGACAGGTGCGTGAGCGGTCGTTTGTTTATATCTGCCTGAGGCGGAGCCGCCAAGATGAACTGAACATGCCGCATAGTTAGATTTTTTGCTAAACCCAGAAAAAAAGTATTTTCTATTGCATGTGTATTTGCATTTCAAATTCTAGGAACAATATGAACTGTGTCCGTTTACAAATGGCATAAACTTCTTTATGACTGCGCAGGCCAAGTTTGCTCTCTTCAAATTTAGAAGGTCGTCGAATGATTAGTGAGTTGTACTCTCATTCCTGGGTGGTTGCTCGTCCTACTGGGGTCCGGTGAGTTGAGTCACCTTCACTCTCTTACTACGCTTCTTTCTCTCACGTCTTAAGTAAAAAGGTAAAACTACTGTTTACATGCAATTAAGGCATATTGAGGATATGGTGATAGGCTCGTATTTCCAAGACCATCGGCGCATGAAAGTCTTATGTCGTGTCTTAAGTTTTTGTTTTTTATATTTGTTAAATTCTTTGAGCTCAGTCATACACAGCTCATAGCTTTCCTATGCGAAAGCCTTCGGTGTTTCCAATTTACTAAATTTCTTCATATTTGCACGAAATGTAATGATATATAAAAGTGATAATGAAAAAAAAAAACAGAGAAATGAGAACCGAGTTATGTAGCATGGCCTTGTAAGTAATGATTATAGTTGTTATTATTATTATCATTAATGAATATGAATATGAAAATTTTCTGTAAAGAAAATAGTAACATCGAATAGCCACAGAGAAAAATGGAGAGGAAAGGAAGAAAAAGGTATAGAACTTCCATGACACTAGAACAAGACGCCACCAAAAGTAAACAGTGGAAACAGTGAATAGAAAAAGACGAGACTCAGTGACGCTGACACATATGGAAGACAAAGGAAGGACGCCAGAAAGTAGGATGGTCCAGAGATAACAAAGCGGTGACTGGACGTTGACACGTGTAAACAAAATAGAAAAGAGGAATAGAAAAGGCAGACACAATGAAAAGCGAGGACACAATAAACCTCCGACATGAAATAGCAAGATAATGACTTAGGTAAATATCTATTGTATAGACGGAGTTGACACTTGACACCTGTTAGGTGACGCGATTGCACATGGGCTTTAAATAAAGGAGTGACCAGTTCGGTCAGCTGACCAATTAAATATTTAGAGGCGTGGCTTATTGGACAATTGACTTACGACATATAAGTAACGGGGCAGTTTGAATGACGGACAATCAGAACGCTCATGGGAACCAGTGGACATCTGAAGGGTGGAGCCAAAATACTTATTGGTTAAATCCATCAAGCTACACTTGAAGATAAAAAAGTGAGCAGAGAAAACGAAGAGAAACCAAGTACAATGAGGAACGAAGAAGAACCAAGAGGGGGAACGAGGAAGAAGAAGAGACAGAGGAGGGAGCCCAAAGACGGAAGAACAGACGAGAAGAACAAGGAAGAAGAACCAAGAAGGAAGAACATATAGAGGAGATGAGACAGAGGACGGAGCTACGAAGACGGAGGAACAAGGACGGTCAGTGAATAGAGACCGGTCCAGACAAGAGAAGGAGAGAAAGATAGACAATCAGAGAAGAACAGCGGAAGGAGAACACACTCCAGAGAAGACTCGAGAGAGAAATAAGACGTAAGTAACGACAGATGGACACCTAGAGCAATAGATACTCAGGAAAAGCAGTCTTGCAGAAGTAGTTCTAGGACAGATTGAATCTGTGTTTCAAGTGATTCAAGGGATTATGAAGAATTGGTACATTTTGAACTTCGAGTACAGTGATTTAATCGTGTAGTTGATTGACCACGTGTTGCAGATCTGAAATAATGCTGAGGTAGGAAATGTTCACCCATCAAGCGTAGTATATTGTGAATCTGGATGCTGCATGTAGAATATGATAGTTTGATACTGATGTGCTTCAACGACGAAACTAACGAAGAGTATGTCATATTGCATCTTAGTACAAGTGATGTTGTGAATTCTAAGTCCATATCTTATTTGTCAGAATTAAATGAGTTCTGTAGAGAACATTTCATCGGACTTCCTCTGATTTAGTGAAGTGCAATGTTTGTGAAACCTAATCTAAAACAACAGAGACTGGATGAGTGTGAAGATAAAGTCGGTATTAATCAAGAACATCTTTGGTCAGAAATATATCAATTAACAACTGAAAATATTATACTGGTGCCGTCAATAATATGATAGTGCACACATTGACATTACTATAGTCACTTTATAGTGCAATTCGTTACGAATTTATTTCCAAGATGGAATCATAATATATCAAAGGAAGACTTACTGCTCATAAACTGTATATGTAGTTTTCCCTGTGATAAATAACTGATACTGAATTGTTGTTCCTGTAAAACTTCCATAGAGAAATTATTGTTCATAAAAAAATTGCTTCAAACCTCCAACATATTTAGTTGACTTAACTTTCTTATATTCTACACTTTTTTAGTCTCTTCGTGATATCAAAGAAAACTGGTAAGGCTATCGTGCTCAGCTTGCAGATCATAAGCTTTAGCATTCATCCCAAAAGGCAAAACAGATAGTAGGTTATTCTATTACTTGTAAAGAATGATTGCTTGCATATTAGTACAATAACACAGTGAACTCAGAAATGCAGATGAAACCACTGACAACAATTATTGAGGAAAGACTCTGGCGATGGTTGGGATATGTGCTCCGAATGACTGACAACTCACTACCAAAAATAGCACTAAGATGGACACCACAGGGGAGCAGAAGTAAGGGTAGACCAAAAGAGACATGGAGAAGAACAACAGAAAGGATGTTGAGCAATAGAGGGCTCACCTGGGCAAGAGCAGGAAAAAAGGCGAAGGACAGGCATTTGTGGAGGACCCTTGCGGAAGCCCCATGTGCCCTGGGCACTTAAGGTTCAGAGAGAGAGAGAGAGAGAGAGAGAGAGAGAGAGAGAGAGAGAGAACACAGTGAACTGAACTCACCGTGGCGATACAAAGCTGACGATTTGGCAGAGAAAGGTTTTCGTTCTTCTGTTTAAGTTCATAAGTTTCGTTGATGATGTTGTATCAACGGCAGCGGATGTGAAACTCGGTTATTCCCAGAGTTGCCAATTTAGATTTTATATACAAAAAAATCTAGATCTAGATAATTTTGGTCCTGCCTAGATATTGAAAAGAGTCATCTAGATGTTAGCTATGAATCTAAATATTTTGAAATTAAATCTAGATAATTTAAGATATTTTTTTAAATCACAATTTGTTATGCAAATCTTTAAAAATCAGTCCTTTCTCAGTATATGAAATCTATTCTAGTGTTTTAAGTTTTGCAGATGGGCAACATTTGTTAGTAATGTAGGAAGTTAGCTGTCTTAAATAAGGTAATAGGTAAAAGAAAATTAGGTCACTAAATGGAATAGCCTGGGAATTGCCTAGCTCTCAAATGACAGTCAAAATATCAGCTCAGTGAGAGATGTTATCATGTAATTAAGCTAGAGGAAGGACCAAAACTTAAGGGTCAGAGAATTAGGGGAGGAATGTCACCTCCGCCAGTGAGGGCAGCTTTGTTTTGATGTATGATTAAATTACCAAACTTTCTGGGGGCATCTATTTTTAATTAGGCCCATTCTATGATACTGACGCTAACCTTAGTCTTAATTCTTCATTGTCTAGTTAGCATTTTATAGAATGAATAAGTGAAGTAGAGCAACACAATTATTCTAGTTAAGATAACCCAACATTCTGGAAACGTTGTTCAACAGTTGCATTTCTCTCAGTGCAATTTGTGTTTAAGTGTGTGAATATATTTACTGGGATTATTTCTTTCTTACATCTCTCTGAAAATGTCAAAATTCAAGAAATTTGAACAAAAATTTAGAAAAGAATGGTAAAAGATTAATTGTCTGCAAAATGGATAATGATGGTTGCTGGGAAAGATACCAAAGCTCATTGTAAATTTTGCAAGTGAGAGCTTAAAGCAAAATACAAGGATTTGAAAATGCAATGAAAATCTTAGAAAAACACACAAGTGTAGTGCCCTTTAACACTCAAGCGTCTTTGACTTTTATACTTGTTTATAATGAATCCTCTAGTCTTGGTGAAGGATCAGTTACCATGTTCGTGAGCTGTCATTGTGCTGTTGTAAACTGTGACCATCTTGTTGATTTGTGCAAGGCCAACATTGCTGACAATAAAATTGCAATCAAACGAAGCTGGAACTTCTTCTTTATGCTATTTTAATGGTCAAACTCAGCTTATCATGACATTACTGTGGCACTTACCAACTTCGTCCTGAAGTTTCAAAAGCTATAAGAACAGTTTAATAATGGCAGCATATCAGAAACAAATTCTGCAAGATGAAGCTTCTACAACATCTTGCGAAGCAGGTCCTTCAAATGCTGAAGCTGATGATGATGGTCCTCATTTTTTTGTGACAGTGCCAAGGTAATTATTAACATTAATGACACATTAACATTAATAACATATTAACGTTACTTTCAATACATTTCCTATTTAATTTTCACTTAAACATTATTTTAAAAGACAAAATTGTTTCCTAGATTTTTTTTTGTGGATAAATGCTTAAAGAAGCCTAGATAATTCTAGATGCATTCTGAGGAAATTCTAGATATTTTTGTGGGAAAAAAAGCTGGCAAACTTGACTATTTCTCCGGTCGACAAAGATAAAGCGCACTTTGTTCCAACAATTATCTTTCTGGTCGACAAAGATAAAGCGCTCTTTGTCCAACAATTATCTTTCTGGTCGACAAAGATAAAGTGCACTTTGTTCCAACAGTCGTCTATAACTTCCCTACTAGAATTAGATTACCTCCCCAGATCGCTGACTGGAGTATCTTGATTAAAGTTGTAGTTTTGAAGATTTGGTCCCTGATCAAAAAGACAACAGGGAGCCTTTGTTCAACATCTTGGCTAATGATATGGATCATTCAGAGACAGACAATGTTTACTGCCACACACCATTTCGCTACATTATTGAGAATAGTCGCTACACCCGTCAGTAAATCCAAAAATGGCAGAAAACATCCTAAATTCTTAACTCCTACAAACAGGCTGTCGGGATACTATTTTTTAAAGAATTTTGCTGTTGATGACGTGTTACGTAGTGTGGGAAAGTCTGTTTTTCGGATACGCCCAATGAATTAAACACGCATGCACACACACACACACACATACACAGAGCATTCTCTCACTGGATGTGATGTTTTTATCACAATTTCTGTATAGAGTTTGGGTAAGTAATACTGTATAATAATAATGTCGAGAATATTTTTTTCTTGAAAGAAAAAAAAGTGAGACAATCAGGAAAGAGAGAGAGAGGAAGAGGAGAGAGAGAGTGAAAGAGAGAGAGGAGAGAGAGAAAGTGAGACGAGGAGAGAGAAAGAGAGAGAGAAAGAGAGTGAGAGAAAGAGGGAGAGAAAGTGTGAGAGTGAGAGATAGAGAAAGACAGAGAGAGAGAGAAAGTGAGACGAGGAAAGAGAAAGAGAGCGAGAGAAAAAGAGAGAGAATGTGTGAGAATGAGAGAGAGAGAGAGAGAGAGAGAGAGAAAGAGAGACAGAGAACGTGAGACAGAAAGAGAGAGAAAAATGAATGAGAGAGAGAGAGAGAGAGAAAGTGAGACATAGAAAAAGTAAGAAAAAGAGAGAAAATGAGACAGAGAGAAAAAAATGAGACAGAGAGAAAGAAACTGAGACTGGTAGAAAGAAATTGAGACAGACAGAGAAAGTCAGACAGAGAGAGAGAAAGAGAGAAAGTGAGAAAAAGAGAGAACGTGAGTCAGAGAGGGAAAGTGAGACAGAGAAAGTCTCTCTCACACATACATAGACACAGAGAGAGAGAGAGAGAGAGAGAGAGAGAGGAAGAGAGAGAGAATGAGAGAGAGGAACACATCTTATTTTCAAATGTTGAAGAATTATACGCGGAGACTGGTCTGAGATTATGGCCTTTCGTATCTGAGCTTTCACTCTTCTGAAACAATCAGTTCAGCTTTCACTCTTCTGAAACAATCAGTTCAGCTTTCACTCTTCTGAAACAATCCGTTCAGCTTTCACTCTTCTGAAACAATCAGTTCAGTAAAAGTATAGAAAATAAACAGCGAGTTTGAGTAAATTTTAAAATGACAAGACTGTTACTTGCACCCTCACACCTGCACATTCAACACCATAAAGTAACCAAATACATGCGATACAGCAGTCTTCACACCCACGCAAGTAAGTGCAGCCATTCAGTGAACATTTACCAAACAGGTCTAAGAATTGTGTGTTTGAGGGTGGGGAGAGGTACATGTCTCAAGATGACATTTTGTCCTACTCAAGTAAAGCTGAAGTTATGTGTATGTGCACAATGAGAGAGAGAGAGAGAGAGAGAGAGAGAGAGAGAGAGAGATCTTTATTGATTGATCTTTATTTCAAAAGGGTTAAGAAAGGGTTAAGAGAGAGAGAGAGAGAGAGAGAGGGAGGGAGGGAAAGGGAGAGAGAGTCATGTTTAAGACATCTGAAAATTAAAAAAAATTCATTCTAGTTCTTTAAGTTCTCAAAAAAAGTTTATAAAATGCTTTATCTATTCTGTACTACTGTACTGAGTAGAACTGGATTGTGAGCAACAAGACTGGGAGAATGATAAATACAGCAGAAATGTGGAGCTACAGGGAAATTGTAAAGTGAAAATAACAAATTTCAAGTATTAGAATAACGACACATGTAACGTGAACTTCTCAAAGAAATAAGAATCAAGAAAACAAAATACTTTGGCCAGATCAAAAGACATAATAATATACTGAAGACCGTACTAGAAGGGAAGGGGAAAAGAGAGCGAGAGATAGAGACAGATGTATACGGGAGAACAACATTCGAAAACTGGGCTGGACAAAGCCTGCCAGAGTGCAGGATCCAGGCAAGCGAACAAAGGAGGAACTGGAGATTCATTACCGCCGAATTTACGTATTGAAGACGGCACACGATGATGATGAAACCTCTCCTGAAGTGTGGCATATATTAGCAGCGAAATTCGTGACACTGTTGATAAGATTGCAGCAGCAAATCAAATATTGCGTGTTTAGCACGGAAAATAACAAAATGTAATAATTACAACAAATTGGAGGAAATGAAGCAGCAGAAACATGCTGATTAGAAACATGCTGACTAGAAACATGCTGATTAGAAACATGCTGATTAGAAACATGCTGACTAGAAACATGCTGATTAGAAACATGCTGATTAGAAACATGCTGACTAGAAACATGCTGATTAGAAACATGCTGATTAGAAACATGCTGAGTAGAAACATGCTGATTAGAAACATTCTGACTACAACAAGGCAGGAAGAGGGTGGGAGCTCTGAACAAACCCACTCCACCGTATACACCACATTCTACGCCTTGCGAACGATCAACTGGAAATACGGAGCTGAGCCACTCTCAAGTATTCCGATCTGTCTTTTCATTTGTGACCATACTACCTGATTACCTGGGTATTTATTTATCCCAATCAACAAAGTCCTAATAATTTCCACAACATTCTAGACTGTTCTACAAAGTTCTGTTCATTTCCACAACCTTTTAGAAGGTTGTAAAGAGTTTAGAGATTCTATAGAGTTCTATTTATTCTATTCAACTAAACGTAGGCTTAATTGTCACCAATCCGTTTAGCGATCACGAACCCTATGGATTCGACACAATTTCAGTCATTTTGGATATTTTTTTGTCACCACTTCTCACCGCCCTCCCTCCTCCCCCCATGCTGATGCGGGCTGAACCTGGACTTAAACGGCATCGGGGGTGTCACTGTTCATCTCAGCGACCCAGAAAACTATGTATTTGACACTAATATCGGTTGTTTTCGATTATTTTTACACGTCACATCCATGCCACCCCACCTTACCTCCAGGCTCCATTATGGGAGATAGGGGTGTCTTACCCCCACAGTATATTTTCCAGACTGTAAGTCATATATGTACCAAGTTTGCTTGAAATTGCTCCAGGAGTTCCGGAGTTATGCCCGAACACACATACACACATGCACACACACACACACCCACATCCATTTTTATATACAAGGTCCGACAATCAAGTAATGAGACTGATTTTATTATGGCCAAGACAAAAATATCAGCTATGAAACAAAGCACAGAATCCAAACGGGCAACCTTCATCTATGATCTGGAAACATTTCATCGCAGCTCGATAAGCAGGCGACAAACAAGCCGCCATTTTGTTGACCTAGTCAGAGGTGCATTGTTACGTTATTAGCGTGGAGTAAAAAGCTAACATTAAATTCTGCTTAAAATTCGGAAAAGGTGCCATTGAGACAGTTGAATTGCTACGACAAGTTTATGGGGATAATTGTTTATCTCGTACACAGATATTCAGGTGATATTCGCGATTCAAAAAAGTGGTGTGGAAACCATTACAACTGCAACTAGACATGGACGCCCAATTTCTGTTCGTAATGAGGAACTCATTGCAAAAGTCAGAGAATGGATACAAAGAGATCGTTGTTTGACTGTGAGGATGATGGAAGATGAATTTGGTATTAACCGTACAATTTTAATGGAAGATTTGGGTAAGAAAAAAGTTGCTTGCCGGTTCGTACAACCTTCGTTGCATATGACCAAAAACATCAGCGTGTTGAGTACGCAAAAGACATCATCAAAACGTGTCGCAGAAATAAACACTTCTTATATTTGATTGTTGCAGAGGATGAAACATGGATGTTCCGCTATGATCCCACAACCAAACGTCAAAGTGCTTAGTGGGAGTCATCATCATCATCATCATCATCATCATCATCATTAAAAGGCAAAAAATTTCTTCTTCGAAAGTGAAGACAATGTTAGTGTGCTTCTACGACAGCAAAGGAGTTATTCACAAAGAATTTATTCCAGAGGGACAGACTGTCACTGCCAACGTTTATTTAAGTATTTTCAAGCGCCTATTGAAAAGGATTCTCCGAGTCCGATCCGAGTATTCAACACCTGGCAGTTTTTTCCTTCTTCGTGATAATGCACAGGCTCACCGGGCAGTAGTTGCATAGGAAATTTTGACCCCAAAAAGTATTTGTTCTCAACCATCCACCCTATTCCCCAGATTTGTCTCCCTGCGATTATTTTCTATTTCCATAATTAAAGTTACCATTGAAAGGACGCTTCTTTGACGATACTGATGACATCCAAAGGGCCGTAACATCGAGTTTAAGGGCCATACCAACAGAAGAACTGCAGAGGCCTTTCCAGTGTTTGTTAGATCATGCCACTCGCTGTATCAATGCACAAGGGGCTTACTTTGATTAAAATACAGGTTATATCTTCAACTTTATTTTTTTAAAATGTATTTAGTCTCATTACTTAATTATCGGCCTTGTATACAGATCCCGTAAGTGAAAGTTTGCTTATGATTTTTTTTTATGCCAGCGGACTAAAGTGAAAGTTTTCATTTGATTTCTCTGGCTCATAAAAGTTGGAGAAAAGCAAATTCGCTTTCATTTCCCGTTCGGTTAGTCACAAGTGATCATAAATATTTTTTGTTTGTTTTTCCAAAGTGAAGATTAAAAAGGGCACAACAGAACAGAATAATTTCTTTACAAAACTCTAAAGACTGCGACAAGATTCACAAGAAACGAAAGAACAGTACATAAACAGAGTAAACTTGACAGAATAAAACGGAAAAATGATAATAACCAATAAGAAAGCTGACAAAAGTGGGCTACTGTGTCCAGTCTCAGAGACCCAAACAGAAGGAAAACCTACAAGACATCCCGGTACTGTGTTAAGTAGCAGTTAAGTGTTAAGTTTCGGAATATTCAGCCTAGCACTGGGAAGTCAGAGCTGTGAAAGCTAATGAAATATGAACGAGGACAGCAAAGGGAGAAAACCGTATTGAAAGGCCCAGTGCAATCGGTGAGAGTAAGCTTCCTCGTGCTCGATCAAAACAGATTGGGATAGATAACGCAATTGGGCAAAGACATGAGGACAGATAACACAGGAGGTAATTATCTCTTCCGTTATTGATGTTCCCCCTCCCCCGCACCCCCCCCCCCCCAACTCCAAGGAAGTAGTTGTGTTATGCTATGAGACAGTGCATGAAGTGGTGAATTAGGTTAATAATGAAAGAAATTACAAGGAAACGAATGAGATAAGAGATTACAGTTGTGCCTCGATATACGGCCGACCAAATTACGACCGCTCGTGCTTGCGTCCGAGGTCCCTTTGGAAAAAAAAACAATCGGAAAAGTATAAGTGAGTTGTAATTCATTCTGTAATTAATCTAAAAACTGTTTCTATTCCACATACACTATAAATTCACCAAAAGAAGAAAGAACGAGATGAACTAGCACGCTGTATCATCATTTGGTGAGTACAGAATGTATGCACGTGGGTGTGTATTCAGTATGTGTATGTACATATTCATGTGTCATTGAAAATTTATTAGATTCTTCACTTAACATGTATTGATTCATATTTTGTGATTAATGTCCACGCCTTCACTGTGCTAATTTGCATTCTATTAGTATTTCAAATTAGTAGTAAACATGTGAAAAATGGTAGATCACCAAGATATGATGAGATAACAGCTGAACATATTAAAGCAGGAGGAAAGGAATGTGCAACAATCTATCATGCACTATGTAAAAAGATATAGCATTCAGGTATTTGGCCAAAAGAATGGAAAAGAACTGTATTCATACCACTGCCAAAAAAAGAGTAACTTGAAATTATGCACAAACTACAGAACTGTTGCCCTGATTAGTCATGCCAGTAAAATTCTATTAAAAATCATAATGGGTAGACTTTGTAAGAAAATAGAAGAAGAAATCAATATGGCCCAAGCTGGTTTTAGGCAAGGAAGAGGATCAAGAGATCATTTATTCAATATAAGATTAATAATAGAAAAATGCCGAGAAATTAATGTGAATTAATAATTATCTTTCATAGACTATTCAAAGGCATTTGATTGTGTACAAAACCAAGAACTTTGGGAGAAAATGTAAAAATTGGGATTTCCAACACATTTGATACAATTAATATCACTGCTGTATCTAGACCAACAGATAGCAGTAAGAATAAATGGTGAAACAACAACTTGGTTTGACATAAAACAAGAGGTCCATCAGGGTTGCATATTGTCGCCTTACTTATTTAACTTGTATAATGAAAATATAATGAGGAATGTTAGAGAAGATGTAGACAAAGAATATTACAATGCCATAACAATTGGAGGTTATGAACTACCAGAGATTAAATATGCAGATGACACTATATTACTATCCACAACACAAAAAGGAATGGAAAAACTAATTATGTCAGTCCGTAAGAATAGAGAAGAGCAAAACATCTATCTTAATGCGAAGAAAACTAAACTGATGACAACTGACAAAACAAACAAGGCAGCTGAAATATGTATCAATGCGGAAAATTAGGAAGAAATGGAGAGTTTTTAATACCTCGGATCACTATTAACTACTAATGGAGATACAATGAGGGAAATTAAAAGGATGGCATCTATCGCTCTTCAAAAAGTAAAACAACTAAAAGAAGCTGTGGAGAGGAGCAGAGACAGAACTACAGAAAAAGATTTTTAAGGGCATGCATCTTTCCCATCGCATCATATGCCCATGAGACCTGGGCACTTAATAAAACAGCCGAGAAACACATAAATGCCTTTGAATGTAAGTGCTATAGAAGATTTCTTCAGATATCATTGACACAGAAAAGAACAAATATATCCATACTACAAGAAGTTAATACTGAAGAAGGCTGGCTAGTAAAGACGATTAAAGAGAGAAAACTTAAATATTTTGGACACATTAAACGTCATGATAATCTAGAGAAGATCGTCTTAGAGGGGTACATAATGAGAAAAAGAAGGAGAGGAAGACCAAGGCGAAGAAGGCTGCAAAACATCGTTGATAATCTACAAATGAATGCATCCACAGCAGGGCATCTTGGTTACAACAGAGAGGCCTACAGGAGAGCTATTAGGGAGCCAAAGTTCCGCAAGGGACATGCAAAAGACTGACTGAGTAAACATGTGCAATCATCTTATAACATATTATAGTAGTGAACTATACTTACTGTCTGATATCCCCATACCCCTTTAACGACCTATATACGGCCAGATCGACTTAACAGCCAGTAGGTCTACGCTTGACTGTACAAGCTAGACTATGGTTTATACAATAAAGCAGAAAGTACACGAATTTACATTAACAATAACAAGACAGTAAATAAGATAATAAATAAGTGGGCCCAAAAGTTAGACAAAAATGTGAATGAAAGAAAAGACTTTAGTCAGCAATGACTACGATACCAAGCAAAAGCCTGGCTCACACGCTGAAATGAGAGGAGATTGAGTAAAAAAGAAGAAGATAGAGCATATAAGAATGAACTAGTGCATGGCTGATGTGGGAAGTCAGTACTTAGGATATGACTGTTATAATCAATGGTTACTTCATGTACTGAAGTTCCGACTGAGATAGACAAATTATAAATCCGGACTAAGGGTGAATTTTATAATGAGCGTGTGAGAAAACGATCAAGTCGTAAATTAACTGCGACTTAGCGAGAGATAGAAATGCTGAATGATTCAACCTTCACCTAAATAATAAGACACACAAGATTATAAACATCCTAAATATGTTATTCCCAAACATTTCCACATATAAGAGACCCCTTGACCTCAGTGATGGTTCTTCACGGTCATCTATATTTCTCTGTCACTTTGTGTTCATTCAAAATCCTCTGACGTTTCCTGTGTACTAAAATAATCTAGACAAGCTCTGAGGACTTCTGCCTGATCCTTAGAGGACTTTCAGGAATACATAGATCACAGTTTGGGAATCACTGTCCAGGACGTATACAAGAGTGTGAAAGGCCATCCTTGGCTAATGGGTAAGTTAGTGATTAACTTACAGTATTTGGTAAACAGGTAGTATTTTATTGTTTAAAAAACTGCGAAAACGATAAACTGACTGATAGACTACAAAATCAACGAAGTCCACTGAGTGTCAAGAACTTTGTGAGACATGCACAGACGTTCATAGAACTAGAATAACAGATGCTAAATGTTGTGTATAGAACTGGAATAACAGAGCTGAAACCAGGGGAACGCCATCATGATGAGCATACCCCGACAAGGGGAAACAAAGTTTGTGTTTTTTGTAAATATTCGTAAAATGTTATAAAGATTTTTGTTCTGATATGTTGTGTTGAAAACTTTAAAAAATTATACTAACAAGTCCTTGTTCAGGGCTGGAGAACAATACCAGAGACGTTCACTAATAAGAATAATTTCTATACAAAGATCTGAAGATAATTTCTATACAAAGATCTGAAGATAATATCTATACAAAGATCTGAAGACTGCGGCAAGATTCACAAGAAACGAAAGAATAGTATATAAACAGAGTAAACTTGACAGAATAAAATGGGAAAAAAATGACAATGACCAATACAATTCATTATTTAAAGTGATTTCACAAAGGCAGTAGTCTAATGTGGGCTTTCAGACCTGCTCATCGCATGTCTGTTCATAATCTCTATTCAAATCACTGTGAAGCAGGTAACAGAGAATCACATGATCAGAGACGCAAAAGCGAATCATATCACAAATCAGACGAAATATTCCATGAAAGGACAGGAAATGATAGGTAAGGCAGGACTGATAGAGACAGACATGTCCACGGATTGGAGAGACACTTAAACAAATGTACAGGGACTGCAAGAAATACTCGTAATACAGAAACGAAGCTCAGAGTGAAAAAGCAACGTGATATATGTGTAGTGCCCTTATGTACATTTCTTTGTCCAAGAGCTTCCGAAGAGATTTCTAGGACATCTGTGTCTGGTTTCAAGAAGAATGACCCCCGTATGTTAGACTGAATGTAGGAGTTGATTAATATTTGTTAGAGACTGGCCCCGACATACTGCGTTGAGAATATTGTTATATGTTCTGATATCCAGACAGTTTCGTGTCGTGTTACCCTCATGAAATGTAACGAACAGGAGACAAAACTGAGACACTGAAAGGCCAGACTGTCAAAAATATATAGAATTCCTAGACATAATAAACGGCTGAGAATACAGTGAAACAGACTGATATTGATTTCTATACCGTCCAAGAGGACGGTAGGATTCTGATGGCGTCGAAGTCAGGCTTCTTGACGTTAGGAGACGCCTAGAATCATATATGTTGTCTTGCTGGAGTAACGTCATACCATGTTATTTAGAATTGTCACTGCTACTGTTTTCCACTTATCATCATCGTCATTATATCAACAGACATGGATATTCTTAGAGCGTAAAAAGAGAAAAAAAATCCCAGTTTCAGCAGCACGAATTTAAGCTCGCAGCATTTCTTTACTTTACTTCCATGTCAAAGTGCTAGCTACTTCTTTCATCCTCTTTCATCTTTTCCTTCTTAATACGCTATACTCTTTTCTAGCACGTGTAAACTTCTTTGATTTTTTTACTCCCATTAAGTCGTCAATATTATTCACACAAGAAATAAAGAAAATGAAACCACAGACTTTGCTGAGGTCTTCATCCTATAATTTCTTTATTTTGAAATTCAGATTTACCAAAAGTATTCAGCTATTTCTGTTTTGTTATCAGTTTAATACTTACAGTTTGTGTTTTGTCCCAGAGTTTTGTTTTTTTTAATATGACTGCATTTTTTTTACTCACCAAAAGTGAGTGATAAAATGAAGATGTGTGATAAGTTTATTCATATCACAAATTAATTGCGGGACAGCGTGTAGGTATTAATGCTGAATGATTCTACTGTCAGCTAAATAAATAGCGACAAAAGATTATAAACATCCTTAGCCAGTGGTTTAAACACTTTCCCAGGTGGAAAACCCCTTGCCCCAATGTAAATTCTTATCTTATATCTTATCTTATCTTATATCTTATCTTATATCTTATATCCTTCCCGTGCCGTTAAACGTCACATAGGGCTCGCAAAGTAGTTCGCCAATTTCTCCTGTCTTCGGCGAGTCTTTCAACCTCATCAAAGGATTTTATGCCTGTTAATTTGGCCTCTCTTAACAATGACCTCTTCAGAGTTTCACGTGGTCTGCCTCTTTTTCTTTGGCCTGTTGTGTTCCACTTGATAGCTTGTTTTGGGATTCTCTGATCATTTCTTCTCATCAAGTGACCAACATATGTCCATCTCCTTTTCCTGATCACCCATGAGACTGGTTGTTGTTTGCTCATCTGTCTTATCTCTGCATTATTCTTAACAATGGTAATTAGTTGGTTGATATTTCAACTGTTTTGTTAGCTGCATTAATGCTTTTTTAAACATTCGTCACCAATATATGGTCTTTTTTACGTGTTTCCAAACCTTTATGCACATATAAATAACCTTACTTTATAAGATAGATAACAGATGTGATATACAATTTATAACCTTACTGGATATTATGCTAAACTAAAACAACAGACAGACAAGCAGACAGACAGGCAGATAGATAGATAGATAGATAGATAGATAGATAGATAGATAGATAGATAGATAGATAGATAGATAGATAGGTGGATGGATGGATACATACATACATACATACATACATACATACATACATACATACATACATACATACCATGCATATACAACATACATACATACATAACATGAATACATACATACATACATATATACATACATACACACTTACATAACATGCATACATAACATGCATATATAACATACATACATAGCATGCATACATAGTATACATAACATGCATACATAACATACATACATTGACAACCTTACAAAAAAGGTTGAGAAAAAGAGAAAATATCTGTGAACCATAGCAAACCCGATATCATTAAAGTGAGAAATGACACAGGCTTCAAGATAATCATCTAGAAAACAACCTATTCATACAACTGAAGTCTTACTTTTTCTTTCATTTTCTAGCTTAAGATCTTTTATTTTTTAGGCTAATATCTTTCTTTTTCTAGTTTAATATCTGTGCCCGAGTCTCGCGGATCAATGTTCTTTTATAGCATGGGATTATGGGATTACTCTCATTTTTTAAAGTCTAGGATTTTCATTGTCCTGAAAGTGAATACTCAGTACGTCATAAAGTGAATGTGATCACAAACAAGGACTGTGGTAATGAAAATTGGGCCTTGAATAGAGAACATATATCTCTAATAATGATCCGGATAACAAGAAAATAGTATATAATACTAGAGAATGACAATCTGCGGGAATGAGAAAGTGTAATTTATAGAGACACAACGCTGGCGCATTACATGAGGACAAAACAGACGTTGCGCCCGGAAATTTTAAACAAAATGAAAAAAGGGAGGCGGGGGGGGGGGGTGACAATAAAGTCCGATGAGCACAATGCGTTGCAATCTGCTTATTCTATGTGGCCTTGATAAGCTCATTCTCATGACGGCATACGAGTACATCGTCCTGCATCTGTCAATATCGAATGATGAGACAGACGAGCTGGAATCCATGAACAACCAAACCGCTCTCACCGGCCGCTGGAGTAACACGTGCGCTGTAATAGGGGGCTGCCCCCAAAGACAGTCAAATGGACGAACCCTCGTTTGTCAATATCTGATAATTATTCTCGGATCCTGGGATCAATAAGTTTCCATTTACAAATTAAGAGAAAGCTGGGCATTTGTAGAGCAATATATAAATTAAAGAGTTATCCCTACTCCCTTAAGTTTCAGGAGACGCGCTGATAATGAATAGAACACTTATGACAGTGTAGTGATTTTTTTTTATATGGAGGTTAGGTGGGTCAGTTTGGTAGTTAAAAGTTGGGATTTGACAGTTATGTCTCGCAAATTGTTAGGTTCCTATCCTCTTGGATTAGGGCGTGTGTATTCGTGCTGGCCAGTGAGCACATGCAAGTAGAGACTGGTCAGATGATCAGTTATGAAAACGAGATTTTGGGTCAGTCGAGATCCTTCTAGTACGTCACGTGGGCTGAAAAACCCGCGAAAGAGAATTGTGGGAGAGACTGTGAGTGGGCAGTTAGTATGTCTTAGTTTTGTTAGAGTAGGATGTAGTTTGTAGTGTAGGAACTTAGTCTGTGTCTTAATAGGCGGCAGTGGTTTTTGTAGTATAGAATAGCGAATCTAGTATGTGGTAGGATTCTGATGGCGTCGAAGTCAGGCTTCTTGACATTAGGAGGCGCATAGAATCACATATGTTGTCTTGCTGGAGTAACGTCATGCCGTGTTATTTAGAATTGTCACTGCCACTGTTTTCCGCTTATCATCATCGCCATTATATCACCAGTTGCACCAATAAAGCCATCATAAATCTATAAAGCTGCTACTTGTGTATGCCACCGAGAGAAAGCCGTTCCTGGGAGAGTTAGTCTGTCAGCGAATAGTAAGCAGACACCAACAGACACCACCAGACTCCAGGCAACCATGAACCGATATCTACAATGACGAAAGAGACGGACCTCGACTGTTTGGAAAGAGTGAAGTCTCGACTGCCTATCGTTGTAATACTATAGAGGGGCACTAACACCATATCCCTTTGTGCTTCTAAGGCACGACAGGGTTACCTTTACCTTTACCTTGTACCTAGTTATAGTGAAAGCGCACAGTGGTATTAATGAAAATAGTACGCCTATAAGTATCAGGCAGAAATGAGTAGATAGTAGAATAGTGGATAACTAAATCTACGAATTCTAACAATATGAAAATGTATACCAAAATTCTACCTACTACCCTAAACGGACACTTATACTATTTTACACTCCAGCCATGCTTGCTGTTGAAGAACGGACGATGAAAGCAAGGACAATATTCTGTCCAGCCTTCAAATCTGGGGGTAAAAAGGTAAAGGTAGTCCCATAGCAAATGCCGCAGAAGATGAAGCGTTAGAGACCTCATTATGCTGGGCCATCAGCGTATGAGGTAGGGTGGCTATTTCCTTTCCTCGCTGCCTTTCCGTCCCAGATTTTCTCTGGTACTCATTTTACGAGAAAAAAACCCCCCGCTCAGCTAGGGATTCGAACCCTCGACCATTTGGTTGCTAGACGAGTGCTATGCTAGCCAGTCAATCTAGGGGACGTTTTATTTTTGCAGGAACCTTAAAGAGTTCAGAGTTCAAACTTTCAGTATATCAAAAACTAAACAGGGCCTCCCACAGAAATGTTATGTAACCCGGTGCACCCACCTCATTCTTCCTTCTTCCCCAACCCCACCCCACATTAATTTATTTTATCGACTAGGGCCACCTAAAGCCCCCAGCCCCACCTTTTAAACAGGGAAAACCTTCCCAGCCCGGGAGCAATGAACCTCCTGGATTTTCTCCTCCCCCCACCTCTCTCTCTCTCTCTCTCTCTCTTTGGCCCTGACTGTCTGTGGGCAAGTGACCAAGGCAGGGACGAGGTCCGCAAAAGATAATCTGCCAGCAAGACGTAGTCGAAAAGTTTAGATAAAGTTTGATAAAAGAGAAGAACGCTGAGGGTGGACACGAGATGCCACTGAAAGAAGATATACATTTACAGAGTACATTTCTTGAATGTAACTATACGATGATGTTTTAAGGGAATGTTAGACAAACAAAACACACACACACACACAATATACATCATGACGCACATGTAGAGACGAGAGAGAGAGAGAGAGAGAGAGAGAGAGAGAGAGCAAGCAGATATAAACAAACATTCACCTAAAAAAAAAAGTCAGCTCGCTCATTTCCTTCCCATTTTCCGTAAGATTTCAGGATACAACTGACTGCTATCACGGGGTATTATAAATACTACCACTCAACTTACATAAATGCTATCATGAGTAATTATGTTATTACCGCTTAGCCTACACAACTGCTACCACTGAATTACGATATTATCACTTACATAAATGCCATCATGGGTAATAACGATGTTATCATTTAACCTATAAACCAAGTCGGCTATAGGGAAATAACTCCACGGCTACCTCTGGGTTGGGAGAGGGAGAGAGAGAGAGAGAGAGAAAGAAAGAGAGCGAGTGAGTGAGTGAGTGCGTGAGAGAGAGAGAGAGAGAGAGAAAGAGAGAGAGAGAGAGAGAGAGAGAGAGTTTAAGAGAACATAGATATTAGAAAATATAGAAAGATATGATCCAGAAAAAAATATTTTGAACAAATCTCTCGGTGGTTAAGACATTAAACTAAAATATCAAACTTAATTATCTTCCTCAGAAAATGTTCAGTGCATTTCATAATATGTGATAAGTATGATTACTACTTTCCTTTCATGTGCTACTTTGATGTATTTATAAAAAACTATAAGAAAACTTTATTTAACCTTTAAATTATGCATTGACTGTAAAATTTCCTTCCATTAAAGTGTAGATCTTTCCCATCGTAAGGATGTACACCTTGTAGCAACGAAGCAGCAGATGGGGGCAGTGATACCTTCCTTCTTAGCGTTTTTCAACCTGATATTGAGAAACGTGTGTCCCTACATGAAACTCATCCATCACATTAAAAGTTGAGAAAATAATGAGTTTACTTCACACTGTTAAATAAATTTGTTTGCTAGCTGAAGTTTACATTTGTGTAATGCATATTCTAGTTGATAGACCACTGTATGAGTGAGTAGGACATACGGGAAAATAAGGGCGCTGTGACCTGGGAGAAAAGGGGGCGGTAGCCCGAACATGCCTGGGGAAACACTGTTTTAGACCAATGATTCTGAATCTTTCTTAGCTATGGACCTCTCATTTAGTCTAAGAATAGCTAGGGACCCCTCAAGAAAATTAAAACAATAAATAGAGCCCAGATGACGCTAAGAGTTTTTTTTTAAATCGAGCCAGTCCATTTGCAGGTTCCTGCACCAGTAAAAATTTTCCCCAAAGGCCCCCTCCCGGGTTCAGTGGGCCCCAGGTTAAGAACTACTGTTTTAGATTGTATCTGTTTAGCTTTCCATACATTCTATCTGCTATACAAAATTAAGTTAAAAAAAAAGAAATGATTTCATGTATGTAATGCACTTATTTTTTTCCTAATCTGATTAGATGTTTAAAAAAAAAGGTCTTCACATGAGATTTCAACGCCAAGATTGATTTGGCTAAGAAATCTTTTGCCAAAGCTTAGGGAAACCGCTCAAGCGCCAATGCTTTCCATCACAGCTGCATGTTTCCACACCCTTTTTCCTTGACAAGCAAAGATGACCAAGTGTCTTCCATATCTGTCTCGAGGATTTATTTTTTCCGCCTCGGGGCCAACGTTTGAATGTATTTCTATGTTTTTCTAAAGAGTTATGTATTGAATGATCCTCTGTATGTCGTTCACCGGTTATGCCCATTTTGCCTCTATGACCTCTACATATGCTAGCATGAAAAGCAAGTCAAATCAGGACTAAAGATTTTTTTTTAAAAGCTGCTCTGCCTTCAGTATTTGCTTTGTTCTACTATTTAGAACTAAAAATAATTCGTTTTCAACCTTTTTTCCCCTTTCAGAAATTCATTCTAGGATCTTAGTGCATTTTGAGCTCTTAAGAATGAATCACGTGAAAGAATGTAGTTGTTGTGAAACTGGGCTATCTCAAAATCCTATTTCAGGCTGAAACACAGAATCCTTCCTCTTTTTAGCCAGGGCCCAGGATCAGCAAACTAGAATCAGGAGGGGCGGCTCACTACTTCCAGGGGCTCTCCCGAAGATAGGCCGTCTTACCTCAGTCTAGCGGGTGAGGTCAAGGGCGGAAATAATGTTCTTTATGTTCAGTCTTGAAGAACAATAGAAAGGATGTTGAGCAATAGAGGGCTCACCTGGGCAAGAGCAGAAAAAAAGGCAAATGACAGGCATTTGTGGAAAACCCTTGCGGAAGCCCCATGTGCCCTGGGCACTTAAGGTTCAGATAGAGAGAGAGAGAGAGAGAGAGAGAGAGAGAGAGAGAGATGTTCAGTCTTAATGAGACGAGAAATCTGGCATCGGGACTTTCTGGTCGAGACATCTTCCACATTTCGTCAGTGCGTGTGTGTGTGTGTGCGGACGCTTTGTGAAACGAGGGAAGCCACTATAATATGCTATAATAATATTACAAATAACAAATTTACAAATAACAATAATGATAATAACTATAATAATAATAAGCTCTGGCATCGTTTATCGTCACTTTCATCTCGCTGGAAATACAGCAAAGAGCTTGGTCTCGTGCCATTCGGGACAACAATAGCACAAATAGCAACAACAAAAACAACAACAACAACAAAGATATCAGAACGTTATACACTTAAAATACCACATCTAACCTCTTCTCTCTCTCCCCTCCCCCCGCATCCCCTACCCCCGGGCCACCACCACCCACACTATCCATCCTCGTCATATCCGTAGAAAATGAACTTTAGCACAAGCACATATTTCTTTCTAAACTCACGTTTTTATCTATATACGATATATATATATATATACGTTTATATATGTATGTACATACATCCATACATACATACATACATACATATAACGTAATAGCTACCCTATTGAAGCACGTATCTGCGGTTTTCCGGTATTTTTCTTTTCACGTTCTTGTATTATGAGTGTAAAATCCATCATAAGAGTGGACAATTTTCCACTGGTTATGTCTATACAATCTTATTAATGTTTTCTATTTCTCCTCGTTTTTTTTCTCCTGTCTCCTTTCATCCTGTTGTTTGCCTGTATTTATTTTTGATAAGCTTTCCCCATCTCCAACCCCTATAATACTCCTAAGTATGTTGTCTTCCAGTGCATGTTGTTCTATTTATTGGTTATATCCCAAAGGTGCTCCAATTTAATTATTTTGCCTCTCCTCTCTCCCAGGCAACATTTGTAGAATGATTATTTTAATCGTTATGCAGAGTAAACATTGTTGCCTGGAAGCCAGCTGTTGACACTGAAAACACTAGAATCAGTAGTACAAAGGGAAAACTATGCAGTATTATTCCCCAGACTTGTGAGAAGAACCGATCCATACTTGCAATACCAAAATCAGTTTACAAATATGAAAGCGGCTATCCAGTCAGAGTATAATGAATGGACGTGACAACACACAAAGAACTGCAGGCAAGAACACCCCAGCTCATCAATATGTCCACGACCCAGCGCACTCGGAGAACAAGAAATCTGCAAGAGCCGCCAGGCAGAAGCGAAAGTTTCAAGTTGCTGAAAAACAGGGTTGGGGGTGGAGGGTGGATGGATAATATGATGGAACAGAAAATAATAAAGGATAATTGTTTGAAAGAAGGAATAAAAGAACTGATGTTGTTTTCTGAATATATTATGTTTGTAAATATCTGCATATGCATGTAAAGTGTGTACTTTATATGTAATATGATCTGAATATATATATGAAAATAAGAACATAATGAACAGCCATTTCATTGCTCTACAGGGAGAAGATCTGTGGTAATAGGACAGCATTATTTCATACAATTGTACGAGGGGAGGGGTGGGCTGTGAAAGTAAATCTATAAGTAGACGAAAGTATAGATAGAAGTGTGAAATGTCTGCGAACATTCTTGCTTTACGACGTTATTGTGAAAGTAAGCATCCAGCAACTACTGAATTTACCATCTATAAAATATGAATGCATAAGGAAAATGAAAGACAGAGACAAAAAAAAAACACTGAAAGATGTGTCTGTGATGTTTCTCTTTTTCTTTGCGGCTTCAAGCGTTTTTTTTAAAGAAAGATTAGCTTGTGATTCTGATCGAGAAAGTCGTTCTTGGCTATCGTTGATTTGTATTTGACGACGCACGCAAACGACTGTTGTGCGAGAAACTTAAGAAATTTAGAGATTTCCACTTGGGATTAAGGAATAGGAAAGTTCGGTGTTGATTGTTGCTACAATGTGTACAATCTTGCACAGTTGATTCCCTCGTGGATTGAAATTTTGTAAGCAAGCCCTGCCACAAAAAGATTATTCCCAATTGTAACGTACAGTCTTGTGTAAGTGACATTGCTTGACGGCTGTTACCAGAAAATCAGATTTGCTTCTGTGGTTGGGGCCATTGAAATGATTAGGGACTCGTTTCGAATCATGCTGTGTGATATCATACAGACGTTTCTGCATGCAGTCACCTAATCTGAGACCAGTTTCACCAATATAAGGTATCCTACATCTTTTGCCTATAGTAGCATATATCACACTATGGGACTCGCATGTGAATCTCTCCTGGAGAGTGAGGATAGTTTTAGGAAATTGGTCTCAGATTAGGCGACCGCATGCAAAAACATCTGTGTGATATAATCCAGTATGCTTCGACAAAAGTCTTTAATTATTCAATGCCCCAACCACAGAGGCAAATCTGATTTTCTGGTAACAATGTCACGCTGATAACAGACGCCGCCTAGCGCTTGAGAACCGCTACATTGAGGAATATGGGACGTTGGAAACACATGGTTTGAACTCACAATTCAGCTACGCCTAACATTCCCTTCTTCCACAATTATATTCTTTCTGCACTAAGTTCCACTCCTTTCTCACTCGTTACACACATTTCAGAACCTCCTCACGACATCAGATTACAACAGCTCTATCCCAGCTACAATCACCTATTCCACTTTCTCTCAGCTAGATTAATATTGTATCACTCTCTCCCCTTTCTATGGCCTTCCCCTCCTCCCCGTTAACGACCCACATATCACACATCACAAGTCTGCATTCAAACATTCTCTACACTCCACCATGCGTGCTTCTGAACACAGTTTCTTCCAAGTCACAGCTTCTTAAATTCACAGCTAAGTGCTCATTCTACTTTTTTTTTTATTCCTATTTTTTCTACATATCATTTATGTGAATTTATATTTTATCTTCTGTCTCCATTCCTTCGTCCTGTGTGTTTTTGTATTATTAAGATTCACACCGAAACGTCGCAACATGTGCCCGTTAAATAATAAAGATGTTCATACATTTTTCCTAGTTTACACATTTTATTATCACAGGTTTACTGCAGTGGCTTCGTGTATAGTTATATACTTAGTTTTATATACTTCTTATCTTATATCTTATATCCTTCCCGTGCCGTTAAACGTCACATAGGGCTCGCAAAGTAGTTCGCCAATTTTTCCTGTCTTCGGCGAGTCTTTCAACCTCATCAAAGGATTTTCTGCCTCTTAATTTGGCCTCTCTTAATAATGTCCTCTTCAGAGTTTCACGTGGTCTGCCTCTTTTTCTTCGGCCTGTTGTGTTCCACTTGATAGCTTGTTTTGGGATTCTCTGATCATTTCTTCTCATCAAGTGACCAACATATGTATTATTTATATACTTATACACTAATTATTCGCGTGTCTAGTCTCTTGGAGTTTTTGTATCGTATGGTCTAGACTACTGCAGTTTTTATTTTGTACGATCTAGACTCTTGAAGTTCGGTGTCTTTTTGTCTTCTAGAACGATCCTCTTCTCTCCCTGGCATGCCCATTTGTTAAATTGTTTTGCATGGGACACGATTTAAGGCTGGTTCTGAATATTCCTCGTAACTAGTGAGTTGTTTGGGTACCTTACAGGAATGTTGTAATGTAAGTTTATATTCACCTCTTCTATTGTACAAGTTCGATATAAAGTTTGTGAATGTTGTTCATTATTATGATTTGACCCTCTTGTCTTAGCCCGCTCCTGCAGCGGTGTGTAAAATAAAATTGCTAACACGTGAAAAAAAGCTGATGTAGATCCAAAGCTATTGACAATAGAGTTTTTATAAGTTCAGCTTTTTATAAACACGTTTAACTGCGTTATCTTTGCAGAAAGGATTATTTCACCTTGATGATATAACTTGACGCCACATTACCTTCAGTAAAGTAAATGATCTTGCTCAGGATTGTTGACAGGAATTATATACATTTTCGGAAGGCTGACTCATAAAACTGATTCATTTTTTCTTCACTGAAACACGGCTGGTCTCACGCTGTTTACGGCTTTTAGAAAATAGCTTCTGATAGAAATCTACAGAAGCTACCACAAAGTATTTAATGTACTTTAGATTAATTTACGTGAACATATGGCAAATGGCAATGGCCATTTCCATCCACTGGACGGCTTTCTTGATAAGTATTGTTGGCGTAGATTCTATTATCTTGCAACTCTCTGATCTGTCAGATCAAAAACGTATGCCTCAAAAGTTGCATGCGCAAAATTAAAAGATTGACTGCAATAAAAATTACATAGAAATGAATACAGTAGCAAATGACATTCATAAGGAAATAGAAATGAATACAGTAGCAAATGACATTCATAAGGAAATACACTAATACACTAATTCCTGTTTGATTAGTAGTTCTTCTCTTTCTGTCGTTTATATGCTCAAATTTTGTTGCACGCGTGCACACACGAGCGGATGTATGGTCGACTTCAATGTAATGAAGATAGATCAGAATAAATCTGCAATTTTTTTTTATGTGCAGATAATAATGAAGAAAACAAAACAGAGACATGAATCAAGCTCATGATTGACATATGGGAGTTCCAGCTCATCCCTCAACTGCCAAAGTGATGAAGTGGCTAGCGCAGTTTGTTTCTCGTGGAGTATGTCGGTGATTCTGAATACGTCGAGGGCGCTCCAAACACCCCAGCTATAGAAAACCATGCCTGGCTACTTCTGGAGGTAAGGAAAGGAAAGGCAGTCAGCCGTGACGTGGGCGACATCATCCTCTTAGCCTTCCAAAACATCAAGGGAAACATGAGCATTAAAACTAAATCCCTACATGCCTCTATGGCATAACGTGGGTAATTTTACCTTTTCGTTTAACTTGAATACCCTTAGAAATATAATCTGTTTCCATCCTCACATATTACTACAAACGTATCACGCATACTTCTGAGCAGCCAAGCGGTGCTTCGATACAACAAAATATGAACAACAGATCCGATCTCTTGAGGGATGTAATGATTTTAAACGCAGTAGATCCGATGAAGTGAATTAGCCCGTTACAGAATAATAGCAACAAAACTCAGTTTAAAAAAGAGAAATGAAATACAGCACAGAAGTAAAGGCTGGCTATATAAATGATATAAAAGTGGGCATATACGACATAATATTTTGTTACAATAACTGGTTCGAGAGAAAAATGTAGGAAAATAATAAACTAGCTAACATGGTACAAGGGCTGAGAGAACCGAAAGTTTCCAACAAACTGTAGGAAAAAAGATCTATGTGTGGGTCTCTTGTTATGGAAATAATGAGCAAACAGAAAATGATAAACAGATTAGAGGGCGCTTAGTTTGTGATCTTTTCTGGTGCGGGGAGATGGTTTTTAGATAATGGAGAATGAGGACTGGAAGTAATGATCTTGAAAATTCTCCCTCCTTTTCTCTCTCTTTCTCTCTCTCTCTCTCTTTCTCTGTCAGACATATACACACATACACAAACACACACACATATATATATATATATATACATATATATATACATATATAGACAGAGACAGACAGACAGGTGGACAGGCAAACAGACAGACAGAAAGACAGACAGACAGGCAGACAGACAGACAGACAGACAGATAGATAGTGTTTAATAATCTCTCACGAACTTCAACACAGAGCTTCAGGTACTAGAAGCATGATGTCCTTGTTATATCTGAGTGTAAAAATATGTGCCAGAATATGGAAACGACAACAGATTGTGATTTTTCTGGTTCTGGCTGCTACTGACTACCAATACTTTCATCACTTCCTGGGGACCCATGAATGATAACTGGACGATAGCCTCCTTGCCATTCTATATACAACGTTTGTGACTTAAGTTCCTTTGTTACATCCCCCCTTTTTTTTATTGCAAGGTTACTATGGTACAACTGGTTTCCAAACTATGCATGAAGTACGCGAAAGTGACAGATGGAGATTCATTGCTGACAACCTTCCATGGAGAGACGGCACGAGATGATGATAAAGTTTGACTGATTACGGCTCTCTCTCTCTCTCTCTCTCTGAACCTTAAGTGCCCAGGGCACATGGGGCTTCCGCAAGGGTTTTCCACAAATGCCTGTCCTTCGCCTTTTTTTCTGCTCTTGCCCAGGTGAGCCCTCTGTTGCTCAGCATCCTCTCTGTTGTTCTTCTCCATGTCTCTTTTGGTTTACCCTTACTTCTGCTCCCCTGTGGTGTCCATCTTAGTGCTATTTTTGGTAGTGAGTTGTCAGTCATTCGGAGCACATGTCCCAACTATCGCCAGAGTCTTTCCTCAATAATTGTCAGTAACTTCCATCCCCTCACAATGTGAAAAAAAATGTAAATTTAACACGATTTATATAAATTGTATACCTATTTGGAGAGGTCTCTTTATTCGAGATCTTAACAGAATTATCTTCCTTGCCGGAAGTAACAAAAGAAAGGGCAGTGAACTCTCAACCAGCTCGCAGAAAATCTATTTTCTCTTTATACTGGAAAAAAAAATAAGAATTGATGATGTTATTTGTCATTGTTTCGCTAACAAAGATAGACCAGATCTTCCTTATTCCATGGTTCTGTAAAATGGGCTGATTTTGTCCATACATTTACTTGCATATTTAAGATGAAGAACGTTGGCGAAAGTCGAAATTTTGTAAATGAAATCCGAAGTTGAAGCGGATATGCTCTGAAACACTTTCCAACGTGGTTACAACGGTGGTTTGTTATGTTTACAGTGTTGACGAATTTGCAAATACAAACATGAATGTAGTTTGTTATCTTTACAGTTTTTATGATTTTGCAAATACAAACATGAATGTAGTTTGTTATGTTTACAGTGTTGATTTTGCAAATACAAACATGAATGTATGATTTTAATAACATTGAACTCTTTCACTCCTGAATTAATCTCCATGCTTTTGTCAGAATAAACTGGAAGGAAGTTACGTCATCAAGACCGAATGCCAGCGACCGCCGATGAACATCCTGTGCGATATTTCCTGGTGCAGGAAGTAGAGCGATTATGGGAGCATCTCGTTCGCCATGATACGGAGAACCTAGTCAAACTCACACTCTGTAGTTCGCTCACACTCTACAATACTCTGCAGTTTAAAACCAGGGGTTGCAGTGGAAATGTGCTACTTTTCACTTTATTTAGACTTTGTCCAAATATTGCTCTGAGCTCTGATTCACGCTTAAGCTCGCTTAAGATCTATCAACACTGCCAGTGCTTAAGATCTGTCAACACTGCCAGTGCTTAAGATCTGTCAACACTGCCAGTGCTTAAGATCTGTCAACACTGCCAGTGCTTAAGATCTGTCAACACTGCCAGTGAGCAATGACGCTTTTTATTTTACCCACATGGCTGGACGGGAGGTTGTTAATATCCTTGGGATAATGGTCTAAGAAAAGTATCGAGGCAGTGCGTCAAAATGAAATTCTGCCTGACAAAAAAAAATCTGTAACTAAATTCTTCAGTTCCATTAGACTTCACTTGTAAGTAGAAGAGTAGCAAGTTTCGACATGGGCTAAGTGATCGTAGGCATTTTGTAACGTTTAGGTTTTTTCATCTAGCAGTCCTGGTATACCTTACTATATCGATCTGCAGGGGATGTTTATGCTGTTATATATATTTATAACTACAGGTTTATTTTGTTAATTAATGATAGTAACTTTCTTTGACTTAGCGGCGGTTAAAAAAAAGACTGAAATAATCTGGGCTGCGTGTTGGCTTGGTGGGAATACAGGGCAATTCACTGTCAATATACAAAGTAATGGATGGAGGATCTGAATCGCATGAGATACTGGATTTCCCCACAAGCAGGTGGTGTAAGACTGCTCCCTTTATCTCCAAGTAAGTGATATGTAACGGAAAATATACTCAGACAAAACAAAAGTCACGGAGCAGTTTGAATGACGGACAATCATAACGCTCAGGGAACGAGGAAGAAGAAGGAGAAGAAGTAGAGGAGAGGAGACAGAGGACGGAGCCCCGGAGACGGAGGAACAAGGACGGGCATTGAACTGAGACCGAGCCAGACAAGAGAAGAAGAGAAGGACAGAGAATCAGAGAAGAACAGCAGAAGGAGAACATCTCCAGAGAAGACACGAGAGAGAAAGAAGGCGTAGGTAACGACAGTTGGAATAGATGGACAATTAGAGTAGTAGATACTCAGGAAAGGCAGTCTTGCAGAAGTAGTTCTAGGACAGATTGAAGATGTGTTTCAAGTGATTCATGTGATATGAATATTTGTTACTTTTGAAACTTCGAGTACAGTGATTTTAGACGAGGAACTAGTTGACCACGTGTTGCACACCTGATATAATACCGAGTTAGGAAATGTAGAATAATGCGAAATTGAGAACATTGAGAAATGATGCATGTAGAATATGATAGTTTGATACTGATGTGCTTCAACGACGAAACTAACGAAAATTATGTCATATTGCATCTTAGTACAAGTGATGTTGTGAATTCTAAGTCCATATCTTATTTGTCAGAATTAAATGAGTTCTACAGAGAACATTTCATCGGACTTCCTCTGATTTAGTGAAGTGTAAAGTTTGTGAAACTTATCTAAAACAACAGAAATCTGGATGTATGAGAAGATAAAGTCGGTATTAATCAAGAACATCTTATTTAGTATGAAATATAGGATTCGCAATCTACAGTATTATAATGGTGCCGTCAATGATATGATTCGCTCAAGTACTTTATTATAACTATAGCCGTTAGTGTATTTACGAAAAACAGATCATTCATGTGAAATTCAGCTTGACGCAAACATTATTATGTCTGTAATGAAAGCAAAAAAGATTCTTGTGCCGAAATTTAGGATATTACATGTATAATATTTCATTATGAAAGACTATTTAAGCATTACATCAATTGGAATGCATACACAGAAGTTAATGTTTCCTCTATAGTTGAAAAATACGGGTTGGTTTGGAAATCTGGGCGTGCTGGCTTGACGGGTTAATTAACATACAAGGTGAATAAGGAGCAACCAGTGTCAGCCTATAAAGCAAAGGATGGAGGATCTGAATCCTACGAGATGCTGGATTCCCCATGAGACCGTGACGATCTCCAAGTAAGTGAAATCTAATGCAGAATATCTCCATACACAAGGCTGGGCACACCAGCGTACTCAGGCTGTTAGTGCATTTAAGAAAAAAGAAACAGAGTATTCACCTGAAATTCACCTTGATGCGTACAGAACAATGTCTATAATGAAAGCGAAAAACTCATATGCCGAAAATTGGGGATATTATAGTATTTCGTCATGAAAGACTATTTATTTAGGCATTAAATCCACTGAAATGAATATATAACCCAAAGTTTGAATAACTTTGAGAAGTTAATGTCTCCTTTTATAGGAAAGCTCGCATGAATTCATCGGTATCAATGTGGAATCAATCTATCAGCTTACGAATTAAAAAAAAGAAAAGGGGGGCGGGGGGAATGATTACGTTTCTCATGTTATAAAACTGGCTCAATGTTAAAAGAACTGCTGGGTACAGAGAGGAGATAAATTTAGTTCTTTGATCTTCCTGAAAGGTTTACTCTCTTCGTTTTTTTCTTCTCTTATGTTCGCCTCAGTTCGATGACTGACGAAGTTTGATGAAAGTAATTGGATGAAGATCAGACGTCGCTTACAGACGGAAAGATATACATGGAAGAGGAAAACAAAATCATGTATGCGAATTTACAATTTGTGGGGCCATAGAATGTAATTAATACACAATATCTTAAAAGTCATTTTTTATTTGAGACATAAAAAATCTTGTGCGTAACATGAAAGTTGTGTTAGAGAGTGTTGTTGCTCTCATCTGATAGTTGTTCGTGAAGCAAATGACAACGTTTAAAAGTGGCGGTGAATTTGGACCCTTGGGCTGAAATTATTTTTAAAAAAAGCAATTAATATGAGAAAAATAGTGAAATTAGGGCTGAAATTATGGCAAGATTTTTATAAAATTTTGGCCCCTTCATTTAAAAAATAGTAAAAAAAGGTAAAATAATGTAACATAAATCTAAATCTATGGATTTTAGTCTCTCTGTTTATCAGTCACGTTCAGAAAAATGAAAGAAAAGTTAAAAACGCCATGTACAATCGTTTGACCCACTTAATATCAGGAAAAAAATTAATGATTTCTTGACGTTTTATTTGAAACCATTAGATTCAGTTAGTTAAAAGACAAGAGTTGCCTAAAATAAAACGGACAGTCAAGAACACAGATAACTTGTCATTGGCTCATTATCACGTGCTTATTCCAGCTGCTGCACGATTTCATGACTCGACAGTAGCAGTACAGGTGCAGTCCGATGTAGCTGGTCGGCTAAGGCAGAGATGGCTACTTTTGAGCCAGAACCGATGAACCATAACCAGGACCTTCTCCCTCTTTTCAGTTGGTACGTCTAGTAACAGCACGGCTAACAGTGCAAAAATCGCTATGGTCTCCATAGTTACGGAGTCTGTTAATGAAGCACTACGCGGTCTCCATAGTTATGGGGTCTGTTAATGAAGCACTACGCGGTCTCCATAGCTTTGGAGTCTGTCAATGAAGCACTACGCGGTCTCCATTGCTATGGAGTCTGTCAATGAAACACTACGCGGTCTCCATTGCTATGGAGTCTGTTAATGAAGCACGACGCGGTCTCCATAGCTATGGAGTCTGTTAATGAAGCACCGCACCTGTCACTTTGGGTCTGCAAAAATAACCGTCGCAGCGTATTCCCCATTGGACATGATGCTGTGTCTCAACATCTTCACTGCATTGACTGTAAAGAACACATAATAATTAGTGTATAAGTATATAACATCAAATATATAACGACACATGAAGCCACTGCAGTAAAGCTGTAAGAATAAAATGTTAAAACTGTGTAAGAAAAAAAAAGTAGAAACAGCTTTATTAATTAACAAACACACAGTTGTGACGTTTCAGTCTGCACCTTAATCATGCAAGAACATACGGGACAAAAAAAATAGGGAAAGAAGATAAACTATAAATTCATATGAATGATATACGACAAATAGTAATGTAAAAAAAGGAGCATTTAGCTTTGGCTTGTAAGAAGCTGCTTTCAGGAGTGTGTGTGATAGAGTGTTTGGAATGTTCAAGCGGAGACTTGAGATGTGTGATAAAGGTGGCGATCACGGAAAGGAAAGAGTGATACAGTGGCAACCTATCCAAGAGAAGGGTGGGTGGAAGGTTCTAACGCGATTGCTCAAAAGCTCATAAAAAGTCATCGACTAAAGTGATGAAAAATATCAAGGATCAAGATCTGCGGAGAACCATCATCGTCAACGATTTTCGACACAGCACCCAATGACGACGGCAATGATGATGTATAGAACTTAGTATACTGCATTTACATACAAGACAAAAATGCTCACACGTCTAATACTCACCATCACTGATGACATAGTTTGGCGTCCGACACAAGATTTCCTTATATCCGGCTCTAAACGCCGGGGATCGGAAGGCGTAGATGATTGGGTTACACATTGAGCTTAGATACAGGAACATATAGGCCTGATGGGAAGGGAGAGAAAAAAATGTATGAATATATAACACAGTATATAGCTGTATATAATATATATAACACAGTATATCAACGCAAAAGACAGGGAATTGTGGAGAGAAATGATCGCCTACGCCGCGCGGCATGGCACTTAACAGATTAGACATCTTATTTACTTACTTACGTAAAGTCTGATCTACTCCAATCTAATTCTTTGTAGTATAAAGGTTGAAAAACATTCATATCCACAAGAAATTCAATATTCTTAAATTTTAAAAAATGAGTAAATTTGTATATTTATATTTCTTATCAGAGTTTGGGGAAGACAGTCTTGGAAGGATACATAATGAAAAAAAAAGAAGAGAGGAAAACCAAGGCGTGCTTTTATATAGTTTACGAAATTAGCTTTGCATAAGGCCGAAAGTAATCTGGGGCCGTTGCTGTGTGAACGATCACGCGAGGTTCAAGGGTGTGTACGACCTTGGGCAGAGCGTCATAGTCACGTGATCATACTGTAGAAGGATCTGTATATATATATATATATATATATATATATATATATATATATATATATATACATCGATGAAAGCGTTGACGAATCAGTTTAGCTAAAGGCAATGCGGGGCGAGGTCCAGTTCGTTTGTGATTACGAATACTTCGGACGAGCCGACTTCATACTGTGGCCATGTCTTGTGTAGTATGTTGTGATGTGGATTTATGTCATTCACGTATTGATATGGAGATTCTGTACTATTCATAGTGATTATAGTTATGGGCACATGTCTGATTCCATCATATGCCCTCACTCGTATGGCTATTCTATATGGTGTTATGTGTTATGAGGAGACCTGTGTCACAGCAGCGACAACTGTGTGTGATTTCAGTGTATTACCACAAATTTGGAATTCTCGGAGATTAAGAAGGTGGGCCATGGCAGTGTCAGTTGCATGGAGAAGTGCATTGGCGCATATATGTTTCGTGGATATACTGATGCTGATGCATCAGCAGCAGGCCATCTTCCTCACAACCGAGAGGCCTACAGGAGAGCTGTTAGGGAGGTAAAGTTCCGCAAAGGACATGCAAATGAATGAACGGACATATGAAGAAGTGCATTGGCACATATGTATTTTATGATTCGTGGATATATGAAGAAGTGCATTGGCACATACATATTATGATTCGTGGAGATATGAAGAAGTGCACTGACACATATATATTATGATTCGTGGATATATGAAGAAGTGCATTGGCATATTCGTGGAGATATAGTGGTGTATTTTGGCAACAGTGGCTGCGTTGGACATAAGTGCGATGGCACAATTAGATTTATAGTGTGTCTTACTTGTGGGGCCAGGAGAGTCCAGGGCCACGAGTCCTTCAGTATTGGTTAATTCTCACATGATATTTAATTTATTATATTGATATCATGCCTTGTTACCATTATGATTGATATATATTGTATGTCCTGTGGATGTAGTGTCAGTTGTTGTGTACTACGATATGTGTAGTGAGAATAATAAATTGTTGTATATTTAATTTGCTGACTTGGTGATTTGTATTGCATGTTGATGTCCTGTGTTTGGATTAATGTAGAATGATACATACAGTATACTTAGGAGGGGAGAACCTGGGTTGGCGGTCATAAGGGGGAAGCTAGATCTTGGCCACGCAGCACAGTAGTACATTACCAAGGGAAGTGTTGGAACAGCTGGATAACTACTCCTTCCCAATTATCTATAAAAATGTAACTTATGCACCAGCAAAGTTAACAGCTGCCTTCTACGATCATCTTATATGTCCTGTTAAGGAGTCCATAAAAAAACTCTGACATGACTCCATCCGATTTCTCAAATTATGTAATTCAGAATATAAATGTGTTTACATTTCATACTTTCTGCCGTATATATACGATAATGTTCTAAACATGTTCAAAATATCAGTTGTTAATTATGTTTGCTAAATAATGAAGAAAAATATGTTTGTCTTTGTGGGTTTATCTGGTTAAACGATCTTTTGTTGTTCAAAAGATTGCCTTTTTAGTAGAAATATTGTTTGTGATCCTTTCTTTCCTATTGTAACTGAAAAATTTTTTTTTACCTACTCATCTGACATCTTTTGTGCATGTTCCTTAAGCTGTAGAATGCAATACAATTATTTTCTAATCACACATATATATATATATATATATATATATATATATATATATATATATATATGTTTTCCACAGATCGCACTGGAAATGTGCGCGTCAGTGCTGTCTTGCCGAAGAAGTACCCTCTTCCTGTTGATGAGTGCTGGGTGTCGGGCGCGTAGAAGATCATGCAGCCTCTTCGGCCGCTCAGCATCCAGATTCCCGTCCACCAAGCATCCAGATTCCCGTCCACCAAATATCCAGATTACCGTCCACCAAACATCCAGATTCCCGTCCACCAAGCATCCAGATTACCGTCCACCAAGCATCCAGATTACCGTCCACCAAGCATCCAGATTACCGTCCACCAAGCGTCCAGATTACCGTCCACCAAGCGTCCAGATTCCCGTCCACCAAGCATCCAGTTCCCAATTCAGAGGGCGGAGGGGAGGGGGCTTAGAAGTTCCAGCAGATAAAAAGGTAATCTTGTTCTCGAACCGGCCTCATCGGACAACCGACTCTGACGCCTGACCTGGCTGGAGCCACTGGGTACCTGTGTCGGCGCAGGAAAATCCACTTTTCACCCCAGTGACTACACGGTGGAGAAACCTTTTGTCATGTGAGTTTTCCAACAGCTAGCGACAGGCGCCAACATGTCTCTGCTCTTGTTGGGAAGTGAAATCGTGCGCGACACGTCCAGGCTGCCTGCTGCTAAAGAGGGAGATGATGCAAATGACGAAATGTGGTGCTGTAGAAGTGCCCAGCTGGGCTGACAAGCCCCGAATTCTGGGATTGTCTTCAAGAGCTTGCGTGTGGCTTCATCGTTGGTGGTTGACCGGCGTTCCAACCTGAGCTTGTCTTTGATGTCGATGTCCCCAGACCCAAACCTTTGGAACCACTTCCTGGCAGGGCTGTCATCAACTTTTCCTTCCCCTTCCCACACTGTAAATTTCACTGGCACCTGCAGAAGCATTCAGCCCTTTCTTCCAATAATGCCTCAGGAGGACACGAACGACAACCTTTGCCGTCCGCCATATTTCCTTCTCTGGTCACGTATCCCGCGACTTACTGCCTAAAAATGGGCTTGCAAGTTTTCAGAAAGACGTAACAGGATGACGTTACAGATGCCAGTATAGTACATAAGAAGGTAACCTTGTCTGAAATTAGGGCATCGAAAAACGTGACGAATGTTTGACTGGAAGTATTATTGTGTGCCGTGCCGGACAGCGTTGGCGGTCTTCCTTCTCCATCTTGCACGGTCCGTGGTGTTTCCGATTAATTCAGAGGTTTTTCTTTTTCCATGCGATTTGGTCACTCCACTGTGACATTTTTCTCGTGATTTTCCTCTCTTCCTTTTTCCCTTGAATCTTTCAGTCATTACTAGGTTCTCCAACTTTTGTCTTCTCATGACATGTCCTTCCACCAGTTGCGTCTACTGGATGACTGATGGTGGAACGGCCTTTAGATATGGAGATCATCGTGAATATCTGAATAAATAACAGCAGACTAAAACAAATACTGTAAAAGCATTTGAATAAGATCTACAACACAGGCTATAGCCCAAAAGATTTAAGGAAATTCATATTTATTTCTATACTGAAAAAAAAAACCGAAAACAGGCGCTGTGGAATGTGAAGAACACAGAACAATGAAAACCTTCAGAAGCAAGGTAAATAAGATCCTGCTGCGTACAATTATGAAAGGAATAAGAAATAAAACAAAACCAGAAACTGCATTAGAACAGTTCGGTTTAGTGGAAGGGAAAGGCACAAACAGCGCAATATTTACAATAATATGCTGATAGAAAGTGGAATTAAAGTTAAAACAGACCTTTGTATGTGTTTTACTTCAAGGCTTTTGACAAAGTAAGACACATATGGCAAGGACTTGAGTTATTACAAACATACAAGGTATACTAACAGTTAAGAGCAGTAAGGGTGGAGCAAGAGGTTGGCAAGAAGTTTGCTATCTCCAAATCTATTCTTTTTATACAGCGAAAGTAAATCCGTTACATAAAAGGATTACCGGGAATTTCGGTAGGAAGACATAATTTGAACAACACGGAGATATGCAGGTGACACTGTCTTAATTGCAAAGAATGAAAAAGATCTGCAGGGACTAATAAACAGGATGGCCATGGAAGGGGAAAATGGGGACTCAGACTAAATGAGAAGAAGACGGAAGTCATGTTAAGCTCTGAGAAGAAAGTGATTCTGAGTTGTACTATTTACTAGTGAACAAGAGAACATTGAAGGTGGTTGACAAGTTCAAATACCTGGGGACATTAATAGCTTCAGATGGAAAATGTGAAAGGGAGATAAAGAACAGAATTGCACAGGCTAAAATAATGATTCAAAGGATGGTGGATATTTTATGTAATCAATCACTAACATTGAAAGTGAGAAAAAGAGCGTTCCAATGTTATACTGAGCCAATCCTGTTTTATGGATGTGAGACATGGACAGGCACCATGGAAGTTCAGCGTCACATTAAGGCCGCGGAAATGTGGCCCCTTAGAAGAAGCTAAAGATACCATGGGCAGCGAAGAGCTCAAAAGGGAGAGGTCCTGAAAGAGGCAGAAGAGACAAGCAATAACAAACTTCAGGAGGAGACAATCCAAATTCATAGGACAGGTAATGACAACAGGTGGATATTTTTGTAATAACAGTGATGCAAGAGGGACCGAGGCAGAGATAGAAGATGATGAGTGGAATGATGACGTGGCATGGAGAAAGAACACTAGTCCAGTTCATAATTAACACCCGGAATAGAGAATCGTGGAAAAGATTGACCGCCAATGCCTGTCGGCGTGGCAGTGTATTAGATTGATCAAAACGTGTACCCTGCTGTTTTCCTGGGCTGTCTATTTAGACATAGACTAGCTGAGAAAACCATATACACAATGAGGGGAATGCACAAGGAAACCACCGTCATACCATCATTCCCTTGTCATAACGTGGTTCAGTTTCATTCATTCATTTGCATGCCCCTTGCGGAACTTTGCCTCCCAAACAGCACTCCTGTAGGCCTCTCGGTTGTGAGTAAGATGGCCTGCTGCTGAAGCATACATTTTAATGTAAAACTGAACACACTTTACAAAGTCAGCAGAAAGTAAATGTTTGTGTGTACTTCTTTTTTTTATCTTATCTTATTCGCGGAGTGATTTTCTTTACAAAATGTTGACATGCTGAACCTGTGTCAAAAAATGACTGATTCTCCTCCAACCGATTTCGCTGGTTGCTTTTTACTAGGTAACAGTAACTGACAACCTCCAAAAGTTTTGTTTTTTCTGGTCTTTTTTTTCGGTTATCGGTAATTTACCAGAAAAATTATCGGTTTCAAAATAAAATACATACTACATAACTGACAGAGGCGCCCTCCATTATCTGAATGTCTTTATGAAGCCAAATTCAGTTCTTTGGATAAAAGCTTTCCTGACCTTCAAGTGTAAAGTTTCGAGCTGTGTGATAAACTTCACAATTTTATTGGGAATAATTCCAGGACAAGCTCGTTTCTAATCTGAGTTAACGATTTATAACACAGATCAGGTTTGACGCTCGAATTTCATATCAACATTTTTGTTAGATAAGACTTACGTGGAAAAAAAGAACTATTTCATGTTTAATTATAACTAGAGAAAAAAAAAGGTTGTTTTCTCCCCCTGGTTTGTTATCATTTCCTGTCGCAAAATTGTCTTTACGAACGGTTCATAACAACTAGAATATAACAAATATGCAACACTGACGTTTGAATTTAAAAAAATAAACATAAAATGCACACAAAAAAATTACATTCCTCTGAAAGTTTTAATGTTTTTTTTTAAATGGAGGTTCAGGTGTTAAGCCCTTGACAAAAAATGGATGAGGGATGGATTTTTGTTAATGCCATGAAGCTTGCTGGAGTAGACAAGAGGGAAGCCAGAGAGCTTGGAGAGTATTAAATGAGTTTACTGAATGTAATGAGGGAAGGGAGGAGGAGACGAGGGGAGGGGAATGAATCTCTTCTCGACCACTCAGTTTCTCACAATGTACGACACACAGAACCGAGGGACAAACCTTCTAGAGAGTGTTAATTCTCTCTCTGTGCTTTCTAACATTCTGTTATTCTGTTACATATTTTTTTGTGAGAAATCTTGTTGCTGTGGTCAAACAGTTATAGACCACAACTCACCTGTTTATGCTCGCACGGAAAAAAAGTATCTCCGTGTTCCGACTGAGAAATCAGTCACGTGGATCTGAGTGGCGGGAGATGTAGGAATGAGTCTTTCGTCTGAATGCTGTAGAGAGAGGTCGCGTGTGAGTTTTTCTGGATGTTTGTTAGGACTTGGTTCCTCATGTAAGCTTGTGAAGTTCATTGTCCTTGTTAGGACTCAAACAAAGTCAGAATGTAGTTTTTGGTAGATGTATTTGTCTTTTTTAGACGAAAGGTTGTAAAGTTTATTATTTAGTGTTGTAAATTTGATTGGCCGTTTTAAGATAAAATGTGATTCCTGGTTGGAAGGTTGTTTTTTGGAGATTTTCAGTACATATGAGGTTAATGTTTTTTTATGTTGTATGTTAGTGAGGGTCCCATGGCAAAGCTAATCGCCCGGATCGTTTTCCTATCCTCGTGGTAATTGTTTCCATCAGTTTACACACCACATCCATTTACAACACGCATTTATCAAATGGGAATTCATCATTAAAGTTGTGTGATTTCTATACCTGTTGAATCCTGTGATAATTGGATTCATGTTGAGTGTTAACTGTGGTGTTGAGTGAGTTGATTACATGTAACTGGTCAAGTTCGTGTACGGATATGTAGTGGTTGTTGTCCTGGTTTTCGTGTGTCACGCGTTGTATGTCAGTGTAACGTCTGTTGTGTAGAAGTCTAGAAAATCTGCTCAGTAAATAGTGACGTTTGTAACAGTAAATGATGAATACTCAATTCAGTACTTCAAGAGGGTAACTGTACACACACATATTAGCACAGTACAGTACAGTGTGTGGCAAAACACGTGTTTAGTGTTTAGTAGAGTAGTACACTAATGCGTCTTCACTTCCAGAAATTGTTAATACTATATTTATGCTTTATAACCTCCCAGAGATTGTTCATTCTCTATGCTTTGTGACCTCCCAGATATTGTTAATCATCTATCTATGCTTTATAACCATCCAGAGATTTTTCATTCTCTGTCTATGCTTTGTAACCTCTCAGATATTGTTAATTCTCTATCTATGCTTTATAACCTTCCAGAGTTGGTTAATTCTCTATCTATGCTTTATAAATTTCCAGAGATTGTTAATTCATTCTCTATCTATAAATATAACCTTCCATAGATTGTTAATTCTCTATCTATGTCTTCCACAGCGTTCTTGACCGCTTGTATTTTCTACTTAATGTCTTTCACCCTCAACGCAAGACAGAGTTTTATAACATGGTAAGAGACTAACCTCTAACAGTCCAAGAAGAGCACTGCGCTTTTCTTCTGGCAAGTCAGAGAAACAAAATCTAAATTCGGCTCCATCTACTGTTACGAATCCTTTTTTTTTTAGAAGCTGACAGGCTACTAGACCACCAAAGCAGAATGCAAATGTTATGTGAAATGTGACTTAGTTATATATTCATTTTTACAAAGTATTTATCATTATCATGGTGTTATCTGCTCTCTCTTACATTAAACGTGTATAAATTTAGCCATTTTTCTGCCAGATGTTTTGATACGGTTGCAAGCTCACAGAGGATCACCTTGGAATAGCATAATGGAGTCTTAAACAGCTCCACTGCTTCTCTCCAAACATCAGAAATCCCCCCCCCCTTTGTACTGCGAGGCAGACGGTAGAAAAAGAAAAGGCAAAATGAAGTATGAAAAAAAGATGGAAGATGAACGTTACCTATGTTAGCTGATGAGAAGTTTTAAAAAAACCTAAAACACATTTTAAAAATGACTTTGTAATGATGACTCTATGCCTAGAAATGATGACTCTATGCCTAGAAATGATGACATTATGCCTAGAAATGAAGACTGGCTGGTAATGATAACACTGTAACTAGAAATTTTGCGCAAAACTATTGTCCCTCACATGCTTTATCCTACTGATATGACGCTATGACAGATTATGATGATTATATACACAAAACTGATTACTCTTATTTTGTAATGATAACACTGTGCCCAGTGAGAATCACCCTTTATCAAAAAATGATGATTCTATGCCCAAATAAAGGAGGCATTCTTCTTAATGTTTATATTACGTCGGTTAGACATGACTTTATTGATTTGGTAGCCAAAACGCACGCACATCCAAACACGGGCCCTATGGATGACGCCTTTCTTTGTAATTGTAATGAAAGGTCTCCCGGTAAAATTACCTCGTTTTGTCATGCTGCTGTGACATAGACTATGCTCAGAGAACATTTCGGAAAGCCAGATGTGGTCTTCCCTGGCTATGGTTCATTAACCTGAGAGAAAGAGCGAAAGTCAGTGATTCATGGGAAGATGGAAGAAGATGATTATTACACAACTGAGTGGGTAGTTTGTTGTAGGATTTTGCTAGTATTAGGAAAATATTTTCGTACTTTTTCCTTGCAGAATAACGGCCCTAGTATTTCATGACAAGTTTTAGTTGTTCATAAGAATCTCCCTTAGGACAGAAGTGAGCTGTACCTTTCGCACGGGATTCTTGAATATTTGTGTTGATGGTCTGAGTAAGATTTTGGGGCGTTTTGGTCAGTCTTGATTGAAGGTTGAGAAGAGGAGACGTATAGTTTTGTAGTGTGAATTCTAGCTAGAATATAATTGTGAGAGGGTTCAGTGCAAGTTCTCATGACGGTGACTTGAGTTAACTCAATCAGCTCCCAAAATAATGTTTTATTACTGTGGAATGTTTAATTTGACATGTAATATTGTATGCCTTCTTCATTTAAGTCATATCCATCCGTCGTCGTCTATGGTGCTTCATTAATTGTCAGTATACAATTGGATCTTTGACTGATGGCTTCGTAATCTGTAACAGTAGACGTGAGAGTAGTGAAAGGACCAGAGTGTTATTCTTCGTGATGTGCAAGCAGTGTGATTAAAGAGCAAAAATATCGTGGTATCTGTGATTAAAGAGCAAAAATATCGTGGTATCTGTGATTAAAGAGCACAAATATCGTGGTATCTGTGATTAAACAGGACAAATATTGTGGTATCGGTGGTTACCTTACGGGGTTTTCTGAAACGCTGAAAATTTACTACTTATGTTATATAATCTGTATACACAAGTTATTATGATCACATGACAAGCTCTGAGGCTCTTCTTGCCAGATTGCCAGAGTTGACAATCTGGCAAAAAAGCTAGAGAAGCTTGTAAAGTTAACATAAAATGTATAAGATACATATAATTACGGCCGTAGTCGACTAGACATAGGTAAGCTATAGTAATTTTTACAGCTCATTGAAAAAAAACTGGAGAAATTTTCTCTAAAAATTTTGAAAGTTCGTTTTTTTGTTCCGTAATTTGCAGCGGCAAGTTTTTAGTACGACACCGCGAGGTGACCAGCCTGTTTTCTTTACTGTCTACGGAAGCGGTTCCGAAACTTTTCCAAACTGCACTTAGTAACACAAATTTCTGTCGCGGCTCACCTGTGTTCTTAAACTCTTACCGTGGTACTCACTGAATTTTTGATCGATCCTGATCGATGGATTTGATGATATTGAATTAGTATTTATTTTTAATTTTTAGTATTCTAAACACTTTTATTTATCAAAGGAAGTCTCAGAATCACTTGTCATGCAAAAATGATGTTTTATGATGTTTTTGCCTTTGAAATGTCGCGTGATAAAATGTAAACAAATATGCTCACTGCGCCATCTTGGCCTGCTTGTTGTTGCTTCAGATTCTCACCGTCTACTTTGTATTTTGTATTTGTTGGAGTAAAATTCACATTATGAGCGTGAAATTGATCATGGTGATGAGATGTGGATACATAAGTAGTCATCAGATCACAGCCTTTGCTTTGATTAAAAAAATATTAGACCGATAATTATGAAACATTATAAAAAAATTCATGATAAAAGTTGTTTAAAAATCTGGGTGATTAGAAAAAGATGATGGACATATGTAGGCCATGTGATGAGAAGAAATAATCAGAGAATACCAAAACAAGCTATCAAGTGGAGCACAACAGGCCAAAGAAAAAGAGATCGACCACGTGAAACTCTAAAGAGGACATTGTTAAGAGATGCCTGTTTAATGAGCATAACATCCCTTCATGAAGTTGAAAGACTCGCCGAGAATAGGAAAACTTGGAAAACAACTATGCGAGCCCTATGTGACGTTAAACGGCACGGGAAGGATGTAAGTTGTAAGAATTATGACACATGGGCCAAGATAAATTTACTTTTGAATCAAGGAGAAGAGGTGGGTTTTGCGATTAGTTTTTTTATAATGAAGAACAGCTGTGGGCGGTTTTCAAAATAAACTGAGCTGATCAGTCACCATGTTCATGAGTTGCCATTGTGCTATTGTAAACTGCCACCATCTTGTTGATTTGTGCAAGGCCAACATTGCTGATAGTAAAACTACAATAAAACTAAAACAAAGCTGGAACTTCTTCTCATGTTATTTTGATGGTCAAATTCAGCGCATCAAGACATTATTCTGGAAATTATCAACTTCTTCCTGAAGTTTCAAAAGCTATAGGAACAACTTAACAATGGCAGCATATAAGAAACATTTCTGCAAGAGATGAAGCTTCTACATCATCTTGCCAAGCAGGTCCTTCAAATGCTGAAGCTGATGATGATGATCTTCATTTTTTATGGCAGTGCCAAAGTAATTATTAACATTAATGGCACATTAGCTTTAATAACGTATTACCATTACTTTCAAGAAGATTTCTTATATTAATCTTCACGTATACATTATTTTAAAAAGACAAATCATTGCCTAGATTTTTTTTTACAAATTCTTTTTAAAATCTTGATAATTCTAGATGTATGCTGAGGCAACCCTAGGTATTTTTGTGAAAAATAAAGCTGGCAATCCTGCGAGCTGACAGGTAAGTCTTGTCTGCCTTCTAATAAGCAAGCGAGTAAGTTCTTTTCCTCAGTAACTTCGAGTGAAGCAAAGGATAGAAACGGTTGAATATCTGGACAAAAGCTCTACGTTGGCTAGCGTGAATTAAAGATTTGCGCGTGCAGTGTATCTCAGAGAACGTACCGCTAACTGAAGGCGCAGACACATTTCTGCGAGAGTTTATCTTGACATAAACCAACCTGACTTGATGCGACAGGTGAAACTGTGTGGATGTAACCTAGAATATAACAACTTGGTGGGAAGTAAACGGTTTAGTAGATATATAAAGATACATCTTATCAAGCATGCCACTAGCGGAAGCAGCGTGACTCGTGCTATAAGATATCCCGCAGGGTTTTTCAGCGGTGTAAGCAGTGGAGTCGGATATTTGAATGTCATACCAGTGATCGCTTTAACCGGCAAACTGCAAGTAAATTACCCATTAAGAAAAAGAGAAAAACCGAAACTCTTGGAAGTCATATGTTACTATAACCGGTGTACATTTATCAAAACACAGCTACAAACAACCAATGAAATAGGTTGGAAGATAATCGGGCCAGTAGATTGATGATGCTCAATTTGCATGGAGAAGAACCATCCTGTTTTGACCATTTTTTTTCAGTGTCTGATCAGTTTGTAAAGATTAAATCTCTCGGAACATACCGTAGGGAAAAAAACGTACACAAGAACATGTACTTTCTCTTTATGCTTGTAAAGTGTTTGTTTTTTTAAATTTTACATTTAGAAAAGTACACATTACCGAATGTTGCATTGACAAAACCGGTACATCATGCATGGTGAAAAAAGGGTACAACTGTACCGGTTATAGAAAAAAACTAGCGCGATCACAAGTATAATGTAGAACAATACACAGCACGACATTTGGACATAGGTAAAATGTTGCGATTAGTTTTGCTACAAATGACACTTTTTTGTGCCGTGTTTTGTTTTTGTAATGGTAACATTCTGCTCAGAAGACGAAAAGTGAGACTGATTGACCACATTTCTTGACTAGACAACGAGAGCAGACCTAAATATATTCTTAACGGACTACAGAACTAAAGGAAAATCCTTTCTTTCAAAGATGTGTGCAAATTAAACGTGAAAGCACTGGTTCCTTCGCCTCAGGTATTGGAGGTTGCGGGTTCCAGTCCCACCAGAAGTGGTAGAGATGTGTTTTTCTCTTGAATCTTCTAGAAATAAGTTCCCCTGTTGTCGCGGCAGTGGGACAGAATGTCCTCGTGCATTTTCTGAGCACGTAAAAAATCCCTCGGCAACTGAAAATGGCAAGAAGAGCAGGCTATACAACGCTACCCGGGGGCAAAAGTTCTAGGAAAGATGTACCATGGAGCCGGAGCAGGCGCCGGGAGTGTCTACGCTTCAGAGACACCTGTTCTGAGGTGCTAGAGCCGGCGGTCGAGTAGATGTGGCTTATTCTGACAGCCATGAAGCCATTTTCGAACAAACAGACGGACAGAGAAACAATATCGTGGTGAGAAATGAATGAAAGAAGACTTTTTCTTCTGTCAGTGTGCATGCGGCTGCTCGTTTGTTTTATTTGCTTTCCTTACATTCTATTTCTTTTTACCTGTTTTCCTTATATTCTAGTTCTCTTTACTACTTTTCCTTGTTAACCGATTTCCATATATTTTATTTTTGTTTAACCGCTGTTTTTATATTCTATTTCTGTTTAAGTTCTTTGCTTACATTTTATTTCTGTTTACCTTTTCTTTTTACGTCTATACCATTTCTACTTAACTGCATCTCTCTTTAAATGCTTCTCTTATAGTATATTTCTCTTAAACTGATTCGCTTACTGTATATCTCTGTTAACCGCTTCCCTTATAGTATATTTTTGTTCAATTATTTCGCTTACAGTATATTTCTAATAACCTTTTCGCTTATAGTATATTTCTGTTTAACCGCATCGCTTCTCTTGTTATTCTGTGTGTGCGCTAAGGCATGTTGCTTAGTCGATAAAGAGCTGTCCTCTCAGTCCAAAGGTTGTGGGTAGAGGGTCTCCGACTGACTCAGATATAAAATGGGATACATGAGACAATCATACTAGACCAAACTGTCCACATCCCTGTCAGAGCATGAAAAACTGTCCCATAAGTAAGGGACATCATCTGATTCTAAAGTGCTTGAAAGAAAAAGAAAGTCCTAGACAGTAGTTTGTGTGGCACGTGAAATCCTTTCAAATAACACCCGAGATGTATTTTAGACGCTAACTTTTGCTGTTTAAAGGTCCAAGAATTTAAAATGTAAAAATTATCTGGAACATATCGCTTGCTTTTAAACAATAAATTCATACTTTAAATCAATACCAACTGCATCATACTGCTCTACAAGTGCTGATCTTAAATTACGAAGTAAGATGAAAAGCACTACTATATTGGTTGGAGCAACACAAAAACAAAAAAACTCAGTAAAAATGCTACAGCTCAGTAAACACCAGCTTGCTTTTAAACGCATTTGTCATTAAGACAATTTTATTAACATATGTGCATAAATATATAAATCAATTAGGAAAAACTGGAAACAATTGAGAGTTTTGAATATCTTGGATCACTACTAACTAATAATGGAGATACAATGAGGGAAATTAAAAGGGGGACATCTATCGCTCTTCAGAAAGTAAAACAACTAAAGAATCTGTGGAGAGGAGCAGACAGAACTATAAAAATAAGATTTTTAAGAGCATGCATCTTTCCCATCGCAACATATGGCTGTGAGACCTGGACACTTAACAAAACAGCTGAGAAACACATAAATTCCTTTGAACGTAAATGCTATAGAAGTGTTATTCAAATATCATGGACAAAAAAAGAACAAATATATCTATACTACAAGAACTTAATATTGAAGAAGGCTGGCTAGTAAAGAGGATTAAAGAGAGAAAACTTAAATATTTTGGAACCGTTAAACGTCATGATAATCTAGAGAAGACCGTCTTGGAATGGTACATAATGGGAACAAGAAAGAGAGGAAGACCAAGGCGAAGATGGCTGCAAGATATCGTTGATGATCTGCAAATGGATGCATCAGCAGCAGGCCATCTTGCTCACAACCGAGAAGCCTATAGGAGTGCTGTTTGGGAGGCAAAGTTCCGCAAGGGACATGCAAATGAATGTATGAATGTACATAAAATACTTATTATCCCACTCTACGATCATGTATCTGATTTTTGGAATTATGACAAGAGGAATGTCTTGATACAAAGTTCGGTGTACGAAGAGGCTGACTATTTCATGACTAAAAGAAAGCTTAGTTCATAACATAGACTTTTTGGCTGTCTTCTTTTAGAATAACCCATAGGGCAGCTTATTTCATCAAATACGATTCTGGGCTGCCTGTTTCAAAGGCATGATAAAGTTCCTTGCAACTGAGAACATCCTGGACTGCCTCCTTTTTTTTTCTCGTAGCCCAAAAGATTGTGTAGTTTACTTGATAAGAGTCTAGATTTTCACGAAACAGATAAATGTAGCAGATAATAAATCTAGCAGACATCACTAGTTAATATATATAGTATTCTGATAAGTAAGATATATTCTGCCAAGCTAAATGATCCGTTCTGGTATGAAGATGTAACAAACAACAACACGCATTTTCGAACCGAAAAGAAAAATATTTGAGATATTAAAGGGAAATAATCTTACGCACACAAGAGCTACCAGAGTCTGCTCCCTGGGAAAAGGGAATGCACTTTTATCAGAAAATAACTTGTAACAGGTGCGGAGAAAGCGGCCGTAGAGCCGCAGTTAACTTTTCCAAAAGAGCTCGTACGTTAGCATGAATACAACATGCATTCAAATTCCAAAACCGTGACTAACGAAGACAGCTCTCCCATACTCCTCTCTCTCTCTCTCTGTCTCTGTCTCTCTCTCCCTCTCTCTCTCTCTCTCTCTCTCTCTCTCGTGAACCTGCACGTAATAGCTATATCATTTAATTGTATAGATCCACTATCCCCCCCCCCCGAACCTCGAAATGCGCCCCGCCTCTGAAAGTCTCAAGGCTGTTGAGTAATAAAAGAGAATAATACAGCACGTGCGTTTACCACGTGCAGACATTACAACTCCCTAACAGTGGGTGCGGTTCTACACTAGAACCACGTGAAGGTTCTATAGATGTTTCTGTACGCCTGCAGCAGTTTGCAACATCTAACAGGCTGTCTGTAGAAATACTCATATGGACTGTAGAGATACTTAAAGAACTACTCGGAGTGACTGATTGTAGCACTGTCACGTATTTCAGTTCTCCTGTTGCGATGACAGTTCGACGAGAGGAATAGGAGGCCGCGCTGTGCCTCTGGAACGCAAGATTTTGAGGGGGCCTCCGGGGGTAGGGGGCGGCTGTTTTTTCCTCCTCTTTCATTATTAAAGACAAAATTCAGAAAGTAACTTAACCACTGCCGGACCTGGTCCTCTGTGGCTCTGACTAAGAAACAGAATGCGAAGACTGATTGTAATGGGATCCCATACTCAAGTTATTTGCTACAGTAAAGGCTGATTTCCTTGGTTTTCATGTATGCACACTACTTAACTTTCCACCGTGCTTAGTGCTCATTTTGAGAATCACAGATAGTAGTGATATCAGGTACTTACTTCTGATGCAGTTTTCAGAAAGAGAAAAATATAAGTGTAGTTTTGTTTTCACTGTTTCGTAACAGACGCAGGTTTCAGGAAGACTGATCGTAGCACTAATTCGTAACAGACGCAGGTTTCAGGAAGACTGATCGTAGCACTAACTCGTAACAGACGCAGGTTTCAGGAAGACCGATCGTAGAATTGTCCCTTCTAAACATTCGTCTCATGGTTTACTGGTACAGTTTTACAGACTATTTCAGGGCTCGTATGTGGAAACAGTTCCTCTCGTGACAGGCCTGCCGTCTTGCCACGTGTCTCAGCATTACAACCAAACGTAAATGTAAAGAGCTCTCGAAATGTTCTTTTTGAACAAAACTTACCTGCGGGGTAGGAGCAAAAGCAACAGTTTTAGTGTAACGTTACCGTCATCAGGGCCAGAAAACCGCATCTGGCCAAGACCCTGTCCTAACTCTCCGCTGGTGCTCATAATAGCGGGGTTAGCATACTCGCTGCTGATAACTACCTACACTGCCCCGCCGAATACCACGTCGCTAACACACAAGCGCTGGCCATACCGTCAGCTAGATTACACAAGCGCTCGCCATACCGTCAGCTAGATTACACAAGCGCTCGCCATACCGTCAGCTAGATTACACAAGCGCTGGCCATACCGTCAGCTAGATCACACAAGCGCTGGCCATACCGTCAGCTAGATCACACAACCGCTGGCCATACCGTCAGCTAGATTACACAAGCGCTCGCCATACCGTCAGCTAGATCACACAGTTGAACGCTCCTTTATTTGTAAGGCTTTTGTTTAGGATTCACTGAAGCTCCATGTGCAGTTACGGATACCAATACTGTAGTGACAGCACGGAACATTATACTCGTATGTATAATAAACAACTGTAGTTTATGACTTATTATCACGTTAGTACCGTGAAACTTACTGAACTACTCACACAGAAGCTCCCCTAACTGGCTGGTCCGGTACACTGAAAATGAGTCTTGCTGACTCAACACAACAAAGCAAATATTATGAAAATGGAATGACCTTGACTACGATTATTCCTTCAGAGAAATGTTAACTTTTCTAACAGTCATTCTGGACAAAAATAGCATGATGTAAGCGTAGGTCTCTCATTAAGTAGAAGCCAGTACTTAAATTCTTCCACCTCCCTCTTTCTACTCCTCTGTTGAAAAAAATTAAAAAAAAACTTTCTCCCTCCTTCTAGCGACTCTTAGATGCACAAGAAGTAGAAATAGAAAAAAAAAATTAAGAAAGAATTGCTTCCGCATCGGAATATTTACCCGTAACATCCTTTTCAAGCATAGTTCATGATAGCAAACACAGCAGGAACGTACTGATTACCATAACGTGGTTTGTAATCGTGTAAACAGTCACCTAGAACATACTTCCCTCCAAGATGTTTTTTCCTTATTCTATGAAACACAAAATGCTTCCTGGCTCGATCTTAACTCATTTGTATTCCCAAGCGTTTCTTTCCAGTGTAGAAGGTTGCAATAATGTCTTAATCAAATTTAGTGTGGCCCTTAAGATATAGCTGCGTTACCTGGATCACACTGGATTACTTGGTTCAGTAATTCACTTGTAATGTAGACAACTACTTACATAGAACATGAACATAATTTTAACACTGTTTAAAACACAATATTCTTCATGTAAAACGCTCTGGGAATTTCCAGGCGTGTCTAGGAAGTTCACTAGGGAGACTGCACCCTCTCTGGAGATGGTACAGTCATATCTGAAAGTTTATGGAATTTAAACTAATCTACTGTCATGGTTAAAACAGGTAATATATGTAAATGCACTGAAACATCTATACGTATGTGAATCATCAAAATCTGAAAATGTTTGATGAGGATAAGGGTGATTCTGCGTCGAGAAGTCTATGAAAACATTGAACAAGGTCATCAAGCATATTACCGAAACAAAATTACATCTAAATTGTTACAGAACACACATACTGGCGACATAAAGTGTACTGGAACCACAAGGGAGGCAGAAGATCACTGTAATAAATGGATACATTCTTTCACAGGAAAAAAAGCAGCATGTAGCAAACCGAAAGCTAAAATCAAATCAACCTATAAAACAGCTTTTCACGATGAAAGAATACTCTTACAAATAGATGCTTATCTAAGCCAGTATAGGTCTATGGAGAACTGATATTATTTCGTACATATAGATAAAGTAGTGGGCAGACAACGAAAAACAAGAAGTTTATGAGAAATATAATTTGAAGGACAATGTATCATAGAACTCAAAACAGAGATAAGCTATAAAAGAAGCTGCAGGAAACTGTTTAATAATAAAAACATGTATAACAAAATTTGGTAAACTTCGGGCGTATCATGACAGATCTCCAACGTTTATGGATCTCTACACACAAGATGAGTACACGGTCATGGCCGCAAGCAGAAGCTATGGAGTTGTCGCGCCGGAAAACTGGAGAAAAGATCTGGCTAAATAAGCTAAATACTTGATATAAAGTGGAACAAATTCAAGAACAATGCAGAGATAAGACAGATGACTGAACAACAACCAGTCTCATGGGTGATTAGGAAAAGGAGATGGACATATATTGGTCACGTGATGAGAAGAAACGATCAGAGAATCCCAAAACAAGCTATCAAGTAGAACATAACGGGCCGAAGAAAAAGAGACAGGCCACGTGAAACTCTAAAGAGGACATTGTTAAGAGAGGCCAAATTAACAGACATAAAATCCCTTGATGAAGTTGAAAGACTCGCCGAAGAGAGTAAAAATTGGCGAACTACGTTGCGAGCCCTATGTGACGTTTAACGGCAGGGGGAAGGATATAAGATATAAAAAAAAAAAAAAAATATATATATATATATAAAAGAAATAAGCTTAGCATAACTTGACTGTCGAAGGCAGAAGAAGATGACAACGACGATGAATGGACAGCGTAAGAGAACCTGCCAGTGATGGAAGCCGACTGACAGAAAACGTAGCAACACACCAGCCATATAACTGAAACACTTGCAAAATAAAAGTGGTACTGTTTCAGATATAAATGTGGCTTACACGCGGCTAAGAAATACCGGATACAGAAGATCAGATTTTGTTTTCTTTTCGAAAATGGAAATCTTTAGGCCACGATGACCCATTATCTCTCAGTTTAATTATGCAATTTTTTATGGACTTATTCTATCTCCCTGCAACCGCTTGTTCTTTTGCAGCCTATGAGGTGAAGATGTTGGCGGACAGGTAGCATCGTGTCGGCTTGGAAACAGGTTATGGCGGCCTTTTTTTTTTAATCATTCCCTGACTGGACGAAAAAGACAGGTGGTATGCAATACTTCTTTAGCTGACTCCACCGCCTGTTATTGGGGGCACCAATCGAGAGGTTGGCCAGGGTCTTGATCAACTATGGTTCGCAAAAACCTGATATGTAAGATAAGGGTAGCTGATTAACAAATCGAACAGCGTCTTGTTCTCCCCCCCCCCCCCCCCCCCCCGGTCTAAAGGACATAATGAATAAGCAACAAAGCGCTTGAAAGAAACAACAGTGTAATACAACACCACATGACAACAACACAACGCAACACCACAACAAGACATGTTTTTCATTAGTTTCTTGAGCAGAAAGAGAAAATGGGAAGAACTCTCTTTTTAAAAATTGTAGAACGTGTATTCTAAACTGAAATAATATTATTCTGAGGAAATGTTTATTATTCCTTATTATATCGTATGGAATCTGAAAGTTGAAAATTCTATAACGTGGTAGAAATTTCTTTGGAAAAAAAGTTAAGAGTAAGAAAATGGTAAAACTCAACACCTTTATATCATATTACAAGAAGAGAACTTATTGGTGATATCATAGACACCGCAAAATTAATGGTAGCTATTACATATATGTAAGGTCCTATATATTCACTGTGCTTTCGCTAAACCACAGATACCATATTTAAAAAAATAGCACGCATTTAAGATCTGGGTTTCAATAAATTTCATGAAAGTAAAAGCAGAAAGCACAGCTTTCTGGCTTAAAGACGAGTGGAGACGAGGAAAAAAACCCATAAAAGACCGACATCTTTAGCCATTTCTTATCTTTTAAGATCGGAGAGAATGAGTTAAAAAAAAACCTCTAGAGGAATCAATATTTTACATGAGGACAAATAGCCATTAATTAAAGCAGTATGAAAAAAAAGAGGTGCGAACCATTACATTATTAAACAATCAATTAAGGAAATGGAAAGCTCTTAATTGAACCCTTACTTAGAGTAAAAAGAAAACCCATGAATGATTAAAGGAACACATTTCACACAGAATTTTTAAAAAATTAATATATTAACATTTTTTTTAACGTGCTCCTTTCGTCTGTGATCGGTGTTTTTAATACAAAGGATCATTAGACATGAAAATGTATGTTTTTTTCTTTTCCGTACGTAATTTGAACGACAGATGTCCCTCATATTAGTAGCGCATGATCTCGCAGATAAATACACAGAAGGCACGGGTGACAATCTGAGTTTATATGCTGAGTGTATTTTTTTTTTCATAAATTACCGGGCTTTACTTTAGCATGTGTGGACTGCCCGGGCTGGAGTACGTCTGCGTGAGCTGATTTCTTCGTCTGACATCTTGTTTAAGCGTGAGTCCTCGTGATATGTGAGGGAGTTTTGCTAGCGCGACTAATAACGCTTTCTTACATATTCGGTGAATTTTTTTCTCACTGATTTATTTATAAATAATAAATATCATACATGAAGGATATCGATGATATGCACGAATACAGAGAAATATAAATCTTTAAGCTGATTTTGTCGGACAAGGAAATGAGGTATTGAAAATGTGTTATCCGGTTCTAGTTGAAATTAACAGTGAAACAAATGGGTGTGAAGTTTTTCAAAAGTTATCAACAGCCAATGTGCCAGACCAATGAATCAAACATTTAGCTGAGAATGAACGGTTCATTGACCAGACACTGTTAGGACACAATGTATAAAATGGGAAACAATAACAGAAGCCGCCTAGCGCTTGATAACCGCTACATTCAGGAAAATTGGACGCTGTAACCACATGATTTGAACTCGCAATTCATTTACACTTAACACTCCCCTCTCCCACAAGCATATTCCTTCTGCACCAAATTCCACTCCATTCTCACTTGCTACACATATTTCAAAAACCTATTCCCGGCATCAGATTACAACACCTCTGCCCCAGCTGCAATCACATATTCCACCATCTCCCAGTTAGATTACCATTATACCACTCTCTCCTCTTTCTACCGTTCCCCTCCCCCCACCCCCAAACCATCTTTATGACCCACCTATCACACATCACAAGTCTCCATTTAAATATTCTCACCACTCACCCAAGCGCATTTCTGGACACAGCTAAGTGCTCCATTTATTTTATTTATTCTATTTTTTTTCTATTCGTACTTTTTTTACATAGCATTCACGTGAATTCATCTATTATCTTATTCTCAACAATGCGAGTACAATTTCCATCACGAATTGTAGTTTAAATCAGATTTCAACAAGGAGTAAAATGAACAATTTCCAATTTCGGTCCAGAACTGCTTACTGTTTTGTCCTCATCTCAGATTCTTTTCTGTCCTCACGTAACTATGGTCATTTGTCATTACATTTTTCCCGCACTGGCTGCGAGAGCGTAGTAGCAGATTCCGTTAAACCTAGTAGCAGATTCCGTTAAACCTAGTAGCAGATTCCGTTAAACCGACAGCAACATGTAACAGCCAAACCATAACACGAGCCAACTACAGAGAGCAAAAACAAAAGCTATCTTTCACAATACTAAGGGCATGTATATGCAGTGAAACTACCTATTCCAGTAACTATCAAACTTATAGCAAAATGGTTCTTTTCTTCCACAAACTAACCAGAAACAGACTATTCTGCCACTTATATCAGTTCAAAACATTCTGGTAAGCCAGCGCATATGCGAGATGCAGTACGAGAACGAGTAGGAGTATAGATAATGAAAGAAATTAAGGATCGTCGTCAAGACAGGGCGTTTGCCAACCTCATATACACCAAACAACAGTACTTATAACACGATGAAAACCGCCAATCTCTCTGGATGAAACCAGGGGGGCTCTCCGGTGAATAATCTCGTAGTAAGATGCAGCATTCTAAACCTAGTAGGAAATCTGTTGATAGAAGTGAAACCTCGTTTTGAACTGCAGAATGTATGGCGAACACGGTCTACACACAACATATGTGTATATGACAGCCTGTGGAATCTGTGGAACGGTTAAAAAAAAACCCAGTCATGATTATGGTGATATGATGTTATTTTAAAATAAATAAATAAAAAGAAAACAAATTGACCTTAGCGGCATGATAAGATTGCAGCAAAACTGGTTCTAGTAATAACACATTTTGTGTCCGTCTTTCTTATAAAGAGGGTCCCAGGAAAAAATAAGTGTTTAATTTTTCATCTATTTTTCTTGTTTTCATCTCCTGTGTTGTTTTTTTTTCTGTATATAATCCTTGAAAAAGGCTTTTCCGAAATATTAGATTGTTAAGTGTTCTTCATTTATACTATTCATCTTACTTTCTGCCACTCTCTTTCTTGCCCACTTTCTTTGCTCTTTCTTTCTATGTTTTCGAAAAACTGAACCGTACGCCTCGTCTATTTTTATTTTCACGGGAAGCAGAAGTTGTTAATATAATTAAAACGCATGTTTAAACCACAGAAATACTAAAAATGTTGGATATTTTCATATAACAAGATACCGCAAAATATTGTTTACATACGTACATGATTAAAAAGTAAAGATAGTCCCATAGCATTTCAAATGCCGTAGGGGGTGAAGCGTTAGAGACCTCATTATGCTGGGTCATCAGCGTGTGAGGTAGGGTGACCAGTTCCTTTCCTCGCTGCCTTTACTTCCCAGATTTTCTCTGGTACCCATTTTACGAGGCTGGGTCGACCTCAGGGCCGTATTGGTCGGAAAAAAAATCCCGCTCAGCTGGGGATTCGAACCCTCGACCATTTGGTTGCTAGACGAGTGCTCTAACCACTACGCTAGCCGGCACACCGATTAGTGATTAGTATGATTAGTACACGCAAATACGCGCACAGAATCGTAAATACTTGTAGGGCCTCAGAGAGGAATTTAGTAAAGTGGTGCAAAATAGTATAAATAAAGCATATGCTCCGCAATCTACAACAGTGTTTCCAAGATTGTTGTTCTGGTGGCTATTTTCGGAAATTTAGCATAGAAATAACTAATAACTAATAACTAATTTTTAAAACTGCAACAATGTGCAAGTGACATTAAAGAGACTATCGATTGACGTGATGAAACAAAATCTGTAACTGGTCTCCAAACTATGGCATCAAAATTTTTATTACTAGGGAAGCAAATGCAAAGTACTCGATTCAAAAACATTCCAGAACAACAGCATTAGCGTTTATTTGTAGGTGAGAAAACTAGAGATTCCTGGGTATGAGGTTTATTTATAGGTGAGAAAACTAGAGATTCCTGGGTATGAGGTTTATTTGTAGGTGAGAAAACTAGAGATTCCTGGGTATGAGGTTTATTTGTAGGTGAGAAAACTAGAGATTCCTGGGTATGAGGTTTATTTGTAGGTGAGAAAACTAGAGATTCCTGGGTATGAGGTTTATTTGTAGGTGAGAAAACTAGAGATTCCTGGGTATGAGGTTTATTTGTAGGTGAGAAAACTAGAGATTCCTGGGTATGAGGTTTATTTGTAGGTGAGAAAACTAGAGATTCCTGAGTATGAGGTTTATTTGTAGGTGAGAAAACTAGAGATTCCTGGATATGAGGTTGACACAGCTGCTTGAGAAGCTCCAATACTGTAAATAAAATATTTTAGAGGTTCTTTACACCAGGATAACCGTAACCGATCAAGACACTGTTCCACCACCCCGGGATTACCCTCAGTAACAGACCTAGCCTTGCTAACGGGGAAGGGATAGCCGTAGTGCCCATTTCTACGGAGTCTGCTAAAGACGCACTGCACGTCCTCTGCTTTCTAACTCCATTCAGGGGCTGAAAAAAATAGCCGTCATAACTCGCTCCCAAGCCCACTCGATGCCGTGCCTCAACATCTCCACCGCATCGGCTTGCAAGGAACATCAGCTCTCAGTTCCAGGCAGATTGAAGAAGAAGACTTAGAAGATAATGATAATGATGATGACGACGACGATGATGATGATGATGATGGTGGTGATGGAAAAAAAAGAAGGAAGATAGGAATAAAAGTATTTAGAGACTTTCTTAGGAGTAATAAACTATTCCATAGGTTCCTTTTTGTGTAGCATAATTAATTTATGTTTATATAAATTTATATTTCCTGGATAAGCATAATCTTATCCTACAGGTTTATTCATACACTGAAATCTAAATATTTTATATGGTCCTGTACAACAATAACAGTTGGGGGAATCTGATGTATTCACCTGGCATAATGCGGAAACTATTCCATAGGTTCCTTTTTGTGTAGCATAATTAATTTATATTTATATAAATTTATATTTCCTGGATAAGTATAATCTTATCCTACAGGTTTATTCATACACTGAAATCTAAATATTTTATATGGTCCTGTACAACAATAACAGTTGGGGGAATCTGATGTATTCACCTGGCATAACGCGCAACTGTATTTCATTTTATGACGCACTTTATACACAGAAGAAGAAGAAGAAGAAGAAGAAGAAGAAGAAGAGGAAGAAGAAGGATTCTTATTTCATAGTATGAAAATGAAAAAAAAAAAATAAAGAACTCACAAACAGCCTCAGTTGTGGCAAAAATTGTTGGCTCTATCTACGCTCATGAATTCATCTTTACATGCTTCAAAGGAAACTCAGAAGTTTCCGAATGACGCATTATGAATTCCCCGTTCAAAAATAGGAGAAATAGTTTGGCTAACATCCAAAACGTCGCTCGCGGGAAGCTTATCTGATACGTACGTGTACAATAGGATAAGAAATGAGTAATTCTGGCGTTATGGTCTGACGTTTGTGGAAACAGTTATCATTGGCTTGTTTAGTTTTTTTTTTCAGGAAAAGTTAGTTTGAATAGATTTCTTATTTTGCTACCCTGAAGAGCAGTCAGCGTGAATCTTTAAAAGTGTAGTTTCCATTTTAGACTATTGTTTCCTGAATATTGATATTGTTCTCTTTGCTCACACATTCAGCTCTGAATCTGGATGCAGATTAAAGTTCTTAAGGATTACAGTCACGACACGTAATAAATATTTCAAATGTTTAACAACTTTTAAAAGGAAGAGAAAAGAAAAGCATCCAACAGCAAGTTTATTACACGAGACAGGCTCAGTAACGTAGGATGATATTTAAAAACGATTAAAAAAAACATAATGAAAAGGTTTATATTTGTCAACAAATATGTCATATGGAATCTTGACAATTTTTTGGAAAATTTTCTTAATATGAGTGGCAGTTCTCATTCTTTACTCGTATTTTTTTTCATATTTAGTTCTCATAAATGAGTTTAGATTTCATCTTTTTTTTTGTCTTACTTATTTCAGAAGAACTGTCCCTGTTCTGCTGTTCGTACCTCAAATGGGAGTTAACGTCCTTTTATTAACAATTCCTGCTTCGTCTAGTTTCTTTTTTTTTTCCTTTGCAAGGATCTAATAGTTTTAAGTTTCTTTCTGTTTCTCGTATACGGTGATTGCGGATAACGTGCCAAAGTGTTTCCTTTTGCTTGGACTCGTCGTACCATTCAGAAATGTGTGACTGGAGCATTAACAGTTATGTACATGAAGTAGTTCATCCTCAGAAAACTATAAGAATTGATTAGTACCCTTAAGAAAAACAAGAATTGGTACTCTCAGAAAATAAGAATTGAATCTCTTAAGGAAGACAAGAAAAAACGAAAATTAAGGAAGACAAGAACAAAACGAGAATTAAGGAAGACAAAAATTAGTACTCTTAGGGAAGACAAGAACTTCTACTCTTAATGAAGAAAAGAACTGATACTTTCAGAAAGACAAGAAGATGGTATCCTAGGGCCGAAGAGAAAAAGGAACACCGAAGTGTGACACACTTAACATCGTGGCACAAAACAACAGAGACTAACTTAACGCAGGACCAGGTAAAGAAACAAAGGCTAAAGAAACCCAAGGTGTCTGCCTTAGTCTAACACAGTTTGAAGCAACGTCACACACAAAAAAAAACTCTTAACACCTCAAGAACGAGTCATTGTTTATTTTAAACACAAAATGTAAGTGTGAAACATCCTTTTACGTAAGAGGGAAATATGTTTTCTTCGATAGCTCCCCCCCCCCTTTCTTTTCAAAATAAATTACTGTAAGTGACTGGTTGTCTACTTTATCTCCCCCTGCAGCAGGAAACATAAATCCAGTAACGTAAGCCACGTGTGCGTACTTGCACGTGGAGATTTCCAGCAAAAGTTTGATCAAGTAGTGGCTTCTCTTTCTCTCGCAAACATGAAAACTTCCATCAATAAATAACAAGCTAAAAGCTAGCACAATGCACATAAAATGGAGACACTTACTGCCTGTATACAATCAACTGTTTACTTTAACTCCTAGCGCGCTGCAGACATTCTCATTAAATTACCTTTTCATTTTGGAAAATTGTGGAAATAAAAACTAAGGTAAGGGCCGGGACAACGCATGCGCATTAACAAGGAAATTGCTTAAAGTGTAAAATACTGCATCAAGGGGAACAGCTAAAGTGTGAGAAATTATCTCGGTTTTGGAAGTCATAGGACAACTGAAATATAATCAGTGACTCATCTTTTTTGCTGGTCACAGAACAACGAAATACGTAAAAACTGTCTTTAAAACGAAGACTGTTCTGAAAAGCTTATCGAAATCTACCGAACGAAGGGCAAGGAACTCTGGCAGGTTACAGACGTGAACATCCGAGCAGCATCTTCAGCCTTGTCAAGCGGTTATAATCCAGCAATTCACAGACCTCTGGGGGTCATGACATTAGAGCGTCAGAAGTTTAAAAGACCGAAATGTTTGTCGGGGGGTACTTCTCTGACGGTGTGATGAGTTGTGGTGTTGTTTTGCTCTCTACAAAAGAGAGCCTATTATGTGCAATATGTTTTTGGGATTGTCTGTGTATTGGTAAGTTTATACCTATACGTTTCTAAGATATGGAGACAAAATAGTATAGGAAAATGATTTAAATTGCTGAAAATGCTTAGTTATGTCCCGTGGCATTTGCATGACGTAGGGTGTGTGTACTGTTTGTGCCTTCACATTCATTTCTAGGCCACTACAGTATTTGAAGTAAGGATGCCAGAGCCTGCCCTCGCTGCCTTTGTTTTCCCGGGAAAACCCCAGGTATGCATTTTTTTAAATGCTCGGTTGACCCTTGTACTGATCGATCCCGCAAAGCTCCGTCCAAGTGCGAATTCGGACCAGGGACCTTCTAGTTGGCAGGCAAGTGTGCTAACTACTATACCACCGCGGCTCCCGTGTGCTATAAAATACTGTACTGAAAAACGAACGAGAAAGAGAATGAAAACTGTTACAGAAAGAGATGGAGAGACATCACCTTGGCAAATGGACAGTAACAGCAGGGAACGCGGCAATGATTCACTGAAAAGATAGTAGAGAATGACGAGGAGCAGGGTGATGCAAATGATGATGATCTTGCTCACATTGCATGACAAGATGATGAGAATTCTATAGGACATGGTGATGGTTTCTCATTTCCCTCATCACTGCAGACCATTAAACAACTGCTAACCATATCACCAGCTCTTAGCGCATGGATGAAGTTTGTTTGTTTTTTTTCCCAGCGGGACAGGAGAGCGAGAGAAGCAAAGTTACTGAAGGGCATCACATTTACTAAGGAAAGACAATGAAAAGACTAAAAGCGTTTCACGAGAAGAAAGGTTTTGCTCTGGTGTAATAATTAGAGCATTCGCCTGCCGATCAGAAAGCCCCTGCTTCGATTTCTCAATTAGGCGGAATTTTTCTGACCTACTGACATCGGAGTCGATGATTGGTACCTTGGAGTCTCCCTAGGCAAACAAAGTCAGCAAGGTCAGGGGTTAGCATCCCTACCTCAAATGTTGCGGTGGCCTAGAATTATGAAGGCACTAACACTTCAAACCCCCTACGCCATGCAAGTGCCACGGGACATAGTGGTAATCATTAGAAAGCTGAAAGGAAAAAGAAAGAAAGAAAGAGAGGTCGTGATAAAAATATACCAAAAGAGGTCGTGATAAAAAATACCCCCAAAAAAGGCTAAGTGGTATGAAAAGGAAGACAACGAATTTTAATACAGATGATTAAACAAAATAGAGAATTATGATCGTTATCACGCGTTATTATGTCGTCTGATGTACGAATCTTATATATACGGACCATGGGATGTCTCGAGGCAGCTTAGAGATTTTCCTACTTTCTTTTCCTATCACTAGCTTAGGATTCAAGCTTTACTAGAGGCATGAACCCCCCCCCCCCCCCCACTTCCCCTCCAGTTAGAGGTTCTTTCAGTGGTATTTTTATTAACACCCTAGGTATCTGACTAATTAAATTCTACTCATTGACCAAACGAACCGGCTTTGAGCATTCCAAAAACTTCGACACAAAATCTGTCCGCAAAATAATACGCTCGAGCTTATTATAGATTCTCTAAAGTCAAAACAAAAGATTTTTTGTTAAGGAGAGTATTTATTTCAATATGTGACAAGGTACCAACAAGAAAACAAAGTTCTATTATTTATTTCAATATGTGACAAGGTACCAACAAGAAAACAAAGTTCTATTATTTATTTCAATATGTGACAAAGTACCAACAAGAAAACAAAGTTCTATTATTTATTTCAATATGTGACAAGGTACCAACAAGAAAACAAAGTTCTATTATTTATTTCAATATGTGACAAGGTACCAACAAGAAAACAAAGTTCTGTTTACTAAGAGCTTACATATTCCCGGTGGCAACGGAAGGATGCGAAACGTAGACACTTAACAAATCACCAGAAAAGAGAATAACTGCACTTGAAATGGAATGTTATAGAAGGGCACTTGGAATATCGCGACCGAAAGAAAATCGAGTATAGAGATACTGACGGGAGTAGGTGTCGCAGAAAACTGGCATGTAAATACCATCAAAGTTGCAAAGATGACATACTTCTGTCACGCCAAGAGGCACACTAGCTTGGAGAGGTTGACAGCAGAAGACATAGTGCCCGCCACAGTCGGACTCACGTTAAGTCTGAATATGTCATTGCGAAATGTTGGCCAGCTTGTGTCAAGACCACACGGCATTCAGAGAGGCAGTGAGAGGGACGTTTTGGAAAGGACACGTCACATGACAGAAATACTCGCATTTACTTTCTGTGCTGGAACGTCAGTCATTATTAATTGAAGAATGTTCGTGATATTGACTCTGAGGAAGAGAGATCATAAATCAATGACAAATGTCAGGAACTTATACAAATATTTGTCCTTGGACTCAGCTGACTAGAGATCTTATTTCAGAGACAAATGTCAGGGATAAACGCAGAATGTTCCTCTATGAACTCCATCGACTATAAATCTTTTATCGGTGACAAATGACAGGAATAAATGCAGAATGTTTGTCCATTGACCTGACTGGTTAGAAATCTACCTCCAGCAGAAGCGCTAGCAAAACAGATCTGTTTAATTCAAGAACTGTGCAAAAATACTGCAATATTAAAAATATTGTGTACTATACAAATCAATCCATGGTGTTGGAAAGTAGCTCTAACGATCGTATTATGAAAGAAATCATGAAAACCTCTCCTTGATGATCGACCTCTTAAACAAGCGGAGAGTTTTCGACAGATAACAAGTTTTACAAGGAAGGAAACAAATATCCACTTTTTGTTCTAAAAGGAAGAAAATAAATATCCATTTTTGTTATACGAGGAAAGAAACAAATATCCAATATTGTTCTTGCAGGGGAAAAAAAACAAGATTTTGTGTGTGTGTTTGAAGAAAAATTCACGTAGTAGGCGTTACGTTGTTAAGAGCTGTGGTTTTGAGTCAGGATTATATTTTCATTTTTTTCCCTCTCGTCCTTATTTGCTTTTTTTGTCTCCCTTTATTTAACTATGGGTGAGTTATGAATTTGTGTGAGTGTTGTTGCAAGCTTTCTTCGTTTTTTTCCCTTTATTTTGTTGCCTTGCTTGTTTATGTGTAATTTTAAAATTATTTTCGGCAGTTTCCTGGGATATTATTTCCTTTTTTCTTGCAACTGATTTCTTTTTTTTTTACTTTTTTCTTGTTTATTTCTTTATGGGATTGTTTTCCCGGCCTTTTTTGTTTGCTTTTTGTTCATCTTTTTATTTATCATTTGCCATTTGGTGATAAAATTTGATCTTTTATCTGATGAGAGTTTCTTTTATTACTCTAAGAGGATTAACAATAAATCATCGTTCTGAGATTTGTCTAGAAAAAGGTACTAACTTTTTGGCGCAACATTAAGCGCCAAAGTTTTACAAATCATATTTTCATATCTTCTCCTGTCATTATTTCACGGGGTTACATCTAGTTGATTAATATCTGAGCTTGTATAGTCGACGAGCGTGCTGTGACTGCATTAACAAACAATTCATCAGACAGAAATTTTGTGTGAATGTGCGAAAAAAAGGAAACAAAACACCTGCCATTGTCATTAGACATGTCAGTATCTTTATATCTGTCACTGTCAGTAGAGTTCGTTTGTAATAATCCATCCATCCATCCATCCATCCGTCCATCCATCCATCCGTCCATCCATCCATCATTTGTCTGTCTGTCTGTCTATCTGTATGTCTTGTCTTTCTGCCTACCTTTCTACACACACGTAATTGCCAGCTTATCAGTGTAACTATAAACCTACATCCTCCATTCTATTGGCCTGTACGTTTAACTTGTCTGTCTTTCCGTCTACCTGTTCAAAGCAAACGAATTCTCTCTCCACTAGCATAGAACTCAGCTTTCCACCTACGTAACTCGACGTTTTGGGCAAGGCGGTCTTCTATACATTACTGGCCCCGGGCAGGGCAGTCTTCTATACATTACTGGCCCCGGGCAGGGCGGTGTTCTATACATTACTGGCCCTGGGCAGGGCGGTCTTCTATACATTACTGGCCCCGGGCAGGACGGTCTTCTACACTTTATTGGCCCCGGGCAGGACGGTCTTCTATACTTTACTGGCCACGGGCTGGACGGTCTTCTACACTTTACTGGCCCCGGGCAGGGTGGCCTTCTATACTTTACTGGCCCCGGCAGGACGGTCTTCTACACTTTACTGGCCCCGGGCAGGACGGTCTTCTACACTTTACTGGCCCCGGCAGGGTGGTCTTCTACACTTTACTGGCCCCGGGCAGGGTGGTCTTCTATACTTTACTGGCCCCGCAGGACGGTCTTCTACACTTTACTGGCCCCGGGCAGGACGGTCTTCTACACTTTACTGGCCCCGGGCAGGGCGGTCTTCTACACTTTACTGGCCCCGGGCAGGGTGGTCTTCTACACTTTACTGGCCCCGGGCAGGGCGGTCTTCTACACTTTACTGGCCCCGGGCAGGGTGGTCTTCTACACTTTACTGGCCCCGGGCAGGGCGGTCTTCTACACTTTACTGGCCCGATCAATGTAAGGAAGCGTCGAAGCGGCCTTGTGGCAGAAAAAATAAAACATCAGATTCTAATTTTCAAGAAGGTTTTAAAACCACTGGCAGAATAGTTACCTGAAGATAGCAGAAAAGGAATACAAGTCTTTGGATGGTTAAAATGATTTACTACTGCAGCTGCAAGATAAAATAGCCCCAAGCCAAAGAAAAAATTAATCTTACAGAAGAAGTGAAAGCTTCGAATTCCATTCTGAACTGATCAAAATTTCCTTTCTAATAATAAGTTAAATAATTATAATTTTCGTAATATCGGTATATTACAACTTAATCTTGTGGTGGGTGCATAAGGATTTCCTGTAGTGCCTGAGGAAATTATCTGAAACCGATTAAAAGCCATCTGAATGTTTTAACTCCCATGTTAATTAATCTGAAAGACATCCTAGCTGTAGTAATTATGTGGTTTAATGCTCTTTTGGCCATGGTGAACTGTTGTATGCCGTACATCATGGCAGCGGTTACGCCAGGTCTTGCACACTTAAAGGAGGTGAAAAGGGTATTGTGTGGAATGAAGGGAAGGAAAGTCTGAAAACAAATGTCCTGCTTCTACACTTAATGAGGCAGCCGTTATCATTTTGAAAAATGCGAAGAGGCGTCCAACAAAACACCAGAACTTGGGGAAACTATACCCAGTGCAAGACTTGACTATTTTTGCTTTATGTTAATGATACATGGACACAGGCTGTGCCAGAACAACATGACCTGCGAAGCAGGAGGCAACGTGGTTCCAGGTCGCGGTGTACCTGCTACTACCGTTTCCTGAGAGAGCATGTCTCCCATTCTTATGTGTGCGCCTATGGGAAGAGCGCTAACGGTCTGTTGTTAGAGACATCTATCATCATTACCAGGTTCTCCATGAGCAGTTTTTAAAGAGGGTGCAGAACTCTCCCTACCTATTAGTTTTGATTCACTACGCTTCCCCTCTCCCCAAAGGCCCCGGGCCCTCCCTTAAAACAAGAAAAACCTTCCTGGTACCGGAACGATTGACCAACTGCAGTCCCTCTTAACCCCACCCCCAACCCTGCCCCCACCCCTTCTAAATAGCCTGGTTTTCACCAACAGCAGGGTGTCTGAGTGGCGAAGTGGTTAGTGCACTGGTCTCTCATGGCGAAGACAGGGGGTTTGAATCCTGCCGGAGGCACCCCAGTAATCGAGCTGTAGAAATGGGTACTCGATTTCTTCTGGAGTTGGGGAAGGAAAGGTGGCCAGGCGTGATACTGACCATATCACCCTCTAGTGTGCTGACAGGTTTAGGAAAATATGGGCACTAAAACCATATCCCAATGTGCCTCTAAGGCGTGACAGGATTACCTTTACCTTTACCTCACCAACAGCACCGAGCATACATACAAACCCTACAGTCCTTCAAAATGTGAAACAAGGGGGGGGGGGGGACCCAGAAAAATGTACGAAGGCCGAAACGAGGGGGGTGGTGGGGGGAAGGGTACTTCTCTGATCATCTGAGGAATTGTGTTGCTGTTTTGCTTTCTACACCAGAGAGTTTCCTTACTCTCTGTTTCAGTGCCCTTTTTTCGTTTCCTTCCTATTTCTTGTATCTTTTTCTTCAACAATATCGTCCTTATATTCTACTTTCATCTTATGGTCTCCTTACCTTTTTGTAAAATAATCATAAATATCTCCATGCGAACGAAGAAGAAGAAGAAGAATAAATATCTCCTATTTTTCCCTTTTCTGTTCCCTTTTTTCCCTTTTATTTCATATTTTGATCTTCGTTTTTCGTGACCTCATCGTCATATTCATCTTTCATTTTCTCTCTCCCTCCTTTTATTTAATCATCATTATTTCCTTATAAACATTTCGTATTTTGGGTTTGAGTTCTGCCTATATTATTGTGGCAACTGATTTCGTGCAAAGAAAAATTTCACAACGTACGCGGATCTCATGACCAGGCCCTAAGTGAGGCACTAAGACAAGGCCCTAAGTGAGGCCTTAAGACAAAGCCCTAAGCGAGGCCTTAAGCGAGCCCCTAGGACCAGGCCCTAAGTGAGGCCCTAAGACAAAGCCCTAAGTGAGGCCCTAAGATAAAGCCCTAACTGAGGCCCTAAGACAAAGCCCTAAGCGAGGCCTTAAGCGAGCCCCTAGGACCAGGCCCTAAGTGAGGCCCTAAGACCAGGCCCTAAGTTAGGGATGTAGGGTCAATGAATATGGTCTGTGTCCCGGAGGATTCATCCTCTTTTAATGAGGCCGGAAGGTTTCCTCGAGCCCTTTGTCGATGAAAATTTGGGGTGGGGGTGGGTGGTGGGAGAACCAGAGAAAAAAGAAGTGGAAAGGTGGGGGGGGGGGGGTTGAAATAGTTTTTTTACTGGCTTCATAAAATTTCTCTCGAAGACTGCACGAACCTATTTATATGTTATTATTATCTTATGTCCATTACATAAAGTCTTGAATTTTAAGAATAAGTGCTTCTTTGTAGAGTGAACTTCTTTTTTTTTTCCTTGTGATAAGCAGCTTTTTCCAAGCGCAAGAAGAGAGTTTGGAAAATTCCACTCATGCAGCGTTTCCAGGATACAATTCACAGCCACGCTTTCCTGGAAATAAATCTGGAGTACGACTGAGAAATCTCTGATAACAAAAAAAACAAAAAACGTATCGCTCATCCAGAAATATCAGATGATGACGTCATAAGAGAAGAAACAGAAGGAGAAAATGTGTAGTTGTATTTAAATTGATCAGCGTAATCCAGAGATGCGATGTGTAATTATCCTCTGGCAGGTCACCCCAGTTACTACTTTGGGTAGTGCGACTACAGTTATTGTGCCATGTACTTCTCTTAGTGAAATATAGTGGTAGTAGGTGTCTAGACTATTCAATTCAAATGTAATATCCACCCTCATTTATGCATGCGAAAGCTGGAAAACAACTAAAGAAATAGAAAAGAAATTAGACTCTTTTGAAAACAAATGCCTAAGGAAAATACTCGGCATCAAGTGGAATGAATTCAAGAACAATGCAGAGATAAGACAGATGACTGAACAACAACCAGTCTCACGGGTGATCAGGAAAAGGAGATGGACATATGTTGGCCACTTGATGAGAAGAAATGAGCAGAGAATCCCAAAACAAGCTGTCAAGTGGAACACAACAGGCCGAAGAAAAAGGGGCAGACCGCGTGAAACTCTGAAGAGAACATTATTAACAGAGAGGCCAAGTTAACAGGTATAAAATCCTTTGTTGAGGTTGAAAGACTCGCCGAAGACAGGAAATATTGGCGAACTACTTTGCGAGCCCTATGTGACGTCTAACGGCACGGGAAGGATATAAGATATAAGATAATAAGGTGTCTAGATGCTGCGTCAGCTGATACTTTTCGTTGCAAACTGAGGTTTCAAGTTTTTAAGGTTAACGAAGGGGACCCAGTTTGCTTTTCAAAATGGATACCGGAGACATCTGGGAAGGTAAATGCGACCAGATGATACTGACCACATCACACTTTCGTGTGCTGAAGGTCTTGGAAATACGGGCCTAACACTGTGTCCCCATTAAGCCTTAATGGTATGGAAACAGGGATGTTACCTTCTTACCAATATATCCATACTAAAGGAACTTAATATTGAAGAAGGCTGGCTAGTAAAGGGAATTAAAGAGAGAAAACTTAAATATTTTGGACACATTAAATGTCACGATAATCTAGAGAAGACCGTCTTGGAAGGGCACATAATGGGAAAAAGAAAGAGAGGAAGACCGAGGAGAAGATGGCTGCAAGACATCGTTGATGATCTGCAAATGGATGCATCAGCAGCAGGCCATCTTGCTGACAACCGAGAGGCCTACAGGAGTGCTGTTTCGGAGGCAAAGTTCCGCAAGGGACATGCAAATGAATGAATGAATGAATGAACCAATGTTAACGAACGCCTAAAAATCAACAATTTAGAAAATCACCAGGAATCTAAATTCATAGTGTGTGGTATGTGTGTGTGTGTGTGAGATATATATATATATATATATAGAGAGAGAGAGAGATAGAGAGAGAGAGATAGAGATAGAGAGAGAGAGAAAAGAACTAACAACACGAATGACGAGAATTCAACACACTTCGTAAACCGTCAAATCTAATGTCCCTCTCTATTGTCCTCGTCTATGTCTATCACGTGTCATATGCGTCATCTGACTTTTTTTTAAACTGTCTATTCCTTCTTGTATTTTGCTATGGGAGTTCTTCCCAGTATAGCTTTGAGCCATTTACTGTTATAATCACAGTGAAACAATTATACGTACTTACACACAGACACAAAGCGTTCACAAACAACAACGAGAGTTTACCAGCGGGTTGAAGTATTTAGAGATGTTCGCTTTGTCCTTCATGACGGTCGCGTAGGTCGCGTAAGCCTGGTATGGGAGCGCCATCATAACAAACGTTGCCAGGACGATGAATAATGTCACGGCAACCCTCTTCTGCTGGGAGAGGATAAAGACTTCCTCGACGGTGGAGTTTCTGCGCAGTCGCTGAGAGTGCATTCTGATCTCCATGAACATTCTAAAGTAGCAGAAACCCAGGATTCTGTTGAGAACAAGCCAGGAGTGACGTTTGATGATGTTTCGAAAAATTTGATTTACATTTCAGATAACATCAAGGTAAATATTTATAAACCAGAAAATAGAGAAGTTCAGAGACGGCCAAAGAAGTATTAAGAGAAATTCAGCGTACATCATAGTTTTAATGGGTAACATTAAGTAATGAAACCACGTGATTTTTTTGCAAATGTATTCTAGAATAGTATAGAACAGGGATCAGCAACTTGTGGCCGGGATTACACTTATTGTGGTGTCATCTTATTGTGTAAGTAAACTAAATATTATTCATTTGCTAGCTGCAAATATGAATGTGGTCTATCGGTCACTCACACAGGCTACCATATGGCCTGTTGTAGTAGAAGGTTGCGACCGAGGCCCTCCTATTTTAATGGTTATTTCCCTTTAGGATTTGATTCTTTCGAAAGACGGGTTGACTACCCCTGAGTAGCACAAACATGACACCCCCCCCCCCCCCTTTCCTCCCAACATTGACCATATTATTCAAAAGCAGATTTATATCCTCTAAAACTGGACGTGCCTGGAAATTAATTGTAATGTAAGTGTCGATATTTAAAGTCTGCTAGATCTAGAATGGGACCCAACTAGAAGATCTTGATCTTGCTGATGACATAACTCTTATCAGTAACAATGAGAATTCCATGCAAAAAAAAAAACATAGCCTGTCTTCACTGGCTAGCAACATAGGACTTGAAACTAACAAGGACAAAGCACAAATAATGAAACTTCCCATTAATCAAAATGGAAAAATACACGTTGGAAGGGACAGATGTTGAAGAAGTCAAACAATTTGCATACCTTGGCAGCTACATAGACCAGGATGGTGACACTAGAAAGGAAGTTAGAATTAGAATTGCAAAAGCAGCATCGATCTTCAAGAATCTTGAGAACATATGGCATTCAAAAGTTATAAGCACAAAAACCAAGTTAAGACTATTCAATTCAAATGTAATATCCACCCTCACTTATCCATGCGAAAGCTGGAAAACAACTAAGGAAATAGACAAGAAATTAGACTCTTTTGAAAACAAATGCCTAAGGAAAATACTAGGCATTAAGTGGAACGAATTCAAGAACAATGCAGAGATAAGACAGATGACTGAACAACAACCAGTCTCATCTGTGATCAGAAAAAGAAGATGGGCATATCTTGATCACGTGATGAGAAGAAACGATCAGAGAATCCCAAAACAAGCTATCAAGTAGAACATAACGGGCCGAAGAAAAAGAGACAGGCCACGTGAAACTCTAAAGAGGACATTGTTAAGAGAGGCCAAATTAATAGGCACAAAATCCCTTGATGAGTTTGAAAAGCTCGCCGAAAACAGGAAAAATTGGCGAACCACCTTGCGAGTCCTATGCAACGTTTAACGGCACGGGAAAAATAGAAGATATAAGAAATCTAGAACTGTCAGACGCACAAATAGTAGGCTGCTGTTGTGTAGTGGGCTCTGTAACATAAGTAAACTGAGAGATGTTTTTTTTAATGAAGAAAGAAGATAAAGTTATTGCTAATTGTTATCAATATATCTGAACAATTCTGAACACAGATTCCCAGACAGATCGATGGTCATCTGAATGCAGCAGCTACATTTTATGTAGAATGGGAAACGTTTGCCTTGAAACATTAAGATAAAGTAAATGTACTGTTTATAATAATATAGGAATTGTTACTAATTGTTACATTACAACTTCTTTCTACTCACGTTATGGGTATAACAAAGGAACACACTAAAAGAGGATATGCAGATCTGGAGGAGTCAAGATATCAAACAAAATGAAGATGAATTTCCTATGAAAGTACATGAACTAACCCGAGAGTCAAAGAGAATGGATTTCCTATGAAGATACATGAACTAATTCCACAGACAAAGAAGAAGGATTTCTTATGAACGTCATGACTAACTCCACAGACAAATAAGATGTGGATTTTCTATGAAAGTTATGAACTAACTCCAGAGACAAAGAGTAAGGATTTCGTACGAAAATCTCATGAACTAACCACAGATTTAAAGAAGAGGGATTCTTACAAAAGTCATGAACTAACATCAGAGACAATGAAATCATGATTTCACAGAAAATGTAAAAGAAATGTAGCAAACAGCTGTGAAAAGAGAATTCGGCATTTGTAGAACAATTAGCCCTTCTTGTGATATTACATTATTACAGACAAAATGTCGGGAGAATTTACATACACATTTTTTGTTCATTGTAAGATGAAAACTTTTTTCTGCTCCCTATATTTTGAAAGCGAAGCTGATTCTTCCACCAGTTTTGACCTCGGCTGAAATCCCTTATGGATGGGATAAAAATAACACACATCCCTTTATTCCTTCACTCACCGACACCCATGTGTGAAGCGCTGTCCGATGTACCTCAGCCTACAAGGCAGACATCATATATCTTAGGAGGATACACGTTTCGCTAGATGGGTAGGCATAATAGCACCTGTAGCAGGTATCGAACTCACAGCCTTCAGGGTGAAAGAGCAGATCATCTACTAAACTGCTACGCAGCTCCCAATCCCCTGAGCCTTATAGGTCTAGTACAGGGATTCTTAACCCGGAGGTATCCGTACCCCTTGGGACATCGGGATCAAATGAATGTATGGTACTCGTTGAAAAATCAAGTTAAAAAACTGTTACATTTAGAATTTACCTATATGTAAAGTAAAGCCAAGCAGCTATATTGTTCTGTTTGTAGACATACATATGTAAAGGGCAGTTACACTGTTCTGTTTGTAGATGTGTAAAGTAAAGCAAACCTACGCTGTTCTGTTTTGTAGTTATGTAAAACCAAGCTACACTGTTCTGCTTGTGGATATACATATGTAAAGTAAAGCCAAGCTACACTGTTCTGCTTGTGGATATACATATGTAAAGTAAAGCCAAGCTACACTGTTCTGCTTGTGGATATACATATGTAAAGTAAAGCCAAGCTACACTGTTCTGCTTGTGGATATACATATGTAAAGCCAAGCTGAAATTACACCAGGAGATAGTCTGTTACTATTCACATGGATAGACGGCTGCTCGTCCTACCGGAGTAGGTGGTTCAAGTCCCGGAATCTTAATTGTTCTTTCTCTCATGTCTAAAAGTGTTTTATCTTTTTTTTTCAAGATTAACTAGACTCGCTCGGGGCAAAGAAGTAATTTAAAAGTTGTATTCTGACCGAAACTTTTCCATATCCATATCCTCAAACAAAACAATTTTATCGTAGCGATCGTATCTACAAGTTTCCGTAGGCGAACATTTAAGATTTGTTTCTTTTTTGGCAAAATCTTAGTTCTGTGTTATAAATCACCGTAAAAGCAAAAGATTCAGAGTAATTATTAATTTATTTGAGAAATGTACTGTTTTGTGGAGCGATTTTCGTATGAAGAAAAGAAGTACAAGAAAAAAAAATACAAACAAAAAGGAAAAGGTGAAATGAATCAAAAGAACCGAGTTATGCAACAGCTAAAGTTCATTCAGTATCGTTTCTGTACTTTTCACAGACAAGGGTAAGAAATGGATAAAAAAAGTACCGACTGATAATACACATTTTAGACTTGCGAATGAATTCGGTGCTGGTATATTTTCATACCCAGATGAAAAACACATACAATATAGTGGCTTGAATTCAAAACAAGAAGAACAAGAGAAGTGTAAATGGACTTAAAACAAGATGAAATCAAAATTACTTCGTTCATCACAAAGATCTGAAATGAAATGACGAAGAGCACAACTGCCGAGGTAGAAAACCAAAGATCTATCCACTGCAACTAGAGTTGGTTGTTGCACTATGAATACCGTTGACTGCTTTATTAGGATGTTTTGCAGTCGGAGCAAGGCAGGTCTTGCAAAGGGTATCACACAGGGGGATTTAAACCTCGTTCACTTTTCACTTTCTTCACTAGCTCTAGTGAGATATTTTGATTTCATTATCTAAGAGGATGAAAACCGTCTGGTAAGGGTACATAATGGGAAAAGGAAAGAGAGGAAGACCAAAGCGAAGATGGCTGCAAATGGATGCATCAGCAGCAGGGCGTCTTTCTCACAACCGAGAGGCCTACAGGGAGCCAAAGTTCCGCAAGGGACATGCAAATGAATGAATGAATATCTAAGAGGATAAGAACTCCACCAAACCCCTCCCCCCAGGCGGCGTTCGATGTGTCAGACAGCTTCAGGTTCTCAGAATAAAACATTAAAACTCATTTCTTGTACCCCTTTCTGGAGTGTGAGACCTACATCCAAGCTCGGAATGATTGCGTCTTCTTATTCAAAGTCTTGGTTTCTTTTTGTACTAGTCTATCAGTAGGATTTCTTTTCATTTCCTGATAATACTGAACTGTATCTTCCTTTTGGCGGCATTTTGCCACAAGGATTTCCTTTTCATTTTCTTTTAACAAGAGGTTTTTTTTTCTTTCTTTGTAGTAGTATCACTAGGATTTCCTTTCATTTTCAGACACAACTGAGCTATCGTTTTGATGGTCGCCTTACGTTATGTAACGTTATAAAATATGCCTTTCTGGAATTGCTGATAGTCTTGTAACAGTTGTAAACATCGATACACATTTTCTCAGGTGGGGAAAAAACATTAACAAGTCATCGTTTGGATTTGAGAATGATATTCCTTTCTTCCTATAACATACTGACGAAGAATATTGTTTTCGTAAGCCTTGGGAAGGAGGTGGACTTATTACCACAATGGTAAGTCTGAGACAGCTGATATTTGAACATTATGAAACAAAGACAGCTTTTTTCGTTCAGTCACTGTGCCTCTAGTCTCACGTAAGTGAGATGCAAGTAATGCTCGTCCTTCTCCTTCATCCTATGAGGGCGGTGTGTACACTTTAACTCTAAATCAACCAAACGGTACCCATGACGCATGAACATTTTATGTAATTAAAATCACGGCTGTCACGTTTTACCAGTAAATGACTGTGCCCGTGTACTTGCATCAGTTTAACATTATGGACATATAACTACAGAACAAAACCGCGTGACTGTACTTGTTTTATTTTTATTTATTTTTTTAAGCCACTTGAACGGTTCATTGCGGATAAAGAGTTAATTCATGGTGCCTAGCCGAGCACAATTACTTCGGGGTCACTTTTTCTCATCACACCGTACCGTGTACCCATTTTAGAAGCGGATTGATTGAAAGATGAAGGTGGCAAAAAAATAGTCTTCTCTCGTTAGTTTGATAAACCGCGTCGCTAACGAGTCTGGCAATCTACCTTCTCCACTGCAGTTATTTCGTGCTGTCTGTGATTTTCTACCCTCAAGCCATCTTCGTTTAGTGTTGAAGACTTCAGACATTCGCGCTAGAAGCTTGATCGATTCTCCTCCTCTTTATCTGAGATAGCAGGCCCTTGGTACTTTCCATTGAATGGAAGACATTTTTCTACTCTCCTATGAAGAATAAAGTGAAGAATACAGGAGCTTTATTTCATATTCATGAACCATTGTTTCTTGTTGATGAAAGCCCTTTTTAAAGCCCAAACTTCAAGAACAATCACTAAAGAAAAAAGCATATACTCCTTGTGTTATGGTCTGTTTAGGGAATAAAGCTGCATCTTCAGATTTTGACATCTAACCTCAAGTATTTCCATGAGTGTTCCTGAGGTTTTCAAAATCTGTTCACGAATGTTCTACGAGTATTCCTGCATTGTTATTGTTCTTTGTACCTTTCACTCGCTTTCAACCCCAGCCCAGTTTCATACGCAAAAGACTTATATTCACATCAGCATCTTTTTTTTACCATTCATTGACTGACAGTCGTGTGTACATATTCTGGTACGTCCAGCCTTTCAGGCAGACATCCGGTTCCAGAAACAATTTTTCTCTGACACGACATACAAGGTTCTAATTTTGTGCTGCTGGTTCGAGAGTAACACGAGTCCTTTGTCAATTCGCGAGAGACCTTTTCACTATCGATTCTAGTTACTTCTACGTAGTACTTATATCTGTCATTTGAACTTAAGATTGACAAATCTGAACTTAAGATTGACAAATCTATCCTATCCTAAGTATTGCTGATGCAGGATTTCTTAAGAGTTAGCTTGATCGTACAAACTCAGGGTGTCTCCAAAAACCTATACAGGCTCTTCTGTTTCAGGTGAGGAATATTTTGGTGACATTATAAAAACTTGTCATTTTAGATGTAAACGTTAAAGTCAAAATTCTAATTAAACATGAATTTACAATTTTTGTGATCAGAGGCAAGCCCTGAATATTTAAGGAAACGTACAAACATAAAGCGGACAGTGTGAAATAGTAAAATTCAACACAGACACACTAGAAACTGGCAAATACTTACAGCCCAGGTATAACGATGACAGTCACCTGTAGCACGGCATGGGCAATAAACTTTCTGGTGACGTCTGGGTAAGTAGGTCCGCACTGAGAAGCGCCCATCTTGTAAATGATCCCTAATACGCCATAATTAAGGGTCGACCCAACGCCGGCCCACAGCCAAGCCGCTGCTATCATTGCAAGAATGTAGCTGAGTTTGAGCGGATTACTCAACGGCCGTACGATGGAGTAATACTTGTGTACGCTAATGTACATCAGCGTGTGGAAGGAAGTGATGAGGCAGAAACTGTTCATCCATCCATTCAGGTGGCACAAAGTACCACCGAAAATCCATCTGTTCTTCAAAAGAGTCGTAATTGAAAAAGGCATCACGAACAGTCCAACGAGAAGGTCTGTCACTGCTAAGTTTACTAGGAACAGATTTGTACGGGTTCTCATCCCTCTGTGGCGGATGATGACCATTAACACCATACTGTTGCCCATAACAGTACAGAAGGCGGAAATTGAGAGAACCGTTGCTAGAATGACTGAAAATTCGAAACTCCATCTGTAATCATAGGCCGTAGTAGTTTCGTTGTTGACAGTAGTGTTAAGAATAACGGCATTAATGACGTTGTAGCCAATGTAAACTGTCCTGCTCGCCATTTAAAAGGGTCACATTCAAAAAGATTAACAGTGAAAATAACGGTCAGTGCTCCATGACCTAGAAACACTCGACAAAACCGAAAGTTGTGGTAATGGTTAAGTCAGAAAATGGTGACACCAAGTCCATGGACTTCTGACTGCGACATCTCCCGAGCCGTGCATCTGAAAGAAGTATATATTTAAATGTTAAATTTCCAATCCTTTTCTGGAGTTTTGTAATTTAGAGATAACGATATCAATGGTAGCACGATTTTGATTTTGTTATTACTAGACAAATGTCATGGATATCCATGAAAAGCACAAAGAATCCGATAACATTTGCGCACAAAACAGTGAACCATGTTCCTTTAGAGAACAAATCTAACTGAAATTTGTTTAGTTGCTGATAAAAAAATAACAGAAAAAGATTTTTAACCCTCCTCAGTTTTAGATTATTCAAATTTGACGACCTGGCGAGCACAAGAAAAACAGATACAATTAATTTATTTGTTACACCTTTATGTACGTTACGCATGTGAAAAAAAAACCAGCTGTAAGAATGTGGTTCATGAGGTGGCCAGAGATCTCAGCAACACGTAGAAATCAGATACCGGACAATGCGGCGATAGACGAATATATGAACCAGGATGGGAGCCTACATGCGGTGCAACTGGTAACAGACAATAGTCTGTCAAGGCGAGCAGGCATGGAAATGAGAAGGCAAAATTTAGTCTTAAAATAGGCCAGGCCGAAGACCGACGTATCAGATCGAAAGGCATAAACATTAAGCCAAGCCGCAATCAAAGCACAGCCATGGTTCATGTGAGGGCGAACGAAGAAGAAGAAGAATGATCTTTATGTTCGAAGTATGAAGAATTAATTGCCCAGTCCTTTCTGACATATCGTTCAATCTTACCACGCTTTGGATTTATCACAAGTGGGCAAATTACATAACAAAACATATTTAATAGTATGAAATAAGATTATTACATTCATGGATAAATGATAAGTTACATGGGAGGTAAGGAATACAACATTGTTGAGGGGAAGAAATACATTTCCCGTGCAGTTTTTGTCACATCACACTCTTTCACAATCATTAAGATAATAACTAAACAAACTACTACCTGTTGTACTTTGCTCCTTTAGATCACTGCCTGGTGGCTGGCGATGAAAGACGAGCAGATATTTAAGGAAGCATATGCTCGTAACTGCAGGCAAGTAAATAATACAGAATTTTGAAGTTTAAAAGATGGAGTACTGCTCAGGAATTTTAAATGATGGGGGAAAGGAGGGGGAAGGGAGGGAATCTCAGAGTGGGACCAGATAAAGAAGAAGAAGAAGAAGACGAAAAACCATATTCATAAAAATTCTTTCTGCAATTATGGGCGTTAAATTGTACTAAAAATTCAACGATTTCGTATTATTAGGAAAGAGATCAACAGACCATGCCGGCAGCGATCCTCGTACTGGAGTGAACCTGCATCTATCTCGCGGCGCCAAGGTTTTCCATGGGTTTCATGACGATGGATTAGCGCCAAACCACCTTCTGATCCTGTCCTTCAAAATAACAAAAGAAATGTTCCCCTCTCTGGAGACGAAACATTCCAGTAATCAGTGCGTCATTGCATACCATACAGTTCACGACAACAGAACTTTCGGCCAGAACAGCACTGAAATCTATGATCTCAACGAAGCAGGTTCTTTGAGCGTAATCTAACCAAATCAATGTTTGGAACACTTCGCGTCTTCGCCAAATGCCATGCTTGAACTGGCTGAGAAGACAAAATTAAAACTACCTCAACAAATCCTAAATTACTAAGAAGAAGAGTATTGTTGGCAGAGAGGGGCATGTGGTTGAGCAGGTAGAGTATGTTCAAGAAAGTGACTGTGATGGAGTGAATGAAATATGCATGAAAATGCCTAAACGATCCAATTAGCCAGTGAATGTTTCATTAAAAGTTATAATGGATCTCTCTCTAAGGCAGTTATTGAAAGAAAGAAAGAAAGAAAGAAAGAAAGAAATAGAAAAAAGAAAGAAAAATGGAATGTACAAAATAAAAGAAAGAAAAAAAGAAAAAAAAGAAAGTAAGAAAGAAAAAAGAAAGAAAGAAAGGAGTATAAAAAAGAAAGAAAGATAGAAAGAAAGAAAGAAAGAAAGAAAGCTGCGCTAAAAAAAATAACAAAGAAAATTTCAGAGAACGTCAATTAATATGGCGTGACCTCATTTTCACTTATTGTAAAAAATATAACATCTTAATAAGAATAACCATCGCATAACGTGAGACAAACAAGAGAGAGATACAGTCCCATTAATTCCTTCTTTAAGATTTATTGCACAGTGACAAGAAACAGCAGGAATTAATCTGACGCTTCATTTGACTAATAAACAATACATAGACACTGACTCCCACGCATCCAATCGTGAAAGCAAAGTTTAGGAAAAATCATCAGATACTTTTAGAAAAATTAAACTGGCTGTTCAAGACCGACACTGATTCTTAACAATGAGCGCACTGTTCCCCGAGGTTCATCCACGTGTACTGCACTTATCATGAGAGATGTATTACTCCAGGGATCGTCCTCGGCGAGGTTCATTTCAGTGAAGATTTTGTTAGCTTCTAGAGCACCGCACCTTCGTGAGTCTCCTTCGTCAATTTGCGCGATCTCGTGCCATATTCTTCCAAGTTTCCACGCGGGCGTACAGACATCTGGACAAGAATTTCACTGTGCTTTTAAAATGTCTTACGTCATGTCAAAGTGTGTGGATTTATCCGTAGAACTGCGGGTATAACTGTGATGGTAACCTGCCGTAAAACTGGTGCTAGTGGAACTTCATGGAGATATATGTTAGACTTCCGTCTAACTTTACTAAAACTGGTACTAGTGGAACTTCATGGAGATATATGTTAGACCTCCGTCTAACTTTACTAAAACTGGTACTAGTGGAACTTCATGGAGATATATGTTAGACCTCCGTCTAACTTTACTAAAACTGGTACTAGTGGAACTTCAGGGAGATATATGTTAGACCTCCGTCTAACTTTACTAAAACTGGTACTAGTGGAACTTCAGGGAGATATATGTTAGACCTCCGTCTAACTTTACTAAAACTGGTACTAGTGGAACTACACGGAGAATTATGTTAGACCTCCGCGTAGCTTTACTAAAACTGGTAGTAGTGGAACTACACGGAGATATATGTTAGACCTCCGTCTAACTTTACTAAAACTGGTATTAGTGGAATTACACGGAGAATTATGTTAGACCTCCGCCTAGCTTTACTAAAACTGGTAGTAGTGGAACTACTCTGAGATGTATGTTAGACCTCCGCCTAGCTTTACTAAAACTGGTACTAGTGGAGCTACTCGGAGATGTATCTCAGACTTCCGTCTAACTTTACTAAAACTGGTACTAGTGGAACTACACGGAGATGTGTGTTAGACCTCCGCCTAACTTTACTAAAACTGGTAGTAGTGGACCTACACGGAGATGTGTGTTAGACCTCCGTCTAACTTTACTACAACTGGTAGTAGTGGACCTACACGGAGATGTGTGTTAGACCTCCGTCTAACTTTACTAAAACTGGTACTAGTGGACCTACACGGAGATGTGTGTTAGACCTCCGTCTAACTTTACTACAACTGGTAGTAGTGGACCTACACGGAGATGTGTGTTAGACCTCCGTCTAACTTTACTACAACTGGTAGTAGTGGACCTACACGGAGATGTGTGTTAGACCTCCGCCTAGTTTTACTAAAACTGGTAGTAGTGGACCTACACGGAGATGTGTGTTAGACCTCCGCCTAACTTTACTAAAACTGGTAGTAGTGGACCTACACGGAGATGTATGTTAGACCTCCGCCTAGTTTTACTAAAACTGGTAGTAGTGGACCTACACGGAGATGTATGTTAGACCTCCGCCTAACTTTACTAAAACGGATACTGATAGAACTAGACAGAGTTGTACAGGGTCTGACAATTAAGTAATGAGACTAATTACATAAAAATAAAATAAGCAACAGTTGAAGATATAACCTGTATTTTATTCCAAGTAAGCCTCTTGTGCATTGATACAGCGAGTGACACGACCTAACAAACAATGGAACGACCTCTGCCGTTCTTCTGTTGGTATAGCCCTTAAACTCGATGTTATGGCCCTTTGGATGTCATCAGTATCGTCAAGGAAGCGTCCTTTTAATGGCAACTTTAATTTTGGGAACAGAAAATAATTGCAGGGAGATAAATCTGGAGAATAGGGTGGATGGTTGAGAACACACACTTGTTTTTGGGCCAAAAATTCCTATACAACTACCGCCCGGTGAACCGGTGCATTATAATGAAGTAGGAAAAAACTGCCAGGTGTTGAATACTCGGGTCGGATTCGGAGAATCGTTTTCAATAGGCGTTTCAAAATACTTAAATAAACTTTGACAGTGACAGACTGTCCCTGCGGAATAAATTCTTTGTGAATAACTCCTTTGCTGTCGTAGAAGCACACCAACAGTGTCTTCACTTTCGACTTCTGAAGACGAATTTTGTTTGCCTTTTGGTGATGATGATGACTTCCACTGAATACTTTGGCGTTTAGTTGTGGGATCATAGCGGAAAATCCATGTTTCATCCATGTTTAATGCAACAATCAAATTTAAGAAATGTTTATTTCTGCGATACGTTTTGATGATGTCTTTTGCGTACTCAACACGCTGATGTTTTTGGTCATCAGACAACGAATGTGGTACATACCGGCAAGTAACTTTTTTTCTTTTCAAAATCTTCCACTAAAATTTTACAAATGGTCTCTCGGTTAACACCAAAATCATCGTCCATCATCCTCACAGTCAAACAACGACCTTCTTGTATCCATTCTCTAACTTTTGCAATGAGTTCCTCATTACGAACAGAAATTGGGCGTCCGTGTCTACTTGAATTTGTAATCGTTTCCACAACACTTTTGAATCGTGAATACCACCTGAATATCTGTACACAAGATAAACATTTATCCCCTAAACTTGTCGCATCAATGCAACTATCTCATTGGCACTTCTCGAGTTTTAAACAGAATTTAATGTTAGCTTTTTGCTCCATGCGAATTACGTAAGAATGCATCTCTGACTAGGTCAACAAAATGGCGGCTTGTTTCTCGTCTGCCTGTCGGGCGGCTGTGAAAAGTTGCCAAATCATAAATGAAGGTTGCCTCTTTGGATTCCATGCTTTGCTTCATAGATGGCATTTTTGTCTTGGCCATAATAAAATCAGTCTCATTACTTTATTGTCGGATCTTGTATGTTAGACCTCCGTGTAACTTTACTAAAACTGGTACTAAAAGAGAGGTTTAACATACACCTCCGTCTAAATCTACAAGTACCAATTTAAGTAAGAGAGCACAGTACTGTATTATTAAACCTTAAGAAAATTGTAAACAAAACACTTTCAGACATGAAAGAAAGAAAATTGATAAGACTCGTGGGACTCGAACCACGTACTCCGGTAGGACAAGCAATCGTCTAGCCACAAGAGACAAGCGCATTAATCAATTTAGCCATTTAGCACCCCCCCCCCCAACCACACACACAGACACAAATAATATAATTGTTTGTTTCTGTTTATGGTAGAATCATACTTATTCACTGTTATTATTGTTATTATTATTCATTGTCGTTACTTATGTTACTACTACTACTACTACTAATACCACCACCACCACCACCACCACTACTACTACTATCACCACCACCACTAATACTACTACCACCATCACCACCACTGCTACCACTACTACTACTATTACAACTACCACTACTACTACTACTACTACTACTATAACTACCACTACTACTACCACTACTACTGCTACTACAACTACCACAGCTACTACTACTACTATTATCACTACTACTACAACAACCACTACTACCACTACTACTACTACTACAACTACCACTACTACTACTACAACTACCACTACTATTACTACTACTATTACTAACTACTACTATAATTAACTCCTCCCTCCCTTCCTCCTTCCATTCTTCTTTTTTTCTGTTTTCGTGAAACCGCACCATACATTTCCAACAAACTCTACACTTTGCAACTACTGTGTTGGTTAACAGTGTGTCTTTTAAATTGCATGAATTTGTAAATGTAATTGGTGTAACGACTGTCTGCTTTCTATTAAAGTAAATGATGATTAAGCAGTCCGACATATGCACAAACACCCACACACACACATTGTAACTGACCCTATAGTTTGGGAACTAAGTGTGGAAGAGAAGAGACAAAGAGGTAGTTTCAGAGCATATTCTAAACTGTCACCGTAAGGCATTGGTTAACTTTACTAAGCACCAGTGTGCACGTGTTCAAATACGACAGGTATACCTATGCTTAGTCGGAAAATGGCAGAAGAAGGACTGAACAGAGAGCTTACATGGAGTTTCTTGTGAAGCTGAAGAAATCCGCAACAGAAACCTATTAACATAAACTTACAGTGGTGAGTGCTTGTCTCATGCACGCATTTTTGAATGGCACGAACCATTTTCGGAAGACAGAGAAAGCGTGAAAGATAATGACTGTCGGTTGGATTTTGCACCAAGGCAATGCGCCAATATATATCGCTTTGTCTGTGAGGCAGTCTTTAGCAAATCACAGCATCACCGTGTTTGGGGACCTACCATATTCGCCAGACCTGACCTTCTGTAACTTTTGTTATCATCAAAGATCAAACGGGTGCTCAAAGGAACCCATTTTGATCAGTAGAAGATGTGAAAGTAAAGACGACTGGACTGAAGTCCTTAACAACGTTTCAAAAAAATAACCTGCAGAACTATTTTGAACGTTGGCAGCATCACATACATCTTTATGTCAACTCACATGGGAACTATTTTGAAGGAAACTGAATTAGAATTTCTCAGTTTACTTAGTAAAATGAGATACAGGTACATTCTCTTTTTTGTGTCGGACCTCGTATAAACGATTTTATTTTATTCCTTTAAACAGGTAAAAGGTAAAGGTAATCCAATAGCAAATGTCGTAGGGGATGAAGCGTTAGAGATCTCATTATGCTGGGCCATCAGCGTATGAGGTAGGGTAGCCATTTCCTTACCTCGCTGCCTTTCCTTTCCAGATTTTCTCTGGTACCCATTTTACGAGGCTGGGTCGACCTCAAGGCCGTATTGGTCGGGAAAAAAAATCCCGCTCAGCTGGGAATTCCACCTCTCAACTATTTCGTTGCTAGACGAGTGCTCTAGCCACTACACTAACCGGTCTCCTTTAAGCAGGTCATCATTCATTCATTTGCATGTCCTTTGCGGAACTTTGCCTCCCAAACAGCATTTCTGTAGGCCTCTCGGTTGTGAGCAAGATGGCCTGCCGCTGCTGCGTCCATTTGCAGATCGTCAACGATTTCTTGCAGCCATCTTCGTTTTTGGTCTTCCTCTTTTTTCCCCATTATGTATCCTTCTAATACGGTCTTCTCTAAATTATCATGACGTTTAATGTGTCCAAAATATTTAATAAGTTTATTCTCTTTAATCCTCTTTACTAGCCAGCCTTCTTCAATATTAAGCTCTTGTAGTATAGATATATTTGTTCTTTTTTGTGTCCACGATATTTGGAGAACTCTTCTGTAGCATTTGCATTCAAAGGCATTTATGTGTTTCTCAGCTGTTTTGTTAAGTGTCCAGGTCTCACAGACATATGTTGCGATAGGAAAGATGCATGACCTTAAAAATCTTATTTTTGTGGTTCTGTCTGCTCCTCTCCACAGATTCTTTATTTGTTTTACTTTCTGAAGAGCAATAGATGTCCTCCTTTTTAATTTCCCTCATTGTATCTCCATTATTATTTAGCAGTGATCCAAGATATTCAAAACTCTCCACTTCTTCCAATTTTTCCTCATTGATATATATTTCAGCTGCCTTGTTTCTTTAAGCAGGTACGTCTCGATATTTCAAATCTTAAGGATTCGTAATATAGTTTACAATGCTGTGGAAGTTTGGCTGTAACATTTACTAATTAATTAAATGTTCTGTGGCATTTGCATACAGCAGGCGTGTGAGGCCACAGACCTGCGAGGCAGGGAGACGAGCAACTGTCCTCGATGTCTTTACTTTCCCTGTGAAACTTTCACTGGGTTTACTGAAAATAAGTTAATTCTGGTGCCAGTCGCCGCCCCAGTGAAGACTCGAACCTCGGACCTTCTGGACGGTAAGTGAGTGCACTAACCATTACAACATCGCAGCATCAACAAGCTGCAACATTATGAAATAAAAATGCTAAAAAAAAATAAATAACCAGATTAATAAATAAATAACCAGAGATGTAGAATCACTTTTTTGTGATCATGGTTAAATGGATTAGGAACTATTTTCTTTCATATTAGTCCGCTATCAAATACTATCAAAGAATTGAAGTGAAATTGTATTCCTTTTCTTCTGTCGTTAACTTGATCAGTAAATTAAGTTCTAAGAAATTAAAGGATTCGGCAATTCTTAAGTACCTGGAATAATGCAATGATATCAGTCTTAATGTGACAAACAAATTCTTTCATTCGAAGACTAGCATGATAACTGGATACGCCATGATTACATAACGCAGTTTTCCTCTGTACTCCACATGTAGTGGTATGTTCAGAAAAACACTTCTCAGTTTATATTAGACCTACAATTTGAGAATGTAATTGTTTTTTTAAAGGTAAACGTTGTATCAAAACTACTGTCAGTCTTAGACAAACTGTATAACTGTCAACACTAGAAACTTTTTTTTCACTAAAGAAAGAAATGTCTATGGCTATATTATCCAAGGAAAAAAATTACCGTATTTAAACTGAGTTTTTTCGAATTTACACTATCCAGTGTTAAATGTTTTCCTTGTTTTTTGTTTTGAATACCAATTTTTTCTCGTCGTAAAGTCAAAACATTGTTTAAAAATTAATAGTAGAAGCTAATAAATAATCTTTAGATAATATTTAGATAATCTTTATATATATGCACCTTGAGCGACTTGATGAAAATGCTAAAGAAAATCCAGACCAGGTTTTTAGACGTCAGTGGCTCGAATCCCTGCACATGTCACAAATCCTTCCATTGACCTTCATTTTTTTTTTATACCAGACCACGCAAGTGTCTGGGGAAATTAAAGATCAGATCAGGTGGCCCATGCAGCTGTCTTATAGGGAGGGCAGGCGTCGAGCAGACATCATTAATGCTGTAAGGGAATCTGGTCAAACAAAGGACTTCGCTGACAACTGTGAATCTGCTTCGTTGCCACGAGTGAAGAAATTGTGGACGAAACTGGGGGTGGCGAAAAATGAACAATTCATCTAAAGCTCTACACGGATGGTCAAGCCACAAAGAACGGGTATAATCAGATAATGTATGCTGAAGGAGACACTGAAGAGATCAGAGAACCTGTCTTTGTGTCCGGAGTGCATGGATAATAGTGATTCCTGACTATGAAAAAAATAGGAGACTAGGGATAAAGTGCCTTCGTGAACATATGTACTTGATATAATTTAAATACAATTTAAACTGTTAATATTGTCCCACCATACTTTTATAAAACAAATAGTTATGAATTTTCAATGTTTGGTGAAAATATTCTTTGAAAAAGTTCATTAACTGTGTAAGGAGAGTCTCTGCCGATCTAGCGTCCCTATTCTGTATTGTCTTGGTGTTTTCTTTAAGTTGTCTCTCATTTGTAGCGCAATTTTGTCAGCCCAATAGCATATTTCTAAACTGGAATCCTTCCCCTTCTTTCTCAGTGGAGATTTTCAGTGGTTTCCAGGTTCTGTAACGCGTGTTTTCCCACATGTTAAAAAAAAAACTGACCGTGCTTTTTCGGTCTAATAAGTTTTGTCTGCTCTGCAATAATTCTCACCACAGCCAAACTGTCCAAGATTCTGTTTTGTGTCGTTACGTCTGACTCTGCCACAAACTTTTGTGTAGTTGAGGGAGCAACCTGAATTCTTGTTTTGGAATGTTGTCTATTTCAATAAGAATATTTTTTATGAAACTGTACAGTTTAAAATAAACCTTTTTTTTCCATTTACTATTCTTACTTACCCGAAACGGGCGGGGTAACAACAGTCCTGACATAATGACATTTTTCGCCTTAATCGCAGGTTCTAAATCATCCTGTTTCCCCTAGGCAATAATTAGTTTAGGGATTTTTTTTTTGGGGGGGGGGGGTAACTGAAATCAGAGACTCAGACTGTTGGAATATTGATCTATCTATCATCTCTACAGTTTCAGAGATTTTTACATAATCTACAGGACATCCAAGTTTACTGAGTGTTACAAAACTGTAAAAATCCCCCCCCCCCACGTGGGGAAGGGATTACTTTCCACTGGTTGAGAACCCCTGGTATAGAGAAAGTGCCTTGTCTGTCCTGCACTTTTCTCCTCTGGATTCAGCCAGTCACCTCAAGAAGAAGGACAAGGTCCATACTCCTGAACTTTTTCAGAGCTACAGGGGATGTTAGAAAGTGGATAGGTAAAATAAAACCTCAATACCAACGATCTTAGAGTCTCTCCTTCCTGTCTTTTCTTTTCAGGGTTTACTCCCGTAGCCTTTTACCTTCCGAACCCCCCCCCCCCCCCACAAAGCAACAGAGATTGACACCGCTTACTGTCACGTGGTAGCAGTCAAACCAAACCATACATAAAAGGTCTCATATAGACATTTAAAGAAAAAACAAGAACACATTAGTTTGGAGGCGCAAACAGTTTGAGGACAAACCAGTCGCATGAAATGGCTGAGAACTGGAAGGAATCAGAAGCAGAGGGCGACCAAAAATAATATGAGTGGACTAGGCAAAGGACATCATGGGAAAATAAAACATAACAGTGTTTCAGGTCGCATGCCTGGGGTTTAATCTGAGAAAAGTCCTCAAAACATGCAGCGCTTCTCGCCAACTGCAGTGGATAAAGTTTTTCAATCTCCCTTTAGCCGTGTGCTGGTGGAGACGTTGGGGCACAGCGTCGTGTCGGCTTGGGAGCGGGTCAAGGCAGCTTTTTTTTTCAGTCCCTGAGTTCAGTTCTGCTAAACTTTAGCAGACTCCACCTGTATGGGGACTATGGTGATCCCTGCTCGGTTAGCATCCCGGAGAAGTAGGACAGGGTCTTGCTCAGCTATGGTTCGCCAACCCTGATGCTAATATGTCAGCTATGGTTCGCCAATCCTGATGCTAGCATGTCAGCTATGGTTCGTCAACCCTGATGCTAGCATGTCAGCTATGGTTCGTCAACCCTGATGCTAGCATGTCAGCTATGGTTCGCCAACCCTGATGCTAGCATGTCAGCTATGGTTCGCCAACCCTGATGCTAGCATGTCAGCTATGGTTCGCCAACCCTGATGCTAGCATGTCAGCTATGGTTCGCCAACCCTGATGCTAGCATGTCAGCTATGAGTCAGTGATTGCCAAATAGGACAACTTTTTCGCCCCGAGTAGATAAGAAAGATAAGTATTGCTTTGTGTCAACTTACTTGGGTAAATTTCATTTATCAATCAGAATAAAAGAATATTTGTAAAAAATACATTTAAATAAACTGAAAGAATGAAATAAAGAAGAACAAAAACTAGCTCCTACTGCAACTGATCATTTAAATAAATTATATATTTAAACAATGAAGCAAGACTGTAATTCCCAAGATTGTAATTCCATAAAAGTTTTAACACTCTCAAACACTTTTTCACACTATGTACAAAGTTCAGAAAGGATTCCATACGCCTTAAGCAACACGTCTGCGGTCACCAGATTTCATTCTCATTTTTAGTGAACTAAATCCTTGGCGCAGAATGGAACCTGACCAGACCCTTGTGTGAGTCAGGGAAAAGCTCGGCTAATCTGATGGTGACAGTCTGGAGTTTCCAGACGCTGAAGGCCAAACCCTATCACACTTAATTAGGTGGCACAAGCCGTTTAAGTTGAAGTCGACCGGGTTTCTGCGACACACATTGGCATCCACTTGGAATACAAGACATATGGTAGCAGAAACGATTTAAGCAGAAAGTGTGGGTGTTTCTGTGATATGTATTATAGTCTACAGCAGGGCAGACTAGGAGGTTTATCTCGAGAACTCCCAGGAAAAGGGGGATAGAGGGGAAGTGCACGCAGAGATTAGTGTATTGTTGGATGGTTCGTTTACTGCTTATCAAATGGTACATACGCCTCGTATGTTTCTACGTGCGCGAGGTTAAAATGGTATCCATGTAGTGTGAATCTTGCTTGCATTTTAGGATTAATTTAGCACACATATTTTCAGCTCTGGAAAATCCTCAAATATATGAATATAGTTCGAAATTCACATTGTCATTAGAAAATTCAAATGTTTTTGTATATAGTTTGAAGTGTATAATATTTTGCAGGGGTACCGTGAGACTTTTAAATTCAGCTGTTAAAGATATTTCTCCCACTCCCTCTTTCTCCCTCTCTCTCTCTCTTCCCCTCCCTCTCTCCCTCTCCATCCCTCTCTCTCTCTCCCTCTATCTCTCCCTCTCTCTCTTTCTCTCTCCCCTCCCTCTTCCTCCTTCTCTTTCCTCTCCCTCTCCTCCTTCTCCCTCTCTCTCCCTCCCTCTCTCCCTCCTTCCCGCTCTCTCTCCTTCTCTCCCTCTTCCTCTGTCTCCCTCCCTCTCCCTCTCTCCCCAAACGCACACAGTTTTGACGATCTTGACGCTGGAAGTCGAAACTTCACTATTGCCTCAGGTCAAGGTAAAAGTTCAACTCAGGGAAACATCAAATGTCTGCGGTTTCATTAGTCATCTTGACTGCGGTGACTAGCACGACGAAGGTCCTGACATTTCTGAAGGGAACACAGCTACATCCATAATACTTACACGTTACACTGCAACTATTGTTCTCAAAGGAACAGTAAGAGAGTGTAGAAATAAACGACAAATAGTACAGGAGAGGTTACAAAGCAACACTTTCGGTAATTGTTAAAAATGTTCTGTTAAAATTAACTCCGCGGAAATGATGTTGGTAGAAGGAATCTAGGAAACAAAGATATGAAATGATTTTGGTAGAAGGAAGCTAGAGAACAAAGATATCAAATGATGTTGGTAGAAGGAAGCTAGAGAACAAAGATATGAAATGATGTTTGCAGAAGGAAGCTAGAGAACAAAGATATCAAATGATGTTGATAGAAGGAAGCTATAGAACAAAGATATCAAATGATGTTAGCAAAAGGAAGCTAGAGAACAAAGATATGAAATGATGTTGATAGAAGGAAGCTAGAGAACAAAGATATGAAATGATGTTGATAGAAGGAAGCTATAGAACAAAGATATTAAATGATGTTAGCAAAAGGAAGCTAGAGAACAAAGATATCAAATGATGTGCCATGAAGACTTACACTGAGTGAACAATCCCGCCCCCAAAACAAAACAACGAAATGATGTGCCTTTGTGCAGCAAATTCTACCCGACGAAAGAACAAGTGGTATTAAGTGTAACACAATGTCACAATATTTAGAATGTAGTAAACATTGTAATGGATACAGATATTCTGGTTGGAATAATTAGACAAGAGAATCTGCTCATTTAAAAGGATTACACGAATTCAGTGATCATATATATATATATACATGCGTGTGTGTGTGTTTATGTGTATACATATGTATACATGCATATATGTGTATTACCGAACATTTTCAAAGGGCACGCAAGCCCATCTAACATTCTGTCCCTTATCACTGAACTTTCGTTCGAACAGAATCATTCATCAGCGATTTAGTACGGGTATTACACACAAATAAAGAGCTGAGAAAAACTGTATGCAATGCATCTCAGTCAATTAACATGAGAGAGAGAGAAAGAGAGAGAGAGAAAGAGAGAGAGAGAAAGAGAGAGAGAGAGAAAGAGAGAGAAGAGAGAGAGAGAGAAAAAGAGGAGAAGAAGAGAGAAAAGAGAGAGAAAGAGAAGAGAAAAGAGAGAGAGAAGAGAAGAGAAAGAGAAGAGAGAGAGAAAAGAGAGAGAAAGAGAGAGAGAAAAGAGAAAAGAGAGAGAGCGCGAGAAAGAGAGAGAGAGAGAGAGAAAAGAGAGAGAGAAGAGAGAGAAAAGAGAGAGAAAGAGAAAGAGAGAGAGAGAAAGAGAAGAGAGAGAAGAAGAAGAAGAGAGAGAAAAGAGAAAAGAGAGAGAGAAGAGAGAGAGAGAAAGAGAGAGAGAAGGAGAGAGAGAAATAGAGAGAGAGAGAAAGAGAGAGAGAAAGAGAGAGAGAGAGAGAAAGAGAGAGAGAGAAAGAGAGAGAGAGTTCGAGAGAGAGAGTTCTGAAAAGCAACACTGAACCTATCCTACTCTATGGAAGTGAGTCATGAACAAATAACAAATAGATAGAAAGATGATAGAGACAACAGAGATGTTGGTCAGTTGAAGTATGCTAAGAATACCACGGACAACCAAGATGGCAAACAGGGAATGTCCAACGAAAATAAATGTAGGCTGAAGTCTAACGAAATCCGTAAGATAACAACAGTCATCATTCAATCGACATAGAATGAGAAGATGGGGGCTTTAAAACATCATAACAACAGGGAAAATAAATGAGAAGAGAAGCAAGGGAAGATCATGAAAAATAAAGTACAACCTAGATGATAGAAAACATCAAGAAACGAGATCTGCAGGACCGCCAATGCCTACCGGGATGGCACATGATGATGATGATGATGATGAAAGAGCAAAAAAAAATATAAAGTTAACTGGTGCATATAGCCTACATTCCACGGCATTTAACAACAAAATATATACACAAAACATACAACAGAGCTATTGGGGGAGAGAGAGATAGAGAAAAGAGAGAGAGAAAGAGAGAGAAGAGAGAGAGAAAGAGAGCAATTCATTTGACAGTGGATGTATTCAAGTTGCATTCATCTTCGCACAGCCACACACCGATAACAAAAATGAATGTATTTTTATTTTCTTCACATAAAATACAGTCAGGAGAATGAAAATTCACACAGGAAAACACTCTGACATAAACATGGTTACCGCTTCAGCATTTAGAATCCACATCCGCCAACATATCTAAAGAAGTGCCCGGTAGAACAAAAAATTAATCAAGAGGAAGGTAATTACACAAACAATAAAAATACGATCAAAGAGTTGAAACGAGGCACATTGCGAGGGGAGAGCACTGAGTATGAAAGAAATGTGTATGGACAGAAAATGGTTGCAAAGAATAACGTGATAATGAAATTTTATGTATTTTTTTGAGAATATGAATTATGGTGAGTGCGAGAAAATGAGACAATGAACGAAGAAACAAAACAGACTTTTATTATTTTCAAAGGACGAAGGATTGGGCTCGCCTGCCCCGTCTGACATTCGGCCGTTCATCTCTGTAGTTTCATTCAAGCTGATGCTATTTATTTAACATCACTTTAGTACTAGCATAAAAAAAATAAAGGCAACACTTGTATAAAATGAAAACTATTACATGGGAACTCTTACCTCCACATTCAACAATATATGCGAGTAAAAACACACGATGAAGTTGTTTTCCATTCTGACGCATCAACTACAAGCACGTTGATAAAGAGATCATGTGCAAGCATTATTCTAGTCACTAGTCACTTTCTATGTCCACACTGACTGATGATGAAAGCAAATCTCTTATGGGGGCATGTAATAGACAGACAGACAGACAGACAGACAAACGGATGGATGGATGGATGGATGGATGGATGGATGGATGGATGGATGGATGGATGGATGGATGGATGGATGGAACGCACATATTTTATTTTCAAAGGGTTAAGAATTGGGCACGTAGGCCCGTCTGACATTCTTCCCTTCGTCATACAGCTTTCACTCAGTCACAGTCATTCAGCGTTTGTTAATGAGCATAATAATCATGAAGACACAATTAAATGATTACATAAATAAATAATAATTATATCTCATATCCATACACTCAACACTCTGAATTGTCTTATCTTATCTTTTATCTTATCTTATATCCTTCCCGTGCCGTTAAACGTCACATAGGGCTCGCAAAGTAGTTCGCCAATTTTTCATGTCTTCGGCGAGTCTTTCAACCTCATCAAAGGATTTTATGCCTGTTAATTTGGCAAGAGCATAATATAAACTTGCATTCTTACATTCATTCAGAACTAACAAATTTATAGAAGTATAAAAAAATACAACAATCAAGCCATACTTTAAACTACTTTAGACTATGCTTAGGGAGGCATATAGTTCATATCAAAAAGATGTTGACAAAGTTTAAAGTTATAAGAACGAATATTACTTATAAATTTTACATGAACTGGTAGGGCATTCCAAAGGTGGGCAGCTGAGTAAGAGAAGCTGTTTTTTAAACATGTCAAGCCTTGGTTTTGGGAGAATACAATTGTTCAAGCGTTGACTGTGTTTTAGGTTGGATTTGAACAACGACCACAGATAGGCATTTTGCGATAGAATTTTATGAATTAACTTGGCCTTGTTGAAAAGAAATCTCTTCTTGGGGGGTAGAATTTCAAGATGGTTGTCCTTATTTGTAATACGTGCTGCATGTTTGTCATCTATAAGCTTTACTGCTCGTTTTTTGAAGTGAGTAAAGTCTTTTCATGTTTGACATGGAACAACTGTCCTAGACTGTGGAACAGTAGTCCAAGTGTGTTTGTATCTGTGATATGTAGTATATTTTTCTGATGTCTATGTCAAGAAAATATTTAATTTTAGTAAATTGGTAAATTTTTTGTGCAATAACTTTGGTTAGATTGTCTACATGAGGATTCCAGATGAGATGGTGGTCAATCATGAGACCTAGAGTTTTATGTTTATTAACATTCTCTATCTGTGAAGTTCCAGCGTGGAGCTGTAGCGTTGTTGTTGGTGAATTTGTTAATTACTGTCTTGTTGTAATGAGCATGGATTTTGTTTTGTTGGTGTTTATTAGCATTCTGTTGTTGTAGCTCCAGTTAATTCGACTGTTTATTTCAATTTGAAGAGTTGACTCAAGGTTAATACAGCCATTGTCACTAGTGTAAACGGTGCAGTCATCAGCAAAGAGGTCACAAGATGATTTTTTTTTAGACGAAGTGGAAGATCATTGTTGTGGACGGTAAATAGGAGAGGACCAAGAATAGATCCCTGTGGGACACCATTATCAATCACAGATGAACTTGACTTAGAGTTTTTGAGGCAAACTACCTCCTGTCTGTTGAAAAGAAAAGATCTAATAAATTGTGTCAAGTCAGGGTGTCTTCTTCTTCGTTCGCTTCTACCGCCAAGATCGCCCCGTGATCCTACTGAATTTACTCCTGTGGTCCTTGATTGGTCCTGTGGTCCCCGAGAGGGCCACAAGAGATCCCCGAGAGGACCACATGAGGTTCAGAGGGGCTTGGGCCTTTATTCTCGGTGGGTCGCAGAAGCGGGATTGCGTGACACCGTGGTTTTCGTTGCACTAATTTAATCTAGAGTTGGACTTTCTCACCGGAAAATCTCGACGAAGTCAGGGTATAATCTTTAGGTCTCAAGGTTTCTAACTAGGATTTTATGATCAATCATGTCATAGATAGATAGATAGATAGATAGATAGATAGATAGATAGATAGATAGATAGATAGATAGATAGATAGATAGATAGATAGATAGATAGATAGATAGATAGATAGATAGATAGATAGAGAATTTGCGTGAGAAAAGTGAATTTGTGAAAGGAAAGACAATGAGATAATGAGAGAGATGAATGCACAGACAAGCCAGTGTGTATGAAAGATAGAGAATGGATTAATGAGAGATGTTAGTGTATGAGAGAGACACTGAAAGTATGGAAGCAATGAGCGTGTGAGGGAGAAAGAGAGTGAAAGAATAGGATAAGTGAATGTGTAAGAGAGATACCAAGACAGAGAATGAGATAAATGAGTTTGTGAGAGACAGGGAGAGACAGAATATGTGCTTGTGAGCGTCTGACAGAGTATTATTCTCTAGTCAACTAATGGGACACTTTATTCCGAGCAACATTTAGCCTTGAATAACTTGTTGATTTAAGAGTTCACTGAAAAGCTTGCTTCCTAGTTTCCTCTTAAGGAAACTGAGCTGACGATGGCCACTGTGACCCACTTCCGATCCGACTCTTATGTGAATGTCAAGATCTTAACCACGCTTATCTGCTGCCAAAAGCTGATGATGACTGTTAGAGTGCAATCTCTGAGCAACTTGAGTGTTAAAGTGCGATGTGTGAGCAACCTGAGTGATAGACAACAACTTCTGAACAAATTAAGTATTAAAGTGCGGTCTCTGAGCAACTGGAGTATTAGAATACGATCTCTGATTAAAATGAGTGTTAAAGTGCGATAACTAAGCAACTTGAGTGTTAAAGTGCGATAACTAAGCAACTTGAGTGTGAAAGTGCGATAACTAAGCAACTTGAGTGTTAAAGTGCGATAACTAAGCAACTTGAGTGTGAAAGTGCGATAACTAAGCAACTTGAGTGTTAAAGTGCAACCGATTGACATCATGGAGGAATGATCATCAAATAAAAAAAATTCAAGTTGTGAATAAAATATAACAGTTCCTCCTCTCCCCCCCCCCCTCTCTCTCTATCTCACTCTCTTTCCCTCACTCCCTCTCTATCTCTAGATAGACTGCGAGAATAACCTACCTGTACATAAATGTAGTTACCTTCTGTATTACTCTCTTTATCGTATGTTCTATTTATATATCATATATTTGTGGAGAAGAGAGAAACGTCTAGGTTTTATTTGTATTTATTTTTCATATTTATTACTTTGAGTTTACTTACATTTGTTACATGCCTAACATATTTGTATTATTTGATACCGAATGTTGGAGCAGAGAGAAAGTTGTATGATACAGAATGTTATATGGGTCTGCCCGCCAAATTCTTCAACATTTTGTAAATAAAGTTCGGTCAAATCAATCAATTAACCTCTCTCTCTCTCTCCCTCTCCCTCTCTCTGTCTTCTCTCTTCTCTCTCTCTCTCTTCTCTCTTTTCACTCTCTTCTCTCTCCTCTCTCCTGTCTGCTCTTCTCTCTTTCTTCTCTGTCTCCTTTTTCCTTTCTCTCTCTCTCTTCTCTCCTCTCTATCCCCCCTCTCCTTGTTCCCTTAATTTCCCTTCTCTCATTTCATTTTATTCAGAAATATACTGAATTAATCATTCTAGCACTTCCCTATGTTCAGTCTTTTTTCTTTACTCCCCTTGTTCTAACTGGTCGGGGCAAAAATGCCAAACATGAAGAAGAAGAAAAGGAAAACAAGTCAATTTGTTGAAGGTAAGATCACCGGGGTGCCGTGGCATTCAACAAGAGCACAGAACACTACGCGTGCCTTGAAATGTGATCCACTACATGCAGAAAGGGCAAAGATGTGATTCAGCAAATGGTTCAAGGCAGAGTTCGTGCTGACTAAACTCCGTGCACTCGTATGAGACATGCATGTTGACTCTCTCTTTCTCTCTCTCTCTGGCTTCTTCCTAAACCCAAGCTTGATCTGTAGAAGAAAAGCCTTGCATACTCTGCAGTACAGCTCTGGAACACCCTCCCCTACAATTTAAAACCCAGTAATAATACTTCAGCCTTTAACTCAATTTTTTTTTCAATATTTACTTTATTGTAACAATATCATGGACAATAGGCAAGTCTGCACAAAAATCATTGGAAGCAGCAGAAATGTGGTTTATTAGAAGAATGTTGCGAATCCCCTGGACAGCAAAAATAACTAATGAAGAATGTATGAGAAGAGCTGGAGAGACAAAAAAACCTTGTCAAAAAGATAAGAGAGAGATAATGTACTTTCATAGGACATGCAATGAGAAGAGGGGGCATTGAAAATATTATAACAACAGGAAAAATAGAAGGAAGAAGATCAAGAGGAAGACCAAGAGAAATGATACTGGACAGTCTGACGGGATGGTGTGAGAGGAGATCACCAACTGAGCTGATGGCCTGCATGAAGGATCGGATACTCTGGAGAAGCATAATAGCCAACGCCAGTCGGCACGGCACATGATGATGATGACGATGTAACAATATGCCTCCATAGAATAACTAATAATCTCTCAACCCATGACTTGCCAGGCATCAAAGTTTTAAAAGGGTTTAGTTCTAAACGTAACTTGTTAGATCTTATTGGAAATTATTTAATGAATGTTAAAGAATGTGATGTTAGAAGAACTGCATTGAATATGTGTTTCTGTGTGCATATGCCTGAGTGCGCGCGGTATCTTGTTATATTAATTACTTCTCATGTAGTTCATTGTCTTATGTTTGTGAATGTTTTAGTTTAATTTTGCACCTTTTTAAAAATGTTATTTCCTCTCATATAATGTGTATACTTATATTAAAATCGAGTGTGAAGGAAGAATGAAAGATGGAGTAATGAAGGGCAGAATTTAAGACGGGCCTGCGTGTCCAATTCTCCACCCTTTGAAAGCAAAGATCATTCAGTTCAATTCGGTTCAGTTCTTTCTTTCTCTGTGTGTGTGTGTTACATAGGTTGCCCAAGAAGAAGAACGTGACAACTAACTGTTGTGTATTATTTCAACATCTTTATCCGACTCTTTCTAGCCTTCTTTTTTCTTTGCAAGAGAGGTTTAGGGTTAAAACAAAAAGGAGTGACTTCAAGCATCTAGATCAAAGTACTCTAAAGGAAGGAGTCAAGTGGTAAGAGAATATTTGAGAGTTTAAACCTGTCCTCCAGGAAACAAGTACACCGCCCAGTCTCATGAATCTGTAATTATATTCTCCCAACAGCCTGGATAAATATGAAATTTACTGCTGTAAAACTGATACTAGAAGAGTAGAATTAGACGGAGGTGTATGGTGTAGCTTTAAGAAAACAAGTAGGAAGGAAGGAAGGAACCAATAGGAACAAAGAAATGGTTGTAAAAGACAACAATAACAACCCAATATTTCAGCAAAATTGTCTTTATCAAGGACAGACTAAAAGATGAAACAAACAAATAAAAACACCCACAGAAACTTATCTGGCGAGTTACTGCTTCAGATTCAGTCGCCGTAATCTATCCGGCTGCTGTGTGTATAATGTTGAAATTTGGATCAAATGCCACTGGGGTAATTTTACGAAACTACGTAAAATCCTCATCAATGCATTCACATAATACCCAACCCCAACTGCTAGCCATAAAGTCTGCAAAAAATAATAAATGTAACGGGCACACACGAGTGCCCCCGACGAGATTATACGGAAATTGACCCGGCTAGGTCCAGCTAGGTATGACATATCGACCTGACACATGAGAAATGCGAATAAAATGAAAGTAGCGTCTATACCGGAATTGGACGTCACTAGATACAATTGACGTCTCTTACGGTTAGAAACTTCTCTTAATGATCGGTCACAAATCTCAGCTGACGAGGACGAGAGACAGCATAGTTTAATAGACTAACGAATTGTCTGAATATAAGGGGGAACCACTGGAAAGCTAAAGATAAGATCCGGGTTCATTTTCTCAGATAATTTTAAAAGATGTTCGCATTTCACTAAGAGCACCGCTGCTTCGGTCTGAAGTGAAAGAGTGGTAGACTGATACTAGTGTCCTCCCTGCAGTATCGATTGTGAGTGGCACCTGTATTGATTCAGTCTGCCACACAGCCCCTTTGATTGCACATGCATGACAGGCATCCAGACTCCACAGCATATCATAGGCAGCTCAGCCTCCTCGACCAAGAAGCCCAAACTGGCCACATGGGGCTACACCGGAAGACAAACTTTTGGTTCCAAGCAGGACCTTCAAAAGACTGCACAGTTTCTCTGCACAAAAATTATAGCCGTCTGGGGCCATAACCATGGAATCCAGAACAAGAAGAAACTGGCTCTTTCCATGGACATGAGGTGTATAAACTGCCTTCCTCACATTACTTATCACTGAGGCAAAGATTTGCAGGTTATGTTGGGTGTGCTAACTAGTTCCCGAGTAAGTGCTGCTGCTGCGAATGTTCGAAGATTTTCTTATGTGGCAGCTTGTGTAGGATATGGCTTCAAAAATTCACCTTTAACAATGAAATCTCTGTAGGCAAACATAATTTACGCAGATGGCAGTCAGGAGCAAATTGTCCAGGACATCGAAGAAAAGAGAAACAACTGAAAAAGATCATCTAGAATTCAGTGAGTGTAGATAAGTAAGCGGAATAAAGGAATCATTGACCTATGTGGAAAGGATTCTGAAAACAAAAAGGATGACGATGAAGATTGTCAGGGGCGAAGATGCTGTCTGTTCTAGCAATCAACGACCCACAGCTGACATGCTGGAGTCAGGATTGGCGAACCATAGTTGGCCAAGACCCTGCCCCATGTCTCTTGTTTGTTAGCCTAGCCCGGCTAACGGAGAGGGGATGGCCATACTCCTCATGACCGTGGCGTCTGCTATAGAACTAATGGACACCCCCTGAATTTTTAACTCTACTCAGGGGCTGAAGAAAACTGCCGCCATAACCCGCTCCCAAACCGACACGATGCTGTCCCTCAACACTTTGACAGCATCTGGTGCAAAGAACACCAGCTCATAGCTCGTGTGAGAAAGACAACGAGACGAGACGAGATGATGACTGTCGACAGATGTCGCAGAAACAAGTGAGATAACTGGCACAGGGGGTTGGGAAAAGCTCAGGTAGAGCGCAAAACCAAAACAACAGTCAAAGGTAAACATGTTTTCAGAGTCTATTAAGAAATAGGGTAAGTCAGATGATGAGCGACGACAAGTGAGCTAAGGTTAATCTAATCTGTCGATTGCGCTTCTGTGCGTAGGCAACAACTGAATGCAAAGTCGAGCATGCGCAGTGTTGAAAGTACTGCTTATCTGAAGAAAATAAGACACTCAAGAGAGTGTTTTCAGCATACAATAATACCGAGTATTAGATTCACGTGTCATCTAGAATGCGAAGGTATGTAACGTTGCATTCCTCCTATAACAAATTATAAATGTGGGAGTGTTAACGTATTTTTGTCCACTTTTATGAGCGAATTTTTAGGCTCATTCATTCATTTGCATGTCCCTTGCGGAACTTTGCCTCCCTAACAGCACTCCTGTAGGCCTCTCGGTTGTCAGCAAGATGGCCTGCTGCTGATGCATCCACTTGCAGATCATCAACGATGTCTTGCAGCCACCTTCGCCTTGGTCTTCCCCTCTTTCTTTTTCCCACTATGTACCCTTCCAAGACGGTCTTCTCTAGATTATCATGATGTTTAATGTGTCCAAAATATTTAAGTTTTCTCTATTTAATCCTCTTTACTAGCCAGCCTTCTTCAATATGAAGTTCTTATAGTATGGATATGTTTGTTATTTTTTGTGTCCATGATATTTGAAGAACTCTTCTGTAACATTTACATTCAAAGGCATTATGTGTTTCTCAGCTGTTTTGTTAAGTGTCCAGGTCTCACAGGCATATGTTGCGATGGGAAAGCTGCATGTCCTTAAAAATCTTATTTGTGTGGTTCTGTCTATTTTTAGGCTAGTCTCCGTCATTTTGGAATTGTGGGACATGTGCCAGACGGCATACACTTCAAGATGTTGACAGACCAGGACAGCGCCATGGAAATTTCTTTCATAGTTTGGAGATCAGCTACATTTCAGTGTTAACTAGCAACAATGCACCTGGCATCTTCATCATCATTGTCGCTGCTGGCACCATCACCACCATATTCATCATCATCCGTCGTCGTCTTCATCATAATCATCATCATCACCATCAACATTACCATTATCAGTTAGGAAGATATAATTCTTTCCATGTCTCTGGGCTCTTGCTTTTCTCCACAGGTCAGAACCTAAATTCGCTACACAACGTTACGTCTTCTCACAAACACACACACAAACACATAAACACAAACACATACAAATGCATGCACACAAACACATACACACAAACACAGCACATAAACACATACACACAAACACATACATACAAACACATACACACAACGGGATTGTATGGTCGACACCTGGAGCGGATTAGGTCTGTTACCTCCTCCCTCTGTTATCTTCCTCGTATCCCCCCTCTCTCTCTCTCTCTCACACTGTTATGGTGTCATCAAGTTGTATCCTCTCTATTAAAACTCATCTATCTTAAGCGTCCTCTATTATCTTTATAAAGATACATCTTTTATTCATTGACTTTCTACAACATTTTTCTTCTGGCTATTTTCAGTGCGGTTAAAACTCCGGAGAAATTTGTCTAAGCAGTGTAGACAGCAATAATAGAGCTCTGTCAACTTAACTGTTGATACTTCATGGACTTCCTTTGTTGTCTGCTGGCACAAAGAGACGAGATTATGACACTGAATATATAGTTGAGACAAACATGGTGTCAGAACAGAAGAAAGAGTTGGACGTTTGGGTATCTGAGTGTTGTTAAAGTGTGCGATGACCGCCATGAGAGTAGGCGGAAATGAATTCCACCACATGCTGGGATTCGTTCATCATCTCGCTCTTTTTGACCGTTTCATATATCCGCTGGTGTCCTGTGATGCACCGTTGTAAAAATAGACAGTCTCTGACCACAAGATCAGAAATACTAGGATATATATTGTACGTAAACCTGTGAACACCAAGATACACTGTACGTAAACCTGTTATCACCACTGTGCATTGCACATAAACCTACGCAGACCAGGATACTGTACATATAAAAAATATGAACACCAGGACACATTGCACATAAACTGTGAACACCAGGAACACTGCACACAGACTTGTAAACACCAATTACGCTGCTCATATATCTGTGAGCAGCCGGATACACCTCACATAAATCAGTGAACACCATGGTACATTGTACCAGTGAACACCAGGAAACTTGCACGTAAGCCTGTGAACTCCAGGTTACACTGAGCAGAAGCTTATCAACGCCAGGAAACTCTGAAAGTAGATCTGTGAACATCGTGGTACGTTTGAAACAAATATATGAACAGCGGGTTACACAGTACACAAACATGTGAACTCCAGGTTACACAGCAAACATACAGGTGAACTCCAAGTTACACAGGACACAGACATGTGAACACCAGGCTACATACGGCACACAGACATGTGAATACCAGGGTTCACTGCACGTACAACTATCAGGAGCAGCACACACACAACAAAAAAGCGCACAAACTAATCTCACCCAATGCTTCTGGTACATAAAACGCATACATGTAGTGGCTAGAATATAATCCCATTAATGTGATAGATTTATCTCTCTTAATAAAAATCACAAGATTTATCTCTCATAATGAAAACTGTCTGATGATGACACGAATGTCTGTGCAATCAATTCATCATGTTGCCGGCAAATAAACATGCAAAAAAAAAAAGGTCGAGACTGAAAGGAATGGATTGGATTGGAAGGAACTCGGTCGAACTAAAAGATAGTTTAGAAATACTCACACATGCATTCATAACGTCATAGGAAATTACCTGCCGCTATAGGCAATTGTTAAGTACTCGTAAATAGCCAGTGTGAAACGAACCACTACTGAGGTTTCACGATAATAATTTATCGCCGTATATAGCTTCCCTAAATCGTCATCAGAAAGACTTCGATGCTACAGCTCGGCAACCTACGCTATTTATCAGAAAACAAAACGACTCCGTTAAATACGTACATTTATAGATTGATATTAAATAGCTCTTTAATTTAACGGTTGTTTTATAAAACAATTCACATTTATTTCTATGTTTTTAACTCATCGTTTGAAGTTATTGATTCCCCATTACTCGTTGTGGCTTCTAACTAATGCAGAACTTTCTGTAGAATAATCCGGTTGGCTCGTTTGTGAGCTGGAGATCATAAAACAAAGCAAATATGGTGGAAATGTTGTGGAAGATATATTAATTTATTTTACTCTGGGAAATGTGTTCAGTTTTGATATTGTCATATTATCTGCAATCATATTATGTAGACGCCTCTTCTTCTTCTTCTTCTTTGCATTCGAGGTTGTTGGTCACACCAGATCCTGATCCCCATCGACATGGCAAAGCTCGCACTCCTTTCCAGATCCTGATAGGAGCCCCAAAGCTTTTACTTTTGCCCCTCAGGCCTTGTCTCACGCCTCAGGTCTGCATGGTTTGGGCACTCTTGAAGGATATGTTCTGGAGTCTGGACTCCACTGCCACATGGACACTCGTCTATGTGAGACACTGTAAGTCGATGCAGGTGGCTCAGTGGTCTGCAGTGGCCAGTCCTTAGGAGAAAGAGGATGGTTTGCTGCTGTCTTTCTGGTTGGTGTACTGGATCTGGTTCGTTGTTGCTTTTCAGTTGTTTCTTCCATTCAGATCTGCACTGGTTACTGCCTCTTGGTAGTTTAGTGGATGATTTGTTTGATCTTCACTGCTGCCAGCCTTGAATAGGGTGTCAGCTTTTTCATTGCCAGCTATTCCACAATGGGATGGTGCCCATTGTAGGGCCACAGTTGTTGACAGTGTAAGGTGCTTCAGCTCTGTTGTGATTTCCTGTATGTTTGCTTGTGGGTTGTTTGTTGCTTTTAGTAATTCTAGATAGACACGTCGGATTGGTCGAATCGACAGCGATGTGGTTTATCACAGTTAAAGCGACTGGGTTATATTCCACATGCAGTAGCACACAAATCGACCCAACTGTAGAAATGCATTCTCGTTACTTTGTGTTGGGGAATCTGCCTTCGAAGACGGAGAATATCTATCAGTACATCGGTCCATACGCGGTACGCACCACTGCCTGTGAATGAAGGGATTATAGGACACCAGTTCCATAAATATAACACTGTGTTCGGTCTTAGAAGGTTAATAAAGTACTTTACTAAGCCACTGAATCTTCTTCTTGTTGTGTAGGAATAATTAGATTTTAAATGGGTTAATAATTGTCTGTTATTTATATGTTATATTTCATTGTTATGGTTGGTATTTTATCTATATAGGTCCGTGAAGAATGAAGATTGCGCAGACTAACACATTCACACTACTCCAATGAAAGAAAAAAACAAACACAACCAATACTACTCCACATAATCATAAACTTATGTTGGTGTTAATCATCAGTTTACATGGTTAACAAAATCACACAAAAGATCATTATATATATACATATATATATATATATATATATGTGTGTGTGTGTGTGTTTATTTATCAGCTCATATTGTTATCAACAAAAATCATTAAAACAATTTCCTTATATATTTAGGTTCCATTCAGATTGTAACAAAAGTAACTAACTGGCAAGAATGTATTTACATTCATATGCATAAAAAATCAGTAATATAAATTTAAGTGCACATAAAAAACATAACTTGCACATTACAAAAAATAATATCAAAATCTTACATTGAACAATTACACGGCCACTGAGTTATGATTATTCATTACTATTCGTTACCATTCACTAACAAAATATTTACCTAAGTGGATCGGGATTGATCGGAGGAGTCGACTGCACAGTTCGCATGCATCCACAATACAGAGTGCAAAACAATACTGACCTACACACACATTGGTTCTCGTTCAAGGAATAAACATTCTCATTCGCGCTTGAACAATACATTACTCCCCCGATACTCTGGCCTCATACGTACTCAGCTTACAAATCCCGACCGATTAAAATTCTATCATGTTTTATTTATATACTGGGCCAGTAAACCGTTTTTCTTTCAGAGTTGCGCACCTCTGAAAACTGACCGGTAACTGACCCATTATTTCCTACGCCTAATGGTGCCAACCAACCTAGGTAACTAGTTCTTTTCTGCCCATCCTTCAGCTGGAAGAAACGCGAGCTGGTGTTCATTGGAGCTGATGCCGTGAAGGTGTTGAGGCACAGCATCGTGTCGGACTGGGAGAGGGTAGCGGCTGCTATTTTTTCAGTCCCTGTGTAGGGATAAAAAAGTACAGGGAGTGCGCATTACCTCTTCAGCAGACTGTACAGCTAATGGGCCTATGACGGTTTCTGTCCCGTTAGCCAGACTAGGCATATGTTACTAGGAGTACCAACGGAAAGGTAGGACAAGGTCTTGGTCAGCTACGGTTTGTCAACCGTGATGTCAGCATGTCTGCTTTGGGTCGCTGATTGCTAAAACGGACAGCATTTTCGCTGAATCACTGGCTAAAGTTCAGCACCTGAGACAGCGGTACATCATGGCAGAAAGTAAGTCGTGCTACACAACACAAGGAATTTTAAAACGGGGGGGGGGGGGGGGGGGGGGTAATTTCCTTAAATTTGTAAATGAAATTGTTGCAAGGAAAGAAAGTTTTTAAAATGGATATAAACATTTACCATACTAAATCAGAGAAATAGAATAAAAAACTGACAAAAATACAAAAGCTAGGGAAAACGAAGGTTGCTTGTCTAATTATTCCTTCAGGCAGAGACTGAGATACAGGATGCGAAAGAAGTGTGCAAAAGATTATATCTGTAAAATCAAAAGCAAACTTTTGAAAAAAACAGCAGACAAATGACACCATGGACGTGAAACTAATAATAAATTAAGATTTCACGATGAGCGAACCAACAGCCAGGGGGTAAGAGATAAACATTACATTATTATGGCGCTTTGTGTAAACGTCTTTCATGTAAGCTGAAGCAAAAGCCAGGAAATAATGGACAAAAAACGCATTATTATGGCGTAGTTAAGTTACCATCAGCAGCATAACTTCCACCAGGCGGAAGTTGTGTTTGTGTTTCTACACAAATGTGGATGTCATGGTTGATATGTAATGAAAAATCCAATTAACAGAAATATCATACAAACATTTCGAGGATTACCGTGTATAGTTACATGTATTGGAAAAATAAACTTAATGGATACAGTAACGCTGCCTTTCATTCTATTATAGTTCCTAGGAAGGCCTCAAGCTGTAGTCAGAATGTAGACTTCCTGCTACATTCTGTATCAAATCGACAGCCATCAGAGTCGTCATAAATCACTGCCGCATACTAAAAGACTGTATGAAAACCATATTTTGGAAACATAAAGCTTTTAAAAAAAAGTTTTCGAATCAGGACTACCTTGGTAAGTGTTAACATCCACGAATGGTGCGGTGGCTAATGCGCTCGTCACTTACAGCGAATCCGGTGGTTCAAGTCTAACTGGAGGAGCCCCATCAGCCCGGCTGTGGAAATTGGTATCCGGTTTCTTCTGGAGCTGGGAAAAGAAAGGTGACTAGACGCTGTGATGACCACATCACCCTCTAGTGTGCGAGCGGGACAAGGGAAATTTGGGCCCTAGAGCTAGATCATTGTGTGATTCTATGTTAAGATAGCGAAACATACGTTCCTTTTTTTTTTCTTAAATGTTGGTTAGCTCTGAAGGCAAACCGGAGGAATATTATCCGGCAAGTGCCTACAAAACCTCCGCGATCTGCTTGTTCAGCGGAGACTATGGCTGTATCACACAGCAAGCTTTTAAACGAAGAGCTCATCATCGCAATGGAAGAAACTGACGTGCTCAGAATTTCAGTTCCCTGAGGGAGTATTGCCATTTTTGTTTTTGTTTTTTGGTGAATCCTTCTACAGTCAAAAGTCATGAGGAAAGCCATTTATAATTGTCATTTATCGTCATCATTATCATCACAGGTAGAGGAAGAGTATTCACCGTCCACGAACATGTAATAAAAACGACCACAGAAGTGCATATGTTGTTTCTATATCATTTTATTTTAAAATCTAGACTTTCCACCTGGACACTGACATGACCTCAGGTTGACATGCTGGACACCGGCATGACTTCATAATGGACACTAACATGACCCTAGGCTTGACACTTGACATGATCTCAAGTTAAACATCGACATTACCTTAGATTGGACACCAACATGACCTCAGATTAGACATCGACATGACCATAAGTTGGACACAAGCATGACTTCTGCTTGAACACAGACATGACCCTAAGTTGGACATCGACAGGACAGGTTTGGCATTGACATGACCCTAAGCTGGACACCGATATGCAGTATAGGCATTGACATGATCTCAGGTTTGACACCGACATGACCTCAGATTGGGCACCAGCATGATCTCATGTTAAACACCGACATGACCCTAAGCTGGTCACGGATGATCTAATACAAAGATTTCTCCGAGCTAACGTACTCGCAACGAAGTAGCAGCAAAACGTTTCGAAATTTGTATCTACGCGTAGTATATGAAAAGTCTACATGTAGACATCTAAGGTTGACATACATTTTATCATCACGGTAGAAACGTCGAATTAAACTAATACATAAATAACACTCGCTAAGATCTTGACACACATGTAGACATAATTTATATACAAATGGAGAAAGACTATAAACTGCATGTTAAATCTGTGCATGGATTGTTGTGGACGACGAAATTCATGTATATAAATCATACAAGGTATTTCAGGGGACCAGATTTATGTGCCATATATATATATGGGTAAAAAAAAACCTAGGGTAATAAGACGAACCAACTATACTTTTTCTATTTACAATACTTTCATACCTTCACCCCATTCTATTCTACCAGAAACAGCCGCCTTCATAATTTAAGTCATCGTTTGCAAACCTGGGATCTGCTATAATCATTGAGGACTGCGTGTACCTGTCCATAATATTCTTAATACCGTAGAGAGTCCTCACTGACTGGTGGGCGAAGGCAGTTGGTGTAAAATCCATTGCCTTCAGTCCGAGAAACTGCGTCGCTAACATGTCGGCCACTCCCACCCCGAAGGCAAGAAGGAGGAGGGGCATGGTGTAAATGCTGAAAAGAAAATCAGCCGCCATTACCATTCTGATTTACATCTTTTCAGCCGATATTTATTATCTCCATTATAATCTTATTATTATAATCTTATTATTCTCTAAAAAAAAGTATCCCATTTCACTCAATGTTCCCCCTCCCCCCCCCCCGTCTCTGTCTCTGTCGCTGTCTCTCTCTCATAGTCATTTATATGTGTATGTAGTTAGTCATTTATATGTGTATGTAGGTAGTCATTTATATGTGTATGTAGGTAGTCATTTATATGTGTATGTAGGTAGTCATTTATATGTGTATGTAGGTAGTCATTTATATGTGTATGTAGTTAGTCATTTATATGTGTATGTATGTAGTCATTTATATGTGTATGTATGTAGTCATTTATATGTGTATGTAGGTATTCATTTATATGTGTATGTAGGTAGTCATTTATATGTGTATGTAGGTAGTCATTTATATGTGTATGTAGGTATTCATTTATATGTGTATGTAGGTAGTCATTTATATGTGTATGTAGGTAGTCATTTATATGTGTATGTAGGTAGTCATTTATATGTATATGTAGTTAGTCATTTATATGTGTATGTAAGTAGTCATTTTATGCCTATATAGTTACTTTATTGTTAATTATGTTTGCTGTATGAGCAGCATATTTGTAGAATGTCTGGAACAGAGTGAAAGTTGTATGATAAAGGGCAGAATGTCAGACGGGCCCAATTCTTAACCCTTTTGAAATAAAGATCAATCAATCAATCAAATTCTCTCTCTCTCTCTCTCTCATTCTAGCAAGAAACAATCACAGAGCTCACATTAAGAGGTCCGATACAAAAACAGAAAAATACAGATTTGACCAACATTATGCTAGAAATTTTTAAAAAAAACGACAAACGTTAATTATTTCATCAAGTCTTGTTTCTCTCCAAGAACTGAAGTGCCCTCATACTATGTTCTCTTCAGATTTTCCTTTACATTACATAGCTGAATATTTATTAATATATAAAAAGCCAGTTTCAAAGGAGGAACATAGTCTTCCACATCAAAGCTACATAACTCTTACGGCCTCAGTAACCCTTGCCCATTTCGTTCATAACGAATACTCAGCAAACACAAACAAACAGGCAGTTTCCCGTGTGTGTACCCAACCCAAGAGTAATTTCTCCTGGCATTTGAAAGTAAGCAGGAAGGGAGAAAGCAACTGACTTGGACAACCAGGAGCGGACAGAAGTAAAGTTTAGGAGTCGCAGAAGGGGAAGTAATCTTTTTCTGAGAACTAACTTTAGGACGCTGCATTTCTAATTACCGTTGAGCTGATGAGGCCCGGAGGAAAAAACATTGAGCAAAAGTAAGAAATGGGTAAATATGAAAGGGTCAGAAAGACATAATTATAAAACATAACAAAGCAATGTTAAGGACGTCACGCAATCATCCATATTTCTCCAATTTCCTTCGTTATTTCTTTATTATGATGCGAGATTTTGATTTTGTATTTCATAATCTCTGTCCTTCTCAATTTTCTCTCATTATTATGTGCACAAACGCTTATTTCTTCCATTGCGTGTTTTCCAACAATCGTTAAATACTACATCCTTCTGTACCCACACACTCTTACTTTTATCACAACCCTTATTACTTTTATATCCAACGCCTCCTACGCCTCCATATACATTATGTATGCAAAAGTGCATCCTTTCCACAATTCTAACCATTTTGTCCATCCACCCTTACTAATCCAATTGTCCTCTTCACTTTGTATATTCACGCTTTCTAATATCACTGCCCGCATCATGTTGTATACTCAGTCTTATTAATCTCACTGTCTTCATCACTTCGTACATTCACTCTTACTAATCCCACTGTCTTCATCACTTCGTACATTCACTCTTACTAATACCATTGCCCTCATCACTTTGTACATTCATTCTTACTAATCCCATTGTCCTCATCATTTTGTATACTCACTCTTACTAATTCCACTGTCTTCATCACTTCGTACATTCACTCTTACTAATCCCATTGCCCTCATCATTTGGTACACTCACTGTTACTAATCCCACAGTCTTCATCACTTTGTACACTTACCTTTACTAATACCACTGTCCTCATCTTTTTGTACACACTCGCCTAATTCTTCCAATGCTCTCGCTGCCCTCTTTAGCCTCAAGCTCCTCAAGTTTTATGCTTTTGGTCTGACAGTCGCGGACACTGACTCTCGGATGCAGCTTCTGTCAAGTCACAGCTAATTAGCTCCCTTTTCTACTATTTCTCATTCTTATTTGTTGTATATCATTCATGTTAATGTATATTTTATCTGCTTTCCCTATATTCTTTGTCCAGATTGTTTTTGTATAAATAAGATGTAAACAGCAACGCCAAAACTATGTGCTCGTTAATTAATAAAGTTATTCCGACTTTTGTTTAAATAGTTTGAACATTTTGTTATCACATCTTTACTGCAGTGGCTATGTCCAAACTTGTGTATTTGGCCATGTATGTACTTACGCCCAAAAACTGTTCCTGTGACACCGACAGACAACGGTTCGTGAAGCGTTCTGAGATTTTCCTCCTTACCTAACGCTGTTAACAGTGTCTTCATATTTACGACTCTTTTTTGACTAATACTACTTCTAAACTTTTCTTGCTTAAACAAACAACAACCAAAAAAGCGGACGTTTCTTTTGCTAAATTATCCACTTCTCTCTCTCTCTCTCTCTCTTAAACTACCTTTTATTTCTTTATATTTATAATTCGTTTCTATCTATGAATATTTTAACGTGGGGACACCATAATAAGATTTTTTTTCAAATACATCTTATTCTTGGTTTTCGATCTTCTAAAAACGTTATAGTTATAAAAATAACAATGATGAGTGGGTGTAGCACTATTCTGGAGTAATGATGTGTTTCAGCTTTCATTTTTCGTCGATCCGGCTCTCTTTTATGGGCCCAATTAGGAAATAACAAGTCTGTAGATTAATCGCGAGCTGAAAGTAATTTTCAGGAAAAAGACACAACGTCCTGAAACGGTAGAATAACAAACTCGGAAAAGTTTGTCGCAGAAAATTTTGTCTTATCTTCTGTGTCGTAGAAATGGTAACTAGGCGTATCTAATTTATTGGGTTGTCTTGTCTTGCCTTCTATCTCCATGGAACTGCGAGCTGATGTTCTTTGTAGCCGATGCTGTGAAAGTGTTGACACATCATATCTGACTGAGAGCGGGTTATGGCGGCTACTGTTTCAGTTCATGGCTGGAACTAAAAAGCAGAAGGTGTGCAATGCTTCTTTAGCAGACTCCACCACCATGGGGAATAAAGAGATTCCTTCCCCGTTTGCTAGGCTAGGCTTGTTAGTGAAGGTACCAATGGAGAGGTGGGATAGGGTCTTGGTCAGTTATCGTTCGCCAACCCTGGCGCTAGCTTGTCAACTATGGGGTGAAGCTTTTTGGCTAAGATCAACGGTGTAAAATCTACTTTGCTACGAAACATCAGGTTTCGTTAAAAAACGAAACAACCTTCTGGACCTGACTGTTGCTTTACTATATTTTAACATAAACGCCAGCTTGGAACTATAGACGACAGATAATACAAGCGCTGTATCAGAGAGACTGTAACATTTTAATTCCGTTCGCGGACCTAAAAGAATCAGGTTTCTCACCAGACTCCACTACCACCACAAAGAACATACCGATTCCCCCCCTCTGCTCTTGGCACAGATGTACCATATGTATCAATGCGAGCTTCTGGAACACGATGTCTAAGTCGTAGTCTCATTTGTTCTGCAGTATGTATGTCCTACAGAACATTGAATGCAGCACTGAGATTCGATATGCAAAGTGCTTTCTCTATTTCTATTTCTCTCCCTCTTTCTATTCTTCTCTCTCTCTCTAATCCCTCTCTCTCTCACTCTCTTCTCTCTCCCTTTCTCACTCTATCCTTCTCTCTATCTCCCTCTCTTTTTTCTTCTGTCTCTCCCCCTCCCTCTCTCTCTCTCTCTCGTTCTCCCCCTCATTCTTTCACTCACTTTCTCCTTTTCTCTCCTATCTCTCTTTTCCTTTCTCGCATCCTCTCTCTCTCTCCCTCTCTCTCTCTCTCTCTCCCATTTTTTTTACTCCTTCTCAGCCGCTAACTCTCTTTCGATCAGACACCAACGCTGATTTAAAATGAACTGAACGTTCGTAAAAAAATTTGTTCAAATTGCTTTATTTCCGAAACAAATTACCCTTTATTTTCTCTCCAACGCAAAGTTCAACAATCTTCACTTAAAACACAACACGCGCTTCTTTCGCTGGTAATTCATCAGATTTTGTTTTCCCTCAGATAACTCGCCCCTCCTCCTTATATTCATATATTCGTTCATCGTGATGAGATTCAGCACTTGAAATTTCCCAACATGTTATTACTCCCTAGCGACCTGTCGTCCTGAGATTTCCACCTTTTTTTTTTTTTGGGCCCATCATCCTGTCAGATTTCCAGTGTGTCGCCTGTAGCTTCTCCTGTCACTCGTCATGTCCCGCCATTTCCTGTTTCGATGTCACGGAAGTCTCCCGCTAAAAGCGGCTTTATTTCCGCTGCCAACTTGGCACAAGCGATGACGCGGATATAAACATTCTATCCCTGCTTTATATCATCAACGTACACCAATAACTTTAATATTCAACGCCATAACCAAGATCAGTAACAGCTCTGGAAAAAAAAAGCAAATCCTTGTCTGTAGCAATATTGACAAGTTCAAGCTGACATATATTTTTGACCTTAAGTCGTAAATACCTCTAATGCTAACGACCTCTATTATTAATGAATTCTGAAAATATTGACTTCTAATATATTCCTCTCATCCTTTCAGATTCCTCTTTCTCTCTCTACTCACTTGCATGAGACAAGAGAACTGAAAAAAAAAATAGTATATGAGACTAAAGATGGCGAAGATTTGTAGGTAACAGAGGAAGAGGCCACCCACGCAGGAGATGGAGGAGGGAAATTACAGAAACCTTAAATATCCCATTATACGGAGCAAACTGCCGAGCCCTGTTTGTCCTCTCAACACCGAAGGGTATGTGAGGAAAGAGACACAACAAGACAAGATGGCGAAGGCGACTTTTGCACCCAAGCCTGAGTAAAAAAAAAGTCAACGTTAAATTTGGTATGAAATTTCTAAGAACAAATGAAAACTGCAATGTCGAAACAGAAATGTGGAATTAAGAAGAACTACGTTAAATTACCAAAGTTAAACCTGAGTTACAGACGAGGGAGAGGCTCTGGTTTGGGGGGGGGGGGGGGGGGGGACGAACGAAAGATTCTTATTTTCGAAAGGCGAAGAACTGGACACGCAGGCCCGTCTGACATGCTGTACTTCATCACTCATCTTTCATTGTTATCACACATTCGATTTAACATAAGTAATACAAATACCGTTAAAAACATCTGAAAATGGAAAATGAAACTATTACGTTCACAAATATAAGATACTGAACTACATGAGCGCCAGCTAAAGTAACACGATAACATACACACAGACACACATCCGCCCGCACATCACATTCTCAATACAGTTCGTCTCACATCACAATCGTTCATTAAGTTCACTTTTAAATAAGTCACATATAAAAGTATGCTCTTTTAGAACAGAATCTGATGGCTGACGAATCACCGCAGGCAAGGCGATTAGATATTTCAAGGAGACATCAGGCAAGTAAATGCTAACAAAAAAGTTTGGAATTAAAGAATGACATAGTGTTAAATTGGTAGGGGAGGGAATTCAAAGTTGCGCAGAAGGCTATGCAAGGCTATTCTTATAAAGATCAAGCCTCATCGAAAGATGAAAGAGAATGTAAATAAATTTGATAGATTATGTACATCAACAGGAACTAAAAGTCAATGTAAGGTTTGAAATAATCTTGGGAACAGACATGAATATCGGGGCACCAAGAGAATTCTAAAACTAGAAATGACATGAACGTTTTGTGATGAAAAGGGCACGAAACACACAAAAAAAAAAACGGGGAGAAATACCGAAATAAGGTGAAAAGACACTGTTAAGACTAAACTTAAGTAAAGCTTGTGGAAATTACAGCATTAAATTATTATGACTGACCTCAGTAGACTACAGCGGGATACAACGGAGCGTTGGAATAACAGTCCCCTACAAGTCATCAAACCAGAATAATGGTACACTACTGATCCATCTATTTCACTAAAAGCCCGAACGCAGGATGAAAGCCAGCCCAAACCAATGAGGAGCTGTTTGCCGACTCTGTTATAACTGTAGGAAAACATTATAATTAGGAGATACAAGAAAAAGCACTAATTTTAGCTAAAATAGGATTTTTTAAAAACGGGCACCCATGTGAATTGTGTGGAGGCGTTACAAACCTTTGCTCTCTCTCTGGAAAGCTGTTTTCACTGAAAGGAAAATTATATTTCACGATGGAGAGAGTCCAAAACAAAACATTGGGTGGGTGGATAAGGTTATAGGATTGAGAGAATGAACGAATTGGAACGAATCATCGCATCGAATTCAGCAGACGCTCTAGTTTTCGTCTAGGTTATTCTCTGTTCCTATTGGACGAGAGCTGATGGAACTTATAGCCAATCAAATAGCTCTGCTTGTTTCAAAGTAGGAGGAAAAGATGTATGTTGCTAGGAAACAAACAAACAAAAAAATGTCCTGACCACAAAGAATTCTAGACTACATGACAAGTGATGGAAATGAAGATTCATTTGAACAGATGCTGAATCTTTCAGTCACAGGCGTTGCTTTAAAATGTCTTTAAGTGAAGACTTAACTCATGCTGCTTGTCTGAGTGCTAAATGATATAAGTATATGAGACGGCTGTGAAGTCTTTGCTTCAGTAGAAGTGGACTTGTACTTGCACCTGTAACTGCGAGTTGTTTTTCTTTGCAGCCGATGCTGTAGAGATGCTGAGCGACAGCATCGTATCGGCGTGGGAGCAGGTTATGGCGGCTATTTTTTCAGTCCCTGAGTACAGCTAAAAAGCAAGGGGGGGGGGGTGTGCAATGCTTCTCTAGCAGACTCCACCACCATGTGGACTATGGTGATCCCTGCCCCATTAGCCAGACTAGGCCTTTTCCTAGGGGTACCAAGGGAGAGGATGGGCAGGGTCTTGGTCAGCTATTTTCGCTAACCCTGAATCTAACATATCAGCTGTGGGTCGTTAACCCTGAATCTAACATATCAGCTGTGGGTCGTTAACCCTGAATCTAACATATCAGCCGTGGGTCGTTAACCCTGAATCTAACATATCAGCTGTGGGTCGTTAACCCTGAATCTAACATATTAGCTGTGGGTCGCTAACCCTGAATCTAACATATAAGCTGTGGATCGCTAACCCTGAATCTAACATATCAGCTGTGGGTCGCTAAGCCTGAATCTAACATATCAGTTGTGGATCGCTAACCCTGAATCTAACATATCAGCTGTGGATCGCTAACCCTGAATTTAACATATCAGCTGTGGATCGCTAACCCTGAATTTAACATATCAGCTGTGGGTCGCTAAGCCTGAATTTAACATATCAGCTGTGGATCGCTAACCCTGAATTTAACATATCAGCTGTGGATCGCTGATTGCCTCATAGAACACACGTCTTCAGCCCCTCAGTAGAAGTAGAAACAAAAACACAAAAAAAAACATACTAAATGTATTTATTACGTTAATAAAGTTTGGTTCTTGTGTCCATACTGAGTAATATGCGAAACCTTCTGTGGTTCGTAGCAGATGAATGTAAGAAATAACAGAAACCGTACATATTCCTTTATTCATCCGAGGCAAATCAGCGTTTATGTGTATTTGCCCTCCTCAAAACTGGAAGGTACACGAGGAAGGAGGCAAGACAAGTTTTAGTTCGGTAATAGTTTGAAATGATGTTTTTTATTACGCTATATTTACATGAGACTTAGATATTCAAAATCCCACTCAGACCTTCAGAGAAACCGTCAAGCAATCAATTAATTTTGAAATATGATGGCCACTTCCTGGGAACAGAGGTGCTTCTCTGTTAAGCAAAAGGAAACAGCGAAAACCTGGAGAAATAAGTAACAAAACACACAAGATTGTCATAGTTTACAGCTGTGTTTTAGAACGATGAAATGGCAAGGCAAGGACTGAGCGGTATTCCCAACGCGTGAGAGACATCGTTAGTCAACACAGAACTGGCCACATTCAGTCGCTGTAGGCTGATGGATATACTGAGGAGGAGATAATAGGACCAATGGACGTATCTGGAGTGTAGTGATGATGAGCCATCTATACATAACATAACATAACATGACATGACATAACATGACATAACATAACATAACATACACTTCTTCTTTGTCCTACATGTTGGTACTTATATCTGGTTTTACTACCATTACCGTGATCACGCTAGGATTTTTTTCTAAACCAGTACAAATGTACCTGTCTTTCAACTTGCATGAAGCACTTACCAAAGTACCGGTTTTGTCAATACAACATTCAGTACTTTATACTTATTTTTAAAGGTTGAATTAAATACACTTTACAGACATCAGCGAGAATTAAATGTTCTCGTGAATGATTTTTCCTTACTTTATTTGCAGCAAGATGTAATCGTTACAAAATGCTCACAAGCTGAAGCACAGACAAAACTGGCAGGTCCTCCTCCACGCAAACCAATCATCATAAACCTTCTGGCCCGGTTAGTCTCCACCCAGTTTCGCTGGTTTCTTGTTACTAAGTTTTTGATCACTGTTCAAAAAAAAAAAACGCAACAAATACGATGTTGCGATTTAAACTGAAGTTTGCTGATCAGACAAGGGCAAATTCGCATGAAACGTTCATTTGGACATCGCCTTCACGTGCTGACCTGAATTGTACTCAGCAGATGATTCATGAGCACAGAAAAGCGACACTAGTCAAAACAGCATTTTTGACAGTAACTCACGACAGGTTCACGAGAATCCCGTGAAAATAACTGAACACAAAACTCGCTGACCATGTTATTGAATGCCCATGAACGACTGACGCTCCTCGAATCAATTCATTTGAAAATTCAATGCGCAAGTATGGCTCATCTCACTACAGAACAACGACTCATCATCATTGGATGTTTGCAGACTGAACACTCACAAAGTGTAGTGGCCGAACAATTTAATGTGGTTAGAAGCACCATTAGTCACCTTTGGAGACGATCTCAAGAAACTGGCTCAGTTGCAGACCGGCCGCGCAATGGAAGACTCATAGTTACAACTCATGCCGAAGACCGCTTCACACGGCTGCGTCACCTCAGGAGTCGATTTGCACCTGCGTCCTCAACAGTCCAGTCAATGACAGCAGCTCGTCGAATTTCAGATCAAACGGTCAGGAACCGGCTGCACGATGCTGGTCTTTGGGCTAGAAGACCCTACAGAGGTTCTTACGGACCAGCATCGCGAGAACCGACTGCAGTCGGGAAACAGCATCGCCAATGAACCGTTGCGAATGATTGGAGAAGGGTTTGGTTTAGTGATGAATCATTCTTTCTGCTCCAGCGACACGATAGACGGAGAAGAGTTTACCGCAGAGTCCATGAGCGCTACACCCTGAACTGAGTGGATGAGGCTACTCCACATGATGGTGAAGGTGTACTTGTGTGGGGGGGGGGGCGATCAACTTCATGGAAAGAAGTGACCTGGTGCAAATTGAAAGATGCCTGAATGCCAAACGATACGTCGGTGAAATTCTTCGTCCTCACGTCCTTCCACTCCTGGCTGCACCAGGGTCGATTTTTCAGCAGGATAACGCTCGACCTCATGTGGACCAACTCACCACCCAGTTCCTCGCTGACAACAACGTCCAGTCCATTCCGTGGCCATCCATGTCATCAGACATCAACCCAATAGAACACTTATGGGATGAACTCAACAGACAAGTCCGTCAGCGAGAAGTGGCGCCAACCAATCTCCGACAGTTGTCTCTTGTACTGCGGGAAGAGTGGGCAGACATCCCACAACAACAGATCAAACGGCTAATCGGATCCATGTTAAGGAGATGTCGTGTTCTGACACAGGACAGAGGAGGCCATACACCTTACTGAAACGAAGGCCCCAGTGGCAAAGAATAAAGTCCAAACCAAATTTAATGAACATCATTTCATTGTTAAAGTCTTAAAGTTTCTTCATGTCAAGACTGAAACATTAATTTCGTAAAATAAAATTTTGATACACGTTTGAAATTTGGTGTCTATTACGACTACAGTAGTGTTGCGTTTCTTTTTTTTGAACAGTATATAAACCATTTACAAGAATCGACAACCTCATTCTATCAGTAATTTACCGGTATTTGCCTGTTAACGCGATTACTGTATTTTTATATGTTTTTTTATGTTTTTAAATGTTTTTTATGTTTTTATATGTTTTTTTTTCAGAGGAATAGAACTGAAGAAACTAAAGGAAAATATATATAAGTGATCAAACCATAATCTTCTCAAATGTGAATTCATGCATGATGTTCAATATCGCCTAGAGAGAAATTGTCTGACCTAATTTTAGATGACGGTAATCACAAATATTCTTCGCTACACTGGATTATTCGATTTCTCCTTGTTCATTTATTTTGTTTCGTTTCTCCCATATTTCGTAATTTTACTTCATTTTATTGTCATATCCACTCAGATGTGGAATGAGCTAGGTTTGATTCTTCGAAATTCGGGCTATTTCATAGTTGTCTCGAGGGAGGGGTGGGTGAGTGGTTATCTGGTCACGTGACGTGTTGGTCAGGGTGAAATGTTTTGAGGAAAAAAAGTCTTTGTGTAGAGCTCGTGGCGGCAGCACGTATTCGGGGGGGGGGGGGGGGCATGTCGTGGTATATCTGAGGTGTCTGACGAAGTTATCAAATATATATTTGTGATGTTGGATATAAGGATTGTCCAGCTATGAACCCAGGTGCTGTTCCAAGCCGGCTCATGTTGGTGATGTTCATATACGTAAGTTTTTGTATGTCGGATGTGGAGTTATGTAAGTATGCACCGTGAGAAGTGTTGAGTGTTGAGTGTTTAATTATGTGTTTAGTGAGCTAAGACTTTGAAATGCATAGTTTCTCATAACTTTTCATTATCAAGCTTCATAAATGCACAAGTTTAACTTTTGATTTATAGACACTGGAATGTGATTTCTATGTTTTTTGTGTGTGGCGCAAGTGGTTGTGCTGTTCAGTGTCTAGTGTACTTGATTTATAATGTATATATATATATATATATATATATATATATATATATATATATATAAAATATGACACATCCCGCGCTATACACAGTAAGAAAAAATCAAACCACATTAAGTATTATTTTTATTTTGTATCTTGGGCTTGCTACTGGTTGTGACAATATTTATTTGCTTATCTGTGTCTATTTGACATAAGTGACAATTTGTGTAAAGCTTCTAGGGTCTTTTTAAAATTATATTTACGCGACCTCTATTAATCTGACAAAACAGTTCCGGGACAGTCTAGAAATTAACGGTACCATGTGTGCTTTAATTAAAAATCTGGCACAAAACATCCAAGAATGTTGGGGGTTGGGGATTCTTCTTCTTCTTCTGTGTTCCATGGCGTCTAATTTTATTGTCTCGATAAGTTCTGGGGTCTTTTAAAGATCACGTGATGTTTGTCTTCAAGTGTAGCTCCATGTGGCTAGAGCCAGGTTCGGGTTTTTTGACGTTGGGGTAGATCTCTTAGAGGCTGGGGGGGGGGGCAGGCACCATCACAGCCTGGCATTTCATTATGTCTGTCTGAGGCATGATCCATCTTATGGTTGCGTGTATGTCCGTTTGCTGATGTTCCCACGATATGCTCTGAGGGGGATATTCAAAATATCTCTGACTTGGTTGGAAACTGATTCTTTCTGGCAGGAAGTGTTAATTTTGCCGTTACCTCATTTGCTATCCCTACAGGCTGCCCGTTTGGTTTGTCGCCAACTTTGGGCAGTTTGCTGGGTATAACAGAATTCACAGCTTGTAGGTGATGAAGGCTAGGGCAGACTACTGGGTTTAACAGAGTTCACTATCTGGTAGGTGAGGTAGGGTTGGGCAGGAGGTGCTAGAAGATCCGTCGTGGGGGGGGGGGGGGGAAAGCTGCCCACGACATCTTGCAACTGACAGTTTCATTTTTTTTTTTAAAGTCCAGGAATGGAACTTTTAGGCAGCAAAGCCCTCACTGTCTTCGTCCAGGCCAATCAGATTCGAGTTTTTAAAACACATCGTACGACAGACCCAGGCCAATCAGATTCGAGGTTTTAAAACGCATCCTACGACAGACGATATTTTGAGAATACTTTGAACTCTCTGTTTGACTACTGCGTAGTACTGGTACAGCTATGCGTCGATTTACGACCAACTGAGTTACGGCGGTTATTGCTTATGGAAAAGGTCCCTTAGGAACAGAATCGTCAAAAATAGTCACACCCGGCCGCTACAGACCACTAAAGTAGTAACCATTACGCTTATCGATTGCCGTAGCCTTGTCAGTCATTAAATGCTGCACTGTACATATTATTAAAGCTACTGTACCTTATATGAGTGTATGTGTGCATACATTTTTGTGTGTAACTGAAAAGTTATTACTGTGTGAGTCTTCATTTACTGCATTGTGATTCCTATTTTATGATTGTTTTCCACACAGGTACTGTGTCAATTTGTATTCTGTTACTGTTTTAAAGTAACAGTAAATATATCTATTCGCCGTGTAACATGTTATAGTAGTGAACTACACTTATATTCTGTAACATGTTGTAGCAGTAACTTCAGAAGGGAAATGCAGAACAGTAATTAAGAACAGAATAGGTCAAGCAAAGACTGCATTTCAGATAATGAGAAACATATTATCCAACACATCCTTATCAACGAATGTTAGAAAACGAGTCATAAAATGCTATATTGAACCTATCTTGTTATATGGAAGTGAATCATGGACAATAGGCAAGTCTGCACAAAAATCATTGGAAGCAGCAGAAATGTGGTTTATTAGAAGAATGTTGTGAATCCCCTGGACAGCAAAAATAACTAATGAAGAATGTGTGAGAAGAGCTGGAGAGATAAAAAATCTTGTCAAAAAGATAAGAGAGAGACATGCAATGAGAAGAGGGGGCATTGAAAATATTATAACAACAGGAAAAATAGAAGGAAGAAGATCAAGAGGAAGACCAAGATAAATGATACTGAACAGTCTGACGGGATGGTGTGAGAAGATATCACCAACTGAGCTGATGGCCTGCATGAAGGATCTTGTACTCTGGAGAAGCATAATAGTCAACGCCAGTCGGCACGGCACCTGATGATGATGATTATGTAGTAGTGAAGTACACTTATCACCTGACCTCCCCTTATTAAAGCCGACAAAAAGCCAAATCGATTTATAACCTGATGGCCGGTCGCAAATGCTACTAAGTCCTCGCATGACTGTTTTGCAAATAAGCTCTCTCAACAGTTTTCTTGCGATAGACCGGAGAGCACATGGGAGATAACTGCGTAAACAATAGTCACTTTATTAATTACATTTTTTTTTTAAAAAGCCGATCCATTTTTTCGTAAATTTCTCCTTCGAAACATATCGCAGCTAAAGAACTGTAAAACTAACAAGGGTGGGTCACTGCAGACTTTTTTCTTTAGGAAATGACTGGTTTTGGCAATGTATGGCTGTACGCAAGAAATGAGTTGCTGTAACCACTTGCAACTTACAACTTGCGTTCCGGCACAAGCCTAGAAAGCAAACGATATTCATCGCAACGAGATGAGAGCAAAGATGGCTGTGCTAGCACAGAGCTCTCCAAGAACCTGTACTACCTCTACAATAATGCTGCTGATAACAGGTTCAAAATAGATAACGGGGCAGGGCTATTCGTAACCTCCATGGGTCTTGAATCTGTCCAGAAGACTCCATCATGGTCCACTTTAAATCAGTGATAGCATTAACCAACAATTACCAGTAAATTACCGATTAAAAAGAAAGAAAGAGAGAGAGAGAGAGAGAGAGAGAGAGAGAGAGAGAGAGAGAGAAAGGCCGACACTTTGGAGGTAATCGATTACCGTTGCCGGTTTACATTAACAAAAACCTTGTAAAAAATCTACCAGCGAAATCGGCTGGAGGATAATCGGGCCAGCAGAGTGATGATGATCAATTTGCACAGAGGAGAATTAGGCAGTTTTGATTTTGGTTAAGTCCGCAGGCGCCATTTCTCTTGACTCTGATTCAGTATGTGAGCATTTTGTAAAGATTAAATCTCGCCTTAGATTAGATAAGAAGAAGAAGAAGAAGAAAATAACAAGAACATTTACTTTCAGGTGATGTTTGTAAAGTATGTTTACTTTTACATTTAAAAAAAAGGTACAAAGTATCGATTGCTGCATTGAGACAACCGGTATTTTAAAAAGTACCTCGTGCCAGGTGAAAGACATATATTTGTACCGGTTTCAAAAAATCCTAGCGCGATATCTTCTCTCGGTACTATTCGACGCTCCTGCGCAGGAAGAGTATCCTAGAAGCTGGTGATCTGCGCACCGAAGTGATTAATGCACCCTCTCGCCATTAAGATTATTGTTAGAACCCCAGCTGAAGGCGTGGCACTCACATATATGAAGAAATGGGCACCTGATTCCTGTTATATCTCGGAAGAAAAGATAACCAAGCGTGATGCTAACCACATCACTCTCCGATGGGTCAAGAAAAATACGCGGCCTAAGACCGTATTCTCAATATAACACTGAGACATAACAAAGGGTTACTTTTCCTTTTAAGAAGCTAAGTTTTATTATCCCTGAAACTTAAATCTACAAAGATCTATAAAACAGTGTTTTCGCACTCAATATGTCATGAAAAATAAGTCCGTATATGTAGTAAGCTTTAGATTCCACGATGTCTAAATTTCTTACCATTTCTTCTAATGAAAAATCCCACCGCAGATGGATGTTGCAACGCCCTCTGAACTGCGGTTATGAACTAAATATAGATTCTAAGACGAAACATCCAGACGCTGAACCATAAAAGAATAATAGATGTTCTTCTCTGCTCTGTTATGAAAGAATGCTCCTGTACGTCTTTTTTTCCACAAAAAACCCCCACCCCCTTCGTATCGACTCTATATCCCAGTATATTTTAGAACTTACTTCTAGAATACAAATAATACGTTTCCTGTATTAAACAGCAACTTTCCATAACAGCAAGGTCGTGAGAATGTTCACTTTACAAAGATTAAGTAAATGTAAAACACATTCTTAAATCTGAACTGGCAAGGCGCTTCATTATCAGCTCCCGTAGAGAACTTCTAAAAATACAGTCAAGTGTTTTCTCTTGTAGAGAGCTAAAGAACACAACTCCTCAGATCATCGGAGAAGTATCCCCCCCACCACCCCTCCCGTCATCCCTCCCATGTTCCTAGTGTTCTCTTCTCCCCCACCCCACCCCCAGTTCGGGCAAGTGTTGCGACTTCTTAATGTTGTGACGGAAATTTAATTGGAGACCTGCTACCCACAAATTCCGGTCAACAGAGCTCCAAAGTTTCTACCTGACATACCCGTGCTAGGGAAATTTCGTACTGAAATCAGAGAATACATGTTTACAGATATATACACAGTGCAACACATACAGGTGCTCTTTTTTAAAATATAAACCGACGTTCACGTAAGTAAGAACCGTATATAAATGAGGTTGTGCACTGAATATGCGCAAAATAAAAACTAATCAAGCTAGTCTGCCTAAACTGCCAATACTAAAAAAAAAAATACAGGTAAATAATTCTTCATTTAAAAACTGCTAAAATTTTCTTTCCAACAAATTCCAGCCGATTATCAAAAACTGAAAACTGTTAACTTCATGGTTTTTTTTGCTCTCTCTCTCTCTCTCTCTCTCTCTCTCTCTCTCTCCTTTGGCAGGATTCAGTCTCTTCGAGATTTCATCTAAAGATTTAAGAGCACTGCTTTCAACAGCCAGGCTTTTCCTTTAGGCAAGATGCCTTGGTACGTTTTGATGGGTTCTAAACTCATCGTGCTTAATATTAATCAAAATTAAAATACGTATCACAACACTCACATCTCCTCGAAGCTGCTTAAAAACTTTATATCAGTTTAAAAGAAAATAAAAATAGCATCTAACTCAAGTTAGAATACTGAATAACAACGCCAAAGTAAACTACAATACTGAATAATAACACTAAAGTAAACTACAATACTGAATAATAACGCTAAAGTAAGCCAGAATACCGAAGAATAACGGATAAGTCCAACTAGAATACTTATTGTTATGAAAGTTTATCTAGAACGAGTAGAAAAGCTAGAATAGTTAATAATAACACGTAAGCTATAGTACTGAATAATAACGGTTAAGTCCAGCTAGAATACCGAATAATAACGCTCACCTAAAGCTAGAATATCGAATAATAAAGCTCACCTAAAGCTAGAATACCGAATAATAACGCTCACCTAAAGCTAGAATACCGAATAATAACGCTCACCTAAAGCTAGAATACCGAATAATAACGCTCACCTAAAGCTAGAATACCGAATGATAAGGCGTAACGTGAAGGACGTGAGCAGTTCCATAAACAAATAACATTTCGGTTCCCTGATCCTCTTAGTTGACAATAACAAAACAAATACAAATGAGAATCGGATAAAGAAAAGTGACAAAGTAACTATACGTGCACAACTCTGGTGCAGTCCTGCTGTTATGTACCTGACGTTCACGCATGCATCAGCTTCCCATGAACAGACAGTTCAGCGAACTCTAGTGTGCCCTTTGTCTTGCAGTAGGCGTCTCTGTATCCTGCGGCTGTGCCTCCGATCCAAAAGACCCAAAAGATTAAAGGATTAAAGCAATCCTAAGACCACTAATCTGAACTCTGTGTCGACTTAAACTCCGTGTCTTTTATCAGAGGTTCTCAACTTGGGGGGAGGGGGGGTTCTTTTTTTGGGGGGGGGGGGGAGGGAGGGGGGAATCTAAGTACTTCGGGAGAGGAGGAAGTTTAGCATGTGGGGGAATATTAGGATTTCTAGGGTAGGAGAATTTTAGGACTTGGAGGGGGGTATGAAATGTTAAGATTTCGGGGGGGGGGGGAGGATTTGGGATTGGGGGTGGGAGATGGGAATGAAACTACAGATTGACAGACTGTGACTATTGAAAATTAGGTGCATGTTATGTGAAATACACCTTTTGAATAAGACAATCTTGGAAAAGGGAGAGGGGGAGAATGACATTCTGACATATGGTGAAAAAAATGCATGGGTATAAAAAAGCCCTGCATTATATAATATGCGGGAGTATAATGAGCTTAGATATTCGGAAAGTAGTAAAACAAAAACAGACACAAATAAGGCATACATTAATGATATTTCAGTTTTTTTTAGAATAGGACAGCAACTTGTTCTTTCATTAGTCTTATACTGTCTTAGTTGTAAGCAGTCTCAAAGCAACAAAATTCTTAAAAATACTTACAAAATATAACATGCTTTAAAATTTCTAGTAAATATATGGACAAATTCGGGCTTCCGACCCGAAACAAGGCTCATCTTACAGTGATCTGACACCTCGAGGCGAAGGGAGTGGATAATAGACCGGTTTCATCCCGCTCCAATCAACCTAGCTGTGATACCTTGGTAACTGACGCGGATACGTATTTAACTTCAAAGCCAGAGGCACAGGAATAAACTTTACATAAATATGTCAGTGTATTAAGGGAAACAGTGTTATTCTAGCACAACGTAATAATTAAGGCTTGAGTGAGGGAACAGGGTTAAAACAACAACAAAAATAACAACAATAACAACAATAACACAACTATAAAACTATTTCTCACGACAAAAAAACTATTACGTAATATAAGCTATTCTAAACTATGACGACAGATTTTTAGAAGCAAAATTTCCAACAAGTACTGTAATCGGGACTTTTTTTTTTCGCTGCTATTATGTCCTTGTCCTTTTAAAAACATAACGGAATAAAAGTGTTACATCTTTACAGAGTACAGAAACACATGTAGATAATACTACCGGGGAAATTTAACGAAAACAACTTTAAATAATTTACAGATGAATCTACTCACGTATCGCATGAAAAATTCCCACAAAACCTCAGGAAAGTATACAAGTGATTTCAAGTTAATGGCCAATGTTTAGAAATCAAATGCATCCTATTTCGTAGAATCTCAACACGCTGGAAATGCATCTGATACTTCTGTGAGTCCTGATAGAAACTAAAACTAGAAAATATAAATAGCGAGCTGCTCCCTCTTGAATAACGGGAGGGAAAGAGCAGAGAGGAACGATAGCACGCCTCCCAGCAATGACTTGCTCACTTAGCGTCTCTACCCCGCCAAGCTCACACGTGCCTTTTAAATACTGGATCCCATAGCCGGCGTGCATGAGGGAGGAAAACCATTTGATAAAACGATAAAAGTTTCACTGTTTCTTACAATCTCCCTATCATAAGATCCGGTTGTTAGTAATCTGATGTTATAATCACAACCATCTGTAGATAGCTATTATTTACATCCTGCTTCACTCTAAGTAAGATGGCAGTTTGGCTGAGATAAGCTATCTGAGGTTGCCGAGTAAATATTTTCCGAGGCTGTCGGAATAAGGTTCTCTCAAATATCATTTTCAAGGGTTTTTTTCCAGTTGCGGCAAAAAGTGAAATTATTATTATTATTATTATTTGCCGTGCTGGATTTCGTTGGTGATATGCTTCTCCATCTTGTGCGGTTAATTTAGACGCTTTTCTTTTTTTTTCCATACCACTTTGTCAGGCCTCTGAGTTTGTTTTTTTTAAAATCTTTTGGCCTACCTCTTTTCCTTTTTTCACTCGAATTTTACAGTCATTACTAGGTTCTCCAACTTCTGTCTTCTCATGACATGTCCAAGAATTTTGACTGTCTTTTTCTTAAATTTTTAACTTGCTTTCGTTGTTCTAAAGCTTCTTTTGGGATCTCTTCTGTTTTTTTTTCTGTCTGTCCTGTGTGCTTGTTACATGTTTCGTCAAAATCACATCTCTGTTTTTTTTTCTCCAATTTCTTTGTCATTTTTGTTGACTAAGTTTCGCAGTCATACTGTAACACTGGCCCTATATAGCACTGTAATACTGGCCCTATATAGCACTGTAATACTGGCCCTATATAGCACTGTAGTACTGGCCCTATATAGCACTGTAATACTGGCCCTATATAGCACTGTAATACTGGCCCTATATAGCACTGTAATACTGGCCCTATATAGCACTGTAATACTGGCCCTATATAGCACTGTAATACTTTTCTCCTCACTTTTAGGAACATCTTTTTATTTGTTGGTATCTTCTTCATGTCACAAAAAGCCGCCCTTGCCTTCCCTATTCGTGTTTTTAATGTGATAAATAAAATATAGGAAAACAGAGTCTGGGAATTTCGTTAAATGCTCCAGCTTGCATACCCTTGCAAACCGGACCTTTCGGTCATGTCATACTGAGATTCTTGCTTTAGAACATTTTCCAGATTTCCAGTTTGGAAATTCAGTGTTGTATACGTAACTACTACAAACAAAGTGACCAGCCTAAGGGGAGGTAAGTGTAGAGTATTACAGAGAAGACTGGGTTGACATGGCCAGCCAATCATAGCTTTCAACGACTATACTCCACCATCTTCATTATCGCCTTAGAAAAAAAGAACTTGTGTTAACTCCTGTCTGACCTACAAAGTTGAAAACGAAATAACCCCTACAGTGGTGGAGCTTGATTAGAAGGTTGTTTTCATGTAGTCTCCGGGAAGACTGTAAATCAATAATGGATGATTCTCCATCATACTTAAGTCCACAGTAACAGGAAGCCACGTTTCTCCTTTACTACAGCATCTTAGACTGATCTAAGTGTAAACGATTATAGGTAATGGTATAATCCCCGTTTCCGTGCCACATAGGCAAACTGGGGATGCAGTGTGAGACCCGTATTTCCAGGACCTTCGGCACATGAAAGTCTGATGTGGTCAGTGTCACACCTAGCAGCATTTACCTTCCCAGACGTTTCTGATATCTATTTTTGAGGGTGGGTGGATTCCCGAGTCTTTTTGATGTGGTGATACCAGGAAAAAAAAAATCCTCACTGCTTGGACTTGAACCCGGGCACCACCGGATTAGTAGACGAGCGCCTAACCTCTCAGCCAACCAGTAAATATTTATAATGGCCCCGAGCCTTGCATACTCCTCACAAAAAAGTTTAAGCAACAAATATTTACGTCTACGTTATGTCTACGTTATGTCTACGTTAAACAAATGTTTAAAGGCTTTTTAAAAAATTGTCAGTTTAATTTTTATAAAATTAAATATTTCAGCTCAAATTAAAGTATATTATTTCTCGAACACATTTCACAGCAGCAGCTTCTAACTTGAATGTTGAAAGCTAGAATTTAATGTAACCAGAGTGTCACTGTAATTTTGTACCAAGATGGATCAGTACAGAAAAATGTTGCCTATGATCAAATGAAGTCAAGACAAGCAATGTAGCCACTAATTGTTGTAAAGATTTGATGCCTAGAGTTAGTTCAGACACCGTTTGAATGATCAAGAAGTTGTCCATGCCAGAGGAATACTACAGGCTGGATCTTCACAGAGTCATATTATACACCCTGGAGTCAAAGAATAGAATCCACAGAGCATTCACACAGATTCAGGAAACCAGCTAGTTCTCTATTTTGCCAAAAAAAAAGTGGTCGACCACGTGTAACCGCCTAAAAAACGATTTTTTTTTTTCATTCCGCAAGACGACAACGATTTGCAGTTGCGCGAATTTTATTGATTTTCAAAACATTTCCCGCTTCACGTTTGCAAGGGGTATAGATGTTTCTTTCACGTAAATTATTCTCCTTTTTTTTCAAGTCTTCGGCCCCTGTAACCAGTAATACGTCATAGCGCTACACTCTCCAATTACTTGGTATTTAAAATCTTTCACATATTTCTAGCTTTCTACATAACATAGACTCACTGGGCAGCCCCTCAAATGGTCTTTTCAGAACATTCGGGGTCGCCAGATCTCGCTTGCTGATGTTCTACATCGTAAAATAAAACACTCGGAAGATGCCAGTACAAAAGCCATAAAAACAAAACAACAGCAAAATTGCTACAATAAAAAAGAAGCAAGGATCAGCATATAATTAAAGTATTGCATTTCAGTGAAGGTGCTAAAAGATAAGTTAGGTTCACATGTCTCCCAGAATGAAGTACGAGGTGTGATCAGAAAGTATCCAGACCTGACTTATTTAAAAAAGCTACAAGAGCTACCAATCTGTAATTTAATCACCTTCGAAACAGTTCTCTTCTGAAGCAATACACTTAGCCCATCACTGTTTCCATTGCTTGAAGCATCTTTTGAAGTCGTCTTCTTATATGGACAAGAGCTGCCTTGTCGCATTCTTTTATATGTCCTTGACATCCTGAAAGCTTTTTTCCTTTCAAATGGAGTTTTGTTTTTGAGAAAAGAAAAGATCACAGGAAGCGATAGCAGGCGAATATATTGGTTGTTGGACAATTTGAATGTGGTGCTCAGCAAGAAACTGCTGCAGAAGTTGTGATTCATGGACAGGCGCGTTGTCACGGTGGAGTTGTCACTCGCCATCTCATGCAATGTCGGCCGTTTCCGACGAACTGCGTCACTCAAACGCCGCCAGACCTTGACAGTAGAGCCCCTTGTTGATTGTCTGACGTGGTGGAGCTTATTAATGATGCACAATTCCACTGTAATCGAAAAAAAAAAACATCGACGCGAAACTGCTGCGACTCTGTCGTCTTTTTCTGGATCTGGGAGACGTCGGTGTCTTCCACTGCGAAGAATGAGCTTTAGTTTCAGGTCATACCCATCAACCGAAGATCCATCACCAGTTATGATTCTTTTTAAAATGTTTTCGTCGATTTCGACGCATTCATGTAGGTCACCACACGCGAAACACGGACCTATTACTGGTCGGCTGAGAGAACTTTTAGCACAAATTTAGTCCAGGCACGCCTCATGCCCAAATCATCCGTAAGAATTGGCTGAATTGAACCAGAACTAATGTGTAAATTTTCAGATAACTCACCAACTTTAGATTGATTCAGCGATTTTGCAGCACAGATAAATGGACAAGTTCTACAGTTTCTTCATTATTGCTGGTTTCTTGGCACCCAGACCGGTTATCTCAACACTTTAAAGACCATCTTTAAAACCTTTTTCTTCCACTCAAACTTGTGTACGCCTCATAAATCCTTAACAAAGACTTTCTGTAACTTAAGGTATATGTCTTTGCACATTTCGCCAAGTTTTTGACAAAATCTAATCCAAATTTGTTAATCTTGTTTTTCCGACATGACAAATGCGACGAACAGATTCAGCTACATAAGAGAAAAGCACTATTGTAAGCAAAGCAGACAAGCGGGGGTGACGTGATTTATGCCACGTGTGCGGTATATATGACAAGGTCAACTTGTGTCTATCCGATTCCCGTTGTGCCAGTCTTTTCCGGACATATGCCCTCGTTCCGGATACTTTTTGATCACACCACGTATGTCCTAAACGATTATAAATGTTGCAGAGGGTGTGCAATACTTCTTTATCAGACTCAACCACCACGGAGGCTACGACGATCCCTGCCCCGTTAGCCAGACTAGGCCTGCAGCATTTATAATCGTTTAGATTTGCTGCTGATTGCATAACATCATCATACAAACAGATCAAGTTCTTTTGCAAACATTAGCTCGCCAGAGAGAACATGATATCGCAACATTCTTTTTGTTCCCTCTCTTCTCATTTTTATAACTTCTATCTTTCTTTTATTCTTCTTTCCTTCCTTCTTTTTTTGTTCCTTTTTGTTCCTTTATCTCTTTCTCACTTACATATGCATAGTAGTGTGCCTGTTAGGTTCGTGAAAAGTATATACTTGTATCTTCAGAAACGAAACTGGCGTCCTAGAATTTTGTAAAAAAGTGAGAATTGTAAATAACAGCAAGTGCGAATTGTAACAAAATAATATATTTAAAATGAAAGAAATGGAAAGAGATAGAATAGGAAAGAAACAGAAAAAAAATTTGAGAGGAAAGATCTACACCGAAACTAACAATCTATCACTTACAGTCATGGCAGCATCTGTCTTCCACGATTCTTGCTGATACTCGTATTAGTCAGTTATTAGCGCGTCACTATGCACCGAGAACTTCTAAAGCAGTGATTCTTAAACTTTTAAAGATTACAGACCCCCAGTGGATTGCCTGGTATATTCCCCCATGGTCCCTTCGCCAGACCGTCGAAATCATCATCATCATCATCGTCATCATCGTCGTCATCATCATCATCATCATCGTCGTCATATTCATCGTCATCATCATCATCATCATCATCATCACTAATCATGCTAGTATAATTGTAAAATGGTTTTACTTCACATACTCACAACTATGAACAGAAAAAAATGAAATAAAATTGCAATTTAATAACAATTTTAAAAAATATTCAGATATGGAACACACGTCCTCGCCATTGTTTAAGAATCATGCTAAAACGAATTTTGTCATTGATAAATCTCTCTTTCTCTCTCTTTTTCCGAATTCCAAATAAATAATAACCAAAGCCTCCACGGCGACTTGTTCGCGACCATCATGGCTGAAACTGACACCAGCAATGAAAAGTACAAGTACAGCTGCTGACAATGAAAAAGAGCGACTGCATATACAAGCATACAAACGGCCATAAGTGAAAATGTGTCAGAAATCAAAATTACCTTCATTTTCAATGAGAACAGACTGTCTCTGAACTGTTATCGTTATGTCTTCAGATTTTCCTGTGTTTTCAAAATGCACATGTTAAAAGTTGATAAATCTTTATTACTATATGTAAACGTACTTAAATTCATATTCAGTATTGTCTTTTATATGTTTCTAATAGTATGAGTATGTGGACTTTAAATGATTTCATTGAAATCTCTCTCTCTCTCTTTCTCTCTGAACCTTAAGTGCCCAGGGCACATGGGGCTTCCGCAAGGGTTTTCCACAAATGCCTGTCCTTCGCCTTTTTTTCTGCTCTTGCCCAGGTGAGCCCTCTATTGCTCAACATCCTTTCTGTTGTTCTTCTCCATGTCTCTTTTGGTCTACCCTTACTTCTGTTCCCCTGTGGTGTCCATCTTAGTGCTATTTTTGGTAGTGAGTTGTCAGTCATTCGGAGCACATGTCCCAACCATCGCCAGCGTCTTTCCTCAATAATTGTTGTCAGTGGCTTCATCTGCATTTCTGCCAATAAGATGTTATTTCTTATGGTGTTTGGCCAGAATATTTTTCACTTATTGTTATTGTTCACTTATTGTTTCATTGAAATAAAAGTTGGAAAATAAAAGGCAGAAAGTGACACGGGTCATATTGCCACATTCTTCACCCTTTGAAAACAAAATTTGTTTTGTTCTTTCGTTCTTTCATTCCTACCTCCTTCATCCCCCTCCCTCTCTTCTCTCTCTCTCTCTCTCTCTCGCTGATTATTTGCTTGTTAAAATATTTTGACCCCAGCGATGTGTCTGCCCTGTTTTTAGGACACATTGTCAAACTACTTCCTCCCAGGGGAGATAATCTGGCAACGAGACATCAAAGAGACAATACAGTTTATTAATTCAGCAGACAACAGTAAGTCGATAAAAACAACAAACACACTGATAAAATCATTGACAACTTAAGATTTATACAAAGAGAAAGATAAAAGCAATATGCATAGAGTAAAAATTCACGTAAAACGTATTTCAATGATATATTATAGGAAAGGCACGTTTCATCCTGGATTAAGGTTCCTTTTAAGTAAACTGATGTTTAGTGCTTGTTGAACTTTCTGAGAGCCATTTTGTTCAACAGCTTCTCTCGTGGCTGATTCTTTCGCGCTAGCACAAAGCTAACCAAGACCGTGTCCCACCTACAAATGGTACCCTCATCAACTGCCCTAGTCTGGCTAACGGTGCGGGGATCGTCCATAGTCCCCGTGGTGGCTGAGTCTACTAAAGAAGTAGTGCAGATCCTCTGCCTTTTTAGCTGAACTCAGGAACAGTAGCTGCCGCAACCCACTCCCAATCCCGCACGAAGCTGTTGCTCAGTATCTTCTCAGCATCGGCTGCAGAGAACACCAGCTGGCAAATTCCAGGGAGATAGAAGGCAAGGCAAAACCAACACTGGATCTACACAGTAGCAATAAATAATGTTTTTGTTACAAGGTCCAGTTTCCTTGACTTGCTTGTTTTATCTTCAAGTTTTGCTGCCCTCCTTTCTTCTTTCATGGGCCCTTTCCATGATGCTTGATTTTTTTGGCTAGTTCTTACCATATCAATCATTGATCCATATCAATGGAAACAAGATTCCGAGTACTTAAATGTTACATCGAGCCAGTTTTGTTTTACAGATGTGAAGCATGGTCTATGAATAAGAGAGTACAGCGAGAAATGGAGGCCATAGAGATGTGGTTTATAAGAAGGATGTTGAAGGTACCATGGACAGCCAAGAAAACCAATGAAGAAGTCTTAAGAGAGGCTGGAGTTAAAAAGCAAATTATAGCATAGTTCAGAGACAGACAAGCGAGATTTATAGGACATTTCCTGAGAAGAGAAAATTGGAACATATTGTGGCAACTGGAAAAACTGAAGGAATAAGAGACAGAAGAAGACAGAGAGAGAAGTTAGTGGATGGGCTGTCAGTGTGACTAGGAAGAAAGTCACCGGCGGATCTCATAATCAAGTCTAAAGACAGAGAATTGTGGAGAGAAATGATCGCCTAAGCCACGCGGTACGGTACTTGAACTGAATTAAATTCCCGGCCCTCGTGACACATATATCCCATGCCTGACATACAAATACCCAGAAAACTCTAGTATGATCTGTCTCGTGGTTTACTCCCTCCAGAAATCTGCCTATGAAATTTCTTGTCCCAGAAATGGTTATCATCCGTATTTGCTCCGTGATCCAGCCGTTTTTACTTTATGTTGCTTAGTATTGCTATGGTTAATGGCAGTTTAGACGGTGCGATATCTCATTGCTTGTTACCTTGTCCTTTCAATTTATGCTCATAATTTGGAGAAGATCTGTACACTTACGCTTTCCATCATTTCTGGAAAATTTTCCCCATGATTCAGATCCGTACAGAAGAGTGCCAAGTACGCAAATGTGATAAATCAAAATCTTTCTTTTTAGTGTCAAAGCTTGCCATGAGCCGTTTCAGCCACGTAAAAAAATAATAAGTAGTACCAAATGGTTTACTTTGTTCTTGGGAGCCTATTTTAAACAGATTTAAATGCCAGCAATTTGGCACGGCATCCTTTTTCAGTAAAAGAGTGTAGCTGTTCTGTTTTATAGCAAAAATCATTCGTATGTCATGGTGTTGTTACGTAGGTAAATAGTTATGTCCCCCTGTTCTTTCATTATATTTTCATTAGTTTGTGAAATACGGTAATATATACTCGCACGAACTTGTGGCTGTAAGAAACGTGTAGGAAGGGAGCAAGAACATGAAGAAAAAAAAGGAGGAAAAACGAAAGAATAAGCAGAGGATGAAAATCTAAGAAGATATTAAAGATGGAGCAAAGACGATAAACGTTTTGGAGATATTTTCTGACTCTGTATCCGCTAAGACACCCCTGGTCACACCCGACGTCTGGTCTCTTCCAAACGCTTTAGGCAGACTCTCTCTCTCTCTCTCTCTCTCTCTCTCTCTCTCTCTCTCTCTCTCTCTCTGAACCTTAAGTGCCCAGGGCACATGAGGCTTCCGCAAGGGTTTTCCACAAATGCCTGTCCTTCGCCTTTTTTTCTGCTCTTGCCCAGGTGAGCCCTCTATTGCTCTTCATGGGCTCAGTTTCCTGATACGCATTTCTCCTTCCACCTGCATTTAGGCAGACTCTACATAGAGCTAAATAAACTTTGAAGAGTTTCGTCCACTAGAGACTCAACTTCTTAAACTGGAGAACTTAGAACCGATTTCTAAAAATAAGTTCTGCCTTTACGTCGCCCATGGAGACATTAGATTCAGACTGTTAGATGCAAGGTAAATTTAATAGTACATTGTGAATATGGAAAAATGAAATTAAGTTCTCAGCAGCCATAATAAAAACTGAATACGGTGTTCCGGAATTACATTTGTAAAAATTCCATATTTTCCTCGACAATTTGAAAATTTTACAATGTTTTGTTTGTTACATTTCCCTATTTAGTTCAAGAGTGTCAAGTCTGAGACTAGAGTTTCTTCCTTTTTTTCGATTCTGACCAACTCACATTAGGTAATACTAGGTAATATTACGTAATATTATGAAAGAATGTAATACTAGGTACTTTTAAGCTTCCCTGGCTGTTTGAGTCAAGGTTTGATTTGACATCAAAACGTTCTGACCCCCGGGCTCCATCCTAACTTTTTTGTCTTGCCCGCCCCTCGTCGGGCTCCATGACAATGCTAAAATATCACTGGCATCTTTCTATCTATTCTCCTGTTTCAGATACAAATATTTTTACAAATAGGAAACAACGAGGCTTTCGCACATTGAAATAATATAATACAGTGCTGTATGATTAGACTTGTTTAAAAAATCACAGACAAAGCACTTTTAGACGCGAGAGAAAGAAAAATGACAAGATGATTTTTTTTCGAGGTCTAAGCAAACAATACTGTGTTGTATCACTTTCATCACGGTTTCGTGCCGTCTCTCCACGGAAGGTTGGCTGCAATGAATCTCCACTTTGTTCTGTTTCTTGTCTTCGTAGAACACTCGGCCAAGCTTGTTCCTGTTCGTCTCTTGATGTTGTCCATTCATCTATATCGCTGTCGTCCTCTTGTTCTTTTCCATTTGATCTTGCCCCCAAGAAGAGTCTTCCATATAGTATTTTGTCTCTTGACATCCCCAAAGTATCTTAGCTGTCTTGTTTTTATGATTTTCAATTTTTTTTTCTTTTCATTTCTATTTGATTTTGCACTTCGTTGTTTGTTTTCTTTTCTGTCCATGAAACACGCCCAGTTGTATTACTTTACACGATTTTTATATCAGTCAGGACAAATGAATGTATCACAACAGCATTTCTAATTACAGTCTACGTGATAGAAGTGTAGACATATATATATATATATCTTATTTGCTATTTTTTTCATGTCTGATATTCAGATTTTTACTGACTTATTTGTCATAATAAACATGAGAGACTATCTTTCTGACAAGTGTTATTCTTTTACTTAATACATTCTTGGCGCCTGGAATCTTCATTTCTTCTCTTCACGTTCCGTTTGATCGGTCCTGTTTTCAATATTTCACTGTCGTCCTCTATCCATTGGGTGATCTACAGACCTCATTGAGTTAGAGCCCCTTTTTATGTCGATGGGCATGGGAAACCTAGAGACTTGTTTCAGTAAACACGCAGGGAAATAATTTTCCTCGTTTGCAAGAAATAGTTCAGACAGCAAGCCAAAACTAAGCTGAATCAAAAGAAGAGAAAGCTGAAGTGTGAGAGTAAGATCTGATAGGACAAAATGTCCCGTGTTCAATTTATATATATATGAGCCATGCTCGGCTTTTTGTTCGTATCTTAACATAATTCATCTGTTTTTATTACAAGCATATTATTCTATCTACAGAAATTATACCAGTCTATTTCCAGTGCCAATCAACAAAGTATTACTGTGTTTCAAAAGACCATCAGTTCTTTTGTTTCCTTCTTCTTCTTCATGTAACTTGTTGTTTCCAGAACGTTGTCCTCTCGCTGCCTCCCTGATCGCAATGAGGTCTAGTGCAAGGTGACCAGCGTCTCGCAATGACATATTCAGACCTTCCGCGAAGTCCAACCGCAGCGAGGTCGTCCCATTTCTCTTTTGCCATGCACCATGCCTTCTACTATCAACCACTCCAGACCATCGTGTCTCTTGACGTGGCCGAAGTATCTCAGTTATCAGTTCTTTTACGCTTCTTTTATTCGATAAGTGCAAAATTGTTCTGTGACATGTCGATGCCCATTATTAGACGTGACCTCTAGCTGCTTCTACCTGCAACCTGGTGTTGTAATTACAAATCTAGCTGTCACTACAGCAAATTTTCAGGTATGATTACATCGCTTCAAAATTCTAGAGTAGGATTTTAATAGAGATTACACTTTTTCCAGTAGCCATTTTTCGTTTATACGAAATATGGAGTTGAAATTTTTTTAACGTACGCCTAAAAAACTGATATGCATAAGTATTTTTATTGTCATACGTACTGCAATATATCTGGCGGTTAGAAATCGGTAACAGTTCCTTGACGACATGAACATGGCTGAACACGCAGACAGACAGACAGACAGACAGACAGACAGACAGACAGACAGACAGACAGACAGACAGATAGACAGATAGATAGATAGATAGATAGATAGATAGATAGATAGATAGATAGATAGATAGATAGATAGATTAATTTTTTCACATGTCGAAGATCTGGTCATGCAGACCCGCCTCATATTCTGCTTTTCATCATTTAGATTCCAGTCAGTTTTATAATAGGGAAGAACGAAACAGAGACGCAGCGAGACTGATAGATAGAGACAAGGAGGTAAAGAGTAAGAGAAGAATGAGGAATTACTATAGGAAATGTGTTAATCGCTTACGCATTCGCACCTGATTTCCCGTTTGACAAACATGGTTGAAGATACGTGTCCTTTAATACGCGTGTTATCTACCACAGCTGAGAGTCGGATCAGCTACTCCCCTTCCCCACCTCTCATAGCCCCTGCTCTGTCTCTCATATAAAATCAGGAATAGAGGCTGATATTTTGTCTCACCCTTCCTAACATTTTCGATACAAGATTCTCTCAAATTACGGAGCTTTATCCGCAGACATTTTTTTTTTCAAATTTCGAAGCGTCATATTTCCTATTTTTACTGTAGGGAATATAAAAATGACGATCAAACATGCCAATCAAATGGGCAATAATTTAACAAAGCGTGTCAGATTTCGCTCTTGATTTGTCTTGTGAGTGAATATTGTGACCATAATTTGCTCATATTTCTAAGACGAAATGTAATATTTCAAAATGAAAAAAAGAAGAGAATGAATACATAACCATCTGCAGAAAAAGAAGAATATTGATGAGATGTGGCATGCAATATGAAGATGTAAATCTTCTTTGAATGTGCTAATTTATTTGTTTATGTTTACTTCGATTGGACATACTTACCTGTTTACTTTCTAGGAGTATGTTTAAGAAAAGAAACCCAGGAGAACTAATATATATATACACACACATATTTCAGAAACGAACATAAACAATATTTAAACAACAGATTATTTATAAGAATGAACAAAATTATATAAAAATTAACAAAATTCTATACCAATTTAAAAAATTAATAATAATTCTTCCCCATCCCACCCCCCCCCCCCCCCATTATTCGTGTAATCTCATATTTCTCATTCAGTTAGTGGTTGTGCTTAAGTAATATAACTGCAATCCTAGTTATATAAATACATGTAAATACTTGTAAGTATAACTTTATCATAGGAACTATAAATTTCTTTAACCTGTACAAAAAAAATAACAGGGAGAGAAACACTTGTTATTTTACAGTGATGATACATAATATGACGCTAGAAATGGGAACATTTCTGACAATCCTCCAAAATATCGTTTCATTATAATATAGCAACAATATCCGTTTTGTAATTAAAAAATATTCTCAAATAAATAAACAAAAAGTTATTATTCAACTCTCTCTCTCTCTCACACACTCTCTCTCTCTTTCTCTTTCTCTCACTCTCTCTCTTTCTCTCTCTCACTCTCTCTCTCTCTTTCTCTCTCACTCTCTCTTTCTCTCTCTCACTCTCTCTTTCTTTCTCTCACTCTCTCTCTTTCTCTCACTCTCTCTCTCTTTCTCTTTCTCTCTCTCACTCTCTCTCTTTCTCTGAACCTTAAATGTTCAAAGGCAGCTGGAGCTTCTACAAGGGTTTTCCACAAACGCCTTTCCTTTGCCTTCCTTCCAGCTCTTGTCCAAGTGAGCCCTCTATTGCTCAACATCCTCTCTGTTGTTCTTCTCCATGTCTCCTTTGGTCTACCCTTACTTCTGTTCTCCTGTGGTGTCCATCTTAGTGCTATTTTTGGTAGTGAGTCGTCAGTCGTCGAGAGCACATTTCCCAACCATCGCCAGCGTCTTTCCTCAATAATTGCCGTCACTCAACATTGAATAAATAATAGCTATAAACATTGAATGAAATAACAATTTGTAAAACCAAACGGAATTTTTAAAAATATCATCATCATCATCATCATCATCATCATCACCATCATCATCATCATCACCATCATCATCATCATCAGCAGCAGCATCGTCGTCGTCATCATCATCATCATTGTCGTCGTCATCATCATCATCATCAGGTACCGTGCCGACTGGCATTGCCTATTATGCTTCTCCAGAGTACACGATCCTTCATGCAGGCCATCAGTTCAGTTGGCGAACTCCTCTCACACCATCCCGTCAGATTGCCCGGTATCATTTCTCTCGATCTTCCTCTTGATCTTCTTCCTTCTATTTTTCCTGTTGTTATATTTTCAATGAACGCTCTTCTCATTGCATGTCCTATGAAAGTACATTGTCTCTCTCTTATCTTTTTGACAAGATTTTTTTGTCTCTCCAACTCTTCTCATACATTCTTCATTAGTTATTTTTCTGTCCAGGGAATTCACAACATTCTTCTAATAAACCACATTTCTGCTGCATCCAATGATTTTTGTGCAGATTTGCATATTGTCCATAATTCACTTCCATATCACAAGATTGGTTCAATATAGCATTTTAGGACTCGTTTTCTAACATTCATTGATAAGGATGTGTTGCATAATATGTTTCTCATTCTCTGAAATGCAGTCTTTGCTTGGCCTATTCTGTTCCTAATTTCTGTTCTGCATTTCCCATCTGATGTTATTACTGCAGCATATACATCTTTCAGATTTCAGAAATCAAAGTCCGGCATCATCGCATTCAGAACGTTCCCATACATGCTCCGCGGCATATTCCAACATCCACAGAGTCACCCTACCTCACACGCTGATGACCCAGCATAATGAGGTCTCTAACGCTTCACCCCCTACGGCATTTGAAATGCTATGGGACTATCTTTACTTTTTACAGAGTCTGTCCACTAATGGTTCCCGTCAAATGTTGGTGATTTGCATATAGATCAGACAGTTCAAAATGCAAATGAAAAAAAAATGTTTGTTTCACAAAGCGGGAAACAGATATCTGAATGACCCAATTTTGATCCTAGATTGACATTTACAGAAACCATTTATGATTGTTTCTCACCGAACATGATTTATTACTGGAATTGCAGAAGTTGTAACCATTCGAAATCTCAACAAACAATGTCCTGCCTGTTTTATTCTCTTACTTCATTTCAAAAGATGAATATTATTGTTTCGTACGTTTTATGTAGATCACAAAGATGGAATTCGAATTTTCGATTTTCACGTTAATTCTTTGTACATTTTGTGCTAATTTTCTTGCCCAAACTGTTTATCCGTATTTTTTTTAACTGACCACTTTAAAGTAAAAGTAAAATAATCATGAAATGACCACTCAGCAATTTTGTTCTAACTCTTTTTGGTGCCGTTCTTTGAACACCAGGTACTGTATTTTCTAATTGCAGATTCAAACATAATTTTCTCTTCGCTTACCAGTGTAAATGTACAGTGCAATGGTAAAGTGTGTGGGCAGCTAGCAACGGTTGTAGATCTAACCTCAAACAGGGACAATTACTTTTTTCATTTAGTTAGGTAGTTTTTTTACAGTTTCAAGTAAATGCATTTTTTCTTTTTTTCTTCTTTCTTCTCATGTGACTGTTAACAGATTAAATATTAGATAAATAAACAAGAAAAGGGGCACAAAACAAAGATGTCAAATAAAGAATACAAAGTGTTAAACTGTCTTTGATTTAAAGTCTGATATAACAAACACAACAGAAATTCAGTCTTATTCTTCTTCTTTTGGGCTCAGTTTCGTATGCTCAGCTTTCCGAACTGGGAGTCGGGTTGCGTTTATGAATTCTGCTGTCATCAGGTCTTCGTAGGAATCCCAGAGTTTCTCTTCCGTGCTTCACTCTTGGGGCCATACCTAGGATCTGGGGTCTCTGTGTATGGCTCTGGTCTGTAGTATGTTCTTCAGGAGTATGGGGGGCCGTTCTGACAAATGCACTGCGCAAATTGTCTTGTGGAGATAAGCGCAGTCTGCGGTGTCCGGTTCGTTGCCTGCAGATTGTAGTTCGTTGTTGTTTGTATAGTCCTAGTTAGTATGGGGTCCTGTTGGTATCTGCTGCTTGTCCTCTGCCTCCAGGTGTTTTGCTATTTCCTTTTAAATATTGTTTCAGTTTTCTTTTCCGATATTCTGTGCCTGAATAAAAATTAATCTGATACAAACGAATATTGTAATCTGGGAAATAAGAAAGCCTACAAGATAACACGAAAATACACAAAATAATCTTTTGTGTTGGATAGAAACAGTTCATAGAAAACATCAGAAAGAAAAATAAAGAGAAAATCCTTAATACAGATGATAAACAATGACAACCTTTCCAAATGCCTAGAAGAGCTATACCTTTCCCCACCTACATAGACAGTAAAGTGTTCTGATCTCATTTAACTCCTGACACTCAAGTGCTCATTTAAAGTTGGATTAGTGTCATGATTCCCAGGAGTCTATGAACTACTTTTGTTTATATCGGTCTATACTTTTATCTCATCTCAGACTGCTCAGAAGAGGAAAGTTTAATCTGTACACATTTAATCGACAGCCCGCACTACATGACCTTAAATCCAGAAGGAAAAATGTGTACTAACAGACAACAAATACCAGACAGCAAGAAAGGATAATTTTCTAACAATTCTGCTAAACAGCTTTTATATCTTTATTTCTCCCGTAACAAAACATTCATAAATGTCAGTATTGGTATTTTCTTCGCAATTCCCGCGTAGAGGTATTTTCTAGATAAAAGTTTGCTGGAAAACTGGCTTGCATCAACAGCATGTATTTTCAGAAAAGAACAAGACAGTCAACGAACACAATAAAAATATGTTTAAAAAAAGCTGTTCGGTTTCTCACTTCTAGAAACAATGTACACAGAAGATAGGATTTGTTCATATTAAGCATATTTCGCATGAAAGAAGCCCAATTTTCTTGAGGTTTTGGCTATTTTACACCTCGTTTTTACTTGAGATCATTGAAGCATATACTAACGTGAGCAAGTAACTAATGGAAATCGCTCACACAATGACAATGTCGTAGCGACATCTCCTGGTTCCGACACTTAATCCTGTGTTTCCCGTTCAGTTAACTGACACTTGAAATATTTAAATGGCTTCTTTGCTTCCATGTCCTTCTCGCAAGTTTATAGGTCATTTAGGTCATTTCAGTCTTTCTTTTTAGCAACTAATATGTTGGATTATTTCTCTCTCTCTCTCTCTCTCTCTCTCTCTCTCTCTCTCTCTCCTTTAACACATTATTTTGAATATGTGGTAAAAAAGAAAGATGAGGGATGAAAGACAGAATAGCAGACGGGCCTGCGCGCACAGTTCTTCGCCCTTTGAAAATAAAGATCGTTCATTCGTTCCTTCTCACTCTCTGTCCCCAAAGACATAATTTCCACTCTCCATCTTTCATTTCTCTTCATTTTCTATATTTCTGTCTTTCTTCCAACAAATCACTTGTCTCTCTTTCATTCTATATGTGTACCCGCCCGTTCTCGGTTCAATTCTCCATGCCTACAAATAGATATGAAGGTGTTTCAAACTTGTTTACTCCAGTCTTCATACATTGTATTCTTCACTCTATAACGTATCTCTAAATCACACAATCCTACAGCAACTTTCATTCTGTCCACCAGGATTTCCTGAAATCCACGCAGTCTCGTAAATTCTCTTATCCACTTTTCGGCCCTTCGATCTGTGTCTGTTATTGACAGCTGATCGATGAGGATATCCAGGAATGAGGGAACAGTGAAAAAAAAAAAACGAGATTAAATGCTGAATATAAAGAACAATGTGCTGAAGCATCAGATGGTCTAGCTAGCTGAGTATACATTTGGGGAATGGCAGCGCAAGGATATGAACACCAAGTGGACTACGAAAAGAAAAGCATTATTACTCTCCAAAAGAAAAAGAAAAGAGAGAGAAGAAAGAAACGGTGAGAGAGAGAGAGAGAGAAAGAGAAAGAGAGAGGATAGAAGAGCCACCCTGGCGAACGACTTAATATGCAAAGGCCAGCAGACACATCGCTACGAAGAAAAAGAAAACATTCACTTAATGGTGCCCAGTTAAATACCAGCCAGAATAAGTCGGAAGATTAACGAAATCAATCTGATCATGTTCTCAATAAGCAGCGAAGCAGAACGATGATATAAGAAGAGCTTACCTCACGGACCGCATTCTACGTGTATTTCATGGCTGAAAGAGAGTCAGTGTCAGACAGATGGCAAAATAACTGAAAAATAACTTGAGTCCCTTACTCCCATCCCACACCCGCGGGGGAACAGTGAGATCCGACTCTGGGAGATATAGCTTATTATGCTTCTGTACACATCAAGTATGCTTTCCTTTAGCAAAGGCAACTTCATATGTAGGCCCGCTTCAGGTTATATTAAACTTAGAGCAGAACAAACCTGCATTTCTTACATTGGACGCGCTTTCACAGGTGGGCAAACGGGAAAGTCGTTAGCGATGTCTGGCCAAATAAGATGTAGGCAGCACAGTCGTATGCTCTATACAGAATAACCGAGTGTTTTCTTTGCCTAGATCAGTCTTGTGAGTTCCGGAAGGAGAAACATGGTGCAGAAAGCGATGCACAAGAAAGAAACATGTGTTCTTGGGGTGTTGAAGATAAGTGCTAGAGAACTGATGCGTTCAAAGAAGGAAACTGGTTACTGCGCCAGGTAAAAAAAAAAGCTAGCGACTTTCTCGTTAAACTTGCTATTTCATCGAGGAAAAGCTTGAAGAAACCTGACTGACTCATGATACGAGTCACAAAGAACCTGGTCAGGAGTCATGTCAGATTTTAGAAGAGGCGCTTGATAGTAAATCGCTGGTGATGAGAACAGAAATTCGACGTTTAGTGACGCGTTCGTGTACTATATCCTAGCTTTTCTCGGGCGTTTTCGCTCTCACATGAAATTAGGGATAACCTCTACCAGATATGGAACTCGTGTATGTCATTTATTACATTTTCTGATGACGGCACGTACAGGTAATCAGTAAGTTGTTGATATCGTAATCCGATAATTATCAGAACACATATGAGTAGAACTTTTTTTTCAGAGGATGTGTTTGTAAATAATGATAAAGAAGACATGTCCGATCCGGCAGTCAGTAATCTATACCTGACATGTTGGCATCGTGGTTGAGGAACTAAAGCCGACCAAGACCCTGTCCCGCTTTTCCGTTTGTTGACTTTGCGCCCCAAAGTTTGTCTTCCTGTGTAGCTCCCAATGACCAGAGCTGGTTTCACTTCCTGACAGAGGGAACAGAGCTTCAGAATATGCTTTGGAGTATGAATGTGTCCAGTAGCACTACTGTGCGTTCACTTGGTCCCCGACTGTGTCGTCAGATCCTCCAGACATTGGCCAGGGCCCCTCGCATTGAGGACACGATGCCGTGTTCGCCTTGCATTGGCCCACGGGGATGACACCATTTTGATGTACAGATGTCTGAGACATGATCCATCGAATGGTTGCATGTATGTCCATTTAATGGTGTTTCCTTGCTGTGTTCTAATGGGCAGTGTCAACTTATTTCTGTCTTCATTGGGTACCGCTTCAGTCTGACAGGAAGTGTTTATTTCGCTTTTAACTCATTGTTTATTCCTACTGGCTGCCCGCTGGGTTTGTGCCCCCATTTTGGTAGATATCTGAGCATAACAGTCTGCAGAGTGTTGTCAGTCCATAGACTGTTATGCGAGGTAGGCTTGGGCAGGTTACATGGCATGGTTAAGTTAATCAAGTGAACATGGTTCACCAACTAATAGGTCATGCAGGCTTGGGCAGGTTACATGGCATGGTTAAGTTAATCAAGTGAGCATAGTTCACCAACTAATAGGTCATGTAGGCTTGGGCAGGTTACATGGCATGGTTAAGTTAATCAAGTGAGCATAGTTCACCAACTAATAGGTCATGTAGGCTTGGGCAGGTTACATGCCATGGTTAAGTTAATCAAGTGAACATGGTTCACCAACTAATAGGTCATGTAGGCTTGGGCGTAATGATGGATAAAACGGTTTACCAACTGATGGATGAGGTAGGCTGGGGCAGGAGAGTCTATTAGACCTTGTGAGCCTTGTTATCACTTCACTACCGCGACAGAACCTAGTTTCACAGCACGCGTTCTAATCCTTCCGATTTGTTATTTCCATTTTCACGGAAGAATGAGCGCACTGTTTTCTATTACCGGAAGTACGAAGCGCATAAGGAAAAAAACAAATACCAGAAACGCAACACAGAAGAAGTAAAAGAATTTTAAAAAAAAGGTTTTGAAGACGCGACATTTAATGGCTTCATTAAAAGTTCTTTGACGATCAAAACCATTATAGGAAGCTTTGGTCAGGGCAGGTGGCACCGCCTGTACGGATAATGGATTCCTGACAGACGGATCACAGAATTCCTGTCCAATTATGAGAAAATTGATCCGTGTTCAGTCCACACTCTGTCTGGACAACAGCCCCGGACTAGTTTTTATGAGGATGTCAACACTGATTAACTTAATACTTTCGCTTGTATCATATCTCCTATACCTTGCTTGTGGTCAGCATTGCATTTGTTAATAATTAAATAACGGTTACTCTCATATGGGAAAAAATCACTGAAATCTTTGTTATCTTGAAAGAGATTCAGATGTCGAACGTGGGCACCTAGTTGGTGGTTATGCCAGTGCGTGAAGGAAGCACATCGTGGTAAATTGGTGATGATGAGAACAGAATTTTGATATTTAGAGGTAAGCTCGTACACTACAACCCAGCATTTCTCATCATTTCAAACCCTCGGACAATCTTAAAGATACCTTTAAAATTAGACCACACGAAATCCACGTAACCACCTGCTGCCCTGGCGACTGGCGTTGGCTACCATGTTTCTTTTTTTTTTTTCACAATTCCCTGCTCCCAGTGCTGTGGTGGCATTCTTTGTCCGTGCCATTTAGTTACTCCGTCCGGCATTCTCTCTCTCTTTCTCTCTCTCTCTCTCTGTCTACCTCGGTCTCTTTTGCCTTCTATCTTTCCTGTTGCCTCAAGGTATTCTGCCTTGCCTCGCCGTAGAACGTGTCATAAGAATTTGGAATGTCTATTTCTGACGTTTGTTGCTAGTATTATTTGTCTCGTCTCTCCATCCTCTCTGGGAACCTTCTCGTTTGATTTCTTTGCCATCCATGGTATTCCCAGCATTCTGCTAAAGAACAACATTTCACTGGCTTCCAGTTGGCGTTGTACTTCATTAGTGACTGACCATGCCTCGTGTCTGTAAAATAAATTTCACGTATGAAAGTTATTAATCTGAAGCTCACGATACCACAAGTAGCACCTGATGAGTAAACCGAACGCCTAACCACTCAGTTAACCAGGCCGCCTTGCTAACATAATAACATTTTAAATTATAAGCACCTGGAGCAGTACTGTTTCACAATGACAAAATTCTGAGATCTTGCAGAATATTTTAAAATATTGAAACTACAAGAAAAGAAAAGCCAAAATTCGTTTAACATGTGTAATAAGTTAAAAGAAGGACAGACAATTATTAGAAAACTTGAAGGAAAACAAAATAAAGGAGACCAAAAGCAAAATATCTGAACAGACTCAACAAGTGGCACATAATTTCTTCAAGAAACTAGTCTCCATGCACAGCTAAAATTGGAGAAGCATGAATTTCAGTTCTTACAAACATGATGATGATGATGATGTTACGCATATTCGAACCGTTCATCTTTTGAAACCTTTCTTCATTGTCAGCTTCTTGAAACATTATCTCCGTTGACTTTACAAACCACTTTCTATATCAGCACATACGTGTATATAAACTCTAGCTACATGGTAGCGTTGACTTACGACCTTGATGTAGCTCGAAGCAGCTCTTACACATATTCAGGCCCATGTCTTCAATGGATATTACGAGAGTGCAGTTGGTAACAGTCTCTGTATCTAATTTTGAGTAGTAACACACAATGTGAAGCTACTTTACACAGTAGAATCCTTCTGGAAGGCAAAATCCACAATTTCTTCCCGCTCCAAATTTTGTGCACTCTGAGAACTGTAAGCTAGTTACACACAATAATTAGTGTATACGTATATAACTATACACGAAGCACTGCAGTAAAGCTGTGATACCAGAATGTATAAAATAGGAAAAAGTAGGAGCAGCTTTATTACTTAACGATTACAAAGTTGAACGGCGTGAGCCTTAATCATACAAAAGCATACAGGACGAAGAAATAGAGAGAGGAGATAAAGTTTAGATTCACATGAATACTATTTAATAATAAAAAAAAATTGTTTAAGATAGTACTTAGCTGTAAATTGTAAGGTGTGACTTGTCCGGCAGTGTGTGTCAGGAATGGATTTAGTAGAACGTGGAGACTGTTTAAATAGAGACCTGTGACATGTGGTCAGTGGGTTGTAACTGGGGGTGGTGGATGGGGAACCGGGGAGGGGAGAGAGAGTGATACAATATTGACCTAGCTAGGAGAAGTTGAAACAGATGAGTGGGGAAGAGAGGTTGCAGAGTGATGCTGTGAGGAAGTTTGAAAAGTAAGAAGGGGTGGACTTAGTGCAGAGGTACTATAATGATTGAAAAGAATGTTACGTGTAGCTAAACAGCGAGTTATACCCATGTGGCTCCAGCCATCATCATCACTGAGCATAGAAACACTTGGAGCCATCATAATCACTGAGCATAGAAACACTAGGAGCCATTATCATCACTGAGCATAGAAACACTAGGAGCCATCATCATCACTGAGCATAGAAACACTAGGAGCCATTATCATCACTGAGCATAGAAACACTAGGAGCCATCATCATCACTGAGCATAGAAACACTAGGAACCATTATCATCAATGAGCATAGAAACACTTGGAGCCATCATCATCAGTGAGCATAGAAACACTAGGAGCCATTATCATCACTGAGCATAGAAACACTAGGAGGCATCATCATCAGTGAGCATAGAAACACTAGGAACCATTATCATCACTGAGCATAGAAACACTAGAAGCCATCATCATTGTCACTAAGCATAGAAACACCAGGTGCCATCATCATCAGTGACCATACAAACACTAGGAGCCATCATCATCAGTGAGCATAGAAATACTAGGAGCCATCATCATCAGTGAGCATAGAAACACTAGGAGCCATCATTATCAGTGAGCATAGAAACACTAGGAGGCATCATCATCGTCATTAAGCATAGAAACACTAGGAGCCATCATCATCATCACTAAGCATAGAAACACTAGGAGCCATCATCATCAATGAGCATAGAAACACTAGGAGCCATCATCATCACTGAGCATAGAAACACTAGGAGCCATTATCATCAGTGAGCATAGAAACACTAGGAGGCATCATCATCACTGAGCATAGAAACACTAGGAACCGTTATCATCACTGAGCATAGAAACACTAGAAGCCATCATCATTGTCACTAAGCATAGAAACACCAGGTGCCATCATCATCAGTGACCATAGAAACACTAGGAGCCATCATCATCAGTGACCATAGAAACACTAGGAGCCATCATCATCAGTGAGCATAGAAACATTAGGAGCCATCATCATCAGTGACCATAGAAACACTAGGAGCCATCATCATTGTCACTGAGCATAGAAACACCAAGAGCCATCATCATTGTCACTGAGCATAAAAACACCAGGCGCCATCATCATCAGTGACCATAGAAACACTAGGAGCCATCATCATCATCAGTGAGCATAGAAAAACTAGGAGCCATCATCATCAGTGAGCATAGAAACACTAGGAGCCATCATCATCAGTGAACATAGAAACACTAGGAGCCATCATCATCAGTGAGCATAGAAACACTAGGAGCCATCATCATCAGTGAACATAGAAACACCAGGAAACACCAGGAGCCATCATCATCAGTGAACATAGAAACATTAGGAGCCATCATCATCAGTGAGCATAAAAACAACAGGATCTTCAAAACTTTCAGAACAAGAAAAACCCCCGATGTCTTCACTACAGCGTGCATGTGTAAAAACAATGAGTAGAAACAATTCCGTCACTTTCTTTTCATATCAGTAACTTAACAATATTCTGAAGCGAAGTTTTTTTTAAATTTATTTCCTTCGAAAATGTCACCTCTCTCTGATTTTTTAGAAACATGTAGAAATACAGGAGAAGTGAAACTGACATCTTGAATTGTGTTGGCAAAAATCTCACGAAGAAAGAGAATATGAACTCTGCCAAAGTTGTGAAGTGCAGGTGAAAGTTGTGAAGTGCAGGTGAAAGTTGTGAAGTGCAGATGACGCTGTACTAACTGGAAATCATCGTCGCCAACGGCTGCATTAAACAACCGCGTTTTTTTTTTCTTGGCTTTTAAAACAGTTTACAACTTAAACTATCACGCCGAGACAACTGCGACAAAAACTTGAATGTAATTTGGCGTCTGAAACAGATTTTTAAAAAAATATCTGCTGCTTTTGGTATCAACGAAACAATTATTCTGAAACAGGCGTGTAGAAAAAAGTGTGCTTAATGATCTTCATTTAGAATGTGAACTTGTACATAATTTAGCATAAGAAAAACAATTTAAACGTTAATAGTTAATGGAGAAAAGTTAGGACAAGCAATAAAGTGTAAACAATCTATTTTTTCCACAATAATTTATTCAGTGGCAACTAAAAAGACAACACAGTTAATAAAGACTGAATCACAAAAAAAAAAACAAAAACATTATTAGCTCTAGCTACAAGTGTGAAAGAAAGGAGTTTGTTAAAGGCCGAAAGATGACAACGAAAACTTGAAAGGACAAAGAAGATATGCGAATGTAATTTGTAGCAGTGTATGATGATTTCCTATCTTTATAGCAACTGTATGATGATTTCCTATCTTTATAGCAACTGTATGATGATTTCCTATCTTTATAGCAACTGTATGATGATTTCCTATCTTTATAGCAGCTGTATGATGATTTCCTATCTTTATAGCAACTGTATGATGATTTCCTATCTTTATAGCAACTGTATGATGATTTCCTATCTTTATAGCAACTGTATGATGATTTCCTATCTTTATAGCAGCTGTATGATGATTTCCTATCTTTATAGCAACTGTATGATGATTTCCTATCTTTATAGCAACTGTATGATGATTTCCGATCTTTACAGCAGCTGTATGATGGTTTCCTATCTTTATAGCAACTGTATGATGATTTCCGATCTTTACAGCAGTTGTATGATGATTTCCTATCTTTACAGCAGCTGTATGATGATTTCCTATCTTTACAGCAGCTGTATGATGATTTCCAGTCTTTACAGCAGCTGTATGATGATTTTCGATCTTTACAGCAGCTGTATGATGATTTTCGATCTTTGCAGCAAACAATACGTGGAATGTGATGTGGAAAAGATAACGGAAAACAAACATGAATATAAAAGATGCAGAAAACGGAGAGACTTCTTAATTTCCTATTTATTACTACATTTGGAAAATTGCAACAACGGCCCTTCACTTCAGTCCTCACTTCACTGAATTATCACGTGATTCATTCATCACTTCACTCGCCCACTGATTCGCTCAGCCATCACTTCAAGCAGTCATCATTTCATTCATAGTAAGGAAGTGTAAAAAAAAAAATGAAGCAATTTCTCCTTCTCTTCTTTCCTCACACTCCCTCAAAAACTCGTTCTCTCATTCTCCTCCCTGCCTCCTGTTCTTCTCACCCTTTATAAAACACCAGCATAACCATGCGCTCACCACGACATAGTACAAACAAACAACGCTGCTATTTAACTCTCAGGCAACCATCGGTTAGCGCAGAAAGTGTTAACATAAACGATAACTTCCTACGCTGTTATATATGAGAGCAGCGTAGGCGTGCGCTTTCCAGGTGCGTTTCATTTTCCAGGAAACGCTGGTTCGAGGTTAGATCCGGGTTCTTGTTCTCTTTCTGTAGAGGTCAGCATTACAAAAACACTGCAGCGACTGCTCTCATTAAAGTGGTCTTTAATCCTTCACCTCAGAATATTCTCTTTCTGCCCCCCCCCCCTCCTCTCATCCTCCCGTCACGGACATTGGGGAAAGTGGTAGACACGCTGTTTATTCCCATATTTTTCTTAACTAAAAAGAAAAAAAAAACAGACAAAAAATCGGGCTTTTTTTCTTATTGTAATTTTCATGTAAAGTTTCCTCAAATATTTTTAGCTAACACGTGCACATTTTGACAAAAGGTGTTCGTTTCTTAAGCTGTGAAGGTGAGAATCCTGCAGATTTTCGTCGCTGAATGAAAAGGCAGTAAGAGGACACGTGTGTGTCGCTGCAGCACGTATATGAGTGGCACAGGAAGCTTAAAAGTGTGATGTTAAAGTGCCACCTGAACCTCGCTCTGGACGGGCTCACGCTGAGAATAGGTCTGACGCTAGCGTGGGAAAAATGATACGGGAAAATAACAATCGATCAGGTGGTTGAGGAAGTGAATATTAGCCATGGCTCGGCGCACCACATCTTTCACGAAAAGCTGCAGTACTGAAAAGTCTCCGCAGGTGGATACCAAAACAACACCTTGAGCTGAGTTTTTAAAAAAAACACCATAAGAAAGATTGTGAAACTATTTTGTGACAATTAGAAGCTGAAGGAGATGGCTTTCTACGACGTATAGTCAGTAGAAATGAATACTGCGTACATTACTTCCAGCAAGACACTAAGCGAATCAGCAAGGAACTGTAACATTCTTTCTCATCGAAACCAAAGAGAAATTATGTACAATTCAGTCGGCCAGAAAACTGATGCTCGAAGTCTTCTGGGACTGTAAAGGCCCCAGTCTTGAAACATTATCTGCCCTGAGAAACCGCTGTCAGCAGAGAAGCATGTTGTAATCTGCTTGAGAAAAACTTAAAACCTGCAATGAGATCACATTGTCACTGTTTTCTCAATTCTGATAACACGCGACCTCACACAAATACGTGCAACAGCTCAATAAACTACAAATCTTACACCGTGCCATTGTCATGTGTTTGGACCAGTAATATTCTGACAAGAGCGAAGATAGTGGATTCCCGAACCTACCTTTGTGCTGTACTGCTAGTAACAGGTATAATGCCACAGCATTCTCATAGCATGACCACCACGGCGCTGTCCATATTGATGGTGATACATGCCGTTTTACTAGATCTCTTTATTGGAAGTCTCCATCAAGACATTACCTGGTGAAGAGCTTAAAGATTTAGAATACGAATTGATAACAACACCGAAAGCAACAGCCATTTCTCCTGGAGTAATTACTTGAATATTTCTTGCCCACGATAGTTCGGTGCTCAGTAAAATTCATTGAAATCAACCCAGATTTACTCCCAAGTGTCGCCTCCAATTGATTCAAACCGCGCATCTCGTGTGCCAGAGCGGACAGAAAAGCAGACGTAGAGAGAATTCTTCGCAGAAATCCGATTACGAGAGTGGACGCTGAAAGATAAAAGGATTGATGTGATTCCCTGGAAGATGTTAAACGTACGCCGCATCCAGACTGGCGATGTCACAGTTTGTCGCGTGTCTGTCCTATCTGCAATTCATACTCTCACAGATGTCTGTAATAGATGAAATATGCCTTACTGGGTCAAGCAAGGCAGACCAAACACCGCTCGTGAAAACAGTGTGTGGGTTCCTCAGGAAAAGAGTGTTTGGGTTCCCCGTGAAAAGAGTATGTGGGTTCCCTGTGAAAAGAGTGTGTGGGTTCCCTATGAAAACAATGTGTGGATTTCACATGAAAACAGTGTGTGGGTTCCTATGAAAATAGTGTGGGTTCCCATGAAAACAGTGTGTGAGTTCCTCGTGACGCAAGCGTGTGGGTTCTACATAAACTCAGTATGTGGGTTCCTCATGATTAGAGTGTGTGGGTTCCTCATGAAAACTGCGTTGGTTTCCCAGGAAAACAGTGTATAGGTTCAACATGAAAACAGTGCGGGGTTCCTCATGACTACAGTGTGTGGGTTCCTTATGATAACTGTGTGAGTTGTCCATGAAAACAGTATGTGGGTTCTTCAAGAAAACAGTGTGTGGGTTACTCATGACTACAATGTGTAGGTTCTTGATGAAAACAGTGTGTGTGTGTTCCTCGTGAAGTGGGTTCCCTGTGAAAATTGTGTAGGTTCCTCATGAAAAACAGCGTATGTGTTCCCAATGAAAACATTGTGGGATCCCTATGAAAGGATGTGTGTTCCTCGTAAAATAGTGAGTGGGTTCCTCATGAAAACAGTGTGTGGGTTTCCCATGAAACATTGTGTTGGTTCGCCGTGAAATCAGTGTGTGCGTTTCCCGTGAAAACACTGTGTGCGTTTCCCGTGAAAACACTGTGTGGGTTTCTCGTGAAACCACTGTGTGGGTTGCCCGTGAAAACAGTGTGTCTGTTCCCCATGAAAACGGTGTGTGGGTTCCCCATGAAAACAGTGTGTGGGTTCCCCGTGAAAACACTGTGTGGGTTCCCCGTGAAAATAGTGTATGCGTTTCCCGTGAAAACACTGTGTGGGTTGCCCGTGAAAACAGTGTGTCTGTTCCCCGTGAAAACAGTGTGTGGGTTCCTCATGAAAACAGTGTGTCTGTTCCACATGAAAACAGTGTATGAGTGCCTCATGAAAACAGTGGGTTCCCCATGAAAAGGGTGTGTGCGTTCACCGCGAAAGCAGTGTGTGGGTTCCTCAAGAAAACAGTGTGTGGGTTCCCCATGAAAACAGTGTGTGGGTTCCCTATGAAAACAGTGGGTGGGTTCCCCATGAAAACAGTATGTTGGACTTCTTAATCCTGGTTAACGAGGTAGACGCATCAGTATAGTGGTGGAGCCTGTTGAAAAGTCTGCTTCTTGGATCCACTCAGGCTAGCTACTGTAACCCACTCCCTATCATATTTTACTGCCTCTGGATGACTTCCCCCCTGCACAGCATGGTGTTCGCTAGAGCAAACACCACCTGGAGATAAATGAAGTAATAATGTTGATTACTCCCTCAACCATAAAGTTGAAACACATTAGCAAATATTTGTGAAAAGTCAGGTACATCACATTCATATTTAGTCAACAAGTCTTCACATAGTTACAGAAAGGATGCCAGGATTATATAGAAAAGGGCAAAATGCGCAAACGGATGGATGGACAAAAAAAAGCAGGTCATGGCAACGACTACCAGTTAATGCCAGGCAGTCTAACTAGGCAGATTGCAACGACCCCCAGTTAATGCGAGGCAGTCTAACCAGGCAGATTGCAACGACTACCAGTTAATGCCAGGCAGTCTAACCAGGCAGATTGCAACGACTACCAGTTAATGCCAGGCAGTCTAACCAGGCAGATTGCAACGACTACTAGTTAATGCCAGGCAGTCAAAAATAACCAGGCAGATAGAATGAACCTTTATTTTCAAAGCGTGAAGAACTGCCTGTCTGACACATTTAATATCTCAGCTTCCATTCTTACAGTCTCTCAACACCAAAACGGCACTAGGATTATAACGTATTGTGAAGGACAGCCATCTGAGAACAACTTTTGAAAAGGCCTCATGAGCCTGTGCCACCTAAAGATATATATATATATATATATATATATATATATATATATATATATATACAGAGAGAGAGAGAGAATGAGAGAGATAAAGTACAATGAACTATGAAATGAATAACTTTCACACTTAACCTGTTCCCCACACATTCACACAGTTAAACCTGTTCCCCACACATTCACACAGTTAAAAGTTCCCCACACATTCACACAGTTAAACCTGTTCCCCACACATTCACATAGTTAAACCTGTTCCCCACACATTCACACAGTTATAAGTCATCGCCCACTCGTAATACTGCCAGGACCTCTAACAGAAATTTCCTAAATCAGACAACCCCCCCCCCCTCCTCTTTACTTTTTTTTTGCTTTATTCACAATGGGCCCCCTACTTCCGGAACCCTCTGAGCCTATCCTTAGAATTTAAAACGGGAAACCTCCGAACCCCGAGGCAAGGCACCGGATGGACCCCCCCCCCCCCCCAAATACGCTTCCTCTCTCTCTCTCTTTCTCTCTCTCTCTCTATCTCTCTCTCTCTTTCGGCCTCATATTAACAGAACTGCTATTACCACTGTTAGTGCTACTATAACTATTGTTGTAATTAATTATATATTTTGTTTTAAAGTTTCATTGCAATGAATTTAAAAAAATATTGTGAAAGGGAGTACTATTTCTACTGCTGCTACTACTACTTCTACATCTACTACTACTACTACTACTACTACTATCATTATTATTATTACTGTTACTACTACTGTTACTATTACTGTTACTACTACTATTACTACTACCAATACTATTACTATTATTACTACTGTTATTATTACTACTACTATTATTACTTCTATTACTATTACTTCTCCTACTACTATTATTAGTGCTACTACTATTATTACTACTGCCGCTGCTACTATTACTACTGTTACTGCAGCTACTATGATTAGTAACATTACTACTACTACTATAACTACTACTCTTACTATTACTGCTATTTCTGTACTACTACTACTACTTCTACTATTGCTACTACTGCTATTACTACTACTACTACTACTACTACTACTACTACTAATACTAATACTACTACTACTTCTGCTACTACTAATACTACTACTATTACTCTTATAAGAATTCAATCATGAAACATATTTCTTTGAAATTAATTAACCTATTTAGTAAGACATAAAAGTTAATTAAATGTCAAAATGTTCTGATTTATTTTTTTAAAAATGCATCCCTCTCACCCAATCCCTCTTTTCTATACGAATCCACGTACCACGCGAAGGTCCAGTCACAGAATGTATGGTCGGCGCCCACTTCGGCCCATGCTCAAAGATAGGATTAAAGAAAGAATCGCAATAAGAAAGGGAACATCTCAAGGATTTATCAATACAATCTATTTTAGGGGAAAATCGATAAAGTTTCAGAATCACAAGGGAACTGAACTTTTGACCTAAACTCAGCAGACTCCCACGGTGGAGAATGTGAAGAAGGCAATAGATCTTAAGTCCGTGCGTAGATGTTTGGCATTTACATTCCGAGTCAGATTAGCAGCTCCATTTACAGCAGAAACCCGAGAATCAAAAAATAATGTAGATCCAACCCGATAATTTATACAGATGGTGACCACTGCCCTAAGGTATCTACTTTCTCTGTGACCCTTCAGTGTCGATCAATGATTCTTTGGCCAGAAGGGGAAAACCCCCGACCGCCGCTGGGAATTTTGTGGGTCAGATCGTGTTGACATTCAACACTTGCAGGAAAATTGGAGAACGGTGTCGTACCTAAGTACATGGTCAAAACGTTGGACAAAATGGGTCAAGGTTACTGTATAAGACAACTGTTGTGTACTTTAGCAAGAGGAAGGATGGTCCTATTATTAACCCATGCAAGTACTTATATGGTGTTAGTGCCAATATTTTCCTAATTCGGAGGGTGATGTGATAATTTTCACACATGGCCGCCTTTTTTTAAAACTTCCCTAGCTCCAGTAGGACAAGGGTACCAATTTCTGCAACAGGGTGAAAGGGGCGTGTCCAACGGGACTTGAAACACAAATCTTCCAGTTAGAAGTTGGCCTATTAACCTCTTCGTTACTCAAGCAACCGTAATGCTCTTAGCAGTTAAATTCAACAGATTTTCTATTAATTCTACAGAACTGTCCTTAGGTCAAAAGTCACCTGTTTGCGGCGTGATTTAGTTGTGGACGAGTGTGTATATAATGATTCATGTTACATATAGTGACAGCTCAGCATATAACAACATCCAAACAAACGAACACTTCACGTTGAGTTTGATGACCGTGAGTCAGGGATGACCACTGAAGAACAGATCCAAGCATAAGTCCAGCTCCAAAATCTCACTTTCTCTGGACTCATAGAGACAGACAAAGATCTTGCATGTTTCCTATACGTCAATCCTCTAATTTCCACACGGCTGTTCTCCCTCCAAAAGCCGCACCAGAAACCCCACTAGTGACCAAGTTCAATAACAACTCAGTCACATGACCAACGTTCACATCATCACTTGTTTGAGGGTGTGTTATAGTAAGGCCTGATCAGGCTCGACACATCAAGTCCTCGTATGTTGCTAATCGTGCTTTTTTGAAATGATTTACAAATTATGATCAGAATTCTTTGCATGGTCCGGTCATATAAAATCAAAGCAAGAAAATGTGAAGTTATTTTCCCTAGTTCTAGATTTGCTTCTGTTACACTGAGCATATATTTTTTCCCCACTGTCAGTGAGTTCACTCTTTTGTCGTGGAATTTTTTGCAATAATGTGCCCTTACTTCTGATGACGTATTGTTGTATACCTGGCTAAATACGAGCATCTTTGAACGACGCCCGTGCCAGATATTGGCATTTTCTACAACAAAAAGAAAGATAAACACACACACGCCAGCTCTTTAACCCAAAACAGTGTAATTAACAGCTACAGCCAGTGGACAAATAGCGTAACACAGTACATATGAGTACAGTCACCTCGGTATCATTTGCCAGGCTCTCATTGTTAGAGCTGACGGCTTTTAAAGTTGTGAAATGGACCATTTCATTTGCCGATCATCCTGCTCAGTTCAGATCTTCGAAGGGCTGAAAGATGGAGGATGAACTAAAATTATGTGTGCAACTTTCATTTCTAATCACATAATACCATATGTCGGTGAATAGACTGAAAAATTAACCGGTTAAAGGAGGAATAAGGAACTAAATGAGTGTGAGAAAGACTACAGCGTGTGCTCCTGCATGGATATGCCTGTAACACGAAGTATGTCTACACACTGGTTATTCCCTTCCCCCTCCCCCTTCCTCATCATCTTCTCCCTTTTCAGGTAATAATAATAATAATAATAACAATAATAATAATAATAATAATAATTCCAATCTGCATTTTCCATTACTGCACGGAAAAATATAAACTTTTTTCTCTTAAAAAGTTCAGCATAATGCACTCTACCAACAGAACAGGAACCCATTCCTCATTCTTATGGAATCTCCAGAAGAAAAATAATAAAACCCCACGACATACCAAGAACAAACCATTCCCAACCCTTCAGTCTCCCCCCCTCCCTCCCCTTGCCCAAACACTAAGGCTTATAAGAGAACCACTTTTCCGAGGCTTTTTTCCACCTATATCGTCAAATAACCCCAATAACCGCTTCATGTGCCAACAACAACAACAGTTATAGAGAGAAGTACGCATGTCTGTTTATTTCTGTCTTGTTTCTGCTTCTCACTTCTACACTGTCTAGAATACGTAAATATGTCAAAGGTCGAGCCAGGAGAACGGATTGCACGAACAGCAGCGGAGCAGTAACTACGAACGCGCTAATGGAGAAGGCTGTATAATTTGACAGGTGTTTCATACTCATTACTCATTACCGAATGCGATCCTTGATCTCTTGGTGCGCGGCCCGAGGTTCACCCTTTCACCTGCACTTTCACAGCCTCCTAAATGCATATGTTAATATACTGTGGCGCCAAGGTCACAAAGAGATCATAAATATTTGAATTCAAACCTGGAGAAATCATTATAACCACTTATAAACAGAACAGAACATTTCACTTGTTATTAAAAAAACTCATAAATCTATTTCTTGAAAGTTGCACCAAAAAAGATGATACCCATTTGAATCTATGCATGTTCGCAACTTCCTCAATGTATTTTGATTGTTGACAATTTGACAATGATTATTTTATTCTGTACTAGGAGGGATGCCACAAAGCTAAGTTTTTCATTGTCATTTTTCTTCTTTTTATTTATGTGGTGTGTTGTTTCTGTATGTAATCCTTGAAAAAAGGCTCACTCCGAAATATTGGATGTTGTATGTTTTTCGTTTATACATTCTCATCTTACTTTCATATTTTCTGCCATTTGTGTTTTTTCTCACTTCCTCACTCCCTCTGTCGCTTTGTCATCTTCTTCTTCGTTCGCTTCTACCACCAAGACCGCCCTGTGATCCTACTGAATTTACGTCTGTGGTCCTCGTTAAGTCCCATGGTCCCCCGCGTGGTCCCCGAAAGGAAAACCTCAGCGTGATTAGAATACGCATACATCCCCTCCGGGTGAGAGGTGGTTGCCTATCTAGACTGAAGAATCTCGCAAGCAGCGGTAGATGAGCTACCAAACGTGCCACTCATCTACCCTAAGTGTCTGGTTTTCAGGTGCCAGATATTCGCCCTCGCCCCTTCTCCTGTCAGTTTAAACAGTTCTGCCACGACAAGGCCAGGAGCTGGACTTGACTGCCAGAGGCTATTTGAGACGCACGCCGTTGGAGGGGAGAGAGAATTCTCCACCCCACCTCCAGCAATAACAGTCCTTAGAACCTGTCGCTTTGTAAAACAGAACCATGCACATCCGTCTACCTTTATTACTTGAACCAGTTTTACCGCAGTCGTTATCTCTTTTTATCTATTCTTCTAAAAACTTAATTAAACGTCGCTCCTCAATCTTTCTCAAATAATTTTCCGCGTTGAAAGAAAACGAAAACTTGCATGTTTCCCCCGTCTCCGCTTTCTAACACTAAACGCACCCTCATCACTTCACCCCCCAACCCAACCCCCCCCCCCCCCCCCCAGAGATTCACAGAAAGAGAAAAAGCCAGGACGCAACGCTCTATGGCCTGCGCGGAACAAGAACTTGACATCAGTGAAAATATTTCGCCAACAAATATGTTGATGCCTTTAACATATGTCCAGATGTTTCCAGCTAAATCGAAAGGAGGTTGCTCCCTCAAAGTAATCCTAGTTAATCTACCACTACCTGTGGGTAATTAGCGAGAGCATCTGAACTTTTTTTTTTTTTACGGTTTCGTCACACAAAAAAAAGTAAATAGAGTTCGGTTTTTGTTTCTTTTTTTTTTCTTTTTTGGCTGCTTGGGGTCGAGTGCTTTACCGTTTAGGCGAATGACGATGATGATGACGATGATGAGGACAATGGTGATGACGACGATGATTTAACTATATTACAATATTTGAACTTTTTGTTAGAGGAGTACACGGGGAACAAATGAAAGCAACCTTAAAATATGGGAAGATAAATGCAGCCAGGCGTGATACTGACCACATAACACTTTTTTGTGCCTGCAGGAATTTACAGATTTTAAAATGGGGGTAATAGTAATCTGTTTATTATAATGTTGTTTATATTGTAAATTTAATGATATTTTTTATCTTTATTGAGGTAAATGAAAGGTTGAAGGTTACACATATTAAACAAACTACACAAATGAAAGAAAACAAACACAATCAATGATACTTATTCACGTAATCATGATTTATATTGTTAATAATTATCAGTTTAACACTATCACCAAAATCAAACAAATGAATCATCAATGTATATGTTAGTCATCAGCTTATATTTCTATCAACATAATTACTAAACATTTTCCCTACATTTTTATGTTCGATTCAGATTGTAACAAACGTAACTAATTGGCAAGAATATATTCAAATGCATATACATAAAATCAGTAATACAAAATTAAGTGCACATAAAAACAACACTTCCACATTACAAAAAAAAAGAATATTAAAATCTTACAAAGAACAATTACACCTGCACTGGGTTATGATTATTTGTTACCATACATAACAAAATCTTAACAAAATATTTACCTGAGTGGATCGGGATTGATCGAGGGAGCCAACAGCACAGTTTGCATTCATCCACCACATCACATAATAGCAACCCATACTAACCTAACACAAACTGGTTCTCATCTCACGAATAAAATTTCTCATTCGTTCTTAAACAATAACATGGCTCCCCCCCGATCGATGGCCACAGCTTACAAAATCCCGACCGATTAAAATTCTATCGTCTTTTCTTTATATACTCGGCCAGAGGAAAAACTGGCCATAACACCGTATCCCTAATGTGCCTTATTGGCATGGAAAAAGGGAATAAATACTTTCTTTAGCTTGAAACAATCTCTCATAGTTAACTGCATTTTGACGGTTCTCAGCGCTCCATCGTTAGACGAATCATCTCAGTCTATTCCTTAGACTGTTACCTCACAGCCTGTCCCCTGAGTGTGGTAGTGGTCGAGTCCGACTTCCTCGACTGAAATCAGTAGGTGCTACATTCGTTGCCGTCGTCTTCCAGTTGAAGGAAGGATCCTCACTTGTACTACAGAGTACATGCACCTGCGCTGAGATCAGTCTTCCAAGAGGAGATTACAGCATTCATGAACTTATCAGGAACACAGTGATAATGATCCTAAAATATTTTAGCATTTGGCTTTCTACTTTTCCTTGGAGTGTGTCGAACCTAACTGTACAGATTACGTCCTAGTTACGCCATGACACGGAGAATATCTGAGTGCGGGTCAAGACACATGGGAACATTACACACGCTCCCCTATCGATGAATAAGGGGGGGGGGGTGGAAAGCAACGAAAATAACACTTCTTTTTGAGTCCTGAACTGGTCAAAACATTTGTAGAAGTACGTATATAAACTTTAAAAATTAGACTTGTTTGCTTGTGTAAACATCTTTCCATCTTATTTTTTCCTAGTGATAACCCAACACGCCTACGCATCTTTAAGATAAAAAATTATAGCATTACCTATCGTAGGCGGTCTGATCATATACGTATATATATGTTAGTTCATATATATAATATTATATATATATATATATATATACCGCGATAAACACGTTAGATAAATAAGAGTAAGACCACAGCTTAGCTAAGCTAGATATAAATGTTATGAGAAAGACGTTAGATAAAATGATTCATGAGATATGAATGCAACGATAACTGGAACAGAGGGACGTTCATGGATCCTGTTCGCAACAGAGAACATCAGTGTCTCCGTAGATCAGGAACCTAGACTCTCCCTAGAGATCCAATCAACAGATTTATAACAAGTTTTTTTGTTGTTGTTGTTTTAATTACAGGATATGATGTTTTAAAAAAAAACTAACGAATTTAGACACACCCCGCCCAAACTACCCAGGCATCGGAATTTATCAAGTTAAGGTGTGTGTGGCATGCATGAAGTATTCATATTTAAAAAGGTTAAATCAAACTAAAATCTTTCTTTTCCGTTAAGATAACATTAAATATCTTGATCTCCTCACATACGATGAGCGAAAACGATAGGAGATACTTTAAATATCCATTTATATCAGAGTTTCCCATGGTTGTTTGGGGTGGCGCCCTCTTCTCTCCCTCGCCGCACCCTCAACGCTCCCCTCCCCCGTTATGTACGAGGGGTGATTGATAAGTTCTCGGCATAAGATACAAATACATGAAACACACAGTTGATATTAGGTGCATTTGTAGATCAGGTTAATGTAAGATTAAACACCAAGTTTCAAGCAATTACCTGCAACTAATTTTTTTTTTTACAGGCTACTGAAGTGGTAAGGGTTGGCAGAAATTGAGAATATGGATAAATTTCTCATTTATCAGTCATTCGCTACCCCTGTATCAGGGGCTTATCATCGAAGGAGATCCATGAGGATATGCTAGAGACTCTAGGGGAGAGTGCTCCTTCTTACAGCACAGTGAAGAAATGGGCAGCTCAATTCAAAATGGAAGGGAGAGTCTAGAAGATTATTCCCTTCATGAAGACCAAGAACGGTAACCACCGATGAAAGCACCGGCAGAATCCATGACATGATAATGGAGGATCAACGACTAACTGAGCGGTACATTGCTACTGAGTTGGGCATCTCCCGGGAACGTGTTCATCCCATTATTCACAATGATCTTCAAATGACAAAGGTGGGTCCCAAAACTTCTTGGAGCTGATCACAAACGACAGCGTTTCAACACGTCAAGAGACAATCTTGGCCATTTTTCTACATATCCTGAAAAGTTTCTTCCGCAATTTGTGACTATGGATGAGACTTGGGTTCATCATTTTCAACCAGCAACCAAAGAATAGTCAAAGCAGTGGAAACATCATGGATCCCCACTTCCAAAGAAACAAGGGTGGTTATGTCTGCAGGAAAAGTAATGACTTCCATCTTTTGGGATTCAGAAGGTGTGCTTTTGGTAGATTATCTTCAAAAGGGCAGAACGGTCACCGGGACTTATTCCACTAATCGTGTAAAGCAAGTGTGGGTCAAACTGAAGGAAAAGCGTCGAGGGAAATTGACGAGAGGAGTCATCTTTCATCAAGACAATGCTCCAGTTCACAAGACGGAGGTGGCAATGGCTGCCATTCATGAATGCAGCTTCCAGCTTCTTGAACATCCTCCTTATTCCCAAGATTTGGCCCCTTCGGACTATTACCTGTTTACCAAACTCAAAAAGGAGCTCAGTGGTCACAAATTTGCTTCAGATGATGACGTCGTTCACGCTGCAGACCACTTTCTACTGGCAGAATATGCTGACTTTTACAAAGAAGGGATCCATATGCTCCAGGATCGCTGAACTAAGTGCATAAACTTGCAATGGGACTATGTTGAGAAATAACCCACAAAAAGTTGTTGACAAATAATCCGTTGTACCTTATGCCGAGAACTTATCAATCATCCCTCGTACTACTCCTACAATGACTTATTAAACTAGCATACGCATTACACAACTATGGCTCTTCAGAAAGTAAAACAACTAAAGAATCTGTGGAGAGGAACAGACAGAACTACAAAAATAAGATTTTGAAGGGCATGCATCTTTCCCATAGCAATATATGCCCGTGAGACCTGGACACTCAATAAAACAGCTGAGAAACACATAAATGTCTTTGAATATAAATGCTACAGAGGAGTTCTTCATCATGGACATAAAAAAAATATATATCCATACTACAAGAACTTAATATTGAAGAAGGCTGGCTAGTAATGAGGATTAAAGAGAGAAAACTTAAATATTTTGGACACATTAAACGTCGTGATAATCTAAAGAAAACTGTCTTGGAAGGGTACATATTGGGAAAAAGAAAGAGAGGAAGACCAAGGCGAAGATGGCTGCAAGACATCGTTGATGATCTTGAAATGGATGCATCAGCAGCAGGCCATCTTGCTCACAACCGAGAGGCCTACAGGAGAGCTGTTAGGGAGAGTTCTGCAAGGGACATGCAAATGAATAAATGAATGAACGTATTACACAATTAAAAACTTAAACTAGCAAACCAGTTTATTTAACAATATAAAGGAGTACATTTATAACTTACCTACTGCATTATTTTATCAGCTTTTAATGGGATGGATGAGTTTCGTGTAGGTACACAAGTTTCTCGATATCATGTTGAAAAGTGCTAAGAAGGAAGGTGCTACTATCCCCCCCCCCGGCCTCCCCTCTCCCCCTTCTGCTGCTTTTCTTCCCTCAACGCTCCCTAGTGCCCCCTCCCTTTCTTCCACTCCCTCCCCCTATTGATATTTTTTTCCTTTCACCGCCCTGCTCTGCTGGTTTTTTCCAAAGCCCACAGCAGGTGAAAAAAAGGAGGGAGGGGGGGGAGGTTATCGCTCACTTTGGGAAACAAAATGTATAAACTAGGAAAAAAGTAGGAACAGCTTTATTACTTAACGAGTACACAGATGTTACGTTTCGGCGTGAGCCTTAATCATACAAAAACACAAAGGACAAAGAAATAGAGAGAGGAGATAAAGTATTCAATTCAAATGAATGCTGTGTTTAAAAAAATCAAATAAAATGAACAGAGCACTTATCTGTAACTTGTAAGAAACTGAAATGCCCATCTTTACATATCAGAAAGGCATTTCTGACACATAGTTTCAAACAAGCCACAGCTTCTCACAAATCACAACTAAGTACTCTATTCATTTTATGGAATATTTTTTTAACACAGCATTCATTTGAATTGAATACTTTATCTCCTCTCTCTATTTCTTTGTCCTGTATGTTCTTGTATGATTAAGGCTCACGCCGAAACGTCATAACTTTGTAATCGTTAAGTAATAAAGCTGCTCCTACATTTTTCCTACTTTATACATTTTGGTATCACAACTTTACTGCAGTGGCTCCGTGTATAGTTATATACTCATAAACTAATTATTGTGTTACTTTGGGAAACACTGCTTCTGCTTTCTATGAAGAAAACCTATCCAGAAATCTGTTAATCCCCTCAACACTGAAAGTTATACGAGTAAGAAGACAAGACAAGACGGATTTGCAAAGGAAGTTGCGAAAGAAGATGAAAGCGATAGAAAAAAAACCAGAATTGTTCTTAGTGTTATTGAACTAAAGAGCACCAAAGAGACATTGTAACATTACCAACGTGTTAGATGAACCAGGACATTCAGTCCAGCCAACTGGGAAGTATGTATTCCACATGGTGGCGAAGCTTACCAAGAAGTCTTGGTTTGAGTCCCCTCCAGAAACAAAATAATACCACTAAAACTCACTCACCATCCGACTCGAATACTCTCGTTTCAGGTTCTTCACAACACTGAGAGCTCACGGACAAGCACAACAGCATTAGGATGCCTTTACAAAAGATAAAACATTCTAACACCGGGGGGGGGGGGGGGCACACACACACACACACACGAACTCGCACATCAGATGAAGAACTCATTTAGTCCGACTGTCCCACATGTAAATCCTTTCACTCCGTTCAGCCCTCGCAAGAGAAGACTAACAACAGCAACAGCACGTATTAAGGTAAGCTCTTCTCTACTATCTGAACGAGTAAAAGAAGCACTGCGTTAAAAAAATTACCCAGCCAAAGAAACGCATTATAATAAATGTTCTCCACGCTAAGTAACAACTGACCCACACAAGCAAACTGAATATAACAAATGGTCCTCATGCTACGTAACAGCTGACCCAGGCAAAAGAACCGAATATAACAAATGTTCTCCACGTTACTTAACAACTGGCCCAGGCAAAGGGAACTAAATATAACAAATGTTCTCCAAAGTTACTTGTTACCTGATACTGAGATGTAATTTGGAGTAGCCAGTTTCATGAAAGAAACTATTTGGGTTAAAACCAGCACTAAGCAACGCTGACTTCAGTTACAACAACATTACACGTATACGATTTCATCTATAACTTTAAACTAAATTCATTCATTCTTTCATTTGCATGTCCCTAGTGGAACTTTGACTTTTTAACAGCACTCCTATAGGCTTCTCGGTTGTGAACAAGATGGCCTGCTGATGATGCGTCCATTTGCAGATCATCATCGACGTCTTGCAGCCATCTTCGCCTTGGTCTTCCTCTCTTTCTTTTTCCCATTATGTACCCTTCCAAGACGGTCTTCTCTAGATTATCATGACGTTTAATGTTTCCAAAATATTTAAGTTTTCTCTCTTTAATCCTCTTTACTAGCCAGCCTTCTTCAATATTAATTTCTTGTAGTATGGATATATTTGTTGCGTCCATGATATTTGAAGAACTCTTCTGTAGCATTTACATTCAAATGCATTTATGTGTTTCTCAGCTGTTTTGTTAAGTGTCCAGGTCTCACAGGCATATGTTGCGATGGGAAAGATGCATGCCCTTCAAAATTTTATTTGTGTGGTTCTGTCTGTTCCTCTCCATAGAATCTTTAGTTGTTTTACTTTCTGAAGAGCAATAGATGTCCTTCTTTTAATTTCCCTTATTGTGTATCCATTATTAGTTAGCAGTGATCCAAGATATTCAAAACTCTCCACTTCTTCCAGTTTTTCCTCATTGATACTTATTTCAACTGCTTTGTTTGTTTTCTCAGTTGTCATCAATTTATTTTTAAACTAAATACTGTGTATTATATCTTTAAAAATACCTTAAAATATTTTTAATCAGATTGTAAGCTCCTTGACGAATGCTTTTGACAGTTCTTCAGTCGTAAAATATTATCAAGTAACAATAAGAAAACGATAAAACACTGTACGTGATACCTAAAAAAAACAATCTCATGTTGCAAAAGAAAACCGATAAAACGGTGTACGCGAAGCCATAAAACACTATCACGTGACACTAGGAAAACGACAAATACTGTGCATGAACGTCGTAAAACCCTCACGTGACACTAGGAATACGATTAAACGTTGAACATGATGAAGAAAACCCATATCATGTGACAACAGAAACACAACAAAGAGCTGGACATGACGCCGTAAAACATTACCATGTGACACTAGGAAAACGATAAAACGCTGTACATGAACACCGTAAAAATGTCATGTGAAACTATGAAACTAATAAAACGCGGTACATGAACACCCTGAAAAGACTATCATGTGACAATAGGAAAATAATAAAACGCCCTACGTGACAATATTGTTGTTTTTCTTTTCAGATACCGTAACAATTAAAATCAAAACGACCTGCCTATTTCTTCCAGCTTATTTTTAAGATCTTATCTTATATCTTATATCCTTCCCGTGCCGTCAAACGTCACATAGGACTCACATAGTAGTTCGCCAATTTTTCCTGTCTTCGGCATGTCTTTAAAACCTCATCAAAGTATTTTATGCCTGTTAATTTGGCCTCTCTTAATAATGTTCTCTTCAGAGTTTCACTCGGTCTGCCTCTTTTTCTTTGGCCTGTTGTGTTCCACTTGATAGCTTGTTTTTGGGATTCTCTGATCATTTCTTCTCATCAAGTGACCAACATATGTCCATCTCCTTTTCTTGATCACCCATGAGACTGGTTGTTGTTCAGTCATCTGTCTTATCTCTGCATTGTTCTTGAATTCATTCCACTTGATGATTTTTTTTAAGATACAAGCTCCGAAACAGATTTTCTTTCTCGCCCCCCCCCCCCCCCCCACACCTTACCGGTTTTTAAACGTTCTTTCTTCTGGTTATTATATAAAAAGTTTGTGAAAATGAAACTTACATCTAAATTTGTTTTTAAGTTCCCGAATAGCTGCTTTAAATTTCTAATTCCCATATTATGAAAGTATGATTCAGGCTGTTAACGTTTTGCACCTTACGTTTATTTGTCCTCTCTCTTTTTCTTTGTCTCTTAAGTGTTTTATTTTATTTCTCTCTCAGCTTCAATGTTAATTATATTTGTTATACGAGCAGCATATTTGTAGAATGTCTGGAACAGAGTGAAAGTTGTACGATAAAGGGTAGAATGTCTGACGGGCCTGCGTGCCCAATTCTTAAGCCTTTTGAAATACTGATCAATTAGTCAGTCTCTCTGTAAGTTATCTATGTATGTTGAATGTAAGGACAAATGGTTACATGTAACAACTGTGCATTTCGTGCTCTATTATTGTTCTATGTAAATAAATAATACTGGGACTTTATAATGATGTTCAATGATTACTTTAGAATGAAATAAGAGAGACTATCAGACTGATCTACGTCCTTGATTCTTCACTCTTTTAAATCTTAATATGTTTGTTTTCTTGACGGTTTATGCCAGTTCTCCAGTTTGATTAAATGTTCTTAAATTTCAGCTGCCTATAGCATCTTGTGCTTCGATTTCAGGAGGTCTGCTGTCGGGTTGGGTACGTCCAATGGCTGGCTTTCATCCGCAACAAACATTTAGCCAAACGCCAAAAGAAATAATACCTTGTTGGCAAAAATGCAGATAAAGCCGCTGACAGCGATTATTGAGGAAAGACGTTGGCGATATTTTTAACATGTGTTTCGGATGACTGACGACTCACTACTAAAAACAGCACTGTGGTGGACACCACAGAGGAACAGAAGTAAGGGTAGACCAAAGGAGACATGGAGAAGAATAGCAGAGAGGATGTTCACCAATAGAATGCTCACCTGGGCAAGAGCGGAAAAAAAAGACGAAGGGCAGGCGTTTGTGGAAAACTTTTGCAGAAGTCCCATGTGCCTTGGGCACTTTAGGTTCAGACAGACAGATAGACCAAGATTGAGAGGAGAGAGAGGGAGGGAGAAGAAAGAGAGAGAAAGATAGAGAGAGAGATATTTTAACTCTCTCTCTCTCTCTGTCTCTGAAGTTAAAATGTCTCTCTCTATCTTTTTCTCTCTTTCTTCTCCCTCCCTCTCTCTCCTCTCTCTCTCTCCCTGTCCGTTTTTCTTCCACATGTCGTAATGTTATTTTTATCAAATTGTACGGCTCATTTATCTTACGATTAATTATCTCCTCTTATCATCAGAAATCTCAGAATTCTTCTCTTACTACAAACGCAGTATTTTTTCCAAGTATTGATTGCAGCACAGAGCAAACATATCGGGCATTTGTTGAACTGTGTAACTGAGTTGGTAGATGTGCCATTTCAGTTGTAGATAATTTATTTCAGAGGGGCAATATTTACATTTCCTATACAGTATTTCTGATCAGCATTTGAAAGTTCTTAAATAAATATTGAATGTGAAATCGAATGATAATGAACAAAATTATATTACAAACCTCCACTTAGAAGTAATAAGGTTTTCTTAATTTGTGTTTCAAGTACAGATTATCGATTGCAGCCCTTTGAATTTGTTCTGTTTTGTGTGGAGGGCTCGTCTGGTTTCATTTTGTCTGAGGGCTTGTCTAGACCCTGCTATCTTGTGTGACGTCGTATTCAAACTTTCTTCCCAGTTTTATTATAGGGAGGTAGGTGTTCAGTGGAGTGAGAGTCATAGAATGATTGGTCTGAACGCAGTGTGTATTTCATTCAATCCCTTTTCATTCATTTCGTATCTCTTTCATTATGTGATTCCAAAGTTTTGGGTTTTTTTTTCTACTCTCTTAAAACATCCAACTTTATTTTTTACCCAGGCTCTAAGCTTTCGCAAACGAGTTATCCGGTGCGGTCTGCTTCTAATGACCTCATTTATTATTATTGTATTTAAAAACAGCATATAAACATAACTGAAATAAAAAAGCACATAAACATAGCTGAATAGAGTGTCTGGTTCGTACAGTATGTTCCCAAGACAGTTATATTGCCTCAACAACCGTTTCGATGCAACGTACTTCAGTTCTTCAACTCTCTTAGAGAGTCGATAAACTCGTCTATTTTAGGTCTATGGCGTAATGTTTAATTTGTCGTTTCTTCTCTTTGATCTTGGTTCATAGAAATCTCTCCTTCCGTCTCCCTATAAAGACACACGCTGTGATTAACACAGAGCTAACATAAAACGTGGATTGGTTTCTTCAACAAAACAAAACAAAATGGCAAGATCACTGATTTATTTACTGAACGAGCAGCAAATTTTTATTGGAGTAATAGCATTCTGGAATTATAGTTGAGAGAGAAAGGAAACTGAACTGGGCAATCATCACTATGAGGTAATCCTGGACTAGTTCACGAAGGCGATCTAGCTATACAGTTTAGGTTTACTGTTCATCAATTCTTAAACGGAAAAAAAAACCAGAGATAAAGACAAGAAAATTTAAAGACGTGAGGAAAGTAAGAAATAAACCGATAAAACAGATCGTGGGGGAAAAATAACAGACTTTGTAGAGAACTGCTTGCAAGCTTGGCTGGTAACATATAACAAGAACAAAACAGGCACTGTCTTTGTTTGCTCTGACTTATATCAATAGGATGATGCCGCAGTACATGACTGAAACCCGCTTGTGTTCCCTAGAATGGATCATCATCATCATCATCATCATTATCATCATCATCATCGTCGTCGTCATCATTAGTTGCCGTGCCGACTGGGGTTGCCTAGTATTTTTTCCACAGGACACGATCCTTCATGCAAGCCATCACTTCATTTGGTGATCTCCTCTCGGACTGTTCAGTACCATTTTTTTTCAGCCTTCCCCCTGGCTCTCCTTCCTTCTATTTTTCCTTCTGTTACAGTACTTTCAATGCCCCATCTTCTCATTCCTTGTCCTATGATAGTGCCTTGTATTTCTTGTATTTTCTGACAAGATTTTTTTGTCTCTTCCGCTCTTCTCAAATATTCTTCATTAGCAAACTTTGTTGTCCAGGGAATACCATGCCTATGTAAATACTTGTACTTATCTGCAGTAAAGGCTTACTTTATCATCAATCAGCAAGAGCAACTTACTTTCAAGTTCCATCAGTCATTTTAACTGTGTACACACAGGGAAGTTATTAATCGCCCTCCACAAACAAAGGAAGCTCAACTGATCTTCAAAAGTCGAAGAAAATGCAGTAATTATAGTTCAGTATCTCGCTTTCAACTTTAGAAAAATGCTTACAGAAGTTTTTTGTTTTTTTTAAATGCTACCCACTCTCAGACTGTTTGAGAACTTCGATTAAAAGGTTGCGCGCAAGCGATGGGGTAATCTGCTTTGTCTGGATCTTCAGCCAATAAACACTTTCCACACGTGAAACAAACAAAAAATCCATCAGACGCCGTCCAGATAAGTAAGAACAGTTACTGTCTAAGCAGAGAGTTGTACATGCAGTAAACTATTATTATAGGGGAAAAAAATCATATAATAGAAGAACATCGAAATATCATAATGTAAGAGCTAGGTAACGGTTATATCTGATATAGTACAGATCACACGTATAGACTGACATGCGCTGTTGTGAAGTATATTATTATTTTAACACATAAGAACCATATAATTATTCATACGTACATATTCGTTTGAAATACGTTACATCTGAATCACACTGTTTCAAGATACAAACCGTTTCCGTCCACGTTGTTTCCTTAAGTCCTAACCATGCTGGAGGCACATCGGTCTGCACTGACATACAATTTGTGTTAGTGAATAGAGAAGAGTTAGCATATCACTCACATGCCATTAGGACGAAGAAGGGACTTGACCAGGGTACACAGCAGGAGTATTACAGTATCAAGAGTGGTATTTTATGGGGAAAGAACACCGAGTGTGGGGGGGGGGGGGGGAACGTGGTAAATATGAATGGGCCGTCGTAACGCAATCCGGGATGGTCAGCAAAAAGTTGCAGAAGCCAGCGTAGAGCTGAGAGTGTCGGAGAGGACGGATCTGAGAAGGTCTGTGAGGAATAGCAAAAGAGTGCGAGTCTGACAATGGAGTAATAGATGTTCTTTCTTGTGAATCACCAAGTTGAAGATACTGTACGCGTAAAATGAAAATTATTAAAAGGAAGTTCTGGATTTGTTTTTGTCTGAGAACTTGTCTTTTCTGTATGTGAAGTGATTGACTGGATTCCACATGTTGTTATTCTTTTATATGATCATGTCGTTACCAGGATAACACAAGAAACTGTTATAAGTGGACGAAAGAAAAGAGACAGAAGCATAACATTTAGTGTCATAATTTTCTACGTTTATCAGGCTGCAGTCTCCATTACATCAGGAAACGAGAGTCGGGGGAAAAGGTTTGATCTACACAATGTGTGCAGTTCATTGTTCAGAGTTTACAGACAGATGATCTGTGTGTGTGTGTATGTGCGTGTGTGTGTATGTGTGAGTGTATGTGCGTGTGTGTGTATGTGCGTGTGTGTGTGCGTGTGTGTGTGCGTGGGTGGGTGTGGGTGTGTGTGTGCGTGTGTGTGCGTGTGTGTGTGTGTGTGTTAATGAAGAGTAAGTAATTTAGTTAAAAGTATGTTTTCATTTTTCCCCTCCCGTCATTTTCAGCGAAGTTACAACAGTTATGTGGGCGCTGAGCAACAAAAAAAAAGTACTAGAGGGTGTATCAAAGCCGTAAATGGTTGGCAGGTCCTTTGAGAACTAACGAACGAACGAACATGCTTTATTCTCAAAAGGTTAAGAATTTGGCACTCAGACACGTCTGACATTCTGTCCTTCTCTGAGAGGAGGGATCCAGCCGGTTCGCTACAACAAGGCTCGGACTGCCGGAGAGTTTTCCTTGTTTTAGGGTTGGGTCAGGGGGGAATTTATGGCCTCCAGAGTGGATTAAATAAGATACTTGGAGGGATAGAAGGGGGAGGGGGAGGGGTGATTTGTACGGGCTTTCAAGTTTTCTCTCCGAGGCCGCGATATCTGTCTAGGTAATATTTGTCTTGCTTTGATTCCAACAGAAATTGACAAGACAGACTGAATGTTATGTGCGGTTGATCATTTAAGATTTTTTTTCTTCTTTTTGCAAGTACAGAATGGAGAGCCTTTCTTCTATATAGAATCAGCGACTCATGAGACCCAACAACACTATGCTACAGGAGAGGAACCGTTTACTCTGGCACTCATTCAGGAAAATGCAAATTGTTGCTGTTGTGCTGTTGTTGTTGTTGTTGCTGCTGCTGCTGCTCTTGTTCTGGTTTACAGCTGATAGTTTAAAAAATGGAGCTCACTGTATTACACTGTCTCTGGTCCTGTGGTGGGACAGGCAAGGTGGAATTGTAGAACAGAGCCCAGAAGACAGGCTCTTTCGATCTCAGGTCAAACTGTGACAGTTACGACTAGAAGAGTTTAAAAACCACCTAGTATTACATCATGTGGGGCGGTCACAATCTAAACAAGTCATTTGACTGGCCAGTCTCTGACCTAACATGCAGGGAAAGGTAACCAGTATAATGCGGCGTTTTACACTGGAAGCCGAAGAAGAAACATAATACGCGAAACCTGAGAATCTGAACTGGAGTTGAATAATCTCTTTCGGCCAGATCTTCAGCTTAGTGACATTACCCAGAGAACATTATCTTAGCCAAGAGATACTATCAGTGTGTTATTGCTTTGATTTGCGATCATTCTATTGCTAAGTGACAGATCAATCGACAACCTGTTGTTTTGAATAACGTACTCGGGCGCTTGGCAGGCCGAGTTTGAATAAACTCGAGAATTTATATGCCGATCTACATGTAGAATGAGTCACTGTAGCTGTCTATTGTTGTGTGAAAGTACGAGTGGAGGATTTGCATATACGAGTATATAGTAACGCTAGTATGAAATAAGATATAATGAATAATAAACTATACAACACACAAGAAATAAGAACAAAAACATTAATTCCAGTGTGGAGAACATAACGTACAAATTAGCAAGAGACTTTTTACACTCCCAGCGATTTATTTTTATTCTGGAGTGTGGCCTTAGTGATCGATGTGAACTATCCAAGCATACTGTGATGCAGAAGAATCTCCAGAAAGTTTGCCGACTGAAGCTTTTGTACAGCAGATAACCGTGTGATTACTGGACACGGGCATCAAAGCAAATGGAGATTCGGCGTGATTGGGTTATTTAATTCTCATGCGGGACCCTAAAACATATTTTTCTCAATAATCTCCACCACCGGGGAGAACGAGTGCAATTCGGGCACAACCACCTTTATTCTTCTCAAACATTTGGAAAAGCAAACTCTGTAGAAAAGAAATGAACATGTTTTATTTTCAGATGATGAATGATTGGTAGTTCAGTCTAGCCTAACATTCTACCTGTCATCTCTCAACTTTAATTCTGACACAGACATTCAACGTCAGTTTGTTGTTAGTATTTATATACAGGGAAGAGAAGAAAAAAAAGAAGGAACAAGGAAATGTAACGAGCATAAAGTTGGTCACTTGATGAGAAGAAATGATCAGAGAATCCCAAAACAAGCTATCAAGTGGAACACAACAGGCCGAAGAAAAAGAGGCAGACCGCATGAAACTCTGAAGAGGACATTGTTAAGAGAGGTCAAATAAATTAACAGTCATAAAATCCTTGATGAGGTTGAAAGACTCGCCGAAGACAGGAAAAATTGGCGAACTACTGTGGGAGCCCTATGTGATGTTTAACGGCACGGGAAGGATATAAGATATAAGAGAAAGGCTTAGGGTCTGGTACAAAAATTAACCAAGGAAGATGTGCCTAGATGGGGACAGCAAGGGTGAAAGACGGAGAACATGAATATCACCAGTTAGTAATTGCTTTGCAGTCACTGCTCACTGTAGCTGAAAGCAATGTTCCCTCTAAGCTGTGCGCCTGTGCGGCCGCGCACAGAAAAAAAATCATACCGTGTGCAAAATCTTTGGAAGCTGCACAAACTGCTACTTTTATTTTCCAGTTTCCAGATGTTACTCCGTGCTATAATTGCGATCAAGAAAAATACAAAGATAGTACAGGTTTTTCCTGTACTGTTTCTTTCTTGTTGAGATATGACTTTCGGATAGGATGGTTCATTCGGTCTTTTATCATATCTCCTTATATGATATGGTAGCACTGTAGCAGATTCACTGAATAAGTAATATGGGAAAAATTATATGGGAAGCGTGAAGAGTCTAGTGGAGGTCCGCGTAGGGTCTTATGGAAGCCCGTGTAGGGTCTTGTGGGAAGTCCGTTTAGGGTCTTGTGGAAGTCCGTGAAGAGTCATTGTGAGTGGTCTTGGGAGTGGAGGTCTGTGAAAGGTCATGTGGAAGTCTGTGAAGGGTCATCTGGAAGTCCGCTGTGGAGGGGAGGGGAGTCTCGTAAGGAAGGCGTGGTTATGAATTATCATTGGTTTCATGGATCTGCGACCTGGTTAAAAAAAAAGATGTGAGGTTTATATTAACTAAAAACCAGTAATTGAAAAGTACGGCAGGTTTATTCTGTTATTAAATGTACAGCCCGTGTGTGTGTGTGTGCGTGTTTTTGTGGTTTTTTACGTTACTACACGTATTTACACACATAATATTTTTTGCACATGAACTGAACATTGTGCACACAGACCTCAAACCCTTAGAGGGAACATAGGTCGAAAGATACCTTTAGGGAACCCTTGTATCTGACGTATCGCGATTTAGCACACATTGTATAATTAGTCTTCGAAAAATAATAGGCAAAGCATTTTAGACACGAGTGAAAGAAAAATAATAGACTTTAGACAGAGAGAAAGAAAAATAAAAGAATGACCGTTGCTGTAATCTCTGTTTTCGATAGGGGGAGCAGTGATCTAGCCACGAGAAAGCTCACAATCAACTCGGTTAGCAAACCCAATGTCCGAAATCGTGACACCCGGAAAAGAAACGAGGTCATGACACAGAAACTCTGTCGCTTAAATTCAGTATCCTGCAGGCATAAACTTTGAGACACAAACGTACACAGTTTGTCTCCTGCAAATATATAACGCTAACTGGCCAACGATAACAACAAAGATGTTTTCTCACGGCCAGATGTTTTCTCACGGCTAGATATTTTCTCATGGCCAGGTATTTTCTCGTGGCTTGATGTTTTCTCACGGCTAGATGTTTTCTCATGGCCAGGTATTTTCTCGTGGCTTGATGTTTTCTCACGGCTAGATGTTTTCTCATGGCCAGGTATTTTCTCGTGGCTTGATGTTTTCTCACGGCTAGATGTTTTCTCATGGCCAGGTATTTTCTCGTGGCTTGATGTTTTCTCACGGCCAGATGTTTTCTCACGGCTAGATGTTTTCTCATGGCCAGGTATTTTCTCGTGGCTTGATGTTTTCTCACGGCCAGATGTTTTCTCACTGTTAGATGTTTTCTCATGGCCAGGTATTTTCTCGTGGCTTGATGTTTTCTCATGGCCAGGTGTTTTCTCACCGCCAGGTGTTTTCTCACCGCCAGGTGTTTTCTCACCGCCAGGTGTTTTCTCACGGCCAGGTGGCCAGGCGGCTTCTCATTTGAAAAAGAATCTCACGTATTCTATAAATCACAGCGGTGCCTTGGAAAATCATCTTTCAATTTGTGCCCGAAATCTTATCTTTCTAGCTATGTGACTCAGGCAAAGCTGAAATAGTCATACATGTCCAGAGGCGAGTTTCATCTATAAGTGCAGATGAGAAGTGGATGGATTGTTATACACACCTGTCACAAAATATGGTGTTGGAATAAAACTATAGGTTCTGCTTTAAGCAAAATAAAGAATTTCTTGTTATCAACACGAAGAACAAAAAAGTGTTATTTTTCCCTGGGGATTTCAGTCTAAATATTGATTTATTAGTACAGCACTGGTTTTACAAGTCTACTTTGAACTCCGGTGATATGTACATGGAAAGATGGAAAGCCACCAGAAAGATGCTTAGTCATGATAGAAGGGGCATCATTAGTGACTGTACTTCGACAGGGATACTAAAGAGGAAATCGGAGCATCCGTGAACCTTCACGAATTGCAACGATGAAGTTTTTTTTTCCCTCTAAATGTGTCACTTCTGTCTTGATTTCTAGTACTCACTGATAGCCAGTTATATAGTATATTCTAGTGTGTCTCGCCATGCATGTATATACGAATACTTTACAAATTCAAAGATACGCCTTTTATATAAATGTTAAACCATATTTTTAGCAACATCTTACTGAAGGAATTAGACCCAGTTCAATTAGTTAAACCAGGTAAATGAAACCATGCTCACACCCATATCACATATTCTTCTTCTAACTTCATCTACAACGACACAGTTCTGCAAAACTATAACGAAATACGAGAACACAAACATAAGAGAATAAACATAAAATGCACAAGTCGAAGAGAGAATAAAGGACTGCATTAAAAATCAATCAATAAGCTAGGAATGAATTCGACGTCCGCTGTTACACGCGTGCGTACAATGTTAGCGAAAATAAAGATAAAACTGGAGCAGACATTGTCCATTATCTGCAAAAAATTACTGTTAATGGGATTCTCTTCAACTGACAAAAATTGTTGTGTTTTTCAATTTTACAAGACATTCGGCGCAACAGTGTAAAATAGGGGAAAAAATATCGAAAACAAGACCTAATACGTCACCATCATTATTTACCTTTTACTTCTGCCCACCGTTGTTCATAATCCACTGAACACAATGCAAGTTGTTGAAGTGAAGAACACTAAGTATAAATTATAATACAAAATAAAGTAGTGTTATCTGTTCCCCTTGGGTCCGGTTCTGGACAACCATAACGAACGAAAGATCTAGTTTAATTCCATAAAGTTCTCTGGAAAAAAAAAAACAGGTAAAGGCAACCTTATCATGCCTTAGAGGCACATAATGGATATGGTGTTAGTGGCCATATTTTATTTGACCTGTCGGCACACTAGAGGGTGATGTGGTCAGCATCGCGCCTGGCTGCCTTTCCTTCCCCAACTCCAGAAGAAAAGGAAAAGCTGGTTACCTATTTATACAGCTGGGTGGCTGGAGCGCCACCGTCCGGATTCGAACTTGACCTTCGCCATGAGAGACTAGTGCACTAACCACTTCGCCACTTACACGCCATCTCTTGAAATAGTTGTGTCAAAACAATTTGGCAAACTAGGAAGGATTGATGCCTAGCTCTAGCAGAGCTTACAGATATGTCAGGCACTGCAACTTTGTGGTAGCGCCTCAATAATTTGCCTTATTGGGACTCTTGGACACGAGAAAAGTTTCAGCGATTCACCAATAGGTATCAGGTGGAACAGCGCCACCATTCAAACAAAACATTAATACACTAGGGCTCATTTCATTCAGAACAATATCAAGATTAAGATCTTCTTCTTATTATTATTATTCTATCTCCCTAGATCTGAGAGCTTGTATTCTTTAATGTCAGTGCGGGGAGGATTCTGAGGAAGATAGAAGGGTTTGGTTCAGTTTTACAAGACAGAAATAGTAAGGAAAGTGGACAGGAGCAGGATGGCAGAAATTGAGACGAAAACGTATAAATGGAGAACATACAACAATCCAATAATTCGGCAAAAGCTTTTTTCAAAGATCACATACAAAAAGAACAGATAAAAACATGAAAATATATGAAAATTTTAGCTCTTTTACCATCCTTCCCGTAAGAAAGACGGGCACAAAATGGCCCAGACAGATGTAGATAAAGTGGAAGCAGGCGATTAGATGAGAATTGAAATAAAGAAACGGTGACAAACAGTACCAGATAGTAAACAATATGACATCATGCCCAAGCTTACTCCTACTGGATACCAAAAACAAACAAGGGCCGTCCAAAGCGCAGATAATAAAAGTGAGATAACAATATGGGGAAAGGTGGATGACGTTCAGGCACAGCATAGTGTCGGCTTGGGAGTGGATTCTTGAGACTTTTTTTTCATGATGTCCAATACTTCTTTAGCTGACTCCACCACCATGGGAACTGTGGAGATCCCTAATCTTTAAGCCAGGCTAAGGAGTACCAACGAAGAGATGAGACAGCTATAATTCACCAGCTCTGACACTAGCATGTCAGCTATGGGTCACTTTTTATCAAACCCACTCAGGTTCCAGGTAGGTAACTTGTCCTTATAATTCTCTTTATTCGTTAGCTACAGGAGCAAGGATCACATCATACGGGACACAGCCGTTTCTGCTCTGCTCCAGATTCTAGCAAGCATCGTATAGTAACTTTACTAAGCGTCCCTGTTAGAAGTTGATTTTGGGACCTTCTGTTGCTTCCTGCAGAGAGCACATCTTTCCGGATCCCTGTGTTACTCCCAGTTCCTTTATTCGCTTGAAGTGTTGTCCTCTTGTGTCAAGTGATAGCAGAACTTCTCCGATTTATCAACAAGCAGAATAAGGTAATCAGAAAATACAGTTATCGTGGCGGTTGTGCATTCTATAGCATTTCTCAACTGCTAAGACATGTTTGGAAAAGCTAACGAGAAAACAGAGCGCCCGTGGATCTTCTTACTGTTGTATCAGTGCAGAGACGATAATGCTAGTGTGTCCGTACAGTTTCCAAGGTCATTACGCTCGATGGTGAAGACCGTCCGAACTCTGCGTTGGTGCTCAGCCTAGCTAACGGGGACAGGTCCGGAAGAAGAGAAACGTTTCTTGGGCTCACGCTCCTTAAACCTTCAAAACGTAACCCCTCCCCCCCCCCCCAGTCCGATACAATGCGCTAGTTTCAACACTTTCATAGAGATAGCTACTAAGGTCATCTTGCTTGCAAGTTCAGGGAGAGAGAATAACCACAGATAACTGTAAGCAGTCTCCTCCATCTTCTCTCCTCTCCGAGTATATGTCCTCTGTCCTTTATTCGGCTCATCTTTCAAAAAACATCTCGTTCACATTATTATTAAATTCATTTTTTAGAGGCACAAGGGAGGAAAATAGGATTTCTTATTGGAAAAAAAAGAAAGAAAACTGCTCTTAAATGCTTAACAAAGACAAGAAGTATATGTGTGGTGGCGGGCGAGGAGGGGGGAAGATGTGGAGTGAGAAAACAGACCTTTCAAGATAAACCTTTTGACAAAATTCCAGACTTCTCATACAAAAAATGAAGTGCAATATCAATATAAAAACTGAATGGGCTTCATCATATCCATACAAGGTGCATGAGAAAAGATTATTGATATTGACAACCGCTGCCGATGCTGTTTCCCAGAGCCTGAGAGTGCGTCCTCGTTGAGACAGTTCAGAGAGTGCAAGGAAAGACTGGAGGAAAACCAGCGTAAATAATCTGTTTTTTAACGAAGCAAAATGAAAACTTGCTTTTGGAATCAAGTGCTGAGACGGAGAAGTAGGATTCATCATTCTAGATGAAATTTTTATTTAAAATGTAGTGAATTTACGAAATTATTTAACATTTACGTGAAGGAGTCTTCAATTACACATCGACAGTTATTTGTAATGTAATGTAATATATAATATAATCAATTTAAAGTACTATTTTATTGATGTTGAGTACGATTTTCTTGTTAATAAACGCTGAAGTAGTGTTAAAATGATAGGATTTACTAAAAAAAAATGTTGCTTTCATAGTGTTCTATATCCCTGGAAGTGCTAGCTGGTGTTCTTTACAGCCGATGCTGTGGAGATGTTGAGGCGCAGCATCCTGTCAGCTTGGGGCCGGGCCAAGGCAGTTATTTCTTCAGTCCGTGTGCGCAGCTTACAGGCAAATGATGTGCAATATTTCTTTAGCAAACTCCACCACAGGGGACTATGGCGATCCCTGACCTGTTAGCCACGCTAGGCCTGTCACCTGGAGAACCAACGGAGATGTGATGGAGGGCTTTTGTCAGCTATGGTTGGCCAGCCCTGGCGCTAGCATGTCAATATGGGTCTCTAATTGCCAAGAACGCTTTAAATGAGAGGTCCATCTTTTACCTAGATGAAAATTACCTATGTACTGGTAGTCTGATAAACACAAGTTCAACCATGCATAAAAAAGCTCTTTTAAAATTTTACATATCCACATTCGTATATTTCTCACTGCATTCAGATAGTAAATGCCGGAGCGACTATTACACACCTGCAACTTCCAGTAACTTCTCAATAGACACGCCAACTTCATAACGTCAGATTTCCACTTTGGTAATCATTTCCCTAGAATTATCAGTATCACATTGCATTAGTCACTGGATGTGATTCTTCTTCCAAAATTGCGACTGTCACATTAGAATAGCTCATTAGAAATATACTTTCCTTACTTAGTCGCTGTAAGAAGAGTTTCATCAGATTATTTGCTCATCCAGATTACATCTTACTTTTTTTTTAAAGTGACAAGTTTTTGACTAAATATAATTTACTATTTTATGATTATGATTATTAAATTCATTTTTTAGACGCACAAATGAGGAAATTAGATTTGTCAAATTCTGATTTAAGAAACAGTCCTAACACTGTACTTAAAAAAGAAAAAAAACCAAGGGCGGGGGTTGGGATGGAGGGTAAGAAAGCAGAGGTGGTTGATAATGTAATATAAACAGGAATAAGGACAGACTTCTAACCCTAAGTTTGTTTTCAACACCAGAAGCATTTTAAAAAATGGACTGGTCAGCTCAGGGGTGCGCAACTCTGAGTAAAATCGGTACATACTGATCCAGTATATAAAGGAGATGCGAGAGAATTATAACACAGCCCAATAAAAGTTTTTTTTTTATTGGACCCTTGGTTTTTAGGCGTGTTCCAGGTGTTATTTGAGGTCTGCATCAGATAGACCACATCACCTCTAGTTTCTTAGATATGTTTGGCATCAGCTTTAGTTTCTTAGATATGGTTGGCATCGGCTCTAGTTTCTTAGATATGGTTAGCATCAGCTCTAGTTTCGTAGATATGGTTGGCATCGGCTCTAGTTTCTTAAATATGGTTGGCATCGGCTCTAGTTTCTTAGATATGGTTGGCATCGGCTCTAGTTTCTTAGATACGGTTGGCATCGGCTCTAGTTTCTTAGATATGGTTGGCATCAGCTCTAGTTTCTTAGATATGGTTGGCATCAACTCTAGTTTCTTAGATATAGTTGGCATCAACTCTAGTTTCTTAGATATGGTTGGCATAAGCTCTAGTTTCTTAGATATGGTTGGCATCGGCTCTAGTTATGGTTGGCATAAGCTCTAGTTTCTTAGATATGGTTGGCATAAGCTCTAGTTTCTTAGATATGGTTGGCATAAGCTCTAGTTTCTTAGATATGGTTGAAATGATAACATTTTAACCCGTTCTTTAAAAAATATGTTCTGCAGAATTGGGATATCATAACAAGCTGTCTTATGTGAATGGGAAAATCAGCTTTGTTTCACAACTGTTCATCTACTTCTTTTCCTATAATGCACATTGGCATAAAAACGCATACCTCAAATGACAAAATCGCTTTTCTTTTGTTTTATTAATGCTTAAAAGATATTAATTTAAACACTACATTAAACTATCCTGGTTTGTTGTGGGCGAGCAGAGTGAAGAGTGGTATATGGCATGTGTTCTGTATCTAAAAAAAAAAAAAACTAGAGCTGATAGGAGAGAACTTGTGCCATGTTTGGAATCAGCAGGTCAGATATACCCAGAAACAGGTCTGACATTTGAGGCGCTAAAATGTGTCTTGGCCAGTGATAATTGGTCGGGATTTATACGTTGAGCACGTAGGAAGGTGCCAACGGATAGGAGGAGATCATGTTCTCGTTTAGGCACGCGTGTGTGTGCGCGCGTGCGTGCGTGCGTGCGTGTGTGTGTGTGTGTGATGTGGACGCATGCAAGCTGTACATCCCAATCCACTCAGGTATGACTGTGATAGATAAATTGTACACGAATAATCATAGTTCTATCATGTGTTCTATGTAAGAGTTGGATATTTTATTAATATTCATTGACATGTACACACAAAATATCTATCACTGAGTTTTATGTATAGGCATTTTTTGTCATATATATTTCTCGCCAATATCTCCTTTTAGTTATAATCAGCCATTCAGTCATTAAGGATGATAGTCTGAGATTATGTATGGGACGACTGTGTTGTGATCATGCTAACCCTATAATATGAAAAGGTGTTATTTTGATTTCAGTTATTCCATTGTTTGTATTTTTATGAAGGAATACAACCAACAAAAAAATTGAAAGAAATGGATAAAAGGTTGATTTTGTTGTTAATGATATAAACTGATGATCTTCTGATGAAGAATCGTTTATTCGTGTTTTCTTTCTTTATTGTAAACGTTTTGATGTGTAGGAATGAATTAGAAATAAGATAGAGTGAAGAACAGACCACAGGCCAAATACAAGTGATTAAGAACCATATAAGAACACACAAACACCTAATCACCCGTACATGTAAAATAAAAACAATGTAAAAAATAATAGAAAATGTTTCATTTTAATACATTCCTATCGTAGGGCTAACGATTAAGTTAGTTTGAGTATGGCATTGTCAAAACAGTGCTAATATACCAGTTAATTGCTTGATAACATTTTCTCCTTCTTCTCATGGAACTTCTCTTGTTTTCCCAGCGTATTCTTTCTATGAGCTTGGCAGTAAGTATAGATCTCTGAAATAACGGGAAAATACCTACTGAAAACATAAGACTGAAATAACAAAAAAAAAAAAAAAAACGCACACTGAAAATATAAGACTAGGAAAGCTGCATGGCGTGTAACAGGTTTAATTTTTTTTCTCACGCATGCCCCAAAATAACCTTAAGACGCGCTGTGCTTATATTAAACCTGACGCGCCATGATGAGATGAGGCAAACACATAAGTTACCTCATCAGGCAAGGGTTAAACACACTTGCTTTCAATGTGTGGATGAGAGATGAGAAACACATCTGGGAGCTGATGTTCAGATACTCTCTGCACATGGAAAGCATTGACGAACAACACATGACGAGAAGAAATTATGTTTATCTATGTCATCTCTTCGCTTGTGAAAGAAGCACCATTATGACAGGCCAATGTGGGCCAATGCTTTGTAACAGTGGAACTCAGGCTGCGGGTGCTGACAACGAAGGTGAAAATGGAAATGTTTTTGTGTTTACATATCAGAACCCGGGTTCAAAGACACCCTGATACATGAGAATAGGGCAAAATCATTCGAGCTGCCATTAGGGATTAGGAATGATTTTATCTCGTGTCAAAAGCCAAAAGGCCTGGAGACCGCCACTCGCGTTTATGCCGGCCTCACTCCAGTAATTTCCCTCTTATCAATACAGAGACCTCGGCACGCGTCCTTGAACATATTGGGAAACAAGATATTGATATTCCTTGCTAGCTTGTACTCATAATTCCACTCATATAAAAAAAATCACGAAAAAAAACCCAAGGTCTGTTTGGTTGCAGAAACGAAGGAATCAATGTACTTTATCTTCCAGTGCGGTTTTTCTTGTCATAAATCTCCTTCCTGTCTATAATGTTCTTTATCACTTTCGTTATTGACTCTCCAGTGCCGTATTCTCAGAGTGCCCAATATTTTCACTTCCATCGACCTGTTTCCGTCTCTTTCGCGTCTTTACACAGCGGTACAAATTTTTCACTTATTTGAGTGAATAAAATTAGGATGTATTTCCATCTGTCTTGTGTTTATATGAAATTAACATTTTCCCGTGGACCAAAACATTGGCCTGTTATGCCACAGAAGAACTCGGGGACATAATATTAGTCCCCATATATTGTTGCTGTATATCAGCCTTGGGAAATGAACGATGTATTATATGCTGCTCAACACATGTATCATTTAATGTAAAAAAAAAAAGTAGGTAGGCTCACACGACTGCCAGTCCAGTGCGGTGGATGAATCACGCATTATTTTCTATACTTTAGCTATGAAACTCTATGTTCCGTAAGCGATGTATATTTCGGAAGCAACGTGAATTCATGCCAGCGAAACTCTGTAGCATCGTTTCCTAAAATTTATGCAGTCGTGAATGCTCTCCCACCAACACCCTTCTAAACGGTAACTAATGAATAAATCAACGACTATGGATTGGACGATAGGAGGACTACGTGAGGAGCGCAAAACAAAACCGAACAAACCCGTTGGACTAAATTTTGCTGTGTTCTGGCGCGAAGCTGACGAGCACAAACTGGAGACAGCCCTTGAGTGAAACTCAGTGTAACAATTCAGAGCCGTTGCTAGGAGAAGGAACAAGACGGAGAGCAGTTGTTTCTAGGTAATATTTGTAAATATGTTGCCAGACATCATTTCTATTCCACGGCTCTCATTTCAAGTTGCCGCTCTCTCGCTGCCTTAATTCACAGATATAGATAAAGTGAGGTCTGAAATATTACTTCGCTATTGCATCTTATGACTCCTGAAAAGAAGCAAGATGACACCCCCCCTTCCCCCCCCCCCCATTAAAAAAAAAGTTACCTTATTAATACTTGTTAACGGAGCTGCGGAAAAACAATCTTAGCGTCTTAGCGATAATTACATGAAAGTATACAATATAATCTTCAGATTATATATATATATATATATATATATATATATATATATATATACAGTCCCAAAAATATTTAGGCTGTCAAAGCTGTTGACCTGCTTTTCTACTTTGTACCATTAAATCCTATAGAAAGGATTGCTACTGAAAGTAATGCTCGTAGAAAAACACCGAAGACTGTTATATTATGTCAGTGAGGTCAGAGCCACCGAAGATCCTTCTTAGCTCTTATCCATGGGGAGAATGAACTAAATCTGCCCCACTGTCACAGAAATGACATCTGTCAACGTGAGACAAATGCTGTTATGGAGCCACTAAGCCAAGAAACGTCAAGATCTCTCATAGAAAAAAATAATTTCACTGAGAGAACGAGAGAGAACGAGAGAGAAAGATAGAGAACGAGAGAGAAAGAGAGAGAGAAGGAGAGAGAAAGATAGAGAACGAGAGAGAAAGAGAGAGAGAACGAGAGAGAAAGATAGAGAACGAGAGAGAAAGAGAGAGAGAACGAGAGAGGAAAGAGAGAGAGAAAGAGAGAGATAGAAAGAGAGAGAGAAAGAGAGAGAGAAAACGAGAAAGGGAGAGAGAAAGAGAGAATGAATGAATGAAATGAATAATCTTTATTTTTCAAGGGTAAAGAATTGGGCACGCAGGCCCGTCTTACTGAGAGAACGAGAGAGAGAGAAAGAGAGAGAGAACGAGAGAGAAAGAGAGAGAACGAGAGAGAAAGAGAGAGAGAGAAAGAGAGAGAGATAGGTTATATCAATCTTAATTACCTGTAAATACAGATCAAACAATCCTCAGACCACGCTGTTTAGTTTTCATAGAAGAACAGTGAGTTACAGGCGGAAAAAAACAGTCTTCATTAAAGTTCACGGAAATACCCGGTGACACATCAACTTTCATCTTAATGTCTTCTCATTCTTCTGATCCTAAAGGTTTTCCCTTCAAAGGTTACTGGGTACACCGGTGTCTAATTGTTAGGAACTACCATTTAATTTCTCTTCAATGGACAGACCTTTGGGTAAGCATAACTGAAGCTCTAGTTATTGCTGCTGTTATCTTCAGTACCACAAGACAAAAAGATGTTGCTAGTTAATGACTTAATGACTATCTTGTACTTGCAGTTGCCCGGAGTTGCCTGGGTAATCTATCTATCTATCTATCTATCTATCTATCTATCTATCTATCTATCTATCTATCTATCTATCTATCTATCTATCTATCTATCTATCTATCTATCTATCTGTCGGTTTGTCTGTCTGTCTATCTATCTCTCTGTCTGTCTGTTTGTCTGTCTTTTTGTCTGTCTGTTGTAGAAAAGCCGTTCGTTTTCCATATTTGCAAAGCAATGAATATGGTAACTTACTATACTCGTTCAATAGTACAAGATTTATATAATAATAATTATTATTGTGTTGCTGTTGTTGCTGTACAATAGCATGTTTTTCCATGTATTTAAACATAATTTTTATATAGAAAAATGTGATACTCTCATTCTTTAGGCATGTTGATTTTTCTTATTTTTATACACACTTGAGTAGCTCATACTTTCTCCATCACAGCCAGCGAACTTTCCTATCCTACTTCTTTGTGCTTTTTTCTTGTATTAAACTAGTGCATTCTTTCAGTCTCTGTTCAATGATGGTGTCAGCCGAAGATTTTATTTGTTTGATTCAGTCTTGGACTTGACGTTAACCACTTTAACCTATTCCGTATCCAAAACGGCGACTTTACTTCAGAAGTAACACAAATTGACACTTCCAGGGAGATACATCAAAGATTGGAAGTTCTATAATAAGAATATAAAAATAGACACTGTTTTACGCGATCACAACAGTGACATAGATGTATTCATAAAGTAAAACAAAAACAGAAAACGAATAGATAACCTAGAGAGAGAGAGAGAGAGAGAGAGAGCACATTAAAAATCAGAATTATTATTTAAAGACCAATGAATAATATGGCTTTCTAGATCAGTTACAAACAAGAACAAATATATCCATACTACAAGAACTTAATATTGAAGACGGCTGGCTAGTAAAGAGAATTAAAGAAAGAAAACTTAAATATTTTGGACACATTAAACATCATGATAATTTAAAGAAAACCGTCTTGGGAGGGTACATAATGGGGAAAAGAAAGAGAGGAAGACCAAGGCGAAGATGGCTGCAAGACATCGTTGATGATCTGTAAATGGATGCATCAGCAGCAGGCCATCTTGCTGACAACCGAGAGACCTACAGGAGTGCTGTTAAGCAGGCAAAGTTCGGCGAGAGACATGGAAGTGAAAGAATGAATGAATTTAGTTGAAAGTTATAGTTGATATCGTATACGCATAAAGTTATTGTAACTGAAGTCAGCGTTGCTGAGTGGTGATTTTAACCCAAATAGTTTCTTTCACGAAACTGGCTACTCCAAATGGCAAAGTTCCACAAAAGGCATGCAAATGAATGAATGAATGAGATCAGTCGATCAATAGCGCACAAAATATTATTTTTAAAATATGCTTAAGGAATCGTCGTGCTATGGACAAATGTAGTTCATTTATTTATGGTATTTTAAAATTTTCTACATGAATAATGCTTGTTCACAAATATCACACTTTATCTTATATCCTTTGATATTTGGTCTGTAAAACTGGACGAATGATCAGCTGAGAAAGGTCAATGCTTATTTCACTTGACTTCAGTAGCAAGGGTTAAATCGAGGAAAAATACATTAATCTTATTTTTTTTTGGATTTGAAAACTCCACAAATATGATTAGGAAAATTTACTATGACCTCTTCCTGTACTAAATATTAATTTAACAAGAACATTTTAATTACATTAATCTACGTAGACTTTCTTTTGTACTGCTGGGAAAAGTTACTTGATTTTCTTTTCTTGCTCGTGTAGTAGAGCTCACGAGGGCAGGATGCTCTCTTTAATTTCTTGTATCAGATCTGGACACAAGCATCTTAGACAGGATGCTCTCTTTAATTTCTTGTATCAGATCTGGACACAAGCATCTTAGACAGGATGCTTTCTTTAATTTCTTGTATCGGATCTGGACACAAGAATCTTAGCGAGGTGAGGAAACACGCCGAGCCTCATTCCGTTTCATTATGGAGTAACAATTTTAGATGGCCCATGCCCTAGATAGGAGTAAGGAAGGAAGGAAGGAAGGAAGGAAGGAAAGAAAGAAAGAAAGAAGGAAGGAATTTTAGATAGGATAGCTTTCAGTCAAGAGGTCTAGTAATGGCATCTCGTTTCTAACACAACCACTATATATTTAGTCTTGTGTATAGTTTTAGCATTTTGTTATTTCGGTCTTATTTCATTAGTTATATATATATATATATATATATATATATATATATATAATATATATATATATATATATATATATATATATATATATATAGTTATCTATTACAAAAGGAGCTTCTGAGTGGCGAACTGGTTAGTGCACGGGTCTCTCATGACAAAGTCTGGGCTTCGAATCCGGCCGGAGGCGCCCCAGTCACCCAGCTGTAGAAATGGGTACCCGACTTCTTATGGCATGTTTAAAACAACAAGGTAAATTAATGATCCTTGCTGCTGTTGTTTCGAATGCTATAGAACCAATCAATTAGCGCTTCAGTGATTGAAGGTGACGGTTACAACAAATAGCTGTTACGGCTTTCTTTAAGTCCTTCACTATAAAAGCAACACTGGAAGTGTTGGCAGATTTTTCACACCTAACGCTAATCAGTGTTCAGTGCAATACTTACACACAATCTAAGTGAAATAATTAGACATAGTCTAAGTAAAATGAAATATAGCCAATTTCTAACCCATCCCATGTTTTTAAATTTTGCAGAAACTTTCTTCCAATTTATATTTACGAAAATTTCTCAACAAAGTTATTCTGGCACAAGATCGAAAATGATTCAGAGGTAAAAGAGTTAAGCCGAGGAGAGTATACTTTAAATAAGATTATACCCTGCAAGCGACTGCAGTCTAGAACTTTGTAATGGTCTCCATCAAGGACCAAGCTGAATCTCATCTTTGTCTGCCAAGCTATTTAGATAAAGATTGTTTTCTGGAAACGCTTTCCGACCAAAAACAAAACTCAGGGCAGCGACATGTAATAAATATTCCACGGCCATTTTGTGCCTTTGGTAAGTCTGGGCGAAAAAATACATAAATAAATAAATAACTGTGCCCCTCAAAGGTCGGTGCTGCTTTCATGAGAGGTCTGCGCCGTAGGCGGTTTCCATTTTGTCTGCTCATAGCATTGGCTGTGTGTAGGGATTCATTTCCAACTATTTGTATCTTCAGTTAAGCTGGCACGTGTATTTATTTGAACATCTGCAGCTCAGCAGTAAGAAAACATTATCATCATCATCATCATCATCATATTCTTTTGAGAATATCTGGTGAAGTTTGGAGTCATCTGAGCTATCTCAGTATATTTTATCCCTTTAAATCTCCCTTTTTTCTGATGTACTTCGCCATTACTTCTGTTCACTTTTACTTTTATTCAAGCCAAAGCCCACAAAACTTTTGTTTCTCTTCTTGTCAGACGCCCCCTGGCAAAAGCCTTATGGCCCAACAGACTGACCAGTGAAGTAGTCATTCATGCCATTTGTAATTTACTGATGTCTGTTTTCTTGTGTATGCTTCGAGATATGAATAAAACCAAGATCGTGAGCTGTACTTGTGCTTTAGAAGCTGCCAGATCTGGCAGTCAGGGACCCATAGATGACATGCCAGCGTCAGAATTTGACTAAGACCCTGTCCTTCCTCTTCGTTGGCACCTACATTAACAGGCCTAGCCAGACCATCGGGACTGGAATCGCCATAGTCCCCAAGGCGGTGGAGTCTGCTAAAGAAGTATTGCACACACCCTGCCTTTAGCTTTACTCAAAGACTAAAAAAAATGGCCACCATACCCGCTGCCAAGCCGACACGATGCTGTGCCTCAATATCTTCATCGCATCAGCTGCAAAGAAGTTCCAGGAAGATAGCAACAGCAGCAGCAGCAGAAGAAGAAGAAATAACCAGATAGAAAACGGCTTAGTCTACATGCATTTATAACATCAGATTTGTTCTGATTTCGAGCTTTCACTTCTCACTAGATTGCCAATAAAATATTGATTTCTTCTTTATAGTTTTAATCAGCTTTCTTGGTTGATGTACATAATTCAGACTCCAGGTCAGACGAAAATAATCCTACAAATTTTTCTGCCAAAACGTCTCATTTTGATGACTGAGGGGATATAAGTTAAGGATTGTCCGCTATCTTCTTCACACCATCTGATCATGAAGAGAAAATATTTAATACAGACGTCATTCATGAAGGACCAACCATCCCTGAAACCAGAGTTATAAACACTGTCATAAAAAAAAAAAAAGCTGAGACTTGGCAACGTGAGAAGGGAAATTACTGAGATCATTGATAATCTCCAAGCAGGAAATGTTACCAGTTGCCAAAATACATTTCGTAAAGCAAGTTATACAATTTCTCTCTCTGATACATCGACATCAATTTTCAGTGCACGGAGAAGGAACAATGATGAGATTACATTGTTGCTCGGTGAATCTGATGAGCCACGTCACAAAACTATCAAGATTTTCATTTCACCCATCACAGATTGGCTACTTTCCATATCACGTGATGCGGATTTTATTTCCTAGATTGAAACTGTCATCTTTTATGACGCTGGTTGGTGTTAAGAAACTTGTTAAAACTACCAGGGGAAATAACATGTGTTGCGCATTAAATTACTTTAGACTTTATTACCCCCCTTCTATTAACTATGTAAGTCTAGATTTCAGGTCGCGTACAATGATTTCATATGTAGCTAAATATCTGGTTAACTCATTAACACTTACAAAAAATTGTTGTTGCTGTTAATGATGTTGATACTGTCAAATATTAGAGCTTCGAACTATACTCTGTTGGCAGGTAGTGCAGTATGAAAGATATTGGCACGTTAACGTGCGAGAGGTCTGTGAGTTGCACTCTCTTTCTTCTTCTTCTTTTTTTTTTAACAGGAAAAAAGTGACAGGTCATGACGATCACAACCTAGAAACTGGCAAAGTCGTCTAGTTCGTGACGTAGATGATAGATTTCAACTCTTTCATAGACAAAAACAGAAGATAAACAGAAAACAAAGAACAGCCACAATGTTTACATAAGTTTCACGTCACATGTGTGTAACTGAAACCGTTAACAGTTTATTTCTAAAGAAACATCAGAACAGACGCCGTTAAGCTGTCCCAGCCAACGCTTAATATCATCTACATTCACTATTCACATGCTGACTTGGAGCGCAAGAAACCATTCATATGTCCCTCGCGGGCTTAATATAAAGACCGTATGCGCTATACATGAAGACCTTCTTCAGTGATTTAATATGTTATTAATTTTACACTTCTTTTCAGGGTTGCCAACATTTTCACGTACATATTAATTCAGCTTAATACGTTTTTTTTTCTGTTGGTATAGACTGAGCGGGACAAGTCTCACGATGTTCGGGAGAGAAATTTTAATCTAAATGCTCACCTTTTTTTTCAGTGCTTTAGTTTTTCTTGAGGACAGCAAGTGCACCTTCGCCACGCAGTTTAATAATATGTGGAGAGTGTTGTTTTATCTATGTTGTGTCATCATGTAGAGAGTGTTGTTTTATCTTTATGTTGTATGCCAAAAACATCTTCAGATTTCTGAATATGCTGTAAGCCTGTATTCTCTGAAGAGCCCCAACCTACCCTCATGAAAATAGCACGGATGGGCAACGATGAAGCACACATGAAAAAACTGCTGACAATGGGATTCATGGAAACAACCCGTCTCTTTCCTTGTCTAGCTGGCCCATAATTTTTCTTAGACTTAAGCTCAGACTTTCACTACACCCAGACAAAGTGTCCAGTTCCCGCTCTTTGAAACAAAATATTTTCTTTATCTTCAGCGATGTGAAGTTCATGTACTGTATGAATACTGATGATCATTGTCTCTTGTACATGCGCGTACACATTTTATCATATCATCTGCTTGGTGTGTTTCACGTATCGGGGTTTTCCCACGAAGACGTTCTCACAAAACAGTTTTCGTACAGAGATTTTATGACCGAAAGAGAAAGAAAAGAAGGATGTCTCCTGCATATATTAAATAAAGCAGTTTACAACTGCAGTTATTCCAAATCGCCATATTGGAAGAAGACAATCATGCAATTTTGTGTAGAAAAAAACCTACAAAATGCAATGTCATTTTACATAAATACACATAGAGAAACAGAATCTACCTCATTAAAAACTATGGGGAATACAAACGGGGAATGAGGCAATTGATAGTACTTATTACTCGTAGAATTTATACATCATTTCAAGCTGCAATAATAGCTCCTGCTAGAAAATATAAAGGTAGGCTTATACTACTTCTGTCTCAGTTAGAATATGGCCTGATGCCGATACACTTTGCTTGCAGAAGCTGCCTAGTATCACTGTGCTGTGTTTAGTCTCTCTCTCACGACTAATTCTGTCAGTCTTAGATAGATGCAAATAGCAACAGACATAACCGACAAAGCTATGTTTGAATTTGCAAAGTCCAGTCTATTTAACTTGAGCCTTCCGTCTTCATACAAGTTCCGACAATTAAGTAATGAGACTGATTTTGCTATGGCCAAGACAAAAATACCATCTATGAAGCAACGCATGAAATCCAAAGAGGCAACGTTCATCTATGATCTGGCAACTTTCATCGCCGCCCGATAAGCAGACGACAAACAAGCCGCCATTTTGATGACCTAGTCAGAGGTGCATTGTTACGTAATCAGCATGGAGCAAAAAGGTAACATTAAATTCTGTTTAAAACTCGGAAAAGTGCCATTGAGACAGATGAATTGATGCGACAAGATTATGGGGATAATTGTTTATCTCGTGCACAAATATTCAAGTGATATTCACGATTCAAAAAGTGGTGTGGAAACGATTACAAATACAACTAGACATGGACGCCCAATTTCTGTTCGTAATGAGGAACTCATTGCAAATGTCAGAGAACGGATACAAGAAGATCGTTTTTTGACTGTGAGGATGGTGGAAGATGAATTTGGTGTTAACCAAGAGACATTCATAAATTTTTAGTGGAATATTTGGGCAAGAAAAAAAGTTGCTTGCCGGTTTGTATCACATGCGTTGTCTGATGACCAGAAATATCAGCGTGTTGAGTACGCAAAAGACATCATCAAAATGTGTCGCAGAAATAAACATTTCTTACATTTGATTGTTGCAAAGGATGAAACATGGATGTTCCGCTATGATCCCACAACTAAACACCGAAGTGTTCAGTGGAGGTCATCATCACCAAAAGGCAAAAAAAAAAAAAAAAAAATTCGTCTTCAAAAGTCGAAAGTGAAGATAATGTTGGTGTGCTTCTACAACAGCAAAGGAGTTATTCACAAAGAATTTATTCCAGAGGGACAGACTGTCCTGCCAAAGTTTATTTAAGTATTTTGAAAAGCCTATTGAAAACGGTTCTCCGAGTCCGAGTATTCAACACCTGACAATTTTTTCCTTCTTCATGATAATGCACCGGCTCACCGGGAGGTAGTTGTACAATTGTGTGTTCTCAACCATCCACCCTATTCCCCAGATTTGTCTCCCTGCACTTATTTTCTACTCCTAAAATTAAAATGTACCATTGAAAGGTCGCTTCTTTGACGATACTGATGACATCCAAAGGGCTGTAACATCGAGTTTAAGGGCCATACCAACAGAAGAACTGTAGAGGTCGTTCCATTTTTTTTTAGATCGTGCCACTCGCTGTAACAATCCACAAGGGGTTTACTTTGAATAAAATACAGGTTATATCTTGAACTGTTGCTTATTTTATTTTTGTATGTAATTAGTCTCATTAGTTAACTGTCGGACCTTGTTTATAGCTTTCATTTCCTATTCAAATGATCACACTCCCGCGCACAGTAGCTTTCCATTTTGGCACGGTCCTGGTAATTTTCTCATTCCTTCACGGCTGTTAGAAAACTTCCACTATGGATTATAAATGCAAGGAAGGCACATAAGTAGGTGCGGCATATATCATTCCGCACGATCATCTCATCCTAGAGATTATTTCTCCTTTGAAGGAATCTATTCTGACTGGAGAATTTAAAAGAGAGAGAGAGAGAGAGGAGAGAGAGAGAGAGAGAGAGAGAGAGAGAGAGAGAGAGAGAGAGAGAGAGAACTCCAGTTTGTAACTAGACAATCTGCAAAACTTCACTAATGACGTTAGTTAGTTTTCCAACACATGTGTGTTGTTCTACATCTTTGTTAAATTTATAGAGTCCCACATGGTGTTAGTTAGGACCTCTGAGATAAATTTTGGAAACTTTTTCAACACTCTTCCCCGCCCGCCCTCCAACCCTTTATAATCTGTTTTCATCCACTATGGAGCCCCTGTAGCTCTCCGGTCATCAGTCTTTATTATTCTGCGTTCTAGTTTTTGGATAATCATCATCATCATGTGCTGTGCCGACTGGCGTTGGCTATTATGCTTCTCCAGAGTATCCGATCCTTCATGCAGGCCATCAGCTCAGTTGGTGATCTCCTCTCACACCATCCCGTCAGACTGTCCAGTATCATTTCTCTTGGTCTTCCTCTTGATTTTCTTCCTTCTATTTTTCTTGTTGTTATAATATTTTCAATGCCCCCTCTTCTCATTGCATGTCCTATGAAAGTACATTGTCTCTCTCTTATCTTTTTGACAAGGTATTTTGTCTCTCCAGCTCTTCTCATACATTCTTCATTAGTTATTTTTGCTGTCCAGGGGATTCGCAACATTCTTCTAATAAACCACATTTCTGCTGCTTCCAACGATTTTTGTGCAGACTTGCCTATTGTCCATGATTCACTTCCATATAACAAGATAGGTTCAATATTGCATTTTAGGACTCGTTTTCTAACATTCATTGGTAAGGATGTGTTGGTTAATATGTTTCTCATTCTCTGAAATGCAGTCTTTGCTTGGCCTATTCTGTTCCTAATTTCTGTTCTGCATTTCCCATCTGAAGTTATTACTGCTCTAAGGTATTTGAATTTCTGCACCTGCTTTAGAATAATTCCGTTTAATTTTATACTGCATGCTGGTGGATTCTGTTTCTTAGATATAACCATAGTCTCTGTCTTTTTGATGTTCAAAGTAAGGCCTTTCTGTTCACTTTCTTTGGCCACTTTATCCAAGAGATTCTGCAGGTCTTGTTGGTTCTCAGCTATCAGTACTGTGTCGTCAGCATACCGAAGGTTGTTAATATTGTATCCTCCAATTTTTATGCCTGGTTCTGTGATGATTGTTCTTAGAATATTCTCGCTATACAGAGAAAAAAGGTCTGGAGACAGTACACATCCCTGTCGCACCCCTTGTTTTATATGTTGGTATTTTCCAATTCTATTTTCAACTCGAACTGCTGCTTCTTGCTGCCAGTATAGATGTTGTACAATCCTCAGGTCTTTGCCGTCTATATTGATGTCTTCAAGCATTTTAATAATTTTTTTATAATGCTGAAAATAAAGTCTGTCTTCATTGTCAGTTTTTCTGTAGGCTTTTAGTTGTGCTGTTGTCTACGCATTCCCCCCCCCCCCCGTCTCCTAGGTTACTCTTCACACTCTAGATCCTCGGCCACATGTGGGGAGGCAGATCTCTTATACTAAATATTTTTGCATTTCTACTTTTCTCATCTTTCGGTTATATTTTTTTTAAAAAATAGTTATTCCGTAATTCTGACAACAGGTAAGTCTGTAATGGAATGCGGCTATCATAAATATCACACCATTAACCTGCAGTAATGAAAGTGTATAAAAAATTAAGGTCTGAAGCTCGGTAACAATTGGAATGAACTTCGCCAAGTACACTGCATTGTACCAAAATTGTATGAAAAGCTATATAGTGATATATTCATTTTCCTCACAGTTAACATGTTTCAATGATATTTCCTCACCCTTTACAGTTAAGAGAAATAAACCTTACCACAAATCTCGCTTTGACTTTTTTTTTTAAAATGTCTCATTACGTTTTGTGATAAGTGACTTCAAAGTGTCACTGACAATTGGATTCCCTCAGGGATCTTGATCTGACGTCTGTCTGTCTCGTTTTTTTTTTATCTTACTGCCGGAACACTCGTTGAGCACTGACAGTCGAGGATAGGTCAGGACCTACAGCAAGATAAGTGTGTCCTGGACGTGATAAAATCAAGATATAAACTGCAATCGCATAAACTTCCTTCAATATATTTTCTTAACGTTGACCTACTTGTGAACTCTGGAGTATTTCCATATTCATAATACTATTTTTTTTTATGTACTTAGCCGGTTTTCCATGCGTCTGTCAAATTCTTAGTGCTCTCCACTTCGCACGCGTACATCCTAATTGATATTGGAAGTTTCTTGTAAAAAAACGTACTGTGATTATTTTTACACTCAGTTTTTGTTTTTACTGAATTACTCTTGCATTAGGGAAACAGTCCACAATGTAAAGGTGATCTGTCACCACTCAACAGCAACAGCAGCAGCAGCACTCGTACGTTATAAAAGAAGGAAAAGAAACATAACGAAAATAATGGCCAAGAAAATATGGATCTAAGAATGGAAAGCACGTCAAGTGAGAAAGTATAGTACTGTGCCAGGCACAGCCTTACTGAATGTAAAACATATAGCCCTGTCACATTTGAATACATAGGGTTTTGAGGAAGAAAAATGAAAATCATGAAATATGGGGTGTGGGGTGGTGGTTGGGAGGGGGAGGGGAATTAATGGTAAAATGCGAGTGATTTAAAGGATTGTAAAGGAGACTAGAGATGACAATTAACAAACTGAGCCTGTTTTACGGTGCCTGTTGTGTTCTGTAATCCTCAAAGTAAAAAAGAAACACGTTACGTTACAGCTGTTTCGATGTTGCTGGTCATGAGAACCTAACAACACGCCACGTAGTAGTTTTCTCAACTTTACCGGTATGAGAACATGCCACGTAGTAGTTTTGTCAACTTTACCGGTATGAGAACCTAACAACACGCCACATAATAGTTTTCTCAACTTTACTGGACGTAAAGACTAATTAACACATATTATTATTATTATTATTCGCTGATGTACTGTGGGGGATAAGACGGTTTTTCTTTCCCACAAAACTCTTTTAACTCAAACGACTCGTGAAGCACTAGATCAAAATATGAAACTTTTATCAGGAGATTAAAAAGACGTTTATTTCATTTCAACGTTCAAGGCTTACAATAAAAAAAAAATAAGCCGTAAGATTATTTCTTTTATACTTCCCAAGCTTATGACACAATGAACAATTCAGCGTTCTCCGTCGTAGATACGACTCTGGTGGCTTTAGGCAGTGGTTCTGTAGTGAAAGATCATAACCACAAGAAGAAAGATAAATTATCAGAAACTGGACTTCGCATCAGGAGTATATTTTGTTACAGTGACTAAATATGTTAGTTTTATCGTTGATTATCTGCAAAAAGATGCATCAGCAGCAGGGCATCTTACTTGCAACTGAGAGGCCTACAGGAGAGCTGTTAGGGAGGCAAATTTCCGCAAGGGAGATGCAAACGACTGACTGGCTGACTAACTATGTCAATCAAATATTTATAGAATCAACCGAGGGAGGAGTTGTTTATAAAAATTATGCTTGACTGCTCCCACTGACCACTTACGTATGATGTCTATGATGTCGTCTAATATGTCGTATGTATGATGTATGTATGTATGATGTGGCACAGGGTTCGGGAGCCTTTGAAGTCACCACATCAAGCATGCGAATGGAAATTGAGGTGTATCGGCAGCAATGAAATAGTTAGTTGCTCATGATGTTAATGGTGTCATTGTGACGGATTCATAGAGTATGCTCCGTAAGATTAAGAAGAAGTTGCTTCGCAAAGAATTGGTTCAACTTTTAAGCTAGACAACTGTGACAAGCCTAACCTGGCCTTACTGTCAAGGGCATTCGGGAGTATATGGCAATGATGTGACCGACGTACTTGCTGGACAGGCTAATATAAACGGCAGACTATCAATGGACAAAATGGACATTGCTAGGGCTGTACTTGACAGACTGGAGGAAAATGAAGAGCGGGAATGGACGAACAATGAAGTTGTGAGGAGACTGCTTGAGCTAAGACAAATTAAAGGTGCTAGCATGAAATCCGAATTGTGTGGCAGAAAAAGCGTTGTAAACAACCAACATATGACAGGAACTATTAGCTAACATACTCTTTGATGGATGCTGTGGCATGCGGCGGAGCATATATGAAGTTGTCCTGAATGCAGTGAAGCCGGAATCTAAATTTTGAAGTTTGAACTTTAAACTTCGTGTGATCTAATCTAATCTAAGTGCCAAGCCACGTGGCGTAGGCGATTATTTCTCTAAACAATTCTCTGTCTTTTGCGTTGATTTTGAGATCCGCCAGTGACTTTCTTCCTAGTCACACTGACAGTCCATCCAGTAAATTCTCTCTCTCTCTCTCTGTCTCTCTCTCTCTCTGTCTGTCTTCCTCTGTCTCTTCTTCCGTCAATTTTTCCAGCTGCCACAGTGTGTTCCAATTTTCCTATTCTCAGGAAATGGCCTATAAATCTCGCTTGTCTGGTTATGATCTTTGCTATAATTTGCTTTTTAACCCCAGCCCCTCTTAAGACTTCTTCATTGGTTTTCTTTGTGTGATGTCTAGCGTCTTTGCAGAACAAATTAGGCAGGTGACTTTCAAACATACTTGTTCTCTCGTAGCTAATTCTGTCGACATTTCTCGGCGTTTTGGCAACAATTGCAATAATTCATACCCCAGTTACAAGATATAGTTTCAAATACGATGAGAGTCAGATCGGGCCCAAGGTCGGGTGTTACTGGGCTTCCTATCTAAACACGGAAAGTATTCTCATTCTTCTCTGTTAAGAAAAGAGGTGGAAAACACGGTCTCTGGTCCCTCTCGAAAGCCCGGACTTCTGGGATACAATTTCGGCTCTTCCTCCCCTTACCTCTTGTCGAAGCTGCGAACCCCTTCTTCTTCTACTACTACTACTTCTTGTAACCGCGAGTTCGTGTTCTTCGCAGCCGATGTAGTGAAGATGTTGTGGTAGCGTGTTACGATGGTCATTTTTTTTTAGTCTCTGAGTGCAGCTGTCAGGCAGAGTGCCATACTTCTTCAGCAAACTCCGCTACCGCGTAGACCATGTCAACACACGACCCGTTAGCAAGGACAGGTCTGTTAATGGGGACACCAAAAGAGGGATGGGACAGGGTCTTGGTTGGCTACGGCGTGCCATACTTCTTCAGCAAACCCTGCTACAGTGGAGACCATGTCAACCCCTGACCCGTTGGCCAGAACAGGTCTGTTAATGGGGACACCAAAAGAGAGATGGGACAGGGTTTTAGACGGCTACAGCGTGCCAGCCCTGATGGGTCGATGACGGTTAAATCAGACTGTATATGGTCTTCACGCATTCAGTTCCTGCAATAATGCGCAAAAAACTTTGATATTTTCACTTGCGTCATGCTCAGCTGTAAAACCTGAAAATCAATATGCCATTCTTATACGTACATGTAATTAAATTCCCAGTCCGAAGTTCTCCTGACAAAGACACTTGCCTCTTTATATCACGAAAACACACATACAGGTATGGTTTATGTGACACCTCAGAAGTATCCTTAAAGTCCTTTATAATCGATGAATAATGTATTCATGGCAAATACTTTAATCCCTCTCAGGCGAAATATAAATAAAAGTATTTAGAAGAAAAAAAAAAGAAATATATAGCCAGGCTATAGCTGCCTCTACATGTCAGTCTGACATATTGTCGTAGGTTAGACCCTGCATTTAAGAGTTTCAGATTTTCTTACCCTCTTTAAGAAAACAGACAAAAAGCTTTCAGACAAAATTTACCCCGAACGTTATATGGCTATTATATTTTATTAACATATCTTATTTTTTTTTTCTTTTCAAATTCGGATTTATCCGGTGATTTTGTAGAAAGTTACTGTCAAAAGTAAACTAACCGTAGAGCTGAACGGTGTGAACTTAACCAGAGCATAATTCACACGTATTTATTTCTGACGTTAACTACTTGTCTAATACACCGTATTTTCTGCCATATAAGATACACTTCTTAAAATGCCTATAAAAGTCGCCCTTTCGCCTTATACCCTAACAGTCAGGTTTTGGTGGATCTTGAAGCTGGGCTTACTAGTACTAGACTAACACCTAAACACTCATGTTTAACAATTTCCTAGACTAAAACCTAAACACTCATGTTTAACAATCTCCTAGACTAACACCTAAACACTCATGTTTAACAGTTTCATAGACTAAAACCTAAACACTCATGCTTAACAGTCTCCTAGACTAACACCTAAACATTCATGTTTAACAGCCTCTTAGACTAACACTTAAACGCTCATGTTTAACAGTCTTCTGGACTAACACCTAAACACTCATGTTTAACAGTCTTCTAGACCAACACCTAAACACTCATGTTTAACAGTCTCCTAGACCAATACCTAAACACTCATGTTTAACAGTCTTCTAGACTAAGACCTAAACGCATGTATTTAACAGTCTCCTAGACCAACACCTAAACACTCATGTTTAACAGCCTCTTAGACTAACACCTAAACGCTCATGTTTAACAGTCTCCTAGACCAACACCTAAAGCTCATGTTTAACAGTCTCCTAGACTAACACCTAAACGCTCATGTTTAACATTCTCCTAGACCATCATCTAAAGCTCATGTTTAACAGTCTCCTAGACCAACACCTAAAGCTCATGTTTAACAGTATCCTAGACCAACACCTAAAGCTCATGTTTAACAGTCTCCTAGACTTACACCTAAACTCATGTGCTTAACAGTCTCCCGTCAAATGCTTTACATATATATATATGTATATATATATGTATATATATGTATGTATATATATGTATGCATATATATGTATACATATATGTATACATACACAAATTAAAAAGGGCTGTGCTGAGAGTTAAATACGGCACTGATTTGTTATAGCCTTTTGAAACAGCCATGTAGGCTTTTAAAACCAACACCTGCTATCTTTATCCGGTTATGTTTAGTGTGTACGTAATGAGAGGGGAGATGTCCATGCCAGACTGACAGCACAGCTGTGAGGGTCGACAAACCGCAGCTGTGAGGATCAGCAAACCACAATTTGTGAGGATCGACAAACCACAGCTTTCCGTAGGTGTTACAACTAACAGGTCAAACCCGTCTAGTGTGACAGGGATGTCAATGAAGTCACAATGCATCTAACATCACTCCAGGTCTGCCATATAGCAAGCCATAACCTACTCCCCACGCGACGCGATACATTTGGACATGCTTGATACTAACCACATCACACTTTCATGTGCCGAAGGTCTTGGACATAAGGGTTTGATACCGTATCCACAATATGCTTTACTTGCATTGAAACGGGAATTTTACCTCTCTCTCGCTCTCTCTCTCTCTCTCTCTCTCTCTCTCTCTCTCTCTATATATATATATATATATATATATATATATATATATATATAAGAAAGTAATGTGTCAAGGTGACACATAAAGTTGATCTCAGACAAACATCGTTCACAGAACACACGTTTAAACATCTCATATCTTGGACAGACGACAACATCACCTGTGAGATACACTTGACAGAAAACACCTGGTTAGAACAAGCCACAGCAGTGCTATGTGTAGTGGGATCAACACATCTTCGACGATTAAATATGATTTTAATGGCAGAACATGATGATGATGATGATGATGATGAATTCGACGATGGTAGACTTTGATAACAGCCGCAAAAATCTCAAAATACTTGTGCAACAACAACAAACATTTTTTAAAAAATGTCTACGATCAACAATGGCCAGTGGAACCACCACAAACTAGAGGCGCTGTCCGTCTTCTCGAACAACAGTGTGTCCTCTTGACAGGTACCCTGTTAAAAAAAAGCCCTTTAGCTAAGTCAAAAGCGTCGTTATTTTTTAACTAAACGAGATGCCCGAGGCCTGCCCTGCATATTGAACATCTCCTTACGGGTGGATCCGGTTTGCAGTACCACCGGGTCACGGCCTGTTGTTTTCGGTGTCTTAAAAAAAAAAATTTTCGGTGTCTTAAAAAAAAAGTATATATATATATATAGAGTCAATATGAAAAATGCCCTTTACAGTGACACCAGCAAACCTTTAAATTGCCCAAATTCTGCGTTTACATATACATAAAGAATATATAAGAAGATACATATAGCGCAAGCGACTATATTAAGACATCGCCATAGCATTTCATATGAGCTATTGCGCTAAGATCATCAAGGAACATTTGCTGATGCTTTTCTTATTCTCTTTCTCTGTTGAAAGAGACAATACTGATCCATAAATAACCTTATAAAAATCCAGAAATAAACTTATGAATGACATAGGATAAGCTACAATACATAAATGTCAGGAGCTATAATGGTACAAGTGAGGAACAAACAGACTTTAGAAGATACTGGCAATGAAAGATTAAGATCATAAATGGTATTCTTGGACGCAGTGTGTCAGTGCAAGAAAATTATAACCCGAAAGGAAATGAGAAGACCCCAAAGGAAGTGATCATAATACAGAATCGCAACAGAGTAAGTTCCATAGAGTTGTTACATAGGTAGGATAGGGCGAAGAGCTTCAAGAAGAAGGGGGTACTATTCTTTTGACTGTGACATGCCTAGTCATGTCCTATTTAGTGTCTGAGGCCTGATTTGTTGTCGTATTTTACATTTTATATGAAATCTGATTCCATTATAAAACACTGAGTGCTCTGTATATGGCTCTCAGATACTTTGAATGTATTACTCACAAAGGAAATTAACTCCATAACATACTAATTTAAACGTTATGTACTTCTTACAGTACAGCTACTACAATTAGCATGGTATTGTGCAATAAAGTCAGCAAAAAAACCAAAAAAAATCAAATACATGGCAACAAACAAACGGATGTCATTAGTAGTTGTAGTTCCAAGAGATAACGTGGCATCAGCGGATTAAGCTCCATGAATCTGAAAAAAAAAGTTCCATTCAATTTCACCTGTGCTCTATGGCTAGTTCACATCTAGCACAGCAGCTATAACGATGTAGGATATCTGTTTTGATGCGAACTGCATGCTCACTGTTGGTGGTTTTTCCTATTAGAAATATATCCGACACGGAGTGTCTTAGCTTTGAGAACAAGCATCAGATTTTTCCATGAATGTGCTACAATGTATTTTCTTTAGTATGAACTAAGAAACAGACCTCAATGCAAGATCGGTCATTACGTCCGGTATGAGAATCCAAGTCGAGGTAGCAGAACAGCTTCTTTCAGGAAGTACCTAAGGAAGAGAGGTTTAGTCTGTCGAATATGTGGGAGTCGAATATCGGATCTGGACAAGATGGGGGGCTGTTGAACAACTTTACGGTCTATATGAGGAAGTCCATGATTGTTAGCTTTACGAACTTTTGAACAATTCAAAGATCCGAGAAACAAATCTGCCTTGAGCTGATTCTGCACTGAAACACGATTGTGACTGGAAGAAGTGACAGGAGTCTCGACTTTGCTGTAGCTGTCTGAAGATCGTTTGTTGCAAAAATTATCCGCAATAATCGGCGTAACACTTTCAGTCATTGTATATTCGCGGTTGTTTTCCACTCCGCTCTGGGCAACACAGTTACCTACATTTTGCATCTCTGTTTTTACGTTAATGATACCATTGCGGTTGTTGTAATGCTCACCTTGAAAACAATCAGACTTGTATTTTGCTTGCTTCCCGTTGCTAGATGATTTATTTTGAAATTCTTCCATTTCTTTCAAAGTTTCATCAACTGCGCGACGAGCTTCTGAAGACATTCCTGCAAAAACTCGCGCTCGGCTATTGTGTACGCCCTTCCCTGCTAGAGGTAGTACAGACAACATTTCATTGGGTTTTTCAGAGCCGTTGAAATGGTTGCCCATGCAATGATCATTATATTTGTCCTTGTGAAAGTTGCCATTGAGTAAACTGTGGTTCGGAAAACATCTGCTGATCTTGTGACCTGCTCTATTCACTGATGTTTTTATTCCATACTTTTTGTGTGGCCGTTTTACTTTGATCCTTCCTATTTGTTTGTTTGATACAACATTTCTCACAAATCTTTTATTAACATCATCTTTATCGTTAGCTTCATCTTTCAACATCTTCATTTCGGTATGAATGTTGTCATTTACCTTCCGTACTTTAGTTTCGTCATCATTTCTGACATCTTCCTCCGTTTCTTCGAGCTCTGAATGAGCAGAAAGACCTGGCTTGGCTGCTGCGCGCTGAGGACAGCTAGAGTCCTGGGAAAGAGATTCCGAGGATGGATTTGAAGAAATACCGAAAACAAGACCGGGGACCTGAGATGAATCGATAATAGGTGCAGTTATCTCATTTTGAAAATCGTTGCTCGAAGTCGCAATACTCGTATCAAGACTTGTAGCCCGATTTCTACAACTAGAACTACTTACTGATTGTCTTAGCTGAAAATAATTGACGTCCGCATTTGCACTTTCAATGGCTGCAAGATGTTTGTAGAAAAGCTCAGTGTCACGATCCGTTTCAGTGGGTTCAGCTTCACGGATTTCTTTTTGTCCAGTGTTCTGATTAAAATCACCACACTCTTCTGTTCGTGCCTGAACCACAGCGTTATGCTTAATAGCAGGTCTGTGCACTTTGAAGTAACGAGGCACCTGGTGTTTAGGTAAGTAAGTGCTGCGCCGACCTGTTGAAAATTGTTTGGTGCCGCCCATGATTTTAATATGAAGACGTTCATAGCGGTCGACCAGCACTTTCATCCAGTGCGGATTTTGCAGAGCGCCCTCTTTGAGTTTTTTACCTAACGCCATGTTGATAGTTTATGAATGGCCTAGTGCTAGTCTTTGATTGCCGTCTTTGATGTTAACCAGCGTTTGATCACTCTGCAATATTTATTGAAATTTTGACTAGGAGCAAAGACCGCGCTTTCGCTTCACCGCACCGAGCGAAGACTGGTTTTCAATAGTTTTGCCAGAGCACGCTGTCAGCTTGGGTGCTCCAGTCAGCGAATGTTTATGATCGTACATGCCAGAGATACAGCAGGTATTCACTTTCCATATCTTCCAGACTAGCGACGATCCAGTTCTATGACAGCAGCCGTCTGTGACGATAAAATAAGATAAGAACACAATAAATATTTTGGCCTCGTATTATGGTATCGAGCTGACAAACTGTACCCACTGAAAAGCATTTCTGTGAAGAATACAGACAGCTCCGAAGACAAATATGTTTACTTTTATTGATACGTGTGTTTAGACTTAATAATGTTTACATATTTTTAAGCTACACGTAAAAGAAAGCATAATTTACCCCCATTTTATTCACATTTATGCTAATCTGTCCTCTTTTTTTCCCTTCGTTTAACGCTACATACCCTGATAGAAGTAGTACTACATTTGACATGAATATTCTGATTTATTTTAAAACACTGACAGTCGCGTGTAAAACCGTGCCTCGCCTTACAGGTATGTACTCTTCATTTTCGGTAAAAGAAAGAAAGAAAGAAAGAAAGAACTAATTGTTCTCAGAGCAATAATATCGGAAATTTTGCACTTGGATATTCGAGCCATTTACGAAATCTTTCGTGAAAATAATACCTGCTTTTTTATATGAGAATAATTTGTTCATAAAAATTTTGTTTCCTGAAGATTACAGAAAAGTCCAAATACTCTGCAGATCTTGGTGACGTAGGGTATGTTAAGGAAATTTATCCTTAATGTTACTGATTATATTTTTCGAGTTTTAATACCAACGGCTTTGTTGGTCAGGGCTGTGGATTGCTGATGTCTCTTGAAAATAATCAGGTTTCATTCTCAGTAGCGTATATATGTTTTACTGAATGTTCCACTCGGATGTTTTACTCATGGTTCAAGTTATAGGTTTTACTCATTGTTCTACTTAAAGCACATCAACATGCCTCGACCAGCTAACGTTTAGATTTGGGTAGATGATGCTGTGGCGAAGAGTTATATTTTAAGTGATAGCTCAGATGCAGAGTGACCTTTGTTGGCTTTATTAAACGCGGGACCAGATGTGATAAAGTACCAAAGCCTCGTAGTTTCCTATTTATACAAAATTGTTCCAGATGAGATCAAAAGCGTAGCCCTGTCATAACATATGGTGTGAATGTCCGTATTTTCCTTGACCAGTCGGCTTACGGCTTGGTGATGTGGTCAGCATCTACGCTCGGCCATGCTTTCCTTCCCTATCTCCAGAAGTGGCCGAGTTCCAATTTCAACAGCTGAATAACCGGAACGCCTCCAATGGACTTGAACCATCGACCTCGGCGTTAGAGACTAGCGCACTAACCACTACTCCATCCAGGCGCTTAGATGTAACAACCAAGCTTTTTATCATGCTCCACTGCGACAGAGAACAGGCATGTCTCTGTCAGCATCATCATAATAATCAACACCACGAGACGTTAGGATATAGTTCTGACAAGCTTTGACTGACAGGCCATTTTTGACTGCATCAATCATTGCCACGGTTCCATTTATTTGTTATCTTAGCTTTCTACACTTTTACCACCTTTGTAGTTTACTGTATAAACTTTAAAGAGAGTTTAAAAAAATACTTCAAAGAAACTAAGCATCGACATTGGAAGGAGACTGCATTAAAGAAAATTAGCGCGTAATAATTGTACAGTGATAAAAGTACAGTATGACACCATGTCCTAGAACACACGTGTCCTTCTCTGACTGCTTAGCCATGCAAGTGCTCCTTTCAGTGTAAGTGATCGAACAGCAGAGAAAAAAATAATTAAAGTCCTTTTTCGGTTGTTGTCACACAAATGTAGGAAGATCCTCTACATAGGATACTCATAATCTTGTGATAACATTCATTGAATGTAAGAATGTATGTAATATATGCGTGTATGTGTGTATGCATGTATGTATGTGTATATGTGTGTATATCGTATGTATGTGTATATGTGTGTATATCGTATGTATGTGTGTATGTATGTATACTGTGTGTGTTGTGTGTATGTGTGTGTGAGTGTTACTACACATATCATCACCCTATGCAATTTCGAGAGTGGAAGTAGTTTCAATGGACCTGCACATCGCCCTGACCTTATTCTGAGGACACTTTATTCATATTTCTACATCTGGAAAGTTCAAGCTTCCTGCTGACGAGAGATACTTGAGATAAGTGCCATTGACACCTAATTTGTTTCATGACCGAGCCATTTTATGTAGATATTGTTAGACTGTAAACCAAAGGCTTTTTGCAATGCTTAGTGTCTCCATCAGTATTTTAACGAACTGTAAACATCCGCGTATTTAGAATAAAGCTTTATATAATGATCTTTTTGGATTTTTCTTTTATTATAAAGCAAATATACCATATCTTGCATTGTTGTTAATATACTATTTATATAAGAGGATATATGTTCACACACAACAGTCCTCGCCTAGTCAAAAAGAACATAAAGCAGAGACCCAGCTTTCTTTTTCCTCAGATTTTCCTAATTCTCAGTTTGGTTTTCCTGAAGCCAGTGAATACACAAGCACTCCAATTCAAATTAGCCTTCAATTCCTGATCTAGTTTTATCTGTTGGTAAATATACATTTTATCTACACTTCTCTGTTCACCAACGTTATATGGATCTCCTGTACACAACATTTCCCCTACAAGAATTGTTACTTCTCCGAAACATGAACAGCCTCTGCAGCTTGGCTTATCCTGGAACCAACAATACCGCAACTGCAACTCTCCAGTCTTCGAGCTGTCGTTCAAGTGTAAGATCAAATCAACGAACAGTAATCGATCTCTGATTAACCATTTCATATCTGGCTACTGACTTCTTATCTCGAACAGCTCCTTGTCGCCTTACTGGTGCCTCGAGAGATCAATCTATGATCGGTTTATTAAAACCAGACTTGTTATTTGCGTAACAAATCTTATAAAGGAGAGAATTTTCAAGATTTATCGCAGCAATAAGGCATTGTCGAAAGAGGCATTATCATGCAAGCTGGCACAACTGTTATTCTTTTGCAGATGCTTCCTATATCCAAAAGACATACAAGCCATAGTTGAAGAGAAAGTTGGTTAAAAATGAGAGAGATACTCTTTAGTAAACAAAAACAAAGTCCCCACGGAATTTTAGTCTTCTTCAAGCGTCCGTAAGATAAAAAGGTACGGAATCTCTGGCACAGGAATCTAATGTACATTGTTTTCTCTTCGTTCCTTGTTGTGTGTCTTGACTGTTTACAGGCGCGACCTGCATCACTTATAATTAACACGACTGTTGTGGAAATAAAAATAAAAGATCAACTCATTGGAATACAGAGAGAGAGAGAGAGAGAGAGAGAGAGAGAGAGAGAGAGGGTGTGTGTGTGTAATTGTGCGTGCATGCGTGTGTGTAGAGAGAGAGGAGAGTTCCTACGAGTGTAACATTTACAGTTTAATGGAGTTATGATATACAGTATGTATTACAAACCAACGCTGGAGCCTTTTTAATATTTATAACTTTGCTATCGCTGTTATTGCCGTCTCTGTTGTTCTGTTTCGTATTGCTATTATCAGCATTGTTATTAACATTAAAGTACCTTTCTTCGATTTAGCTGGAATTTTTCCGGTTCGTCACCCTATTTTTTTTTTCTTTCCGGAAATGGATTTATGCAAAAACAACTATTTTTGTTTTTAAAACAAAGGAGCGGTATCACAGCAATGGAACAATACTGCACTCAAGAGACTTGACAGCTGACAGCAATCGATGGTTCCGTTGAGGACAGCAGGTCAAGGAAATCAAAGTGCAATAACGGTCACGTCTGTTTCTCATTCTCTGCTACCCACTTTCCACTTTCTTCCTATCATTTATGTTTTCTTCTCTTTTGCATTATCTTAGCTTTTCTCTCTTTCACGCATCTTTCAGAAGCCTATAGTTTTCACATACTAATTTAAGTTCCTTTTGTGTTCATGAAATTTTAAACATTTCTCTGATTAATCACACTCTATTGCCTCTGGTAATCTTCTCACCTTATTGCCTCTAATAATATTCGCATGTTATTGTCTCTAGCAATCTTTTTCTCTTATTGCCTTTAACAATCTTCTCACTTTGTTGCGTCTAATAATATTCTCACCACATTGCTTCTAATAATTTTCTTAGTGTGCTATAGCATTACTCGTGACTTACTTCTACAATACATTGAGTAACAAGTTTTAGAACTTTCTTTTATTTAGATGTGTCTGTTGGTTAAGTGTTTTATTTACTACTCTGTTTTGAAGTTCTTACAAATCTACCCGGCTCTCCAACTTGATACAAGGTAATCTTTATCTTTACACAAACACTGTTGTTTTCATTGAATATTTACCATTTTTCTTCCAGTCTCTTATCCCTTCACTGTTCAAGACACACAAGAATGCTAGTAGAAAGAGATTTCACTTTTGTCCGTCCTATGCCATCGTCTTGACCGTCTTTCACGTTAGTCCTGTTTATTAGCATTTTCTCTGCTGTGCGTCTCAATGTCTCTTTGGTTCCTCTCACGCTCTTTAGCTGACAAACATATAAATGCATTTGAAAGTAAGTGCTACAGAAGAGTTCTTCAAATATCATAGAAACAAAAAAGAACAAATATATTTATACTACAAGAACTTAATATTGAAGAAGGTTGGCTAGTAAAGAGGATTAAACAGAGAAAACTTCAATATTCTGGACACATTAAGCGTCACGAGAATTTAGAGAAGACCGTCTTTGAAGGGTACATAATAGGAAAAAGAAAGAGAGGAAGACCAAGGCGAAGATGGCTGCAAGACATCGTTGATAATCTGCAAATGGATGCATCAGCAACAGGGCATCTTGCTTACAACCAAGAGGCCTACATGGGAGCTGTTAGGGAGACAAAGTTCGCCAAGTGACGGTTTTCTCTAGATTATCTTGACGTTTAATGTGTCCAAAACATTGAAGTTTTTTCTCTTTAATCCTCTTTACTAGCCAACCTTCTTCAATATTAAGTTCTTGTAGTATGGATATATTTGTTATTGTTTGTGTCTATGATATTTGAAGAAATCTTTTGTAGCATTTACATTCAGAGGCATTTATGTGTTTCTTGGCTGTTTTGTTAAGTGTCCAGGTCTCACAGGCATATGTTGCGATGGGAAAGATGCATGCCCTTAAAAATCTTATTTTTGTGGTTCTGTCTGCTCCTCTCCACAGATTTTTTAGTTGTTTTACTTTCTGAAGAGCGATAGATGTCCTCCTTTTAATTTCCCTCAATGTATCTCCATTATTAGTTAGTAGTGATCCAAGATATTCAAAACTCGCCACTTCTTCCAATTTTTCCTCACTGATACATATTTCGTCTTCCTTGTTTGTTTTCTCAGAGTTGTCATTAGTCTGGTTTTCTTCGCCTTAAGATAGAGGTTTTGCTCTTCTCTTTTTTTTTTACGGACTGACATAATTCGTTTTTCGATTCCTTTTTGCTGTGTCATCAGCATATCTAATCTCTGGTATTTCATAACCTACAGTTGTTATGGCATCGTAATATTCTTTGTCTACGTCTTCTCTAACATTCCTTAATTATATTTTCAGTATACAAATTAATTAAGGCAACAATATGCACCCCTGGCGGACCCCTTGTTTTATGTCAAACCAAGTTGTTGTTTCATCATTTATTCTTACTGCAGCTTGTTGGTCTAGATATAGCAGTGATGTTAATTGTGTCAAATGTGTTGGAGATTCCATTTTTTTCCATTATTTCCCAAAGTTTCTGGTGTTGTACACAATCAAATGCCTTTGAGTAGTCTATAAAGGATAAATATAGATTCACATTAAACTCTCTGCATTTCTCTATTATTAATCTTATATTGAATATATGATTTCTTGATCCTCTTCCTTGCCTGAAACCAGCTTGGACCATATTTACTTCTTACGAAGATTATGATTTTTAACAGAATTTTACTGGCATGACTAATCAGGGCAATGGTTATGTAGTTTGTGCATAATTTCTGGTTACCCTTTTTTGGCAGTAGTATTCTTCTTCTTTGTTCGTTTCTAACACCAAGATCGGCCCGTGATCCTACTGAATTTATTCCTGTGGTCCTTGATAAGTTCTGTGGTCCTCCTGCGATCCCCGAGAACACTACAAGAGATCCACGAGAGGATCACAAGAGGTTCAGAGTATCGCAGGACTTGGGCCTGTATTCTCGGTGAGTCGCAGAGGCGGGATTGCGTGACACTGTGATTTTCGTTGCACCAGTTTAATCTAGAGTTGGACTTTCTCACCGGAAAACCTCGATGTGTTTTGGATATCAGTATATCCCTGCCGGGTTGGAGTAGTTGCCCATCCAGTCCAGCTTTGGATTTTCTCACCGGAAAACATCAGTGGTTAGGATACGCATATATCCCCGTCGGGTAAGAGGTGGTTGCCTATCTAGACTACACTGATCCAGTGCCTCCGACTTCAGTATTTTGTGGTCGTGGCCGCTACCCTTCCTAGTTGTGACCAGGACCGAGCTTTTGTTCAGGAGGACAAATCCTCGCCACCAGTAAGTTTCACCCCTGGGTTAAGCCGGTTTAAGCGTTTTATCCCAGTATGGGCGTGTTTAGGAAGTGGCCGGCCTCTAGAGCAGAGGTGCCGTGGTGTGAATAGCTCTGGCCGCGACACTACTGGACATATCGATTAAACTTCATTTTATCCTTTCCATCACCTTTTAACAGCGGCGCCGCAGGCAACCCTAATCGCATTTTTGCATTTTCTTCATTGACCGGGAGGAGTTTCGCCCCACGCGCGGCAGCCGAAAAATCTCGCCAGCAGTTTCATAGTTTAACCCATGGGTTAAGCCGGTTTAGGCAATCTGCCCCAGAATGGGTGTATATAGGACGTAGCCGGCCTCTAGAGCAGAGGTGCCGTGATTTGAGTAGTCCTGACTTCGAGACTACTGGTTACTTCACTTAATTTTTTCCTTCACCTTTTCCACGGCGGCACTGCGCGGCAACCCTAATCGCATTTTTCTTCGTTGGCCAGGAGTTTCATCCCACGCACGCAGCTGAAAAATCTCGTCAGTAGCGGGTTTTAAATCAGAGTTGTCCTTCTCCTAGATGAGCTACCAAACAAGACTCTCATCTACACGAAACGTCTGGTGCCAGATATTCGCCTTCGCCCCTTCTCCTGTCAGTTTGAACAGTTCCGCCACGAGAAGGCCAGAAGTTGGACTCGGACTGTCAGAGGCTATTTGAGACGCACGCCTTGCAGACATTTAATTGGAGTGGAGAGCGTATTCCCCACCCCACCTCCGGCTTTAACAGTCCTTAGAACCGGCAGTGGTATGAATACAGTTCTCTTCCACTCTTTTGGCCAAATACCTGAATGTCATATCTTTTTACATAGTGCATGAAAAAATTTACTACTGAATATTGTACATTTGGTTAAGCTGGTGGAGCAGGATTTTTTTTAAGATTCTGATTTCTTTATTACTGTCCACTCGCCTGCCGATCAGAAAGTTCCTGGTTCGATTTTGCACTCGAGTGGAAGTTTTCTGATCGACCAGCATCGGAGTCAGCCCTGCCTCATATTATGGGTACCTGAGGTTTCCCTAGGAAAACAGAGGCAACACGGACAAGTGCTGGCACCCCTACCTCAAATGCTATAGTGACCTCTGCAGCATGCAAATGCTACGGGACATAGATTTTACTACTGTCACCATCTGCTGTTACTGTATGACCAAACTATGGGACTTCCTTAATTTCTTAGACTTGCAAATAGTTCACCTTGATTATTTCTGCATTTTGTTTCAGAAATTTGGTCTCTGTGTGTGTTCACTCGTAGTCCAATACTGTTTGCTTTTATTGTCAGCTTATCTTGTCTTTTCTTGAATGTTCTTGTGTCTGAAAGTGGTGTTATGTCGCCCGCAAAGTCCAAATTTCTTACAATATCAAGTGTTTTATGTTTCAAGATTCCTTATAAGAGAATATATTTACAGATTAAATATTGAACATTTCCATATAATATAAAGTAAAGGTAACCTTATCGTGCAGTAGATGAACCTAGGGAATATGGCTTTTGGGCCTATATTTTCGTTAATTCTTTTGCTCTAAAACAACACTGGTAGTGCTGGTAGATCTTGCGTACCATGCAAATGAATGCTCAGGGCGAAGTTTAGGCAACGTCTAAATAAGATTCAGAGTAGTATATTTCTTAACTCATATTTTTTAAATTATAGAGCAACTTCTTTCCAGCTTTTTTCTACCAAAATTTCTCATCAGAATGTATTATGGTAGAGCTTGAAAATTAATTCAGGAGTGAAAGACGTGACACTAGAGGATGATGTTGTCTATATGATGTCTGACTGATAATAGGACATATTATTTTGATTAAACATGAAAACCTTTTTTTTCAGTATGTGTGAACATCAGAACTTTTTTTTTTGCAGTATGATATAATCGTATATTACATTGACGCAAATGTTTACAAACAGGAAACAAAGAGGACTTCGCACAGTAAAGTATTAGAAAAATCACAGAAAAAAAAACACTTTTCGATGTCATAAAAAGAAAAATAACAAGACTTCAACATGGACGCCGGTAAGACGAACAGTCTTCTAGCCAGGAGAGCACATCGCATTATTAAACTTCGCTATCTTGCACACTTGATGCGAAGACATCAATGTCTGGCTGAAAATTGAGAAACCGGGAAAGGAAACTAGGACATGACACAGAAATTCCGGTCGCTTAGATTCAGTCTCTCGCATGTACCAATGTTTTGGGACGCAAACATACACATATATGTAATTATATTGATATACTGACACTTCTAAAACGTGTTTGCTGAACCTACTGAACGGAAAGTTACACACAGTGAGAAATAAATCAAGCTAGATCAGGAAGTTCTGCCCCTGCACGCCATTAGCTGTCTCAAGTGAACACATACACGCCAATCAGCGTTATCAACAGCTTAACTACAACTCTTGTTCTGTCCATACAGTCAGGCCCAATCTAAACTAATAAATCAGCCTGCTATGCCACCCAAGTCCTGAAAGTCAAGTTACTGAACTTTAATCAAAGTAAACCTGTGATAACAAAATATTAGACTATTTAAAACAAAAGTAATAACACCTTTCTTCATTAATGAGTACACAGCTGTAACGTTTTGGTTTACAGCTTAATCATACAAAAACATACAGGATGAAGAGAAAGGGGGGGGGGGAGAGTATACGTCTTTATTTAAACACTTTACCACACGGCTTCTTACAAATCACAGCTAAGTGCTACCTTTTTTCTATTCGTATTTGATATATATCATTATTCTTCTCCCCCCTCCTCACATCTCCCTGTAACTATGAGCTGGTATTCTTTGCAGTCGTTGCAGTGAAGATGTAGATGTACTGCATCGTGTTGGCTTGGGAGTGGACCATGCCACATATATTTTAGTTCCTGCGTGCAGATAAATAAGCAAGGGGTTAAAATTTCAGAAAAGATAAGAGAGGCATGGGAAAGCCAAAAGAGAGAGGACAATGAGAAGTCTGAGACAACAATGTTTGAAAATCACCAAAACCGCGAGAATCATCGAAGAATCGAATTCTAAGAAGCATAACTGCCTAACTCCTACTAGCTAGGAGCTTCTTCTGTGAAGATGCCATTCGAGGTAACAGGAATTATTCTTTCCCCTCTCAGTCTGGTATGAGAACTATTATGACACTGATGAAACACTCCCAGGGACGGTCTGTCAAGTACGCTTCAACAAAACTGAGTAGCAGGGTAAAGATAATCCTATGATGTCTTAAAAGACATCTAGAGGATATGGTGTTAGTATCTATACTTTCCTTGACCTGTCTGGACGCTGCAGAGTGATGTGATCATCATTAAGCATTGCTGCCATTCCTTTTCTAGATGTGAATGGAGCCAAGTACCAAATTACACAGCAGGTTGCCTCTGGCTGGATTCAAACCACTGACCTTTAGTGACAGGTAAGCACACTAACCACTTAGCTACTAACGCATGTGACTTACATCATGGCTGCCACTTATTACATTATCTAAATAAAGAAACAAGTCACTCTGGAAACAGCTTCACTGTAGCCTGTATCCACTAGGCAGACCATTCTACTCACCACCTCAGAACGGGTGTCGTAGGCAGCACTGAACTCCAAGCACCAGTGGCAGTTTTCACTGTAGACATTTCCTAGAATTTTTACCAGGCAGCAACCATTCGGCCTACTCTTTCTACAATTTCCAACTCATCATCATCATTTCATGCTGTCTCTCAGTGGAAGGTTGGCTACAGTAAATCTCTAGTCTGTTGTTTCTTGTCTTCATAGTGCATTTGGCCAGGCTTGTTCCTATCTCTCTTGATGCTGTCCACCCATCTACATCATTGCTGTCATCCCTTCGATCTTGCTCTCAGAAGGGTCTTCAGTACAGTATTATGCCTCTTGATTTCCATCTGCCAAGAGATTTTTAATATGCACAATACATATGGATGTTTGATCTTACCACCTAGGGAGTTTATTGCTGAAGGATTCACAAGAAAAGTCCCCACCACTTCTGATGGGATCTGACCCCATCAACCTTCAAAATCTGAAGTGAATGTCTAACCCTGAGATCATATAAGGACCAAGGCATCATTCTGCAGAACAATAACATGTTGAGGATCTACACTATCTCAATAGTTAATTTAGCTACTTCAGCACTTGTAGATGTACACTGCTGACTCCAGAGTCAGTCATTTGTATGTTCCTTGCGAAACTTTGCTTCCTTAACAGCTCTCCTGTAGGCCTCTCAGTTGTAAGCAAAACCCTCTGCTGCTGATGCATCCATTTCCAGATCATCAACGATGTCTTGCAGCCATCTTCACCTTGGTCTTCCTCTCTTTCTTTTTCCCATTATGTACCCTTCAAAGACGGTCGTCTCTAAATTATCACGTTTAATATGCCCAAAATATTTGAGTTTTCTCTGTTTAATGTTCCTTATTAGCCAACCTTCTTCAATATTAAGTTCTTGTAGTATGGATATATTTGTTCTTTTTTGTGTCCATGATATTTGAAGAACTCTTTCGTATCATTTACATTCACAGGCATTTATGTGTTTCTCAGCTGTTTTGTTAAGTGTCCAGGTCTCACAGGCATATGTTGCGATGGGAAAGATGCATGCCCTTCAAAATCTCATTTTTGTAGTTTCGTCTTTTCCTTTCCACAACTTTTTAAGTTGTTTTATTTTTTGAAGAGCAATAGATGTCCTCCTTTTAATTTCCCTCATTGTGTCTCCATTATTAGTTAGTAGTGATCCAAAATATTAAAAACTCTTCCCCTCTTCCAATTTTTCCTCACTGATACATATTTCAGCTGCCTTATTTGTTTTGTCAGATGTCATCAATTTAGTTTTCTTTGCATTAAGATAGAGGTTTTGACTCAAGAATACAACCTTCCAAACAACACTTACACAAAAATAAACACCGTCAGGTGTGCCACAGGAACTCTAGCAGCACAACTTCATGGTCTCTTGCAAAGAGTAGTAGAAAAAAAAAGGCTCAAACAGTATCTTCAGGTACAGATGATGATGCAGAAAACTGTGAAGCTCAATCAGTGTTATCTTCAAACACAGATGACAGTGGCTAAAAATTTTCACAGAACTTAACCTTTAAAAAACTTAAATTTTTCAGTGTTTTTAGTATCCTAATGGACAAGTGTTTTCTTATGTAAATTGTTGATACACCTTTACTACATATTATTTTGTTTGAAATTGTAGTCTGATATTTTTTTAAAGCTTAACACTTTCCGTGCGTTTGGTCATTATAGTGACACTTCCGGTATCCCGAAGCTACCGTATGGTCATTATAGTGACAATTGTTTGTTTCAATAAAAACAACCGGTGTAACATTTAGATTGTACATATTTCGTTCACAATTCTGGTGACACTTTCAAAATGGTGAAAGAGTGCCTAGTTACGAGCGATGCTGAGCGAGAAAAAGGACGAGAAGCATGGAAATTTTTCAATTTTTGACGATGTAGATAGGGGTATGGACATAGCCTATGGCCACCCCGCTGCTCTTTCTAACTAGATCTAGACATATTTAGACGACTGGAGAAGTAGTTAGGAGTAGTTAGGTTAGTTCAGACATTCATTCAGCGAGAATACAACACAGAATCACAATACGAGATTGACAAGTAGATCTACACATCTCAGATGGTAAATAGTGCAGATCTAGACCTTGCCGATGGTGAGCTGGCCACAATCAGTGTCTAAAAATATCACATTTCTTCTTTTTTCCTAAAAAACTCTGCATTTATGAAATTTTCATTCATTTAGCTATACTTTGAAACATATTAAATATACGGAAGTACATGGAAATATTGTTTTCCATTCCATTTTACAACTAGACCCCCTTACAGACCAAGACCCGCGTTTTTACTCCCGCACTCCAGAACACGTCCAAAGTGTCACTATAATGACCAACCGCACGGAAAGTGTAAAAATAACACTTTATATGACTGTCACATGTGACTGTTGATTCATGAAATGTGAATAAAGTACAGAATAAAATTGTAACAAAAATATTAACAGTACGCTTTCACAAAGAATGAAAAAAAAAGTATTGGAATATTAGAGAACAAATTGATTGTTTTATTAAAATATAACAATTTCTGCATTATATACACAAATATGAAGTCAATCTGACCAATAATCATACAAAAACATACAGCACGAGAAAAGAAAAGTGAAAAAAAAAAAAAAGAGAGTACACGACAAGGCTTTTTAATTGTGAACACTCAGAGTGGAAGAAAAAAGAAAGAGACAGAAAACTGTCAAATTCAGAAAGTTGACTTCAAAACATGAAACAATTTCAGTCTGACACAAAGACATTATGAAAATGCATGCAACAAAACAAATAAATTAGGTACTGAGTCCCATACTGAAAACTGTGAGGAATTATGTCATAAGTATGACAAGTAATTTACAGTCAGATGACACTATGTCATTATGGTTTATGAAACTGAGATAAAGCAATTTCTCCCTTTTTGAAAGCATAAATATGGGTCTCATTTCAGCATCTAACACTTGTTTTTAACCTCTTTTTTTTTTACTGATCTGATAACACAGTCTGCAGTTTCACTGATTTGTCTGTAAATGTTGGGTCCACTGCATGCTGATAAAAAAAACTTTGGGCTTTGCTTCAACACTCATGTCATCATGCAATCCTGTATCTCGTAGCTCTCTAACAAGTTTGTAACCTCTCCTCTTCATCACTTGAGTCGAGATCAGTTTCAGGCTCATAGTCTGAACCTGACTTCATAGTAGCAAAATATGTTGACACCGAATGTAAGCAACCATAATGGCGGAAGTAACCTTACTTTGTTTACATATTTTCATGTGATATTTCAAATCATCATAAAACATCTTTTTTTTCCTTTTCTTTCTGCATGAACAGTGATACTGAGACTTCCTTTGATACATAAGAGTGTTTAGAATACAAAAAACAAACACTAATTTCACATTATCAAATCTATCAATCATCAGTGATAAAAACTTCATATACAGAACACTTGAGTGTTAGCAGTAAACACTGAGAAATCCATCAGTCTACTCAAAAAACAACAACAAAATGCAGATGAGACTAAATAATTACACAATAACATTATCCACTGAAAAACAAACAAAAAGTGAAGTCCAATGTTATTTTTTAAAATTTTTACTTGAAAAAGCAGACTGAAAATTTTTAATGTCCAACCAGGCTGTAAGTAAAGGTAATTTTGTCATGCCTTAGAGGCACATAGGGATACGGTGTTAGTGTCCATATTTTCCTCGACCTGTCAGCACACTAGAGGGTGATATGGTCAGTATCACGCCTGGCTGCCTTTCCTTCCCCAACTCCAGAAGAAGTTGGGTACCCATTTCTACAGCTGGGTGACAGGGGTGCCTCCGGTCGGATCTGAACCCCTGACCTTCGTCATGAGACCAGTGCACTAACCACTTGCCCACTCCAACCAGGCTGTAATAATGACAAATTCAGATGTATTTTTCCCCAAATTGTGGACCAGCACTGATGCTAATGGTGGTCAATGTAGTTTTCACCAAGTTGTGACCAGCACTGATGCTAATGGCGGTCAATGTAGTTTTCCCCAAGTTGTGGACTAGCATGATGCTAATGGTGGTCAATGTAGTTTTCACCAAGTTGTGACCAGCACTGATGCTAATGGCGGTCAATGTAGTTTTCCCCAAGTTGTGGACTAGCATGATGCTAATGGCGGCCAATGTAGTTTTCCCCAAGTTGTGGACCAGCACTGATGCTAATGGCGGTCAATGTAGTTTTCCCCAAGTTGTGGACCAGCACTGATGCTAATGGTGGTCAATGTAGTTTTCCCCAAGTTGTGGACCAGCACTGATGCTAATGTCGGTCAATGTATTTTTTCCCCAAGTTGTGGACCAGCACTGCTGCTAATGGCTGGCGGTCAATGTAGTTTTCACCAAGTTGTGGACCAGCACTGATGCTAATGGCGGTCAATGTAGTTTTCCCCAAGTTCTGGATCAGCACTGATGCTAATGGCGGTCAATGTATTTTTTCCCAAGTTGTGGACCAGCAATGATGCTAATGGCGGTCAATGTATTTTTCCCCAAGTTGTGGACCAGCAATGATGCTAATGGCGGTCAATGCAAAAAAATGTCTCCAAAACACACTGAATTAAAAATTCAGAGTTTTAAATCCTGATATAAGCATAAACTATGATCATGAGTTCATTAAAAAAAAAAAAATGAAAATTTCAATTAGTTTAATAATAATTAAATAACTTTTTTTTAAAAATCAGTATACTTCTCTCTTTTCTTTTCTTGAGAAATCTACCTTTTTTTCTAGATAATGAATGAAACAGATGGTACATGGTACCGACTGTGATATAAATAGCTAACTATACAAGTTGGACCTAAAGTTACTTTACTGTAAAATGAGTTGAGAAGAATTTGCCACTCTGCGTCTAAGAGTATCTTTGTTCTGGAGAGGAATGAAATCATTCTGAACTTTCAATTTAACTTTATTATTAGTTTATTTGGTGCACACTTTAATGAAATAATGAACCATGTTATTATTTTGGTAAGTAATTTTTTTTTTGACTCATATAAACATCAAATGTTTAGAAAATCCACTGAGGTCTGAAATTTTGAGTTCAGAAGATGCCACACAAGACCAGTCATGACCCTTGGTGATCTTCCTCTTGTCTGTGGGTTTCAGTTAGCTAATGTCTTTGATGAAAACACCATGCTGGCTTGGGACCCATATTGTATGTACCTGATGTGAACCCAACAGATATGCTCTACTGTGCTTAAACAAGAAATTAATAACACAGCTGGCAAGTTCTGTCAAGCCCATTTAAGAAAAGAAAAGAAAAGAAAAACTATCACACTCAGATACTAAATATTTATTTAAACTGTGTTCACATATTTACTAACATCTTCTTCCAGGGCAGTGGAGATGTGGCCTAGCAGTAGCCTCTGTATAGTCTTCTTATCTGAAAAAACGTACGATAATGCCTCTTCTGCACCAATCTGCAAGAAGAAAAGACAAAACTCAATTATGAAGATCAAAATTGACCTTTTATAATGACAGACACAAATGTTAACAGATTTGTATATCTCATTCAATTCTGTTCCCAGGGTTCTGCTTTCTTCAAGAATTACTTCTCACTTTTTAACCATTTAATTACATCAACTACTGAATGCATAGGTAAAGGTAAGATCTGTCTCCATGCCATTAATGAATGCATAGGTAAAGGTAAGATCTCTGTCTTCATGCCATTAATGAATGCACAAGTAAAGGTGAGATCTATGTCTCCATGCCATTAAGGCATGTCGGGGATACCATGTTAAGCCTGTATTTTCAAGACCTCTGGCACATGAAAGTGTGATGTGCCCAGTATCACATCTGACCCATGAATGCTGAATGCATGCTAGTGTTAATGTAACGAAGAATGAAGGCTGATAGTGAAACTGGCACACATGTGACAGCAGCTGTCTATTTAGAAAAATTAGCAATTAACAGGCAGTGTTAGGGAAAGCTGTTCTTGAAATTAAAATGTCAGCCTGAAAGGAAAGGTGGACCAGAATATATCATACAGTGGATGTGAAGGATATTAACACATAAGAATATAAGCCCCCATAGCAGAACCGGAAGAGAGTGAATGTGAAAAGCAATATGCAATGATGTTTGCTTGCAAGTCTTTAAAATGCAAGTATTGCAATCAGACTTCCATGTATGATCTAAAATTAATAAATTTATTTTTATCCTAGAATAGAAGATTTTATTTAACTAGTTAATTGACTCATTACTGACAAAAATTTCACTGGCAAATGAGTCTTCTCAGCTGGTCTGATGAGGGTACAACAGAAGACCATGAATGATTATCTACATTCTTCTTAACTTTTTTCTCCTATCTATACAAGCCAATTATTTTTTCTTTATAACTTGAATCTCAGTTAGAGTATTTTATAAAACTCTTCTACCAACTGAATTACCAGCTTCATGTTAATGATCTAAAGTTCAGAAGCAGCAAAGTTCATTTATTATCCTTGAACAAATGATGGTAATTTATTTACTCACCTGAATCACCAGGTAGCCCATAGCTCGAAGCTGTCTGATCTTACAGTGCAATGTACCTAGTGGGTGTTTATCATACGTACTCTGGGCTCTACTAAGTAGAAGTATCACCAAACTATTTGAAATAAACATCATACAAATTGCATTTAAAACATCAGTCTGAATTCAAGATGAATATATGTCTGCCAAATGGTTATAAGCAGTGACATAGGAAGAAAAAGAACTGCAAAAATCATATATAAAAGGTTCGACAATTAAGTAATGAGACTAATTCAATAAAAAATAAAATAAACAACAGTTGAAGATATAACCTGTATTTTACTCAAAGTAAGTCCCTTATGCATTGATACAGCGAGTGGCATGATCTAACAAACACTGAAATGACCTCTGCAGTTCTTCTGTTGGTATGGTCCTTAAACTCCATGTTACAGCCCTTCGGATGTCATCAGTATTGTCAAAGAAGTGTCCTTTCAATGGTAACTTTAATTTTGGGAATAGAAAATAATCGCAGGGAGACAAATCTGGGGAATAGGGTGGATGGTTGAGAACATGTGCTTGTTTTTGGGCCCAAAATTCCTGAACAACTACTGCCCGGTGAGACAGTGCATTATCATGAAGAAGGAAAAAACTGCCAGGTGTTGAATACCCAGGCTGGGCTTGGAGATTACTTTTCAATTGTCGTTTCAAAATACTTAAATAAACTTTGGCAGTGATAGTCTGTCCCTTTGGAATAAATTCTTTGTGAATAACTCCTTTTAATGTCGTAGAAGCACACCAATATTGTCTTCATCATAGAGGAACATCCATGTTTCATCCTCTGCAACAATCAAATTTAAGAAATGTTTATTTCTGTGACACGTTTTGATGATGTCTTTTGTGTACTCAACACGCTGATGTTTTTGGTCATCAGACAACGAATGTGGTACAAACCGGCAAGCAACTTTTTTCTTGCTCAAATCTTCCACTAAAATTTTACAAATGGTCTTGTGGTTAACACCAAATTCATCTGCCATCATCCTCACAGTCAAACAACGATCTTCTTGTATCCATTCTCTGACTTTTGCAATGAGTTCCTCATTATGAACAGAAATTGGGTGCCCATGTCTAGTTGCATTTTTAATCGTTTCCACACCACTTTTGAATTGTGAATACCATCTGAATATCTGTGCACGAGATAAACAATTATCCCCATAAACTTGTCGCATCAATTCATCTGTCTCAATGGCACTTTTTCCGAGTTTTAAACAGAATTTAATGTTAGCTTTTTGCTCCATGCTGATTACGTAACAATGCACCTTTGACTAGGTCAACAAAATGGTGGCTTGTTGTCTGCTCATCAGGCAGCGATGAAAAGTTGCCAGATCATAGATGAAGGTTGCCTCTTTGGATTTCATTCTTTGTTTCACAGATGGCATTTTTGTCTTGGCCATAATAAAATCAGTCTCATTACTTAACTGTCGGACCGTGTGTGTGTGTGTATATATATATGTATATATATAATGGAGCAAGGATACTGTCCAATCTGGCAGTCAGTGACCCACAGCTGTCATGCTAGAATCAGAGTTGCAGAATTATAGCTGACCAAGACCCTGTTCCACCTCTCAATTGGTACTCCTAGTAACAGGTCTAGCCTGGCTGATGGGGCAAAGATTCACCATGGTGGTGGAGCCTGCTAAAGAAGTACTGCACATCCTCTGGTTTCTAGCTGCACTCTGGGACTGAGAAATACCCACCATAACCTGCTCCAAGTTCTATATGATGCTGCAGCTTAACATCTTTATCACACTGCCTGCAAAGAATACCAGCTCACAGTTTCAATGAGATAGAAGATGAAGAAAAAGAAGACATCCCTCCAAATGACTCATTCTAAAAAAAAAAAAAAACCAAAAGGAAATACACAGAATTAAAGAATAAAAATGAAATTAAGAAATCATGTTCTAAGCATATGAAACTAAACTGTGACACAAAGGAAATCAACAGAAACCACATAAATTTTTATGCAAGTGTTTAAATACAATCATTCTGAATCATTTAGCTGGTGTAACATTCAACGGTAAGATACATGAGAGAGAGAGATGCAAAATATAATTCCAAAGGTAAAAAATCAATATATATAAGAAACCATGAATTTGTATTATGAAAGATTTCTATATTTAACTCTTTGTGTCCTTTCTGACGTCCCTTGCGTGGATGGGGGTCCTCATGATTTCAATACCCTACTCTTTGTGCGTTGGGATATGTTGGTCTCTAATTTTGAATTTAACCAAACTCTACTAAAAAATCTGGCAAAGCCAGTAGTATTACTTCCTTCCAGTATCACAAACCATCTACATGAACCACCCACGTGGTTGATTTCAGAACCAATCTGTGTTAAAATTTTATTGTTTTTAAGTTTTTTTCTAAGCTTATAGCCTGCTGTCCACTTGTGTTTTCATGTTTTCAGTTTATTGTAGATTGTAAATTAATTGTAAATAAATAATTAGTGTATATTTTCTGTTAGGAAATGGGAGATTGTAAATTAATTGTAAATAAACAATTAGTGTATATTTTATGTGAGGAAATAGTGTTTGTGTATAAACTTTTATTCAATTTGTATGTGAGGAAATGGTGTTTGTGTAAACTTTTATTCAATTTGGATATACTGGATCCAGTACAGTGGATTAATTTGAGGGGTAAGTGAGAAATTATTTCATCATAATTTTCCATTCTTTCTTCTCAGTTCTCAGCTCTTTTTTTCTGTTCTATACTAATAACATACTAACAATTTTATTAGAAAAACAATATACAACTTTTCCTGTTTACACTAATGTATAATATGTCATACTGCAAATCAGATTATGCCTTTGTGATCCTTTTTAAACGTGACAACCGTCCCACTCCACTTTATGAAATTTACCCCCTTGGTCATTTGATGTAAACCCCCTGGGATATGAAAAGTTAAGAAAAAAAAGGATTTTTTTTTTTAATGAAACAATTCTACATTAAAGAAAACCATGAATGTGTATTATGAAACATTTCTTCTTTTGAAATAACAAAGCAGGAGACTAAAAAATGCATGGAGAAGCCAGACAGAACAAATGACATTTGAGCAACACGTGTAAAAAAAAAAAACACCTTGAAAAACTTTCACCGGACAGGAACTGCAGTGAGTGAAGGGTCATGGTTTCCTGAAGGAAGATGAAAAAAATGATAATAACAATGCAGGATGAATACTCACTCTTTTGTTCTCTTATTACAAACTTGCTCATCATTTGAATAAGGTCTCAAAGGTTTCATGACTGGTGGCACAAACAGCTTCTTCTCAGTGTCAAAAGTGACCAGAATGTCTGAGGATGATAAACAGTGCTCATAACACCACTGGTAATAGACATTAAGCTAAACAACAGTCTGACAAACATTACTTTTATGAATATTTCTGGAATAGAATTACAGAGACAGCCAAGCTTATACAATGGCAGTTTTAGTTTCTGCTCCTGCTGTAGTGATACTAACCAACAAAGGAAAGTGCTGCTAAGCAGCACATCTGAAGCGAAGGACTAGAAAAAGAATATGGAACCATCCAGAATAATGGAATAAAAAACATAAGAGAAAACAGATGATGAACTAGACCAGCTCTAAAATTAAAGAGTGAAACCCCCTGGGAACAACTGTGTTAAGAGCACACTTATCTTAACATAGTGTTTGTGAGACAGGGAACACAGATATGTTTGCTTAAAAACTCTGACCTACTTCTGTAACCAAGAAACTTGTAGCAATCAACACTAATTATAATTGTTATATTTGTAAAATTAATGTCAGGTTGGCGGACAGATGGGGCCATGGAGATCTCTGGCAGAGATGAGGAAAGTCTGGTGTGAAACCAATGAATCCAAGACATGACAAGCCTATGGGTCTTTACAACAATGGCTATAAGAAAGATATAAACAAAACACAGCCAGTAGACTATAAGTGGCGGGGAATGGATATTGAAGCACTCATCAGATTCCTCATCCCAAAGTCGGAGTGTCTTTGTGGAACTGTCTCAAAACTGTCTGACATGGAGAAGGGACTTAAGTACAGCCACCAGAGGCTGGAAAACAAAATTTTTGGCCAGGCCAGCCTACACCACTGTCTTCATGGCAGTCCGAGCAAGACCACAGTCTGCCCTAGCAAGGAAAGGTGCTGAAATCGGAGGTACCCAGTCAAAATGCACATCACAAAAATCAGGGTAACATGCATTATTGCTAATGATATGTCTCTATCTGCAGTTTTCAAACATGGTGCTTCCCCTGTGAAGACTAACCAGGCAGGTGCAGTGCCGGGCCCCTGCCTTGAAAGGGTCCACCCAATGCTACTGGAGGTCCTCTCAGTTCATCTTGTGGAGCCAGGACACATGAGAGTAGAGCTACTGGCCAAAAAATACAACAAGAAAACTGCCAAAAAGCAAAAACTTAAAATATTGCAATGGAATGCTGAGGGTGTCAGCAGTGTTAGAGATGGCTATAGTGAAAAAGAGAACTAGAGAATGTACTCTTTGCAGAGCAGGTAAGTATATGCTGCACACAGGAGACACACCTAACCAAAGATGCCGCCTTTAAAATCAGAGGCTACCGGTGTTTTAGATCAGACTGACGGGACAGAAGAAAAAGAAGAGTACTCACACTTGTTAAGAATAACATCAGCTAATGTCAGGTGGGAGTGTACATGGAAGGAGCCAAATACCAGATGATCCATCTAAAAACCAGTAATACAGACTTTCACCTCCTTAACAATTACTGTAATAATGACCGCCTACTTGCTCTAGAAACAATCCCATACAAAGAGAGACTGATGGTCTGTGGTGATTTTAACAGCCATTCCCAGAGCTGGGGCTATGACCACATAGACAAGAGAGGAGAGGAAGTTGAGAGCTGGTAGGATGATAATAGATTTCTCCTGATCAACCAGCCAATGGATCCCCCAACATTTTATTCAAGGGCTTGGCATACAATCTCAACACCAGATCTGGCATTCCACTCTCCAGATCTAAAGTGGAACATTACATGCGAAGCTGGAAAACAACTTGGAGGTAGTGACCATTGACCAGTCTTCCTGACAGTAAAAAATGAACTCCTTAACACCAGTAGCCCTCTCCCCAGATGGAACTATAAAAAAACCAAACTGGACATTGTACAGACATCGTACAGGTATCCTGGTGGGACAGCTGTCCATAGAAGGTAAGGATATTAACAATATAGTGAAGGAATTCAATGCTTGTATCCTTCAGGCTGCCCGTGAAACCATTCCCAGAGGAGCTCGTAGGGACTATAAACCATACTGGTCTAGTGAGCTGGGAAAACTCCATGATGACGTGGAAACAGCTCAAAAGCAAACAGAAAATAGACCATGCCAAGAACACCACAACAATTACCAACATGCTAAGGCCAAATTTCAGAGAGCCAAGCTGCAAGCCAGACGGGAAAGTTGGAGAGAGAAAACAGAGTCCCTAAACTTTGAAAAGGATGGAAGAAAACTGTGGAAACTAATTAAACAGTTAAACGATGAGAGTACTGGAAGAAGTACAAAGATTACACTAACAGAGGATGGGAAAACTCTTAGAGGTAAGAAGGTAGCAGATCACTTTGCTCACATATTTGCACAAGACTGCAACATTGATATCCAGAGAAAGAGAGTACAGTGCAAACTGACCCACAGAAAGAAGAGGAACAAGTCAGAAAAGTGGAGGTCATGGATGCACCAATCACATGCATGGAGTTAGATCTAGCAGAGTAAACTGAAACCAAGGAAATCACCAGGACCAGATGGGGCGTCCAATGAAATGATCAAGAACCTGGGAATGGCAGCAATGGGAAAGCTGTTGGATATTTTCAATATGTGCTGGAGCACAGGTTAGTTACCTCAAATCTGGAAGGAAGCAAGCACGGTACCACTGCTAAAGCCAGGGAAAAACAGTGATACAGCCTCCAACTACAGGCCAATCAGTCTCACTAGCTGCCTCTGCAAAACGATGGAACGCATCATTGAACTGAGGCTAAAATGGTACCTAAAAAGTGAAAACCTTCTAATTCCACAACAAGCAGGATTTAGGCAGTACTACAGTACAGAAGATCAAGTGACCTATCTCTCTCAAGAGTATGAGGATGCATTTCAAGAGAAAAACCTTGTACTAACAGCATGGATAGACCTGAAGAAAGCCTTTGATAAAGTATGGAAAAAAGTCTGCTGTGGAAACTAAGAAACTGCAATGTGAATGGAAGACTGAACAACTGGATAAAGTCCTGTTTACACAATAGAAGAGCAAGGATGGACACAAAAGCCAGAAAGTACTGCTACACGGTGTACCACAAGGAGGAATCCTTTCACCTACACTATTCCTGGTATTCATTAATGACCTGGTCAAGGAACTTCCCTATGGAATCAAAGTGGCACTGAATGCAGATGATCTGGTCATGTGGTGTACAGATGAATATGCGACAGTTGCTACACAGAGACTCCAAAGAGCAGCAGACATCTTGACATCATGGACAAACAAATGGTATGCAAGTATCAACACAGAGAAATCAAGTACCACTCTGCTCACTCATCTAAACAGAAAGCAGGTAAGATCTTTGTAAATGAAATATCTTACTTAGGAGTGACTCTTGACTCAAAACTGACCTGGAAGCAACACATTTCCAGAAGAAAACTAGCCATATTAAGAAAATTGAGTGGAACCATGTGGGGAGCTAGTGAAAGAATCCTCAAGAATATATATCAGCAAAGTATTCTACCACATTTAGAATATGGCTCAACATCTTGGTGCACAGCATCAAACACTACGCTGCATAATCTAGACAACATACAAAATCAGTAACTACGGATTATCACAGGTGCCATGAGGTCCACACCAATAGTAGAAATGCAGAAAATGGTATTCAAGTGCTAAAGGAACGTAGAGACATAAAGGGAGAGAAAATCCTCAGCTCTGTAAGCCATCCCCTGAAGGAGAGATTCAATAACTTGGCACTAAGACGGCTTAAAAGAAGCAGCTTCATTCATCAGGCCAAGCGTACGCGTAAGCTGATACCTGACCTTCCAACTGTAGTCGCTCCATTATCATCTGTACCAGAGCATACACCATAGAAAGAAGCAGATTATACACAAATAACTATTCAGACTGAAGTGAAAGGTGTGCAGAATGGTGAGATGCAGAGCAATCTTGTAAGATCAACAGCCACACTTAGCTTGCTAGATGACAAATATCCATGTGACACCTGGATACGTGTGTATACAGGCAGATCTGCACACAATGCCATAAAGAATGGAGGGGCAGGAGCACATATTGAATATCCAAACAACACCACTGACAAGATTTCCATACCCACTGGAAAATACTGCAACAACTATGATGCAGAAATTAGGGCAATTATTGCTGCAGCTGAAAAACTATCAGACTCCAGAATTGATACGTGCCCCGTAGTAATTCTCACAGATGCAAGATCAGTACTGGAAGCTCTTCAGTGAAACAAACTACCAGACCTCAAAGATGCTTTGTCAAAAATTGACTTACAACACAGAATCACTTTGCAGTGGATTACCTCCCACTGAGGGATACCAGGCAATGAGAAAGCTGACTTTCTGGCCAAAGAGGGCACTGAAATGGAGCAACCAGACATACCAATCACCTATAATCAGAAGAAAAGCATGATAAAAACCTACAGGAAGCCACAAACACCACCACATGATGACTATCACATACTAAACAGAAAGGAACAAGTCACCATTTTCCATCTCCAAACAGGACACAGGTGACTCCAAAGTCATATGTATACAAAGTTTAAGGTTGGTATTACTAATCTGTGTACATGTGCCCAGGTGACCCAAACTGTGGAACATATCCTCCAAAACTGCACCAACTACGAGACACTGAGAAATAATTACTGGCCCAGTGAAACCACTAAAGAAGATAAGCTCTATGGTTCCATATATGAATTACAAAAAAACAGTGAAATTTATCCAAGAGACAGGACTGCAGATATAGACAGACAATGCGAACAAAGAAGAAGAAAGAGTGAAAAAACACTGGAACCAGTTTTTCTCTATAAAACACATGACTTGAAATAATACTGGAGGTAAAAAATGATTGTGTTGTGAGGATAAAGAGGAAGACCAAAACGAAGATGGCTGCAAGAAATCGTTGACGATCTGCAGATGGACGCAGCAGCAGCAGGCCATCTTGCTCACAACAGAGAGACCTACAGGAGTGCTGTTTGGGAGGCAAAGTTCAGCAAGGGACATGCAAATGAATGAATGAAATGATGTGAGGATGATATCAAAAGATGCACATGTAGCAATTTAGACCAACGCATAATGAATAGAGAAAGCAAGCTGCACATCAACTGCAGCCAATAATCCCTCGGATGATTGATGAACTTGGTAGTGGTGACTGAAGTTGCAGTTAGCTGCTTCTTTGTTTTGTGTTCAGGCATCAAAACTAATCTTTCTTGGAAGTTTGTCATCACAGAGCTTTTCTTGTAGGCAGCAGAGGCCCAGCCAACTCCTTAGTCTGAGTAAATTGTGTAGCTGGGAACTCTGCTGAATATGATGTGGTGTCTGTTGCTCTTTGTCATAAGCACACAGGCCTGTTGGGCCAAATTTCAGCTCCTGATATAGATAAGTTGTAGTAGCAACAACAATGATGACGATACTGCACTTTATCAAACAAGAAACTTTTCAAACTTTTAAGATTTCAGCTTTGAAGAGTCTTAACTTTTTATAATTTTCTGGCACAAAACAAAGATTCAGACTGATTACCTTCAAGATTAAAACACAAAAACAAGCAAATGCTAAATGCATGATTTTCATTCCTTTTTCATTTGCATTCTTTGAAACCTTCATTTGGACATTTTCCATACAGGCCAATAGTAATGCTGGATGCACTCCCCTCCCCCATCCTTAAAAAAAATGTTTAAAAAATGAAAAAAATAAAAATCATGGTTCCATTCCACTTTATGTGAAACTCACCCGAAGTATAAAAATGTGATAGTACAAAACCGCACTGGACACAGTCTGAGCCTAAGATTTCCTCCAGGGCTGCAACAGCAGGTCTGATAGACTTCCTCAGCTGGACATCTACCTCTGGGTTTTGGTCTGCTATATATTTGTTCACAGTCACAAGATCAGCCTTAGATTACAGAATAAACAAGCAAAAACTGAAGAGGTTGAAATACCAGAGAACAATATTAATAAAGTAAATCACCTGACACAATATTAGTAAAGTAAATTAGTTGACACAAAATTAGTAAAGTAAATTACTTGACACAATATTAGTAAAGTAAATTACTTGACACAATATTAGTAAAGTAAATCACTTGACACAAATCATTTGACACAATATTAGTAAAGTACATCACCTGACACAAAACTAGTAAAGCATATCACTTGACAAAAAATCAATAAAGCAAATCACTTGACACAAAATCAGTAAAGCAAATCACTTGACACAATAGTAGTAAAGTAAGTAAGAGCTGTACATCTGAGTCATAAAACTGCAACAAAATAAAATGCTCAACAAGACTGATTGAGCTAGAGACAGTAAAGACATTTAGTTCTGAACTGATTTTTATCATAGGTTGGCGTTCAAAGCAAAAAGCAACTGTGAAATGGAGGCTCTTTATAGAGTTCCTGTGAAGATCCAATAGCAGGTTTTATATCAGTTGTGGAGTAAGATGTGTGGTTTACATTAATCCCTGGAACAAATCAGTAAAATATGTGGTTTACATTAATCCCTAGAACAAATCAAACACATCTCAGCAAGTTCCAGACTCATGGGCGAATAGGATAATCCTCTGTGATATAACAAGGATTATGTGTCACAATATAATATGCAGATAAACAATGTTTTAGCTAGTTTTCAGGAAGTGCTTCTTTGAGACAGGGTAGGTTCTTGACTCACTATACTTCACTGGTCTTGACTACAGTGCCTTCTCTCTAACAAAAGTCATCGAAGACAAAGACACTGTCCAATATGACAACCAACAACCCACAGCTGACATGCTAGCATCAGGGCTGGTGAACCACAACCAAGATCCTGTTCCACTTCTCAGTGTGTACCCCCCCCCCCCCCTACAAAAAGGCCTAACCTGGCTAATGAGGCAAGGATTGCCACAGTTCCCATATGGTGGTGGAGTGTGATAAAAAAGTACATGTATTACTTTTCAGCCCACTTAGGAACTGAACATCTTCAATGCACTGGCTGCAAAGAACACCAGCTCGCAGTTCCAGGGAAACTAAAGAGGAATAATAATCAGGTCATCTTTGGTCTCAATCACAACAAAAAAAGTGCAGTGTTAATATACTAAAAATACATACTGATTATATCAGTAGTTTATATCAATAATCACACACTTGAAATGTTTAAAGTTCTCAATTTGGTTTTCTTCATTTTTGGTAAATAAAGGGTTAAGAAACAATGACTTTCAAGTCATTAACAAAGCAAAAAAATTCATGTTTTCAAGGACAAAATCATATAGCTTGATAAGTTAAAAATTTTGTTCATATTAAGCATTAAATTCACATAGATACTGGCTGTATGGCAGACATCAATGGTTACCTCTGTCAAACGCAAGCCAGAATAATTGGGACATTCAAGTGAAATGCTCTGATCCAAAAACTTCAGCTGGAAAAACTTTTCCCTACTTGATGGTAAACCTGTCAATGGAATGTGAGTAAATAAAATCACTGATCTAACCAAGACAAGCAAATACCATACACATTTAAACAACATGAAGTAACAATGTATAACAATACCCTGTTATATATGAGGGTCATACCAAAAGTCATTAGCAAAAATTTTTTTTAAAAATCAGAATTTACAGATAGAGAAAATATAAATGTATCATCTTAATCTGCATCCTTTTCTTCACTTTTCAACATAATCTCCATTTCTCAGCACATATTTTTCCCATCGCTCTGTTTGAAAATACCCTCCCAGTAGAATTCTGTTCCAGCTGACCGAAGGCACAGATCCACTGCTTTCTGGATGTTCTCTCCTGTGTCGTAGTGATGGCCTCGCATTTGTTCTTTAACAAAACCAAAAAGATGGTAATCACTGGGTGCCAGGTTGGGGCTATAGGCAGGGTGTGGAAGAACTTCCTCAGTTGTCCGGTGAGCAGAGTTTTTCTCACACCTTTGTGATCTTCAGTCAACAAACGTGGGACCCAGCAGGCACAAACTTTTCTATAGCCTAGGGTTTCAATCACTTCCTGTATTGCATTTTGTCCTATTCCAAGATTTACAGTGATTTCAGATACTGTGACATGTTTGTCTTGTTTAATGATGTCGTCAACCCTTTCCATGTTGCATTCAGTGGAGGCAGTTCGAGGGCGACCACTGTGAGGCATATCTTGGATGCTCATGTTTCCATCTTTGAAATGTTTCACCCACCTCCTAACACTCCTAGCAGCCATACACACATCTCCATAAGCAAGATGAAGTCTTTGGTAAATTTCAGCAGCGGGGATTTCCTCTTTAACAAGAAACTCAATAACAGCATGCTGAAGAAATGAAACTTTAGCACCCGCCATTTTGTTTCTGCTCCGCATGGTCATGTGACACATGAAGTGCACAGGTTGCAGATTAGGTGATACAGTTATATTTTCTCAATCTATAAATTCTGATTTTTTAAAAATTTTTGCTTACGACTTCCGATATGACCCTTGTATTCTTGCTATCAAACAGATATCCTATATACAACATTTTCTTATAGACATTTTCTTAAACAGCACCACTAAAAATGTACACTAGGAGTAGCTTCCCTTAATCATTTCTGATCATAATGTGATGCAGCTTAAATGAATGACCAGATCATGATTGTTTTGGCCAGACATTTCTTTTTTCAAGTCTTTTTCTCTCCTACCTAATGTAGGAGCTTATCCACATCCTTTATCAAGCCATGCCCCAGTAAATATTTATTTCAGGAGCACCAAATATGCATGTAATGAGCCAGGGATGCATGAGAATAAACAGGTCTAACACAGTGAAAACTTGAAAGGAAATCTATAATCTGCACAAGACCCCAATTCATTTGTCCTATGTACAACTTTAGTCAGTCACTATCATAATAAGAAGATGAGTGACTGCAGGAGATCCCCAATTCAAGGTCAAGTACTGAGTTTTTATCTCAGATAGACTGAGGTGGGGGTATGAGAAGATAAGGGATGGTCCATGAGACCAAAAAAAGGTGAAGAAATGAATTAACTTCCACGCAGTGGTATGATTGGTCATGCCATAAAATAAAATGATAAACTGACTGATAGTGTGGCTATTATGATGAAGTCCCAGCCACAGCCTAACAGCCACATCTCACTACATTCAGGAACATGTCAGCTTACACCTCTCTGGTCTAGCTGTAGTTTCACAATCTATCATTGGAAACTACTTGGAGACAGGAGGGTTGGGGGGGGGGGGGGGTCTTCTTGACAGGTTCACTGGTTTTAATAACTGTGCTATCTCTCTAACATGTTCACTCTTCAGTACTTAGAGATTTTTTGGTGAAACACATTTGATTCGTTAAATATGTCAATTTGTCACAACAAAAGTCTGACAAACAACATAGAGATATGAGCCCTGAATATATTAAGAACTCACACACTATCATTGCAGTAACTTCATACATATTATATTCAAACTCTTTCACTTACCAAAAAGAATTTTCACAATGACAGGATCAAAAGCCATGTTGATCAAATCATGTGGGTAAATGTTTAAAAAAGCAAGGCCTATCAACAAATCCACCAGATTGTCAGGATAAGCCTTGACTTGCTCTGCTGTGATTTTCTGTTTTAACAGCTTGAGGATGTTAGTTATCCTTGTGATGTCCTCTTCTTGATCAGTGACCAGTGTCCCACAAGCCCATATGATCTTGGCAGTATCTTTCAGCCTCCACCAGCTGCGAGATATCTGGAACTGTTTAAGAATGCTGCGGAATAGTTCTGGGTGAGAAACGCGCACAGATGCATATGCCAAGGCAATGTGCATGACCTGGCTCTGAGCATGGACACGGCTGAAGTAGTCTGTTGCAACAAGTCTATCACCAAGGTCCTTGTAGAAGCTTACCTTGATGAAATTTGAGAATCTAAACATCTTCATCAGCATGGGAAAATGTCCTTTATGAAACAAGTCTAGGTTCTCAAGCAATTTAGTTGCTATCTTATCCACAAGAATAGGAGATTTTATCCTACACTGTCCAATAAAATATAACTGACAAATCACTGCCACTTCATTGATGCTAAACTCCTGGAGGTTTTCACATAATCTCTCTTCAATGCTGTTTAGTAACTGTGGTGATCCTGAGCCATGCTTGTGAATGTGAAATACAAGGCGTGTTAACTGCAGAGGTGTGAAGGAATGAAACTCAAACATTTCGTTCATGTAAGTGATCATGGCACTAATGTACCAGGGAGCATGTACACCACCAAGGAAGAAAACATCTGCAGCTGTGAGGATTTCTTCTATGGTCATAGTGTCTAACTTACGCCACAAGGCAACAATAATCTTCATGGTTTCCTTGTCCACAGTCTTGACTGTTGAGGCCAGAGAGATAAGGTCATTGCAGCTCAAACTATGTGGATGTTTATTCATGAGTTCTGTCATACCTAAAGTCAAACAGAAAATGAAGTGTAATTTTATTTTTCTCCTCAGTGAAATCCATCATTAAAAAAAAAAAATCTCTATGCCCTGTAGTATTTACATGCCACAGGGGCATGAAGTGTTAGTGCCTTCACATTTCTAGGACACTAGGACACCACAGCATATGAGGCAGGGATGCCAGTGCTTGTCCTTGCTGCCTTTGCTTTCCTACAGAAACCCCAGGTACCAATATTTTGAGGATGGTCTGACCCTAATGCCCATTGGTCTGAAGGTTTCTGCTCAAGTGTGAAATTGAACCAGGGACCTCCTGATCAGCAGGTAAGTGCTCTAACCATTACACTACCATGGCACATCATTAAAAATAATAATCAACCCTCTGAAAGCTCTGTCAGCTTTCCAACATTTATATAAATATAATCTTTTAAATAAATCAGTTTTGAATCATGTTGTGCACATTAATTTACTTGGAACAAATGCTCCTTAGAAGAAAATATTTTATGCTAACAACACAGAACTTGCTCAAGTTTGGAATTTGACCATGTGCAACCTAAAAACATATCTACACTATACCCAACATTGATATTACTTCACTGAGTCTGAGTTTGGAGCTACCTATTAAATATTTTTTCTCACTCCACATCTTCTTATATAAATCACAGCTTACTTATTACAGTCCTTCATCTGACGCTCTGAGGTGGAACAAATAAATAATGAACATACGATATAAAGAAATGTGTTTGCATGATCCATTTGACACTGCTTCTTGCTTCTTCACTTCTACCTGCATTCTGCATCAATACATGTCCACTATATATGTTATGAGTAATTTTAAAAGAATATATTTTTTTGTCTATCCCTTCCACCCACATGCCCAGAAATATGAACAGAGACAGTATCTTTACTCTCTTGTTCCTGAAATATTACCTGCAGGCTCAGAGTTACTATCCATGACTTATAAGTGTAATCTAAATCACTAAAGACGCACTTCAAAGTGCAGTGCCAACTCAATCCTGGGACAAAAAAAGCAACAACTCACAAGACCTCTGGGAGTCATGACCCAGAGGGGCCCACCCCTCTTAGAGTGTCAGGAGTTTGATAGGGCCAAAACACTTGTCTGAGGGGGGGTACTTCCTCTGATGATCTGAAGGAGTTGTGTTGTTGTTCCGCTCTCTATAGCAGAGAGTTTCCTGCACACTTAAGATGGCAAAACCAGCAACCTGGTTTTTTTTTTTAACTACTGAATATCTGGCACATGTTACTGCATAACAAAAAATTATGCCCTAAAATAATACAACTTTCTAAATGTTTACTGAAATGTAGTTTTCTGTGCACAAAATGTCATGAACAATTATCTTCATATTCACAGGCAAAAACTTACATGAAGCGCTAAAAATGTGACGATAGCTAGCCTGTAACACCATGTGGGACCTAGAAAATATAGTGTTCATGCCCACACCTTCCAATGTGTTGACACAATGGAGGAGGGTGCTGTAATCAGCACCATGCCTGGCTACTTTTATGTCCCCTACTCCAAAAAGACCCAGGTACCAACTTCTACTGCTTGATGACTGGGGTGCCTTGTTGTAAGAAACTAGTGCACTAATCACTTCTAACATGAATGACTAACAACTCACTAAATCTGGAGTACTAATCGCTTTTCTGAAGAAAAATTATCATTGTTTTAACCCGAAAATAAAATGCAACTTTACTAAACTTGGTAACTTTTAGATAATAAACACTGAATTTGGTATTCTTGAATATACTGATATATTTATGTTCACATCTTCTCCACAGCATGATTTATTAAATGACTGATGATATCAGTTTATGCTGATTTCTAATCTTCTTGTGTGTTTTAATGAGACACTAACAACCAGGATCACCAGTTTACTCCCAGCTCTTTCATCCTATGTAGAGATGTGATGTGGCCCACGTATAGCAAAACTGTCCCCTATGAGGATGTAATCAACCTTTGCCTCATTTGGTTTAACTGATATTTACAGAAGAAAAATGATACAAATTATGAAAGAACCTGACCTTCACTAACCTTGCTTTTTCAGTGGTAAAACAACTGACTTCATGAGCTGTTTATGTACTGCCTTCAGCCATGGTGGAGTAGGCAGTTCTTGTGTATTGCTCTTGGTCTTAGCTGCCTTGTTGTAGGTTTTTGAAATTATAATTTCCTTTTGTTTTTGTACACGGTTTTGTTTGCTTTGTGCCTTTTGAATACCTGATTCATGGAAGTATTTTTGGCAAGCAGCATATCTTGAAAGCAAACACATGGGAGAAATGCTAAATGTTGAGGCTGCACTGGATGCTGCAAGGAAGTAACTCCATCTTTGTTTGTAAGCCATGAGTTTAAGTTGCTGTTTCATCTGATATATCATAAATGAAATATTTTAAAATAAGATATTTGATTTTTTTTTCACTAGAATCTTTTATCTGTCAAACAAATAACTTTTAATGCATATAAAAGGAATAAAAAAAATTAACATTCATTGAAAGAATTGTTAATATTTACATTTTATGATAATGAGAACACCATTAATATTTTAAAAAATTACTTTCAAAAGATACATACAAAGTTTACTAAAAATGCAAAAACTTGATATCAGTTCTAATCATAGCATACTTCATGAGCAAAGACTGTGCTAGGAAGTGGATACTTGTCAGTCTATGAAGAAAAGCTGGCAGGGACCAAATTCAGTCATTCATTTGCATGTCCCCTGCGGAACTTTGCTTCCTTAACAGCTCTCCTGTAGGCCTCTAGGTTGTAAGCAAGATGCCCTGCTGCTGCTGCATCCATTTCCAGATTATCAACGATGTCTTGTAGCCATCTTCGCCTTGGTCTTCCTCTCGTTCTCTTTCCCATAAGGTACCCTTCCAAGATGGTCTTCTCTAAATTATCATGACGTTTGAAGTGTCCAAATATATTTTAAGTTTTCTCTCTTTAATCCTCTTGCAACAGACTACATTCTGACCAAGTGAGCAAGGACTGAACAGAAAGGCTGATTCAATAGCAAAAACTTTCTCTCTCTCTATGTCCCATCAGTGCCCAAAACACATGGGGCTGCTGGTAGAAAGAGACTTCCACTTTTATTGGTGCTTTGCTAGGTATTAAAAATTACACCTGCCAAAGTCTGACACACTGAGCCAAAAGGTGAAGATATAGCAGCCTAGCTGTACACACTGCCACAGTTAAAGTGTCACCACTTTAAGAGCAAATGCAGATGAAGAATAACCAAAGTTGATAAAGACTATCTTACTTGCACAAAATGCCAAAAACTACAACTCATTCAGACTCAGGACTATTTGTTACCATGATAACTTCTGAAATTAACATTTTGTGACAAATATAATCAATGAAACATAAAAGTAGTCTGCAGCTCACCAAAATGCTGATATCTGATGAACTGTTACATTTGTGCTTCTGCCTGTAGCTTATCTATAATGGCCTGAACTGACAAGCCACAACCCTTCTCCAGGAGCAAAATTTTAACACGTGACCTTGACCCCTGTGGAAATGATAAAACAGCAAACAAAATTTTACTGATTATGTGTGATCTAAAATACTGCAAAAACTTTCAGTTTCATCAACACTGATATCAAACTCCAAATTTATGTTTTCACCCTTTTCTCTTTGTTTCAGGTAGCTAAATGTGAAGATCTTTTTTTTTCCCAGGCATTCTGTATCTCTGTCAATCATGTCTGTTATTAGGACAGACAATGTTTCAAAAGATTTTTCAGTACATGGGAAACAGACAGTACTGTTCAGTTTCTGCTGCAGTTTATACTGATGGAGCGTGGTCTGCGGTCACTCTACATGTTTCTTCTGAGTGTTGTCTAAGATTTTCTGTGGTTCTGCAAGCCAAGATGGCTAATGTTATCTCTAGAGCAAGGTTCTGACATTCTCATATTAAAGAAAACAAAAAGGACTTATATGAACTAGAAACAGATAATTACTGCTCTTCTAAGAACAGTGCAAAATTGACATGTACTATAATTTTAAATCCTGCCCACAAAGACTAACAAGATGATTACCTATTGTATCTTCATATACCTTTATTGTTATTTTTTGGTATATCTTTCTTTTAAAGTGAGTATTTATCTTCTGTCTTTTCTCCAAATCTTAATAAAACACTGTTTGAAATCTTTAAGATAGGAAATCACTAACAAAAGCCACTTATTAAGTTTCAAGTTAATAATTTCATTATTATGCTCCCCTTTGATATGACCTTACAGAGGTTTCGAACCTATGGAAACTAGTTAAAATTATAAGAAAAGGATGATAACAACTTCTTGGGCATGTCTTGAGAAGACATGAGTTATAGAACTTTGTAATGACTGGAAAATTAAAGGGAAAAGGGGGGAAAGTAAGGCCATGAGAAGAACATCTGAGTGGACTGGTCAAGTGGTTCTGAAAATGAAAAGCATTTGAACTGATTGGAAACATCAAGGATCACACAAGATGGGAGAAGCAATATCACCCATGCTATCCAACAAAGCACATAATAATAATTGTTAAGACCACAATATCAGAACTGTCTGGTTCTTGTTTTCCATTATTTCTCTTTTCCATTTCAATTTAGTACTCTTTTCTGTCAATGGAATTTGCCATTTACCTCTGTATGTCCACATTTCAAAGGCCTTGATTTCTTTTTCCTTTTTCTTATTCATTTTCTTCTATCCACCATAAGGATTAAAATTAAACATTGTATTAAATGTTTATAAAAATTAGGAAAGGCAGTCCAGACCTTGTCTAAGTGAACATCAGATTTCCTAATGCCCAGTGTCTTTGTAATGTACTTTATCAGCTCTGTGTTTGCTTCCCCGTCTACAGGTGGCGCTGCTATTTGTACCCCGACACTGTCTGCATTAAACCCTGGTTAATTCATTAACAAAATTAATGCATTTCATCATATGGACAGTTCTGCTGCTGCAACAAATTTAATTCTGAAACAATATAGTAATATATGGCATTTAAACATTTAAAGTTATTGAAGTAGCAAACCACTATCAACATTATCTAACCTATGTACATGTCTAATTAACGATGGCAAACTCTAGAGCATTCACAAAAACAGATGACATTCCACTTGAGCACTTTATAATATCATGCCCAATATAAAATATAGGTCCATGAGTCTGCTGAGAAGCTTAATGCTTAGGTCTATAAGTCAGAGAGAAGCTTAATGCTTAGGTCCATGAGTCAGAGAGAAGCTTAATGCTTAGGTCCATGAGTCAGAGAGAAGCTTACTGCTTAGGTCCATGAGTCAAGAGAAGCTTAATGCTTAGGTCCATGAGTCAGAGAGAAGCTTAATGCTTAGGTCCATGAGTCAGAGAGAAGCTTAATGCTTAGGTACATGAGTCAGAGAGAAGCTTAATGCTTAGGTCCATGAGTCAGAGAGAAGCTTACTGCTTAGGTCCATGAGTCAAGAGAAGCTTAATGCTTAGGTCCATGAGTCAGAGAGAAGCTTAATGCTTAGGTCCATGAGTCAGAGAGAAGCTTAATGCTTAGGTCCATGAGTCAGAGAGAAGCTTAATGCTTAGGTCCATGAGTCAGAGAGAAGCTTAATGCTTAGGTGCATGAGTCTGCTGAGAAGCTTAATGCTTAGGTGCATGAGTCTGGTAAGAAGCTTAATGCTTAGGTGCATGAGTCTGCTGAGAAGCTTAATGCTTAGGTCCATGATTCTGCTAAGAAGCTTAATGCTTAGGTCCATGAGTCTGCTGAGAAGCTTAAGTCTATAAGTCTGCTGAGAAGCTTAATGCTTAAATCCATGAGTCAGAGAGAAGCTTACTGCTTAGGTCCACACTAGGAAGTTAGAAAAAAAAAAAAAGACTGCCACTGCACATTCCATATCTGTTATGTTTATTATGCTTCTTTACTATCTCATCATCTGTCAAGAGCTTCAGGCTTGCACATATACAGAGAAATGACATCTCTCTTCCTGATTACTTCTCTTTAACTTTCTTCCTAGCTCTTTGACATTCATTTATAAAGCACATTTATCTTTGTAAGCTTATTTGTTTCATTTGTTTTCAAGTGGGCTTCCCTCCCCCCCCCCCCACCACTGAACATCAACCATTCATAAAACAGGACCTTATCACAAGAATCTGACTCTGATCAAGAGGGCTTTATAAGAGGTCTAAACTTTACAGTTGTTAACCAGCACATCCCTCATAAAGTACTTTTTTTAGCTTCAAGTGGCAAATGCATACTAGCTAACAGACTGTGGCTTCTTCATTTAGTCTTTTAGTTTGATAATTTAACAAGAGAGACTGCATACAAAAATGTTTTTAAAAAAAAAACAAATACAGACAAAACAAGCTTTTATCTTTAGTATAGCACTGATACTGACCTGTAATGCTGTTTTGTTTTGCTCCAGGTTTAGCCAAAATTCTTATAACTATAGAGTTGTCAGGACGGCTGGAAACTGGCTTCTCTCCTGCTACTCTATCGCTAGGTGCAGCTTCTGCTCCTTTATTTTGTTCTCTCTATTAAAAAAACAGAACCAAGAGTTTCTTTAGCAAAAGCTGCTGTATTGTTTATATATTCATCATTCATTCATTTGCATGTCCCTTGCGGAGCTTTGTCTCCCTAACAGCACTCCTGTAGGCCTCTTGGTTGTGAGAAAGATGGCCTGTTGCTAATGCATCCATTTGCAGATTATCAATGTCTTGCAGCCATCTTCACCTTGGTCTTCCTCTCTTTCTTTTTCCTAGTATGCACCCTTACCAGACGGTCTTCTCTAGATTATCCTGACATTTAATGTGTCCAAAATATTTAAGTTTCCTCTCTTTAATTCTCTTTACTAGCCAGCCTTCTTCAATATTAAGTTCTTGTAGTATGAATATATTTGTTCTTTTTTTTTGTGTCCACGATATTTGAAGTACTCTTCTGTAGCATTTACATTCAAAGGCATTTATGTGTTTCTCAGCTGTTTTGTTAAGTGTCCAGGTCTCACAGGCATATGTTGTGATGGGAAAGATGCATGCCCTTAAAAATCTTATTTTTGTAGTTGTCTGTTCCTCTCCACAGAATCTTTAGTTGTTTTACTTTCTGAAGAGCGATAGATGTCCTTCATTTAATTTCCCTCATTGTATCTCCATTATTAGTTAGAAGTGATCCAAGATAAAAACTCTCCACTTCTTCCAGTTTTTCCTCATTGATACATTTTTCAGTTGTCTTGTTTGTTTTGTCAGTTGTCATCAATTTAGTTTTCTTCACATTAAGATAGAGGTTTTGCTCTTAGCTGTTTTTATGGACTGACTTTAATGCTTAAGTCATAAATCAGTATATAGAGGTATTTAGAAAGCACTTGTTGACAAAACGATACAACAGCAATGCCTTCAGGAAAATTAGACTAAGTAATGTTAATTGTTTTCTATTTTGTTTAAGACTTTTTTTTAACAAAAACCACATTTGGCAAGTCATTTGCTGTATTAAATTTTTCTCTTAGACACACGGCTCAATTGAAAGACAAATCTGGCTGTTAAATACATAAAGACAAAAATATCATTCATTGAGTCTGTTATCATTTTATGTATTAAACTATTTTTATGTATTAAATTATCTTTTAAAACTTCAAACAAGTGGGAAAAAAAGTAAGATTTTAAAATAACATTAGAATCAGGGTAAACTAGCAACTAAACTGGACTCTCAAACTGGCCTCCATAAGCTTCTATTGAAAGGAACTGATGTGAAAAAGTGGAGAGAAAAAAAAAGAAATTTTTTTTTTTGGAGGGGTTAAAATGGTATGGTATCTTGAACACTGGATAAAAAAAAAACCTGTAAAATGAATGCTCACACAGTTACAGAGAGTCAATGTACACCCTACCTTTGCCTTTTCCCCTTGATTCTTGGGCATTTTGCTACCAAAATGCTTCTCCAAACATCTGCTAGTATCAACAAAATTATAAAATATTAGCTTTGGCAAATTCCTTCTGACGATTTTCTATAGAAACATACACACAGAACTGGCCCCATGCATAAAATATAGTTTTCTTGTTGCATCTGATGTCTCCATGCTGAAACTATTTGGATCTGCTGTGATTGCTGGGGTTTTTTTGGGGGTGTGTGTGTGTGGGGGGGGGGGGCGCACACAGATTTGACTTTTGGTATTTTTATGTGGTAACTGGCAGGTGTAATACTACATCCTTCCCATCATGAAGATAGAAATCAACATGTTCTACATGCTGAAGGAGCCAGCTAAGAAGTGATCATCTTGGGTATGATCCATGAAGCAGAGAAAGATACTGTAGCATATTCCTGAACTAAAAAAGTTCTCTGCACATGTTGCTGCAAAACTCTGAGGATGCAAGATTTTCTCTCCTACAGAAAGAATGAGATGGATGTTACTAAGGTTGTAATTCATTAGACTTTTTTTTCTTTCCTTTCCTGGATGTGAACCACCATCTCATCATCATGTGCCGTGCCGACTGGCGTTGGCTATTATGCTTCTCCAGAGTATGCGATCCTTCATGCAGGCCATCAGCTCAGTTGGTGATCTCCTCTCACACCATCCCGTCAGACTGTCCAGTATCATTTCTCTTGGTCTTCCTCTTGATCTTCTTCCTTCTATTTTTCCTGTTGTTATAATATTTTCAGTGCCCCCTCTTCTCATTGCATGTCCTATGAAAGTACATTGTCTCTCTCTTATCTTTTTGACAAGGTTTTTTGTCTCTCCAGCTCTTCTCATACATTCTTCATTAGTTATTTTTGCTGTCCAGGGGATTCGCAACATTCTTCTAATAAACCACATTTCTGCTGCTTCCAATGATTTTTGTTCAGACTTGCCTATTGTCAATGATTAACTTCCATATAACAAGATAGGTTCAATATAGCATTTTAGGACTCGTTTTCTAACATTCATTGATAAGGATGTGTTGGTTAATATGTTTCTCATTCTCTGAAATGCAGTCTTTGCTTGGCCTATTCTGTTCCTAATTTCTTTCTGCATTTCCCATCTGAGGTTATTACTGCTCCAAGGTATTTGAATTTCTGCACCTGCTTTAGAATAGTTCCGTTTAATTTAATACTGCATGCTGGTGGATTCTGTTTCTTAGATATAACTATAGTCTCTGTCTTTTTGATGTTCAAAGTAAGGCCTTTCTGTTCACTTTCTTTGGCGACTTTATCCAAGAGATTTTGCAGGTCTTGTTGGTTCTCAGCTATCAGTACTGTGTCGTCAGCATACCGAAGGTTGTTAATATTGTATCCTCCAATTTTTATGCCTGGTTCTGTGATGATTGTTCTTAGAATATTCTCGCTATACAGAGAAAAAAGGTCTGGAGATAGTACACATCCTTGTCGCACCCCTTGTTTTATAGGTTGATATTTTCCAATTCTATTTTCAACTCGAACTGCTGCTTCTTGCTGCCAGTATAGATGTTTTACAATCCTCAGATCTTTGCCGTCTATGTTTATGTCTTCAAGCATTTTAATAATTTCATTATGTTTCACCTTGTCGAATGCCTTGGTGTAATCAATGAAGCATAAGTAGAGATCTTTCTGTACTTCTAAAGCTCTTTCTGTTAGTGTTCGTAAAGCATAAATGGCATTGTGTGTTCCCTTTCCTTCAACAAATCCAAACTGTTCATCTGCTATTTCCATTTTTATCTTTTTCCTTGTTCTTCTCATAATTATTCTCAGAAGTAGCTTCGTTATGTGACATGAGAGGCTGATAGTCCGGTGGTTGTCACATTCCTTTGCACCATCTCATGTGTAACAAAAAATCTTGAAAAGCATCTCAGCTATTCTGCTATATAGGTCCAGTGTTAGAAGTGATACACAGATGGCCCCAGCTTATATAAAACTGAGATAAGCAAATTTATTCTTAAGTAAGAAATTTCAGACACACGAAGTCTGCAGAAAAGGCCATCATAAAGCATTAGAAATATCCATAAAGATAACGTCAACGCAAGTGAGCGCAGGCTGAAAAAGTGGAAACCTTGGCGGCGATTCATTTACTGCCTGGAGATAAATCTTATGAGATTTCTGATCAATACAGTGAGTATCAGAAAGGATATCCAACATGAAATGAAACTTTCAATGAGAAGGAATATCCACATTTAAAATCATTCATTTAGGTCTAATAAGCAAATAGTTTTCCAGATCTCATGCTTAAAACAGAACATGAATAGTCTGCTAGAGAAAATTACTGTAAAGGTTAATACTGGGTTTCACGATGAAGAGTAAAAAAAAGTGCCAGTTTGCAGGCTTGTCTCAGTCAACTTGGAGGTGAAAATGCTAATAATATAAAAGTATAACAGTGCAAAATTACAAGTGGAATAGGTTTCGCAGTATCATCTGTGAACATTACTGTGAATGATGCTGGCACATATATAAGAGGCTTGAAAGTAATGGCACCCCATAAGTCCACAATAATAACAAAGAAACGTGAATGTGTAATAAATGAGATGGAAAAATCAAAATGCTGTTCTTTTAATACAGCACTGTTTGCCTGGTGGTTTTTTTTTTGTTGCTTTATGTGTTTGTGATAAAGAGCATACTGATGAGTGATGACAGATGGCTGGGAAGGGAGGGACAGTGTGTAAATCTGACATATGTAAAAATCTGGCCTACATTAGGGGGTGTGGAACATATTAGTAACTCAGGAACCATCTGTACAGGTGTTTATTACATACAATAATTAGTGTATAAGTATATAACTATACATGAAGTACTGCAGTAAAGCTGTGATACCAAAATGTATAAACTAGGAAAAAATTAGGAACTTCTTTATTACTTAACGATTACAAAGTTGTGACGTTTTGGCATGAGCCTTAATCATACAAAAACATACAGGACAAAGAAATAGAGAAGAGATAAAGTACAGATTCACATGAATGCTATTACAAAAAAAAAATATTAATAATGAATAAAGCACTTAGCTGTAACTGTAAGATGTGCCTTGTTTGGCGCTGTGTGTCAGAAATGAGCATTTCTGGGCGTAGAGACTGTTTGAATTGAGACCTGTGATATGTGGTCGATGGGTCGTAACTGGGGGTGGTGAGTGAGGAAACCATGGAGGGGAGAGAGAATGGTACAGTGTTAACCTAGCCAGGAGAAGGTGAAATAGATGATTATAGTTGGGTAGAGGGATTGTAATATGATGCTGTGGGGAGGTTCTGAACTATGTGTAACAAGTGAGAAGGGAGTGGGGCTTAGTAGAGAGGGATTATAATTGTTGAAGAGGAGAATGTTAGGTTTAGCTGAATAGAGAGTTTAACCCGTGTGGTTCCAGCATCTCATAATCCTGAATGTAGCAGTTCTCAAGTGCTAGGCGACTTGCGTCATCTGAGTGACATTGTTTGATGGCTGTTACCAGAAAATCAGATTTTCCTCTGTGGTTGGTGCCAATGAAATGATTTAGGACCGGTTTCAAAGCATGCTGGGTGATATTATACAGATGTTTCTGCATGCGGTCCCCTAATCTGAGACCAGTCTCACCAATATACGATGACATATATATGATGACATATATCACATTTCGGGACTCGCATGTGAATCCCTCATGAAGAGTGAGGATAGTTTTGGGAAAGGTGATTGTTTTCGTTTCCCAGACTACAGGGCAGGTAACGCAGCGGGGCCAGTTACATTTTCTGGTACTAACATATGTAAAGCTCTGCTTCAAGTGGCTGTGGATGAGGATGTCCTTAAGGTTTGGCTCACGTTTGTAAGCCAACAGGGGTGGATCAGAGAAAATGTCGCAAGTGTCTGGGTCAAGCTGAATTATTGGCAGATGACGATAAAGAATTTTCTTAATCATCTGACCATGCGGGTGGAAAGGCAGTACTAACTTAACTCTGTCCAGTGGAGTAACAGGTTTTTTTTTCTGAATGCTTCTTTGTGGCTCACTAGCTGGATATGGTTGAAGGCTTCACGATGGACATTTTCTGGGTAGTGGAAACATTTTAATAACTTGTTGGACTGATCTATGAAGTCCAAATTATCCTGACATATGTAGTGAAGACGGAGGAGTTGGGAGTATGGGATGGAGTTCTTACAGGCTTCAGGATGAGAGGATGTGTAAAGTAAATAGGTGTGACTGTTGGTGGGGTTGCAAAATACAGAGATGACAAGCCTGTTTGTGCCAATAGAAATTTTAATGTCTAAAAAAGTTGACAGACCTGTCAGAAATTTCATGAGTGAATTTTATGGTATTATTAAGTGACTTGGTAAATTTAATACATTTTTTTAGGTCTTCCCGTGGCATACTGGTGACTCCAATGTCATCATCGATATACCTTTTATAGAATTCTGGTAGATTGCCAGTGTATCTTTCCCATAATTTGACTTCCAGAAAGCCTATAAATAGACATGCATAACTGGGACCCATTTTCGTTCCCCACAACTAACACTACAGAAGAGTTCTTCAAATATCATGGACTCAAAAAAGAACAAATATATCCCTACTACAAGAACTTAATATTGAAGAAGGCTGACTAGTAAAGAGGATTAAAGAATTTAATATTGAAGAAGGCTGGCTAGTAAAGAGGATTAGAGAAAACTTAAGTATTTTGGACACATTAAACGTCATGATAATCTAGAGAAAACCTTCTTGGAAGGGTACATAATGGGAAAAGAAAGAGAGGAAGACCAAGGCGAAGATAGCTCCAAGACATCACTGATGATCCGTAAATGGATGCATCAGCAGCAGGCCACTTTGCTCACAACCGAGAGGCCTACAGGAGTGCTGTTAGGGAGGCAAATTTCTGCAAGGGACATGCAAATGACTGAATGAATAAAACAACTAACACTGACACCAAAATCAGACTTACACAGCTAATACTAAATCTAAATTCTTTCAAATTCAATGGCTAAGAGTAAATCAGTGGTGTTACCATGGGAACGAAAATGGGTCCCAGTTATGCATGCCTATTTATGGGCTTTCTGGAAGTCAAATTATGGGAAACCTACACTGGCAGACTTCCAGAATTCAACACTCGCGACATTTTCTCTACACCCTACAATGCTCATTTCTGACACATAGCGCCAAAAAAGCCACATCTTACAGTTACAGCTAAGTGGTCTATTCATTATTAATTTTTTTTTTTGTAATAGCACTCATATGAATCTATACTTTATCTCCTCTCTCTGTTTCTTCATCCTGTATATTTTTGTATGATTAAGGCTCATGCTGAAACATCACAACTTTGTAATCATTAAGTAACAAAGCTGCTTCTACTTTTTTCCTAGTTTATACAATTAGGTTTTTATTACAGCTTATTGTGCATACTCCATCCCCAAAATGAAGCCTTTTCTGCTGTTTCTGAAAGGCTTTTCTGATGTTCTTGAAAGTAGGGAAATTTCAAGTAAAAAAAAAAAAACATTCTGAAAGTATCTTCATTTAAATAAAAAGTGTTGTCTATTGCATCTCAAGATGGTGATAGATAAAAGATATTACAACCGTGGTAAAACTGTTCCAGCCAACAATAAAACTGATGGACATCTTGAAGGAGTGAGAACTAGTCAAATGAAGAAAAAAATTGTAAACTCTTACCTAAGACAGAAAATTCTGTGCCTTATTTTCTTTCAAAAAGGATACCAAAAGAAGCTAAGTGTCTGATATTCCATTTACTTTTTGTGTTTTTATCTGTTGTGTTGTTTTTATATGTGGTCCTTGAATAAGACTTCTGCTGAAATATTTGACTGTATATTCTTCATTTATATGTAGCTCATTTTGGTTTCTGCCACTCCTGTTCTCGCACACTTTCCTCACTCTTCCTATCTTTTTGTAAAACTGAACCATACACTTCTGTCTATGTTTATTGCCTCAAGATGTTGATTTTATGGATGGAAATTTGAACATTACATTTTCATAAGAAAATAGAAGAATAAATCAATATGGTCCAAGCTAGTTTTAGACAAGGAAGAGGAACAAGAGAGCATATATTCAGTATAACATTAATAATAGAGAAATGCACAGAATTTAATGCGAATCTATATTTATAGATATAAGATATTTATCTTTTATAAGACTATTCAAAGGCATTGTGTACAACACCAGAAACTTTAGGAAATAATGGAAAAAATGTGATTTCCAACACATGTGATACAATTAATATCACTACTGTATCTTAGCCAACAGGCAGCAGTAAGAATAAATGGTGAAACAACAACTTGGTTTGACATAAAACAAGGGGTCCATCAGGGTTGCATACTGTCACCTTATTTATTTAACTTGTATACTAAAAATATAATGAGGAATGTCAGAGAAGATATAGACAAAGAATATTATGATGCTATAAAAATTGGAGGTTATGAAATACCAGAGATTAGATATGCTGATGACACAGTATTACTGTCATCATCATCATCATCATCATCATCATCAAGTGCCATGCCAAATGGCATTGCTTATTATGTTTCTCTAGAGTACACAATCCTTCATGCAGGCCATCAGCTTAGTTGGTGATCTCCTCTCACACCATCCCGTCAGACTGTCCAGTATCATTTCTCTTGGTCTTCCTCTTGATCTTCTTCCTTCTATTTTTCCTGTTGTTATAATATTTTCAATGCTACCTCTTCTCATTGCATGTCCTATCTTCTTCTTCTTCTTCTTCGTTCGCTTCTACCACCAAAACTGCACTGTGATCCTACTGAATTTATGCCTGTGGTCCTCGTTAGGTCCCGTGTTCTCCTGTGTGGTCCCCGAAAGGACCACACGAGATCCACGAGAGGACCACAAGGGGTGCATGTCCTATGAAAGCACATTGTCTCTTATTTTTTTGACAAGATTTTTTTGTCTCTCCAGCTCTTCTCATACAATCTTCATTAGTTATTTTTGCTGTAAAGGGGATTTGGAGCATTCTTCTAATAAACCACATTTCTGCTGCTTCCAATGATTTTTGTGCAGACCTGCCTATTATCCATGATTCACTTCCACATAACAAGATAGGTTCAATATAGCATTTTAGGACTCGTTTTCTAACATTCATTGATAAGGATGTGTTATATAATATATTTCTCATTCTCTGAAATGCAGACTTTGCTTGGCCTATCCTGTTCCTAATTTCTGTAATATTAGTATTACTGTCCACAACACAAAAAGGAATGGAAAAACTAATAAAATATGGGCACTAACACCATATCCCTATGTGCCTCTAAGGCATGAGAGGATTACCTTTACCTTTTTTCTTTATAAGAATAATGAAGAGCAAAACCTCTATCTTAATGTGAAAAAAAACTAAACTGATGAAGTGGAGTTTTGTATATCTTGAATCATTACTAATACTGGAGATACAATGAGAGGACATCTATCGCTCTTGAGAAAGTAAAAAAAAAACAACTATAGAAGCTATGGAAAGGAGCAGACAGAACTACAAAAATAAGATTTTGAAGGGCATGCATGTTGTAAGCAAGGCATCTTGCTTACAACCGATAGCCCTACAGGAGAGCTGTTAGGGAGGCAAAGTTCCGCAAGGGACACGCAAATGACTGACTGATGACTAGAAGAACATCTACATCTCATTTATTTTTTATCTTGAAACTAACAACCGCATCACGCATTTATATAAAGTATTGATAATACTTACCTTTGGTAAAGCAGATCAGAACAAAAACTCTTTTGATGTGAAAATAAAACAGTTGACAGTTGAAAACGCCACAAGGGCATAATTCACGCCTGGAAACTACTTTCGTTACGGATGTAAACCTATTTCAGTCGTAATAAACGATTTTACGACACTCACGCATTCATCAAACTTTTTCCAAATGGCTGGTTCTAACATCTCGTTAATAGAAAAAATATCTCGATCTAGGTAATTTTCTTGTGTGTCACTGCAATAATATTTAATCCTTACATTTGTCAGAACATTAGCACTTGACGTTGATTTATGCTTTTCATAAAAGTATGTGTTAGAAAAGGACCATCATCTATGTAGGACACATCCATAAGTGCTCCTATCTCTTCGCTGTCACAGTACAGTAACAGATTACACATCTCCTGTATTGATTGACTATCTTTCTGAAACTTTTGATTAGTCGTTCATGTTTGCCACGCCAAGTTTCACCCCCAGCTCTCTCATTCATGACAGCATCGCCGATTCACAGTTGTAAGTGAAGATTTCTGTCTGAACACCGCATTTACAGCATTGATGATATTTATACGAGGGGCGTCCAGAAAGTAATGCACCACATCGTTTTTCTCAGGAGCTGTTTATTTAAAAAATCATGAAATTGATACACAGTATACATGGATATGTCCTGTAAACATCAGTATTATTCAACATAATCCCTATCAACTTGTATGGGTTTACGCCATCGCTAAACAAGTGTATGTATTCCTAGCCCGTACCAGATTTTTCTCTTGATTATGTAGCCATTTCTTCGCTGCATGATTCTCACCTTCGTCATTTTCAAATCTTATCCCCAAAGAGTGCATCTTTAAGTGAACCAAACGGATGGGAATCAGAGGGTGCTAAATCAGGACTATATGGTGGATGAGATAGTACAGTCCAACCCAATTTAGTGATTGCTTCCTGCGTTGCCAGACTTATGTGAGGGTGTGCATTGTCATGAAGGAGAAGCAGGTCTGCACAAACCTTAGAAAATCCAAGAGCTTTTATAACTGTATTTGCACTATCATTGCTGACTGACAGCTTTAAGGCCAGTTGTTAAGAGTATTGATATGCCTATCAGTAAGAATAATGCCCTCAGCATTTCAACATTTCTGCCTTGGTGGCTGTGACAGGACGTCCACAGCACGGCCGATCATGCAACTGCTTATCTCCACTTATTGATTCTTTGATTCTCTGAACCAGCAACTAACTGTACTCCTGTCGACTGGAAAACTTCCATACGCATCACATAGACCTTTGTGAATATTCACAACAGTTTCCTTCTCTGCAACAAGAAATTCTATCACAATTCGCTGCTTATACCGCAAGTTGCTAACACGCTCCATTTCAACAGTTAGGGCAGCCATATTCTTTGACTGGTTTTAGTGCAATTTGGTTCATACAATCAGCACATGCCATATTTAAAGTGTGCAAAATTTCATGCTTCTATCTTCATTATTAGCTGAAAAAAAAAAAACGATGTGGAGCATTACTTCCTGAACATTCCTCGTAATATATGAAAGAATTAACCACTGAAATAGATGGTCAAATTTGTGTAGAAAAAAAAAACACTTTTCATTGTCTGCTAATGAATGAGCAATTTAAAATTTATATATAAGAAGAACTTTACATGGAAAATCTAGTTATTGTATGCCATTATCTCAGCAGTGGTGTAACTCTGACTGTATTTAGTAAACAAAAATTGGAATTACAATTGTTTGCTTTGTGAAACTATGCTTGCTGTTCATCATTTGCTGTGAAGTATTTTAGTCATCAATTTAACTAGTGAATAATATATTTATGAGGAATTAAATAAACTGGTTAATCATTAATCTTGCACTGACAAAGAAGGTTGTGGGTTCATGACTACCCCAGGTGCTGTTTAACTGACCCAGCTATTAAAAATTTGTTAAAGTGACACACAAGTATGGAGGAAAACAGCATCTAAAGATGGAGAACATGTCTGCATGGTGAGGCATACTAGACCGTACTATACACAGAGATATCAGAAAATAAAAGGAAAATAATCATGAATTAGAGACTTTGGCCTAGTCCACAGAGGGTTAATAAAATGTACATAACTGCAAGACACAAGATACTTGTATTGTGCATTTGCAAGTGAGTTATACCAAGTAAGAAAGTACTTCTCTGTTATTCTTTCAGGGTGAGCTCAGTGCTAAACAAGGACATCAAGCAGTTTGGTAAAAGTAACCTTTTTGACAATAATGATGAAACATGTTGGAATTCAGATCAAGTAAGTCATGAGCCATACCACAGTAATAAACTGAAATAACAGCTGATATTATACTGAAAACTGTGTATTTAACTATTCAACCCTAGAGTTGTTTTTTTTTTTTTTTTTTTCACTCTTTTCCTCTTGTGCCAACTAGCAGAATTCCTTACTAACATATTTAATGTTCATAAGTGATGTCCCCTCTTACAGTTTCAAACTTCATAAATGAAAGTTTAATGTTGACTATATGCCTCCTTATGGACGCAGCAGCAGCAGGCCATCTTGCTCACAGTCGAGAGGCCTACAGGAGTGCTGTTTGGGAGGCAAAGTTCCGCAAGGGACATGCAAATGAATGAATGAATGAATATGCCTCCTTAAATACAAAATTCCCTCACAGCTGTAAACATGAGCCAAGTGTCTGGTAGTGTTTAGTATATAATTTTTAAAAAATGTTACTTATGTACTGTAATTTACTGTACTGAACCTTTGAGATATTATTGCATGTACATAGTCATTTCATGTTATTGAGCATGTGTATACAAGAACTGGTGTCACTATAACTCTCATTTGTTTAGTATCTCAGCATGTCAGTGATCAAAGGTTTGATAGAAGCAAATGTTTCCAGACATCTTCTAGCGCAGTGCAGTAGATGGCACTATTCCACAGTTTTTTTTTCTGTTGGCCTGCTTTCAGTAAGCTGGTCTGTGGTCATTTTTTGTGTTTATGGAGGTTGATGTGCCCTGTTCACATCTGTAAGACTGTGTTGTGCTGAAAGTGGACTTAATAAAAGTGTACCATTTATAAAGGAGAGGTTGAAGATTTGACATACTAATCCACTGTTTTGTCCTCAAGTAAAGGAATATCTCAAAATCAGCAACAATAAAAAAACCACCCATTCAGTAAAAACCTTCACATGATCAAAGGATCAAGAATAAAAAGAGGCAAATCCTGGATGGCTACATCTCAACTGAACCTGAGTGGATTACTTTGCAGCGAGGCCCACCAAAATCTAACTAAAGTACACATGACCCTTACAAGAAAGTGTCAGAAATGGGCGGAGGAAATAAATGAACTCATTAACAAACGTGCAACTCCTGAGGACATAATCATTTATACAGACAGATCAGTGAGCTGGGGAACTAGAAGTGGTTGGGGTTTTGTAGCATGCCAAGGAGGTAGAACACTCAAACTCATGGCTTGGGCTTATACAAACACCTCTTCAAGTATGCACATGGAAATAGAGGCCATCACACAAGCATTCAAACAAGCTGCATCACCATCATTACCGACTCTCAAAATCTATTAAGGAAAGTGGAACAAAAAGCCATGAATGGCAGGATATAATTAATAAATCCCACATCAAACACGTCACATGGATATACTGTCCAGGCCATGCTGGAGTCAGTGGAAACAACAAAGTCAACCAGCTAGCAACAAAATGGACAGATCGGACTTGTACAAATCCATCAAGCAACACCTCGATGAACAAATGCAAGGCAACTTCCTCCAAAGTACATATGACTCAGTGCATTACATGAAGGCAAAGGCAATGGTTGCACATTCGAACTAAAATGCTAGGTCGTGGGCATCATACATTCAACACAACATTGGAGTCATCTCCCTAAAAACACTGAAGGAAATCCTGATGTCAAAGGCCGAACACATGGGCATGCCTTGAGTGTAATGAGGCCACTCCCCAGGACCAGCAGCAGAGCTAGGCCCTTTTTTTACAGTTACAGTTACAGCCTTGGCCTGTAGAAGCATGGTTCATTTTGCCTTTCAGCCTGTTGAGATCAATCCAGTTGAAAGTGATGACTGTGGTTTGGCTTAGGATGGGCCCTCCCCTCTGGAGTAAGCCGAGTCCTTGTGCAGTAAAGTTGCTGAACCTTTACTCATCTTTGACAGAATTTGGCTTTAGGATTTATTTTCACATTTCTGTTTCTTTTCACATTTCCTCTTACACACATTAAAGATATGATCCTTTTCATTTTTAAATCATCATCATTAGTCTTCTATACTCCTAATGGACCGTAAGTCATCATCAGAGGTTCTCCAGCCAGTCTTGTCTTTAGCAAGTTGAGATAACTCAAATCATGAATTTACTGCTTCCTTTAGTTCTTCCAGTATTGTGTGTCTCCATGTACTCATTGGCCTGCCCCTAGCTTAGCTCTTCCAGTATTGTGCGTCTCCATGTACTCATTGGCCTGCCCCTGTTTTTTTTTTCCTTTGAGGTGTCCAAGTCAAGGTGATATAGGGATGCCTTGTTCTTTCCATTCGTAGTGTGTGACCCAGCCATCTTCGTCTTTTGACCTATTTAGTGATGTTCTCCATGCTCATTCATTTGGTTATTTCCTCATTTGTCATACACTCTTCCTAGAGTATTCTTAAAATTTTCCTCAGCCATCTTCCTTCAGATCCTCTCAGTCTGCTTTTGATTCACCAATTGGTTCTCCATGTTTCATTTGCATGTAATAAAATGGAGTATACATTGAATTTATAGATTCTGAGTTTGAGGTTCATCTGGAGAATGAGAGATTTCCATATGTTTTCAAATTTGTCATAGTTTATAAGTAAATAAATATCAGTGTCAAATGATCTACTGAATGCTTAATGATGTTTTTAAACTATTTTTCTGTAAATTTTGGTCTTGTTAATATACATTTTTCCCCCTTCTAGCACCCTTCTCAGTTTGTTTTTCTTTACCAACTTGCAAGATATTTACCTTTTGTCTCCAAGTTTCTTATCTTATGCAGATGTAGTGTTACCATAGTTCTTATGTGAACAAGGTGAAGGTCTCTGAAAAACTTAGACATATAGTCCCACAGAAGATGAAGAGCCTCATGAAGAGTGAAAATGTCTTAAGAATGTACTATATGCAGGAAACTCTCTACTAGAGAGAGTGGAACAGCAACACAACTCCTTCAGATCATCAGAGGAAGTACCCCCCCTCAGACAAGTGTTTCGGCCCTATTAAACTCCTGACACTCTTATGGGGGTGGGCCCCTCTGGGTCATGACTCCCAGAGGTCTTGTGAGTTGTTGCTTTTTTGTCCCAGGATTGAGCTGGCGCTGCACTTTTGAAGTGCGTCTTTAGCATTTTAGCTATGGAGGACTGGAATTGGCAGCGACAAGCAAAATTATTTATGTTCTCAATGCTTGTTTCACATACTCCACAGCCAGCATGAAGCGTTTTCTGCTGTTTCTGAAAGGCTTTTCAATGCCCTTGCTCTTGCTTGTCCCTTTATGCCCAGTTGCTTACATAGGTCTTTGCTGATGTTGCTATAAATCCTCTCGCTCCCACTTCTACAGCTATCACTTTTGCCCAGACTCCTGCCCCCTGCCTCAGTTGCTTGACCAGATCGTTGTACTTCTCACATTTGAATAGATGTTGCTCCTCTATTCTTGTTTTGTATGGAACCGTAAGCTCAATCATTATTAGTTCCTGTTTTTCTATGGAGTACACTACATTGTCTGGACGCATTCCTGTGTTCTTAATGGCAGTCGGGTATTCTCTTCTTCCTGGTAGGTCCGCTATCACATCCCAGTCTTTCCACTATCTAGCAGTATAGGTAAGGGAATGTCCCTGATTTCAATATTCGATGTCATATCAGCGCCTATGAAGTATTTAGGTGGGATCTCAACTCTTTTGCTGTTATTTGCTGTATCTTTTGCCCTGTCTATAATGGGTACTAGTTCCTGCAGCACTCTGTTGTGCCGCCAGGTGTAGCGTCCTTGACCTAATGATATTCTGCATGCTGACAGCACATGTTCCAATGTTTGCCTTTCGTTGCAGAGAGGGCACTCTGTGTCTTCTGATAAACCCCATTTGTATAGGTTGGAGCCTGTAGGCAGAAGTCGTAGTTCTGATGATGAAGCTGAGTCTCAAGGGTGCCATTTTCCAAATCTCATTCCATGTTAGTGATCTCTGCAGGACTTCCTCCCATGTTGTTCATTGACCTTGCTGTGCCTGTTGGACTGCCTTCTGGACCCGCTTATCATCCTCTGAATTCCTTACTTCACTGATGATCATATCCCTTCTTTCCTTACAGGAGGCCTTTGACCACCATTTGATTCTACCATGACCAGATCCCCTTTTGTTGGTCTGGGTGTATCCTGTTACTTCTTTCAGCTCATGTGTTTCCCTGGCTGCGGTCACTTCCTCACTTACTTTCCACTTTCGTCCAGTTTTAAGTGTTGGCTGCACTTCTCGTACCACTGGATCTGTAGATTCTTGTAGCACCATTGCAAGCCTTGTCTTTCCTACTTTGTATTCTTCAACCATAGATTTGAATGGCAGCTGCAGTTTGCTCTTCTTGCAGTACAGTGCCACATCAGTTAATCCTGGTGGGATGCCCAACCACTTTCTTATGAATTTATTTATCTTTCTTTTGACTGCCTCTACTGTACTGGCACTTATTTCGTAAATGAGTAGTGGCCACATAAATTATGGAATCAGCATGAGCTGGAGGCACCATATTTTGAACTTCCCCAGTAGCTTGCTTGCTTTTGTCTGTGATGTTCAGTCTATTCTGTGCCACTTCTATGACCTGCTTCACCATGTTTGAGTCCTTCATGGAAGCATCATATTCTCTGTCAAGGCTCTTCATTGGCTCTTCCCCTACAGTTGAGATTATTTGATTTGCCATTGTGTACGATCTTTCTAATCTCTGAAAAGGATAAAAGGATGACTGTTAAAACAAGGAAGAACATAACAGACTTTTATTGGACACAGCCTAGAAATAGGAAGCATGTAGAATGAGGATATTGGTTAGTGCATTGTAGCATTTAGAGGATCAGAAGCAAGACTGAAAAAAGAGTACTATTAATACACATAATGCATATAAAAAGCCTATTGTGTGTGTATAGTTTTCTCAGTCAGAACATGTATAATTAACTTATAGGTTACCTTAATTAATTTATTGTGAATTTGGCTGAATTTAGACCAACCATGAGATAATTGTTTTTCTCCTCCTGAATTTCAGGGCAGCCCACAGTGGATTTTACTGGAGTTCAGTCAGGAAGTTGACGTGGCAGAGATTCATATTCAGTTTCAGGGAGGGTTTGTTGGGAAAAACTGCTGGCTAGAGTCGTCATTGGCAGGCAGCTCAAATTTAGTGAAGTGTCATTCATTTTACCCTCAGGACAGTAACCAAGTACAGGTATGGCTGTAAGCTTGTCTTGTCTTCTTCCTCATATACCTTTCAGTGTTGAGGGGAAAAAATAGACATCTTGTTATGGCTCAACGGTTTGCTTCATCATCATTCATCGTCATCATTTCATGCCGTCTCCCCATGGAAGGTTGGTTGCAGTGAATCTCCACTCTGCTCTGTTTCTTGTCTTCTTAGAACACTCGGCCAAGCTTGTCCCTGTCCATCTCTTGATGTTGTCCAACCTTCTACATCACTGTCATCCTCTTGTTCTTTTCCCATCGATCTTGCCCTCAAGAAGGGTCTTCAATATAGTATTGTGCCTCTTGACATGCCCAGAGTGTCTTAGCTGTTTTGTTTTTATGATTTTCATTATTTCTCTTTTCACTTCTAGTTAGTTTAGCACTTTGATGTTTGTTTTCTTTTCTGTCCATCGAATACACCCTATTCTTCTGTATATCCACATGTCAGTGGCCTCGATTTTCTTTTCTGTTGTCTTATTCAAAGTCCAGGGTTTTGCACTATAAAGGAATATTGAACATAGATAGCATTTTACTATACATAATTTCAGTTGCTGTGATATTTATTTTGATGTAAGGCTCTTCTTCATTCTGATGAAGGTGTTTTCTGCCAAGCTTATTCTTTTGTTACTTTCTGTTTCACATTTTCCATCCTCTGTTATCATGCACCCCAAATACCTGAAGTTTTTCACCTGTTCAAGTAATTCTCCATTTATTGTTATATTTACTGTTGGCTTTCTTTCTTCTTCTCTGATTACCATGATATTTATCTTTCTGATATTTATTTCCAGTCTGTAATTTTGACGTTTTGACAAGGAAGAGGAGCAAGAGATCATATTTTCAACATAAGATTAATAATAAAGAAGTGCAGAGAATTTAATGTGAATCTATATTTATAATTTATGGACTATTCAAAAGCATTTGATTATGTACAACACCAGAAACTTTGGGAAATAATGGGAAAAATGTGATTTCCAACACATGTGACACAATTAATATCACTGCTGTATCTAGACCAACAGGCAGCAGTAAGAATAAATGGTGAAATAACTTGGTTTGACATAAGACAAGGGGTCCGTCCGGGTTGCATACTGTCACTTTACTTATTTAACCTATATGCTGAAAATATAATGAGGAATGTTAGAGAAGGTGTAGACAAAGAATATTACAATGCCATAACAATTGGTGGAAATCAGCTGAATTCCGCTTGATCTGTCACACATCATGTACTGGGAGTTTGGCATACGGCTAACAACCTTATCCTGGAACCTATCTAGAGGCGACCCCAGATGGGAAAAAAAGATATCGTTACGGAAACTCGCAGAGAAACCAACCGAGGCCAAAGAAAAAGAGGCAGACTGCGTGAAACTCTGAAGAGGACATTAAGAGAGGCCAAATTAACAGGCATAAAATCCTTTGACGAGGTTGAAAGACTCGCTGAAGACAGGAAAAATTGGCGACCTACTTTGCGAGCCCTATGTGACGTTTAACGGCATGGGAAGGATATAAGATAAGATAAGATAACAATTGGAGGTTATGAAATACCAGAGATTAGATATGCTGATGACACAATATTACTGTCCACAACACAAAAAGGAGTGGAAAAACTAATTATGTCAGTCCAAAATAACAGTTAAGAGCAAAACCTTTATCTTAATGCAAAAAAAAACTAAATTAATGACAACTGACAAAACAAATAAGGCAGCTGAAATATGTATCAATGAGGAAAAATTGGAAGAAGTGGAGAGTTTTGAATATCTTGTATCACTACTAACTAATAATGGAAATGCAATGAGGGAAATTAAAAGGAAGACATCTGTCACTCCTCAAAAAGTGAAGCAGTTAAACAAGCTGTGGAGAGGAACAGACGGAACTACAAAAATAAGATTTTGAACGGCATGCATCTTTCCCATTGCAACATATGCCCGTGAGACCTGGACATTTAACAAAACAGCTGAGAAACAAATAAATGCCTTTGAATGTAAATGCTACAGAAGAGTTCTTCAAATATCATGGACACAAAAAAGAATAAATATTTCCTTACTACAAGAACTTAATATTGAAGAAGGTTGGCTAGTAAAGAAGATTAAACAGAGAAAACTTAAATATTTTGGACATATTAAATGTCATGAGAATTTAGAGACAGCAGTGCTGATGATCAAGCACTTATAGCCACATCAGAAAAAGACCTACAACAGAACATGAATAATTTAGCAATGGCATGTAAAAGCCACAGCATGAAAATGAGTGCTGGAAAAAAAAACAGAAATAATGACCATAGCAAGAGAAGAAATCCAAACAAAGATCTTCTAGACAACCAGCCCTTGAAACAAGTGAAACATTTCAAATACCTAGATAGCATAATATCATCCTCAGAGAAGATTGACACTGAGATTGAGAACAGATGCAATAAAACAAATCAAGTCATTGGACAAATGACTCCTTTACTGAAAAACAAATAAATCACAGCTGAAACAAAAAGGCCACTGTACAGCACAGTTTTCCTCCCAGCTATATACTTTCAATGTCAAACATGGATGCTAACAGCCAACAACAAAAGAAAAATCATCATGACAGAAATGAAATGTTTAAGGAGAATACTAAATATGACAAGAAGAGACCAAATAAGAAATGACACCGTCACAGCAAAGGTTGGAGTAACACCATTCATTCATTTGCATGTCCCTTGTGGAACTTTATCTCCCTAACAGCACTCCTGTAGGCCGCTCAGTTGTGAGCAAGATGGCCTGCTGCTGATGCATCCATTTGCAGATCATCAACGATGTCTTGCAGCCATCTTCGCCTTGGTCTTCCTCTTTTTCTTTTTCCCATTATGTACCCTTCCAAGACGATCTTCTCTAGATTATCATGACGTTTAATGTGTCCAAAATATTTAAGTTTTCTCTCTTTAATCCTCTTTACCAGCCAGCCGTCTTTAATATTAAGTTCTTGTAGTATGGATATATTTGTTCTTTATTGTGTCCATGATATTTGAAGAACTCTTCTGTAGCATTTTCATTCAAAGGCATTTATGTGTTTCTCAGCTGTTTTGTTATGTGTCCAGGTCTCACAGGGATATGTTGCAACGAGAAAGATGCATGCCCTTAAAAATCTTATTTTTGTAGTTCTGTCTGTTCCTCTCCACAAATTCTTTAGTTGTTTTACTTTCTGAAGAGCGATAGATGTCCTCCTTTTAATTTCCCTCATTGTATCTCCATTATTAGTTAACAATGATCCAGGATATTCGAAACTCTCAACTTCTTCAGGTTTTTCCTCATTAATACATATATTAGCTGTCTTGTTTGTTTTGTCAGTTGTCATTAATTTAGTTTTCTTCGCATTAATATAGAGGTTTTGCTCTTAGCTGTTCTTACAGACTGACATAATTAGTTTTTCTATTCCTTTTTGTGTTGTGGGCAGTAATACTGTGTCGTAGCGTATCTAATCTCTGGTATTTCATAATCTCCAATTGTTATGGCATCGTAATATTCTTTGTCTACATCTTCTCTAACATTCCTCATTATATTCTCAGTATACAAGTTAAATAAGTAAGGTGACAATATGCACCCCTGACGAATCCCTTGTTTTGTGTCAAATCAAGTTGTTGTTTCACCGTTTATTCTTACTGCTGCTTGTTGGTCTAGATACAGCAGTGATGTTAATTGTATCAAATGTGTTGGAAATCCCATTTTTTCCATTATTTCCCAGAGTTTCTGGTGTTGTACACATTCAAATGCCTTAGAGTAGTCTATAAAGGATAAATATAGATTCACATTAAACTCTCTGCATTTCTTTATTATTAATCTTATACTGAATATATCATCTCTTGATCCTCTTCCTTGCCTGAAACCAGCTTGGACCATATTGACTTCTTCTTCTATTTTCTTATGAAGTCTACCCATTATGATTCTAAACAGAATTTTACTGGCATGACTAATCAGGGCAACAGTTCTGTAGTTTGTGCATAGTTTCAGGTTAACCTTTTTTGGCAGTGGTATGAATACAGTTCTTTTCCATTCTTTTGGCCAAATACCTGAATGCCATATCTTTTTACATAGTGCATGGTAGATGGTTACACATTCCTTTCCTCCTGCTATAATAAGTTTAGCTGTTATCTCATCACATCTTGGTGATTTACCATTTTTCAGATTCTTTATTGCCCATAAAACTTCTTCTATTGTTGGTTCGGTTTCTTTCTCCTCCAATAATAATTCACACTGTTGATTTCTGCATTCATAGTCGGTTTTTTCATACATTCCTCTCCAATATTCCTTTCATCTTTCTAGAATTTCCTCTGTCTCTGTGAAGGTATTCCCCATCTTGTCACAAATTACATTTAGCTTAGGTGTGACATTTCTCGTCAATGTCTTCATTTATTTAAACATTTCACTATCTCTTCCACACTTCTGATGTCCTTCTATTCTTTCACAACAATCTTGTATGTATTGTTTTTTGTCTTTTCTTATGTTTCTTCGTACTTCTTTTGTTAAAGATTTATATTCCTCTTTGTTGTTGTTTGTCACTTTCCACTGCATCTTCATTTCTGTACGTTGTTTTATCAAACAGCAACATGGAGTAACACCAGTATTACACTATATCCAGAAACAGCAAGTCAGATGGTTTGGTCATGTTAAATGGTTACCACCAGATATCAAGGTCAACATTCACACTAAGATTTGTATGTAACAGAGGAAGAGGTCACCCATGCAGGAGATAGAGACAAGAAGTTACAGAAGCATTAAATATCCCATTATATGAAGCTTCTTCTTCTTCTTCTTCATTTGCTTCTACCACCAAGACCACCCTGTGATCCTACACCAGTTTAGTCTAGAGTTGGACTTTCTCACCGGAAAACCTCAACGTGCTTTGGATATCAGTATATCCCCGCTGGGTGAGAGGTGGTTGCCCATCCAGTCCAGTTTTGGACTTTCTCACCGGAAAACCTCAGCGTGATTAGGATATGCAAACATCCCCGCCGGGTGAGAGGTGGTTGCCTGTCTAGACTGCCCTGGTCCAGTGTCTCCGACTTCAGCATTTTGTAGTTGTGGCCGCAACCCTTCCTAGTTGTGACCAGGATGGAGCTTTTGTCCAGAAGGACGAATCTTCGCCACTAGTGACTTCCACCCCTGGGTTGAGCCAGTTTAGACATATTATCCCAGTATGGACGTGTTTGAGACATGACCGACCTCTAGAGCAGAGGTACCGTGACATGTATAGCCTTCAAGTTTCACCCCTGGTGTGTGCCGGTTTAGGCATATTTCACCAGTAAGAGTGTATATCAGGCATGACTGATCTCTAGAGCGGAGGTGGCGTGACATGCCTAACCATCAAGTTTCACCCCTGTTGTATGCCAGTTTAGGCATATTTCACCAGTGTAGGTGTGTTTCGGATGTGGCCAGCCTCTAGAGCAGAGGCGCCGTGGTATGTGTAGCTCTCGTAGCGATACTACTGGACATACCGATTAAACTTCACTTTATCCTTCCCTTCACCTTTTCACATCAGCGCCGCACAGCAATCCTTATTTCTTTTCCGCAGTTTCTTCCTTGACCGGGAGGAGCTTCACGCCTCACACAGCATCCGAAGAGTCTCGCCAGCAGTATCTTAACCTCTGGGTTAAGCCGGTTCAGACATTTCACCCGATATGAGTGCACTTAGGACGTGGCCGACCTCCAGACCAGAGGTGCTGTGATTTAACTGTTTGCTTCGCTTTATCCTTTCTACTACCATTTCCGCAGTGGTGTCGCGCGGCAACCCCATTTGCACCTTTCTTCACTAGCCGGGAGGAGCACCGGTCCACGCACGGCAGCTGAAGAATCTTGCCAGCAGCGGAGCTGTTTATATGCTTCGCTCGATGGACAAACCACTCGCTTCTGCATCGAAACACCTTAACTCTCGCCATCCGGGAAGGGAGCGAAAGCCTGTCTCCCCACGCACGGAACTCAAGAGCGCTTTTTCACCAAAAGAACATTATATGAAGTAAATCATCGAGCCCTATCAAGATGTCTGTTTGTCCCTTCAACACCAAAAGATATATAAGGTAGTAGACAAGGCAAGACAAGTCTTGGAAGGGTACATAATGGGAAAAAGAAAGAGAGGAAGACCAAGGTGAAGATGGCTGCAAGACATTATTGATGATTTGTGAATGGATGCATCAGCAGCAGGGCATCTTGCACACAACCGAGAGGCCTACAGGAGAGCTGCTAGGGAGGCAGAGTTCCACAAGGGACATGCAAATGACTGGCTGACAGACTTTTGACTTTCATCATTTGTTCACGTCACTAGATTCTGCAGGTCATTTTAGTTCTCCTGCCATCAGCACGGTGTCATCCGTATGTCTTAGGTTATTGATTGCTACTCCATTAATGTTTAATTCAGGCATCTCACTAGTTTTTTTGAATACCTTCTCTGTATAAAGGTTAAACAGACATGGAGAAATGACACATCCTTGTCTGATACCTCTCTTATCAATTAGTGCTGAGTAGTTTGTGTTGGATGCCACAACTGCTGTCTGTTCCCAGTATAGCTTGCTTATTATTCTGATGTCTTTGGCAACAACATTAATCTCTTTCAGACATTCCGTCAGGTTTTCGTGCCTCACTGTCAAAGGCCTTTGTGTAATCTACAAAACAAGCATGCCCTTTTTAACTTCCATGTACTTCGCAGTTATCATCCTAATGCTGAATATAACTTCTCTTGTTCTAAATCCAGACTGCTGATTTCCATATTTATTTTGCTTCTGATTCTCTCTAAAATGATTTTACATATCTTTGTCACATGGCTCATTAAACTGATGGTTCTAAATTCGATACATTTTACTGAGTTTGGTTTTCTTTGGTAGTGCTATAAATATTGAAGTTTTCAGATCCTGTGATAGGTATCCTTTGTTGTATACATTAGTGCACAAATCTGTGATCTTCTCTATTCCAAATTCTCCTAGGGGTTCTAACATTTCTCTGCTGATATTGTCTGAGCCAGTACCTTTACCATGTTTCATTAATCTCATGGCATTTTCTACTTTTGATTGTAGTATTGTTGGGCCAGTCTCATTGTCTGTATCTGGGGTTTTATTTCTGTTATCTGTGTAAAGTTTGCTGATATATTCCTTGCATCTTTTACGAGTATTTATTCCATCAAGAGCTGTCCCTGCTTGCTGTTAACGCAGCCGCCTTGATTCACTTTCTAACTCGTGCTTGTGAGTTTCTTGATCTCTTCGTACAACTCTCCCGTCTTCTGTTCTTTCTTCTATTTCTTTGCAGCTGTTATCTGGCCATTTCTCTTTTTTCTTGCGGCACATCCTTGGTATTTCTTTGTCTATATTATCACAACCTGGGATGTTTTTTGCTCATTTTCTTTCTTCTGTTTTTGCTAGTATTTCACTGTCATCCACTTTTGGTTAGCCTTTTCTTTCTCTGGTAGAATATTTTTGGCCATCTCCATACTTGATTTTAAAAATTCCTGTTTGTTGTCTATTTTCTCTCCTGGGTTTTCTCATCAATACTGCTGTATGCTCTCCTCTAGAAGGCATTCATATTTGTTTTTCACTTCCACTGGACATTTCTGTTTTAAGTCTGTATTTCTTAGGGCTATAATGTCTATGTTTGATGTCTTGTACTTCTTTGGTTATTGTTCTTTAGTTTTACTTTCATTTTCGTCACTACTTGGTTGTGATCTGAAGTTATGTCAGCCCCTGGGTAGGTTTTTGTCGACTTAACATTATTTCTAAATCTGCCTTTGATCATGACAAAATCTGTCTGATTTCTTCTTTAACCTCCAGGACTTTTTCCATGTACATAGCTTCCTCTTCTTGTGTTTGTAAAATGTGTTACAGATGATAAAGCTGGTTTTCCTCACAGAACTGTATCAGTTTGTCCCCACATTCATCTCTTTTACCAAATCTGTATTTTCCTATAATGTTCTTATCACTTCCTTCTCCTACTATTGCACTCTTGTCACCCATTACTATTAGAATATCTGCCGATTTGACGTGTTTTAAAACCTCTTGCAGTTCCTCATAGTAAGTTCTTTCTCTCAATATTCTTGTGTTGGTGTGTACAGCTGTAGTATGGCAATGTTGAAGGGTTTTGCTCTTAGCTTTAATAACATCATTCTATTGTTGTGTGTCCAGTATCCATGTATGAATTTTTCCAATGATCTTATTAGCATGCCTACGCCTCTTTGATGTTCCTCTCCTGAGTAGATAAATATGTAGTTTTCTTCCTTAATATATCCTGCATTCTTCCATCTAGTTTCAGCTACTCCTAATATGTCTAAAACCATACTGCCAGCTTCCAAAATTAGATTTACCAGTTTCACTTTGGTGCAGGGTTCTGACATTCCATGTTCCTATGTGTAGATGTTTCTTTCTAGCTTTTAGGCAACTGTTGTCAGAGCATGCCCCCCTCATTAGGTGACTTTAAGACGTGCCTGTCATTATGGCCTGCCCTAGACCCCAGAAGTAAATCTCTCTTCCATGTTTGTATCTACAGCAGACTCTGCTCCAGGGGTTCAAACTTTGCTTGCATCGCTTGTTTCTTTACTACGAGATCCAGTGCTGTCTTTGGTTTATTTGTGGTAAGGTCCCTGTCTTTTCTACAGTGGCCAGCCGTATTGTTCTTTACGTGTCCCACAATGCCTCATGTGCCACACATTTTGCTGTTTTGCTTTATGAGCCGTTGATCTTTGTGATTTCTCTGCCTCACTTGCCATACGACTTCGTGTACTAGGTGTGGACATTCCCTTATATGATTGCTCAATGTAGTTTTCCCAGCTGCGGGGGGGGGGTGGGGTGGGGGTGGGGGTGGGGTGGTGGTGGTGTGTGTGTGTGTGTTGGTGGTTATGGCACTATACACGAGCAGACTCATGGAGCCATATGTGAGCTAAGTAGGTGTAGGTGAACCAAATAGGATCCAGGCCCTTCAGAGAACTAAGGTGGCTGCCTCTAACCATGAGGCACTATCCCTTTCATACACCTACCCCACCCCCTTTATGTAATAGGAATATATAATGTGATCATTGATCATATATAATTTGCTTAATGTAATGGGATATAAAAGATTTCTGTAATTTCCTCTCTCCATCTCTTGCATGGGTGACCTCTTCATCCATTACCTACAAATCTTAGGGTCAATGTTTTTTTTTGGGGGGGGGGGGGGGGTTTGTGGTATGCCGTATGGCAGTGGTCGTATAATGCGGCCAGACTATTTGGCTTACTGTTTCTGGATGTAGTGTAATGGTGGTGTTACTCCAACCTTTGCCCTGATGATGTCATTTCTTATTTCGTCTTTTCCTGTCACATTTAGTATTTTTTTTAAAGGTCTCCTTTCTGTTGTGATGATTTTCCTATTGTGTTTAACTGTTAGTGTCCATGTTTGATATTGATAGCATGGAGTTTGGAGAAAAACTGTTTTGTACAGTGCTTCTTTATTTCAATTTTGATGTTTTTGTTTTTTAGTAAAGATGCCTTTTTTTTCATTAAAGGTGCCATGGTTATAAGCAAAAGTGCTCTGCTGCTTAGTTAAACAAGTAAATGCTAAGTAATCTTGATGATGGTACAAATAAAGCTAAGAACATATTGTTGTTTGAAAATGATCCTCACTTGGGGATGGTGTAGTGACTATGCCATTGCATTATGTGGAGCTTTCATTTTTCAGTACAAAAATTTACCAGCATCCTCCATCATTAAACATTCTTACTTAAAATGACATAATCTCACATTTTAAAAAACTTACTTTTGCTTTTTCTTTTTTTTTTTCCAGATATTCCAACTTTCTGAGCTGGCCCATTTGTCTACCTTAAAAATTGTCTTTGACAATAGCACAGACTTTTTTGGTCGTATAACAGTATATAAACTTGATATCCTTGGCAAAGTGTCTTGATGGCTCCTTCAAATAGATTCCAATTGTTCCTTTATTTCTGTCATGCCTGCTTGAGAGTATCTAGGCAAAGGTTTTTTTTTGTCTTAGATGGAAGAATGTATAAAGGAACACTGGATAGCAATGTAGGAGAATAAGGCAGGGAGATGGATAGCAATGTAGGAGAATAAGGCAGGGAGATGGATAGCAATGTAGGAGAATAAGGCAGGTAGATGGCTAGCAACAGAGCAGAATAAGGCAGGGAGATGGCTAGCAACAGAGCAGAATAAGGCAGGGAGATGGATAACAACAGAGCAAAATAAGGCAGGGAGATGGGTAGCAATATAGGAGAATAAGGCAGGGAGATGGGTAGCAATATAGGAGAATAAGGCAGGGAGATGGATAGCAATGTAGGAGAATACAACAGGGAGATGGATAGCAATGTAGGAGAATAAGGCAGGGAGTTGGATAGCAGTGTGGAAGAATAAGGCAGGGAGATGGATAGCAATGTAGGAGAATAAGGCAGGGAGCAGTGTACTTGAAGAATTGTGACTTGAGACTTAAGAGAGACATAGTTTGGAAATTTGAACAGAAAGGATCCTCTTCTTCAGTCTCACTGGAACTTAGCTGGTGTTCTTTGCAGCCAACCCAGTAAAGATATTGAGGCACAGCATCATGTTGGCATTGAAGAGGGTGACAGTAGTTAAGTATTTTTTTCAGTCCCTGACTGCAGCTAAAAAGCAGAGGATGTGCAATACTTCTTTAGCAGACTTCACCACATGGGGATTATGGTGATCCCTGTCCTTTTAGCCAGGCTAGACCTGTTACTGGGGTCCCCATACCAACAGTGAATGTGACAGGGTCTTGGTCAGCTATGGTTCATCAGTCCTGATGCTAGTATATGAGCTTTGGTTCATCAGTCCTGATGCTAGTATATGAGCTATGGTTCATCAGTCCTGATGCTAGTATATGAGCTATGGTTCATCAGTCCTGATGCTAGTATATGAGCTATGGTTCATCAGTCCTGATGCTAGTATATGAGCTATGGTTCATCAGTCCTGCTGCTAGTATATGAGCTATGGTTCATCAGTCCTGATGCTAGTATATGAGCTATGGTTCATCGGTCCTAATGCTAGTATATGAGCTATGGTTCATCAGTCCTGATGCTAGTATATGAGCTATGGTTCATCAGTCCTGATGCTAACATATGAGCTATAGTTCATCAGTCCTGATGCTAGTATATGAGCTATGGTTCATCAGTCCTGATGCTAGTATATGAGCTATGGTTCATCAGTCCTGATGCTAGTATATGAGCTATGGTTCATCAGTCCTGATGCTAGTATATGAGCTATGGTTCGTCAGTCCTGATGCTAGTATATGAGCTATGGTTCATCAGTCCTGATGCTAGTATATGAGCTATGGTTCGTCAGTCCTGATGCTAGTATATGAGCTATGGTTCATCAGTCCTGATGCTAACATATGAGCTATGGTTCATCAGTCCTGATGCTAGTATATGAGCTATGGTTCATCAGTCCTGATGCTAGTATATGAGCTATGGTTCATCAGTCCTGATGCTAGTATATGAGCTATGGTTCATCAGTCCTGATGCTAACATATGAGCTATAGTTCATCAGTCCTGATGCTAGTATATGAGCTATGGTTCGTCAGTCCTGATGCTAGTATATGAGCTATGGTTCATCAGTCCTGATGCTAGTATATGAGCTATGGTTCGTCAGTCCTGATGCTAGTATATGAGCTATGGTTCATCAGTCCTGATGCTAGTATATGAGCTATGGTTCATCAGTCCTGATGCTAACATATGAGCTATAGTTCATCAGTCCTGATGCTAGTATATGAGCTATGGTTCGTCAGTCCTGATGCTAGTATATGAGCTATGGTTCATCAGTCCTGATGCTAGTATATGAGCTATGGTTCGTCAGTCCTGATGCTAGTATATGAGCTATGGTTCATCAGTCCTGATGCTAGTATATGAGCTATGGTTCATCAGTCCTGATGCTAACATATGAGCTATGGTTCATCAGTCCTGATGCTAGTATATGAGCTGTGGTTCATCAGTCCTGATGCTAGTATATGAGCTGTGGTTCATCAGTCCTGATGCTAGTATATGAGCTATGGTTCATCAGTCCTGATGCTAGTATATGAGCTGTGGTTCGTCAGTCCTATGCTTTAGTATGTCAGCTATGGTTCGTCAGTCCTGATGCTAGTATATGAGCTGTGGTTCGTCAGTCCTATGGTTTAGTATGTCAGCTATGGTTCATCAGTCCTGATGCTAGTATATGAGCTGTGGTTCATCAGTCCTATGCTTTAGTATGTCAGCTATGGTTCATCAGTCCTGATGCTAGTATATGAGCTGTGGTTCGTCAGTCCTATGCTTTAGTATGTCAGCTATGGTTCGTTAGTCCTATGCTTTAGTATGTCAGCTATGGTTCGTCAGTCCTATGCTTTAGTATGTCAGCTATGGTTCGCTGATTGCCAGAACTGACAGTGTCCTCACTCCTGAACAGAGAGAATTTAAAAAATGTAATTTTTTGATGAAGAGTACAAAAAAGAGATGAGTAAAGTTTTTTGGTAATTAAGCTTCAAGTTAAAGACTTGCTGATACCTGTTTTCACCAAGTTTATGTTAGCCATCTTGTTTATGATGAGATAGGTTATATGAAATGATTTTAGATCTGAAACTGTCAGGCAGAATAATGATTTTTTTTTTAAGCTTTGGATTATAGATCTGGCAATTTTTATTCCATAATTCATTGTGATCATGTATAGCTGAGAAAATTTAATGCACAGAATGTTCTTTTCAATGCTTCAGTTATGAACTCCTTACTTTTGTGCCAAATATTGTTAACAGTGAAGAAAAGTAATAATGAAAATTGTTTTGTATGACTTTCCTTATGTTTTGAGGCATCCACAAAGTGGAATGATGCCCTCATAGTGAGCTACAGTGCCAGGCTTGTGGAGTGATCTCCTAATAGTGAGCTACAGTGCCAGGCTTGTGGAATGATTTCCTAATAGTGAGCTACAGTGCCAGGCTTGTGGAGTGATCTCCTAATAGTGAGCTACAGTGCCAGGCTTGTGGAGTGATCTCCTAATAGTGAGCTACAGTGTCAGGCTTGTGGAGTGATCTCCTAATAGTGAGCTACAGTGCCAGGCTTGTGGAGTGATCTCCTAATAGTGAGCTACAGTGCCAGGCTTGTGGAGTGATCTCCTAATAGTGAGCTACAGTGCCAGGCTTGTGGAATGATTTCCTAATAGTGAGCTACAGTGCCAGGCTTGTGGAGTGATGCCCTCATAGTGAACTACAGTGCCAGGCTTGTGGAATGATTTCCTAATAGTGAGCTACAGTGCCAGGCTTGTGGAGTGATCTTCTAATAGTGAGCTACAGTGCCAGGCTTGTGGAATGATTTCCTAATAGTGAACTACAGTGCCAGGCTTGTGGAATGATTTCCTAATAGTGAGCTACAGTGCCAGGCTTGTGGAATGATTTCCTAATAGTGAGCTACAGTGCCAGGCTTGTGGAATGATTTCCTAATAGTGAGCTACAGTGCCAGGCTTGTAGAATGATTTCCTAATAGTGAGCTACAGTGCCAGGCTTGTGGAGTGATGCCCTCATAGTGAGCTACAGTGCCAGGCATCTTAGAAAGCTGCACTGCAGTAGAGGCCACATCAATGTCTACCTTATTCACTAGGTTTTGGTGACTGGGCCCATTTTCATTTGTTGCCTATAAGATGCATTGCTCATTTATGAAGTGAAGAAAAGCTTTTTGTGTTTGAACCTGAGCCGCTGTTGTAGACTGTAGCAGTAGTTTAGGTGTGTGAGGAAGAGAGGGTGAGTCATGGCAGGCTAGGGTTTTCCATCCCTGATATCAGAATGGATATCTCTGCTCCCTTAACACATTTAGTAAACACATGTATGTAATGATGAAGCCAAGAAAGCTACGCATGTGCATAAAAGCAACCAGCAAGTTTCTTATATGTTGGTCTCAAACTGAGTAAAAAATTTCTCTCTAACTGAACATTTAAAATATAAAATAACGGCTATACTTCACTGAGAATGCAGGTTTGACATTTTTCAGTAATGTGATTCCATACCTTTCTGTGTTATACTTTATGTGCATTATAATGTGGCTTATAACCCAAATTTTACCACACCGTTCGTCAAGTTTTTCGAGTTTTGTTGGAATTAGGGCATACCAGAGTTAAAACATAAAATAATAAATTTGTTTCTAGATAAGGATGTTAGTGTCATTCAGTTAGTATGAGTGAAAAAAATAATAGTATCTTGATCCAAATAGCACTACACTGGATGTTAGCAGCTTCATAGTAAGACATTCACATGGTGAGCAAAGGGTTATGAGTTTGTGCAACCTTTGCATTTTTTTTTTTAATAAGTTCATGATTACTTCTAAACTGCAGAACTCATCAAAAAACATTATAGCTTTGTGCTGGAACTTCACAGATAGAACATGTAGTGAACATATTACTCTAGATCTCACTATTGACTGACACCTAAGAACAATTATATACACAACTTAACAAATTCATAAACTGGTAAACTTGTGAAAGTTTATCAGTTAGCCAAGCTTAAGCACATTTTAATCAAGTTACAAGGAAACTATATTACTTATCACATACACAGTTAGACTACTGCTTTACAATCAGAGATGGTTGCTCAACTTCAAACACAAAAAGGCTTTCTTCACTTCATAAATCAGTGATGCATCCTACAGGCAATAAATTGTCAGCACAGAAGACTGATAAATGCAGACATGTCAGAATTTTATCACTCAGAAATAGATTGCTATTCAACAAAACCAAATTAGCTCATGGAATTCTGTCACAGATTACTCCATTCTTTCTGCGGCCACTGCTTAGATCTAAGCCTAAACTTAGCCAACATTTAAAGTAATTGTTTCCTGTCAAAAGCACATCTTTAACTTCTATAAGAAAAGCTCTGCTTCCTCTGGAGCGTACATGTAGAATTCCTTACCAACATATTTAATGTTCATAAGTGATGTCCCCTCTTACAGTTTCAGACTTCATATAAATGAAAGTTTAATGTTGACTATATGCCTCCTTAAAATACAAAATTCCCTCACAGCTGTAAACATAAGGCAAGTGTCTAGTAGTGTTTAGTATATAATTTTTCAGAAATGTTACTTATGTGCTGTAATTTACTGTACTGAGCCTTTGAGATATTATTGCATGTACAGAGTCATCTCATGTTACTGAGCATGTGTAGACAAGAACTGAAGAGAAAGTCCTGTTATTTAATATGTGAATAGGACATGAATGAATGTAAGAGTGTTACTTAAATTGTTCTGCATGCTTGTTAGATTACGTCAATGTTCTAAAATGTTAGTTAGTGCCTGAGAAGGGAAGAACTTTATAGCACATCCAGTTCTTTGCCCTTCAGAATAAGCACCCATTCATGTCTTTAAAAGTGTAAAGCAGTTTCACTGTTAAATGTGCGTGAGAAGTGTGTTCATTGAATTTCATGTATTCAGTTATTTTATAATTATGAACGAGAAGATAATTATTTTGTTATTTTACCTTTTTTTTTCATGCTCCATATGTACTCCGTATACTTGACTTAAATGTAATGATTGGGAAGATGGGGCCAAATGTCAGGCCGAAAGTCAAATTTGTTTTTGTTTGTTTCATGTTTCTAATGATCCCTTGGGTCAGATATCTTGTCTTGTCAGTTTAAGATTAAAAGTAAGTGTCCTTCCTTGTGCACGATGGGCACAGAAAATATGAAATAGTTCAAGCATAGCTGTCAGTGTTTTAGGGGGAAATAGATGATCAAGTACAAATGTTAACATGATCACGTCTTGTTTGAAAGTGCATGAAAATGTAACACAAGAGGCATGTGTGTATAATTCTCACAGACTTGAAATTTCTTTTAATATATTCATCTTTTAATACTTTTCATTTCAGAAATGGAAGTTTTAATGTTTCATGAAACATTTGCCATGTCTAATTTACGCACAGATAATCTATAAATATAAAAAAGTATTATATTTCACTGTAGTCCAGATGTGTCTGTTTTGTGTTAACATACACCTCAGTTTCTTCATCCGATGGGATATATTTGTAAAGATGATGTTGAGGGCCCTACAAAGGCCAGATTCTTTGGTCTCCTCTGGAGAGTAAGGAAAGCCATGATCATATGTTCTTCTGTTGAAATTAATCAGTGTTACCAAGATCTTCAATGTGGTATCTGCTGCCCAGAATTTGTGGTTCCCAGCTACAGAGTTATCACAGAATGTATGGGACATAAAAAGAAAATAGTAGTCACACTTAGAAACATATAATTCTAACATTTTATTACACCAAAATTATAATTTTGACATTCTTAATTTTAAAAAAGACGTGCAGTACTGTGTTTTATGTTAAACTGTGAGAGGTAGGTAAAATATACATGTAGTGTTCAGTGCTGTATTACAGAAATCACATGTGGAGTGTTTCATTCTGTATTACTGAAAAGACACACACTGTATATGTACTTCATTCTGCAATTGTTTGGATGTCTAATCAATGTAAAGTGTGAGAACTTAGAATGAAAGTGCATAACTTTTATGATACATACCTAAAACTTCAGAGCTTCTTTGGGGTTCATTTCTGTATTATGAAGTTGTTCCAAAGGAATTTGTTTATAATATTTGGAATCATTTATGGAAATTTTGACAGATAGAGTCATTTCAAGACCACAGTTTTTTTTTTTTTAATTATTAATTTTGTGTGAAGTAGAAGAATGGGGAAACTTTAAATAAGAACTTTAAATTGAATGAAATATGAGAAAAAAGATAGAACAGCATATGATAGTTAGAATAACTACGAGGGTCATACCGAAAGTCGTGAGCAAAAATTTTTTAAAAATCAGAATTTATACATAGAGAAAATATAAATATATCACCTTAATCTGCATACTTTGTACTTCATGTAGAGGTCACATGACATCACCATCATATGTCATATGATCACGCAGAGCCAAAACAAAATGATTGGTGCTGAAGTTTCATTTTGTCAGTGTGCTATTATTGAGTTTCTTGTTAAAGAGGAAATCCCTGCTGCTGAAATTCACCAAAGATTTCAGCTTGCTTATGGTGATGTGTGTATGGGTGCTAACAGTGTTAGGTGATGGGTGAAACATTTCAAAGATGGAAACAGGAGCATACAAGATATGCCTCACAGTGGTCGCCCACAAACTGCCTCCACTGAATGCAACGTGGAAAAGGTTGATGATATTAAAGAAAACACACATGTCACAGTATCTGAAAGTGCTGTAAATCTTGGAATAGGACACAATGTAGTACAGGAAATGATTGAAACCCTAGGCTATAGAAAAGTTTGTGCCCGCTGGGTCCCAAATGAGAGAACATCCAGAAAGCAGTGCACCTGTGTTGTTGGTCAGCTGGAATGGAATTCTACCAGGAGAGTGTTTTCAAACTTGCAGAGTGTTTGGAAAAATGTGTGCAGAGAAATGGAGATTATGTTGGAAAGTGAAGAAAAGGATGCACATTAAGGTGATACATTTATATTTTCTCTCTATAAATTCTGATTTTTAAAAAATATTTGCTCACAACTTTCAGTATGACCCTCGTAGTATTGTAGGAGGATGGACTTAAAAGCCCTGCTAAACTGGCAGATAATCATGATACTGTGACTTGTGCAGTTCACTTCTACATGCATAATGTGTAAATGGCATAAAACTAGCCCCTTCAGGAGAGTGAGGTAGATAGAGGGTATAGTTTTGACACCCATATTTTCTTTGACCTGTTGGCAAACTAAAGGGTGATGTGTCAGCATCACGCCTGACTGCCATTCCTTCCCCATTTCCAGGGACAGTCAGGAATCCATTTCTACAGCCAGGCTGACTTGGGCATCTTCAGCCAGTCCAGCCACTGACTTTCTACAGCCAGGCTGACTGGGATATCTCCAGCCAGTCCAACCACTGACTTTCTACAGCCAGGCTGACTAGGGCATCTCCAGCCAGTCCAACCACTGACTTTCACCATGACAGAGGAGTGCACTAACCACTTTGCTACTTGTGCTTAGTGTCTAGTGGGTCTGAATATCATTTATCACTTCATTTTGTGTTGTAACATGTACGCCAAAGAATGTAAGTCAAAACAGCATATGACAACTTAAAAAAAGAATTATAAATAATTGAATCTGGAACAAAGACGCACTGCTCATGAGACAACTGTCAGTGCTTGTGTCAGGGTTGACAAACTGTTTCTAGGCAAGACCCTATTCTTCCAGTAGTGCCCCTGGAAGAAGACAGTAGTTACCCAGAATATGGATCATAGGAAGGCAACCCCTATGGATGTGTTGGGCCATAAATTGGATGTGTTGGGCCATAAGGCATATAACTTCAACACCAATGCCTTTTTTTTAGGGCGAATTGAAGAAGAATTAGGTCCTTAAAACCATTATACGTAGATCTGTGTTGAACACTTCATTGTGCATACAGAAACTATATATTAACCTTATGATCATAGATGTGTATCAGAAAGTAAGTTACTTAATGCCCCCCCCCAAAAAAAAAGTCAGAAATTGTGACAAATAAATAAAAAATTGTAGCTGAAATTAAGTAATTGCAAAAAGTAAAATAAGTAACTACTTGTCAAAATAAAATACTTTTAAACAGATCATAGATATATGACAAAAATAGGAGGAAACAAACATTTACATTGAAAGTACACACATGTATACATAAAATACAATCATTATCATGCCCCACCCCTCCATTTTTTCAGAACTATAATTTTTTTTTTGTTTTTATTAAATCAAGCTAAATTAAAGCTGCCAGTTTTTCTCCAGCCCGACAAGGCATTTCTCAGACGATAAAGACAATATAGAAAAATCTGTGTGAGCAGCACCCCAAACAGGGCAATTACCGCTATAGCAATAGCTGCAGAGAGGGGTCGACTGGAATAATCTAACATGGCATAGATGAAAGAGTCATCGTTATTGTTGGTGCCGCCCGCTGCCCAGTAAATGAGGGTGAAGACGATGTAAATGCCCAGGTATGTTATAGGAATGTGGAAGTGCTGAATTCTGATTGGCGCACGGCTGATCATGATGTCTCCAATGACCAGTAAGGAATTAATCACGTGAGAGTTGATGCTGGCATAATCTTGGGGCTCCCCTGGAGAATTACACCAGAAGAAAAATAAAGTTACATACACAGTCTACAGTAATACTAATATTTATAAATATTGTATTATGTAATCAGAGACCGGCGTCGCAGCACTTAAAATATTCTCATAAGCGCAATGCCCATCCAATTGACTTTTCCGGTTTTGGGTGATTCATACCTTCTCACTTTATACCACCTTTTTTTTCTGTACCTAGCTCTAACATTCGCTTGATACAGGCGTTGTCCTTCAAACCGATCACCTCCTACATGCTCAAATTCTCCAAAACAATGTCCTTATCCATTATCAAAATATCCTGGACCGTTGTCAACCTGTCTACTTCGTGATCATTGCTCACCACATGACCTGGGCCAAGCAGGCGATCTTATATAATAATAACGTATATTATTTAATCCTTTACTGTTAGTTCCCTTATTATTACAACTGTACAGAAAAGACTGATGAAGGTAACTGAAAGACAATATATTGAGACATCTGAAAGATGACGTTGGATAGAAAGAAGAGGTCAGCTTTATGGTACTCAAGTAGCAAAATAGTTTGTGTACTCCTCTCTCATGACGAAGGTCAATCAAGTGCCGTGCCGTAGGCGATCATTTCTCTCCGCAGTTCCCTGTCTTTAGACTTGATTATGAGATCCGACGGTGACTTTCTTCCTAGCCACACTGACAGCACATCCAGTAACTTCTCTCTCTCTCTCTCTCTCTCTCTCTCTCTCTCTCTCTCTCTCTCTGTCTCTTCTTCCCTCAATTTTTCCAGTTTCCACAATGTGTTCCAGTTTTCCTCTTCTCAGAAAATATCCTACAAATCTCCCTTGTTTGCTCTGATCTTTGCTGTAATTTGCCTTTTTAACTGCAGCCTCTCTTAAGACTTCTTCGTTAGTTTTCTTAGCTGTCCGTGGTACCTTCAGCATCCTCCTTATGAACCACATTTCCATGGCCTCCATTTCTCGTTGTACTCTCTTACTCATGGACCATACATCCATAAAACAAAATTGGCTCGATGTAACATTTAAGTACTCGGAATCTTGTTTCCATTGATATGGATCTGCTGCACAAGATGTTTCTCATTTTCTGGAATGCTGACTTGGCCTGATGGCTTTTATTTCGTTGTGACATTTCCCATCAGCTGTTATAATTGTTCCCAAGTACTTGAGGAAGGTAGGAGGTTTGAATCTGACCAGCGATACACAGCTGTAGAAATGGTAAACATCGTTTCTCTCTTAGGGGCTACTGTCAGAGCCCATCAATGCCTGTAGCCCCTCCTCCAGAACATAAGCTACAGACAAGGATTTCCATCTTTGACCTCCAAGTCACTTTATGTGAGACCCTCTGCCTTTATAACTTTATTTGCAGTCCTCCTTGATACATTCTTTGGTATTCCCTGCTTTTGCTTCCCTTGAGAGTTCCATGTCAAAGCATGTCTTGTTATCCTGTCTCTCTGTTTACTCAGTGTATGTGTCCAATTCACCTTCATTTTCTAAGCCCAGCAGTGGCAAATTCTTGTGGATTATTCTGTGTTCTCTCTCAAAAGGCCGTCGTGTCACGCTCTGCTTTTACACTTGTCAATTTGACCCGACTCATTCGATTTTGATTTTGCTTATTTTTAGGACTGGATTTACCTTTCCGCTTCTTTTTACTGCTGAGATTTTTTATCGAAATATTGAGACACCATATGGTGATAGAATAGACTCTTGGTCTGCTAACTCTGATGCAAACCATCAGCTATTGGTCGATGACCACTGTCTCATTAAACTGAATTCTCTTACTGCACGCAGTTTAGTAGACCTTCAAGAACAAGTCTGTTACATGCATGTAGATACCTCTTGTATTGAGCGCGTGGATAAGAGTAGAGTGTAAATGTTTTATATTTCAGTGTTATTTATGCTCGTTATATGCATAACATATTTGTACTAACTGGTGTAGAGTGTCTGAAATACAATGAAAGTACCACGAGAAAGGGCAAAATGTCAGGCAGGCCTGCGTGTCCAATTCCTCACTCTTTTAAAATAAAGTTTGTTCGTTCATTCAGACTGATTGCTTCTTTGGCCCCCAGTTCGTATGGATGCATGTTAAAAAAAATAACATATCAGAAACGACAGTACAATAGCTACATAAAAACTAACCTGTATAGACTAGTGCCCAGAACAAGACTGTTACCAGCAGTGACACGGCATTGGATATATTCTGTAAGAACCATTGGAAAGTCAAACCTAGAGGAAGACATCCAGAATTTGTCCAGTCTTCTCTGTTGTCGCTTGAGGAAACATTTGGTCCGCATTTCGAAGATTGTTTGTCAGGACAAGCCACTGCAGGACCTCCTTCTGGCAAATTATTTACCGTAGTGCTGTCCTTCGTGGAGTCGTTCATACAGTGATTTTCGTACTGTTCTGGAGATACCAAAATCTTTTGTGTGCTGGTCTCTTCGGAATGATTAACTAAATCTTCGCTGGGGCGTTTATTTGCCCGTAGCAAATAAAACCAACAGTGGCAAAATGTAACTATGAAGCGCAGTGCCAGGCAGTAGAAGGACCAATATGTCAGCCATATAATTATCTTGACCCCGTAATCGCTTTTCATTCCCGTGTACACCACCATGGCCGTTGTGTAAACACAGCAAAAGGATGACCAAATGGCGTAGACAAGCGGGTTGTCACTCCACTGAAATGTGGGAATATGATGCATCATCAAGACATAAAAAGCAAACATATAAGACGCTCATTGACACTGGCAGCCTTACACAATTTAAAATTACTTTTTGTCAAATGTGACCGTTATTTCTAAAAGAGTTATTTTGTTTTTAATATGGTGAGAATTTTATACGAATAGCACATAACAGTTTGAAGATGAAGTCAGCTGAACCTTATAGCAATTACCAGGTGTGTCGTGGCTGCTCAGGCCTTACTGCAACACACACTTAAGCAAGAGACAGTGTAAATGCTTGTCATTCTGTCATGTGACTAACTATCTATTGAACTTAATCACGAGAGGGGTTTCTGACAGGACTTTCCCAGGGAGAAAGCTAGAGATGAGCATGTGGAAGTATGTGATGCCTTTATCTTTCTACATGAGCGCTGGTAAAGTGATTAAACATGGAGTATATATGTGAGATCTCGAAGTTGAACTTATGTGGCGACCTGCTTTTGAATGCAGAGGTCGTTCTTAAGTTACGGTCAAAGACAACGTGAAGCGTTCCTTTGTTTGGGTGTTGTTGTATGTTGAGCGTTCACTACTTACAACATGAGTCATCACACACAAACTCATCCACCACTTGATCACGCCGTAAACATGAGGGGCAAACGTGTACAGCCTTAACGGATATCCCACAGCTTTTTGCTCCCAAACCCCGTACGGCAGCATAGTGGGCTAACAAATATAAGTTAGTAGCAGGTATGTTTGCTAGTCTATGAAACCATAGTCATAAACAGGGTGGTAAAGACACGATAATGTCTACTGTGTCTTAATACTTGTAGGTATATGAAAGGGGTGGTTCTTAGCCTGCAGCCCACGGAAGGATTTTTGGGCATCCATTGACGAGCAGATTCATTTTTTTTTAAATGTCAGCATCATCTGGATTCTATTTATTACTATATTTTTCACTAAGGGAGTCCACAGGTATTCTCAGATCAGACGGGTGAGGGGCGGGTAAGAAATACTGATATGGAGGAAGAATTATACAAGTTTTGTTTTTCTTTCCTCGGTAACAACGCTTGTTTCATGTATCAAAATAAGATCTAAACATTGATTTAAACGCGTATCAGTGTTTTTTTTTTCCTCGGATCTCTCTCTCTCTCTCTCTCTTTCTGTGGGAAGAATGAAAGACGGAGTGATGAAGGGCAGAATGTAAGACGGGCCTGCAAGCCCAATTCTTTACCCTTTAAAAATAAAGATTCATTCATTCATTCATTCTCTCTTTCTCACACACACATACACAAAGAGAACATAAGCGCGCGCACAAAGAGAGAGAGAGACAGAGACAGAGAGAGAGAGAGGTTTTTTTTAAAATACAAGATGGTATACAAACTGTATAACTAGGGAAAAGTAGGAACCGGTTTATTAACTAACGTGCACACATCTGTGATGTTTTGGTTTGCACCTTAATCATGCAAAAACACGCGGGACGAAGAAACAGAGAGAGGAGATAAAATATGAATTCACGTGAATGCTATATAAATAAAAATAGAAATGGAACAAATAGAATGGATAGAACACATAGCTGTGACTTGTAAGAAGTTGTAACTGTGTAAGAGGCCGTGTCCAGAAGTGCGTATAGTGGAATATAGAGAATGTGTTGTGATGTGTGATAGGCGAGTCTTCATAAAAAAGAGGTGGGGTGGGGGATAGACCGTGGAAAGGAAAGAGAGTGATACAATGGTAATCTAGCCGGGAGAAATAGGTGATTGTGACTGGTGTAGAGGAGTTGTAATCTAATGCCGTGAAAGGTTCTGAACTATGTGTTGCAAGTGAGAAAGGAGTAGAATTCAGTGCAGAGGGAATACGTTTGTGGAAGAGGGGAATGTTAGATGTAGCTGAATTGCGAGTTCAAACCATGCGGTTCCAGTATCCCATATTCCTGAATGTGCGGTTCTCAAGCGTTTGGTGGCTTCTGTCAACAGAGTTTGATGGCTATTACCAGAAAAGATGGTACGTGTGTGTGTGTGTGTGTGTGTGTGTGGTCAGTGGATAGAAAGATAAAACAGTAGGTTGTATTTTACAGTGTTTAAAAATTTAATTATTATATCCACAATCGAGCGAGTCATCGGCTGATGGAAGAAATAGGACAAAAAGGTGGCTGCCAGAAGGGAGGTGACCGATGCGTGGATAGGTCATTTTTAACTAAACACAAAAAAAAAAAAAAAGTAATGAATAAATACAGAAGAAAACTATGGATCAGTGCTGTCTAAACTTTTTTTCAAGTCAGAACCATCGGTATGAAGTATCATCTATTTCTGTTTTGTTTTGACTTCAAAAGTGCCATGTTCTAACAAAATCAAAGGTAGACAACGGTGTATGGCTCCGTTTTATAAAATGACAGAAGTGCAGATTACTTTTTCTATTACTTTAATATTTGATATCCTGGTCTGCCGCAGTACTTGCTTGAATAGACTGCCATAGTTCTTGCCACGCTTACCGTCCTGATCTGAACAGCGAGATCATCTGCTCGCAGGGGAAGCAAGCAAGACGGACCTCTGTACAGCTGCACGCGTGAATAAGTAAAACAAATCGCATTAAAAAAAAACAACAACAGTACAGTGTATACACGACTTCACCTAAGATGACATCAAGAAAATATTCCATTTACAATGGAAAACAACAACAACAACAAACTCACCTTTGACAAAATAAAATCGTCCCAACTGTCGTGAGTTAAAAGAAACGATTCCTTGCTAATGCGAGTCAAAAAACGAGGCCACGGCATTGTTTCTGTCTCCTAGAATGTGTATTACTGCGTGGTCTGAGATCAAGATTTCAAAGATCTTTTTATTCCACCATCCAGTTTCATATACTGAAAAAAAAAATACTATATCGTTTTCAGTACTGGGTGGGGTTTCAGATCGCGCAATTAATAATCACGCATATAAACAAGCTGTTCTTATACAGGATATGAAAAGAAACTTCAAAGTTGAGAACGTTTCAGTTGTTGATAGTGTTATTAATATTATACGCTACAGTGACACATTTTGCGTGTTTTACAGCCTATCCTTTTGTTGAGCAAGACTAAAGCCTGCCCTTGGTACTGTAGCTCATATACTCCGAGTCAACACAACTGGCGTCTGTACGTAGCTTATGTTGTCTCTCGTTTTCGTTACATCTCTTTTTGTAGCGTTCACATGCAGGAAGTGGGCACTTAGTTTTAGAGAGGTACACAAATGCAGGGCTTTTCAAAACTGTAAGTTGTACCACTTGTGGCAAGCTATGATGTTTGGAACCTATAGTAACTATAGCAGCTTTTTTGCTTTGTTTTCTTTTAATAGATAAATGTTCAACATTGAAAACACATTGATCTGTCCCATTTTTACTTATGTAGGTTTTAAAGTCTGATTTATGTTGCTAAAGTATTTTTAACAAAAGTGATTAAAGTTATATATTGTTTAATAAGATAAATACGTCAAAAGACTTGTTTATACTGAAAATCTTATCTTATATCTTATACCTTCCCGTGCCGTTAAACGTCACATAGGGCTCGCAAAGTAGTTCGCCAATTTTTCCTGTCTTCGGCGAGTCTTTCAACCTCATCAAAGGATTTTATGGCTGTTAATTTGGCCTCTCTTAACAATGTCCTCTTCAGAGTTTCACGCGGTCTGCCTCTTTTTCTTTGGCCTGTTGTGTTCCACTTGATAGCTTGTTTTGGGATTCTCTGATCATTTCTTCTCATCAAGTGACCAACGTATGTCCATCTCATTTTCCTGATCACCCATGAGACTGGTTGTTGTTCAGTCATCTGTCTTATCTCTGCATTGTTCTTGAATTCATTCATACTGAAAATGCTTTGTTGAAAATGCTGGAAACCACTGCGTCGAGTGGACTCGGACATCATACGTGAGTGTGACCAAAGTATATAAGGATGCATGTATGTTAGTTTATTCGTTTTATTTTCATTAATTAACTCAAGTGTAAGCGGAAAAGGAAATTGACCTGCGTACTATCATAAAACAGAACAAAACTAAACACTTTGACCAGCCTAGTTAAATTAGCATGCAAATAATAGTTTCCTTTCTACCTATTTTTTTCTCTTAACTGGAGCTGCTCGCAGACTTTCTCGCTCAAATTCTCGAATCAGAGAACTCCCCAAGGCTTTCGGTTTATTTTGGCACCGGTGTAAAAGCTGCTTTCATGCCCCGGCCTATCTGTTCGTGGTTGGTTTATATCGCAGTTTACGCCCCTGATTGTGTCATACTAGAGTCATCTAGTGCTTCTATAATTTCTGTCCCAGCTGGGTGGCAACCAGACGACAGTAAGGATAGAGGTTTGCCAGAAGTAGCGCAATTTTTTTTAATCCACACAGGAAGAGAGTCAGAACCACACAAGAAAATGAAAGTTTGGCTAATAACCGCTACAATTCTGAAAAAAAAATCTGTTTCTAAAAAAAAAAACCAAAAAAAAAAACAAAACAAACAAACAAACAAACCGGAAAATATATGAAAAACTTAGATTTTTTTCCCAGAAACATATATGTCCATTTTCATTGATGGTTTGATAGAAGTATTTTGTAAAACCAGTGGCAAAACAATTCTGTCAAAGAAACCAACAAGGAAAACGAGACATTTCTGCTACTGCAATCCGCTTCTGTTCTTCCAATGTACGTTCTCGAAAAGCTCTAGAACAGCACAGTATTTTCCAGACTGGCTGTCTCAACATAGCTGGAATTAACAATAAATTCAGCTTCCTTTAGACTTCTTAGATCTCCACCTACTTTCTGCTATTCAAGCTCAACTTTCTTAGCTTCACTCATTTCGTTGCAGTTTTTCAATAATAGGTTTTAGCTTTATCTTCCAGCCCTCTCCTTCCTCTGTAGCAGCTGAAAGGTAATTTATAGCTTCAGTTACAACCCCCCATATATTTTAGTAATACACGAATAATGTATAAGTATATAAAATTTAGTATATAACTATACACGAAGCCACTGCAGTAAAGCTGTGATAATAAAAATGTATAAACTAGGACAAAAGCAGGAAAAGCTTTATTACCATTACTTATTGTGATCTCGTTAAGTAATAAAGCTGTTCCTGCTTTTTTTTTTCTCCTAATATATACACTCCTTCAAATATTGTTTTCTCGCTTTTACAACCAACGCCACTTGTGTAATCTTTGTTTTACGCTATAGGTATCCGATTGGTGCAAGTTTTTATCCTTTCTCATCTCTTATGCAATCGCTTGTACCCACTTTATATGTGCATCTACCTGAGTGCATTCATTTTCGTCCGTATCTATTTTCCGTTTTTTTTCCCCAGTGTGTTGTGTTGTTCTTGTATGTAACCCTTGAAAAAGACTGACATCGAAATATTGGATGTTATATGTTCTTCATTTATACGTTCTCATTTTATTTTCTTACTTTCAGTCACTTGTGTTTCTGCACACTTTCCTCACTCCCTCTGTCGTTTTATACAGCTGAACCATACACCTCTATCTACCTTTAATATCAAGACCAGTTTTACTGAAGTCGCCATCTCTTTTATAGGACTAAAAAGTTGATAAAATGTATATACACATTTATCGTTCATCTGCCAGTGAAATTTGTTACACTGCGCAAAAATTGATTATTATATACAACCTATATATATATATTAGTATTTTCATAATTAAATTTAGGTGGAGTGTTTTTATGCCTTGGCAATGACAACAACGAAATACACAGTGACTCCACAGTGTAGCTCATCTGGTTAACACATTGTTACACTACAAAGACTGATTTGTCTTCAGTTGTGGTAAAGTTTGTCCACTGGGGGAAATAAAGAAATCAACAAACATACTTCTCTTCTGATTTTGTTGCTAGCTCTCAAAATATGACCCTAGTTTCCACAGCTTCATACTTGTGCTATTCTCAGCATGCTAGCAAAAAATAATAAATTTTGTGCAGTTTTATTGAATCAAAAGAACAATAAGTGCTCAAATACACCAATAAAAACCAAAGCTTAAACTTAATTGTAATTAATATCTAAGGTTTGTAAATGTAAAAAAAAAACATTATTTAATTAAAATATGTATGAGCATTGAAGTCAGTGATTAAACAATTTTTCAGAAAAGTGTCTGTCAGTGTTTTGAAATGGGTTATTACTTCCAAAATTAATACTTCATATATGAATAAAGCCATGTTTTGGAAGCCATCAAATGTAAAATAAACAAATGATAACTAACCTGCTGTGTAACTAAATGTTGAGTGCAAAATAACAAATTATGCTCTTACTTAGTGAATTATTCTTATAGAGTTGTCATCCTTGATCTGGTCTACACATGTTACATTATCAAATCTGCTTCCTACCAGTTATCTTCGTTGCTCAGTCAAGTTTCTGGATGCCAACAGTTTTGATCACCATTGCATGTTTCATTAATGGATGCCCCTTGTCTAAACTGTGATGAATTAAAATGACAATCTGCAGGGCTGTTTTAATACAGCGTTCATTTCTTCATCTATTAGGGAGGGATTGTTTTAGTGATTTGGAATATACACTGCCATACCTTGTTTGTGCCCTGTCCTCAACAAACCATGCTGTAATTTTCTTTAGTTAATAGTTTAATCATTGCTGAAACAGCTGAAGTAGTGAGAGTCATGATTATGGCCTTTCTACTAGTGGAGTATCATATACTGTTAAAAAAAAAAAGAAGAAGAAACACAACATTACTGTAGTCGTAATGGACATCAAATTTCAAATTTGTATCAAAATTTTATTTTACGAAATTAATGTTTCAGTCTTGGCAAGAAGAAACTTTAAGACTTTAACAATGAAATGATGTTCATTAAATTTGGTTTGGACTTTTATTTTTTGCGACTGAGACCTCCGTTTCAGTAAAGTGTATGGCCTCCTCTGGCCTGTATCAGAAAACGACATCTCTTTGACATGGACCCGATTAGCCATAGGATCTGTTGTTGTGGGATGGCTGCCCACTCGTCCTGCAGTGCAAGAGACAACTGTCAGAGATTGGTTGGTGCCACGTCTTGCTGGCGGACTTGTCTGTTGAGTTCATCCCATAAGTGTTCTATTGGATTCACGTCTGATGACATGGATGGCCACGGAATGGTCATGGGTGGTGAGTTGTGCCACATGAGGTCGAGTGTTGTCCTATTGAAAAATCGACCCTGGTGCAGTCATTAGTGGAAGGACGCGAGGACGAAGAATTTCAGCGACGTATCGTTGGACATTCAGGCGTCCTTCAATTTGTAGCAGGTCACCTCTTCCCATGAAGTTGATCGTCCCCCACACCAGTGCACCTCCACCACCATGTGGAGAAGCCTCATTCATGCAGTTCTGGGCGTAGCGCTCAAGAACTCTGCGGTAAACTCTTTTCAGTCTATCGTGTCGCTGGAGCAGAAAGAATGATTCATCACTAAACCAAATCCTTCTCGAAACATTCGAATAGTCCATTGATATGGCCCACTCGGTTCTGGCGATGCTGGTCCATAAGAACAAGACCTCTGTAAGTTCTTCTAGCCCAAAGACCAGCGTCATGCAGCCGGTTCCTGACTGTTTGATCTGAAATTTGATGAGCTGCTGTCATTGACTGGACTGTTGAGGACGCAGACGCAAATCGATTCTGAGGTGATGCAGCCGTATGAAGCGGTCTTTGGCAGGAGTTGTGACTATAGGTCTTCAACTGCGCGGCTGGTCTGCAACTGAGCCATGTTTCTTAAAATCATCTCCAAAGGTGACTAATGGTGCTTCTAACCACATTAAACTGTCTGGCTACTACACTTTGCGCTGTCAAGTCTGTAAATGTCCAATGATGATGAGTCGTTGTTCTGTAGTGTAATGAGCCATACTTACGCATTGAATTTTCAAATGAATTGATTTGAGGAGCATCAATCTTTTATATGCATTCAATAATATGGTCAGTGAGTTTTGTATTCAGTAGGTTTCACGGGATTCTCGTGAACCTGTCATGAGTTATTGCCAAAAATGCTGTTTTGATTAATGTCGCTTTTCTGTGCTCATGAATCATCTGCTGAGTACGATTCAGGTCAGCACGTGAAGTTGATGTCCAAGTGAACGTTTCAGACAATTTGTCCTTGTCTGATGAGCAAACTTCAGTTTAAATCGCAACATTGTATTTTTGCATTTCTTTTTATGAATAGTATATATGTATAACATCACATATTAACACAACATATTGTATAACATCATATACAGTTTAAACTATCACATATAAAGTACGATATAGATTGAGCATACTAGCTGTCTGAGCTCAGTAAGTCATTTGGAAGTCCTTTGCGGGACTCTGCCTCCCTAACGGCTCTCCTGTAGGCCTCTCGGTTGTAAGCGAGATGCCCTGCTGCTGATGCATCCATTTGCAGATTATCAACGATGTCTTGCAGCCATCTTCGCCCTGGTCCTCCTCTCTTTCTTTTTCTCATTATGTATCCTTCAAAGACAGTCTTTTCTAAATTATCATGACGTTTAATGTGTCCAAAATATTTCAGTTTTCTTTGTTTAATCCTCTTTACTAGCCAGCCTTCTTCAGTATTAAGTACTTTTACTATGGATGTATTTGTTATCTTCTGCGTCCATGATACTTGAAAAATTCTTCTGTAGCATTTACATTCAAAGGCATTTATGTGTTTCTCAGCTGCTTTGTTAAGTGTCCAGGTCTCACAGGCATATGTTGCAATGGAAAAGATGCATGCCCTTCAAAATCTTATTTTGTTGTTCCTTTCCACAGCTTCTTTAGTTGTTTTACTTTCTGAAGAGTGATAGATGTCCTCCTTTTAGTTTCCCTCATGGTATCTCCATTATTAGTTAGTAATGATCCAAGATATTCAAAGCTCTCCATCTCTTCTAGTTTTTCCTCATTGATACATATTTCAGCTGCCTTATTTGTTTTGTCATCAATTTAGTTTTCTTTGCATTAAGATAGAGGTTTTGCTCTGTTTTTCCATTCCTTTTTGTGTTGTGGACAGTAATAATGTGTCATCAGCATATCTAATCTCTGGTATTTCATAACCTAAAAATTTGTATGGCTCGTAAATTTCTTTATCTACATATTCTCTAACATTCCTCATTTTATTTTCAGTATACAAGTTAAATAAGAAGGCGACAGTATGCACCCCTGATGGCGCCCTTGTTTTATGTCAAACCAGGTTGTAGTTTCACCATTTATTCTCACTGCTGCTTGTTGGTCTAGATACAGCAGTGATATTAATTGTATCAGATGTGTTGGAAATCCCATTTTTTTCATTATTTCCCAAAGTTTCTGGTGCTGTACACAATCAAACGCCTTTGAATAGTCTCATTCATTTCATTCATGTGCATGTCCCTTACGGAACTTTGCCTCCCTAACAGCACTCCTGTAGGTCTCTCGGTTGTGAGCAAGGTGGCCTGCTGCTCATGCATCCATTTACAGATCATCAATGATGTCTTGCCTTGGTCTTCCTCTCTTTCTTTTTCCCATTATGTACCATTCCATGACGGTCTTCTCTAGATTATCATGAGGTTTAATGTGTCAAAATATTTAAGTTTTCTCTCTTTAATCCTCTTTACTACCCAGCCTTCTTCAGTATTAAGTTCTTGTAATATGGATATATTTATTCTTTTTTGTGTCCATGGTATTTGAAGAACTCTTCTGTAGCATTTACATTCAATGGCATTTATATGTTTCTCAGCTGTTTTGTTAAGTGTCTAGGTCTCACAGGCATATGTTGCGATGGGAATGATGCATGCCCTTAAAAATCTTATTTTTGTAGTTCTGTCTGTTCCTCTCCACAGATTCTTTTGAATAGTCTATAAAAGAAATATAGATTCACATTAAATTCTCTGCATTTCTCTATTATTAATCTTATATTGAATATAGGATCTCTTGATCCTCTTCCGTTTCTAAAACCAGCTTGGACTATTTTTCTATTTTCTTACGAAGACTACCCATTATGAATTTTAATAGAATTTTACTGGCATGACTAATCATGGCAACGGTTCTGTAGTTTGTGCATAATTTCAAGTTACCCTTTTTTGGCAGTGGTATGAATACAGTTCTTTTCCATTCTTTTGGCCAAATACCTGAATGCCAAATACCTGTCTGAGCTATTTCTGAAAAATATCAGATAACTTCTCCACTCTGTGAATAGTTAAGTGGATTTAAGTCTCCTATGTAAAATGTTCTCCTATCACAGTGACTCATGTTAAAGAAGAATATGATATAATGAATTCTGATGTTTTTCATAAAAATAACATAAAATTCAACTTAATACCAGCATTAATTGTATTTTGTTTAACTGGTATGTCACATTTGCATGGGTTTGGTATCACTCCAACTGACCGAAACTCAGAAGATAATCTGACATCTTTACTTTGACTTAATATTATCAGAATATTCTCACCTTCAAATCTTTTTGTGAATAAGTTTAAAAACTGTCTTATTAAATGTGTATGTCTGTGGTAAATGTTTATGGAAACATATCAAATGAAAAGAAAATATGTTTATTATAGTCAGATCCAGGGAAAAAAAACAGCACGGAATGGTGATAAATTGTAGATGTGAATATTTGAGTGGGATCTTTTAACCTTGTGAAGGAGTTATAAACCACCAACTCGCAGATCTTTGGGAGATCTTTGACTCAGAGAGGCCCACTATCTTTTGAGTACCAGAAGTTTAAAGTGCTGAAACATTTTCCTGTAAGGGGTACTTCTCTCTGATAATCTGAGGAGTTGTGTTGTTGTACTGTTTTCTGTGAGTTTCCTCCTTAGTGAGACCATACTATAGCACAGATAAGGTTAAAATAAATTTTTGAGCATGTCCATTAGCAAGTGGTTTCAGTGTCAAAAAAATAATTTTCTGAACTGCCAGCTGCCAAAAAGTTACTTGAGGTCCACCATCAAGAATAACAAAAAAAGGAATGGCTCAAGTTGCAGCTAAAAGAGCAAAAAAATGTGCTTTGTTACATATATTAAAAGAAAGGTAATCTCAGAACATTTATTCATCAGCACCCTGTCACTTGCAGGGTACTGAAACCAACCCTTGTAATCTGTACTCTACATTGCATCAATAGCCATTGAAAAAAATCTATACTTCAATCTCTAAAATCTCAAACTAGTGAAATGTAACAATAATTAATGGGTGTGAATAAAATCACCATAAACACCAATATCATCCATGTTTAAAATTGTCTGAAATCTAACATGATACCATACTATGTATGCCACTACATATATATGGTGTGCACCATTTTTTTTAAATTTCTTTTCCAGACCATGTTTTACAAACAAAAAAAAACTTTACTCCTGGAATGCAAATGAAAAGAAACATCCTAAAAATCTACACTGGCCTATTCTTCATCAGTAAACATCTACATTGTAATCTACACTATATATAAAAGATAGGAAACTATCATGATATCATAATAATAAAAATAAAATAAGAAAATCACATTCTGTCAGAAAAAAAGATATCTTCACACTACAGGCATTACAACACAAAGAAAGTTGGAGTAAAAGAAGTAATAGAAATTATGCAAATATATATATATTTATATATATTTGTCACACAATAAAGTAACAGAAAAATAAAATGATGTTTGTCAGAAATAAATGTTACATTCTCTTTTGGCAGGGTATTTGCATGGTATGGTTAGCTTTGCAATGCTGACAATTACAGCTCCTCTAATCTTCATCCCCAAACAGCAAAATCTTACTGAAAAGGGAAAGATAACTCTATATCTGTTGATTTTCCAGTGCTTCAGACATTCATGCTGCTGTGATTAGCTAACACTATGCTATTTAAGGTTAATATTTTGTTCCAAAACAGGTGTCAGTATTGGATGGACTGCATGTCCACATTTTTCTAAGAGAAAATGGAGGAAACAAAACTTGTTAGTTCAAAAGTGTACATAAACATAAAATATTTTGTCAGGAAGTAACTCACAGCAAATGTCATAAACTTAGTCAATCTAAGCATTTTCAAGTGTATACTAAAACTCTTTTGTTGATATTATGATTAAGTGTACTCATTCTAATTACAACTACTCTAAAAAATTTTGTGAACTTCAAATATGAAGCAGTTATACTACTCTTCCACATTCTCAAGAATGCCCTCCAAGTCAGCAGCAATACTGGCCATGTCTTCAGCAGTTGGTCTTTTTTCAGGATCCATACTCCAGCACTGGTACACAGAAGCTTGCAGCTTTCGGCCAAGCTTCAGATTTGCTGTTGACTGTGGTTTAAGACCTTTTTGACCTACGTGAGCAATGAGTTGCTGCAAGTTTAAATCTTCATATGGAATTTCCTCCATTGCCAATTCCCAAATGACAAGCCCCAAAGAAAAAATGTCTGCTTTCTTTAGCTGTTCCAGTGTCAAGATTTCCCCACGTAAGACCTCGGGTGCTGCATAGCGAGGAGTTCCAATATTGACAACTGAAGAAGATGTTACTGCATCTGATTTAATTTTACTCAGTCCAAAATCGGAAATTTTGGCTCGGATGGGTAAAGTATCATCAAAAGAAGACATGCCAGGGACGTTGATGAGGAGAACATTCTGAGTTTTGAAGTCGCAGTGAGCAATGTTCTTGTAATGCAGGTAGGACATTCCCTCAGTTGTTCCTTTCAAAATTTCCAGTTTGTCATCATCAAAGAAGTCCACCTGAGATAAATAAATACATGAAAACTTTAAAAAAAAAAACAGAGTATCCTTATCATGCTATAGAGGCATCTGGTGGATATGATGTTTGCTTCAGTATTTACTTAGACCTGTCAGCACACTAGAGGGTGAAGTGGTCATCATCATGTCTGGCCACTTTTCCATCTCCAACCTCAGCAAGAGCCAGGTACCCATTTCTACATTTGGTGACTGGGGCACCTTCGGCCAGATTTAAGCCACTGACCATTGCCAACCAACAAGTGCATAACCACTTCACTACTCTGGCATCAGATTAAAACTTAATACTTGACTAAACTCCTTTATGAAAGGTTCTTCAGTGGTACTGGATAGAAGAGTGTTAATGACTTTATATTTTTCAAGAGCACAGCTTCTGAAGGTAAGATGCCCAAGTGTGCTTCATGCATTTTTTCTAAACACAGGTTTCAGGTACATACAATTTTTTCAGTTTGATTGACTGGAGAGTGTCAGTTTTGTTGAGAAACCTACTATCTATGTGCTCTGCTACTCTGAAACTTTTATCATCATCATATTTAAGATGCACATCTTCTTCTTCTTCTTCTACTTTGTATGCATTGTCTGTTTATATCTGCAGTTCTGTCTCTTGGATAAATTTCACTGTTTTTTTTGTAATTCATGTATGGAACCAAAGAGCTTATCTTCTTTAGTGGTTTCACTGGGCCAGTAATTATTTCTCAGTGTCTCATAGTTGGTGCAGTTTTGGAGGATATGTTCCACAGTTTGGGGCACCTGGGCACATGTACAAAGATTAATAGTACCAACCTTAAATTTTGTATGCATATGACTTCGGAGTTGGCTGTGTCCTGTTCGGAGAAAATGGTGAATTGTTCCTTTCTGTTTAGCATGTGATAGTCATCATGTGGTGGTGTTTGTGGCTTCCTGTAGTTTTTTATCATGCTTTTCTTCTGATTATAGGTGATTGGTATGTCTGGTTGCTCCATTTCAGTACCCTCTTTGGCCAGATAGTCAGCTTTCTCATTGCCTGGTATCTCACAGTGGGAGGTAATCCACTGCAAGGTGACTCCGTGTTGTAAGCCAATTTTTGACAAGGCATCCTTAAGGTCTGGTAGTTTGTTGCACTGAAGAGCTTCCAGTACTGATCTTGCATCTGTGAGAATAACTATGGGGCATAACTAATTACTATGCTGTAGTAATTAGTTGCTGGAGTCTGATAGTTTTTCAACTGCAGCAATAATTGCCCTAACTTCTGCATCATAGTTGTTGGAGTATTTTCCAGTGGGTATGGAAATCTTGTCAGTGGTGTTGTTTGGATATTCAATATGTGCTCCTGCCCCTCCATTCTTTATGGCATTGTGTACAGATCTGTCTGTATACACACGTATCCAGGTGTCACATGGATATTTGTCATCTAGCACACTAAGTGTGGCTGTTGATCTTACAAGACTGCTTTGCATCTCACCATTCTGCACACCTTTCACTTTAGTCTGAATAGTTATTTGTGTACAATCTGCTTCTTTCCATGGTGTATGCTCTGGTACAGATGATAATAGAGCAACTACAGTTGGAAGGTCGGGTATTAGCTTACTTTTGGCCTGATGAATGAAGTTGCTTCTTTTAAGCCGTCTTAGTGCCAAGTTATTGAATCTCTCCTTCAGAGGATGGCTTATAGAGCTGAGGAATTTCTCTTCCAATGTGTCTTTATGTTCTTTTAGTGCTTGGACACCAACTATTTTCTGCATTTCTACTACTGGTGTGGACCTCATGGCACCTGTGATAGTCAGTAGTGACTGATTTTGTACCTTGTCTAGATTATGTAGCATGGTGTTTGATGCTGTGCAATAATGTTGTCCCATTCTAAATGTGTTGAATACTTTGCTGATATACATTCTTGAGGATTCTTTCACTAGCTCCCCATGTGGTTCCACTCAGTTTTCTTAATATGGCTAGTTTTCTTCTGGCTTTTGCTTCTGTACTGCTGATGTGTTGCTTCCAGGTCAGTTTTGAGTCAAGAGTCACTCCTAAGTAAGTGGGCTGGTTGTCATCCTTAAGGATATTTCATTTACAAAGTATTACCTGCTTTCTGTTTAGATGAGAGAGTGAACAGAGTGGTACTTGGTTTCTCTGTGTTGATACTTACACACTATTGTTTGTCCATGTCAAGATGTCTGCTGCTTTTTGGAGTCTCTGTGTAGCAACTGTCGCGTATTCATCTGTACACAACATGACCAGATAATCTGCATACAGTGCCGCTTTGATTCCACAGGAAAGTTCCTTGACCAGGTCATTAATGAATACAAGGAATAGTGTAGGTGAAAGGACTTCTCCTTGTGGTACACCATGTCACAGCAGTACTTTCTAGCTTTTGTGTCCATCCATTACTACTCTAGCTCTTCTGTTGTGTAAATAGGGCTTTATCCAGCTGTACAGTCTTCCATTCACACATTCACATTGCAGTTTCTTAGTTTCCATAGCAGACTTTTTTCCATACTTTATCAAAGGCTTTCTTCAGGTCTATCCACACTGCTAGTACAAGGTTTTTCTCTTGGAATGCATCCTCATACTCTTGAGAGAGATAGGTCACTTGATCTTCTGTACTGTAGTACTGCCTAAATCCTGCTTGTTGTGGAATGAGAAGGTTTTCACTTTCTAGGTACCATTTTAGCCTCAGGTCAATGATGCGTTCCATCGTTTTGCAGAGTGAGACTGATTGGCCTGTAGTTGGAGGCCGTATCACTGTTTTTCCCTGGCTTTAGCAGTGGTACCATGCTTGCTTCCAGATTTGAAGTAACTTACCTGTGCTCCAGCACGTATTGAAAATATCCAACAGCTTTCTCATTGCTGCCATTCCAAGGTTCTTGATCATTTCATTGGACACTTCATCTGGTCCTGGTGATTTCCTTGGTTTCAGTTTACCGACTGCTAGGTCTAACTCACTGCGTGTGATTGGTGCATCCATGACCTCCACTTTTCTACCTTGTTCCTCTTCTTTCTGTGGGTCAATGCACAATGTACGCTCTTTCTCTGGATGGATATCAATGTTGCAGTCTTGTGCAAACATGCGAGCAAAGTGATCTGCTACCTGCTTGCCTATAAGAGTTTTCCCATCCTCTATTAGTGTAATCTTTTTACTTCTTCTAGCGCTCTCATCATTTAACTGCTTAATTAGTTTCCACAGTTTCCTTCCATCCTTTTCAAAGTTTAGGGACTGTGTTTTCTCTCTCCAACTTTCCCGTCTGGCTTGCAGCTTGGCTCTCTGAAATTTGGCCTTAGCATGTTGGTAATTATTGTGGTGTTCTTGGCACAGGCTATTTTCTGTGTGCTTTCAAGCTGTTTCCACGTCATCATGGAATTTTCCCAGCTCACTAGACCAGTATGGTTTATAGTCCCTACGAGCTCCTCTGGGAATGGTTTCATGGGCAGCCTGAAGGATACAAGCACTGAATTCCTTCATTATGATGTTAATATCTTTACCTTCTATGGACAGCTGTCCTACCAGGACACCTGTACGATGTCTGTACATTGTCCAGTTTGCTTTTTTTATAGTTCCATCTGGGGAGAGGGCTACTGGTGTTAAGGAGTTCATTTTCTATTGTCAGGAAGACTGGTTGATTGTTGCTACCTCCAAGTTGTTTTCCAACTTCGTGTGTAATGTTCCACTTCAGGTCTGGTGAGTGGAATGCCAGATCTGGTGTTGAGATTGTATGTCAAGCCCTTGAGTAAAATGTTGGGGGATCCATTGCCTGGTTGATCAGGAGAAGTCCATTATCATTCTGCCAGCTCTCAACTTCCTCCCCTCTCTTGTCTATGTATTCATAGCCCCAGCTCTGGGAATGGCTGTTAAAATCACCACAGACCATCAGTCTCTCTTTGTGTGGGATTGTTTCTAGAGCAAGTAAGGGGGTCATTAGGACAGTAATAGTTAAGGAAGTGAAAGTCTGTATATGGAAATCAAATAAACTAAGCATAAATATGAAAATCATTATATTTAAGAGTGGTGTTCTAAGTGTACTGCTCTATGGAAGTGAGTGCTAGAAAATCACCAAAACCATAGAAAACAAGTTGAATTCTTTCCAGACTAAATGTTTACGAAGAATTAATAAAATATTTTGGCCAAACACCATAAGATGGCGATGGTTGGGACATGTGCTCCGAATGACTGACAACTCACTACCAAAAATAGCACTAAGATGGACACCACAGGGGAGCAGAAGTAAGGGTAGACCAAAAGAGACATGGAGAAGAACAACAGAAAGGATGTTGAGCAATAGAGGGCTCACCTGGGCAAGAGCAGAAAAAAAGGCGAAGGACAGGCATTTGTGGAAAACCCTTGCGGAAGCCCCATGTGCCCTGGGCACTTAAGGTTCAGAGAGAGATCTATGTTCCCTGTCTCACAAAGACTGTGTTAAGATAAGTGTGTTCTTAACACAGTTGTTCCCAGGGGATAAGATGCAAATGAAATCAATGACTGAGACAGACAGACAGACAGACAGACAGACACACACACACACACACACACACACACGCATGCATGCATGCATAGATATAAATATATATACATATATAACAAATTCTGTGACAGACAGTTCTAATGAGACAATGAAATCTAAATTACAAACATAATGCTGACTATATGTAACTCTGAAAAAAAAGCTAATTTTGTTTCACCCATTAAATCTGTCTGGGACATGATACAGGTTCATCCAAATAAACCTGCCAAGAAAAACAAAACCAACATAAGTTCAATCTTAAATCAGTTTCATCTTCACTCAGCTTATGAGTAAACATCTTTTGGGAAAAAGAAAGAAGATAAATATAACTTATTCTGATTACCGGTTTGATATGAAGTGCATCATAAAGACTTGTATCCATGAGCTCCATTACAATAGCCAGATTTGGTATTTGAGTGCAAGCTCCCAGGAATGACACGATGTTGTCATGTTCTAGCTCAAGAAACACCTGCATCTCCTTTTTAAACAACTCAAGACGTCTCTTTGTCAACTGTTGAAATTTCAGCTTTTTAACAGCCACAGCCTCTCCATCCAAATATGCAAAATATACCTCCCCAAAACCACCATGGCCAATTATTTTCCCAATTTCAAGTTTACTGAAATCAATTATTTTGCCCTTGTATTTCTTGATGATTTCTGATGGGGTATACTCATATGGCCGATATTCTTGCATACGATAACTTTCTTCCAGGAAATTTTCAATCATTTCTTGTCTCTGATTAGATTCTAAGACGTGGCTGATGTCATCTTCAGGAATGTCTTCAAACTCTGCAGGTAAGTCTTCATCCTGAATAAAATAAAAGCACTTTGAAACATCCATAAAATCTATTACAGAATATAAAGTTTGGATGGAAACTTTTTTAAAATGCCACATATTTTTATATTTTAAATCACGCTGAGTGTTTCAAAATTAAGTATGTGCATTACAAAACAATTTATATATCACACTGTGATGTAAATAAAAGAGGTCGACCACGTGAAACTCTAAAGAGGACATTGTTAAGAGAGGCCAGTTTCATGGGCATAACATCCCTTGATGAGGTTGAAAAGCTTGCTGAAAACAGGAAAACTTGGCAAACTACCATGCGAGCCCTATGTGACATTTAAGGCACGGGAAGGATATAAGATGTAAGATGCAAGACTGTGATGTAAATAATCAGTTTCTTTCACAGTAATGTAAATTTAGTTTCAATGTTCAAACTGGTTTTCGTTATCAGCAACATCTCTCATGTGCTGATTTACAAGCACAAAGGCCGAAGGCAGGAATATCTTTTTTTTTTCTTTACATGATGTATCCTTTCTGATTCTTGATGTTTTAGTTAAATATCTAATCTAAATTTATGTTACTGTGAAAAAATTACATAATTCATAGCCTTAAATGTAATAAATAAAATTAAAATTATCCTGTTCATAAAATATAAATTTCTAAAGCAAGATTGCACAATATAAAAACATTCTGTATTAGTACATACACAGAGACACATTCTTTATGTATGGCACATTCTCCAGGGGATTATAATTTCATAGATGACAGGAATAACTGAAAGTAAGAGCATTTTATGACTTAAGGCAAACTGATTCTAAACTAATGGCTCTTAACATCCAGATTCCAATCCTTCCTTTTCAGTCCAGGCTGCCCCCAGATCCTCCCTTATAAATTAAATCATTATTCAGAAGGGATTTTCATCATTTTTTTAATGGTGGTATTTCCTGGAGAGTCACTTCTTCAAGAATCACTGCTCTAAACATTTAAAATTCATAACATATACAGCAAAAATGCTTGTCAGATTACAGTATTTGTTTATACACTTGTAAATACACAAAAATATCCACCCTCATTTATGCAAGCGAAAGCTGGAAAACAACTAAAGAAATAGACAAGAAATTAGACACTTTTGAAAACAAATGCCTAAGGAAAATACTCGGCATCAAATGGAAGGAATTCAAGAACAATGCAGAGATAAGACAGATGACTGAACAACAACCAGTCTCATGGGTGATCAGGAAAAGGAGATGGACATATGTTGGTCACGTGATGAGAAGAAACGATTAGAGAATCCCAAAACAAGTTATGAAGTGGAACTCAACAGGCCAGAGAAAAAGAGGCAGACCGCGTGAAACTCTGAAGAGGACATTGTTAAGAGAGACCAAATTAACAGGCATAAAATCCCTTGATGAGGTTGAAAGACTCACCAAAGACAGGAAAAATGGCGAACTACCTTGCGAGCTCTATGTGACGTTTAACAGCATGGGAAGGATATAAGATATAAGATAAGATACACATACAACTGCATACAAACATATATATATATGTTTTATTTGATGTACTCTTCAGCATTAGCATTTACTCTCGTATTTTTGTGCTGCTTAAAACAAAATTTAGATCCACCTTTTGAGTATTTTGTTAAATTTGTTTGTACTTTTTAAAGTTTAGTCCCTCATGCACGTCTGAAATATCTGCAAAATCTAAGTACTTTTAGGTGCCAGATCTGGACTGTATATGGATGAGGATGCATAGTCCAATGCAATTTGGTGATATCCTCCTAGGTTCTCAAACTTGAGTAGGGTGTGCATTATTGTGTTGCAGCAAAATTTCTTATGGATTTTTGTGAGGTTGAACTTTGTGGAAGCACTTCTTCAGTGTTTTCAAGATCTTATTGTACGCTTCTGAATTAATGGTATCAGCTTTTGGCAATCATATCCACAAGAATGACTGCATGAATGTCCCAAATGACAGTCATCATTACTTTTCTGGCTGAGGATGCTGTATAGAATTTCTTCTTTCTCAGTGATTGAAGATGATGCCACTCCAGTGCCTGTCTTTTTGTCTCTGGCACAAAGTGGTTGCATTACCTTGTAACTATCTGGAACAGAAAGACCTCCTTGAGCATCAAAATGTTCCAATAATCCTGAAGAAACTGTTTTCCTTTGAAATCTGTGTTTTGCTATGATACTCCATGGAACTCATTTTGTGCATATTTTTGAATATCCAATAGCCTCGATAAATGCATTCCCACTTCAGGTGCTGACTGACAACTGTAGGGCCAATTGTTTAGTGGTGATGTGCCTAGACTGTCAAAGTATGGCATCACTGAGTTTCAACACATGTGGGTTGGTGGCTGAGACAGGATGTCCAGAGTCTGGTAGATCATGGAGATGAGTTTGTTCAGTGTTCAGTTCTAGAATTTGTAAATCTCTTAGCCCAGTGACCAATGGTGCTCCTATCAATTGCACAACTATCATATACAGGGCACAGATTATCATTAATGTTCACCAGTTTCTTTCTCCATAACCATGAATTCAATTACAGCTCACTGTTTGCAATGTGTAAATTGACAGGTGCCACCTTAACAGTTCACTACGGCTCTGTACTCTGTTGGAATGATTTGAAATTTCATACATGAATGCTGAAAACATGAAATATGAAGCATGCAAAATTGCAGTATTCTATATTTATTATTGGGTGTGACAAAAATGTAGGACATTACTTTCTGAACAACCCCTGCACGCATGCACACACACACACGTACGCGCACACATGCTCATCTATACATAAACATTCTTTTTTTATTTTGTGTGAAACTAACCACCTAAAATTAATAAAAGAAAGATATTAGGCTTACAGGATTTTTCTCTAGATATTGTTGCAATGCTGCCAGGTTGTTTCTACCAGGAGCCTGAGTCCCTACGGGCTCTCCAACTCTGCCCAACAGTATGTTTATTGTGGTATTTTTGTATACATGTACTTCATTCTTCCTGGAGATAGGCTTACTTCCCAAAGGCAACCCAACTCTGTTGTGTTTGCGATTGAATGCATTGTCCACATAGGTTTTAGCTGCTGGTGGAGCATCTTTGTTCTTCACTGCTGTTGAAGAGCTGATAAGAAGAAAATAGTTAAGAGAAAACATATAGTGATACAATAATATCGACAATAATTCTAAGGTGGAGGTAACACTGAAACTGAAAGCAAACACGATGTGGTTTTGGAGACTGAAGCAACATGTTCCCCGGATGATCAGAAGAACACATGAAGAAATTCTCAAAGAAGTTGCAGAATGCTGTAAACTAAATAATACTATAAGGAAAAGGTAAAGTTAAAATTCCCATTTCCATGCCATTAAGGCATATTGGGGAATATTTTCCATGACCTTAGGCACATGAAAGTGTGATGTGCTCAGTATCATGCCTGGCCGCTTTACCTTCCAAGATTTCTCTGGTACCCATTTTTAGAGGCTGGATGAACCCCGGGGCCTTTTTGGTGTGTACCAGAAAAAAAATCCCACTTCTGAGACTGAACCTGGTACCAATGGATTAGTAAACTGAGCACCTAACTACTCAGCTAACCAGACTGCCACTATAAGGAAAAGCCACTCAAAATTCTCTGGACATTTCATGAGAAGACAGAGGTTACAAAATGATGTTAACCTCATAGAATTATGTTTCTGGTGGAAAAAAAAAAGCACATGCAGAAAATGTTGCTCAGGCACCTTGATGGCCTGCCCACTCATTAATATTAACTAAGGAGTTCCCATAGTTATTTTTAGAAGCATGACCTCATTTCATTAACCATATGGTAGAACAGTACTATTCTGAATGTTACTGGGGCTTTAACATTGTGTATAGGGTCAAAGCTGGATTAGCCTGCATAATGTAAGGAATTAATGATTTTAGCATGGAAAAATTGCCCTATAAAACATATGGGGTTACTGCTAAGGAAGTTAATCCTTAGAAAAAGTCAAATAAAAAGAAAGAAAGGGAAGTAGAGAGACAACTATCTGAATGGGGTGACCCAGTTGCATGGGAAGGGAAAAGCAACTGATCTGATGGAATTTACCAAGAACCAAACAAATGAAGAAGAATTGCAGGCACCTGTCAGCATGGAAACTGATGAATGAATGAAGATAATTCAGAAACCAGAGCAAAGAAATATGTGATTAAACAAAAAACTAATGCAAGAGTGTATTTTTTAATCTTTCCAATGTACACCAGATTTGTGGTCAAAACTTTGGTAAAAAAACACTTCATTGTTTATATGAATTTAGTGTACAGTTAAAATAGGACTATTAGTATGGTTATTTGTGCTCTCTCTCTCTCTTGTTCCTTCTGTGCTCAAGACACACAAGGCTTCCTGTAGCAAGAGATGTCCACTTTTGTTGGTCCTCTGCTACCTTCTTGATGGTCTCCCATATCAATCCTTTGTTTACTATTTTTTTTTTCTGCTGCATGTCACTGTGTCTCTTTGGGTCACCCATGCTTCCAGCATGTTTACTTCTCGTTGCAAGTTTTCATAAACACCTCTCATGGATCAATTTTTCTGGTTATCTTCTCTTCTATTAATTTTTAATTGCTCTTGCATCAGATACAGTCATTCTTTTTACAGGATGAGATCACTGTCATCAGGCATCAACCTCCAACCTGGAGGACCAGGGTGCTGGTTTTGTCTGGCTCCTACCTGCACAAATCTTCCCAGTCTAAAAAAACCTGCAAGGAGTAAAATTCCACTGGTATAGCTCTGGAGGTCATCAGGGCACACAAGCTGCCACTCCACATCAATGCCCATGCATCTGGTGGCAGATAACTCACTTTCATGGAGTAATTGGCCATATGACATATATCCAGTAATCAGTCATGAGAGAAGCTACTTGAGAAGTCCTACAATAGCTAACATTTGCATGTTACAAAACCATCTTCTAAAATGAAAAGTTCCATTATTATCATAACTAAATATCACATAACTAAATATTATCATTATTTATTACTTGTAGTTTTGTGACAATCACAAATAAAAAAAATAAAGAATCCATGTTTCAATTTATATCTGGGTCTCTTTAATGTTTAAAATGTATATGTTTTTAAAAATTTTCTTTTCTTTTTCATACAGAACTGCTGAACACTTATCACAGCTATGGCAAGTGTGCTTTCAGATACTTGCTTAGTGAATCATTATTTATGTGCACCAGAAGTCAAGTTCAGATATACATAGAAGACTTCCAAGATCTAATTAAACTGACCAATGAAGAACATTCAAGCCTGCAAAGCAAATATGATGCGTGATCTTCTGTATTTTGTGAGTACAAAATGCTTCACTGCTGTGGAATCAGATTATACAAAAGATACCATTTGAAATTTCTCTGCTTCTTTAGCAAATAAGTAAAGTATGCAAATTATAAATACACCAAAACACAAAAAAGCAATATGGTTTTACCTTTGTGACTTTGCAGAAGCACCTTCCAGTATGGGATTTTTCTTGGAGTAAGGCATACTCCCCAAAGGCTTACCAACTCTTCCAAGCTTTCGATTAAGTGCATTATCCTTGTAAACTCCTTTAGAACTGAGAGACCAGAAGAATGAATTTGGACATAACATTTTTTTTCTACAAACATTACATAGGAATATAGAGTACTGGGAAGTAACTTACAGTACAGAAGTGTATTATAATTCATACAACAGGCATTCACCAGAAAAAGAAAAAGCCTTCATTTCAAATAATGCCATATCTGGTTGTTTATCATTGAGATTATTGGTTTTCCAGTTTCTTGCAAACTTTTGCAGGTTAAAATTCTCCTAAATTATGTGCTCAAATGTTTAATATTTCATTTTATTAAAACAAGTCAGTGTCTTTTAATGTGTAATACTGGTATTGTAGGTAAACATAAATAATATTTTACTAAACTAAAATAACAAATTATGACTTGGCTTGTGGTTTCTGCTTCTGCCACTGTCATTTGTCAGGGCTCCTACAGGTGCTATAAGTTTTATGCATCCTGCTGAGATCCTTCTTTAGTTGTGGAGATCAGAGCACCTATGAACTCCATCTTGAAGCAATGATAATAACATTATTTTTTTCATTTTTAGTTGCTTGAACATGCTACATAAATCTTTGTGGTGCTTCTCCTAAAGGTAAACAAGTAAATCAAGCAAGATTTAAATACTAAATACATCATATCATTTCTGTTTACTGAATTTAAAATAACCTAATCATGCAACATGAAAAATAGTTTCTTCAATTGTAAATTGTTATATTACTGATATCATTCATCCTATTTCCCTGCTTATTTACACTCATATTTGGTCTTTTACAAACAAACAAACAAAATTGTTAGTCTGTTACTTCACACAGCCTGAGAAGCATTGCTTATGGAGATATTAGGTTACATGCTTTATAATATCATATAGTTCATTTCCTTGAAGTGAACTGATATTCCATATTCTGTTCTCACTCAGCCAATGCTGAGGTTCAAAGTACTGTCCACATAAGTCTTTTTTCTACTAGAACTGCTGCCTCTAGAATTTTGTAAGAAGGAATTGATTTAAATGAATATTATGTAAACTCATTTAGAGTTGATGTATATGCAAACTGCAGAATCCTGGGCTCTAAGCAAAAAAGCTGGAGAGAGGGATTAATGTAGCACAAATATGGATCTCAAGAAAATTAGGGAATCTATCATGGAGAAGAGTATGGAAAGAAGAAAAGGTCCCTTCAAAATGGAAAAAAGAAATCATTGTTAGAAAACAAAAAAAAAGGCAACCTTAGAGACTGCCATAATTGGAGAGGCAGCACTATCAGTTGTGTCAAAAGCATTTTGCAAAGTCATTCTAAATAGAATTAAAGATGTAGTGGATACTGCAGTGAGAGAAGAACAAGAAGGATTTCAAAAAGGGAGAAATTGTCTCGACTAGACCTTTACACTAAGAATAATACTTGAAGAACATACTGAAAACCAAAAAAACCATTAATCTTGAACTTAATAGACTTTAAAAAGGCAATTGATTGCATACACAGAGATTCATTGTGGAGAATTTTATTTTAATACCATCTAAAATTGTCAACATCATTAAGGATCTCTACAACAGATATGTTTGTGCAGTCAACACAGAAGAAGGAATGAACGAATGGTTCCAGACTGAAACAGGCATGAAACAAGGATGTATACTATCTCTCTTGCTTTTTGAAATTGCCATAGACTTCATAATGAAAAAATATTGCACAGGTAAAACAGGCATTGATTTGGCACATGGGACCCAACTAGAAGATCTTGATTTTGCAGATGACATAACTCTTATCAGTGACGATGTGAATTCAATGCAAGAAAAAACAGATAGCCTGTCTTCGCTGGTTAGCAAAATAGGACTTGAAATTAACAAGAAAAAAACAAAAATAATGAAACTTTCCATTAAGAATGAAAAATATATATAGAAGGAACAGCTGTTGAAAATGTAAACAAATTTGCATACCTCAACAGCTACATAGATCAGGATGGTGAACTACAAAAGAAATTAAAATTAGAATTGCAAGAGCAGCATTGACCTTCAAGAATCTTGAGAACATATGACACTCAAAAACTATAAGCACAAAAACCAACCTAAGATTATTCATTTCAAGTGTAATATCCACCTTCATTTATGCATGTTAAAGCTGGAAAAAATAAACAACAAAATTAGACTCTTTTGAAAACAAATACCTCAGGAAAATGCTCTGTATAAAGTGCAATGAATTCAAGAACAATGCAGAGATAAGACAGATGAGCAAACAACAACATGTCTCATGGGTGATCAGAAAAAAAGATCACATATGGACATATATCAGTCACGTGATGAGAAGAAACAATCAGAGAATCCCAAAACAAGCTATCAAGTGGAACATAACAGGCCAAATAAAAATAAGTTGACCAAGTGAAACTCTAAAGAGGACATTGTTAAGAGAGACCAAAGTAGTAGACATAGAATCCCCTGATGAGATTGAAAAACTCACCAAAAACTGGAAAACTTGGTGAACTACCATGCTTGCCCTTTGTGATATTTAATGGCACAGGAAGGATTCATGAAGAATGAAAAGAACAAAAGCACAAGTTTAAGAACAGCTCCAAGTGCAATGTGAACTTCTCAAAGAAATAAAGATCAAAGAAATACTTTGGCTAAATCAAAAGATGTAACAACACGCTGAAGACCATCTTTCTCTCCAGGTCCCTGCTGACAGACATAGGATACCATGTCCTTCCATAACCTTTGATTTCTTGCGCATCTCAACAGGCTTGTCATTCAGCATTTCCTGTACCTGGACACCAAACCATCAAACATCTTTTCTCTTTGTACTTCTGTCTCTCCTACTTTCAATCTTCCTTGTTGTCATTAGGTGCCCTTGCCCACCCCTCCTTTAAACAAGCCCTGCAAATTTGGATTGTTGTTTTCTCATCTTCGCTATAATGTTCTTTATTTCTTGTATCTCTTTCAGAACTTCTTCATTTGACCTTCTCGCTCTCCATTTCAGCTGATTCCAGTCTTCATTTCATCTCTTTATTGACCATCTAGGCTTTGTGCCCATAGAACAGGATTGGTTCAGCATAAGTGTAACACTCTCTTCTTAACTCACAATATCTGACCTGGAACTCTCATGTGCAAGGTCTAACAAAACTCATCTTACAAAAAGTAGACCAGTTAGCCAAAATTAAGCACTTCATCAATTAAGACACAAGGACGACATACTACATATAACATATACAAACACATTTAGGCTATTGATCAACAATATGGGATGGTTGCTCAGTGTCAAATACAAAGAGTCTTCGCTCACTCCAAAAGTGAGCAGTAAAGCTTATTAGTGACAAAGATCAAGCACAAACAACTAACCAGCACTAATGTATCAAAATACTGCCTCTTAAGAACAGGTTCCTCTTCAACAAGGCCAAGTTAGTACATCAAATTCTTTTACGGCATGCCCCACCTTATCTATGAAATCTGTTTAAATTTAGCCCAAAGTGCAGCCAACGCTTGAACAACATATGTCTTCCAAAACCTAGACTTGATCTTTACAAGAAAGGCTTTAGTTATTCTGCTGCTCATCTTTGGAATACCCTCCCATCCTGTATAAAAAATATAAATTATACTCCTTCCTACAACTACAAACTTTACCAATATCTATTTGATGTCGACTACATGCCTCAATGAGTCATAAAACTTAAAAGTTATCTTAGACTGCTCTTACAGACACTGAATACAATTAATTGTTTATTCTGATTAGTCCCGACATTTTTGTTTAGTAGATAAATGGAATGTAAGAAGTATGTATGAGGGAAAATATCAAATAATAAGTGACGAGATGAAAAGAACGCAGATACACATTTTGGGAATCTGCGAACATCGATGGAAGGGATCAGGACACTTTAAGAGCGAGAATGATAATATATTTATATATTCTGGCGGAGAAGTAGGAGGAAAGAATGGAGTGGCTTTTTATTTGGATAAATCAACATCAAAAGCATTACTAGGCTACAATCCAGTAAGTGATAGAATCCTAACAATCAGACTTAAGGGCATTCCTAGAAATGTAACAGTCATCCAGGTATATGCACCTACATCAGCAGCAGAAGAAGATGAAAGTAGAACATTTTTATAACACACTGCAAACGACAATAGACCAGGTACGGAAAAATGATATTGTATTTATAATGGGTGATTTTAATGCAAAAATTGGTACAGAAAGAGCAGAAGATGAAGGACATGTTGTAGGGAAATTTAGCATAGGACACAGAAATGAGGCAGGTGACAATCTAATGGCGTTTTGCATGGAAAATGAGCTAATGATCGCTAACACACTTTTTAAACAACATCCAAGAAGACTTTACACATGGACATCACCTGATGGGAAAACCAGGAATCAAATAGATTACATTTTAGTGCAGAGAAGGTGGAGGTCAAGCATAACATCAACAAAAACTTTACCAGGTGCTTATTGTGACACGGACCATGAGTTATTAATAGCAGACATGAAGATAAAGATAAAAAAGATAGTTATGGGATCAAGACCACTCCGCTTTGACCTTACAAATATACCAGAACAATACGGTATAGAAGTGAAGAACCGTTTCGAAATCCTGATGGCTGTACAGGAAGAGATGACACCAGATGAATTGGCTACGCAAGCCAAAGATATCTTAGTAACAACAGCTAAAGACATGGTTCCAGTAAAGAAAACACAAAAGAATAGATGGATCACAGAAGGTACACTAGAACTGATAAAACAATGTAGAGAAATGAAGACACAATGGAGAGTGACAAATAACAACAAAGATAAATATAAAACTTTAACAAAAGAAGTACGAAGAAACATAAGAAAAGACAAAAAACAATACATACAAGATTGTTGTGAAAGAATAGAAGAACATCAGAGGTGTGGAAGAGATAGTGAAATGTTTAAAGAAATGAAGACATTGACGAGAAATGTCACACCTAAGCTAAATGTAATTTGTGATGAGATGGGGAATACCCTGACAGAGACAGAGGAAATTCTAGAAAGATGGAAGGAATATTGCAAAAGAATGTATGAAACAACCGACTGTGGAAGCAGAAATCAACAGTGTGAATTATTATTGGAGGAGAAAGAACCCGAGCCGACAATGGAAGAAGTTTTATGGGCAATAAAGAATCTGAAAAATGGTAAATCACCAGGATGTGATGAGATAACCGCTGAATTTATTAAAGCAGGAAGAAAGGAGTGTGCAACAATCTATCATGCACTATGTAAAAAGATATGGCATTCAGGTATTTGGCCAAAAGAATGGAAAAGAACTGTATTCATACCACTGCCAAAAAAGGGTAACCTGAAATTATGCACCAACTACAGAACTGTTGCCCTGATTAGTCATGCCAGTAAAATTCTGTTAAAAATCATAATGGGTAGACTTCGAAAGAAAATAGAAGAAGAAGTCAATATGGTCCAAGCTGGCTTCAGGCAAGGAAGAGGATCAAGAGATCATATATTCAATCTAAGATTAATAATAGAGAAATGCAGGGAGTTTAATGTGAATCTATATTTATCCTTTATAGACTACTCAAAGGCATTTGATTGTGTACAACACCAGAAACTTTGGGAAATAATGGAAAAAATGGGATTTCCAACACATTTGATACAATGAACATCACTGCTGTATCTAGACCAACAAGCAGCAGTAAGAATAAATGGTGAAACAACAACTTGGTTTGACATAAAACAAGGGGTCCGTCAGGGGTGCATATTGTCACCCTACTTATTTAACTTGTATACTGAAAATATAATGAGGAATGTTAGAGAAGATGTAGACAAAGAATATTACGATGCCTTAACAGTTGGAGGTTATGAAATACCAGAGATTAGATATGCTGATGACACAGTATTGCTGTCCACAACACAAGAAGGAATGGAAAAACTAATTATGTCAGTCCGCAAGAATAGCGAAGAGCAGAACCTCTATCTTAATGCAAAGAAAACTAAAGTGATGACAACTGACAAAACAAACAAGGCAACTGAAATATGTATCAATGAGGAAAAACTGGAAGAAGTGGAGAGTTTTGAATATCTTGGATCATTACTAACTAATAATGGAGATACAATGAGGGAAATTAAAAGGAGGACATCTATTGCTCTTCAGAAAGTAAAACAAATAAAGAACCTGTGGAGAGGAGCAGACAGAACCACAAAAATAAGATTTTGAAGGGCATGCATCTTTCCCATTGCAGTATATGCCTATGAGACCTGGACACATAACAAAACAGCTGAGAAACACATAAATGCCTTTGAGTGTAAATGCTACAGAAGAGTTCTTCAAATACCATGGATGCAAAAAAGAACAGATATATCCATACTACAAGAACTTAATACTGAAGAAGGCTGGCTAGTAAAGAGGATTAAACAGAGAAAACTTAAATATTTTGAACACATTAAATATCATGATAATCTAGAGAAAACTGTCTTGGAAGAGTACATAATGGGAAAAGGAAAGAGAGGAAGACCAAGGCAAAGATGGCTGCAAGACATCGTTGATGATCTGCAAATGGATGCATCAGCAGTAGGCCATCTTGCTCACAACCGAGAGGCCTACAGGAGTGCTGTTAGAAAGGCAAAGTTCTGCAAGGGACATGCAAATGAATGAATGATATAGTCATTTATATATGTATTTATTTACTTTTGTACTGTCTGAATGGATAAGACCAAAACATAAATGTTATATTTTATTTTATGTCTCTCAGCTTCAATGTTAATTATATTTATTACATGAACAACATATTTGTAGAATGTCTGGAATAGAGTGAAAGATATATGATACAGGGCAGAATGTCAGATGGGCCTGCATGCCCAGTTCTTAACCCTTTTGAAATAAAGATCAACCACTCAATCAATAAATCACAGATAATGACTTACTGCAAAGTATGTATTTCAACTTTTCAAAGGGGGTCTTGGTTTGTGCAATTTTACCTTCTACTTTGGTGATACATATCCATTTGACGTTAGCAAAGTGCCTAAGTACTTAAAACTGTCAACTTGATTTAATTTTGTGCCTTTTGGTTATATGGTGAACCTGGGAAGGGGGGGGGAAGAAGAGGGTCTTGGCTTTTGAGATGACCACAACAACTGTCTTATTAATGTTAAAACTGAGTCCCTTTTTCTTGCTTTCTTTAATGACTGTATTAAATACCAAATGAAGCTTTCTTTCACTCTTGGGTGTCAAAACTGTGATGTTGCTATCTCAGGTTGTTAACATTGACACCTCTTACTGCTACTCTCTGCATGTTCTCTAAATATGTTTCATTATATTTTCACTGTATAGCAAGAAGAGGTCAGGTGATAGAAAACATCCTGCCATACACCCAGCCTTATCTTCTGGTATTCTCTTATTTGTCCCTCTATTTTAACAACTGCTTTTTTTTTTTTTTAGTTCCCAGTACACTCCCATGATGATTTTCAGGTCTTTTCTGTCAGCATTTATATCCTT